>CM047937.1:10845752-12291751 GCA_026230145.1 Diorhabda elongata | reverse complement strand
CGACTTAAGGAAAATATGTTTTCTGTAGAAACTGAATATAATATATTAATTTAATTAGGATAATTCCACTTCGAAAGATTCTAATTACACATTTCAAAAGAATGCGTCACGACAAGAGAATATTTCCATCCAGAACATACAATTACATCATATAAAACTGGAAGTTATGTATTTTTTAATCTCACTTTATGAAAAAATGATCAATATCATCAACTGCACGATATATTTTATAATAAACACTTGTTGTACTCTTGCCAGGAATACAATACATTTATTTAGATCCAAGTATATGTCCTTACTTCTACAAATTATAAGCCAAAAATAAACCGCACTACTGTCAATTATTTTCAATTACCTACACTCAGAAACACACCAGGAATGTTAAAATGTTTTATCTATATTGACAACAAGCGATTTCCATCAAATAATTTCCTATTTCAGGGAACTAATAGTCTTTTTTCCTAATCTTAGTATCCTGAAGTTTTCCCGATTCCTTTTGCTTTAATTATATTAATTAGAATGACCGATATATAAAATCAATAAAATGTAAGAGAAGATGTAAATGAAAATTATACAAAAAATAAATTACTAATACCTTTGAAAAACCGTTCAAAGCATAAAATATATTCTAACAAAATGAACAATAATAAAAGTTTAGGAGAGTAGGGTAGGTGCATCCTGATTTGGACTTGTTAAATAGAGAGTTCAAGAAAAATAGCATTAGCAATAATTCAAAAGAAATTAACAATTTGATAGATATAGAAAGGTGTGAAAAATCCAAACTACATATACAAATATTTCTAGAATTGTTTAGTACGTTTGATCATAAATTGACATGTAACTTTCTCATGATTAAAGCTTTTTTAGGTCGAGAAAAATGGAATTTTAATGATTATTGTGGCTCAAACTCATGTTGAAATAGATAAACGAACATAATTAGTAGTTAAAAACAGGAAAGAATGGAAAAAATTAATAGAGAGTTGTGTGTTATTTCAAAATACTAAAAAGAGATTCTCAAATAAAACCTCATCATTTTCTAAAATAACCATCTGATGTGAATTTTTGGTATTTAAATTTTTAAACAGTTTGTTATTAGAAAATATTTAATATTATTACCAGTTAGGTGATGTGAGTGTTAAATTTTCAAAAATAAAAATAAAGAAAAAATGTAGTGACCTCAGATCAATTAAGTTGAAATATAATTTATGAAGAGATAAAACTTATTACCTGAAGAAGGGCCGCATCTCTATTCACTCAGCATCAAAACTAACAAAAGTGACTGTTTATCAAACGTTAAACGAACTCAGAATGTACTACGAAAACGAAGCGACTGTCACTTGGAAGTTTGTATGCGCCGTCGATAGGACGCCGACGCCAGACTGACACGCTTATTTGGCGTCCTCAGCGACCGTCGACGCTCACCACTTGAAACTCTTGCGTAATTCGCTAACATGCGCGATGTGTTGTGGATTTTTCTCCGGTTTCCTTCTACTTTTTTTAATACGGTCAACTATTTTTTACGTAGCATACGTACATACATGAAGTTATTTATAATACACTTAACGTGGATGTCGTAGATTACTACAGAAAACAGCAGATTTCTCAAGCTAATCTGAAATATGATTAAAAACATTTTTTTTTCTTGTTTTATATGGTCTGATCAAATCTGAGTCCGTGTTTTGAGTTTTAGCGCTATATCTTCCATTAGTATATGTTTGTTTAAGATGAGGAAAGTTTTTTTGGCCATATCACTATGGAAAAAAAGTTGAGCAACGATTTTGCTTGTAATTTTGTGTTTCCAATGGAATTACAGCTTCGGAATCGATCAAAATGTTGTGGAGTATACTTTACTTGCCATAAAACATTCAGTGAAGGTGTGAAAACGTCAAACACTTGCCTCATACGAGTAGCTAATTCATCTCTATTAACGACGATAACAATAACAAAAAGTTGAGGAAATAGTTTGAGTGTAGAACGTGTCAAATCTAGACTCGTGCCCAAAAACAATAATAATGTCTACTCTAGTCTAGTCAGCTATCACTCCACTGCAACAACTTTTTGTGATTTTTCTAAGGCTAAAGATGTTTTCTTGCAAGCCAATTGAATGTAGAGTGCACCAAGGCTCTATACCAGGCCTTATTTTGTTTTTTCTGTTTATAAACGACATCGCCTATCTAGGTAGTAAAATATGTCTATTTCCAGCTGATACTAGTTTCTCTTGGAGCAATCATGATCTCACGGTACTCCATAGGACCATATCTAGTGACAATCACCATCAAATCATGGTGCGATTCTAATCTTTTGTACCTCAATGTTGCTAAAACTGAAGTTTCATCATATAAAAGTACATTTTATTAAATAACACCACCATTGACGTCGTCGAATCTGTTCTTAGGACTTGTTGTGGACAACTATTTGAAATGAGGGTTACATTTTGCGGTTTTATATAAAAAATTGAGTTCCTCCTGTTTTGCGCTGAAATCAGTTTCCATAGAACTGAACTTATCCACCTCCTTAACAGTCTATTATGCCCTTATTGAGTCACATCTCGATATGCCCTTCCCTTCTGGGGTACGTGTGGTGTGACTCAATTTGAGCCAATCTTCAAACTACAAAAGAGCTGTTAGGTATTTACTCGTACTAAACAGCAGGGCTCACTGCGGGAACTTTTTTAAAAGATTAAAAATTCTGACTCTTCCATCCTTATTCATCCTTGAATCCGTTTGCCTAATTCGTGAGCACGCTTCTCCAAATTCATAAAGATCATTGCAGAGCTATCTTAGGAATGCGAAGCACGACCTTTACCTACCTATTCCACGTTCAGAATTAGCTAAGGGCTCAATATTTTACAATGCAGAAAATGCACAATCACTTGCCAATAACAATAACAAAAATTGAGGAAATACTTTGAGTATAAAACGTGTCAAATCTAAACTCGTACCTTAAAAAAATCGAATAGGCGATAATAAAAATTGGTATTAAAATATGTGAAAATGTTTTTTTTTTGGTCAATCCGGGTCAAATGTTAACACATGTTATTATAGATAACATATCCAACTAAAATTAAAATTATTTCTATAAACCTTTCTAATGCAAAATTTAGTACGGTTATTTACAATAATAATACACTAAATATTTCCTAAAATTTTCAGAAATATACCTGAGCTAATACAAGTTTTCGATCTTTTATTGCTATATAGAACAATAGAAACAGGTTTGGAGTGGTCAAAATCCCTGTGTTTTAAAAATAACTTGACCGTGTCATAAGCATTTTAATTCCAAGAATCTCCAATTTTATCAAAAATACGTTTGTAGGTTTTTCCATTTAGTAAGTTCCAAATTGTGTAATCTTAGTAGTTTAGTTGCAGCTTGCAATGTGCAGTATGCAGTTTGTTATGAATTCTAGTGTGATTATGGAAAATTTGGAAGCGCCATGAAGAGCCAAAAAATCAATATAAAATTGTCTTTACAGACAAATTTATCATATGTAAAAGTATAGATGACACAGTGGAATTAGTATTGTACGCATGGTGTTGAGAAATCTACGATTTGGAGAGTTATTAAAGAAGAGAAATGTGGCGAGTTTCGAAAAGCACATAAAGCTCCAGAAAAACTTCAAATAGAAAGATTACCTGAAATGAGTCGACGTACATTATGGAAACTTTTAAAAGAAATAGGTTTTTGCAGGAAAAAACTACCTCAGAACTATATATTAGTAATGAACAATACAAGTTGTCCCTCGACACTTTTAGAAAAGTTGCCCATAACCAAGTGGTTAAAAAATATTTACAGAATTGGCTAAATTCAAAGAATATTAAGTTCCATGCCGGTTCCGTGAGAAACGTATTCTTTGTACTCCCTTCATGAAAAGAAATATAATATTGCAAAAAACCGTGGAATGACGGCGGTTCGATCTCCACCAGAACCACCGTACAAAATCCGATTGAACTGGAATGGGCAAAGGAAAAGGAGGAGATTCAAGAAAAAATAATTCTTTTAGTAAAGTGGTGTTAAACAGCTGTAAATAATTTGAAACCTCTAAACTGGGAAAATGTGGAAGCTGGACAATATTACTGATGAAATAGTCAAGCCACATATTGTAACTATTGATTGCAACAGTTCATTTTCTGATTCCGATTTGGATTTATAAGAAGTGGCTCTTCTTATACTGGTGAATTGTTATATTCAAATTATTATTTTTGAACATAACGTTGTTTAGAAGTCAAAGTTTAAACCTTAATCCCTTATAACAGTTACGAACAAGCTCACTAAATGAGTCCTAAGGCTGGCTCTGCCTAGTTACAATGCAATTCAGCAAATTCGCGCGGTGCCTTTCATCTATTTCCTTATAAATGGCGGACCCGCATTTAATGTTTCCTTTTATAACTTTTTATTATAGCAAGCAGTTTATTTACAATATTTCTTTCAAATAATTTTTAGGAAAATCCATTTATTAATTTGTTTTATTTCTTCTTGTTCTAGAACTATTTAGAATTTTATTTAGGTATATAAATGATTTTTGTAAAGGCAGTTAATTAGTTTTAAATAAATAGTCGTAGTGAAAAGAACGAATTAGTAAAAGTAATCGCAGAAATTGTTCAAGTGATATTAATAAATAAATTATTTTAAGTTAAGTGTATTGTATAGTGTGTAAATAAATTAAGAACGTAAGGACAGTGTTTGTCAATTCACCCCACGAATAAAAAGAGTAAGTAAATACGAAAAATGTAAGAATAAAAATATTTAAAAATAAATCGTTTTAGCAAAAATTGCACTTCTTCAGCTATTTAGGAGTTGGAGTGGATGTGATACGCCTATGAATTACAAAAGCTCTATTATTTTAATACTTTGCTATTAGAGAGAGAAGTTGAATAAAATAATTTTCCTCGTAGAACATCAGATTCGCAATAATAAAATCAGATTCAATTATCAATTGAACTTGCATATCCTGTATACCTACGTTTTATGATGCCACATTTAATTGTAAAACGTTCTCTATGTGAGCATGTGTACCAAAATGCTTTCTCTATTAATACGCTATTAATTAGAGTGCCTCAAATTGGTTGCAACTTTGTCAGTATATTGCTGCATCGAATAAAAATGGGTCAACACCATTTACCGATATTTTTTGTACTATATTTCAAGATTAGATTACAAATTCAAACCCGTTTAGATATACAAGTAATTAACTAGAAATATTGGGTGTTAAGGTTACGCATCGATTTATACGATTACATTTTTTAGAATATATGTTACACATAAACATAGAGAAATTTCATTGTATTCTACTACTCTTTAATTGATAGATATCTGATCAATATTATTATCATTTTTCATGGGTGTTTGTTTAATTTAACTACTATTATCAACAGTTTCTACAAACGAAACTCAGTTCTTGTTACAAAACTCAGCATAAAAGTATAAAATAATGATTGAAATTTAAATTTAAGTTTTTGAATTTAAGTAAGTATTTGAAATTTGAAACTGAAATGTAAATAACGTGCTATAGCAAAAGCGATACCCCATAAATCTTTTTAACATCCCTGATATAACATAATGAGGTGAAAAAGTTGATATATAATAAAAGAATTTACCGATGATTTTAATAAAAAATGTTTCAACAATAACTAATATTCTGTGTGATTCTTATTTTCACGATTTCACTTAGATAAAGAAAACGTTGATATTCTATTTATTTTAAAACCAGCAAGATTTTGGCCATCACCAATATAATGAACTCAATATGTACATTAAAACAAATGCTTTAACCACAATATAATTGTACCTTATCGAAAAGGGTGATAAGCCATTGATGGAGTGAATTTACCCACATTAAAAGTCTTAAATTTGCATTACGGACTATTCTTATCATTAAAATTGATGCAGAAACACCTCTGCCATTAAAAAATATTATTCTTTTGCTATTGAGAGAATTTTTACGAACCGTAAGTACCAGGTTGTCTCTCTGAATCTTCCAGTTCTTCATATTTCGGCAACCGTTTTCTGTAACCGATTAAGCATCCTCGAAAATATCACTCTGAGATACATTTAGTCGATATGGAAAATCCTGTTTGGTCTTTTGTTTTTTTGTTAATCATAATTTTACATTTCTAATTTTATCTCATAAATTACCCTGTATACCTGCTAAGTTAAAACTTATATTTTTTAGTTTGGTAGTTTCATATAAATTATTTTAGATGGGAATAGAAATGTTTTACCATCAGAAAAATATGAAACCTTGAAGTTGATGTATATATTTTCATTCATTTCAATAAAACGTCAAGAAAAAAGATAAATATCTCTTTAAATATTCAGTTGAGCATGTGAAAAATGTTGTTTACAAGAATTTCCACAAAAACTTATGTTTGTTCTCATTAAAAGGTTTAGGTTTTATCACAATTGATTTAATACGAATTAAATGAAAACTAGTTTATGGCCCATTCTAAATGGATTCTACCAGAAAAAAAATCGATGTCTTGGATTTCTTTCAAACTTCTATATAAGAAATATGGCCACTTTAATTTTTCCCTAAAACGTTTTTGAGCCCTGTGCGTTATTTACTCCACTTTCAGCTGGTGTTCTCAGAATTAACATTGAATCAAAAATTTTGCGGTCTGGAAAAACAAAGAAAATTGATTTCTCGAAAAACCCCACCCTTAATTTGCGCGAATTTTGGATATGTTTGTCAAGAACACCAGGCGTAACTTTTTGCCAAACGGCAGTTAACCAAAATGCCCCGTTCGCAAAATACGGCACCGTAAAAAAAATGTCGGTTTTGACCTATCCAAGCCACACGTTATGTATTTCACTCCCAGTGCTTATAATGAAGGTTTTAATCGTAAAACTAATAACTCCATTGTATTTAACGTTAAAAAATATATGTAAAACATATACTCTATTTAGAACCATTTTTAGTGGCACTCAGATTATCCGACAAATAAAAATCGTCAGACGCTACTCATTTTCAAATCCCCGGAAAAATCCAACATTATTTCCAAAGCTTGTGATATTTTGTATCATTTATTTTGCAAAGAATTAATTCTTCGCATCTATCTGACCATTTTTTTTTGTTGGGTGAATCCATGTAGAATGTTTTCAGTAGTTATTAGTAATACAATTTTTTTGTTATGAAATTTTCTCATTTTCATTATTACTATTTTCCAGTAGATATCAATTCGAGCTTTTCTTCTAATAGAAGCTCGATACCTTCATTATTTGGGTCTATAAATTTTTGGAATGTTTTTGTGGGAATCTAATTATCCCTTTTATGGAAAAAATACCTTCTACCTATTATTAAATTATTCAGTCATACCCAAAAACCTCATTTGCAATTCTCCTGTCTCATTTTGCATGTGAAAACATCATGTTTTTATTCTAACAAAACTTCTACTATTCAACAAACTGACTCAGCGACATCGGCATCCGAACAACCAGCACCCAGTTTATTTCAAAAGATTTTCACGTACGTAATTAGAATTTGAGCGACATCATTTTTGTTTCATTACTAAAGTCTGGATAAACTGGTCCATTTCAATTCAGAATAAAGGAATGTATTAATGAACAGTGGTTTCAAATGTGGCCTCAGTCTTAGAGAGAAGTCGAATTTTTGATCTTCGGGAAGCTGGACTGTCGAGAAGACCTCCCGGAATCGCGGACGCGAAACATGATGAGGACCTGTCTGAATGACAGGGAATGGTGGAATGTCCTGCTTCACATCCATCCGTGGACAAAGTAACAAGAGTATTTACTCTAAGAGAACGTGTCTAATCGGCAAGGGCAATAGAAAACTTAGTAAATGAGGAGAAATATTGATAAGTCATATCTTTAATTGTGGAAAATGGAATGTATCGATTTTGGTCATCTATATTTTTAGGAAGATAACCTGGTTTTATTGAGGAATGTGTAAGAAATCGTACAACTTCAACTCATTATTGAAGCTGTGAGCCGTCGCTTAGATTATCCTCATTGATAGATGTGAAATTTTAATCATTTACGTTCACTTCCTAATATTTCTAATAGAAATTTTCAAAAGAAAATTAGTGAGTATTTCTCCTATAAGAAGTAAAGTACATTCTTGAAACGTTTGGTGTTCCTAAAGCTCAACTGGATCTTCGATTTAAAGACTAAAACTTCAAATTATGTAGAATAAAATTAGATTTTTTTGTTTGAAGTATCCTAAATCACACATAACTGTCTAAATTGACATTTTTTGTCATCATAATCAGTGGCCATTAATATAGCTTCTGTAAACATACATCAACCGAGGACCTGATGGCCTATGTCACCAACGAATCCAGAGCAAACGCACTGGACATATTGAAGGCTTTTGATAGGGTTTGGCATGACAACCTTCTAAATACATTAAGATCGTACGGGTTTTCGTCCTCACTTTTGGATTGGCTTAGTAGCTTTCTCAAAGACCGATCCATACAGGTCGTATCGATGGAACTCAGCTCCAAAATATACTCTGAAGATGCTCGACTCAATACAAAAGAGAGCAGTTCGACTTATAGGCGATCCAGATTTAACCAGAAACTGGGACAACTTAAATCATAGAAGAAAGATCGCTGACATAACTCTGTTTTACCGATACTACCACGGCAGATGCTCTTCCGAGCTGTCCAACATAATCCCACCTAGAGCAGTATTTGCAGACGTGGCTCATAAACACCTACTTCGCCTACAGACGTCCGGAACTTCAATTTATCGGGACTCATTTCTGTGGAAAAAGAGTTTACTCTCTTGGGCTTGTTTTTTACATAAAAACACCGGATCTTCTAGAATCTCATACAAAAGTGGCTTGACATGATGCAATAATACGTGCAGTGCAATGCAAGACTCAATATTTTTTCATCAAAAGCGTGCGCAGATGAAGTTCAACTTCTTTCTTGACTTAGCTTTGTTATTTTTAAATTGGTCAAGAAATATTAAATAAAATTTAACGTTAGGAATTTGTTTAATTTACTTATGGAAGTTTTGTTAGGGGCAGCCATCATGCAGTGGTTAGAGACTTGTCAAACGACGTCCAATATTAATCTATGAAATATTTTGACTTTGAAAAAATTACATGCAGTTTCTTGCACGTTGTCTTGCACCATGTCAAGCTGCCTTAACTCTTTTTAATGTCCATTTTAATTTTTTTTAGTTGTTTTTACTGTAAGACGTCATAGTTGGAAATAGTCTACGTAAGTTGTGCAAAAAATATGTTTAGACGTAGTACAATGTAGCTAAGAATGCCAACAGGCCTTAACTGTATTGATTATTTTCACTAACTCATACTAAATATATATTGTTTCATGTACGTACTTTTCAACGTACAAATTATATATTTTATGCCAATAAAGGGTTAATTTCATTTTATACTCATAAATTCGACATGGTAAAACGTTTATCACAAAAGTTTGTTGATAGCGTTCTCATGTCGTTATTTGTAGGCAAACAGATAGGTAACATTCACATTACTGCACTTTCGGGAATAGTACACTCAAAATTTTCGATAAAATCGTGTGATAAGGTTTGGTAGTTGGTCGATTAGTTGTTGTCATGGTCTCAAATATTAATTTGAATGGCAGGAATGCAAATTGTATCGAAATACTGTCCAACATGTAAAGATCGTGATGAAAATTGTACAGAGCAACCCTTTCAAATTCATATACTTTCGGAATAAGTAGAAAATTTTGTTGATGATGCTTCCTGTCAATCAGGATATATGAGGCGTCAATCGAATTATCCTATAGAGATAGAAAATCGTTATTAAAAGTTACAGAAATCATTTTTATTGAGAAATGAAAAATTAGTAAACAACATGAAGTAAAATTGTGTAGCACCCTTCAATTAGGCAGACCGACGAAATTCTTCAATAACAGAAATCAACATAGCTCAAAATGATCTACGTTCAATGTTACCTGGGTTCGCGTGCAACATATTGTTTCTTATGTGTTGTAATATTCAAAAGTGTATATCCGCTGGGTTCTACGTCCTTTACCCCACAAGAATGATCATATTTCTTCAGCATACCAAGCGATCACATCGTGACAGGGAACAAAACTCATGATTTCGTTCCTACAAGCAATAAAGCAGCTACGAATTGTAAACATCCTAGATTACCAATAAACTTGAGCCTATTCAATAAACTTAAGGTATTGGAATAATTTTCTATCAAGTCCAGACTTGGCATTCGGTGACTATTTCCTGTTTCCGAAGTTGAATGAGCGATTCTCTTTAGACAGTTATACGGTCGGTATACAGTCCACGAGACCTGGCTGAATAAACGGGTATATGATATGTCCAAAAATGATAGACATGTCAGCCTCTTAATTCTTTTTTGTATTTACTTTGGATCATTGAATAAATATATTTTTATTCGACTTGTAACCCTTTTTTTATCACCCATTTTACATTACAAACTGAAATTTGTATTTTTCACCGAATATAAAGGATCCCAAAAAAATAATTAAGCGTATAAAGGGATAGAAACATTATTTGAATCAACAAAGCACGAGGGTTGTAACACAGATGTGAATAATTCAAATCTGACATTGTTATCATAGAGTTTGACATTTTTAATGGTGAACATACTCAAAACCTGTTGTCATACGAGTGTTATTTGAAGTGTTTATTGATACTTAAACCATTCATCTTGGTCAAAATGGAATTGAATTTTTGGTGATGAAGTACCATCTCGAGCGACCGTGTTTCACTGTTTTTCCGAATCCTATCGGGTGAGTTTCGTTCGAAATCGGCTGTTGTGCCAGAAAACATGATTCTGTGCGTAAACTGATATTCCAAGATCGTCATGTGACATACCGCGAGATTGAGGTTTACTTGGGCATAATTTCCACTCGAAAAAATTGAATATTGTATGAACATTGGACTGTCAAAAAGATTTGTTCGGGTTGGATACTGCATAATTTGACAATCACGCAAAATAACTCGTGTCGATTGGTACAAAGAAATACTGAAAAAATTCAATCGCGATGGTTCAAAATTAGTCGACAAATCATGGATCTATGCATATAAACAAACAACAATCGGCTGTATGGGTCTTTCAAGACGAGAGAATTACAACAAAAGTTCGCACACGAAGTACTTCGAAGCAAATGGTCGCCTGTTTTTTCGGAATAACTGGACATGTCGCTCCGTTTCATTAGAGCAAAGTAGAACGGTCAATTCTGAATGGTACACCAGCATTTGTTTACCAGAAGAAATCAGGGAAACCAATCACAGAAGACGACAATGCGAGCTCTTACACATCAGATCAAACAAAAACGTTTATGAACAGTCAGAACATCGATTGATGGGTCATCCGCCGTACAGCTCTTGTTTGGCACACAATGGTTTCTTCTTATTCCCGTATATCAAAAATGAATTGCAAGGTGAACGTTTTTCTGCACCTGAAGAAACGGTTGATGCGTTCAAATCACCCCAATCAGAATGGAAAAAATGCTTCGACAATTGGTTCAAACGTATATTAATTTTAATGGAAAATTTTTCGAAAAACCATAAAGCTATATTCAATTTTAAATATTTGTTTTTATTTATCTATCATAAATTTAAGTAGCAACCCTCGCACATACAATCTAATACTATTGAAAGATGTTTTGAAAGAAAATGCTCTAAAAGTGTTTCCATTCAATTTAAAAGAGTAAGTATTTAATTAAAAAAATTGAAAACAATGTGTGATCTTTTCATTTGCTTCATACAATTTAATAGTACAACAGCCAGAACAAAAATATACAATTTCATAGCAAATGTTACTATTATTTTGAAAAATAATTCTGTGGATGTTAATTAGTATGAGTGCGAATAAGCAGATATAATAGCCGCGTCTAAGGTAGAACGATACAGATGATAAAGTTCAATTTAGCTGAATAATTTTTCTCTCGAGAAAATTAGGAAAGAGGGAAAACGGAAGTAACTTGATTATGCAATAACTTTATGAATAATTAAGACACATCAGTCGGTTTCTCTTCATCATTTAATGACGCGTGTATACAGTTGAATGATCTCTCATCGGCATTATCAATGGTCTAGTAACCTGTATATCCAAAATATTGATCGGCCTTCAGCTGGGCGTGTCCTAATCTTCCCGTTTTATCTCAAATAATCTAATAATCATACGTATGAGTGTATCCAGTTTCAATGTAAATGTATATTTCTTTTATTTTTTCGTAGAGGGTCTGTTAAGCACTACGCTCCTGCTTCACTGAATCCACCACAGGCGACAACTAATCAAAAAGGAAGTGACGTAGAGAGAACACCGGTGAATTTACAAAATTAAGCGGGGATTACAAAACAACCAACACTTGAGATCAAAAATAATAAACAAAGCGACGTTTAAGGGACATTTAAGTAATTTCTATCTTTGTTATTGTTATTGTCTTACCGGGACAGTAGAGTGATGGATCCATAACAATTTATAGAATGTTTTCTCATGTGAACAAGGATTTTAAACGGTCCCTCCATTTTTTCACTAACATTACAACTTTTCGTAAGCACACCGCTGTTGACCGAATGTTCTAGCGATTAGAACATATTATTTGCCGTTTATGTTTCTGTTGCCTCACCCCTTTAGTTGACATTACGGGCTAACAAAACGTAAGCTGATGCCTGATTTCGACACGGTGCGACGTCTCACTGTCTACAGCGATACGCCATCCAGTGGAGGTATCAGGAAATGTTCTTTACAGGATTCGAGCTTATTAAGTCGTCCTACTGTTTTTTCGGTTAAATATGCCAAAGCGTCCGTATCTCCGCTTGTGTTTATTATTATTAGTTGTTCTAAACAATTTGATATTCAAATATCATTGTAAATAATGTTCTTAAATTAGAAAATTCATTCACTTTTATTAAAAAAAATACAAGCGGGTAATACTGAAATATTTTTGAGTAATTCGGAAATGTTAGTATAGGTCAAAACATATCTCGTTATTTTTCCATCAACAAGGTGTCGTTTTGAAGAATGAAAAGCGATAGCAGAAAATTTCTTGTCAAATAAAACTTTCTTCTAAGCCTGCAATGGATCGAATAATTTCTTTATTTCGGTTGTTTCTTTATTTGTAGTTATTTTTATATTTTCTCGGTTGCTAATTTGCTCTTCGTCAAAAAAATTCTGTTTTGCGTTTTCGACTATACCCGTTGACCGTATATTTCCTCCTTTATTTTCTTATTTAACTCATTTAATTCATTGGAAGTTATCACTCCTAATCGTCCTTATAAAACAACCATATAAAACTTTCATCTGTTTATATAACTGCTCTCAATATCATGAAGCTGAGCTATAACGCAAATACACTCGTGAGCAAAAAAGTCGACTCAGGAGACACCCCTCCAATCTCAAGACACTGGCAAAACATTTTTTTAATAAAATTTCGAAGCTAATAGCATTAGCTTCGAAAGCGGTCCAACAATATGCTATGATCTGTAACCACTCTTTTATGCTTGTTTAAAATAGGGCTAAATAGGGGTAACTGACCTTTATAAAAGGTTATCTACCTGACCCACCACTATCAGTTAGCCATCAAACGTCAACTAATACACATTTCTGTTAACAACAAGAATTCTACCTGGATATGGACACAAGTAATAAAGCTGCTCAAGCAATCATCCTATTGCGACAAGGCACCAGTGTGCTTAACATGAATCAGTCTGCTGCTTCCAGAGTTTACCGTCGTTACCAAGAGACTACTACCTTTCACCAAAGACGTGGTTCCGAAAAGAAAAAGTACACATCTGAGAGAGATAACCGATTCATTGTCAGCATATCGCTCACTGGTGTACAAGTCCAACAAGAGCTCAGAGAAACGCGAGGAGTGGCTGTAAGTGGCTGGACAGTCAGAAGAAGATTTAAGGCAACTAACCTAGCGCCAAAAAGTCTAGCTACTGACACCAAATTAACCCCAGCCCACCAAGTAACCCGTCTACGATTTGCTATAGAATACTTTGATTGGATGGAGCTCCGTTCTTTTCTCAGATGAAATCAGTATTTTATGAAAGGACTTTAGTGGAAATCACTAGATGGTTTAAATGTGCATTTCAATGGAAGCGGTGGAGCGCGGAGATTAATTACGAACCAAAACATAGAAGAGATTTTTGGGGAATCACGTCGTTTTCTACTATAGTTTCATGCAGGACAATGCCCGTCCATATACTGCAGGTAGTATTTACAGGATGTCGAAAACGGATTGACCAGCGCGTAGCCTGGAATTAAATCCTAGCGTTTGGGCTAGGAATCCTGCACCAGCTATGAAATAGGACCTTAAACGGCGGTCTCTGAAGAATGGAATAGTATCGAACAAGATCAAGTAAGAAAACTTATTCGGTTCATAAAAAAGTGATTGGAAGCTGTTATTAAAGCCAGGGGAAAGAACATTGAATATTGATAAGCTAATTATAAATAAATTTTTATTTTGACGAATTTATGCTTGTATTGTCAATTACAACCCTAAGACTAATGGCTTTGATATGATAAATTCATAAAAAGAATGGAAGCTACAGATTTTTTGCTAGAGATTTTGACCGCAAGTGTGCAACTCGAGCCGAGCATATTTTGAACAACTTAAATTGAATTCATCTATTTCCACACTCATCATATAGATCTAGATTTATTCTTCTTCTTCACTTTAAGAGTCATACTGTCACTACAAGGGGCGCTAAAAAGTCGAATAAAGAAATATCACCATTCAAAACGCAGAACGCAGAATCAACTTCACTTTGTGTTGGTAAAAATCAGCCTCCTGCCTATTAAGCCAGGTCTCAACGGATGTTTTCCAATTATTGTCTTAAGAGAATAGGGTACTGAATGAATGCTCTTTTGAAAAGGATCTGAATTCCTTTTATATGAATCCCAGAATATCAAACGTGTAACGAGCGAACACGTAACAGAAAACCGATACAATTCAACATCATTTTTTTGAAATTTTCTACTTGCATTGTGTTTGATTTTCTCGTTAAAATACTTGGTCAGCCCTATCCGGTCATATCATAATTTTTGACATCTTTTCTGTCTGATTGGAAACACCATTTCTCTAGATATTGTCTGCTAATTACTTCGGCCATGATTTAATTGTTAATATCAGATGTAGATCAAAATTGAATCGTGGCTCGCACTTCCACCATCTGTATAACGAGCAAAGACATCAATCCCCACTCTTGGGATTTCTCCACAATATGTAGGTTTCAGATCCTGTAAGTTGTAACTATTTTTTCCCGTAATTTTCATAAACGATGTATGACCCTGTATGTAATTCTTTTATGGAGTAAAGGAAAATATATGAAATAATTTTGAATGGCTCTAATGCACCCATCCCTCGTACTAAATGGAAAACAAAAAAATAATAATCAATACAGATCTGACGCAACTTTCTCGTAAGTCTTCGAGTGAACTTGAGCTTATACAAAGGAAATTGGAATCCGCTTAGAAATAATGTTTTCGAATTCATAGCATGTAAATTTCAACGCAAACTTATATATTCGAAGTATTACATCTATTTATTCTAAATATCTTTATATTTTGTGGAAGTTATGGAACATAATGGAGTAGTAAAACAGACGTTTGAAGAGAAAAAAAACACTAAACAAACTTATGAATGAAATTTACATTAGCCCAGGTAAATAATGAACTCTCTTACTCATGAATTTACTATTTTAATGTGTACTAATACTATGATTTCTAAACAGATCTATTTGGAGTAATATCGTCAAGAAATTGCCATTTTTTCTTTCAATTAAACTGTATAATATTCATCTCAATTTCGGGATATTTTTATTGTCATTTGGATGTGTTCAAAATTGAGTTATAAAAATAAAAAAAATATAAACATGTTTGTTTCATTGTAAATTTTTCTCCAAGTAAATATGATTCACCGTCGTGATGACTAAAAAGTGTAATGGCTAGAAATACTCCAACTGATATTATTTTAAGCAACAAACCACCAGACTATTTTTTTTTTAATTAATAGCTGTTATTATTAAACACGGCAACATATAAATTAATTGTTAGTAACTTTTTGCAACCAAACGAAGAGAAACTCTTACCACGTTTTTGAAAAAGAAGTCATTGTTTCGTTTGTGCGGCACTAAGAATACAAATCAATAAAATCCAATAACTAAATAATAGAAATTAAACAAAACAAAATTTGTGAAAATGTTCTAATTAATTTCGTTTTATTTTTAAAAGCAATTTTGTAACACTAACAATTCGGAAAAGAAAATTGACCCGGTAACAGCATAAGCACGTCCTAAATATAAATCTCAACCACCGTAAATCCAACCAAGTTTTTTTAAGTGGGAGAGACGTAGATTATTTAGTCAATTACCCAAATGTATATATATATACTATACGTACTGCCGTTTCTCGTTAATTAAGTTGCCTATACTATTAGGGGTTACGTACAAAGGTCAATCGCAAGAGAGATTCGTTGGAGAAATTTTAGGTAGAATAAGGAAAATTTGTTATAGGAGAAAGGTTTGTTGGAGTTGGGCCTGATATATGATTTGCTTCTCTTCAAGAGGTCAATCGCAAATGTGTGTCAATTATAGAGGGTTTCACTATCGAATGTGTCCGTCTGAAAGATAGTTTCATAACTTTCCACAATAGCGCTAGTAAACAATACGGGAACGTAACTTCTTTGTAAACAAATTAATGTATATCTCATAAATGTGAAAAATTTATTGTTTATTATTATTAATTACGTTGCAAAGCTACGGACACTTTTTATACACAGAGGTAATTCTCTTTACCCCTATCCTCCATAGGACAACTATCCGAATTTCGATACAGTAGCGCCATCTTGAAGATTCCATTGTTACAAAAAAAATTCGTAGTTTTGTCAATCAAAAATTGGTATGTTCTGTATTTGATGTGCATTCATTTAAGATGGAGGTAAAGTCGAAATTATACAAAGTGACCTCATTTAACGCTCTAAGCCAGCGTTGAGTGCCAACATGAAATTGCACATTAATGCTATGTAGGAAGAAAAATATTCTATTTTTTCAAATCTGTAAATTGCCGTTATACTTTTTTAGAGAAAAATAATTATTCTAGTTACCTTCATATTATTTAGTGTTCAACACATTAAGCCCCAACTAAAATTGTTGAACTTTCCCCAAGGCTTAAATTTTTTTGGGGTTTTTACACTCCATATAGGGTTTGGATTCAAGGAAATATAATAAAAAAATCATTTTGAATAAAAATTGGGAAATATGCTTTTTTTGGAGTACGGTCCATAGAACCGCCCCCAGTGCAGTCCTATAAATCGCACACAAAAAATATCATTTTTTATTCGAAATTAACCTTTTTGTTATATTTCTTAGTAACTACACCCTACTTGCAGTATGGAAAAACAAAATTTTGTTTGCTTTCTCATCCTTTGAAGGAAATAGACTTTTCAAAATAGATATGTTGAGGAAAATGCTTGGGAACAATTTTCATCAAATTTATGTCCCGGGAAAAGTGGTTGAGGAGTTTATGATTCTTTTTCGTGGTAGACTCACAATATGTCAATATATTTCAACAAAACAAACAAATACGACATAAAAGTATTCTAACTTTGCTGTGGAGTGGGAAACACATTGAATATTAAAATTTATGCTGAGAGAGGAATAGAAGAGGGCGTGTTTGTACCCACAAATATCGTAATGAGTCTAACGGAAAATCTTGGTCTAGGGAGAATATTTGCAACAAACATTATTATACAAGTTTTGAGTTAGCAAAAAAGCTGCAAGGAAACTAAACCCATTTATTGGGGACATAGCGTAAAAATAGGAAAGGACTACCCATAGACATTGTACAAAGAAAGCTCAATGAAATTACTAGCAAAGAAAACGAAAAAGGAATAACAATAATAAAATGGAAGGAAAGTGATGCTTTCTACTAAGCATGCTGATGAGACAGTAAAGCCTTAAGCCGTGATCGACAATAACAAAGGCAAATCTTCAATAGATCCATTTGATCAAATGGCAAGCTACAACACTGACTTGAGAAGGACGTTGAAGTTGTATAGGAAATTTTCGATCGAGTTGTCATTTGGTACAAAAATGTTCAATGCTCATATTCTTCATAAAAGAATAACAAAAAAGAATATACCAATAACTGATACTCAAATGAGTGTAGCAAAGAAGTTACGGACGAAAACAAATAAGGCAGTTACTCATCAAGGGAGACCAAAATCAAAAAAACTCATTGCCCAGGTGCAAGACCCAAAGAGGGAAGAGATTGTGTAAGGTATATTAAAAAAACACATGAAGTAAGTGTAAGGTAATGTTCCAATAATCTAGGACGGTTCAACCAAACTGTAAAACACATTTAAATATGGTCCCTTCGGCAGTGGAGAAGGTTCGAAATAAAATACGTTGTGCGGTCTATAGGACCACTCTGAAGAAAGTGCAGTTGAGGTCCTATGGACTACAGGTGTTAAAAAAAATAATTGCAATAACTACCATTCACATAAGATTCGTGGTGTGAGTATAGTCAAAAAGTGATTTATGTATAATGTCCAGTAGATCAAATGAGAAATTTAGCACAATGTTGTTACACCAGACATTTCGTATTTGGGTAAAAATAATTAAATGGTGGATTCTTTTACTATTTATTAAAATAAATACTGCTAAAAGATAAATATAGGAATATTCATAAAGTGCAACAATTATATTTAAAATTTTAAGATACCTACATATCATATCGCACATTTATTAATAAGAGACGTTTAATAATTCTTAATGCTAAACTGACATTACAATAGACTGGGAAATGGTTGGTCAATAGAAGACATAATAGAAATTTATATGCTATTTTTACATACAGGATGATTCAGAATTGAAAACTATCGCCCGCTTATGAAAAACTATTACAGAAACATTTTTTTAGTATCACAATTATTTATTCAATAACTGAACAAGTTCCAAAATACTCTGCTTTTTGGGAATTTTGATTTATCCACATTATCTAGCATTTTTGTTTGAAGTATACCGGCCTTGTTGATTATTGTGCTCTGTAAAACACTAGGCTTTCCAGAAAATTAATAAACATTCAGAATATATAATATGTGGATAGGTTATAAATATGATGGGTTTCTAACTGAATCAGCGAAAAGATATGCTAAAAAGTTTATTCTAAACAACTAGTTACATTAGTATATTAAATAAGTTACATCAAATTATAAAATTGGTGAAAACAATGTATGGATAAATAATTTGAAAAATAGGAGAAAAATTTTCAAATAGACCTTCACTAAATACCAATGAAAATTAAACAAAAAGCCTGTTTATCATATAATACCTGGACTAGTGGAGAAAATAAGCACTAAATCATGAGTCACGGTAAGTTGTGTTTAATTGGAAGTCACACAAGTGGGATAACAGAACAATAAAGCTAATACACACCTTTGGAAATGAAGAAATTGAAGAAGTTTTAAAAGAAGCAACTACATCTTGAGGTTCATTCCCATTCATAAACAATAATCTATTACATTTTATCGATTAGTTCAAATTTATAATCTAGTGTCTCATACTTCTTTGAATGTTTCATTTTGTAGTTGTTACTTTTTTGGATAACATTGAAAATTTTGTTTTAAATCAAGAGAAAAACGTTAAGATTAAGAAAAAAGGAGAATTTAAAGTTTTTGTTGAGTTTGAAGTAAAGAAAATTACTAAAACTTTCTTTGACAAACTGTTGATTTAAAATTTCCTAAATATGGTTGTAATTGTATTTTGAAATAGCAATTTCAGTTTTCAAAATATTGAACTCTCTGCAATTGTAACGATTTTTTCTACAACTAAAACTGTCCCAGTTATTTCTTTAATTCTAAGAAATTTAGTGGAAAACTACATATTTTAAAAAATCATACAACTGCTTACATAATCAAAGATTTGCAGATATATTGAAGAAAATATCTAACCTCTAGTTTCCTGGCGTTACCATATTAATTAAAAAAGGTTTTTCTACAGCAAATTTTATTGAAATGGAAGACCAAATTGTGTGCAACGCCATTAAACTCTTAACACAAGATTAATACAATTGAAACTTGAAATATATTCATGATTATAAATATGTTGTAAAGGGCCTAACACTGGATGGAGATGAAAAAGATGACTTGTCCATAGGGTATCATTTTATGTTCAATATCAACGAAACACTTTTGTGAATTGTTTTTTTGTACATCTTTGCTGAAAATATAATAAAATACTTGAAAATGTTGTAATTCGTTTTACTTAATTTTTATAATTATGAGATTCTTAATGCAGCGATTTCGGGTCATACTAGACCAAAATTATTTACAGTTTAATAGAAATGCTCTCTCTCTCTCTAGCAAATTTTATGTTTTCAAAGAAAAAAAAAGTAACGTCATTGGTGGATTCATCCATTATCATGAACAAGGTTAATAATAGTTTATGAATCAATGAAAGGCTAATAAGCATCATTGCAATGTACCAGTCGAATGGAAAGATAATCGCCAAAGCACAAACGACACCAGGATCTACGACGTGAATGATATATATATATATATATATATATATATATATATATATATATATATATATATATATATATTTACATCTCTGTTGCTTTTTAGAGATTCGAAATAGAATATGTACTTGGCAGTGAACAGCTAATAGATTCACATATATTAGTATAGACCCCGTATATAAAACTGGAACAGTCGTAGTTTTTTTGGAGCAAAATCGTTAGTCGCGTTGTGTTTTTCATAAACGGGTACAAGTGAGAACATAGAATCAGCCTGTGTAATGTGACGGTGATTCAGAAAAAACAGAAATAAATTTATTTGGTGATTCGTAAGGGTGCACCCTTTTGAGAATAGAATATTTGATCTCGCCAAGGACATCACTACCTACTAGAAAAGCACCATCGGATTATTATCACATCTCACCACAAGTTACTACATCCAAAATGATAATAAGAGAAAAGTTTATGGTGTAAATGGGCGTTGATAAAAATGAGAGACTGTAACGGTAAAAGGATGCCTCAGTTCATGTTCATGTAGGGGCTTGGGTGTTGAGAGATTCCAAATTTGTTTTTTTGTTTTTTGGTGAAGTATTGTCCTGTAGATAGTCTTGAATCAGAAGTAACAAATACCACTAATTCACAAAATCTCTATCTCTATTTGACACCACGTAATTGGCAGTATTTCAAAATACTCTATCACTAAGATTGCATCTAGATATATCATATAATAACAACCTTGATTGTGGAAAAATTAACTGACAACTTTATTTATTACAAATATTTAAATTAGTGTTAAAAGAATGATATACAGAGCTTTAAAAAACTTCACTGCAAGAGACTTTTAGTCCGCACTTGCCTCTTTTACACTCTACATATATAATTGTCTTTAAATCGTTTTAATGTACTTTTTGGTTCCAAGAATTTCCTAAAATTATAGAAGCATACATCTGGGTTTAGGTTTCTTCGGTTGTTTCACTGGAGATTTCTTATTGACTTGTCGAACTAGATCATAAAATATCTGCAACCAACAAAATATTATTTAATACAAACTTCCCTAATGTATATTGCAACGTTATGTTTTTTTAAATATTTTTATATAGTAGGATTTAATATTAATATACATATAACTTCAGAAAGACCCTCAGGGATAAGTTCCATGAAAGTAGAGTGTAATGTGAAATAGCTCTAAACGAGGCTATCTTAACGTATAAATAATGGGGAAGATGGATAGAAAATTGGTTAGGTATTAAATTTAATGTTCTTTTTTAATAAAAATAAAACAGAATATTTACTTCTCACAAAAATAAAAACAATATAAACGAATATACTTATAAAAACAAATAAAATTCTAAGTCAGTCTATTATGCTTTTCCAATTTTCTGCCTTTTTGTTAAGAAGGCCTCTAATATAGTTTGCATTTTCCTTTTACGTTCTGTTAATAAGTGGATAAAGCATAATGTTCTTGAACTGTCAAAATTTGGATCATTTCCATCAAATTCAGGGGTGATAAATATTGATTATCAAATAAATTATTATGTTAACGAATTTAAGCTTGTTAATTATAACCCTTTTTAATTGATTAAGATTCCTTTTCGTTTGATATTTTTTATTTACCAAAAAAGTAACTCAATAACAACATAGACCACTCATTATGGAGCTAAAACTAATTATTTTGAGATCCTAAAATCAGAAAAATAATGGAAGAAGCTACAGATTTCTTGCTACAAACTTTTGACCGCGAGTCTATTTTCTCTGGGGATTATTATAATAATAACTATATAATAAAATTCTAATCAGTATCAATCTAACACACACCATCTCCATTAATTGAAATAATATAAATAGTATTTTTGTGTATACTTACATCATAAACATTAATTTTTGCTTTGGCAGACGTTTCCATAAAAACACAGCTAAACTGACGCGAAAGGCTGATCCCCTGTTCTTTTCCAACAACTCTTTCATCTTCCAAATCACACTTATTACCAACTAAAACCATTGGAACATCATCTGTGTCCTGAAATTTATAAATAAAAATGAGTAAAATCCAGTTTTGTAGTAATTAAATCAGTTATTTTTCTGTATGCGAATAACAATCACAATCGTTCTTGATTTGCACTAGTTGTTAAAACATGTACACAGGCTCCTACTGGTAGTAATAAAATTTGGTCTTTCTGAAGCTTTCATTTGTAACATATTATTTGACAATTTTTTTATTTTATACATAAACATCTATTAAAGGTATACATTTCGTTTTTCATAATTAAATAATATAACCGGAGTATACTCCACACAGAAAAATTAATTATTTTCTGCCCAATTAATAAATATGAAACTCTACGATGTACAACAGGTAAAATAAACTTGTTACACCAACATTATTGACTTAAATAATAACGCGAATTCCAGAAAAAACAACTTCCAGTTACTTTTGAACACTTACTATTCTACAGATTCTACCTGATAGAAGACAAAATAAATTTTTTACTCAGAAAATCTATTCAGTATAATACAAAGTAGTCCAGAATTATTTACATTAATTTCTAGACAATACCTTAAAAAAAGATACTACTTTAAGTAAACTTTTGTTTAAACTGAATAATAATGAGGGCTTTGAGATAATTTATTTGTTATTATCTTCCTTTTTTTCCCGTTACTTAAGTGCCATTGCTTGGAGTCTGGCTGGGAAAGTAGATAATGGCTCTCTCTCTGGCTTATCTGCCAATTCACAGCTGTACACTCCCATAATGACCAGGTACCCAGACAAGTTTGTTCCAATTATTTAGTTCGAGTGAAATCTTTAAATGACGGTGGTCTTTATTTCTAATTCAGATTGAAACTGTCCAATATTGGTATATACAGCCCCTATTAAATATAACCACACATTTTCTTGAGAACTGAGGTAAAGTGAAAGGGAGGGACAATTATATGATATGCACGTCTTATCCTGTCTTTTGGAAAATATTTTTTCATGGCATGTCAATAGAACGGAAGGATCCCTGGGCCAAATATTCACAAACATGGAACGACTTATATGTGTCACATTCTCATATGAGGAAAAATATCTGGATGGCTCAGAAAGCATGACATAAGGAAAGGTGGAGAAATCTTTTCCAAAAGTTAGTAAGTTGGATGTTCATTAATAATTTATAAAGGCCACCATATATGTTCAACCCCATATAATTCAAATTTTTCAATGTAGCTGCATGAGAGGTATCAGTTACTAACAAATGCTAGAAACCCATTTTTTGTCATTTTGCAGAAGGAATTAATGGCTCAAGTTGGATTTTCCAACAGGATATTGCCCTCATTAATGTTGCAAACTCTTTCTTGAATGGTTTTTAGATGCATATATCCTGAAATGGACTTCCCTTTATGTTTACCTCAAAATTCCCAAGAAAATGTGTGGGACATTCTTATTCAGGCTGTATATGATAATAATAGGTAGAAATTTCAATCGAAAACAGAAATAATGTTAAAGTCTTCCAGAAACTAGTGAATGCTAGATATTCCAAATCATGTATTCTGAATCATATAGACTTGGCATATACATATTTGTTATTAACAGTAGTGGCTTTATTTGTGATACATTCCACCCCCATCCCCCTTTTACACATTTTTTTTCCTTTTCATGTGAAGCAGGGAGTTAATTATTTCTTTTAAATAAGTATTTGTGTACAGACTTTCTTAATAAATTTGTTTTATTCTTATTGGTTCGTTTTGTTTCTATTTTTGACACACAGTGGCTTTATTTTATGGCACACATCTTACGACTTATTTGTTTGTTACTAATGTTTGATTTCATACATATTATATGGGAAATGGCTGACATTTTATTATTAATTTTAATAACAAAAAAGAACAAAATATTTGCACACTGTATATGTAAACAACTAAGTACAATGAAAGTAATGTAATCAGTGGAATGCAGAAAATCAGATAATTTTAAATAAATAAAATATCAGAATATTTGGAAATAAAAGGTGTTAGTAAATGACGATTGTATGTAAGTACTGAGGGTTTTTTCGGAAATAAAGTAACTAAATGTGATAATTTTCATTTGTAATTATACAACTTATGTTTAATTTCATCTGACAGTCATAAAAACACCAAAAAAAAGTGTTTCTGAGCACGATCGTCAAATTAAAAGTATGCGGCAATGTGGTAAATATACAATCATAGATCCAAAATTAAAAAAAAAGGACTTAGGGACCTCACCAGCTCTAGAAATAAATGTACATTATTCTAGACCACCTTGTATAAGCAAAAAAAGATTTCTCAAAATGTTTCAAATAATACAAAATTTAGATCAATTTATCTGATAATTGGTAAAGATATTTCTAGTTTTTTCACCCACTAATCTAATTGTTTCATAAATTTACACTTTCAAATAATATGACCTTGAATTGAGAAACATGATTCATCCGCATCAAAAAAAAAAAATAATTGTAACACCGATTCGTGGAATTTAAATAACAATGATAATTCATTGACTCCATGCATACAAGGGAGGGCTAAAATCACAAAATTTACCAGTAATTGATTTCTGTTCTAGTAGTTCATAATTTGTTCTCTTCAAGAAATTAAAAAATTTGGTAACCATTGCTCTTTCCTATCCTTTTGAAAATTTGTTGGTTTTTATGAATAAGTTATAGTAGTGCAGCGTTTTCATTCATGGATCAGTTATAAAAATTAGGAGGGATTTACACTAATTGAAAGATCAACAAACCAATAGCTGCTTGAAATTTTAATGGGGAGATTAGACAACAAGGCATGTCCTGTGTGAATTGTGCCGTAAGTACATTAATTGAACAAACATTGCAGTAGATCACGGCACAGTAAATTTATATTAGACTGAAATTTTAGAATTTTATTACGTAGGACAGGACATTCAAAATAGGGATATAAATGAACATAAATAATATAAAAAAAATTTTGGATAAAATATTTTGTACATTGTTAAGTTGACATATCTGCGATTAGATTATTTAGGGGGTTGTTTTGGCTTTCCTGGAAGTGACCTGTCGTTTCTAGACATCTCGAGAAATTCCTCAGCCTTCTTAGATGATATGGTTGTGAATCTGTTAGATTATTTTGAACCTGGAGTATTTCTTAAGTACTCTCCATGGGATTCCTTAGCCATCTATCAGTTTGTTGTTGACATGACATCTCATGAAGCCACAGTAAGGCTCTGGTCCAAAATATGGTGGCACTGCCCCTTTTTTTGGAAAAAATGGCTACATTATTGTATAATATACTCTGATACCCCGGTAGCCACATTAGGGTTACTTCATTTCTGTTAGCTAGTATTTTTCTAATTTGTTCAGCCTCCCACGCTAGCTTGGATGTGCATTCAGCAGTTTTCAAAACCGCTTGTGAGAATTTAGAAACTCTTGAGCACATATTTTTAGTGCTAGCAGCTCTGCCTGAATAAGAGTATATGATTTTTCTAATAATATGGAACCTTTGGAACCTTTTGGTTCAAAAGGTAGGTAATGAACAATATAAAAAATAATAAATGTGGCAGAATTATTGGAATACCAATAGAAGTTATAATAAATAATAAAATCTGGGAACTAGAAGATATGCAAAGCCAATGAGACAAAGCAATTATTTGACCCACACATAAGAAAGGAGATAAGGTGGACTGTGTGTCAATAAACTTAAAACCAAGTATACGGAAATTGGTGACGTCTTTTTAAGTGACAACCAATTAAAAATCACAACAAAGCAAAACAAGTAGTTTCAGTTTGATAAGAGTACAAGAGTTTGAATACCCGGGAATGATGGTTACAAGTAACGGGGACGAAATTAATGAGCTCGACAAGAGATTGGCATGCAGCAATGAAACAGTCAAAGCTCTAGGAAACTTATTAAAGTCCAAAGATCTACGGTATTATATGGTGGTGAATGCTGGGTCATGAATAAGAGGTGGAAATCAGGCTAAATGTGTGGAAGAAAGGAGAGATTAAAAGGTTATATCGTCAAGCAGAGATTGGCTATATAGTAAGGGCAAAAATACTGCGTTGGTTGTGGCATATAGCCAGAATGAAAGAAAAAATGTGAGGGAAAAGAGCCACATAGAAAATGCGTGACTTACAGAAGTTAGTAATGAAGCCAGGAACAAAAAAGTAGAGAGACTTGAATCCAGGCCTGCTGTGCTGTTTGATATATATATATATATATATATATATATATATATATATATATATATATATATATATATATATAATAATGGATAAACATGGTGCAAATCATAAACTGTAATTCTCCATGTTCATCAGAGAATTATCATTCACAATTGGGTAATTATACATGTTAGAAGATATGGTTTCACTATCAACTTCATTTCCTGTAAAATAGTTTCCCCACTTACAAAACATTACTGAAAATATATTTTTATAGTTCTCATACTTTTTATCAACATTATATTCAAGTACCGGTTCCGCTAATTACTTTCAGTTGAACATCAACAAGTGAAATAATACGATTTTTATAAAATATTAGCAACAATATCTACCAATTAAATGATTATTCATATCACTCAATGAATCATACATGGCTACTTGTTTAATGTATATATTAACATCAAGGATGATAACATGTATATGTTTACAGGCATGGAATAGCAGATTATTGTTAGCCAAATAATGTGCTTTGTTCAAATAAACATATAATAGAAATTTTAACAATAAATTTATAGTTTTATCTATATATATATATATATATATATATATATATATATATATAGTGTTATATTTCTGTAAAAATTAGAAAAAAAAATAGATTGCTTGTTTAGACCCTGAAATTTGGCAATCTATCTTCGATGTTCTCAACATCCTCGATCCGTCACAACTTTAATACTTCTACAGATTTTTCAGACTTGATATTAGGCTAAAGAAGCACTGAACATTTTGATTTAATTTTAAATATATTAGGATGTTGGGAAGCAATTAAAAGCTGACCAATAAAATGGTTCTTAGTCACGTGTTATTCAAAAATAAACTATTGGAAAAGGAAAAACTAATTTGTAATATTTTTCAATGCTGACAAGGCATTACTACAAATTATTAGGCGCTTCTATTAAAATAATGCATCTATATATTTTTTCAAAATTATTATTTTTTTCCAAATGTAAAGGTTTATCTCACAACTATTTTCAGTTTTTTAATATCTTTTTAGACGGTTCTACTTCATTTTTTCATAATTGCAGCAGCAATAGAAGTTAAAAAATATATAAAATAAGAGCATTTTATTTGCATAAAAGAGCAAGAATAATTACCTACTTCTAAAGGGCTATGGTAATCTTATGCACAAGATGGTAGGAATATACACCTAGATGAGAAAAGAAAAGGTTGGAACTTTAATAGAAATTGAATGCATATTAGATGCTCCAGAGGGGATTATAATTTAACAAGAGCCACATGTCCCATAAGCAAAAAATAATAATTTAATCAAAAACAATTAAATTACAATCTACTGTTTGCAATCACAATATTAATCAAAACAAGTTATTCTGCGAGATTAATTTATCTCATAAATATATAGACTTAATCATTGTTATTTGATAAAATCTTTCAATAAAAGTGAATTAGATATGTAGTAATAAACTTCAAAAGTTCAAGAGATGAAAATTTAAACATCTGATCTGGGAAATATTTGATCAAAGTGATTTTAAAATAGAATAATTATAATCATCATTATTATTAATAACTGTTTCAATTGTTGTTTAGTTTGTCAACATGCTTCAGTTTGTATAAAAGATTTTAAAATGTTTAATAATGTTGATCATACATCAAACACACTCCATCCAAAAATAAGCAATCATCTATAAATAGTATGTGAAATATTATTTTGGGTTACTTACTTTTACTCTAAGGATTTGTTCTCTTAAATCCTGAAGATCATTGAAAGTGGATTGTGCTGTTATAGAATAAACCAAAACAAAACCTTGACCATTTTTCATATACAAGTCTCTCATTGCTGTGAATTGTTCCTAAAAATGTATATGAGGAATAAGCAATAAATTAAATGGTTAAAAGGCCTCTTTATTGACATATTCCTATAAACTACCTGGCATATAACAAAAGAGTTATAAAAGGCAAAAGGGAACAATACCAAGCAAAAGACCAGTTACTAAAGATATTTCAAAGATGAGTCATCCTTTGTTCAGTCAATTTTATGATATTAAGAAAAGGAAATTATTAAAAATTTGGGGTTATTCATGAAAAAATATCTTACTGTTCCAGCTGTATCCAGAATTTCCAACATACACTGTTGGCCATCTACTTCCACTTGTTTTCTATAACTATCTTCTATTGTTGGATCATATTTTTCTACAAATATACCTTGTACAAACTGCACTGTCAAAGCAGATTTTCCTACACCCCCTGAGCCTAGTACAACAATTTTGTATTCACGCATTTTTATAATCTACCTAAAAGAAAATAATACACTTCGTGTTTTTTTTTCTGTAATTATAATAGTAAATAATAGTATTCTAAAATACAAAAGCTTCAACTTTAGTGGTTATCATTAACCACAATGCAACAGGAAATTATAGGTTGTTAGGATGTGAATTTCCTAGATTTGCGGCAAAGGCAAAATGTTCGTTTCTAAATTGACTAATTAATACATTCTTTCTAAAACAATTCACACAGTAAAACAAACACCGACAATTATATCTACTGCGGGAGCTGGCAGGGGGTCAAGTGAATAATATTGCCCTACATCTCAAATTCTCTACAACACAGATTTGTAAAATGAGTACATACGTTAACCCGATCAAACACAAAATCCAATCCGTTTCTTCCAGATGTAAATTGGTTTTCAATCACTTCACAAAAAAAGTTTACTTTTCTTTAACCATCGAATTCAAGTTGATAGCACTTTATTTTAAACTGTCACTGCCCAACTAACAATCCATTGCATTCGAGATTTGTTTGGCACTCACTTTAGATGTACATAATCATGATTATATGCGTATTTACGCCTAACATTTAAACTTACCGTGTATTAAACACTTTCTCTAAAATTTCTCAAAAACAAATATTGATAAATTTATTGCTGTGACTCTGGGACGTATAACATTTCATATACTTAAATTTGTCACTATTCATCCACTATGCTCACTTGTAGCAGCGCATGCCGCACCCGACAACCGATCACAATCACAGCTCACCAATCAATCATTTGATGGCTTTAGCTTGTAAGCGTTCCATTTGTACTAAAATTTGATCCGTAAAAATGAACCCATAATAAAAATGAGTTATTTCAAATAAGTTATTGATAATTGTCAAATAAATGTTATAATAAATAGATTCTACAATTGTTTAACGTTTCTTATACCTAGAGTTATATTAATGTTTTTGATTTTGTTCAAATCTTAGTATTTGTTGGAAATACCTTCTTATAAAATTATTGAGGCATAGAGTATGTTCCACGGAGTATATACAACAATTATGCTTACGTTTTTCATACCATTCCATTAGTGTTAAGAGATTGGAGTGAGTGAAAATATTGACGTCATTAAGTTGTGAGCACATAGTGAACACACCCAATATCAGCTTCTGTCCTTGTTTATTATACTATTATGAGCAAGGATGTAGATATTCTACTCTCAGTTTGATGTTTTAAAATTGAGCGGGCATGCTTCCATACATTTGTGATACTTTTGCGAATAATCAACAAATAATTATTTTCGAAATATTTAAAAATTGAGCAAAATAAAATAAATGAAAATCATTAAGATACGAAATTAATCAAATATATGTGGAATTCTTTTCTGAGTCACTTTTGGTAACAAATATAATCAAGTCTACAGAGATGAAAAAAAAATTAATTTTCTACACTCAGCGCGTTTGACAATGACGCATGTGTCATCAATTGACATCCCGATGAATATTTTTTTGTTTTTATTAGAGAATTAATTTCTTTGTATTAAAACAAAAATAATTTGTGTTAAGTAGCTCAGTTATTAATAAGAATGGCAGACATAGATACACACAAAGACGATCTTACAACTGATGCTGTACCAAATCCTAGACAAACACAAAATGGTGAACATAATCTTGAAGAAGAGACTGTATTTGATAATAATTTAGGTGAAAAAGGTCCTCACTATGAGGAAATAAACAAAAACAAATCAAGCACTTTTACCATCGGAAAGAGAAGAAATCCAAGGAAGTTCAGTCCATCATCAGGTTGTTTATTAATACTTTCTTGTTTCCATCACATTCATTCATTGTAATAATAAGTTCAATTGGAACAAAATATCAGTAAATAGACCGCTTCCTTTGTGTTATGAATAGGGTAATCTAATAATACCTATTTGTTAGTAACAAAGATTAATTATTTTTTAAAATTGATTATTAGCAATAAGTATGTATTAGACAAGATATTACCATATTTGATAATATCTCTCATTCTAATATTACAAATTGATAATATTTATATTTTTAACAAATGTTCACTAAATTTATAAAACATGTTTAGCTTCAGCAACAATAATAAACATAACAAATTCAAAAGACGTACACATTGGAACCAAGAACACTTATAATTTCAGTGGCAATGAAAGACAAAAAAAGGCTGATGTCCCAGAGACTGCTGCGATTAGATCAATGAAAGACAGTAAACAAAAGGTGTCAAAAAATGATTTACAATTTGTTGCCACTTACATGGATTCTCAATGGAAAGATGTAGCAAGAGCCTGTGATATCGGGGATGGTCAAATTTCTCAATTTATTGCCGATCATCAAGCTTATGGAATAAAAGAAGTAAGATATTAGATTCAATTGCTGTTTTAACCTCTTGTTATTCTTAAAACTGAAACAATTTCCAAGTAATTTAAAAAAACTATTTACAATTACACCTTTCGACGAGAGTTTCATTAGTCAAGTCTTCAGAGGCCAAAGGTAAACTCAAACCTTTAACTTGACTTGTGTATTTATACTAAATTTTTCCGACAATTTCCTTCCGTGTAAAACCCCTTTGGCATAAATTTTACATTCATTTAAACTGTTTTTATATTGAATTTGGACAAGGGGCCTATTCCTTACAGCCCACTTTACAGTTGAGTAGTTTAGGAATGAATGTAAAATTTCCTGCGGGAATTGTTTTTCACAAGAGGAAGTGAGAGGAAAATTTAATATAAGTCAATAGGTTTGAGTTTATCTTCAGTCTCTGAAGACAATGACTTGGTTATTAAAACACGCATCACACAGTGTAATTGTGAGTATAGAAGTAGAGTAAATAGTTTGTTCAGTATGAATATCACCAACAGTTTCAGAAATTCCAGCTAGGTTAGAATGTGTAATGTTAATCTTATTGTCACTGTCACAATTTTATAATTATTATTTTCAGGTGATATACCAAGTGTTACTTGATTGGTACCAAAATGATCCTGAAGAAGCGACTATTGGAAAGCTTTGTACTATTTTATGGGAGAACAACCAAAAAGATGTTGTTGCTAAATGGTCCCATAGAAGAGATTAACTTGAAAAATTAATATTGTTGTATATAATTGTTGAATATATTCATCACTTTATTTAGGGACCAAAAATATATTTTATTACTCACTTTAAATATATATGTATATAAATTTTGAATATTGACTTTTCTGTATAAATTTTAAAACTATATTTAACTTTATGCTGTGTCCTCTGATTCACTTTGTATACATGTTGTGGTTGTTAAAGGTGGTTAACAACTAACCCTGATGTGGTAAAAAAGGTGTAACACCTATGATTAACATAGTAATAGAACATAAGGAGGCAAACTTCCCTGCTGACAGGATCATTCAAAATTGTTTTGACTAGTCTGTATCCGCATTTTTCAAATTTCTGTCTATAAAGGTCTCCTTGACTTGGAGCAACAAATTGCATACAATTTCATGCAGGGTCAAAATATTGCAAAGATGAATATTGCACATTGCTTGATATTATGCAAGTCTCTTTCAATTCAATGATACCTGCCACTAACAAAAATAAGTAAGAGTAAACAAGTTCGTAACCTTATTTTTTGTTAATTATTTTGTAGACAGTTTGAAAATGAGAATAACAAAACTAAGTAAGTAACGAAGTAAAAAAGTGGAAAGTGGATCGCAATTAAATCTGCTGTTGTTTTACTTTTGGAGCCTGATGTACACGTTGGTTGTTAAGCCATAAGTAACTAGATTTCTATCCCAGAATTTCATCTAGCACACAATAAAAATGGCGCCAAACTGATAATGTTGCAAATGCGAGAACTTTCATGAAACAATCAGATTAACTTCATCTGCGCATGTTTTTTATCAAGAAATATTACGTCCTGCATTGCATTATGTCTAGCGACCCTTATTTAAATTTCATCTGCGCTTGCTTTTGATCAAGAAATATTGCGTTTGGCATTGCATTGCACGTTGTCTTGCATCATGTCAAAAATTCATAAAATGGAAAAAATAATTGAGAGGAAGTAATGCAGGTGGAATGGATTACGAGGCGTTTTGAGCGTTGAGATAGATATTAAGGAATGGCAAAACTGAAACAAAGTTAAAGCTTTAAGAAGTTATGATATAATTTGTAGTCATTGAATTTTTTAGTGAAGTGCTTTATTGATTTACATTAAAATAAAATCAAAATATTTGGTGGTTAGGTCTCAGAGCATCTATGACATTTCGATATTTCAAATCTTTTACGGAGTCTTGTTCAGTCTCATTATTTCCTGTGCGAAAAGCCAAACATTTTCTCTATTGTATTCATATTGAACATCAATGTAGGTTTATGAAAAGACTAACACACGATAATTGGCGTAATGTTAAATAGCAGTTTAGTCTGACAAGTTATTTATCTGTCCTATGAATACAGTTCACCATCTTTCACTAATTCTTTAAAAGAATTAAAGGACAAAGGGTATGGTGATATGATCACCCTGATTTGTTACGAAAAACGCATCAACAATATAGCTGACGTCCAGTTTTCGTACTTGACCGCTAGATGGCGTTCGCGTCACAGGGGCAAAAAATGTAACCCGCATGACTCGTTAACCCCAAGAATCTGCATTGCTTGAGTTTTTAAAAAATCCGTTAATTCTTTCAATTCGTAGTTGTGCTACGTTCTATAAGATTTTTTAATAAGTGATATACTTTGAATTTTTGATATTTAATTTTGAGGTCATGAATATGTAAGCCAACGGTTGATAAAAACATTTATTATTTTATAATCACAAATTTTCAATACAATTTGACTATTTGCCAGAAAAAGAAAAATACTATAAAATAAAGATTTTTTTAAGATATTCAACAGACGCATGTACAAAAAATTATGGTCTTACATGATAACAAGACTAAAAATAAAATTAAAATATATATTTTGAATCTGACTATCAAATTCAATTTATCACACTCGAATTGCCTTCAGGCCCTTTACAAAAATACATGTGCCTTCCTATAAATGTAATTTACAAAGAAACTTGTAATTGTAAATTCAAGCTTTTGACCCACTGTTAACTAAAATTTTGCAGTGTATATAGAAAATTAAAATAAAACTTTTTTTACACTGTCAGTCTGTACACTTAACATAGAATACGTTTATTTACAGAAATCTACTCTAGGTGATATAAACAGAAATTAACACATCAGTCTTAAACATCAAAAAGGATTATTTAAGCGAAGCCAAAACCTTCAGAACACTCGTGAATGGCCTTCAATAGGTACGCCCGCAGCTTGTCGTATGTCTCGTACACAGGCAGATCTAACTGATTGAAACTAAAAAAAAATTATATTAATTTCCTCATTATTCAATAATTTCAATACAATTATAGTCAAACCTGAACTACTGTTCAAGTATACGTTTTAGGAGCACTCGCACCATAAATGTTTCACAGTGGTTTATGATATAAACCATAGTTATATTTTTTTATTCATTTGCACCGCAAGTTAACCGCAGCTCAAGTCGATATAAACCTCCACCAAAACCGGAGGATTTATATTTTAATTGACAGTTTCTGCATAAATTCTAACCTCAAAAAACCCTATTACATTCGAGGAGTTCGAGTGGTGCCTACCTTGTGGATATTGTTCTTGAGCTTATATAGGATGGAGTGTTTGGGAAGACGTGCTTTGGCAGTTTGCAGTTCTCTAAAGAAAAGAGTCCCGATAAATTGACATTCTGGACGTCTGCAAGCGAACTTTGTGTTCATGAGCAATGTCTGCCTGTCGAGTAAGGTCTGTTAGACTGCTCGGAAGAGCATCTACTGTGGTATTATGGATAAAAGAGTCAAAGTCAGGGATCTTTCTTTTATGCTCTAAGCTGTCCCAAGTTTCTGATCAACTTTAACTCGCCTATAAGTCGCATTGCTGTCGAGCATTCTAAGAGTATATTTGGGAGCCGAGCTCTAAATATGCAAGCAATACGATGGACGAATCTTGGCCTCATAAAGGATTAGAAGCTGTTGTGGAGTATTTAGGTTTTTACTCTCCAAGCTTTTGTGAAGCTTCCTTAACTAATTCGGCCACGTGGTAGTTAACATGAATATTCAATACAAATTTGCTATTTACTTATATTGTATAAAAGAAAATCTTACCAAGTGTGGGCTGATGGTAACCTGTCAGTGGATCTATCATCTCTATGTATTTGAAATTTCTGAACACCATTCATTCCTTCTAGTGCTCCAAAACCTTGAAGAGGTACTTTTGATGTTCCAGTGACAAACTGAAGGAATTTAGCGCGATCAGCCTGATCGAATGATCTCAATGCTCTCCAGAACCATTGGATCTAAAAAGTTATTTTATCTTAATAATAAAAAAATGAAAGATGAAGTATATATGATAAGGAATTTATTAAGAAACATTTATTTACACAAAGTACGTTATGTCACTGCTGATGAGACTTACCTGCAATGAATTAGTCTGATATTTATGATATTCGGTATTAGCTTTCAGATCATCTATATCTACATTAGGTAATCCTGATATTAGTAATTCTAATTCCTGTTCATTAAAAATAGAAATTAAACGCATTGGTATTATGTCATAAAAACCTTCTAGGAAGGAATTAAGTCTGAAAAAAATGACAATTTTAAATAAAATACTAAACAATGTTTATAATTTTTAGCAGATATCTTACTGTTGTTTAATAGCTCCTGTCATTTTCATTTGACAAACAAGCCTGACGTATTCCATTTTGTTTTCTTCTGTTACTGGGATGTGTCTACCATTAGGTATTAAATCTCTCGTTTCTGTAACTCCAAATTCGCTGATTTCTGTGCTAAATGTTAAATCTAATCCTAAATTGTTTATATTATTTTCCATTAGATATACTAAACCTCTATAGAAACTGTAATCTTCACTTTCCATATCAGTATACTTAACTGAAATACCCAGTATATGCTTGTAGAAGGAACGAGTGAAATAACATTCCAAGAGTTTGTTGTCATAGATTGCTTTAGCTGAAATAAAAGTAAATTAATACAATTTTATAGAATTTTTGTATCGGTAGTTTTATTATAAAATTAAATTTCAAATGCTTACCAATTACTCGTCCAACAAATTTGTAATAGCATAGATGGTTGGAATTGTAGTGACTCGCTGAATTAATCATATATGTTACCCGATCACCAGGGGATACAGTGAACAGAGCATACATTGGGTTGAAAATATCTCTAGATATAATAACATACCATTCCCTTAACAATCCACCAGCATCTTGTCCTTCTTCATCTAAAAATAAACGGGATATTTCCAATAAAATGTATATTTCATCAAATGAATGAATAAAACAGTTGTAAACTATACAGACAGTATGGTATTTTTTCAGCGTGTAATACAAAATGACACGAACGCGTCTTCTCCCTGGAGCCGGTCCTGCCTAGATGTAATGGAATTCTAAAATTCGTTGAATGCGCACGGCGCCTTTGACATATTTTTTATCGTCGCGGAATTCGTTTGATGTTTATTTTATATAGGTTTTTATTATAGCAAGCGGTTTCTTTACATTGTTTTGTTTCTTCATTTTCTTTTGGGATATATATAAGGGGTTTGTATAGCGCAGTTTAGTTTATAATAAATATAGTGCAAAAGTGGGTGATTGGTGTGCAGTTTCGGACACAGAATCATTGGTCCATATTTTATGGAAGAGACGGACAGGTCACACCTGAATCAACAGAGGTACATACAAATTTTAACACGCTTCATCACTGATCTACGTTAATTCTGTTGTGCACATAATATGGCATTTCAATACCAATTTTTTCAGAAAAACGGGGTAACTTGCCACACTGCTGCCGCAGTTCGTTAATTTTTTCAAGAACATTTTCTAAACAGATTCATTGCACAGACACATACATCTGGGGCATGGCTAAAGCTTGTTCCACAAACCATTGATAAATTAAAAAAATGCCTCTTGAGCAATATTTGCGGACCTGAGACGATCCTTATTCCATAACAATATGAGAAACTTGGAACATTATTATGGAGTCTATCTTGAACGAGGAGGAGCACATTTACATGTCATGTGCACTCCTCAAAACAATAAAAAAAATTACAAGTTCAGTACTGTTTATTTGGAGCTATACTGTAAATACCCTCAATTATTATTATAATTTGCTCCTTATTAGTTCTAGTAACAGTTGATTAGTGACAAGCATATGCAATGGAAAGAATCTTTATGTTACACTGTATTTAATCATATTTAATATTTTAATGATATTCCTAGAATAGATTACAATTTAATTGGCTATACCTTCAAATACAATGTAGAATCTATTCTTCCATTCTTCTGGAGGTCTTCTGAATAACTCCCTAAATGAGTCTTCAAATATGTTACTTCTCCTAACATGTACTGCAGTCTCTTCCCTTCTTGTTCCATGATCTAACCTCTCTAATTCTGTTCTAAAGTATCTGCGTTTAATATCAAAGTCCAAAATTCTTGTATGATCGACAAGTACGGCAAATGGTCCATCTGCCAAATGAGCCGTACTTTGTCTTAGTATTTGGTTTAAAACAGTACGATGTTTCTCGGCAAAAGCGAGAAATTGTTGTTGCTCGAGTGTAACTACAGTTTTAGTCGATACTTCTGAAAATTTCTCAAAATCTAAAGTAGCGGCATCGGTAGCCGGTTTTGGAGACTGTTCGGGATTAGGTCGGGCTGATGTTGGAGCGGGAGTATCTGTAGCTGATGAATTATTCTGGGTTTCAATAGATTCTTGATTGATTTCTTCCATCTCCTGTTCTTTGGTATCCTTTTCTTTTGATTTTATGGGACCTTGTTGTGGAGAATGTACTAGGAAAAATGCTTCCACAGCAGGCTAAAAATTATATTTTCAGTCAACAATTTCAAATTGATTTATACCTGATAGGTTAGATGTAAAAATCTACTGACCTGTAAAACTAGGACGGCATGATGGTCTGGCGCATGTTCCAACTCAGAAAGACATTGGCTCAAAGTCTCCCAAAAACTACTTAAACTACTCAGTTGCTCGCTGAGTGCAGGTAGTTCATAAACTGTTGACTCTGTAAGAAAACCAGATTAGTATATAACAATAACATTAATCGAAGCTCTTAACAAATTTCAACATTTAAATATATACCTATTTCTAAAAGCTCTTTATACAAAAGATGGAGCCATGCAGTTATAGCGCCTTTTGGACATCTTATTTTTATGTAATGTGAGGAAAATGGTTTATTCCAAAAATTATCATTTTTGGAAACAAAATGTTTTTTTTTTAAACGCGTGTTCAAGCATAGCCCTATAATTAAGTTTGAGGGTATGAATCGAATCTTAGGTTTCAGAGGTCTTCCAATGAATAGTTAGTTCTGAATAAATATCAGGTCAAGGCAAACTCAACAAACTTATTCTGCTATAGCACTTGACCTTAAGAATTTTTTTAAAAAATTACTTTTCCTAATAATAATAAAAATGACATACCTCTCTTCAAATTCTGTTTGATTGAATTCCTTATTTGAACTATAACTCTTAGTACCCTTAAGAAAAATACTTGACTTGAAGATTTTGAGGTTAAAGGGACCATTGAAGGCAACTGAAGTTCACAAGAAGTTTTGACTTTGGACGATGCCGTTATAACTACTTGTTCATTGGTAAATCTATTGCATATAACACCTTTAGAAGTAGAAGGACCATCATCAAGCTTCCTCTTCTGTGCATTGTTAATTAAGTCTCTTAGATCTCTCAACATATTATGAATTTGACCTTCAACAATATTGCCAATTTCAATAGCTCCATTTAATAGAAGATTAAGTATCTGGAATGAATTATTTTTTAGAGATAATATAAACAAAAATTATAAATAACTTACTATGAAACTCATATCCAAGGACGAATTAGCCAAATTAAGAAGTAAATTCGTTATAAATTCTAGACCTTCCTCTGAGCAATTTTTGTAAGTAATGACATTGACAGCTAAGTTCAAAGCATGTGTAGGCGGATTATTAGCTATGTCGGCCAATTGCACTTTCGTTTTACTTGATTTACTTGGTTTAACTAATTCTGGCATACCAGATGTTGTGACTGAAAGGAGTTTTAACAAATTGTCTGTAAGCTGTGTATTTCTATTAACCACTGGGGAAGCTAGCATGTTCAATAATTTTCCAAAGACTGTGTTCTCAAATTGAATCGGACCCTCTGAATCTGAGCTACTGGTACACATGGTTTTTTGGATGCTTTTACCCTTCTTTGTAGCTGAATCTAAGCGAAGAAGAACATCCCAAAAGTCAGAAGACGAGTCAGGTTTCACTTTAACAGGAGTTATTGGGGCTTTTTCGGTATCATCTCTTATTGATTTAATTGGTAGCAAACAAGATGGGAAAGCTTTAGCCAAAGAAGTGAATAGGTCTAACGTATTTCTGCAGACTATGGGAGCTGCTTGAGGATGAATACTTATGACTGTGGATCCATTTGACTTATCACATTTCTTTCCTACAAGTTTATTTACAATAAAAACATTAGCTGCACAACCTAAAGCCGCTTCCATTCTGATCGTTAGCCAATTTCCTCCATTTTGCAAATGTTTGGCATCTGTAAGTAACTTGCTAGTGAGAGGTCCAGGGCGTGGCCCTTTTCTGGCAGGCTTATTTAAATTATCATCTGGTTGGATGTTAACGCTCTTTTCTATGATGCTAAGAAGAGCATTAATAATCCACTCCCTGGTAGGGGCGTGATAACATAAATTCCTTATAACCCTGTGTAATCTAAGTTTATTCAGGTGTGTGTCATCAGTAAAAAGTAAAACTAATAAGCAGGCCAAGCCTTCATGATCTAATAATTGACGACCTTTTATTTTTAATGGAGAGTTGGAAGCGACTGGATTACTCATAAAATCTCTACTCCATTGAGTCCACCCTCCCCTTTGGAAATTATTTGGTCTGTATGTTTGCCTTCCCCTCGAATGTCTATAAATTGTACCTAGGTTGCTCTGTAAAAACCTTTCTTGTGCCATTTGCCTATTTCTTGCATACCAATCTCTGCGTAAAGTTTGTGCTTCAGCAGCTAAATCTGGTGGCAATGCAGACATCTGGGAATCTTCCATGTCTGATAATATCTGCAATCATAAAAGACAATGTTCATACAGTCCATGAAATACAGAAGTACAATTAAATATTTTCTGAAAACAAAGAATGTGAAGCAGAGGTACTAAGGGTAGACCTTCAAACAATGGTCTTTTAATACTGATTTGAAAGTTTAATTAGAAATTTAAAATTTTATTGTGTTAATTTTTTTAAATTCGAGATAGCTGTGAACCTGGAATGTTTAAATACTTTGCCCCTTATAAAACAATAACATAAATTCGACTAAAGGAATTGATTTGTAAAAAAGGATTAAAGGATTTTTAATAAGTTTGTGACTAATTATTGAAGGTTAAGAATTAGTTATGCAGAACTTACCATAGTCCTTAGAGAAGGTTGTAATGTTTCAAAGAAAGCTCCTGCATCAACTGGTTCGTTGGGATTAGCTCTAGCTGCAGCTTGACGCTGTTGTTCTAATCTTTGCTGTGTCAAGACTTCTTCTTGCAAGGCTGGTGGTAGAGCTGCTAAAAATTCCGGGCTTACTTCATTAGAAATGGTAGCCTCATCTTGTTGTTCTCCTGTTGTATTATTTGCATTAGCAGCGATTCGTTGTTGAATACAGAGAATACGGTGTTGTTCCAAAACTTCTCTTCTCATTTCTGGCGGTAGAGCTTCTAAGAAAGAAGGATCCACTCCTTCTGGGATTTCATCATCATTAGATGTACTAGGACCAGCCGCGCCTAATAAAATCGAAAACAATTAATAAATAATTACAAATCATATAAAACATACCTGCTACAGCAGACGGTTCTGTGTTTATTGCTTCTCCTGATTCTATGCCTTGTGAATTGTCTTGGGCACATGTAGCACTTGAATTATTTTCGGTGGAAGTGGCTGGAATAGTACTTTCATCTCTATTTACTTCATTGTCTCTTTCTCTTGCTTCACGTTCTTCTCGTTCCCTTCTAGCATATAAGGTTTGTTCAACGGCTTGTTCAGCTATAACGTCAATTTGTTGATTCAAAGCTTCTTCAAAAATTGCTCTCAATGGATTCGGAGCAGTAGCTGCAATACTTCTTGCAAATTCAGTTCTCCCAGTTTCACTATTTGATTGAGATTCCTCTTCAGGTCTATCAGGTGACTGGTTGGGTCTAGCAAATATAATATTACACCTAGATCCAATATATGAAGGTAGCGATAACTCAAATGGGTTTGAAGATTCACTTTCAGTTCTTACTTCAGATTCCGCTCTACTATTTGAATCGTCTGCACTTCTAGTTATATTTTCTGTTGTTTGTACAGCTGCATTGTGAGTTGTTTCTGGGATACTACTCTGAGAGTTTTCACTTGACCCTCTGACAAAGCTAAGCTGCAAAGGTGAGAGAATAATATCTTCATTATGGGTATTGCTTTCTGATCTATCATTGGAAGTATCTGACGATTCTATCGGAACTCCGTCGATATCTTCATCGTCTTCTTCTCTATTGGGAGGATCAGTATCAGTGGTGGCAAGAGGAACCCCATCAATGTCTTCTTCACTTTCTTTGTTCTGTTCATAGTTGAAGAGGACAGTTTCTGGACTATAATCGTCTTGATTTTCTAGATCATTTTTCTGTTGCTTGCGTTTTTTGGAGTTATCTTCATCATCTTTAACTTTCTTATTTCTTAGTTCTTCATTTCTATATTTAATTAAATTAGGAACGAGTTTGTTACAAATATATGTTGTACAATCATAGACAGATTCCAAATCAAGTAATTTGGATTCAATATTCCACCAATGCAAAACAGGGGGAATGTGACTCAAAGTTGCTGCTAAACTAGGTCCAAAAAGATAGCCAGACTGATCAACAAAATCTATTTGCTCTTCATTTGATGGTATAATACCAAAGTTGTCCATAACCACCACTCTAGCAGATTCTCTAATTTCTGTTGGACCACTAAGCAAATTATTAGCTGACATCATATTGGCCATGTGAGGGTCGTGTGGTCCAAGGAGCCTACGGATACTAAAAATTGGTAGGTATACCTGCGATAACAAAATAAAAAATAGACTTACCTTTGTAGAATAACAGGTGGGTTCGGGTTTCTAGGGCTGAATAAGTACTGGTATCTTCTTGGGCGATTAGTTCTTTGATTACGACTTATTGCACTTGGATTGTTATCCATTGTATTTCGAGACATTAATAGGGGATGTGTAATAGCTGAAAGAAGATATTACTTAAATGAAAACAAAAAGAAAAGAAAAATGAAATATACCTGTATGATCATTCGGGTTGTTTTCATCCAAAATAGGCACGGCAAAACCATTTTCATTCCAACGAATCATCCTAGGAAGAGCATTCTCAAAATCAGCATCATACTGTATCATTAGTATATCTTCATCTCTATCTGTAGCTGTGGCAATTCTGAACATTCCAGAGCCTCCTTCTACAAAAAAACTTAATTATTACATATCCTGATTACAATCTTTATTAATATACCTCTTCTTATCTCTCTTTCATTATTATCGTCTTCATCGTAATTATTATCTTCGTTTTCTTCGGTGTCATCAATATTATCATCATCCCCTTCATTATCATCATTGCCTTCGTCGTCTACTTGATCTGAAGGATTGGAGTCAGATTCACCAGAATCAGTGCTCATCAATTCCTCCTGAAAATGAAAACATTACTCAATTTTCATCATCATAGGAATTTATTGATTATTCAGTTTGAATTTAGCCAATTGATTAAATTTATAGTCCCAGATATTATTTGATTTTTATCTTACCGCTGCATCTCTTACATCTTCATATCCGAGTGGACATTCCTCATCAATTTCCATATTGCCACCTATTGTAGTTGGTACATCATTATAACCTTGGCCGCTATCATTATTTCTATGATCTAAAATGTGTTCCATCATTTCTTCAAGAGTGTTCTCGAGTTCACCACCACCAACAGCATTAGTTTCAAGGCTAGACCTAACCACACCAGAAATATCATGGTCTGTATTCTCTGAATCTTCTATTTCTTCACCATGAGCATTTGTTCCTTCTGCCGAAGTTGTGTTGTGGGTATTAGCAGTATCATCTGTAGATTGTTGACTCTTTCTAGATTTACTGTTATTGGAATTAGCAGCCGGCTGATTTATAGTTCTTGATAATGATTCTAATGGCTTCAATGCCGCATTTGCGGTAAATGAAGTATTTGGTGAAGATAAATCTAAGTAATGAGTAATTTTGGCTAAATCATTGAAGACTCCTCGCCTCATCATTAGTTTAACAATGTTATTAATACTACAATTTGTCCATCTGTTTGCATGGGGTAGAGGGCAATTGTCAATCATGTTTGAAATTATTCCACAGATATTTTGTACTTGGCTATGTTTCTTCAAGGACTCTGGTAAGTACAATGCCCTAGTTAAAGCTACTTTTACTTCTGACACTAGAGTGATCTGAGCTTCGGGGGAATGGTTAGATGAAGCTAATGCTGCAATTAACATTCTACACATTGTAGCACAATCCAAATCAGAGATATTGTCTGCGCCAGTTAATATTTTATCGAAAATAAATGCCAAAGCTGAAGTTTCTTCTGTTATAATGCCAGACTCATCAGGTTTATATTTATACTCTGTAATTAGTTTAGCTATGGGTCCAAATGACACAACGGCGTCTGCTAAAATTTTTAATATTACAGATTTAGGCAACATTGGTTTTTTAGTGTTATTTTCATTCTTTCTAAGAAACCCTGCTTCCTCAATTCCACCATCATTAGTTTCTGTGGCTTGGATATTTGTTGAAGGTGAAATGTCATCTGCGTTTATTTCTTGTTCTGCAGATTTTTCTTGCTCGGGAGAACCGTCTACAGCTTTATCATCTTCTAATGGTTTTAAAAGAGCTTCTAGTAAATCGGAAATTACTTCCACAGAAACAGGTTCTTCCAAAGGAGGAGCTTTAGTACGAGAAGGTGGTTCTACTTTCAAGGGCAAAGTACTCTCAGGTGGTTCTCCTTTAGCAGCTGTTATATCTACTCTAATAATAGAATTAGCTACTTCAAAAAATGCCTGTGGATCGCGAGTAACAGCTCCGCCTATTTGTCTCATCAAATAAACTAAATCTTTGTATGGAGGAGGAATTGTAGCCAAAGTTCTTCCTCTGATTACTTTTTCCATAGCATATTTCAATGTATTTGGTTCTTCTAGAGCATGTCTAATAAGAATTGTAGCTAATATTCCAAATCCTCCAAAATCATTAATCTGTCTCATTTTGAGTAAACATTTGACACCTCCTTCTTCAACAAAAACTTTGGCGATTTCAAAATCTCTAGTAAATCGTACACAAATTTGAAGGACTGAATGTAACAAGTTTTTTTCTATAGGCAAGTGCATTAAACTGACACAGGCCTTAACGATTTCTTTTCTCAACTCAAATTTTAGACCTGGTATGGGTGTACATCTTTTTTCCTCTTTGTCAGTTAATTTTGAATGTAGTGTTTCAATATCTGATCTATTGATATCTATACAACTTGGGTGTGTCAAAGTCATAAGAGTCATTGAAATTGGTCTGTTATTTCCGGTCTCATCATTCATTTGCAACATACTAGCAAAGGTAACTGTATATCTTTTTCTGCCACATGTAACTCTTATACTTTGTTCTCCATTCCAGTAAGCTTCATTAATTAGTTTATTGTTACTATTGGAATAATGAGCCCATTTTCCTGTAACCAAGTCATACCACCTCCAAACACGATTAGTTGCTTTGTGCATGTCTTGCTTTCTTGAAGTGCATGTTGCTACTTTAGAAACAGCATCCAGCAATAAAAAGCAAGGGGCCAACCATTTGGGCTCATAACTGGCTTTTAAATCAATAATTATTTTGATAGCTTTGCAAACTAAATCTATCATAGGTTCAACCATGTTGGATCTATTTAAACAGTCGCCACATGGTATTTTCATTTCGAAGTATGATGAGACTTCAAAGAAAAGGATAAACAGATGTACATAATTGGTTAACTTCTTTGCTTGTTTAGATTCTGCCAAAGTGTAATAGCTCATTACATTCGACTCTCCTTGGAATGCAACAAAATAAATAGATGCGGCACATTTTTGGATTTCTAGTATTAACGTTCCCAAAAGACTATCTCTGTAAGCTCGTCCATTTCTTTTCATAATGGTAACAAGAAGTTCACACACTTTGTGAACTGTCTCTGGTAGGACCTCTAATAGTTTTAGACAAACATCTAATGCGTGGTAAGTGAATTCGGTTATCATACTCTCAAATGATTGATCCTGTTCTTCAGCTGCATCTTTTTTTGTGTCTGAGGTAGTAGAGTTGCATCCTAATGATATAGCAATAGCTTGCATTACTTGGTCATCTTCAGATTCTACTTCCATAGCAATGGCAGCTCCTGATCTGGGTAACTGAGGAGGATTTGAAAGTAAGTAATCTGTGGCTTGTTCTAAATTATTGGAGTGAAGCAGAGCTTCAATAGCATGTTCTCTAGAGAATCCCATATCTACTAGTTGTCTCAAATTATCATCTAGGTCTCTAAATGAGGAGGTTGAAGATCCAGCAGCAGTAACAGCAGTACCGGAAGAAGTATTAGTAGATTCTGTTTTATTTTCATCTGCTTTCATTTTTTCCTTTATAATCTTTTCACCTCTAAATATATGTCTGAGTATTGTTAATAAAGTTTCTGTAGTTCTAGCACCATATGAAGCTAAAGGAGTTTTTCCCCAAAGTAGCATTACACTTTCAAAGGCTAATTTATGGATTTGTATTAAGTATTTTAATGGATCAAAACTGTAAGAATGAGACGGGCGATTTGAAATGGTATGGGGTGATTCAAATATAGCTTTTGGATTCACCATCTTCTCAAGAAGAGACAGCCAAGCATCCAAGAATCCAATTGTACCTGCAAGATGAAAGGAACATTTTATTAATTATATTATGTATAGCTATAGTTACAAAAATATTGAGATGTTATTTTTTGAAAAATAATTAGCTTACCTTCTGGCAAATTGGAGTATTCAATGTCTTCCAAAGAATGTAAATTTCCTGATGTTAAAGCCCATTTAAATGTCTTGAAAAATATTGTTTGCCCTCCGAGGCTAACAAATTTTTTAAGCATTAGATGATAAGGGTAACGTCTTTCATCAAAAAGCATTGGACTTGTAAAGCCAACACTGCAAATCAAGAAGGTGAGCCTGCATTTTGCAGTTGGACAAGGAGGTAGTTTATCACAATCTAAACCCTCAGCCAAAAGGACATTCAAGGCAGTAGCTACGTTTCTAGCATACAAAGAAGGTATAGGTGGAGCAGCTATAATAGTTTGCCCCCTTCTTTGTCTTATAGGCGAACCAACGCATAATTTAACAAGTAGGCCAAATAATTCAGCTAAAGCTCTACCCAAACGAGAGGAAGCGCCTAAAAGAGGTTTTATATATTTGAGGTTACGATCGGGTTTGGTTGTACTAGAGCTGGATTCTCCATCTAAGTCCATAGATATTGGATTGTTAGAGCCTAATACATCTAATGCTGCACTAGTCATGGAAGTTGAACCTCCGGGTTCTAATGATGAGTTCCCTTCACACTATAAAAATAAAAACAATATTAAATGGAGTGTCTAGATAATTGAAATAATTTTCAAGTTCCACATTACGAGACATTCAGCCAGATACTAGAACAAAAAATATCAAGTACTCTCAGAGAAATCAATTCACTCAAATTTCTTCAAATTACCTAACAGAGAAAACAGTGGGTAGAACGAGGTTAATAAACGTGAACTAATGAGAGTTTATAAACCAAGTTATTGAAGAATTGAACCAACTTTTGATTTAACCCATTAAAGCCAAAATTTTTTTTTCAAAATGTTTTTTAATTGATATTATTTCAAAATGGTCGTGAATAAATCATTAATAGAGTTAGAATAAATAAATCATTAATAGTTACGCCCAAGTAATTAAAGTTGCTTCTGATTTCACTTAAGGAGTAATTTCTATCAAGCAATTCAGGATTCAAATTAGGATAATGACATCAAATAGTTTTGAAATTATTTTTATCAATCAATAAATTTATTACAATATTGTTAATCTACAGCCTTTACTAATATATTTCTCCAAACGTCAAAAATTTATATTTTATGGTTGATGGTATCCAAAAAACATTTTAGGTGGAGTGAAAAGTTGCATTTCTTATATAAGTAAACTGTTAGATTTGTAGATATTACACATTTAATATTTATTTTCTTTTTTCACAATTAAATCTATCCAATCCAACCCAAGCCCATATTTCCCTTACAGGCTAGGTGTGATTAATAATCATTTATTCTCGACTGGCAAAAGGTTTATATTAGAACCACAGTGTTTATCAACAGCCATGCTTTGACCATACAAGCAATTATGATCCAGGAAAATAAAAGGTCACCTCTTTGTTTTTGACCTTATTCCAATCCTATATGTAGATATGAATTGATCAACCAAATCAATTCCTTCTATATGAAATAATCATTTGAATCGAGATTATTTTTGGAATACTGATTCGCGGATTTTGGGGCTCTAGAACACAATTTATCAAAACTTAAATGTCATTTATCGGACCCTATTCAATTTCTCATTGGAAATCATTTAATATTTAGTTTTCTATAATTTACTTTATTTCCACTTAATGTCCCTATTCCCACAGGACTTTTTTGTAAAGTTAGAATATAATTTTTTTCACATATTTTCATTGTAAAATTCGATATGAACTGTAGATAATAAAAATATAGAATACGAAAAAGTTTTTCAGCAGCTTTAGTGGCATCAAAATTTGAATATACCATTTTTTAACCATAGTCAAAATAAGGATCATGAATATGAAAATAATAGCTCTGTTATAAAGAAAATAACTCTTCTCTTTTCACAATTAATTGACAAAAAAAAGTTACCCAAACAACTTCCTTTCACCATGAGTCAACTAAACCACTGTTAATTTTTTGCCTTCACCCTTTCAACTGAAATTTTTTCATTTCTAGAAAATTTTCAATTTGTCATGCAACTTTAGTTGCAGTTGTCACTTTGTTCGGAGCTAATTAAAAATTAGATTTAGTGAATGTATGTCGATATATTGGGATGTGTAAAAATGAAATAAATTGGAGTCAGTGTCAGGAAAACATCATTTATATCATCAACTAAATGAAAATTTATGAAATTGATAAAGCAGAATGCTATACATCTACTTTGATTCAAAATTCAAACAGAATTTTACAAATATTAGATTTCAGAATTAGAGCATAAATATCATCAAAAACAGTCCTCATCTAATTAACACCCTGATCCTACAAGAAAAATGACCATATCAAATTCGGCCTAAAAATATGTAACCTATAATGAACAGGCATAAAAGTATTTCTCACAGGTTTTTTCAACAACCAACCAATTTGTTTTTACTCACCCTATCAAAAAATGCGTTCAGCTTTTCAATATCTTCTCTTGTAAAGTCACAGTCGGATGGTAATAAATCATCACTACAATATGCCAATAAAAGTGTGCTCTCCCACACTAATGATGTATATAAATTGGCGAGCCCTTTCAGAACTTTGAGTCCAACTTCTGAGCCCCAATGCTGAAGAGATAGATTTCGAATTTCTGTTTGTCCTGTGCGACAAATGTGAACAAACATTATGACATATCCATGAGCGGCTCCCATGGCATGTAGAAGTGGTGTTGCTGATGCTGTACTAAAAGCAGTTTCTATATCAGTGGCATTCGCTAATTCAAGGAGCAGTTTTGATCCACCTGGTACTTCTTGTTTTTCATATAGGGGTTTGAGTAATTCCAGAACTCCAGCTAATTGATTAAGGCCTTGCGCAAATAGGAAAGGTTCATGTGCAAGGTTTAATATACTTTTACAAACTGAAGCAACTGCTTGAGCAGGAATAGTCGCTGGACAATCAACAGGTAAATTTGGCAATCCAAGTATTTTCATTAAAGGAATAAGTCCTCCTTTTTCTACAAATTCTCTGCAGTGATCATCTGTAGAATTGTTACTTAAAATGGAGTCTATGAACTTCATGGCGTTCAAGATGTAGTCGATCAAAGCTATGGGTGTTCTTTCACTGTTAGCTTGAGCTTGACTTTCAGAATGGGCATTTTGAGATGAAGTTGATGTTTCCTCTTCGTCATCTTCCTCTTCATCGGAAGAGCCTTCGGTATTTCCGGTATTGGATCTAGATATTACAGAAGGAGATATTTCTGATTTACTATGAGCTCTCCAACACACATATTTAGGATCAGTTCCCAAATGAACGAGCTCGTCCAACAACTTTATTATAGCTAAAGTTGCATCTTGTCTAAGACTGGGTTGATGTCTCATTAGTTCATCCATGGCATTGCCTAAATTGGATGCCGTATCAGTACTTGGTTCTGAACTGCGTCTCCTTCTCATAGCAGGTAAGTAATTGGGAGATAGTAATATATTAAACAATTTTTCGAAAGGTTTGAATTTAGCAAATGATTCCAATCCTCGATTATTCAAACACAAAGCACTGAACACATTTGGAAGAGAGCCTAAGACTTCTCTAGTGGCAGGCACTTCTTTCACCAACAATGAATGAAGTACAACATCTGTTAAACCATTATCTTGAAGAGCTGATAATAAGGCTGGCTCTTGGTATACATATACTGTCACTACATCTGTAGCTAATAAAAATAAGGACGGACCATAATATTCTGCATTAGCAATAATATTTTTAAGAGAATTCGGTAAACTGCCTTCCATAAGATGTCTAATACTTTCAGCAAATGTAGAATCTTGAAATGCTTTCTTCAAGAAGTTCAACATTGATTTTAGTAGAGCTGCACGTTGAGGAAGACACGTTTTACCAGCATTATCGGCTACATAATCTAGATCTATTAAAATCGGTTCTTCTTCTTTATCAGCAGCTGAAGTTCCAGGAGTAGTATCTTCAAATGTATGTTCTGAAGTATTGGTCTTAATTTGGTAAAGCTGATCTTTGTTACAAAAATTAACTTCAGTGTCCAATCTGTTTATAAAGCTATATAAGCCTCCATGAGTTTGAAATGCTGCCATATCAATATTCGTAATCAAATCAATCACACGCACTGCGCGTGTTACAAATGTTATATGGTCTAATTCAAATCCTTGCCAATTTATAACTTGTAAAAGAGATTCCATCATTCCACAGGATACCAAGGCTTCACCTCCAGCTTCATAACTAGCTAAATGATACAAAAATGAAAATAAGGCTGTAGTCAAGCTAACTGGAAACTTTGTTTCCATTTGAGATAATTGTAATTGAGTGGAACCTTCCATATCAAAATCCATTACAACAGCTTCTGAAACTTTACTGTCTTGGGTATTACTTGAGGTAGCTGTTTTGGAAGAATCACAGCTAGAATCATCTTGTAGGGCAGTAGTCACTTCATCTTGAAGTTTCATTTTCTTAAAAGCCGTTTGCCCAAAATCAATTTGATTGGTAAGTGATGATATACAATTTCTAACTAATACAGGTAAAAATCCATGATATTGGCTTGCTCCAGTAACATCAATGATGCTATTCAATCTGGAGCCAGGTCTTCTGCTGAAATAAGAAAACATAAAACTATACAGCTCCACTTTGATTTACAAAAAAAGTCAAAGAAAATATCTTACTTGGGAATATGTGGATTTCTATCGAGGTGTATAATAGCAGTAAGTGTACGTAGTGCTGCACACCTAATATCTGTTAACTGAGGGTCTTGTAATTCCACCACTTCAACTAATTCTTCTAACAGTCCATTATATAGAAGATTAGAAGGCGAGTCTTCAATAGCATTTGAATAAACCATCACAGATAATGCCTGTAATCTGGCTTGGACACTTTTTAAACGATTTCTGTAGTCTGCAAAATGAGTTGCTAGTCGTACGTGAGTAAATAGCCACATCTAAAATTTCAAACGTACTAAATATTATTCAAGTTGGATTTGATCAGTGCAGATATTAAATGATTTCTTTTTAAATTTACAGGTATAAAATATATAAATAAATATGATTTGTCACAATAGTAGCTTACCTCTTTTTCAGGAGGTACATAATATAAAGATACAAGTTGTTTCATGATTTCAGCAGGTGTTTTATGCAATTTATCAATATGCTCTATATGTATAATGTGTAAATTTGGCTTAGCAAGTTTGGTATCTTGAGTCTTGACCTCACTTTTAGAGGATTTTAACTCATCTTCTCTATGAAATTCCACATGTAAAGTTGTCGCAGAAGCAGGTATCTCTTTTTCCACGTCACAACAGTCCGCCAATCCAAAACCATTATCTTTACCACCCCAATTCTAAAAATAAAGTTAAGTATAGTGTAAACATTTTTCTTTTCTATAACGCCTTTCAACATACCTCAGATAAATATTGAAGTCTTGATAATAAACATTCTTTTTCATCTGGTTTTAATCTTGTGATAAAATTACTTCGTTTTGAGAACATGTACAATAAATTTAATACTTCTAAAACAACGGACATATCATTCGATTCTAGTAAACCTAACAAATGTTCCATAGAATTGTACAGGTGTCGGGAAAATGAGTGTTCTATCAACAAACTAGTAAAGCGTAGAATATGGATTAACAATTGGAAATCCTAAAAGAAATAACAATTATTGGCAAAGCAACTGAACAAATTGTTTGGTTTAAGCACATTTTATTTTAACAAAATCATCCACTTCTACATATTAATATACCATAAATAAAATAAAATGATCAATGGATCTTGGAACTCAAGTTCCCTCTATACATGATGAATTATATTTCTTAAATTAAAAAAATGGAAAATCTTTTGGCAGAGTACATGCAAATTATTCATTTAGTTTACACATTGAAAAAGTTGCATTCTTTATAGGCACAACTCTATTTGCTCACAAGCTATTTAAATCAGAATAGGTGACAGATATTTCAAACAGATTTTACATAAAACATCTTAAATGTGGAAGACTTGAGTTAATGGAAGTAAATTCGCAAATATTAGTACTTTCACTTATCTAGTAATTATAAATAAAACAGAAATTTCAGAAATACAACTAGTAAAATATTTAGGTACACATATAAGTAATAAACTCATATAAGCAGAAAATGAAAGTTCAGAAGCTACAGTGGCCGATAGGAAAAAAATCTCAAATATCTATAGGAAAATTAAAATAGGTATAAACTAAACTGGTCCTACTGAATAGAACTATGAGGATATACCCTATTTAGGCATTATCCAACGAATCAAATTCAAAATATTCCCAAAAAATTGTAAATATCCCCTGGTATATAACCAAATATGACATTGCACACTTATCATAGTGTTCCAACAGTCTAAAAACTGTTAAGAAATTCATTAAGCCTCGATAATTAATTCAAACCCTAGATACTGAAGCTAGTAAATAAGAAAAGCCTCAAAAATCTAGATCTAATTCAAGTTACATAGTTGATATAGCTGGAAATCAATCTAATCATGTTATTTTTCTCTGATTATAAAATATGCTAATATTAAAATATTATGAGGTAGTTCACATGTAATTGAAATAATATTTTATTTGTAAATGTGTAAAGCTGTGTATAAATATATAATAAATTTTTTGAAATTGTGTGTAGAACATTGTTGGACACCCTATAAATTCAAGTTATGTTAAATGCTGACCATTTTCTTTGTAATCAGCATTAGTCACCTGAATATGCACAAAATGCAAAACATGATAAAACCTTAATCGCCAATGTTCAAAAAATAAAAACAAACTGATTAAGAATATTTATTACTGCCATTTGTCAAACAACAAATAGAATATTTGTTCGATGAATGAAATGTGTACTAATAAAATTTGATGTGTTATCATATGGATTGATTTTCATTGTTCCATATTAAATTCAAAGAATAGTTTGATAATTTAAAATTGCTGGAAGATTGTTCTATAGATTTGAAATAATTTAAAATCTTTGCTAAATATCGAGGTTTTGAAGCACTGTAATGATATAAGTCTAGTACAAAATGAAGAAAGCAAAGACATATAATCTTATAAGCTTTATGAAGAACTTTTAGTGCCTAATCTACCAAATTCCATTAAAGACAAATGAACTGCAAGATATCTATCCCAATGTTTACATTTGTATTAGAATAATGTTGACTATGCCTGTAAGTACAGCTTCCACAAAAAGAAGTTTTTCTAAGTTAAAAACTATTATAAACTACTTTAAAAACAATATGAGGCAGGACCGATAATCTTATAATACTCTCAATTGAAGCAAATTTAACAGCAAATATTAATTACAAATCCTTATTAGAGGACTTAAATGAAGCAAAAGCCAAAGAACATTACTTTTGTAAAAAATTAAATATTTTTCCAATCTATATGCTTTTTAATAATCTCTCACCACTCATTTACATTTTTTCACTATCATGTAGTATCAAAGCATATTTGGTAAGATAATTTTATAAGGTTGATTTTGGGAATGAAATAAATGGAGCCTCGCTAATGTGACTTTGCTTAAGTCTATATTAGTCCACATTATGCAACTGCTAAAGAGACAGCCTGAATGGTTGCCACAACCCATGACAAAACCAGACATGGATATAAGACTTTTTAATTATAAAACTCTTACCAATCAACCAAACAAACCAATACAAGTGTATAATTCACAAATGGAAAGGATAAACAAAGCTTTTAAAGAAAAAAAAACATGCTGTTCAAGGAAGAGTGTATTTAATAATTTCGATTAAATTTTCTCCAAATATTCTTCTTTATGTAGAAGCATGGAGGTGGAAATCAAATAAAATATTTTTCATAAAACCTCTTTCTAAACCCTATTGAATAAATGCCAAAAATATGTTGAAAATTAATATTTTGCTAAGAAATTACAAAAAAAATCAAATGACTACTATAATAATATAATATGGAATTTCCCATATAAAATATCAGTAGTATTTTATAACTTAATTATACTTGCAAAATCCCTAACTTTTCCACAAATTTTCCAAAATATGTACATATTAAACTATTTTATTAAAACATTTATGTACTATTGAGGTGACAAAAAACAATTAAATAGTGGTAAATTTAATCAAAACATTAAAATATATATTTAGTGCAAAGACTCACCTGTTCATTGTAAGTATCACACTTTAGAATCCATTTGTTTTCTTCATTCCTTTCTGCAGCTTGTCCCAAGATACGATCAAAAATATCAAGAACCTGAGCCCAATGCAATAATTCACATTTTCCAAAAGTCCAGGAGTGAATCCTGGATAATTCATCTAATAACTCTGTGCGAGAACATTGTTGCAACCTTTCTATAAGTTGCTGGCACTCCAAAGGAACTTCTGATGTACTTTTACGTACACGAGAACGATCAATTTTCATTTTTATAACCGTTTTTTACTACTTCATAATTCATAAAATTATTAACCTAAAATCATAAACACATGTAAATATTAAAGTCTACTACAAGAATGATACGAATATTCAATTTATGAAAATACCTTGAAACATGAAACATCAGTTCTGGAATAAACACCGTTTTCAAAAAATGAAAAGTTTCAAAAATAAACTACAATAATTGTAGGAATGCTTAGTCACTGTAAGGAATTTGAGGTTTTACTCAAAGTTTGATTAATATATGCTTAAAAAAATAACATACCAACAACTACTAAGCTTAATTGTAATTAAATAATTGGTAGACACAGTTAACTAAGACTGTTAACTTGTAAAATCGCCGAATCTGTACTAAAATACGACGCCATATTGAAAAACTCAATTGACAAAACATAGTATACATGACAAAAACTGATGACAACAAAAATAAACTGGACTAAATTAGATACTATAAGTAAGTTTTTACCTTATTGTGTTGATAAAGCCAATAAATAGTAGAAAAAGGACTGAATAAGAATGTTTATTGTTTTCAAATAAATATCAGGTTCTCACTAAAGTCCGCACCAATTTCCTGATTTTATGTAACTAACGGTCTTTTGTACTTTATATAGAACTAAATAAGTCGTTTTTTATGTAAGCGATGAAATGCAACGAGAATAAACCTCCAAAAGGCACCTTGCGCCGTTTCAGTAAATAAACTCTTTGTTTTACCGAAATATTTTCATAAAAAGATAGAAATATGCACACTTTCCACTACGTTCTTCAGAACTTCTAGACTAGACTTTACCAGTTATACCAACCTATACAGAACAACAACGCATAGAAAATTTCCTAAAATGATTTCTGAGTACGTTCTACTTTACTTGCAATGTACGGTACACTCTGAATTCACTCCCTGAATATTTATTTTGCAAAATTGAGTGAGATGTGGATTTTAGTAACTTAATACGTCTGATTACCGGTGAAATAATTCACAAAATATTAAAAATCACTGTAATTATCATTAAAAGAGCAAACCTTATTGTTCAAAAGAACGCCCTTCAAATGGCTAATAGTTATGTATGAGAAGCTGTCAACTTGTCAGTTATCATAATTTTTTTAATGAATTGTTGACTTTTCGATTTTTTGGAATTAATATTATAAATAATTTTGACATTTTGATTTAATTCAATCCTTTCTAATATAAAGTATAAGAAAAATGCCTGTACGAAGAGCACTACACGCAGGTAGTTGGTACACCGACTCAGGTAAGCACTACCAAACAATAATCAGCTGTTTGGAGATCCGGGACTATATTCTTTTTTGCCCACCATAAATGTATCAATATTTTATAGGAGCAGAATTATCTAGACAATTAGATTATTGGCTAAATCAGGCTGATTTAAGTCATGGACCAGCAAGAGCTATTATAGCACCGTAAGTATTTAACTGTAATTTGCAGGGAAGGAGACCAATTCATTATATTGTTTAAATAGCCGTAGTTTGGAGACATTATTCTCGATGGTGCTGTAGCTATGAATTATCTATTAGACTCAATTGCAATATGTTTTTGAAAGTAAATTGATGATTTTCAGACATGCCGGATATCAATATTGTGGTGCATGTGGGGGTCATGCTTATAGACAAATAAGTCCTGTTGTTGTCCGACGTATTTTCATTTTGGGACCTTCTCACCATGTTCGCCTATCTGGTTGTGCCTTGTCCAGTGCACAGAAATATAAAACACCTTTGTATGATCTCCATGTAGATTCTCAAAGTAAGTAAAATATTTTAAAGGCAATATTTAATATATGGGTTGCTGATTTCAGGATTTTTATAATGGTATTTTATGGTGAGTCTAGGGCTAACATAACATATTGTTCAGGTTATCATTGTTTTCTGAAAATACATACAATGAACCTTAAATAAAGTATTTTTTGTATTAATGTTTAACTTTTAATTGTCTTAAATATAACACAAATTGAGGGACACATCTGGAAAACAATCACCAACTATGTCAGTATTATTTAGTACTTTATTGTTGCAGTTAATAGTGAATTAGAAATGACAGGTCAGTTTGAATGGATGGATTTAGATACTGACGAAAATGAACACAGTATTGAAATGCACTTACCTTACATAGCTAAAGTAATGGAAAAGTGAGTGAAGAACAATCCAAGTTGATTTTTCTTTTGTAGGTTCCTATTAAACAAATATTCCCACTGTTTTAGTTTCAAAAATCAATTCACTATTGTTCCTATCTTGGTGGGCTCTCTAAGTCCTGAAAAAGAAGCTTGCTATGGACGAATTTTGTCAAGTTACTTAGCCGATCCCAAGAATCTCTTTATTATTTCTTCTGATTTCTGCCATTGGGGGCACAGATTTAGATACACTTACTATGACCGTTCCTATGGTAATATTTATCAATCTATTGAAGGATTGGATAGAGTAGTGAGTATAGTATAACATTTCCAGTAATTCAGTGATATATAGCAATTGTATTTCTTTTGTTTTATTCTCTTTAGAGACCGAATGAAATTTAATTAATTTAAATTTATGCATCAGGTAGTGTAGTTGTGAGTGTTGGTGTAATGGTGCTAGGTATAAACTTACTTTAGATCTGCATCCTATCTAATATATCTTCTATGCTTCTAAATATATAAACAAAGGTTGATACATCAAAGAAATGTTTATTTTCAAGAAATTTACATGGTACTAACAAAAAACTATATATAACTATAAGCCACTTCAATAAAAGTTATATTTATACTAGTTATATGCTCAAATATGTGTCTGCAATTAGTAACTCATATCTTTAATTAGTTTTGCAATAATTTCTTATTATTAAAATCCTTTAGGGATTTTCATAACTTTATTAGATCATAGAAATAAATTTATGTAGCATCACTGGTTTTTTATTCATGTATTCTTTGATATGGGTGATAGGTGGTGTAAATTATGCTTATTATTTCACATATTTTGTTAAAATTTGATATTTTTATATCTTTCACAATTTTTTTAAAACTATTCTATGTATATCTTTTTGAAAGTCTTTTATATTCATAAATATAAAATACTAGTTTTGTATAATTTTGATTGCTCATAACTTAAATTATCTTCTATAATACTTTAACAACTACTTACGCTTGATAGGAATTTTACATAATATCACCTCTTTGGATGAAAACTGTATAATGTAGAAGTTTACAAATTATACAGGAGAGCATTTTTAAAGTTCAACAGTAGATATACATTACCAGTCATATTCTTTTGCTCACCCTATAGTTTGCATTGTACACAACAAACAAAAACAGTAGAATCGATATTGATAATTATATTTCAAAGAACATAATGTGTAGATTAGAATTTAATAATAATTCATCAATGTAACCCCTTTTGCTTTTATTATTTCAGTGCACATTTTGACATTATCTGTAACAATTTCGAGAAATAATTGTCGTCTATTTGGTTCCATTCGTTTTTCATGTTATTCCAAATCTCTCTTTGCACAGCTTCAAGGAATGCTTGGGATTGTTGTCATGCTGGAAGATTTTTCTAAGATCATACTACATTTTCCTTTCCTATTTTTTTAAAGCCTTTTTTCTTCAAAATATTTTCTTAGACAAAAAACCTCAAACTTCATGTGACCAATTTACATGCTCTTCAGCCCACTGCAACCTCTTAGCTTCATTTTGACATCTTAAAAGTACTCAAAAGCAGATCCCTAGATTCATTGATCTGAGCTGCTGTCTCTAAGCCCTTGATTCGTGGTTCAATACAAAATGTTCATCTTCGGCGGTTGTACTTTTTCATTGCCAAAGCTCCTAGTGGATGCATATTTTTTCCCATTGTTATTCACGGTATGTCTGAATGTTCGTGAACGGAAACAATTCATATACAAACTGGACAAAAAGATGTCTTGGTTCAAAAAGTATTAATCACTGTCTATTTTTACGTGGCTAACTGGCACTAAACTACAATCATAAACATCTAAGAAGGCATATTTTCGACCTTCGCGTGACAATATAATAGAGAAATTAGTGTATTATTTTGAAATTTAATGAATGGATTATGGGGTGGCAAAAACTTTTGACCGGTAGTGTGATTGTATTGAATGAAGTTTCCTAGATAATTCTTCTGAAGCGGAAATTTATGGAACTATCTTCTATTGTCACTATTCTATAGAAATTTGAGCAATTCTGTATACTTAGTTGTGTTTTAGAGAGGCAATATGCCATCATTTTCATTAGATTTGAGTTGTAATATTTTTTAGGGAATGAATATTATTGAAAACTTGAATCCTACTGAGTTTACTAATTACCTGAAAAAATACGGCAATACAATTTGTGGAAGACATCCTATTGGAATTCTCTTACAGGTAATGATATAACATTGGCACATTTACTCCTCTGCACTACACAGATGAGTTATGCTTGAGATATGTGATCTTTTGGTTATTTTGTTTTTATTAGGCAATACAAGAATTACTCAGGAATGACAGCAGCCAGAGTGCCAGTTTAAAATTTTTGAAATATGCACAATCGAGCCAATGTCGTAATATGAATGACTCATCTGTTAGTTATGCATCTGCAGCTTTAGTGATAGATTAGTACAAATGTGGCCTTAACAGAACTGTTTTTCAATTGCCATTTTCAATCTCGTGTTTATTAGATATTATTTATCTAATAAAACAGATTCATTTACATATTTGTTTGTTTAATTTTTGTACTTTTTGTTTATTTAATCAGTTGAATAATATAAAACATTGTCCATCGTATCAATTATGTAAGAAAATGTTTCAAATGTAACAAATAACATTTTTGCTCTGTCCAGCATTTAAGCAATACACTATGTGATGTATTTAATTTCTTTAAATGTATATTTTCAAATTGAATACACAACACCTCTAATAGTTGTAGAATTATAGCCACCCCTGTAGATGATACGCAATGATTTTTTTAATAAGTGCATGATTGAGTTCCGGTTTTGTTTTTTTTTAACTGTCATTCTTTTTATAGTTAATCTAAGGAGGTAGATGATCAATTGTGACGTTTAAAAATTTTTGTCTTCGTTATTAACCCATTCGCAGCCAAACTCTAAAAATTGCTTTTTATTATAAGTTTTGATAACTCAACATTGGAAAAATACTGAAAAGAATCGTTCTTAAAATTCAGCAGTTCCGCAAAAAAACAGAATTGTTACAAATTTTGAATCTGGCATTAGAACATTAATATTAATTATATAACTAAAAGTAACACTAAAACTTAGTAGATTTAGCATGATAAAACAGTTTAAAACTGCCAAAGGGATGTAGTTTCACTAAACATAAACCACAAACAAATATTTTTTTTTTTGTATACTCTGCATCTATTTTGCTTCATGGAGTTTGGGTAATGCAAGACTGATATATTTTTACACCAATGTATCTGATAAAACCTAGTAAATCAAAGTCGCGAGAATTTTCAATGTATTAATCACCACCGATTGCTTTTATTTCAGATCCTTTGAAACTCTATATAAAATCCATACTTTGGAAATGAAACTAATATAGATGTATAAAAATTGCCACCACAATTTATAATTGCGGACAGTAATTAGAAATATTTCTATCCATTAAATCAGAGCCGCCTGTATGGGTGCTGAATAGCATGCGGCATTTCCACCATGATGTATCTCGAAATTTGTTCCTTGGCATCCCCTTAGCAACGTCTACTTTTGTAAAATAACCCTAAAAATTCAGCATCAACATGTACTTTGGACTATGTAGAATGCTTTTAAGAAAATCCAAATAGAACCACTAGCTACCTTTATGAACTAATATCGTAAATGTAGGTAGTTCCAATGCTGCGAATGGGTTAATAGAGGTACAAGAGCTCTTTAGTGCAATGTTATCTTATGATCAATTTTCAAATTTATGGAGGTGTACATAACATGTTGGAATAGAAATGTTTCTAACAAATTTTTATATTTGTCTTGTTGCAATAATCTCAATGTTGTATGCAAATGTAGCTAGAGTGAATAGTTCCGATATCTTGCATTTAGATCCAAGATCCTTAATAATAATGAAGAAGTGATGATAAACACAATTTTTGTTTTAGTTACTGATGGACTAATGCCGACACCGTCCACGATGCGACTGTTTTGAAATAAAGGTGGTAAACCAGTTGATCTTGCAACGGTTTGGCAAGGTATAACAGCAGGGAGCCGCACACAAGTTGACTCGAATGAAACTAGTTTGCAATCGGTTGTACGTGATCTTGATTCCGCCGTCGCAGGTGTTGTTTCATTTGATTATCTCATGTTTCTTTCAATATGAGTAATCAAGAACTAAACCTCAACTTTGTGTCAAATAAAAAATTATAAACTGTTTGAAACAGTCTAGAGTTCACATTTTGATTTAGGTATGGATGGATCCAATATTCTCTTTTTACCCAGCATTGTCTGCGGTATTGATAATAATCAATGAGGTCTTCCTCATCTGAGTCTGAATACATTGAAAAATTACGTTTCACTACTACTGATTGTGAGTCGAATCCGTGTGCGCTCAAAAGTTTTTTTTGATTGCAAAACTGTTGCAAGATCAACTGGTTTGCAATCTTTGTTTTAAAACAGCTGCATCGTGGGTGTTCGGTCTAAATGTCTAAATGACAGTTATTTCACTACCAAAATGAATAATATAGTAATAATACAATACAACTTTTTTCTCATAATTGAGTGTCCCCACTAAATCACTATAAAAACATTTGATTCGTTTTTTTTTGTTTTTAGGTCAAAAAATTTTTATTGGACGTACACTACCGGTCAAAAGTTTTTACCCTGTCTTTAGTTTGCATGATAGACAAATAAAAAACATACGATGTAAAATGTAATGTAGGGACTTATTTGTATGACTTCATTTCCATTTTAGATTGAACCAAATTTACCCACAAAAGTTGTGTTTGAACTAATAATATTGAGCAACATTGAACGAAGATTTTACATTGAAATTAATTTTTTAAATCTATCATAGCCTGATAAATAGGTAACTACAATTTCGGAATCACACCGGCTTCAAGTAATAAGTATTTCTTTTTGTTTCGTCAATCTTTGGCTTAGATGTGTACGCCATTTTTTTCTTCCTTTTTTCCTTATAACCACATCTCATAGATTTTCACTTTTCACGACTTTTATATTTGTAGATAAAACTTGTATTCCATTTATGTCTCCGTCAGCTTTGTTTTTTATAACTTTTCTCGATGAAATGAGATGACATTCTGACTGTTCATGGTGCAAACAATCGCGAGTAACTCATTGTAATAGCGACACTTGGCGCCTCTCGCGGATTCTGTTAATAATAATGATATGGCACTATTTGTAAAGTATACAATGGACGAAAATGTCAATTGTAAAGTCTTTTGGGATATGGCAGTATTGAAGTCTTGAAATAAGAGTACGATATGTAGATAAGAATATAGTAATAAAAGGACTACAGTCTGTAATTAATCTTTTGCTTTTATTATATCGATTCATAATTTTGGCATTCTCTGTAACAATTCCAATGATGTGAAATTCTTTCAAATACTCTTTGCACAGCTTCAAGGAATGCTTTGGATCGTTATCATACTGGAGGATGTTTTCTACCAATTGGGCACGTTCTACATTTACTTTTTCTGTCGATCAGGTGCTGGCCTTCTTCCTCCACAATCCATTCCATTTTTCTAGTGGCCCTTTCTCTAAACCATCACCGAGACTCTGTCGTGTTTTACTTCTTTTGATCCTTGACAAACTTTCTTAGACCCATAAACCTCAAATTTTAACTCATCACGCCATAAACTAGTCTACAGCAACCTCTTAATTTCATTTTGATGTCTTACAAGAGGCTTCTTCACTGTCACCATTCCAAAAAGGACAGTTTGTCTCAAGTCCTTTTCATTGTAGAACTACTAAAAGGCAGATAGCTAGAATCATTGATCTGAGCTGCTATCTGTGAGCTCGTTATTCGTGGATCAATACAAAATGTTTATCTTCAAGGGTTGTGATGTTCCGAGGCTGCCGTAAAAGTTTTCCATCGCCAAAGCTCCTGGTGGATGCATATTTTTTCACGCTGTTGTCCACAGTATGTCGAGGTTTCTTCACTGTCACCCTTCCAAACTGGGACTAAACTGCAATCATAATTCACAGTTAAAGAATAATAAAAGTAAATAAATATGGGACACTATTATTTTTGGTTTGTACCTTCGCTTGACAATATGAAACAGAAATTTGTTTATGTTTTGGAATTTAATGTATTGATTATGGGGTGGGCAAAAACTTTTTACCGGTAGTGTACTTATCATTTAGATTTGTTTAAAAAGCAATAACTGATTTAGCAGGATCTGTTATCTCATTAAAATAAATAATTGAAACTAGTTAACAAAATTTATCTATGAATTGATATTGTTTTTAAACCTGGTATCTCTTCTTCCTATTTATTTATCTTAATGTCCCTTTTGCCTCCAATTAATCATTTTACACTGACTTGCAGGAATTTGATATCAAATAAATCAACACAGAAACCAAATGGCATATTACATAAACAAAAAACAATTTTATCCACTTGTGTTCAGATAAGGATTTTTTCAATTCTTGAATTACAAATGACAGCTTAAGTTACTCTATTATTATATATACAGGGTGTTGCAGATGACTTTGATTTCTATCCGATACATTCAATAAAGTTTTGTGTTTCCTAACAAAACATTTTAGACTTCTGATTCAGTAAGTCTTATGAAACACCCTGCATATTTGTAGTATAAATGTGTAGAATTTACTGAACACACTGTTTATACCAACACTCACAATTACAATGTCTGACGCGCGTTACGATAACCAAGTTATCGTCTTCAGAGACTGAAGTGTAATTGTTAGTGTTGATGTAGTGGTACTGTAAACAGTGTGTTCGGTATGAATATCACCAACAATTCCAGGAATTCTAAATTTGTAGAGTTTACTAATCATGACATTTTGCAACTAGTTCTTCAAGTATAGTTGAAAGATTTGTTCATTTTTTCTTATGCAATAACGGTTAACATCTAGACATTTCTAATTGGTTCACCAAAGTGGGACAGAGGGAGAGGTATGCATAAAATATGTCATATACAGAAGCTATAATTACGATACGAACGAATAAGTCGGGATTTTAGATAATCTGCATTTATGATGTTCAACTGTATATTTTCTTGATTTTACTTTTTCTGTCCCAAATCTAGGTTATTTCTCGAATCAAAAGTCAGTTACATTTGTGAAAATCACTTTTTAAAATATTTATTTTTTGTTTTCATTCATTTTTCTGAAAATTTTTGAATTTTTGGAACGTATAACAACAAAGTGCACTGCAGGCCAAAAGTTCAAGGCTGCCTTAATTAAAGTAGGAAAATTAAATTTAACTCCAAGTGTTTTATTAAACTTTTAAATCATCCAATAAAAAACTTTTTGACAATCAATATACTAAAAAAGCATAAAAAAATATTAACAATCCATGCTAAACAAAGCTAAACTAATTTTTTTCACAAGTCTGGGCTTACGCTTGACAGTGTCTTATGACATAATGCTCCAATATTCGCATAAAGCATTCCTCATTTCTTCTTGTGAAGATGGATCACAATTCCGGACGTTCCTATGAAGCATTTCTCACAAAATTTCAATAGGATTGTGATCCGTGCTCTGAGGAGGTCACACCATGTTTATTAGTACCCATTGTGCCTCTTCGTCTTCCAAATACTCTCTTCAATATTTGGAATTATGCTTGGGATCATTGTCTTATTGGAAAATAAATCCATCTCTAGTTATCCACTAACCCGAAGTAACGGCATTTTGTTTTAAAATTTTTTATACTGTTCCTTTTTCATAATTTCGTCAAATTTTGATCAAATCTCCAGTTCTATGGCTAAAAAAGCAACCTAGACCATAATTGAGCCATCATAATGCTTGATTGTTGGGACTACATAATCTGGCATAATCTTTTCTTGGGCACTTCGTCGAACGGAAATACCTCAAACTTAGATTCATCGGCCACAGAATTTTTTTCAAATTGTCCTCAGTCTCGATGGGCCCACCGCATAAGTTTTTTCTTGTTTTGTGGCTTTAGCATAGGTTTTCGAACGGCTACATGACCTTCCAACTTCGCATTTCTAGATCGCCGTTTTACTGTAGTCAATGATGAAGTTTTTTTTTTACTTCACTGCGGATTTTCGGTGCTGTTAAGCGTCTGGTAAAAACAATCAAATTAGAAGCTGAATTGTCCATATTATTGACCGATGGGAAACAAAAGCAAAGCAATTAGTTATTAGCAGCTTTTGTTGGTGTTTGAATACAATAAATGTTTTCTGTCCAATAAGTTGGAAATGAATGAAAGAATGATGTTTTTTGATATTTGATATTGACAATAAAATGTATGTATAGGTGTATATTTCTTTCATTTATTTTATGGGGTTTCCTTACAGTAACTAGATAATTATGTTGTTTTAATGTGGTCTTTGGGAACTTTTGGCCGGCAGTGTATATAAAAAAAACTAGGATAATTGATCCTGATTTCTGATATGAAGAGATTTATTAGATTGTTGTAAACAACTTTTATACAGCATTAATCGAATATTTCATTTTGATTCAAACATTGACTCAGCTAAAAGGTATATAGTCCAGGATATCGAAGTTTTCACCTCAGATTTCCATGAACCTGCATCGATTTTATTGAAATTTCGACAGCATGTGTGAATACCTCAAAAAGCAAGATCTACCCTACGCCAATGTGTGCTTTTGCCCTAGGGGTGAGCTCCACTCCAACTAGTGGGTGAACATTTATATGTCGAAAATAACCGCGGATTAAATTATAAGCAAAAAATGTTCTTAGCATTATTTTTTGAAAAATCAATAGTTTTTTAGTGATGCGCGGTTTTTCATTGAAACTCGAAATACTTTTGGTTTTATCTGAAATAGTGTAATAAACAAAAATTAAGCTCATAAAAAATAGAGATTGGTTTTTTTGAATTTGCTTATATTATACAAATCGAGCTATGATTTATTGAAGGTTGAATATTTTTATCGAACGAAAATTTTTTTAAATTCAACCTCAAGTAACGAAAAAACGGTCAACTTTTTGAGTAATTACATATAATCTTTTTCAAAGTACTTTTAAAAAGCTTTAAAATGAGAGTTAGAAGAACTCTCTAGCATAAAAACTAAAAAAGTTTTAGCCGAAATAAAATCGATTTATATTTTTTTTGTAGAGATAAAGCTCAATTCCACCCTTAGCAATAGTACTTAAATTGCATTAAAAATATAATCCAGTGATGATTTATTTTATTCACATAAGGATAATGATTTCTGGAAGTTTGAACGATTTCGAAAAAAATTATTTTCGAAATTATTAAAAATTTCTGAAAAATTATGGGATATACATAAAAATTGTAGTTTTACCCCTAAGAGTAATAAGCACATATCGGCAAATATTTACTCATGGAAATCGGAGTTAATATCTCATTTTTACCTTGGTCGCCTGGACTAATATGAATTATTTAAAATATTTTCCAGTATGTCAGAAATTGTTTTTACGTTAATTGCTGAATCATTGATCTAGTTTTAATGACTCATTACCCCCCACAAAGTATATGAATAAGCAGAATAAATTTTCAGTTTGTTTTGTTTGGTTTGTAGGTAAGGTTTTCTCGAAATATCATTTTGTTTATTTCCATTCTTGACTTGAGTTTTAGTCATAAATATTATCGAAATATTTTATTATTTTTTTAATGCGTAAGATTACAAAAATATCACCATACTTGTGTAATAGGCCTACAAAAATGTAGACCAAAGACTGTAAATTTGTAATATACGACATTTATACGCCTTTGAAACATGCGTTTTATTTCTTAAGAGGAATATGGCTCCCACGCTGCCCCAAATATAAATGGTCATAGAAAAACAGGTGTATGTTAGAGGGTTGCCATCAAAACTCAAATTATTCTCTGAAATCATAACTCACTTCAATGCACGTTCATTTTCAATGAGTTAACCGAGTTTTTACCAGCAATCTGCGCTAGCTTGAGACCGTGGGCTTTAGTGAGTTTTCTAAACTCTGATTGAAAGTAAGGTTACGGACATTACATTGTCAGACAAAATTGCGAAAAACATAAAGCCAATTCAAGAAATTGGAAATCCAAAAAGTTATACGACAATTAGACTATTTTCAGTACTAATAATAATTTGTATAATTATTTTAATATTTTGGATAATTCGAGAATTTAAAGGAAGATTTGAAGAAAGAAAAATGAGGAACCAGGGAATAGGATTCTTAGGGAAGGAGGAGTCACATATTGTAATTGTGTTGTGATTGTGAATAAAGTTTTTAAAAATAGTTTTTCGTGAGAAAAACACTTAACTCGCGTTCCGTTCTTTCACCGAACAGTGACGTTAATATCTGAGTATGAGATACTCACATAATTGAGTGTCTCAGTTTACTTGAATGTAAATGGAAAGCAGCTATTGATTTAATTAACAGTAATAATAATAAACTGCCACTTGAGAAATTTTTATGTTTCTGTTGTTGATTATTGAAAGTTGTGAATAATTTTAAATTATGCTAAGTAATGAAAATGAACAATTTAATTGTGCTAAGATTTTCATTGAAACAAAAAAAATAGTGAGTAATAGACAGTGATAATAGCACGCAACGAGGCATGCTTTGAAATAAATTTTCCTGTACCAGTATGTCGCGAAGGTTTCTATAATTTCTGACTGCCGACGCATGTGTCCGTAAACGTTTCCCCATCCCATCCCAAATGTGCTCAATGGGATTTAAGTCTGGACTGCTCGCAGGCCGAAAAAAATGCGTGAACCTCGTCAAGATAAAACAATTACTCAAACAGTGTTGGGCCGCGCATTGTTACAATAACAGTCTCTCTCTCTCTTCTAGCCGTTTTCTATCCTTTGGATATAGGCCTCTCTCATATTTTTCCAGTTTTCCCTGTTCTGTGTCACTTGGTACCAGTTACGTCCGGCTGTTCTCTTGATATCATCATACCATCTTTGTTGTGGTCTGCCGGTGCTTCTTTTCTCCCCCCAAGGTCTCCATCTTGTTATTTTTCCGCTCCAGTTGGTGTTATTTCGAGCAATATGTCCGGCCCAGTTCCATTTAAGACTACCTATTCGCCTCACTATGTCCTCGATTTTGGTTCTATTTCTTATCCACTCATTGGTTTTATGGTCTTTAAGCGTTATTCCTATCATTTTCCGTTCTATTGATCTTTGATGTACCTTTAATTTATTTAAGATTTTCTTTGTTAGGACCCATGTTTCACATCCGTAGGTTGTTACTGGGAGAATGCATTCCATTCCATTCCAATAACAGTGCCTTTTGTAATTCCAGACTTTATGGGTTGAAAGAGAGATATTTGTTTCGTCCATTGTTTTCTAGACCTCTGTAGTAGTAACCAATCAAATATTTTCATAATAAAACATCAAGACCAAAGTTGGTCTAAGATCTTCCATCTAAAACGCAGCTTAAGGTACAATATAGTTACAATAGCAGTTTAATTTTGTAATTCCAGACTTTATGGGTTAAAGGAGAGATATTTGTTTCAACCGTTGTTTTCTAGACCTCTGTAGTAGTGACCAATCTGGTCTACGATCTAAAACGCAGCTTTAGGTACAATATAGTTACAATAATAGTGCCTTTTGTAATTCCAGACTTTATGGGTTGGAAGATATTTGTTTCATCAAATTATTTTCCAGACCTTTGTAGTAGTAAACAATCAAATAAAAATAAAAAATACACTTTAAAATTTTTAATTAAGAATATAGAGTCAAAATGTGAAGCAATTTATATTTATATAACAATTTGTCTTTTTATATTACAACTTCTTGATCAGGGTAGTATCAGATTTACACTCCATTTTGGTCATTTCTTGATGTCCTCCATTTATCATATTCAATTGCTAATTGGACTGTCATAGAAGCATCAACGGCAGCCGAAACATTTTCTTGACATATTTCACAGTTAAACCTCAACCAACTCTTATTTCTATTTTTTATAATATTAATTTCTAACGGATTTAGGTTAAGGCAGGACCCGTGGACTCTTCTGTTGCATCCATCACAAATAAGCAAACTATTCTCATTGATTTCTGACAATTTACACTTGTAACAAGCCATTTCATACACATAAAAACAAATTACTTGATAACTGCTACACTAATGAACCAACTGAATTTTCATACGTGATTATCTGAGGCCTAAATGATTAACATTCAAATTGTTATACATTCCCACCGTAAACAATGAGATAAAAAATGTATGTAGTAAAATAAAAATGAATCACCCCAATGAATTGCTGAATATTATAATTTGCATAAAAAATTTGCCAAGTCAATAAAATAAAAATTATGTATTATTCATCCAAATGTATTGCATAGCAGAGTAATGGAATATAATATATACAAATAATTCATCCAATCGTCTTCAATTTATATCTTGAAGCAACTATGTGTTTTCTATTTACTTTAAAAGCACTAAAAACTATGATTAAAAAAAAATGGCAAATTGAAAGTTGGTATATGGAAACCTCATATGAACTGAGGGAATTTTGATTTTTTTTTCGGGGAATTTGTTCACTTTTTGAAGCTCTCGATTCTTTCTTCGTCTTTTTAAAAATTATGACTTTAACAACTTTTGTTACTTTGGTTCATTCTCTCCTATCAAATATTAAATTTTACAATACCTGGTCTTCTACAATTAATTCAATCAAAATCAGCATTTTCTTCCCAATTCCGAATGTTATTCTTTGTCTTCAAATACACAGGCAGACCATCTCTTTCTTGGTCTTTCCTTCCTCTTTTTGTCTATTGGTTTTCTTCACAGTACCATTTTTCGACATGCAATTTTCATAAAGTTCCTCATAATGTCCTGACTATCCAATTATCTGCCTTTTAATGACAATTCTATTCCAAGTGCTCGACAGTTTTTCCAATTTGTTTTTTACCCAGCCATTTTCAATACACTTTCCACCATAGATTCCTCTTAGTATATTTTTTCCACCTCTTTTCCTTGGTCTTCCGTTTCTCTTTTTGTCTATTGGTTTTTTCCGTAGTACATCAATTTCTATATGGTTTCTCATAATGTCCTAAGCATCCAATTATCTGCCTTCTAATGAAAATGCTATTCCAAGTACTTGACAGTTCCTCCAATTTGTTTTTTTCCAACCATTTTCAATACTTTTTCCACTATAGATTCCTCTTAGTATATTTTTTCCCATTTGTCTAACATGTATTCGTCTGCCTTCTTTAATATCCACAGATGTTTTGAGATGATTCTTTTTACCAAATTTCCTCTTTTTCATTTTAGTTTTCTACTTCATCTTTATGAGTAGCCTCAGATTTCCAAACTTTGTCTTTATGACTTTCAGATATAATTCTCCTGTTTCTTTATTGGCACTAGGAATACAAATTGGAATGGTGATTCTCTATTTCCTCATTAGTTTATCTCATAACCATATATTTTGTCTTTTCCTAATTTTCCCAAAATTTTTACTTCTTTTTCAAATTTTCTATTCACATTTTACTGTCATAGTTATGTCTTTGGAGTATTCAGATTGTATTGTTATAATATAAAAAAAGAAAGTCAAGATTTCTGATATTTTCTTCTCCTCAATTCTGGTTGCTTTCTTCTTGATCACCCTACCAGCAATCTTACTATTGGGATACCTTCGATTAGTCTGGCTGTCATTTCTCTAAGTGTCAATACTATATCAACTTATGAGATTTTTAAAATTTAGCTGTCTTGTCTTTATATTATCTCATTTAGTTCCTTATTCAATAGCCTTCTAAATTCATTTTCTGTGGCCTCTATGTATTCTAAGGTTTTATTTTTCTTTTTTCATGAGATTTTTAACTTGGTTTTAGTATTCCAATGATTTTTCTTTTGGGGTTTGATCGTACATTTGGTCTTTTTCAATTGCTTCTATTCCTTTTCTTGCTTCTACTATCACGAGTGTCACTTCTTCAACGATTTTTTTATTTTTTGTCATTAGTACTATTACATCTGTATATGCCACTAAATGTTCATGGGTCCTTTTGATTGCAACATCTTTTATTGTTCCTTCAAAAGCTATGTTAAATAGTGTTATCAATAGTAGTCTCACCCGTTCCCACTATTATTTTCTCTGTTAAACTTATATGATTAGTATTTCTACCTTTGATTTTTTCCATTGTATTTTTTTTAATTTAATAAGTTTGGTTGGCACTTACATGTCCTTTTTTCCAGTTTCTACTATAAAAAGTTTCTCTGAAATATGTCATGTTTGTCACACTTGCATCTATGGTGGGTCTCCTCCTTTTAAAGTCCTGTTGGTATTCTCAAAGTCTCTCTCCCACCTGCTTCACTATTTGTTGTCTCATCATTGGGTCTAATATATTGTATGTGGTGTTTAAAAGCATGATTTCTCTGTAGCTGCTACATTTAATATTGTTCCTTATTGTAAATATTGGAATTAATTGTCCCATATCTCTGGTATTGACTATTGTTCTCATATTCCACTAAAGTTCATAGATTTTTTCGAATATTTCATCTTCTCCCTTTTTAAGATTATTGTTTATTTCATCCGATTTTGGTGTCTTAATTTTTTTAGAAATTTTATCATTTTGTCCTCCAATTTTTTCGTTTTATTTTCAATCAGTACGTTTTAGTTTTGTTTTGCATCTTCATGAGTTCAAATAACTTCCTATTGTTTATGTTGTTATCTTATATTTCTTGCATTATTTTATGTACCCATTGTTCCATTTCTTGCATATTTTACTCTTTTTTTCTTTAGTTTTCTAATACTGTTGCGCTTCTATATATCGATCAATTTGCTTTGGTTTTGTTTTTACTACCTCCACTTATATTAAACTTTTCATTTAATCATTCGCAAGCCAGCTTACCCAGTGAAAAGTTACACATAAACAGATACTAATTGAAAAAACTTGAAATGAAAAAATAGAGGTTAAATCAACAAGTCTCCTCTTTTTCTTTTTAGATATCAGTTGGTGGTTTAGGGCTCTTATAATCATTTATTTCACTGTCTACTACCACCTTGTTCTTTTCATCATCATTCTATTTCCTATATACTTTTTTGTCCTCTCTCTTCGATTTCTATCAATGTTCCCTGTCTTCATAATTTTTCATATTAGTTCGACATTCATTTGATTTTTTCTATTATTGATCCACATTTTTTTACTTCTCTAATGTCTTTGTCATTTGTTTCTAAGATATTCAATTTTCATTGTTTTTTTCCTGAGAAAATTTTATTCCTTTAAAAAATGCATTTTTTTCTAAAACCAACCAAAAATGAAAAATAACGTATTTGAGTTGAATGGATAAAACAGAGCATTATAAACAAATTAAATAACTGGTAACAAAAAACTTGATTGGTAATAGAGGACAATTATGGCTAATAGACAAAGAACTTTCAGCAATTTCTCTAAGCGAAATTTCATCTTAAAAAATCCCAGTACAGAATTAGATATAATACTAATGGAAAATGATTGTCCATTGAAATGGGTTCAATAATTAAATTTCAATACATATTAATATATTTATTTATTCAACTTTGTTATCATGTACAAAATAATACCTGGTTTTGGATCAAATTAGTAAGAAAATATGTCCATATGGGAAAACTCTGATTATAAAATGGTACGAAGGCAAAGGCGTGAGTATTTATTCTTACACACTTGACAATTTAGATTCATTTCCTGCAATCAATAGCTAAATGGAAGACTCATTTATCCACGAGGATGGAACATTGTTACTCTGAAAATAATTAACAATTACTATCTAATTCATTTAAATTTCCTTTAATGTATTAGAATTAGAATCATTTATAAAACTTCCCGTGACAAGGACTTTTGAATTTTCATAATTAAATATATGTTCATGATATATCAACCCAGTTTTATTTTTTATTATATTGATGCGATCTAAATCCATTTATCAAATATTGAGATGTCTGTCCTATGAAAACATTTACTCCAACCGATCAACACCATTCATCTACTCCTCCCGCCACTAATACTCTTTTGACAGCATCCTAGCAATTATCTTATAGGACTCTCCCAGCTGTTATCAAAATGTTTTTTTATAAATAATAGTAACCCATGATATTACATTATTAAAATAATTCGGTAGTAAAAAAAATATAAAAATTTTATGAGTTTTCTTGTAATTTTTTTGAGATTTACTGTATACATAGGATATATATCTCAATATTTGGAAGACATATTAGGAAATCAACAATAAGTTATATAATAAAACTGCATTAGCAAACTACGAGGAAATACATTTAATTATAAAAACACAATATTTGAAACTACTTTGTGTGTTGAAATTTCAACAATTAAATAATTCTCCCGAATAAAAATAATTGAAAAATATATGTTTACTTACCAGTCTTGGACAAACTTTTCTATTATCCTCAATATCAAAATCTGATTTCCTTTTCTTCTTTTTGGCTGTAATACTTTCCTGTCCACTATCGTCATCTTCAGAATTTGAACTATCAGATTCTGAACTAGAACTTGAAGAAGAGTTGCTAGAGCTATCTGAAGCTACACCAGACGGTTTCTCTAAATTAATTCGATCAGCTAAAGCAGCTAAATTTGGGTCTTTTTCTCTCAAAGTTTTCAACCATTTTCTAGAAAGTTTTGGCCTTCCTCTTGCAGTTTTATGCCACACTACAGGAAAGTTTGTTCTGCTGCAGAAATTTTGCGTAACTGCTATTGTTGTATCTAAATTTAATACTACGTGCCACCAACCACCCGGCACAAATACTGTTTCACCCGGTTTTTGCAAAATTTCAATTGGTTTACAATTTTGAGGCCAACTTGGCTTCTGGGTTTTAGGATAAATTATGTTAAACCAAGTAATTGCTTCATCTCTTTGTTTTCCTCCAACTGGAAGTGTCACTTTTAGGATATCCTTGGGAGTATGAGTTGGGAATAGGCACCATCTAAACAGAATAAAATTATTTATTAAAATAATAAAATAAACTATATATATATATATATATATATATATATATATATATATATATATATATATAAAGTAATCAGGATAAATTTAAGAGTCCCTAGATACACACAGCTCTCATATTCTATGTAACTCATTTATAGTGAATCTACCACATGCAGCTAAATTTGAATATATATATATATATATATATATATATATATATATATATATAGAGAGAGAGAGAGAGAGAGGTTATTGAAAATAATGTTAATTCTCTTTCAATAAAACTGTGAGATTGGTTCTATTACAAAACACAGAAATTTCCTAAATTGTATTGACATAGGTCATAAAAAAAAAGAAATATTGTCTATTTCTTATGGAATCCTTTTGAATTATTTGATTATTCTCAAGTTGTTTCTTTCAATTCAAGGTAGAAGCACAAATACCCGACGGGAAACCAATGGTAGACACTTTGTACTTAGGTTGGGTAAAATAAGCCTATCTTGGGTTCTTTGCAAGGTAAACCATAAACCTGTAAGCCACATTCTAGTATCGTTAGGCATTCATATATAACAGCTTTTAGTTTGTTGGATCAAATACGACAAAATGGTGGATACAGTTTTTCAAGTGACTAACGTGCAAGTGAAAATTTATGTTTTCTAAGCAAAATTGAATTGAAAATAATTCCATATGAGTTTATAGCTTGTGCATTCTGTATTTGTTTGAAACAGAAATCCCGACTGTTAAAAAAAATTTCAAAGATGCTTCTGTAGAGAATAGAGTGAGGTTGCAATGTTTTGAACAGGTGTCTTCTATTGGGTACTTAAAATTTCAAATTCCTATCCTTTCAAAGTGTGGAACATCAAGGAACTCCAAAGTACTACACCTGGGAGTGCTTGAAATAGAAGACGAAGAACTCTGGCAATTAATGCTATCCCACCTTCCAAACTTTTTAAAAGGAGTGGGATTAATAGATCAGCTGTAAACACTGGGTTCTCCAGTGTGCAGCAAGAGGAGGGGACACAATAGATCCTTTGGGTCGCAGTGTATACGATACCCCAAAATCCATACAAGCATACAAATTAAAAATTCCTACAGTTACTTGGCTAGATAAAGCCAGAGGAACATGTCCCATAAAAAGAAAAAATGGATAGACGATGTTACATATCAGAAGAAACAGAGGAACTGGTCAAAAAAAAAGCTGAGATTAGGATTTCTCATTCTCATATAAATCAAAAATGTACTCAAGTTGAAATGTGATTTAAAATAGTTGTTATAGAAGAATACCTTTTTTCTTTTTCTAATAGTGTCTAGCTTTTATCCTCTTAGAACTTTTAATTACTTAATTAAAAATACTTAGAGCCTTATTTCCAAACCACAATGATCCCAATTATCAATACAAATCAGTAACAGGATAAAATCTAAAATTTTGGATAATACCTGTATGATAATGATGTTTACCTTTTGTGTCCTGATACTAGGGCATTCCAAGCACTAGTACCAAGAGGATCGATATGAATTCCTGTTCCTGATCTAGCTGGTCCCATTACAAACCATCTATACGGAGGTCTTTTATTTTCCCCAGAATACTTCAGAAGATCATCACGAAAATAATATGGGACTTCATAGTCTTGAAGTAATTTCTTTCTTCTCCTATGCTACAATATTAGAATACTAATTTGGATATACTTAAAAATGTTATATTTAACCGTTTGGACAGAACATAATTTTTTTTGTATTATGAGGAACATCTTACTTAATACTAATTGCTGACTATCAGTCAAACACAAGATAATATAATACAATAAAAAAATGCCAAACATAACAAAGAAGTAACTAATAAAAGAACATGTTGAAATAAATATTCAACATATGTAATTACTGTCAAGGTAATAATAAAATAAAGTCAAATATCCCAAAGAAGTAATTAAGGGTGTATTCTGGTCTAAGAATTAGAAAAAAATCAATTTTTTTGCATATTTTCAAAGCTTAGACCATTAAGAATAAGTCTGTTACCGGTTTTTGAAAATTTGCATTATTTCTGGTGATAAAGTAGATATTGTGATGTAGTGTCTAAGCTGGCCGAGTGAAACGAGTTATTTTACTAGAATTGTTCCTCAAACTACTTTTTTTGAAGTGGTGGACATGATACCTTGAGTTCTACCAGACCAATTCCTTTGAAGTTTTGTGGAAATCTTTTTTATATATCTCTCTATCGCATCTGCCTTGGATTTTAAAAAATTTCAATTTGGAGTATATTTAAAAAATTCGAAAAAGTTGAAAAAAGGGGCAAAAAATTGAAATTTCATATCGACGCCATTTTGTGAACTTTGTTTGACAAAGGTCAATGAGATAGCGATATCTTTTAAGAATAAGAATTTTTATTGCAGATTACTAAAAAGTCTGGAATCATGTCCACCAGAATGCACTGATTTTTTGTAGCCCCTACTTTACTGGCCTGCAATTTATTGAAATTCTGATTTTTTTTCACAATTATTCTTAGAAAGTCAATAAATATTATATAAAATAATGGATAGTACCAATGTTTTCCATTTTTTTACGTTAGTTTAAAAAATGCCTAAAATTTAGGCTTCTAGAGCAGAACACTCCCTTAAAATGAAGAAGTAACTTGAGCAATTACTATCAAGAAAATCTGCTTATGATATGGTGAAAGGCAGTGAACATACGCTGTGAAAAGTAGGGTTAGACTGAGGCACATATGAAACTCTACTCCTAGCGAGATCTAGTACCAATTATGTAAAACTATATCTGTTCTATAGAAGGATGTTCCAATTGAAGGATTAACAAAACTATATATCTTATTAAATTCAACTACTGTTAGATAATTACCTCTCCAAAATTGCTGTCAAATATATATAGAGGACTATCGTCTTTTGTATTTTGCATATAGTGTATGTAATACTTCATTTTCATTTTTACACTATATCCTTCATTGTCTTCGCCACATTTAAATTTTTGGTTTCGGTATTTTCTAGCTAATTTTTCTAAAGTCCATTTATCACGAGCTTTCCATCCATTTTGGCAGCCTGTGATTACTACAGGCTTATATGGAAGTTCATAATTGGAAATAAATTCTCGCTGAGAAGTAGTATCTTGACTTATTCTCTCACAGTTGTCTATAAAGTTTTTAAATCTTTCAAAATCTGATGCAAATCCTAACTGCTTCCATGACTCCTTTGTGTTTAATTCTATAATAAAACGATACTCTCAATACATATAGGTATTATTCTCAACATAATTCCATAATAATTTAATAAATGAAAAATAGGTTAGAATATAGAAAACTGTTTAACTAAATTACCTGGCCTAGCTTTTCTTTTAACTTCTTTTATTCTTTTTCTTGCTCTATGTGCGAATTCGTTTTCATCCATTACTTTATGAACTAGCTATTAAACAATACGGTTTTTCTAAATTAAAAAAGTCACGTAGACAAATCAGTTCAATTCCTTAAGTTAAATGATTTCATTTGTTTAAAGCTTTCACTCATGTCAACTGTCAGAGTAAGTACATAATGAATCAAAAGGTTTGATTTTTTTGTACTAAATCCATTATTAAAAATAATCATTTACTCAATTGTAAATTTGAATAAAATGTATTATTATACCGTAAAACCTAATAAAATCTAATGGTTTCTAATAACAAGTGTTCCATGATTTGTAAAAATAATTATCATTTTTTAACAGTTTCCTATAAGCGTTTCTATTCTAACAATAGCTAACTCTGCTACTAGAGGACGCCACTAGCGTTATATATGTTTTGAAATATTTAATTATTCTCTGATACGTGGTGAGTTTTACAAAATAAATGCTCATTAACGTTAGTGAAAATATCAATTACCGTAATTTTTTTAATCAAAGAAAATCCAATTTATTCAGAGAGAAGATTTCACATACAAATAACCTATTTAATGTTTGAAATGAACTTTAGATGTCTTTGTAAAATAATTTAATTCCATTTATGGCTTAGATATTGCACTATGCTATTTCAAAAGATAGTAGGGATAAATAAAACCTCCAAATAATACTTTTACATCAAGGTCTTTTAACTAAAACTATAAAAACAACATTTTATATATAATATAGTAGGTAAAATGATTTTATTGAAGAATAATTTATGTTTATTAAACATAATTCTATGTTGAAAAAAAAAACAAAAGTACACAATATACTTAATAAATAATGTCAAACATTGGCAAATAATTTAGAAGTTCTTGAAAAATGCAGTTACATCCCACTTTCAAGATTAAATATCTCGTACAACGCTATATCTCGCTCGTTTTCTAATATGGTAAGTTCCATATTGACTCATTTTCTTTTTGTGGACTTTTTTGTGCTTCGATAAATGATCGGATCTTGCGAAAGCTTTTTCGCAAAGCTCGCATTTGTAAGGTTTCACTCCAGAATGTGATCTCTTGTGCCTAGCGAGTTCATCAGATCTAGAAAACCGCCAAGTGCAGTTCAACCAATTGCATACGAACGGTTTTTCTCCAGAATGTCTTCGAAGATGGGCTTTTAGGTGCGAAGATTTAGCGTATACTTTTTCGCAATTGGCAATCGGACATGTAAAATACTTATCTTCATCTTTCTTCTGAGCATAGTCGTGAGTGGTTAAAGGATTGTTACTTCTGTATTTATTCTCGTCTGATGAGTCTTTGGGAGTTTTGCTGTAAGAAGTTTCGTACAAAAGGCTTCTTCGTCTCCTATTTCTTTCGTCGTTCATGTGAGGGAACATTTCTAATATACCAAGTGATTCAGGAATATTTTCCAAACCGTTAGATTCAAAAGCCATAGGAAAAATTTCATTTACTTTCGAGGAAGAGAATTCTAAATCAAGATCGAGGTTAATAGAGTCACTAAAAATGTCAAAATCACTAGCTTTAGATGTGGAATCATTGGAATGTAAATCTAAATTTACTCCTAGCACAGAGATACTGTTTGAATCGAAGATACTGAGATCGTCCAGTTCGAGAAAGTTTTCATTAGCTATTGTTTCCTCTAATACATGATCTTCGTTGTTAAATAGACCTTTGATAATGCTGTCTAAAAATTTATCATCGCCATTCAGGACTGGATAATCCTTTTTTTGGAATTCTTCGCAATATTGATTGCAGTTTGACGATTCCAGATTGTCTAACGGCACAAATAAATCTAGCATGGAGAACTCCAATGTGTTTTCTAGAACATTGGCTTCTAAACCACAAGTTTCTATTTCGACCGGTGACATTTCTGCAACAAAGTAAGTACGTTATAATATTATCAAAACAATAGGTTTTACACATAATAAATTCGTTATTAAGTAGAAAAAATTCTACTTGTACGAGTGCCAATCTATATATTTTGGGATACCTCGACACAAGAGGAGTTAAATCTGGCAATATTATATTGCAAAGGCAAAGGTATGTCATGAAAGTTATGTAAGTAGTTGTCTTTCGTAGTAGAGGAATAGTGAAAACAATGAAGCTTTGAGATAAACGTACAGTTACAGCAAACTTGCACAGTGCAGTTAATTTTTACGTAAAAATAATGTAACAGTTCACTTACTGAAGGTATTAACACGTTGAGCCCCAACTAACCTTGATAAATTTTCCAAGTCCAAAATTTTTTTGTGTTTTTAAACTCCAGATGGGGTTTTGGATCCGAGGGAAAACTTATTTGAAATAAAAAGTGTGAAAACTTATGTTTTTTGTGTCCATAGGCATGGGAAAAGTTTTCCTTCGGGCCCAGAGCGATCCTCCTTTATTCTAAATAAATATTTTAATTATATTTTTTTTGAATGTACTCCTTACTAGCAGTATGGAAAAACATCTTTTTTTTGCTTGTTTATCCTTTGAACGATGATTTATGCTTTATGAAAAGTATACAAAAATGTGCGATGTGATTTGAAAAATATTATTTGAATTATGTTGAAGAAAGGAGATAAAATACGTCGTGCAGTCCACAGGACCGTTCTGGGCTGCTGTGAAAGTTCAGTTACGGGCCTGTAGACCGGGTGCTCAACGTGTTAAAGCATAATCAAACATTTCTAATTGAACTGCTTATTGTCGAACATCTTGTTGTTTACTTAGATAAGGAAAACATTGAAATTGTAGACAAATTTAGTTGGTTAGCTTATTTTATCAAATAAAAATAAAAAAAACTACAATGAATGTTCGAAGAGGGCACCTTGCATTTCTACATAATTCCGGAGTCTACGGAGAATGTTTCTTTGAACTTGGTAGAGTATTCCAAGATTCTGCCTTATAGCTTCACAGAGGAAGTTTACTTTATCGATTATTCTAGATTATAAATTATATTCTGCTTCTTTGTTATCAACAGTAGAATATTGGGTAACAAAGTTTAAACGAGGCTGTACGACCTGCAAACACCAGCATCGCAGTGGTCGACCAAAAGAGATGACGACTCCAGAAATCTACAAAGCGGTACTGAATGATCGTCGACTGAAAGTGCGCGAGATAGCAGACATAGTAGTCATTCCAAACAGTGCGGTACGTCGAATATTAACTGATCATCTGGACATGAGAAAGCTGTGCGCAAGATGGGTGCAGCGTGCTCACAATAGAACAAAAACAGCGTCGTGAAGTGTTTGGAAATGTTTCACAGAAATAAAGTAGTTTCATAACCATGGATAAAACGTGGATCCATCATTTCACACCCGAAACAAAAGAACAATCAAAGCAATAGACTGAAAAGGGAGAACCGGCTCTAAAGACGGCAAAAACTGTTCCATCTGCAGGCAAGGTCATGGCGTCGGTTTCTGTGATACCCGTGGGATAATTTTCATTGATTATCTTGATACATCCGTTATTGCACTGGCCAAACTTAAAGAATTGAGGCTTGACTTGCTGCCTCATGCACCCTATTCGGCAGATATAACCCCCTCGAATTATTTTTTGTTCCCAAATTTAAAAAAAAATGACTCGGTGGTCAAAGATTTGCCAACGATGAAGGGGTGATGTAGGCAGTTATTGGCTATGAAAAAGGTATCGAAATTATTGAACATCGCTGGGAAAAGTGAATAGAGCTAAAAGGAGACGAACATTTTATATATATAAATTATATTTTTTTTGTTTGTTCTGTGTTGGGCCAGGTACTTCTGGGATCATCCTCGTATATATACTATTATTTATTTTTATCGCTGTGTGCAAAAAAAGCGTAATAAAAGTAGTTTTATTACATTGTTACATTTCTTTTGAAACCTAGGAATGCAATTCACCGTAAATTGATGATTATTTATTAATTAATCTAACTAAACGATCACAATTTATAAAGAAATGTCCCGATGGCGGTCCAAAATCTATCGAATCATCAAATCACAGTTTAAATTTGGCGCTATAGTCGAAACTAGTGGCTGCGCTCTGATTGCCCGGCACCGTTAGAAAAAATTATCGTATGCTTGTGAAGCATTTACCGGTGTCGTAGCAACAGTAAGAATACTTGTCATTCTTGTGGTAACAGAGTTAACTAATTATAAACAATATAATCAAAAATTGTTTATACAGAATATTTAGATTATATTTAAACATACAATTTCGTAAATATTGATCAAGTGTTTGTTTGGTCTTGAAATTAATTATTGATAATTTGTTACTTTCTTTCTGCGTACCTACTAACCTCTCTTAATCTATTTAAAATTATCGCTTTCGGTTTAGATTTAATTTTATTTTTGGTCATTCATATAAATAGATAATTTAGACAATTATATGAGAATCTTCTTTCACTTCACAATCTACTACGTTATAAAGGTATTCGAACGATTTCAAGGCCTGAACTGAGTGATTTTTAACCGTTAATGATTGATATTTGAGGTTAGAATAATGTGATGTCTAAAAAAGAGTATCGGGTATTTGTTACGTTAATAAAACACAAATTATCCCTAATTTTATTTTTGATCATTAAAGATTAGTTGAAACATTTTTTCGAAAAAAGAGGTACCAATACAATTCTAGAATTCTTCTAATCTAGAAATCAGATTGGTGATAACATGCTAACACGTAGCCTTCGATCTTGCTGCCATTTCGATACCCTAGTTCGTCGAATTATTCTTATAAACCTTATTTGAAGGTAACCACATATGAAGTAGTCAAGCGGGCTAAGATCGAGGTTTCTCGGAGGTCAGTTGATGTTACCTTTACGTGAAATGATCTTGTTGAAACCAAGTTCAAGCGTTGAAACCTTGAAATTACTGCAACCTTACCAAAACCTATTATACCTATAGCAGACAAAATGGCTGATGCAACGACCTCTGATCTATGGAAGGGTCTTATTCTATGCCCAGCATTGACATTTCACGTGAAAGTTCACTTCCCCACTGAACAATATGTTCTCAAAGTTCTTGAATAACAAATATTCATAGAGTTATCTAATCCGTATCTTTCCCTTCTTGCACCATTTGAATTTTGTACGATTTTAAATGCAAATTTTTCTTTAAAATGGAATCCTATAACGATTTTTATGTTGAATGTTTGCCTTCGCTTCTAACGATCTCTTCACTCGGTTGCGTGTACCATACAAAGGCTGAGCAGTTACTACTGAATCATTATCACGATAATACACTTGTACTGTTCCACTTCCCAAAATGGCAGACTACCATACCTTTCGAAACTCCGGATCAGCTTTAGTGTTAAAACAAATACACGATACTCTTTTTGAACAAACTGTATAAGTAACAGTAACCACCGCGCCATTTTTAGCCAATTTATACAAATTAGACAAGTGTACAGCACTCAAAGAAGACTACGTTGAATAATGGAAGGCTTTTCTATCCAAAATTCTATGAAAAGTCACAAATGAATCGATCTACCCTTATATTAGTATGGAGTACGGAATGCGATAAATATAAGATTCGTGTATTGTTAAGACATTAATTGAAACTCAAAGCAGCCGTGGCAGCAATGAGGTTATAAGAAAATGGAGAAGTAGACATATTTAATGAGCGAACGGCACAGCGTTTTGATAGTGGAGATTTGACGCTTTTGGACTTGAAGATTGTTCGCGCTCAAGTCGTCCTCCTCCGTGGGGTATTGAGGGTACAAGAGAAGCAGGGGAAAACCAATCTAGTAACAGAACTCCCCGATGATCGGACTCCTTTGAACCTTCTGAAGATAGCATACATCGCCATTTAAAATCATCTAAAGATCTAAAAAGTTATTAAGATGTGTTTAAACAGCTTTTGTCCTACTGAAAAATGAAAGATGGATTCAGATAGTCGAACTATCAATGCCGATGAATATAGTGGATAGCTGAAGCGAAAGTATCAGGTTTTATAGGACAAATATTCAGGTTTAGTTAACCAAAAGCGGGTTTTCTTACAACAAGACAGTGGGAAACCACATACTGCGGAAGTTACTTGGTGGTATTGAACTCCTACCATATCCAGCATTTATTCCGGACCTTGCACCTTCAGATTATTGTATACTCAGATCAATAGAGAAAAATTTTAATCCAAAGGAGATGTTGAAAATGCAGTGTGACAATTTCTTGCATGTAACCCCAAAGAATTGTTTTACTCAAATAACTCGTTGAACGTTGATTGAAAACCATAGAATACCATAGAGATATTTCAAATATTAAGGATTTTTTTGTCTAATTATTTTATAAACAAAGTGAGATGCCTTCTCTATATAATTGTATTTTCTATAATTTTCTTCTGTTATTATCATACGAGAATATATTGAAAAATTCTTAGCCTACTATAGAACCAAACAAAATTTCAATATCAAAATATTTATTACTCAACATATTCTCCTCTTAATTGGATACATTTATTACAGCGAACCTGCAACGTCTCTAGACCTTTCAAAGAAAATGTTTCTTCTTACTCTGCAAACCAGACCTCAACAGCTTTTATTACCTCCTCGTTGGAAGACACATTCACGACCTTTTAAACTTTTTTCCAGTTGAGGAAAGAGATGATAGCGGAACGGAGCGAAATCTGGTGAATAAGGGGGTGTTCTAGTAATTCAAACCCTAAATCACGAATTTTTTGCATGGCAACATGAGATTTGTGTGCAGGGGCGTTGTCCTGCAAAAACAAAACAACTTTGGATAGCTTTCCGCGTCTTCTCTCTTTAATTTTTTCCTGTAGAGTGGTCAGTAATGTCGAATAGTAATCTCCAGTTATTGTTCTACTATTATCCAAAAAATCAACCATGATTATTCCATCGCAATCCCAAAAAACTGAAGCAAGAACTTTTCCAAAAGATTTTTGGACATGAAACTTCTAAGGTCTTGGAGAACCAGAGTGTCGCCATTCCATCGATTGTTACTTTGTTTCTGGATCGTAGAAATGTACCCAAGTCTCATCCATAGTAACAACTCGGTTTAAGAAGTCTACATCGTTTTCAAATCGAGCACAGATCGAACACGATGCTTCTACCCTTGCACGCTTTTGTTCAACATTCAGACATTTGGGGATCCCTTTTGCAGCAGTTTTTCTCATGTCCAAATTGACATGAACTATATTATGAACGCGTTAGTATTACATTTTCAGTGCTTCAGATCAGATCAGTTTTAGCCGAATACGACGGTCTGATAAAATCATGTCATGAACTGCATCGATATTTTCTGGGACTGACACAAAACTGGCCTTTACTTAACTGGAAAATTTACCTCTTTTGAAGTTTGTAGTCCAATTTTTCACAGTCGCATAAGAAGGACATTGTTCACCAAGGGTATTAAGCATATCTTCGTAATCTGCTTACCTCTTAACCCTTTTAAATACAGGTACTTGATGATGGCTCGATACTCCAATTTTTCGATTTTCACAATTTCGGTGGACATCTTTTTTCTTTTAATTTATTGCGTAACTCTGACACTTCTAATAAGTTATTGTTCGTTGCTATGGTAACGCAATATTTTGTTTATGCATGGAACTGGTCTAAGCTAGATATGAATACATCCTCGTATATGAGTGTTTGTCAATTTATAGTAATACAAATGAAACAAAGTTATTCTGAAAAATATGATGTCGATAATTGAATTTTTGCCTGTATTGTGTGTAACTACGTCATTTGTGTGTTTCAGGAGAGGCCAATGAAATATTATCCGTCCCCTGTGCCTATTTAATTGAATCCATGGGGTTTTTATGTATAAAAGTTGCAGCTATTAAAAGTTGAGATTACGGTAGTTGAGATAAAACAAATCGAATAAGTTTCTCTTATAGAGAAAACAATTATTGGAACGCATACAACTAAACGTTAATAATTAAAGGTTGCAGTATATTTTTCCTACATTTTGCAACACTATTTCAATTAATTTGAGCCATCGTAACCATGAGAATTGAAGGGATTTATTATAGAAGTACTACTACAAGGATTTCTGTCCTATCATTGAAAAAAGTATTACTTTTCAATTGATTTGAGCGTTGGCGAGATCCAAAAAGAACAAATTATTCACAGCCAATTGATCACCTGTACCTTTTCGACTCTAGTCATGCCCAAGGATGCCTCAAGCTCATGGTACAAGCACAGCTTCTATGTTTTCATATTAGGTCGAACATCGGCAAATTTCGAATTAATTATAACATCTTTTATTAGGTACTCCACTTTTCAACTAACTGCGAACAATATTAATAAGATTCAAATGGTTGAGGTTATGTTCAATAATGTATATTTTACAGCGGAAATGCCAGTGACAGTCAGAAACAATGTTGCCAAGGTTAAAAATAGAAACAGCAACCCTTAACTACTTATATCTACGTGTGCTGCATAATGATTTGTTGATAATACAATGAGAGCTTGGAGTAATATGGTTGTTCAAAATTTAAAAATAATTTAGAGAAAATCAAGAAACAAATAAGTGAAGGGATACTTTGAAAAATCAGAGCAGCAGTGTTCATTAAGACGGATAAAAAAATATTATTAAATTTTCAAATTAAATTATGACGTTAACAATAAGAAAATCTTCACTTCAAGTCTTAGTGGGATGTATAGATGCAAAAATTTAAAAAAACTAAGGAATGATTCGAAACTCTTTCCAAATGTTGAAAGTTCACGGCACTTGTAGCTCCAGAAGATATTTTCGAACGTGGTTAAGTCTGATCAAACAATCTTTGAATATGTATATATTAATTATTCATTTTACCATGGCTTGTTGCTGTTACCATACCTATTGTTTGTAGTGGTAGGTAATCGAAAAATAATTGAGTTTAAAAAAAATTTAGATATCGTTCTGAGGTCATGGACTCTCCAAAAAATCCACCCGATTATTTTATCTTTCTAAATGACCAACCAAATATTTGTTTTAAAGGAATATTGATCATGAGTCGTGATCGTGAAGTTTGTCACTCGATCATTGACAATTTTGAAAACTCACCTTCTCGTTTGAATCAAAATTTCGTCTAAGAAATAATTTTTTTAACAATAAAAAGATAAAAATATAGTACTTTACACGTGAACATAATTGATATTTTTTAAAATACCTTGTATACGAATTCAAAATTTCATGATCTGATGGTTACAATTTAGGTTTTAACACCGTTGAACTAGAACTTAAATAGAAAAAATTCTCTTTTTTTGTATTATCTGATTTTAGAACAATTTTGTTTTTGAAATGAATACAAAAAATGTATGATACTCACCTATATCCGTGAGTCTCCGTAGAAATCACTAGTAAATATTTAAATCCACGACATACACAGATCATTCAAAAGCAACGCGCCAGCACTAAATGTTCATCATAATTGATATTACACTCGTCAATTTGGATAAAATTCTGTCTGTTTATGAGTATCAATTTATAATATGTGCTTATTGCACCCAAGAGACATACCACTACGTTAATACTAAAACGTTAGTGACAACTATCGCCTTGTACAAAGTTATTTGTATTTGATATAATATTTCATCCCTAGAGGATGATCATGTTTTGTTAGGGAAGATTTTTTATAATCAGTGGTACCAAACATTCTAATTTCATGTTAACCTAACAGACATTTTTTTATTTCAGTTTAGCGCTGATCTTTGGCACAAAAACAAAAATTATGAAAATTACATAAACGACAAACTTGTTACAATATACTGGTCGCAAATTTTAGGAATTTCAGCCATTATTAGTCTTCATATTTTAATTTTAATATATTATTCACGAATTTATAATGGAGGTTATTATTCACGAGGTGAAGTTTACTGCATAAATCACCGAGTAAACAATAACTCATTATACGCGAGTAAAATACTATACTTTACCCACGACTACTGAATATTTTTGTTGAAGTTTTTGTGTTAGAAAATTTTGTATTAGTTCAACAAATATTGGATGTACGATTTAAGAAGAGGATAGTATTTATTTATAGTTTATTATAATCCCTGTTTCCAGCTCAAAACTCATACGCCATATTATATACTTTCCTTGACTTTTCCGGCGATTAATATGATGAGTCAACTTCAGCAGCTTCTCTAATATCTGGTGATCTAAAGAAAAGTCACTTTCATTTTCTATATCCATTTTTAAATGGTTTTTTAACATGATTTAACATAAAATATTAAAACATTTTTTTGTCTCGAAAGCTACTTCAATTTATAATTTGTTTCGAAAATAATGGTACATTTAGAAATACATATACAATGACATTTATGTCACTGACAGCTCAGTGTTAATGCTCCGTGCAGTCAAACTGGAGGTCCTGGGTTCGAAACTGGTCTAGGAAGATTTACTTTTTTAATTTTTGATCTGTACAGAACTAAATTGAAAATTAAATAGTCTTCTGGGGTGTTCCCGAATGCTATATCAAAGTTACTTTTTTAAAAGGAGACACACTTTATTTTATTGTATATTTTGAATCAGCTCCACTTCCCACTTAGAATAATAAGGCTGTGATATGTTATACGGGGTATTTAAATAGTTGAAACCAATTTTCCATAAAAAACGTAATACCCTGTACAACGGGAAAGATATTTAAGAATGAAGATCTGTTGCGGCCAAAGCATTCGATTAGTAGTAAAAATTTTGGAAAATTATTTATTTCGTTAATATTCTTTGAATCTAATACAGGGTGAATCATAATACTAATACATTATTTTCTCGGGTTTTTCACATGAAACATGTGAGTATCGGATCAAAATACTTCTTTTTTCATGAAGTACTCCCTACACCAAAAATTATTAGTTCAAAAAGATGATTATGTATCTATATCTAATCATTTAACAATTAATTGTGAATTGGCTATGATTTATCCGTCAAAAATTGACATTTTATCATTGCTGTTTGGTACTGTAGAGGCTGAATTACAAGTACAAAAAGAAACGAGTATATAACAAATAAATTACAAAAACGAAACAATATGATAATAACTTTTTTACTACAGTATACGTACAGTCTTGATTATCACAATAGGTGTTCGAAATGACCTCCAAAGATATATATGCTTTTAAGCGATAATTGAGATATTTACTCCTATTTCGAAGCAATTCTATAGAATTATGTCGGAATTCATTCTGTATTCTCTCCATCATGTTCTCTCTTTTGTTTTTGAAGGTATTTTGTACACTTCATTCATGTGTGATATAAATAAAATGTGAATCCATTTTATTGAAATCTGGAGACCTTGGTGGACACTGTATTAGATCATCTCTTCCGATCCATCTTCCAGGAAATAGTTCATTGAGTTACCGTTAATTAATTCATTAGCGTGAGTAGGCGCACTATCATGTAAAAAGCATATCTTTTGACATATACGAAGTAGGACTTCGACTCCAATAAAAGAGGCTTACATGAAAATACATCTCAGCATTTGAATGTTCCTCAAAAAAATATGACCCTACTACATATTCACCAACAATATACCTCTTCACACATTCAACGACCATCTAGTTTAAAGTTGTGTCACTATGTGATATGGATTGGTTGATAAATAATAGTGAAAGTTCTGCCACAAACATTTTTATTAAACGTGGCTTCATCTGTACATAGAACATAGTCGAAAAAGTTTATTTTCGTAAATCCCACCTACTAAATGAACATATTGTAGATCAGAGATAACAACTCAGATCAAGGGATCTGACTACTTCTACAGTGAAAAGGGAATTGTGAAAAGTTGGCCTCTTTAGAAAGGTGGCAGTGAAAAAACCTCTTTCAAGACGTCCAAAGAGGTTGCAGTTGGCTCAAGAATATAACAATTGCAAGCATTATGCAGTGATGAGTTAAAGTTTGAGTCTATGAGAAGATAGTTTGTGCGTGAGTCAAAGGAAGAATGGATGTTAGAACTGTGTGTAAACCCGGTGGACTCGGTGGAGAACGTTTTTGAGAAAGGGCGACTGGAGACCTGGTGAAAACTGAAGGGATTTTGAAGAAAGAAGATATAATAAAATATGAAAGGAAATGCCACTCGGGCACGTGATTGGTAGAAAAAATCCTCCAGTATGACAATGATCCAAATCATTCTTCGAAGGTGTACAAAGAAAATTTGAAAGAATTGGAAAGGAAGAATGTGTTAAAAGTAATTATTTGGCTGTCACAGTTGACCGACCTCAAACCGATTGAGATAAATTAGACAGGGAAGTCAGAAAGCTTCCACTTTGGAATATCCTTAAAAATGGATGGTACCATAGAGGTACCGAAATGATATAAGCAAAAAGGTGGTTACATCAATGAAAAAACTGTAGTTTTATCATTATATATGTTCTTTAAAATCGTATTATTTCATTTATTATGTATCACGCAACTTATATGGTGGGCAAAAACTTTTGACCAATATTGTATATTCTTCCTGTTGTGCTTTGGACCTCCCATTATTTCCTGTATGTTGTCCTGTTTGCTATTTCGTGGTTTACTTTTTCTTCGAAAAGCTCAGCATTGATTTTTTATTTCTTCTTCTCTTATTTTGGAATTCTTCTTCTGTATCACCTATTTTGTTTTTTTTGTCACAGTTTCGTTTGTATGAAATATTTTTGTAAACGTGATTAAGATCTGTTTTGAAAAGATTCTTTTCAGTTCCTACAGTTTTCAAGCGCTTCGTTTAAATTGAATAATTAATTTCAGATTACTAAAACATTTTTGTAACCACTGGAATAATTATAGTAGGCTCAGGAAATAATGATAAATTATGACAAAATGTTGATACGGGTCATTCCAGACATACGATAATATACCTAATTAATAAATTTAGATAGTTGTTTAACGGATTGTTGTTCACTATAAAATATTATTCATACCATTCTCTTTATTTACTGTTCGTGACCATTTGGAATACATTTAATCTTATCTGTATTGAAAAATGCAATTTTCTTATGAGTCAATAATCAAATATTTGCTTGCGTACGTTTTTTTTATATCGTAGTCAATGAGAATACAATTTGTTCATTTTATTTTTTCTTCCCAACCATTTTTGTCTTATTCACGTCAAAAATTTCAAAATGGTAACAGTGTTTGTTATTTTATTTTATAAAATGAAAAATTCTATGACCTTTGAAAAGTTCAAGGTTCAAAAAAATATTCTTGTTTAGATAATTTATCAGTTTTTTCGGATGTAGTATTTTATTGCAGATTGACTGAAACGGATACAGATATTTTAAACATGCAGCAATCAGATCCGGTTCCAAGTAATAGTTTAATAAAATGACAATAATTCAAATTGTATTAAGACCACTTGATAATGTATCACAAGGTCAAAATGAGTATATGATAAATTTTGCACGTTGTTTGCCATTATATCATGGCTGCCACTAACCCTTTTACGTTTCGTGGGGTACTTTAACTACCCTTGGACATAATAAAAAATACACACATCTGCAAAAACACCCGGACACTCAGATTTGGCCTCATAATTTTGTAAATATATTAATCATTTTAATATCAGGTAAGAATCGTTTAATTTATTTTAGTTATTTACATAAAACCTGCTACAAATTATATTTTCTTATTGTGATTTGCAAAAAAAATAATAAATGAAGAGAAAAATAAGAAAATAACACATTTTTTTAAAAACTTTATCCATCCTTTGTTAATTATCTAGATTAGGTTACACACACCCCTCCGATTTCGTTAAAATTTTAGTATTTAGTATATCTAGCTTTTTTGCGTTTAAAGATTCAAATAATTGTAATGATTTTTCAGTGATTGTAATATTTAAATTAATCGTTGAAACCTAACCTAACCTAGCCTACATACTTCTCTACAAAATGAAATCCAATCACAAGCAGGGGCTGCTGTTATCGAAAACTCTTCCATGATTTTTTCTTGATGAGGGGGTTGACAATAAATAAAATAAGCGAAGTTGGTAACCTAATCTAGATAATTACCCATCATTTTTATTATGTTTTCTAACATGTTATGTCATTTTTATGGCGGGTATTTTTCGGTCTGCTCTAGCCCTGTCAGTCATCGAAGAAATTGCATTTTGGCAAAAAATGCTATTGAAGTCTAGGCTTGGCTTTAAAAACATTATTTTGACTTGGTCATAAATAAATTAACCGTAGAGAAATGGTTTGCTCCAAAGAGGTGTCATTGAAGAAAGCATCAAAAAGTCCTGTAAAATGAGGCTGATTAATATAGCTGAGACCCTAAATATATCAAAGAAACGTCTTGAACATATCGTGAATGGATATTTGGGTACGCGAAAGCTCTTTTTGAAGTGAGTGCGAGCTCACAATCGACGAACTGTGATTCAGTATTTAGAGTTATCCAATCGTGGTAAACCTGAACTTTTGATTCGATATGTGACAATAGTTGGAGCATGGTTCTATCATTTTATACGGGAATCCACTCAACGGTCAGTCGAGTGGATTGCACGGCTCCAAAATGCGGAAAGACGCAAAAGTCGTTTGACAAGGCTATGACAACAGTATTTTGGGATGCGCATGGTATAATATTCATAGAATATTGTAAAGAGGGAAAACTATGAACAGTTAGTATTATGTAACGTTTTTGGAGCGTTTGAAAGAAGGAATTGCGGAAAAACAGCTCAATTTGAAGAAGAAGAAAGTGCTGTTTCATCAAGACAATCCACCGTGCCATAAATCAATGGTCGGGATTCGAATCGCTTTCCCTTCCATCGCATTATCCAGATCTGGCCCTTAGTGACTTTTTTTCTGTTTAAGGAGATGCTCACTGATATATATTAGCAAAAAAAGGTAATAGGATTCATTGAATTCATTGATTTTTTGAATCGGTTTAACTATTTGGAATAGTATAATTGCGGTACTGATTTCGAACAATGTCAACATTTTCATTTTTATCAGAGTAGAGTTTTTCTCCCAGGAAAGTGTTATCAATTGATTGCCAAACTTCCAAAATTGTCCGAGAAAAACATTTTCGTGTTAGCTTGATTTTGTAAAACTTATTTATTTAACTGGCGGTAAATTATAATGAAAAGTCCGGTACATTCCAAAATGAAATTTTTTAAACGAACTCTTTCTTGAGACCAGTCCTGATTTTTTATTTCAAATGGATGAATTAATAAATAAGTGGTAGCGTTGAATTTTTCCAAATTTGTGGACAAATCTTGTGTCTACAGTGATTATTACGAAGGTTGCTACTTAAGTTTTTAAATATGACAATACTGATATGTCAAATTTGACATATCCATCATTTTTAATGGTGAACTTACTAAGAATGTGTTATCTTGGGAGTGCTATTTGAGTTGTTTAAAGATAATTGAAACATTCATCTTGGTCAAAAAATTGAATTAAATGGATTAAACTAACAGAAGTGTGCCGATAAGTCGCTTCGACTTTTGGTGATGAAGCACCATCTCGAGCCATCGCGCGTCGCTGGTTTTCTGAATTCAATCTTGGTCGCATTTCGCTACAGGATGAATTTCGTGAATGTCGCTGCTGTGCCATAAATCATCGATGCTGTGCGTAAACTGATATTGCAAGATCATCAATGATATACCGTGAGATTGAGGCATACTTGGGCATCAGTTCCACTCTCATACAATCAATATTCCATGAGCATTTGACTGTCAAGAAGATTTGTTCGCTTTGGATACCGTAAGATTTGACAATCGTGTCGATTGGTGCAAAGAAATACTGAACAAATTCAATAGAGATGCTTCGAAAAATGTTTATAAGTTCTTAACAGGCGACGAATCATTAATCTGTTCAAATAAACCCGAAACTAAACATCAGTCATCATCAATGTTCTATTAGAGCAACATAGAATGGTCAATCCTGAATTTGTTTACCAGAAGTGTCCGAAAGAATCTGGGAAACCGTTCGAAGGAGACGAATCATTCTGCATCACGAAAATACGACCTCTTACAACATTTTTAAACATTCAAAATCGAATTGATGGCTTATCCGCCGTACACTCCTTGTTTAGCACCCAATGATTTCTTCTTATTCAACGTTTTTCTACACCCGAAGAAGCGGTTGAAGCACTCAAATCACATGTTTTGGAGGTATCTCAAGCGGAATTGAAAAAATGCTTATAGAATTGGTTCAAACACATTCAAAAGTGTATTGATCTTAATGGAGAATATTTTGAAAAACAATAAAGCCATATCCAATTGGAAATATTTGTTTTATTCGTCAAAGTTCAAATAGCGACCCTGGTATTAATTTATAACGAATTGTTAGTAAGTTCAAACAACATTGTAGTTTTAAAAAATCGTCGCTTTTTTACTGCCAGGTCTTTTAAACCCTGTCATTTTGTTAATTTAACTGCTTCAGTTAATTGTCCATCTAGTGCACAATGAAATATGTCAAATATTTAGTGTGTAGCAATCTTTTTATTTTGGAACTCGAGAGGCAGGTAAGATTTTATACCGGGGTCGATTGGTAACATGGTAACATCTATGAAATATTCCTTTTTATTAAATGTATTATACATATAATAGATCAAGTTTTCTTTGATTAATATTGTAGAGTCTTGATAGATTAAACACATTTCAGATATTGATACAAATAATTTTCTTGCATTATCTAGGAAGGTTTAACTTTCTACAGATCAAGCAATCATCATGATTGTTGTTCAACAAATGTTTTAAAAGAGATAGATGATTCTGGAAACATTTTCTTATGTAGTTGTCACTTTATTCAGAAAGGAAATTCTTGAGCTATCAAATCATTGTCTTTAGCGGGATCTATTGGAGTGTCTCATAAATATTGTCGGTTTTCCTACGCCTCTATTTAAGCATGTTGTAATTTGTTATGAGTAGTCTCTAATTCTAAGAAGTGTCTTTACTTTCTTTTAATCATTATTTCTTTTATTATTCTATTTTTTGTAACTCTATTTGAGTTTAAGCAGCAAAGACCCAGGCTGTTATTTTTACAAAGAAGGCTAGCACTGCAACTCAGGATTTGGTCCTGTCTGGACATAAAATATCACCATCACCACAAATTCGTTTTTTGGAAGAAATATGTCTTGGCCAACTTTGCCAAGGCAAAAATGTGTAGCACTCTTTAGGACCAAAAAGCTACATACTCTACAACAGCTTCTAATCCTTTACAATGCTCAAATTCGACCATCTTTGGAGTATCGCTCGTACATATGGAGCACGGCTCCCAAGCATATCCTGAGGATGCTCGGCGCAATACAGAAGAGAGCAATTCGACTTCGACAGCCTAGTGCATAGAAGTAAGATCATTTACCTGACTCTGTTTTACCGATATTACCACGGCAGATGCTCTTCCGAGCTGTCCAGCACCTGAAGCAGTATCTACAGGATCTACTGACAGGCAGACGTGTCTCATAAATATCGAGTTCGCCTGCAGATGCCTAGAACGACAATTTATCGGCACTCCTTTGTTTGGAGGAGTGCGAGTTTGTTAATCAGCTTATAAGGCACGTCTTTACCGAACACTACAACATACAGAAGTTCAAGATCAATATCCACAGGCATCTCCACGCGGCAAGCACCACTCGAACTACTCGAGTGCAATAGGGTTTACCATCTTGTGGTGGTGGTTGTGGTGGTTATTGTGCCTTTTAAACCACAGGACTGGACGAATACGCAAAGTAGTAATGAAATCTTCCCTCATTACACTACTGTTCATAGTTCTATAACATTATAATCATAGGTTTTCAACAGTACATTACACTGGACAAGAAACCTCAATTGGATGGAGAGGGTCAGATGTTTTGAAGGGACCGATCACAAAGAAGCTGCTTAATACACCGCCAGGTAGACCGCTCCAAATGACAAACTTGACTTCAAGCGGGCGCGCTTGATCTCCCAGGCGGCCCTCTATGTAGAATTTCCCTCTATGCGCACGCTCATTACACCATATGCATTTGTGTTACCTAGAGGCACCGAGCCTTCAACCTCCTCACCATGCGAGTACCCTTAAGAAAAGTGAAAACCGGACGCAAGCTGGAGAAAAGTCGCAGTTTTGGTAATGAATCAGGTATTTTCACATTCGCGGTAGCTGAATCTATTTCTTCTTGAGCCATATTAAAAACGAATCAAAATGGATATCATCGAATATTCAAATTAGTACTCGATAGAGTTCAAAATAATAATAATATATGACGTGAGTCATGTATATAATTCATCTAACAATAAAATAACTGAAGATCTGGTGATTTTCCAACATTAAAATAGATTTATTGGAAGCATACATAAATTTTTTTGCTATGATTTAGTACAAGTTCAGTTTGTTCATTATTATATTATCTTAGACAAATTTGAATATTTGGGAAGTTCGAAAACGAACTTCGAACACCCTCGTAAACGAAAATTGTTTGCCTTTAGGGCGACTGTCACTTTATACATATACACACACATATAAATAAAATCCTTTCTAAGAAGAATGATCCAGATCGTATACTTAATGAAATAATTTGAGGTCAGCAAAATTCTAAATGATTAATGGTTGAAAACAATAGTAATCGTCGTGGAAGTAGGTAACAAAGAGTTGCAACTGAGCTATAATTAACTTTGGTTCCAAATTCATCCCATTCCTTTTTAACCCGGCGCACTTAATAATGATGATTGATTAGACTGTGCCTTTAGCACCTGCTATTTCAAGTGATTATTCGCTTTCATATTATATATTTATGACAATCACAGTTTTGTTCTTCTGAAATTGTCTTCATTGACAAATCGAATAGTCCAGCACTAAATCAGAAACTAATTGCATGCGTAGAAAATTCAACTGTCAGACGAACTAGATAAATTATCTTTCAATTAACAAGATGCATTTTTCAAGGATTTAAAATTCAAATTGAGATGAAAGATAATGTTTAAAATGAACTGTAATAATTCCGCTATCAAATGTGGCACTTTAAGACACTTTTTGATATTAGGAAACGTCACATTTTCCATAACCTTCATATGTCAGTTATGAAAAGTACTTAGGTAAAAACTTTACTTAACTGTTTAAGTTTCAAAGAATGATTTCTTAATCAAAAGTAAAAACTGACATTTATTTCATCATAAAAACTGATAATTAACTCATTGAAAAAATTATTATTAAAGATCATAAATGTATCGAATAGCTTTTTTTTGTAATTTGAAGATAGATTTGAAGAGGTGCAAACTATAAGACCCCCAGATAGGCAAACCATAGCGAAGATGCGATTCGAACAACGAGTAGTAAGTTGTTAAAGCAGTACGACAATCGTGCTGTTTAGACACAGATTTAAAGGCGAAACATGCAGAGGATAATTTTTTCACCAAAGTGTTTACAATTAAAGAGCACCGCCATTATGTAGACCAAGATCGAATTTGAAGATCGTATCAAGTCAATGTTGAGTTTTAGAGGTTGTAGAACGCTTTTGTAATGAGATCGTTGCCTATGGTAGAATGTAAAGACTCTTCTCGGAAACTACAACCAGAGTAGATCTACTGGAAGTATCAACCTAAGAAAGATGAGAACAGGAGTTCTATCGAGGCACTGTCGCCTCAAAAAACACCTGAAGACCTTGCAAATAATGCGACGTGTAGGTTAGGTTCACATTCTATCGAAGTGTGAAACACTACGAAACTCCAGAACAGTAAACCTGGAAGCGTATGAAATAGAAGACGAAGATCTCTGGCAATTGAGGTCATCCCACATTCTAGACTTTTTTACTGGAGTGGGATTGATGAATCAGCTGTAAACAACAGTGCATTTACCATTAATTCGTGACAGCATTAATGTATACCAAAATTGGACCTAAAATTGACCCTACATTACTGCAAACTGGTAAATTTCTACATTCATTCAAATAATTTTGAAGGAACACTTCGGATGCAATAATACTTAATTTATTAATTAGAATTTCATGATCATCACAATCAAAGGCTTTAGCGAAATCACAAAAAACAGAAGCCGTAAAATTTTATGGTATAAAACCAAATTGTTCAGCTTTCAAGATTTGTTGTTTTAAAAGAAAAGGCAATAGTCGGTTTTCCATTAGTGTTTCGGGTATCTGTGATAAGATTAGTCATAATGCAATATGATGATAGTTCCTATTTTTATCGCCACCCTTCTGCAGGGGAACAATCATAGCTGTTTTTAGACAACTAGGGAAAAGCCCCTTCTCAAAGGATTTGCTGATTAGAGAACATAAAACGTTGATCATCACTTCTGGAAAATTTAAAAGCTGATAACCCATTGATGCCGTAAGAAGTATTGGTTGTAATGCTGAGTATGGTTTGCTCTAGCTCAAATGTATCTACAGATCTAAGGAAAAGATTGTCATTGATTCTTCTAGAAGAAACGAGGAAAGAAAGACCTTCACGATTTAGAGATAGTTTAGAGCTAATACTCTTATTAACATTCATAAAATAATTGGTCGAGGTCATTAGACTTTGATGAACACGTTTTGTTCCTCAAATCATTTATAACAGACCATGTTTCTTTCTAGGAATTTTTAGTTCTAGAGATTCGATTATTGTAATAGTTTGGTTCAGTAATTACTGATATACTTGAGTATATGAGGATTGTCTGTAAATTTTTTAATATATATCTCATATTATTGGATGAAATACGAGTTTCTTTCGTAGACCATGATTAGTTTTAAAAGAGCGAAGAGGAAATGCTGTATTGAAGCACCTGATTGTTTTATAGAGAAAGTCCGAAAATTTAGAGTTAATATCTTCAGAAAGATTAATCCAATCATTTGCTAAACATAATTTATGAAATTTGGTGAAGTGAAGAGAAAATCCTCACCAACAGAGTGTTTTTCTTAAGTGATTGACAATACAATTTCGGCGAAAACTGCTTCATGGTCAGGGTGAACTTGATTTAATTACTAAGTCATTCACATCATTGAGGATTTCGAGCTGTTTAATGACAATCTAGATTTGTTTAAGATGAAGAAGCATTGGTTATGACATTGAAACAACGATGAATTGTCCCAACGAACCAAGAGACTCTACAAAGAGAGCTTCGTAAAATGTGAAGCTTTTGCTAGTGCTTTATCTCTTTTGGCTGAATCAATAATAGAATACAATATATATATATATATATCACTATAATTACTTTGAATATTATTTTCTTTTGTTCTGTTCTACATCTATAATGTCATTACGTGATACAGTAAATTATTTCCAAAGGGAAAATAAATCTGAACTTCGAAAAATAAGTAAGAAAGGGTTGAGATAAATCTAGCGCGAAATCAAAATGAAATACCGCAAACAAGCACTCTAAAGACTGGAATAACGCTTCCAAACTTGGCATCCTGCGAAAATTATGAATGCAGTTTAATTTAAAGCAAACACACATAAAACATATCCCTAATTTTATCTGGTGTCTATGTTAGAGAAGAAGAAGAGATGTAGGTACGTATTTTATAATTTCCTCTGGGACTGAAGGCAGCGGAGTTTTGTAGATGTCACTACTAGTACGCTTTTTAATCACATTCACTAAATTTATTATTTATGTTCTCAGTATTCAGTAATTCCTTTTTATTTGATTTTTAAATTCTGCTTTCCGAAAACACGCTTTCATTTATTCACTTTGTTCTCAAAGTTAATTTGTTCTTTCCAAATTTACTGCATTTTTATACTGAAAATAAGTTACCTACATAAAATTTAATTCATGTTATTAAAAGGTAAATTTTTATTCTTATCAACATTTTCTATAATTTAACTCTATGTATGTATATAACTGCCAGAACTTCTTTGTTGATGGATAGATGAATGACAGATTTATTCGGGTTCTCTGTTCTATCAGTAAGAAGAATGAATTGAGATTGCACTATCATGGGCTTTGCATTGAAAACGTGAAGGTCTATGCTGGTATAATCGAAGCCTAATAACCAAATACGAAGCCTTTCCCACCAAGCACAAACCGTAAATCTTAGAGCTAACAATTAGCCAAGCCAAGAGTTCCGCTCGTTTAAAAAAGTGATTTCATATATTTATTATGATAGTTCTATGGATTCTATGACAATTATTTTGTCAAATTGAAACACCAACGCAAAAAAACAAAGCACGAAATCTATTTTATAATAATTTAATTACATCGTTTGTATTCGATTGAAATCGATTCTTGCGTTTACTGATATGTCGAATTGCCTATTATACATTTTACCCATTAGTTAATATTTCAAAGACTAAGGCCAAGTGACAATAGGGAAAGAAGAATAACATATCTAGTCTTGTTGCAACATTTTTACATTTACAAAAATTGTTATATAGATTTTTTCTTATGGATAGTTATTGAATTTTATGGAATCAAATCCCACAAATATTTAGTTAGTTATACATAAAACAATAATTTCTATTCCAGACGAAATTAATCCCCTAATATTTAAAACAAGGCTGTCATAACGTCTTTACCGTAAGCAGTCTAAATCCCTGTGATTTTCCTTGGTCCCTATTCGCTTTTTCCAATTCTCTCTTTGTGTCGTCATCTCTGTTTGTGATTAATAATTTAAATTTAATTACGTTCCTTGGCGACGGACTTGATTTTATATAGTGTGGCACTCGGGATTTATTTTGTCGTATTTGCCGAACAATTTGCATAAATGACATACCTACGGTAACAGCTGATTATTTTTTTACTTCAGAAAAATGCCAATTTTCCAAATGAAAAAAGGGAGAGAGAAAATCCCTTCAACAAGAAAGAAAAAAGGAAATGTGAATAAATATTTATTTGAAATCTCACGTCCTGTATAATATGAATATTATAAAATAGTTGAGTTTAGGAACGATTAAAACATGAATTTCCAAGAAATTTTTCCATTTCCAAAGACATCAAAATAAATTTTTAATCGAGTAATTATAATAAACTAACAAAAATTGTATTTAATATGCTGTATGCTTAATATCCTTGGTGATCAATGTCCTCCGTAAGCGACCGTGAAAAATTGGACAGCAAGCTTCAAAAGAGGTAAATTTTCCATTAAAGATGATGACCGATCGGGAAGGCCAGTTTCTGTGTTAGTCCCCGAAAATATCGATGCAGTTCATGACATGATTTTTTCATACTGTCGAATTGGGCTAAAATGGATCTGATCTGAAGCACTGAATTTTTATACGAACGCGTTCATCATATAGTTCACGTCAATTTGGATATGAGAAAAATTGGTGCAATTTGGAATCCCAAATGTCCGGTGGTTGACCAAAAGCGTGCAAGGGTAGAAGCATCGCGTTCGATCTGTGCTCGATTTGAAAACGATGTAGACTTCTTAAACCGAATTCTTACTATGGATGAGACTTGAGTATATTTCTACGATCCAGAAACAAAGCAACAATTGATGGAATGGTGACACTATGGTTCTAAGTTTCCAAGAAGTTTCGTGTCCAAAAATCTGCTGGAAAAGTTCTTGCTTCAGTTTTTTGGGATTGGCATGGAGTAATAATGATTGATTTTTTGGGTAAGGGTAGAACAATAACTGAAGATTATTATTCGAAATTACTGACCACTCTACGGGAAAAAATTAAAGAGAAAAGACGCGGAAAGCTATCCAAAGGTGTTTTGTTTCTCCAGGACCTCGCCCCTGCACACATATCTCATGTTGCCATATAAAAAATTCGTGATTTAGGGTTGGAATTACTAGAACACCCCCTTATTCACCAGATTTCGCTCCGTTCCGCTATCATCTCTATCCTCAACTGGAAAAAAGTTTAAAAGGTCGTGATTTTGTCTTCCAACGAGGAGGTAATAAAAGCTGTTGAGGTCTGGTTTGCAGAGTAAGAAGAAACATTTTCTTTGAAAGGTCTAGAGACGTTGCAGGTTCGCTGTAATAAATGTATCCAATTAGGAGGAGAATATGTTGAGTAATAAACATTGAAATTTTGTTTGGTTCTAAGAATGTTTCAATATATCCTCGTAAATGAATATATATTCTAAATATCGCTAAACATCAATAGAAGTTTGCCTAAAAATTTCTACATGCCACAAAACATTAAGTTCAGACATCATTTTCGGTCAGAGTTGGACTATTCATGATTGGAAAAAGCTCCAGATGAACGTGAGCGTTTCTATCGAAGCATATCAAGCTGCATTATCGCACCTAAAGTACCTTTTAATGGTACCCAAAACATTTTGTTTCTTGTCCATACAATTCCCTATACGCACGAGGTCTTGAAAGTCCATTATTACATAGAGAATATTATTTGCTTTGTTTGTTGGTCAATTTTTTATTCAATTTTCGTCTTTATTTGACTAGACAGATAACTGGTTACTTATAAGCCGTTTCCACTTAACAATCCAGATATGACTTTGAATCATTGGTGGGACAGACTTCAAAAAAGAATGTCGTTAACCCCCTGCTGGTTATTCTAGCTAACGCGTACAACCTACTAGCGTATAAGCCTTCATTGAGGAATAAAATAATATTCTGTGAGCTTTCTTTAAGCACTAGCGTGTTCAAACGATCTTGGTCTAAGTGAGAGCAATTTAAAAATGTTAACAAAAGCCTCGGCATTATTGCTGTCTCAATGGACATCTGAAGACGCTAGGCTTAATAGAAGATGCATAGTGAGGATGAAATCTGGGAGATTATGAAATAGAAGATGAAGATATTTAGCAGCTAGAGCTATCCCACATCCTGAACTGAATTTTTTAGTAATAATCAACTATAAACACAATAGGTTCTTCGTGAGATTATTAAGATTTCAGTATTATTTCAATGTAAATTACTGTTTTCTTTAATATACTGAAGACACCCAAATTATCGTCTTCAGAGGTAAACGTCTCTAAAGACCATAACTTGCTTATAGAAACGCACCTCAAACAGTGTAATTGTGAGTGTTGATGTAGTAGTAGTGTAAACAGAGTGTTCAGAAAGGATAGCACCATTGCCAACGGTTCCAGATATTCCAACTTTAACATTGTTATCTAATATTTATATTTATTTTTTATGATAGAATCTTGATTTTAAGCATCTTCTGATAGAAAATCAGTTTAAAGAAAGAGACGTTTTGACCTATTCTGGTTTTTATACAAGATATCTTATCATCTATTTTGATAAACACCAAACGTAAATTTTTACCTGTTATTTTGAACTAATTTTCTATGAAAAGAAAAGAAAAACAAATAAAAACGTTTTAAGAGGTGAAAAATTAAATGAAATTTTTATATTTATTTGATAAAGTAGTGCGTTAATTTTCCTCAGGAGTTTTTTTCGTATTGTCACTACAAAAAAAGGAATCGTATATTAAGAGCAGTCCCAGGTTGATATGAATTATTTTTAAAACTTCTTCGTATGATTGCAGTGGTAGGAAGTGATATCATAAACAAGTCACAACTCCCTCACGTTTACTTTCATATTATGCTATGCGTTTTAAAGGATTTATGGTCTTCACGCTAATATACTGTTCAAAACTTGGTGGAGAGATATTTCTTGTAGCAAATTTTGAATATTTTGAAAATAATAATAATATTGGTGTATTTCCTATTAGTGGTAAGCTGGTCGCCACTTCACAAGGCTGAAACTTTTTCTATATTTTTTATTTAAAAAAAATTTTCCTCACAAATCTGGCCTTCGAGTATATTTTTAATTAGTCAATTTTGTGAAAATACATTTTTTTAAATAAAAAATTTGCAATATGCGTTGGATACTGCTGCAACCGCGCAGTTTAAATATATTAAATAACATATTTAGAAAAAGTTTCAGCCCTGTGACAGTACCTTAGTCGAAGTAGCGGCGACCATTCACTTATTCGAAATTGATTATTACATTTATTATCTGGGTCACCATGTAAGCTAGATAGATCTCGTTTAAATTGTTTGGATCTAGGGTACTGAAACTTTAACTTTTGATTGATAGATGTCGACACTAGTTTTGAGATTTTAGTTTATTATATTTTTTATCTGGTATTTTTGCCGTGTCGTGGTTTTCTATTTTTATTAATAAGTATCAGGTCTTTCAGTCCTTCAAGATAAGAGTGGAAAATTTTATACGTATACAGTGTGTGTTATTTGTGATTCCACTAAATTTTAAATTTACTGTATGGCTGAGGTACTTCGTATACAGGGAATTTGGAAATTTTGTGATGAAATAACAATCTTAACATGTGAAAAATAAGTTTTTACAAAAATTCATTCATCAAAAAATCGATTATAACGTTGCCAGAATTGGAAAGTAGTTGAAAGATTGAGGAAATATAAAATTATGAGGTTATGCAACGTTTCAAAAATTTTGCTAGTAATTTTTGTTAATAAGTACAATAGATAAATATACGTAGTTCTGTCTGTTAAACTTCATCGGCATTAAGCTCTTTGCGAACAGATAATGCTCAGACGGGGCCAGATCAGGGCTACAAGGTGGGTATTCAATCTCTGTGACGCCATATGTGTACAGTAGCGTGGAATGGAGCATAGTCATATAGTAAGCGTACACCTCGACTGATTTAGCCAAGACAATCTACCGCTACTATTGAATGAATACTTTCTTGGTCGTCGCGGAAAACTCTAAAACGTTAACAACACAACTAGATATCGAATAAATGATAACCAGACGCGGCCAGTAACCGTTTTAAACAACCACAACGCCTTGTGGATCTTTCAGACTACCTACCACGCGACGTGGACGACGACGTCGCATCGTGGCCGTTATAAAAGAGTCACAATCGCGATCTGAGCGTTTAATATTTCTCAGAATCCAATGTAGCTGTTTTGGGAGAGTTGCTACACAACCAATTTTCGATAATTCGATTAATGTCGACAGGCGTAGGTTAGATTATGTTATGTTAGGTTAGGTTGGGGTAGGTTAGGTAGTAGATAATATTTTATTTCAATTTGAATTCCTATAATTTATGAAGAGACGCGTTTGTGGCTCTTTTATAACCGCCACAATGCGACGTGGTCATCCACGTCACGTTGTGGATGTTCTGAAAGATTCACAAATGCGTTGTGGATGCTTAAAATGGCCATTGGCTGTATACATATCTATATATCTGTATAAGATATCTATAAATCTAACTGTCAACTGTCAGCCGTGGCTAATATATCCGCCATTAAACGTAAATTGTCAAAAATATAGGTAACATCTATAAGTTTATGTAACGTGAAAATGATAGTTGCTTTCCAATTACATAATTTGAGCACCAAATTGAACACATGAGTGCGCAATACTTCAAATCCTTTTTCGAAATTGTCGTTTTTAAGATCTGCGCGTCGAGCACAGTCGCGTTTTCCCCTTGCCCCTTAAACACCAGATTTTTAGGCTCAATTAGCTTCAAAATTGTGCTTTAAACCCACACTGGAGAAATGACGTGGTAATTTTATACTTTCGCGGTTCCCTCGTTTTTTAGCTCTAGAAAATCGAAAAATCATTAGATTTCAATGAATTTTTTCTTAAAACCTTCATTTTTACGGGGGATTTATGGAAAAAAATATGGGAATGAAAAAAAATGAAAATTTATATTGGATAGGTTAGATTAGATTAGGTTAGGTTAGGTTAGGTTAGGTTAGAGGGGGTGTGCTAAAATTCAGAACAAATGTTCACATTTGGTCTGCTTTTCACACACCCCTCCCCGCCCCTCTCCACACACCCAATTCTCTTTAACAGTCAAACCTAGGAAAATATAATTTGTCATTGGTGAAAATTTTCTATTTTCCAAAGTTAACTTTTAATATTGTACACTTGATTACAATGAATGATTTTGAAAATGTTTTTGTTCGTATAATTTTAATGATTACTTAATAAAAAAGGTACAAATGATTAAAATATGTGAGAAAAGGTCAATTTTAAGAGATATTGTTATTATTTTTAATTGCAAAAACATGATAAATCAACATTTTTGTATACATTTTTTTTTACAATTTGTCCGTTTTTTTGAGTAGAAGACGAAAAAATAATATAACAACTTCATTTGATTATTTGGAACAAGTTATCAACAATTATACGAGTGCATTTTCATGAACATTTAAAACCCTGAAACCAATATAAGTTTTTTTTATTCCCGTAATTTTTTTCGTAAATCTGCTGTAAAAACGAAGATTTAAAAAAAACTCATCGAAATCGGAGGATTTTTCAATTTTCTACAGCTAAAAAACGAGGGAACGCGAAAGTATAAAATTACCAAATTTTCCTATATTATTAGATTCAGCGATACATTGGGAATATGCATTATTATTTAATGGAGAAGACCATAAAAGAGCCCAAGAATGTATATATAGTAGAAAGTATAGTTTCAAAGAAGTGCTTTCATAGAATTCGTATTTTATATTCAATCAATCAAGTATCTTGTATTTCGGACACGGTAATAAGTAAATAAATAATATGTGACGTGTTGTCAAAAATGACACTTGACATAAAACTGACATTTGTTCCAATTGATTCTTGTTTGCCAAGCTCATCAGCGTCGAGCCGATGAGTTACGTGCACAAAGTGCTTAATAAATTGGAAAGCAACTGATATAGAAACTTCAATATTTAAGAAGTTGATAGAATGCTATAAAATATTAATAGACTGATCGGAATTGTTCGAATTCTACAAAATGAACGAGTGGTACGCATACTACCTACATGATGTGCTCCAAGTTGTTGTATGAGCTGTACTTAGAGGTTATGTTAGCGTTTGTAATAATTTTCCAATTATTTGTATGCTAAATAATAAAAAAAAACATTGTTTACGTGTAAAACGAGAATAAAGAAGTTTTATATGGTAATAAAAAGCACAGTTTGTCTCCTGGTTATTAATAAATATTATCTACAAGCACTTTGATGTACAGAGATGTACCTACTGAGTTTGTTTTAATTAAAAGTTGTAGCATAAACGTTGACTTTGTGTTCGTTCGTCCTGGAGGGATGGAATTCATAATTATATCGCCTTTGAGGGCTTCTTTATACTTCTATACTTACAATTTACAGAATGGATTAAAGCGTTACGACAAACATTAAAAGACATTCAATTTTGTTCTCCTTTGACATTGCTCAAATTCTTTCTGTACTTTTATTTGTAAAGATTTGAAAGGTTCTAACAACTAGAAACGATCTATGTATAAAAAAACAAGTATGAGATTCAAATTCACTGTTTATTAAATAACCATACGATTAGATAGCCTCAATATTCGAAGTATAGCCTCATCGTATTCTATGGTTCTAATCCAACGTTTACTAAGCTCTTTGAGACCTGGGTGAAACCGTTCTTTGGGTTTAGATGGAAAAAACTGTCGCTCTACATGTTCAAACTTTATCACACACAAAAATTTCGCCATGAAACTGAATAAACAGTAATCCGACGGTGTAAGGTCTGCACTGTTTACCGGATGTATTAGGAGTCCAATACTACGAAGTTCTTAGATTTTATTTCGCGCAATTTTCGCAGTGCGTGGTTTAGCATTTCTAATAGAACCCGCTTTCGGTTCGTTCTAAACCTAGATACCTATATTTCCGAAACAACCTCATACAATCGCATTAGCTGTTCAGTATATAACTCGACATGTACTGTGTAATCAATAACTTATGATACACCCTCTGTAAATGTTATGGTGATATCGAGAAATGTCTAATCATTATTGTAGTGTTAAAAATTGGTTTAAATGTACGAGGTGGGTAGTTATTTTATTTCTCAATGGCGGCTATACACGAGTCAGGTCTTAACTTCGTAATCATTAATTGAAGTCAAATAGAAATGAATGAGATTTTCAGTACAAACAAATACAATTACATTAGGGGAAACTTATCTTGTTCCATTTGATTACACCCAAATTAATCATATGTCGCTATCGATGGACACACCTCAGACAGGTTTGGGGTCAACGTTGGTGTGCTAGAGGCATACAGCTTGTCACCTACTTTCTTTCTCCTGTACATCAAGTATCTACTCGACAAAACTACAAACCCGATCTATAGCTTCGCCGACGATACCACACTGGTGTCGTCGTTCAAATCAACCGGCTCAATAAACTCCCCAAATCTGAGGGTAGTAACATCACCACCATCAAAAACTGATCTACAAAACTTTCTGGATTGGAGTTGAAGCAATTTGTTTGAGCTTAATGCGGCATGGGTCTTTGCTGCATTAAGATCAAAGAAATCGCTTCAACCCTAGTCCAGAATGTTTTCTAGTGTTTTTACAAAGAAGGCTAGTACTGCGGCTACGGATGTAGTCCTGTCTAGACATAAAATATTACCAGCACTGCAAATTCGCTTGTTAGTTGTTGAGGTTGGGAACGATATGTTCTGGCATAGTCACGTGGACAATTTAACTTAGAAAGGTTCGCAAAATATTGGAGCCTTATTTAAGACCAGAAAGCTATATACTCCATATCAGTTCTACAAGGATCAGATTGATCGACTCGACCAGCACACATGACTTATGAATACCGAGTTCGTCTGCAGACACCCAGAACGTCAATTTATCGAGACTGCTTTCTTTGGAGACGTGGTGTAGAATCAGCTACCAATGCAAGTCTATCCCGAACATTATAACCTACAGAAGTTCGAGATCAATATCCACAGGCATCTCCACACAGGAAAAAATCCGAAGACAGTGTAATTGAATAGTTAATCCTCTTAGGAGTTTGGGGAATAAGAAGGTAGAAGACTTGCCAAAACTTTTATGGTGTCCTATGATTTTTAGGGAATCTACCCTATTTTTTACTCGAAGCTAGTCGACTCATATTGACTGACTGACAATCTTACTGTTTATAATTTGTGGCGATTAATTAGTTTCAATCTCATATTTTGCATATATGTGGGCGTGGGATTCCACTTAGATATGATCGAATAGTGAGATTTATGCTGAAAAATAACATAAGAATGCAATTTTTAATCATTCTAGCCATATACGATGGAAGCGTAGATATAAGTCAGGAAAAAACAGTACAATACATGATGTAGTGATGTAGTGAAACGATGTATTTATATTCGCTTTAAATTACGTATGGTTTTTATGTAACTAAAAGTTTTATTGTTTTTCAAGGACTCCCTGTAGATGAAGAGTTATAGTGATTGTCATCAAATAATCACATAGTCATGAGAGTGGTCGTTAAGGAAATTTATAGTGCGCATGTGCCTGTTTTCTTATCTGTAATGACCGACTTGGCTTAACATGAAGGACAACTTATTGGAAATTTATGTTTATTTGTCACACAAGTAAATTTTAATTCATCTTCTTGTAACGCATTTTCTCAAGTTAAGTCTCTACATAAAATTGCAATATACCATACACATTTATTACAAGAGGTATTCCATCATTTACAACAATAAAAAGATTTTTTTGTACAGATAAATTCCCTGTTATTGTAGCAGAGATTTCTAAAGGCTTCGAAGTCAGATCTAGAACATATTTGCCAAACTCTGATACTTATTTTGGGAAAAATTTGGAAATTCCTTTTGTAGAATTTGTATCCTGTGGAGGGCTTGGGCTGGGATGTTTCATACTTGTGTGCTATCGAGATGATATGAAATAATTAGATTGAGTTCACCAAATCATAGGAAAACCGCAGAAACAACGACGAGTAGAATGAATATGTGGTGGTTTACCTTATAGCGGTAGGGTAGCTTTCAAGTCATTGCTAGTAGCTGAGGAAAGGGGTGAGGTAATTTCCTCTTGGTTTTGTAGGTCCTTTAGGAAGATTTTATTGGTAGCACCTAAGAATTGAATGGTCGCATGACAAGATACTTTTTAGAAGATTAGGATTTAGTAGCAGTTTGCTCTATATTCGATTATGAACTAGAGAGTTTCGTATTTTAAACAGAGGAGCATTTACCGAAAGATCAGAAGCAACTTTTGTGGCAGAAGTCTTTTGCTCTGTGTGCTGGGATGTTTAAATATAATACCTTGGGTTATTTTTGTGCTGGGAATGACCCTTTCGGTGAGAAACTTGATATCTCAAGGGATGCAAATATCAGAAGAGGAAATTCTGTCAGAATCTTTTTGTTTTAGGCGTGGAAAATTTTTGATTTACAATGTGTGAGATTTGGGCCTCGTTTCTGAGAACATCTTACCCACTAAAATACACACACCTTTTACTGTTCCCACCTTTCTCAATATTTGAGAGCGCGTAAGCATTACTTCAAAAACTCAGGTTTTCTAAAATATTATTTTCGTACCTATGTTACTGTTAAATCCTGAGGTACAGTGAAACCTGGTTACGTGGGAATTGGATAAGTGAGATACCTCTATTATTGAGAGTTGTAATGAGGTCCCGGTTCTTCATTAAATTACCTCTGCTGATGGGACATTTTGAACCTTGTTATATGAGATCTGAATTCTAAGACTTTTTCGATATTTACCTCTATAATTAAGACTCTGTAGCTCAATTACCGGTATAAGTGAGACAAATTAATCAGGTTTTAACTCATTTTGACATGTTTGCTTACATACATTTCGCGTCGTCTTTCACGCATGTTTTGTTTGTAGGTACTATCTCAGGTTATGACCTAAGAACATTGAACATTGAAAAATTACAACTTTTATCAGATTATGATTGTGGAAGGTCGCGCGATGAACTGTGTAGGGAAAATAACATACCAAAGTCAACCCTGTGTAGAATTATTAATAACGACGAGGAAATGTGGTATCCTGAAGTTGAAAAGTGTCTCTGTACATGGTTGAAACAGGTACGGAATAACATTCCAATAAGCGGACCAATGATTAAAGAGAAAGCTCAAGAGTTTGCAAGTAAGCTCCATATTGATAATTTTTCTGGCAGTAATGAGTATTGGGAGGAATTTAAGAAAAGAAACGATATCGCATTCAAAAATGTTTGTGGCGAGAGCAATTCTGTGGACAATAACGAATGTAATGAGTGGATTAAAAACCTTCCAGCTTTATTGTTCGATTATTCACCCGATGATATATTTAACGCCGATGAAGCGGGCTTATTCTACAAATGTCTACCGGATAAAACATTTACGTTCAAAGGTCAGCCTTGCCATGGTAGTAAATTGGGTAAAGATCGGGTCACTGGACGAATATGTCTGGAACTGAAAAACTGCCACTTATTTTAATGGGAAAATCTAAGATCCCAAGATGCTTCAAGAGTATTAAAACGTTGTCTGTTAATTATCAAAACAATATAAAGGCCTGGATGATTACTACAGGAAGGAAGTTGTTCAGTATGATCTTAAATCTATAGAAGAGGATAAAAGCCCAGAAATCAACATCCTCCAAGCAATGAGATTTGCAATCTTGGTTTTCTGTTAGCAAAACCACAATTAGTCGTTGCTTCAAAAATGCTGGATTCCAAGTGACGAATGTATCTGAACAAGTCTACAAGAGGAGCTGGATATCTGTGCAACGTTTTCAGAATGGTATAGAATATTTACCGCATGTAGGAATTACTTTAATGAGCAGCAGGCGACTTTTCCGGATTTCGTTTCTATGGATGATAAGGTACTCATTTCAGAGGAGCTCAATGATGATGACATAGTTGCTATGTATTCTTCTTTGGACACAGAAGAAGACTGTGAAAAGACAATGGCAGCTTTAGAAACTTTACACAAGTATTCCGAAATGTCAAATATTGATCAATCTAATATTTTTGATCAAATTTATTCTATCGAGAAACAGGTTTCAGCAACTATCAATCAAGTACAAACAAACATAACCGATTATGCAAATGTACATTAACTAAATGAAGTATATAAGATATACGTAGAAAAGTAGGATGGTGTAGCTGCAGAAATGAAGTAACTCTTCATAGGTGATATCTGAAAAAAAATTTGGTAATTATTCAGTTTAGGTTGCATACGCCCGATTTTCTTGAAATTTTAGTATATCATACAGTTTTTTATGCTGAAAAAGAATATACATACATGTAGGGCGCGCAAAACATTCCTTCATATAGTTTTTAAGGTTTGAACATTGGAAAATGTACACTATCTTGAATAGTTGATATTTTGCAAATACTTGATGTTGGAGAGGATTAGGGGCGGGGGGAGGTCTGTTGAACATTTAGACTAACTTTTAACACCCCCTCCCGCCCCAAATCCTCTTCAACATTAAATATAATTAGTTACGACTAAGTTAATGACACAAATCAATTTCTAACAATAATTATTTATTGTAACATTTGGTGAATAGGCGCTGGCAAAGTTGGAGTGAGATCCACTTTCTTATCGAAAAATTGTGTTCAGCGACGGAGTTCATTTCTGGTTGAATGGATACGTCAACAGGCAAAATTGCCACATCTGGAGTGAAGACCAGCCAGAAGCATTGCAAGAGCTACCAATGCATCCCGAAAAAGTCACTGTTTGGTGTGGATTACGGGCCGGTGGCATCATCTTCAAAAGCGACGATGGCCGGAACGTTACTGTGAATGGCGAGCGCTACCGTGTGATGATTGAAGATTTTTTTTTGCCCAAAATAAAAGAATTGGACATGTTTGGTATGTGGTTTCAAAAAGACGGTGCTAAATGCCTCACGGCACGCGAAACAATGGCCAAAATGAGAGCCGCCTTCGGTGAACAGTTCATCTCACGTTGGGGGCCCGTCAATTGGCCGCCTAGATCATGTGATTTAACGCCTTTGGACTATTTCTTGTTAAGGCTAATATCTTCAGGGATAAACCAGCAACGATTAACGCACTGGCAACCAATATTGAAGCGTGAAATACCGGCTGATATGTTGGAAAGAGTGTGGCAAAATTGGACTTTGCGCATAGGCTATCTAAAGCGGAGCCAACATTTGCATCAAATCATCTTCAAACATTAAATTATACTGATCGTTCTATCGATTCCAATAAAGATTTCATCAATTTTTTTCAAATCAAATCCTATACCTCTTAAAAAATCACTGATTACTACTAAGAGAAACAATAGTTATTTAATTATATAATTTGTTGATGGTGCGAAAATATATTGTAACGTTGATGATCGATACCGTAGATACGGTCCTGAATATAGAATGAGCATTATGAGAATACCGATCATGATCAGCTCACGGCAGTCAGTACCATCACTCATAGCCCCATGCGTTCTAAAAATGCGGCAACGACTTCAGTAAATGCTTCTTCTTCTTATTCTTCTTCTTCTACCTTCTTGGTTCGCCTTGTTCTCGCTGGTTCTCTTCGAGAGATCGAGATCGAGATGGACCGGCGTTTTCAATGCACATGTGCGGAACATATTTAAATGTCGTTGCTTTTGACTTGACCTCTAAATACCCATAACTGTCTCGGTTTCACATTATTTCAACAACGCGTATTTGCCTTTAAGCGATATACTTTCTTCGATTTACTTTATATTGAAAAGTTTTCTGTTTATACTGCTGGCATATATGATAATAAATTTGCAAATGTTATTGAAATTTTACGTTTAGAATGCTAATTTTATTAATGAATTTAAAATATTAATTAATACACTAATATTATATATTTATATTGGATAACAAAATATTTCAAGAGTCGTGATTCAACCATTTGTATTAATATACAAATAAATTTAAAGGATTTCTAGGAAAGAAGATATTATAATAATTACGAGAGTACGATAATTTTGACGTATAAATGGATGCCAAAATCTTGAAAGCTTAGCTCCGAACTCACCCAGTTGGTCTATGATTTGTTCCTGTCTCTATTAAATGATCAACAGCTGGGCTTAAAGAAGGCTTGTGAAAATCAGTTGGGTTAGTTTATGCCTAAAAACCTCAATGGTGAAGCTGGTTTTACCAAAAAAGTGGAAAAATTTCATCAATCAGCGCATATAACATTATAAAATATTTGTAAACTAATTTTTTGCTACAAAATAATAATGAATTTTAGACCTTTGCGATCTCTTGCAATAATTCGAAAACCAAGTCACCTTTCTAAAATAAAGGACGACTACTTGATACACACTGTATATACTATGAACAGAAGATATAAGCAAGATATTTTTTGTAAATATATGCAGATATTTTTGTCTCTCTTAATCTCAGTTTTCCTAGCATGGACCATAATTAAGTGCGCATTTTAGATTGAGGAACTTTTCAGCTGTTGGGCATTGGACAATCAATGTAATAGGTGAGGAAAAGGTGTAATTTAAATATTTTTCGGTAAAAGGTATGTCGTCTGAAATTCGCAGACAAAATTTGCCGATCATCGAAAATATTCAAATTCAAAGTTCCAATGTAAATAATTTTTTCCTAAAATGGTTGCGTTAGGATATTATTTTTAAATACCAAGACAGTGACGTTCATACAGGATGTCCTGCTAACAAAAACATATACGTCTGAGTTACTATATTACGAGATTGGTCCCAGAAGTACCTGGCCTGAAAAAAAATTTATTTATTTCTCAACGTCAACTCCTTTTAGCTCCCAGCGATTTTCAATAAATTTTCAGAATAGGAATCGTCATCTCCTTAAAATAACCATTAACTACCGACATCACCTCTTGATTGTTGAAAAATCTTTGACCATGAAGCCATTTTGTCAACTTTGGGAGCAGAAACTAAACCGAAGGGGGCTAAATCTGGTAAATTAGAACTTTAATTCATTAATTTTGGCAATTGCAATAACGGATGTGTAAGCTGGTACATTGTCTTCGCTCCAACATTGCACAATACTCACAGTTGATAGTTTTTTCTTTTTCAAGATAGCCGATGGAAATTATCCCACGCGCATCCCAAAAAACCGACGCCATGTCCACGTCTAAAGATGGAACGGTCTTTGCCTTCTTTGAAGCCGGTTCTTCCATTTCAGTCCATTGTTTTGATTTTTCTTTTGTTTCGAGTGTGAAGTGATGGACCCACGTTTGATCTATGGTTATGAAATTCGCATTATTTCTGTAAAACATTGCCAAAAACTCGAATGAAACGACTCTGTTTTTGTTCCATTGTGAGTAAACGCGGCACCCATCTTGTGCATAGCTTTCTCATGTCCAAATTTTCAGTTAATATATGATGTGCCGTACTTTTTGGGATGTGTACTATATCTGCTAGCTCGCGCACTTTCAGTCGATGATTTTCAACGTCGTCACCTCATTTGGTCGACACCTGCGATTCTGGTCTTCGCAGGTTGCACGGCCTCGTTTAAACTCTGTTACCCAATATTTTACTCTGATAACGAAGAAGCAGTGTCATCCAGAATAGAATCTAGTTCAGCTTTTATATTGGTGGTACTAATGCTTTTCAAATTGTATCACAGAACGATGACCAAACAAATATCAAACAACGTGGTGTCTTCAAACTTGGAATATAAGCTGTATAGATTGTGTACTTTCTAATATAGTGGTATATTTCAAGAAACTGCCGCCATATCAGGCCAGGTATTTCTGGGAACATCCTTGTATATAATATAATTTATTAAAACTATGAACATTGTTGAAATATGGAGACGTGACAAAATAAATAAAAAAAATGGTTTTGTTTTGCCTAAAGTATAAATTCTAATTATTTCTGCTCATGATATCATGATTTAATTACTATTATAGTGACTCTTTCTGTCTCAATTCCATAAGTAACTTCTTTTATCTTTTTCTTTGTATGTTTCGACAATTTTTGATCCATTTGGTCGGTCTTCGGGTTTAGTTGTTTTCTCTACGTTACAAAATATTCCTAAAGCAACTATTTTGAATATTTCCTAAATGTTCATATCCGGCTCTAATCTCTATATCTTTATTTCTCACATTTTCACATATAATTTTTCGTCTTGTTACTGTTCTTCTATTTTATCACATATTATTTCCACAATTAGGATTATTTGTATTATTCCTTGTAGTATTGTTTGTATTATTTTTTGTAATATTCATTGTGGTATTGTTGATAAATCTTTTATGGCTCCATTGCTCTTTGTCCTCCAAGGCATTTGTTAGAATTTTAAGTCATTAATGATTATTATAAATAAAAGTGAATAGTCTGATTTGCAATATAGCAGATTACAGTGTGTCCTGTGGTGGTGGACGTTCAGTATATAGTCATAATTACAGGCAGATGCGTTTAGAATATTTTTATAATTCTGTATTATTATAGTAAAATCTGAAAAGACCCAAAATAACAACCAGCTAATGTAAAATAAATTTGATTCAAACGTGGCAACATAAACCTGTTTTTAAAGCTACCTGTATAATTAGGCAGTTTAAAAATGCCCCCAAAACTCAATGGCATGTCCCTATTTCATTTGAGTCGAATAGTCTTTACAAGCAATTAAATTTTGACAAAATGATTAATGGCCCCAAAATCACAGCCACATGTGATAATAGTCCGCATTGTTGTAATAATAGGGACTAAAATGGTTCCTTTTATTATTTCTTCAAATTATTATTTTTATTATATAATAACAGTTCTTAAAACGTTTTCTCTAATTCTCTGTAGTTTACTAGCAGATATTAAATAGAGTTTATCTTCTTTCAACGACACGTGCTAATATTTAACAATTTCATTATTTAGGAACAATTATTTATATTTATTTTTCTTTTGTTGTACCTGAGTTTTTTTTAGAATTCTCTCCTATAGTCTCGCGTTGTCTGCTATTCTTCAAAGTTTCGCTTTCGTCGTTTAATATTCCTACAGGAACCTAGTATTTTTCAGAGATGCAACTTATCCTATATATTAATCCAAATAATAAAACAATCCTTAAAATATTATCCAAATATCTTCTGAGGTTTATACGTGATTAAAAAAACAAAATCTACCTATCTATCTATCTATCTATATTTTTCATAATTTTTCCATTTTTTAGACATTTTGTATGTTTTTGTTACTAATTTCCTTGATTTCAGGTCTCTCCTGCATCTGTTTGTTCCAATCACGTATTCCTAGACTTTGCATACCTTGTATAACCTGATATTCCCATCTATTTTTTGGTCTATCAGGCAATCTTTTCTCGTTCGGTCTCCATTCTGTGATTTTCCTTGTACCCTACCATTTTTCCATTCTTTTAATGTGTCCGTACCATTGTACTCTTTTTGCTGTAATTGAATTTACCGTATCTTCATTTTCAAATATATTCTTAATTTCATAGTTCATAACTCCTGTATACTAATTATTTCCAACTTTCACTAGTCCATGAATTTTCCTCTCATTTATTCTTAGTTGTTCTTTGTCTTGTCTCATTCTTTGTGTCATTTTTGTAGTTTATCATTGTTTCTAAGTACTTAAAGGTGTCAGCTACTTCGAAGATGAGGTCATTGATCTTAACTGTTTCTTATTTGTGAACTTCCTTCTTTCTTTCCATTTCCATATATTGCACGATGATATTTTCATCTATATTACATTCCATTAACAAAGCCTTCAAGTGCAATTATCAAAAATACCACTGAAAGTCCATCAAATTCTCTTGCATTTATTTCAAATTCGTTAGATGGTCCGTTTTTTGTTTTTACCCTTGCTCTAGAATTTAGCAGTGTCATTTCCACCAATCGTATCAACTTTTGGGGTACTTTTAGTTTTTCTATGTCCTTTATAATTGTCCTTCTTTTCAGAATGTCGAAAGCTTGTTTGTTGATGAATAGTATTTGCATACTAATGTTGTGCTCATAGCTTTTTTCGCTCCCTTGTTATCTAGTATTCATAGCATCTACTATTGATTTTCCTTGTCTAAAACCTTTTTGATACTGATACATAATTATATTAATCAATATATCACCAACATCATGAATACCAAAAATAAAAATCTGTTTCTCCAAGAATTTTTGAACGGAATGTATGTTTTATTTTAACATTTCATTGTTTGTTAATGTACTTTTATTTATTTTTTATCGCATTGATGATCTTTCAATCTATTTCCTAAATATTGAGATGTCTGTCCTATGCAAACAGCGTCACTATCATTACAAGGTATTTGATATGGATGTTCGGCAGAAAATTTCTTTTCCAGCATGACCAAGATTTCAAGTTTTGAAAAAAAAGGGACTGATGTACTGAAAGTAATGATTTGGGCAATAACTCAACCCGATTGAGTTTTGTGGGACAAATTAGATAGAGTAATTAGAAAGTAGTATCCTACTACTTCCACTTCCACATATTTGGTATTGTTTTTATTTGTTGTGTATCACGCAAACTATAGGGTGAGCAAAAACTACAAAAACCGGTAGTGTATATTGATAAATAAAAAATTGTAAACTTGTTCTTAACTATCGCTTTCGTTTGGACTGACTACGGTCGCTTTTTTCCTCTTTTTGTTTATTTTACTGGTTAAAAACGTAGGTAATGAATAATCAAATCAAAGTTTGGTACTTTCTACACCACTGTCACTTCGTTATATTGACAATGGTATTTTCTATTTTTCTTGAAATCTGTGTTTTGATCAAATTGTATAGGTATTTCACATGGTGGTAGGGGCTCGCGTGAAAGAATGTTAACTCAGTACTTAGTATATGGTATTGGTGAGAAGTGTATTCTTGAACGCTATCACTTTTTTTATTGTTGAAGCCATGTTATAATTAGTGTTAAAACAATTAGAGAAAAAACACGAGCACGGTACACGAATTTAATAGCACGTTTCCCTACTGTGGGACAAATCACTATACCGGCAGTCATTAATTAGCGAATAAATTCCTTATTGAAGATAAAGGTTACTTACGACTTTCATAGCTATAAATTAGAATACGAGATATACAAAAGTAATGAGTTTGTTATTCTTAATCAACAGATGAACTGGTGAATATTGTCTTTCAAAATCCTCACCAGTGGTGTTTCCATTTTCTGAAGAAGTCCTTGGAGTCAATTTCTAAAAATGCAATCACCATAATAGTTCCCACTGTCTTTTTGCCTTGATCCCGTATAGTTCAGTGGTATTTTTAATTGGGTTATGATACGAAAACCACAGGAAGCCACGTCGGGATTGTAAGGAGACTGTTAATTATTGCTACGCAAGCAGTTTCGTTGCAGCCAATCACCATTTGTTCAAAGCTGACTGCTTTCTTCGACCTACTCGATCCATGATGATCCATCACTAGTAATAATTTAGCTTGTAGCTCCATTTCTAGTCATTTTTATAAATTGCAAAAATTGGATTTCACTATTAAATACTAGCTTCTACCCGTGGCTTCGCTCGCATCGAATCAATTAAATAAGTATCAGAAATCATAATAATAGAAATATATCAATATGATAACATTCCAGGAGTTTCATCTTTCCATTTGAGTGCATTACATTTTTTATTGAGCCAATTGTGATATTCCATTGTAGGGTCATATTGAAATCCAATATCATTAAATACGGACCACTCCTTACACATTAAATTTCGACGGCGCGTGGTATCTATTTCTGCTCGAACAATTCTTATAGCCTGCGATTATTCCGGCGTTTCTATCGTTCTTCTAGTTGCCTGCAGTGTAGCTTGTCTTTCTGAACTAACTCGTACCTGAAGAAGAGTTTCAGCTGCTCTCAAATCACTTTGTTGCCTTGCTTGCTGTTGTCTTCTCAGCTCTGCATGAACCGAAGATTCTTGATTCGTGCAACTTTTGCTGTACGGGCCCGTGACGAATTTTCAGATAGTATAGTTGACAATAACAATGATACCAAACCTCAAAAATTCCAAACAGCTGAAACTATAGTCAATTGGATTAGATGTATAGATTAAATAGATATTGACTTAACCGTCGGTAATATCTTACGTCGATAATGTAGTATTTAGGGTTTCAACTTCATTACTTTATGTTAGATGGCGCTGAAGTAGCAAAATGTTGATATTTGTTGACAAAATTTTTGTAAAAAATGTTTTTTCGATTTCCAGTCATTTATCGTTTATCCTTATTAGATAAACTCAATTGTGGATTCTAGTTTTTAGAATATCACTGATTATGAACTACTTTCTCTAGGAAACTTTGGAAATTCGAGTATATTGAAACAATAATTGAATTATTTTCCAAGACAGACTGGAGCGTTAAATAAATTTTAAGGATTTTAACTTGTGAATGATGGGTGAAATAATTTTCAAAATATCCTTACATTTAAAAGTTTAATTTATACCCCCTTTTAGTTGTAATGACGGCTGATAACGTCCCTAATTTGATTTTGGTAAAAGCCAACGACAAGCCCTAACCAAAATGAAAATTTATAGGGTGTATAGCGAATCGCAAAAAAATGCTCAAAATCACAGTCCATAAAAAGTTTTTAACTAAAGACGCCTCTGTTAATATAGAGACAGTTGCGGTTCCCTGTTGCTGTCATCATTAGCTCCTTATTTAGCTCATGAGGGGTAGGTATGCTAAAACTGTCATATATATTTGCATGTAAGACTTGCAACGGGGGTAACTTCTTTTAAATTATGAATCATAGCGTAGGCGTTATTAAAGTCCCTGTCTAAACTTCTTCACGTTTTATATAAAAAAATATACGAGGCCTGGCTATTAAATAAACGAGATTAGTTACGAAAAACGCTTTTATTATAAAAATTATTCTAGATTCGAATGCATCCCTTCATTATACTCCCCTCCCCTCGACGCATACCTTTCCATATGTTTTTTCCATTGATCGAAGTAGTGCTGTAAGTCTTCTTTGGTGAGTGCCTTTAGGAGCACTGCCGTTTTTTGCTTTACCGCTTCCATAGTCTCAAATCAGGTGTTCGAGCACTGGAGTGCGCTTACTGGCCAAATACTGCTTCACAGATAGCGCGTTATGGGCAGGCGTGTTGTCTTGGTGCAATATAGGAACGCTTTTTACGAACCCGTTCTCGCAGTGTTGCCAAAACTGACAAATAGTGAGTCTAGTTGATAATCTGACCCATTTAATCAATTGTCGAGAAAAACAATCAGCATTGCCTCGAATTTTGATTTGTTTTCTAGACTGGAAACGTGTTTTAGGATGTGCATTGATACCCAACGCACTACTCGTTTTTTACCCCACCCGTCTAGGGCGCCCTCTAGGCGTGCAGTCTCGTTATTTAATAGCCAGGCCCCGTATATCTTTGGAGATATCAGGCGATGTGACTAAAAATTTATAGAGAGAGAGAGAAATTCTTTATTGTAATAGAATTGTTTACAATTTGTAGAAAAGACCTTGTAAATAACTAAAAAACAAACAAACAAATAACACGAGAAAACTACAATGAATAACAAAATTACCTTTGAAACTGAACAATGTCGAAGTGTTTATATGTAATATACATTACATGTATACAATGTCAAAACAAAACAAATTGAATGATGGGAATAAAGCAAATAATAAAATTAAATATACGACAATCCTAAGATATGTAATAATTTTTATTAAAAATCAATATTGATATTAAACCAGTGTCTAGAATGTGAGTTCTACTATTTAGTTTGAGTAAATATCCAGCAGTTTTCTTTTGAAGTTTGAAGATTCGCTTACATTAAATCGCACAACACGTCTCCAGAAGGGAACAAAGTTTTAAGAACGTTAAGGCAGAGAGGATTAGAATTGCACCATAATTTAAGTGTGATTAGGTCGCTAGATATGGTCCTATGAAGTCGTAAGATCAGGGAGATCGTCTGCAAAGAGACATTTTTTAACGCCTATGTCTAGATAGGCAAACAGAAGAAACAAAGTAGGGCCCAGCACTTAGCCTTGAGGCACTCCACATTGTATTGGCTTACTAGAAGACATCGTTGTATCAACCCTTACAAGCTGACTCTTGTTGGTGAGGGATGGCTTAAACCATGCGAGAGGTGTTCCGCTGAAACCGTAGTACTGCAATTTTTTAATTAAAATATTATGATTAACACAATTGAAAACCTAAGAAAAATCGCAGAAAGTTGTGGAGTGGAATGATGGTTTTGTTAAGGGTAGAATCATCCTGGGTAACTATAACCAGAGAATATCTGCTGATACTAACCCCATCGGGTCACTGTCGCGTCAACAAACACCTGAAGACGAAACCTCTATCCACATTCTCTCGAAATGTGAAAATCAATTGTTAGACATCGGTGATTGCATTTTTGACAATTTTTTTCCGAAAATATACGGTATAATTGTCGAGAAACATTTTCAATATTGGATTTTACTAAAAATTTTGTTAACACTGTTTCATGATCGGGGAGATCTGAATTAAAGACAGTACAGTCGATGGATTCTAGATTATACGATACGATACGAGTTATTCTGGTTGGTGTGGTAACATGTAAGAAAATCATAATCTGGAGTATTAACATAATCAGAAAGAATTTCAATAAGGAAACTGTCAGATTTCAACATGTCATACATAAAACGTCTTTGTTCATTACAAATCACAACAAGAACAAGCTCTTACATTTAATAAAATATTAAAAATGACGACGCCTATGATTAAGTGAAGATTGCAGTAAATCTTGTATTTGGATGTTGTGCATAGTCATGACACGAACTTGAATTATTCAGATCTGTAAATCTTTACGGTGTCCTCACGTTTGTATTGTGTCACTTTTGCGAAATAAAATATCTTTTACACCATGATTAACCTATTTACATGAGCCAAAGACACAAAACACTCTTAATTGCGCACACCATAACATTTAATGGTCTGGCACTGACACTCTAATACATACATTCATGAAACTCTTCATTCTAATTAGACCAGTCAAATTAGGTCTGTCACGTTCACTAAGTAAACAACAATCATGTTTCATTTATTTTAAATCAGTCTAGAGAACATACCATATTATCAAATCTGCACCTATTTTAGCTTTACTGTATGTCTCATTTTCTGACGCGATAAAATTGCCGTCTGTAATATGTAATATATTTTTTGAAAACTTACTGAAGCGTGTCATTTGCAAGCATGTCAGTAGAAAGATTAAAGTTAATCAACATTGGTATTCTGTGACAATCATTGCCGACTTTAATGATGATAAGGCTGAAACAGATGCTACATACACAAAGAGGAATTTATATAATAGCCCATATTTTACAGGGCTGAGTTTAAAAATTCAAACGTGCTTCAAAAAACAATAATGAAAAAGCCCGAACGTGTTCTTTCTTAAGAGATAATGCGTAATCCAATACTGAAAACTTCTGCACAAATAGAAACATCACGAGCTCAGTAAGTTATTCATACAAACAGTTTATCCGAACGCTACACGCACATCCACGTGGAAAATCCCAAAATTCAATATATTAAAAGATTTTGCTAATATAAGGGTGTGGGGACAAACAATCTGTGCAAACTCTTTGTTTTCATTCAATGATCAGCACTTTAGTCTAAGAAAAAAATGGTTAGTTCTTGCGCAGCTGCCTTTTAAATTTCGCCAAAAACGTTCTGGCTTCAGTTGAGGGACATTAGAAACATTAGACTAGACTTCTCAATATTAAGAATATCTGCAAAAGCTTCCACAACGTCCTTTATATAATGAGCAGTTGTCATATCTAGCCAAAACCATCAACTGCGTTAATCTAGATCTATCACATTATTTTTCATATATTTTGGCAGTTACATAATATCCAGAAGGACAAATGTATGTTGAAGAACGACCACGAGAAGGTATTTGAGCAATACCAACACTTGGGGGTTGAACTTTTTGTGTAAGCTCTATTACTACAACAGTTGCAGCACTCTAACGGTTTGGTTTGAAACTTATTAAAGATTGCCCAAAACAATTTATACATAGTTCCTTAAACTTTTTATTGTGAATAATTGGATCAAATTAATCAATCTTTAATCAACAAAACGGAGCTATTCTGCAACACGAAAATGCAAGATCTGGGAAGCACTGCATCACCTACCATATGGTCTGATATTGCGTCTTCGAATTTCCATTAATTTCGATTCGAGCAGTTGCATATCTGGCCAAAGCACAATATTTCCTTCAAGATGCTTTTTCTTTATAAACTGCATCAATCTAGATCTTACACACTCATTTTCATATATTTCCAGAAGGACATTTGACACCCGAACTGAAGACAACGTCAAAGAGCGTCGCATTTGGTGCATGTAGTTAAACATTTCCCAGTGGCGCCATCCTCACATCCAACTGCGAACCATTTGTCGCCGATAATATAGATTTCGATGGTAAATGAGTGTGTAAATGTATAAAAATAAAGACTTCTACTTTTCATATCTGAAATAATTTCGAAATTCAATATTTCGAAAATGTATTCCGTCGATCTTCAAAGGAGTAAACAACTACTTTCCTGGCTAATGGGTGTCAAGCCCAAACGAGGGGTGTTAAGCTGCTCTGATGAGACGTAATAACGTCGAAGCTAGTCAATAGTTACATCCTCTTCTTGCAATAGCGAGTCTTGGGGATGTTAATATCGACAAAAAGGTCGATATCACGCTCTTCAGACGAGTTGTAATTCTTCAATGTTCGTCGAGGTATTAGCCAGGAAAGTAGTTGCTTTCTCCTTTGAATATCGACAGTTTATATTTTGGAAATACTGAATTACGATATTATTTCAGAGTTGTTAAGTTGCTCTGATGAGACGTAATAACGTCGAAACTACTTAGTAGTTACACCCTCTTCTTGAAATTGGGACTAATTGGGGTTGTTAATATCGACAAAAAGGTCGATTTATATCACGCTCTTCAGACGAGCTGTAATTCTTCAAAATTCGTCGAGGTATTAGCCAGGAAAGTAGTTGCTTTCTCCTTTGAAGATCGGCAGTTTATATTTTCGAAACATTGAATTTCGAAATTATTTCAGAGGTGAAAAGTAGAAATCTTTATTTTTATACATTTACACACCTCATTTACCTTCGAAATCTATGTTGTATCAGTATAGTATTGAGGCAATTGTGGGAAAAAATGTACAAAATCCTGAATGCCAATCAATTACATTACGTATTAAGAAAAAGATACGAATTTACATAGCAGTGGCGACTAATGACTCTCACCCGTTATAATAGTTGTTGTGGGTGGATATAGTTCCAACATTAGTTTGAAAAACGCCTAGACGTGCATGTGTTATATTGTAATTTATGTCCTCGACGATCCGACTATGATACCTGTGAAATAACTTGTTTCGTTTTCAATTATTTATTTGCCGAAGTACGTTACGAAACTAGAATGGATATTCTATTCAGAATGTTTATTTGAAATCGTCAAGTGTTACTATACTTGTTGATATAAAGTTTAAATTATGTAAGTCATCATTTATTTACTGGCAGCTGAGGACATATAACAGATCATATAATCAAATAATATGAACGTCTACAATTTTTTGTTTAATTATCTAATGAAGCTATCCCAATATCTCAAAAATAATTCCTCTGTTGCTTGAAAGAAAATTCAAGGGTAGGATCTAAGAATTTGACATTTATAGGGAAAAAGTTATCGCGAATGTACATTTCATTTTATAAACATTAATTTTAAATATATTAGGAGATATGTTGGTCAAATCCGTAATATCTTCATATTTTCGTCAAAACCAACACTTTCACCACAAATTGAAAAACCATCTAGTTTCGTTTTTTGAAATCTTGAATCCATCTGTTGCTACCACGGAACTTTGAATGCTCCAATCCTACTGCAAACTGCTCATCCATTTCCTGAAGAATAGAGCCTATACATTCCTCTTTGTTTTTGAACTTGCATGATTTTAATCTTCTACTTTTTACAGGAAAACCACTTTTTTTTGTAAACTTATCTTCAAATTTCAAATTTGTAGCCAATGTACTTGAGGAAAGCGTAAACTTATTAGCTATGTGAGGTTTTGCTTTTTTGTGTCTGAAAAATTTTACCTTCTACTTTTCTGAGTCATACATAAAATATACAAAAAATGTAGAGGCATATCTCACATTGACTTTCATGGATAATGATATTGTGGCGACCACGCCATGTGCCCTGGCATTTGAAAATACTTAATAAATGTAAACATTTCTCCGAAGAAACTTCCTCAATGAAACGATAATCCGTCCACCTCTGACTGACCGATATCTGTCCCAGGAAATTTCAAGTATCCTTCTTAATGTCCTAATAGCACACAATTGAATTCATCCTCTCCGATATACTGGATACACTTTTTGGGAAAACCAATACCTTCTACCAGCTAATTGTTTCATACTTACACGAACCCAGGCGAGGCGTTTGGAATCGAGAAGAACTTCATAGTTTTTTACCTACATTGAAGTAAGTTTGATTTATTGAACTTTTTTTATTGTGATACTACATCGACACTAAGACTAGGGCTCATAATGTTAAGGTTTATACAAGATGCGGCTATTAAGTAATTGTCAGCTATTTAACCTGTATGTTGATGTGACTTTCGTTTGTATAGGGGCTGTTTTTTGTTTTTCCGTGAAAATAATCAACATAAAAAGGAAGCAACGGATTATTGTGATATTTCTCATGAAACTTGGAAAAAATTGCGATTGAAACTTGTTGTTTTTAAGCGTTTTAAAAATGGTAAAAAAGATGTTGAGGATTATTCACGCTTAGCCTGCTCTTCCACATAAAAAACTGAAAAAAATATCGAAAAATCGGTAATTTTGTTCGATCTGACTGTCGGCTAAGTATGCGTGCGATTGCAGAATCCGTAGGAATTGACAAATAATGTGTATGTCAAATTTCACATCAGAATTTAAAACTTATAAAACAAAGCGCTAATCTGTACACCGAAATAGTCCACTTTGCCAAGAGCCAAAAAAGGAAAGCAATGATGATTCATGAAATCATTCACTTTCACTGTGTTCTTGAAGGGGAAATTGTAGACCAAAATTATGATCCTCACGTTCTTACTGAACTCTGTGAAAGAATAAGAAAAAAACGACCCAAATTTTGGGTCGTGGTTCATCAAGACAATGCGCCAGCTCATTCCGCACTGTCCATCAAGAGGTTTCTAGTCAAGTGTGACATCCTAGTGTTAGACCACATTATTTGCAGGATCTTGCACCGTATGAATTCTATCTCTTTCTTAAGGTCGAATCTGCATTGGAAGGAACAATTTTTCAGCCTATAGAATCTGTGGTAAGAAACGGTGTGCGTCCTGAAGCAACTGACAGAGGAAGACTTCCTGCATTGTTTCGAACAATAGAAGATCCGCATGTAGCACTGCAAATAATTCCTCTTCCACTGAAGGGCCAATCTAACAAAATTCGCAGAATGTTTTTTTGTAGTGGATAGTACAATCTAACCTTCATTTCCAAATAGATGTTCTGAGATGTATTAACTGTTCGTGGGGGTACAAGTTTCTTATTTTTCACTTCCACATGTAGTTGTTTAGATATGAAAAATTGAAAAAAAATTGAAGATTGAAAAATTGGTAAATTCTTTTTGGATAACCCTATATATTGATAAAAGTAAATGGAAATTAAGTAGTTTAGATGTGCAAAAATGTGTAAATTCTTGAAATTTAATGATACCCGTATGCTATTGCGATAAATGTGTGGCACAATGTTAATTAACTTGGATGGCTTACTCTACAGAAGAAACAAATTTTATGTTACCGTTTAATTAATTTGATCACCAGGATGCAGATCAACGGGTTCTAACTTATGAGAATGACCGATTTCTCGAATGAATCCGATGGCGAGAGCTTTGCCATTTAACATTCACATTTCTACTCTTACTAATATGCATTCGGATTTTTTTGCAGTTAAGTTTGTCATATACGTACGGTCTATAAAATCAGTAATGTTTGTCTGTGAAAGGACATCATAAATGCATTTAAATACTTCGATTATTTTTAAATGGTTTAAATAGCATGAGAGTAACGGGACATGCATTAATATATACACTGTAAAAATACAGCATGAAATGCAATTTTAAACCAGATACAAAAAGTATTTCTGAATTTGCACGACTATAAAAAGATGGTGGACAGAACAAATGAAGAATATGGTTAAGCAGAGAAAGGCAACATGAAATAATCATATCAAAAATAGTAGCGAAAAGAATAAAGTGGCATACAAAACCACTAGAAACAAATTCTAGAAAGAAATTAAAGAATCAGAAATACCAACACGGAGAAGAATTAGCAGATAACTATAAAGACAGAAACAGAAGTATTTGGAACTAAATCAGAGCAATGGAAGGAAGAAAAAGAAAGGAAATAAGAGGAATAAGAGGCAAAAGATACGATATAAAAACACATATTATATACATGGAAGGAATAGGGTGCATGAGGTAGCAATTTAAACTTTATTTCATTAATTTTGGTCATTGCAATAACGGATGTGTGAGCTGGTGCATTGTCTTGATGAAACAACACTTTCTTCTTAGCTAAATGCGGCCGTTTTTGCTTCGCTTCGCAAAAACGTTGCAATTGTTCGCATAATACTTCTTTGGAGTCGGTTCTTCCTTTCCAGTCTATTGTTTTGATTGTTCTTTTATTTCAGATGTGAAGTGATGGACCCACGTTTCGTCCATAGTTATGAAACGTCGCAAATTGCCAAACACTCGATGGAAACATGCGATGTTCCGCACTTTTTGAAATGCCTACTACGTCTTTTAGCTCGCGCATTATCGGTTGACGATCATCCATTACAGCTTTGTGGATTCTCTTTAACATTTCTGTCGTCGTCGTCACTTCATTTGGTCGTCCACTGCAATACTGGTCTTCGCAGGTCTTGCAGCTTCGGTTTATACTCGGCTACCCAATATTTTCTTTTTATTGACGAAATAGGGTCATAATAGAATCTATTTCAGCTTTTATGAGGGCCGTTGTTTTAACGCTCCGTGCAGACGCTACACTGGCAGAAGAAAGCGGGTATGCGCTGTAGGCGACTGCGAATCTCTCGTACTACACACTCCGCCATTTTTGACACTCAGGTGTCAGTCGGCGTTGTGCTACAGTCACGTAAACATGTCCGCCATTATTTTAAATAGGCTGAAGGCCATAGTGTTGCAGAAATCCATTGGAGAATGTGTCGTGTGTGTTGGGAAAGCTTCATGAGTAATGGTGTTGTGCATGAATGGTGCTGAAAGCTTAAAGATGGCCGTAATGATGTGCAAGATGAGGATGATGCAAATCTGTCGTTTCCGATGACCTGGTTCAACGAGTTGACAGAATGATTAAATAAAACCGCAGATTCACTATTAATGCTTCGTCTACGGAATTTCCAAAAGTTTCAAGGTCTGTTTTGTACTCTACTAGAATTCATTGGCGGCAACTTTCTTTGAAGAGGGCATTGCAAAGCTTGTCCATAGATATGACAAATATTGGTTGGGATAAGGCCTTTCAAATAATTGTATCACATAACGATGACCAATTTTTTCCTTGTTTTCAAACATCAAACATATGCTGTATAGCTGTATATATGCTGTCCATGTGTTGTATTCAAAGAAAAATATTATTAATTCTTGGCTCAGATTGTTAATTTTTTAGAGTGTATTCAATACGAGGTACCAAACGTGATAAGCTCGGTGACATTATCCTGAATTTTATTGTGAATTACCAGTATACCGTTTCTCGTAAAGTCGTAAACCAGCAACCGGTAGTTAATTAATAATGCAAACCACTGCTTTGTCGGCATCGAGGCTACCGAGCTGCAAATTAAACTATGTCACCAAAGTATGCAACACTCTGTTTCTTACTTATATCCTAATACGTCAGTGACATTTTCAAAAGATATTTCATGGCAAAATTGCCGGATATCTGCGGATTTATCTTTATTGAGGAATGTTGACAAATACCTCGGGTATGAAAGTTTTATCAACGTCATGAGTGCGAAAGTAATTATTTACTTTAACGCATCTGTTACTTCAAAGATTATCCTGCCATTTATAGTAACATTTTTATGTTTCTAAGCGAAATCCGGTAAGCAAAAAACTACTTATTCGTCGATATTCACAATGGCAACCATTACTTCATACTTCTCTTTATTTGCTCATATTAAATTCAATAGTATAGAACCTCAAAAATGATTTGGGTTTCTATTTACGAGGATGTATTGATATCTAGTTAGCCTAGACCAGTTCCATGCATAAAAAAATATCGCGTTACCATAGCAACGAACAATAACTGTCAGTGTAAAGTTGTGTAAAGATGTCCACCGAAATTGTGAAAATCGAAAAATTGGAGTATTGAGTCATCATCAAATACCTGTATTTAAAAGGGTTAAGAGCTAAGCAGATTTACGAAGATATGCTTAATATGCTTAATACCCTTGGTGATCAATGTCCTTTGTATGCAACCCTGAAAAATTGGACTGCAAGCTTCAAAAGAGGTAAATTTTCCATTAAAGATGATGACCGATCGGGCCAGTTTCTGTGTCCACATTCATCATATAGTTCACGTTAATTTGGACATGAGAAATATTGCTGCAAAATGGATCCCCAAATGTTTAAATGTTGACCAAAAGCGTGCAAGGGTAGAAGTATCGCGTTCGATCTGTGCTCGATTTCAAAACTTCTTAAACAGAATTGTTACTATGGTACATTTCTACGATCCAGAAACAAAGCAACAATCGATGGAATGGCGACACTCTGGTTCTCCAAGACCTAAGAAGTTTCGTTTTCAAAAATCTGCTGGAAATGTTATTACTTTAGTTTTTTGGGATTGCCATGGAATAATCATAATTGATTTTTTGGATAAGGGTAGAACAATAACTGGAGATTACTATTCGACATTACTGACCACTCAAAAAAAAATGAAAAAAATTAAAGTGAAAAGACGCGGCAAGCTATCTAAAGGTGTTTTGTTTTTATAAGACAACGCCCCTGCACACAAATCTCATGTTGCCATGCAAAAAATTCGTGATTTGGGGTTTGAATTACCCTTATTTACCAGATTTGACTCCGTTCGACTATTATTTCTTTCCTCAACTGAAAAAAAGTTTAAAAGGTCGTAAATGTGTATCCAACGAGGAGGTAATAAAAGCTGTGGTGGTCTGGTTTGGAGAGCAAGAGAAACCTTTTTTTTTAAAGGTCTAGGGACGTTGCAGGTTCGCTTTTATTAATGTATCCAATTAAGAGGAGAATATGTTGAGTAATAAAATATTTTGACATTGAAATTTTGTTTGGTTCTATAGTAGGCTAAGAATTTTTCAATATATCCTTATATTATACAAGTCTTAATTCAAGATTAAAATTGAAACGTTTCTGTTTTTTTGGGGTTTTCATAAGTAAAAATTCTTACGCCTCAATTTAAACATGTCGTAACTTCAATACCAGTTTCTGATTTTATGGTTTTCTTCATATAGTGAGTAGTGCATAAGTTCTAATATCAGAATCTAGCTAATTAATATCGAATCGTTCATCTTCTGGAATCTAGACTGTTCGGATTAGCAGTAAAATTATCAAGAGTAGTCCGATTTTATCAAACAAGGCTAAATACGAAATTTTAGAGGCATAGGACAACTAAGCGTGATAACAAACTCCCTAAATTTAATAGTCCTAACAATAGCATCTAATTGGTAAGCAGTACATAGAAATTCCTTTTTTAGAATATTTTGAAAACAATAAAGCCATATCCAATTGTAAATATAAGTAGCAGCCTCGTATAGACATCAACATGATTCGGATACTTTACCTTCATGCTCTGATCACAACAAGCATTTAAATGTACCAAACATTTCAAATAAATTGAAACAAATTGTTCAAATTTTTTCCTATAAATAAATGATATGAAGAAATTTGTTGACACATTTTTATGGTCATGTTTTAACTAATCCACACGGTTGTCGAAAAAATAATGTACTTAAGACGACCGGAAACTGTATTTTCGGACTTGCCTGCGACTCGCACTAGAATCTTGTCTATTTGGCCGAAAAAACAATACTTTCCGGACTTACCTAAATTACTATTTTATGGTGTTTTTCCAGGCCAGTCCTGTAAACCGTTGACTAGTGACTTATTACGCCTTTGGCCTTATAATCGCGATATTATCTAGATATATATTGTAAAATAATGGACCGATTCGCGACTGTCATCGTCATTTTACACTTTCACCGGTTCACACGGTACCAAATGCTTCAGGCTTCCCAACTCAATATCACCGTTTAACCTGTTTATTGTATTCGAAATCACAGTGAATTGAGTGACACTTTCATAAGTAGTTATTCGTAATTTTATGACTGATTTCCATTAGAGAAGATATATATACAAGGTGTGCAACAGTCTCGTTCCTAAAAAATTAGCGTTCATATACTATTCAATATTCTGGCGTAGGCAGGACTATAAAATAGACCAGTCCTCTCAAACCAAGTACATCTTCCCAGAAACTATATATTTTTGATACCCACTAATCTTTAACCTCGTAGTGAGCAATAAAATGGCACGACGAACATTTTAAATTCTTGGCATTCTTCGACATTTTTCAAAAACAAAACACATAATTGATCAAAAGTCGAATTTCCAGTTAATAATATAGTTCGCTGCATCCCATCCAATTATTAGAAGATGATTTATTAGATGAGGATACTTAAAAAAGGGCTGGTACGCCCTTTAACGTTCTTTTTAATAACCCACCGCTACTGATGTCAAATGGTATCCACTTAAACGTAGATTCAAGACTATTGCCTGTTTGTTCAAACTTTGATAATTTGGTCAAAATTCTTCCACCATCAAAAATATTTTCAATTTACTAGTATAAAGAAATTGGCCCACGAATAAAATAAATACTAAATATAGAGTATACATACGAAAAATACAATAAATAACGATATTACTTTTTAAAATATGAATTGTCAAAATTTTTATATGTAATATACATTACATGTATGTACAAGGTCTCAAACATAAGGTGACCCATATACTTTTCTCAAAACCTATAAGAGTTATCAAAAAAACTTTAATCACAAAAGTTCTTTGTATTTGAAGGAATTTTCAGACTATTTACTTTTGGATTATACACGGTGTGCCAATTCTTCAGTATCGACATCAACTGGAATTTTAGATGGAGCACCCTATATTTTGAAAAAAAGGTAACTTTCACGGGATCGATCTATTTGATTTCTGCACAGCTTAGGAAATATATATATATATATATATATATATATATATATATATATAAATATAAATAAGGTTATTTAAATTTTTATTGAAAAATCATTATATTTGGAAAATTCCGCAAAATAAAAATGAGGCTAACGTGGAATTATAAGATATATAAAACCTCAAAAAAAAAAAGAACAGCATGTTGATAGTTCAGAGCTGTGTTTGGCCATGTTTACACTTAAAAAATCAGATTATTCGCGTCGACATGTGACAATAGATGAAGCACGGATCCTTCACTTCACTCCGGAATGAAAACAATCATCATCTGAGTGAACTGCAGTTGTTGAACCATATCCGAAGCGTCCAAAGGCACAACAGTCAGCTAGGAAGAACATGGTTTTAGTATTTTGGGATATGCATGGAATATTGTTCATCGACTATCTCAAAAATTGAGGAACAATAGATTAGTCAAAAAGATCAAGAAGAGGAATGAGGTATAAGAAGAAGAGGGATTCAAAAAATCGTTGGATGCAGTGTTGGGAGATATTGGTAGAACCGAACATTAGTTCAAGACCGATGATAATAGAGAAATAAGTTATGGGGCTTTAAGACTTGTAGTACTGTAAATTTATATATCACACATTCTCAGGTACACCCAAATTAGTATTACGAATCAAATGACATCAATAAATCTATTTAAAATTCTAATTTAATCTGCGTTCAACTTGTTCTGTGAAAACAATTATACATCTAACAATATATATAGTTGTACTTCTAACCTTCAAAATATCAACCTCATTATCTCAAGAACAGAGATGGATTTAGACTATAATAAAGAAATTGATGTTTTTTATTGTTGGGTATGGTTGTTTAATTTGAGAAGCCATGTACTTTAATTATTATTTTTATATCAAATAATTTAAGATTTTTTAAGAGAAATTAATAGCGGAAATATGGAAATTTCTAATGAATTTTTGGAGCTAACGTTAATGGAAAATCATAAGAAAGATGTAAGATGTAAGATTTGTAAAATGAAGAGACGTTGAATGAAAATATCATTACTCAATAAGTCATGTGATTGACACACAAATGGAGCTGCCATTGTCTAATCCATATGACGTTTATGAAGTACCAACTTAAAATATTTTGTGTGAAATTTCATGACATTTCGATTATTCAGAATAGAGTGACGGCCATTTAAGTGAAGTTACTTTTTCTATTTTCAAAACAATGGATTCAAAACGTGTGTTAATGTATAAAAAAATACTGTACAAGCTGAGCAATGGCTTCTAAAGTGTTATCCGGACTCTGCTCCAGAAAACATCAAAAGAGTCCGTAAAGATATCAGAAGGCAGTATGTTTACAATTATGCTTGAACATTAACCATGAGAAAATTTTTTTCAAAGTGGCTACCGTGTTTACTCACAGTCGATCAAAAATAACAACATGTTGATGGTTCAGAGCAGTGTTTGGCCATGTTTACACGTAATAAATCAGATTTTTCGCGTCGATATGTGACAATGGATGAAACATGGATTCATCACTTCACCCCGGAACCAAAACAATCATCATCTGAGTAGCATGAAGCCGGTGAATTATGTCCGAAGCATCCAAAGGCACAAGGATCAGCTGGGAAGGTTATGGATTCAGTATTTTGGTATGCGCATGGAATATTGTTAATCTTCTATCTCAAAAAGTGAAGGACAATCAATAGCAAATACTGTATTGAGTTGTTGTATCGTTTGAATCTAAAAATCAAGGGAAAACGGCCCACAGTTTCACCAAGACAATGCACCGATTCACAAATCGATGGTAACAATGGTTAAATTGAACGAATTACACTTCGAATTGCTTTCCCAATCACCGTATAATCTAGATCTGAGCCCCAGAAATTACTAGCTATTCGCTAATCTCAAAAAAATTCTCGCCGGTAAGGAATTCAGTTCAAATGAATAAGCAATTGCTGAAACTGAAGCGATGAAATGATTGTATTGATTACATTGATGAATAAAATCGATTTTTGGCAAAAAATGTGTTTTTCTTTGTTAGTCATATGACTTATTGATTGATGTATTATAGATTAACAGTACATTAAATTATTCATCTTTCCTATCAATTTTGTTATGTTGCATTGTCTTTATGTCTTTTGCACTGGCGCTGTTTTTTGGGGATTTCCTCCTTCAATCGGTGCAATAATGTTGTATAATAGTCACTGTTAACTTTCTATGTTTTCCTTTTTCCAAATTTTTCAAATAGTCCATATACTTCAAAGGTCATACATTTAAAATTGTTGCGTTTTTGTTTGTTTCGTACTGCTTATGTCAGATCCAGTCTTCCAAGATAATTCAGCTTTTCAATGGGAAATCCTGGGTATACTCATAGTGTCATATCAACGCAAAAATATTTTTTTATTTTTGCTAAATTGCGTTAATAATAATCAAATTGTTATTGTTTTCAAGAGGAAACACGGCGCTTATTTGGAAAAAAGCTTTTCCATGCTCAAATTCTCACGTGATAAAGCGTAAACACTTTTTATATCTTTGTGATATGTATCATCTTTCTGAATTGTTCTTAGCGATCTTTCATCACAATATTCAGGACTTTTAGTACGTTTTCTTTTATAGGTAACCGTATCTTTTGGGCGTTGAGCATAATCCGTGCTGTACGGCCACGTTTAAATTCCACAAATCAGTCAATGATGGTTGATTTTTCTAGAGAAGAGTCACTTTAATACTTTTCAAATCAAATACCTACGGTACTTCGGTTAAAAATATGTGGATCAACAACTGAATTTTTTCATTATTTAAAAGAAACTCAGGGGTTGTACACTTTGTAAAATTATAACAAATAAACTATTCGATGTAACGAACTGAAAATTTGAAAGCTGTCACTTGAAGGATGGTTTTTGAATAGAATATATAGGATGTCTCGTATTTCCAATATTCACTTTTGTATAAAATTGACATTTCGTCCTATTGTAGTATTATTAGTTATCATATATGCTATTAATTGCTACAAAAAGGAAAAAATTAGTTTTTTTATTTGTAGTATTAATTCAATATTGTATAGTATTTGAAATATGTACTAATTTAACTATTTTTGGAAAAAAAATTATGAAATACTAACAAAATTAAGTATAATGAGTACCGCCAGTTTCCTGAAAGTTTAATTCCATTACTGTATAAAATGATTTATTAGAAACTATACATGTTATTGTGACACAATCCGACACATTATGTGTACATCCTTGAATACTTGAAATTTCTTTTAACTGATTGACAGACGAAGGCTGCCAGATATTTTTCTGAAATCGTGATTTTGTAGATTTTATCTTAACAAATAACTCATAATGAATAGGACGAAACAGACAAAAATTTGATAGGTCTTAATCTTGGTTCATGCAGCCATAATTAAAAATTACCATTAAACTAACAAATTGAATTACTAGTTGAAAGACACTAAATGTAGCTCATGTAGAAAATTAACAGTAACTTTGAATTAAATCAGCTCGCAAACTTCAAGCTCTTTAACTTTAATTCTTAAATTTTGTGAGGTTATGTTTTGTTTACAACATCTCTTTTCTTTGGTCATGAAATATTATTGGCGTTATTGCCAATAATAATTAGTTACAATTAGAAAAAGATAGAAAAAGCTCTAGGAAAACCAAAATAACTTTGAAAAAAAAACTTCGAAGGAAAGTGTATACGTTCTTCTTTAGAAAAGAATATCCGACAGTGTAGATAACGTTATTTTCACAGCTCGAGGGTTACCCTGAACTGGTTCGAAGCACACAATGGAAACTTTTGAAGGAAAGTCTATTTTAATATAAAGAAACGCTGTTGTATTATGGAGGAGAAATTACCTAAGGAATATAGATAAACGAGAATCCAAAGAAAAAATATATTTCATTTAGATGAAACATGGATCAATGACAAGACAAGTTTTTTCGAGTAATTCATCTTCTGGTTTTAATCCATCAACAGAAAAGGAACGCAAGGCTGTTAATAGTCCACGTCGGAAGTTAACTTTTAAATCTACTCGTTCTGGTGACTACCATGATTGCTGATGTTTTCAAAGAATGGATAAATTTTCTCATCTCTGTTATCAATATTGGCTAAATTCAAGGAATATTCATTGCTATCCCGATTTTGTGATTATTCTTTGTGTTCCCTCCAAATTCAGGAATTATGAATTTGATGAAATTACAGAAAATCGTGGATGGACGGTGGCTAGATCTCCATCATATCATTGCGAACTAAACCTGATTGAACTGGTATGGGCACGGATAAAAGAAGAAGTTTCAAAAAAATTCTTTCAAAATGAGGAAGTTAAACAATTGTTGTACTTTATTACTTCCACCTGTTTGGAAGTTAATTAGATAGAAATGTAACCGATATATTCATTATATTTATACAAATTTTATTTAATTTTCGTGGTGTGACTGGAAAAAATATTTGTCTAATAAAAGAGGTGATACGCATAAGGATTACAAATACTTCATCATTTTATTACTCTCATTCATAAAAATAGACTATAGGCATTAAATTGTTCTCGAAATGTGGAAATGTAGAAATATATAAAAATTTTGAGCTCGCATATATTTTCAAATCATCAAATTTTATAGAACCAAAGTAAATAAATGAGAACGATAATTCATCTATTCAATATTCTAAAATGAAATTGGTCTTAAATTAAGCTAGAAATCGAAAATACAAACTTTTATTTTTTGATATTTGTGGACAAAGTATTTTCAAACTACACCTCGAAGTATTGAAGGTATTAATAAAAATACAGTGAATTATAGCATCATTTCAACGTTTTGTTTCAAGTTCAAAACCGTATGAAGGAAGCTTCAGACATATTGAAATACGAGGCTTGTCCATAAAATAGGGCCCCCAACGAATTTTCACAATGAAAATACGTTTATTTGCATTGCATAATACATGTCTGGAAAACTCATACTTCCCTTTATTTTTCGATATAATTGCTGTTTTGATCAATGCGTCCCTCCTAAGTATTTCTTCAATTGAATTCTATATACAATTTGCGCCCATCTTGCAGACACCTCACACATTTGGGAATGAGTGTTCACGTTTTATGCACACAAAAATCGAATCATACAGTTAGGGAATCAAATAGTAGTTCCATGTTTGACTGCTACCAAGACAAGAATGAACATTGAAGACAGTTCGCCGGGGTGGGAACTGCGAGAAAGGGATCGAAGCTACACACCAGTCTCGCCAGAACTCCTAGAGTTCACAGTCCTTATTTTATGGACAACTAGCTTTTACCCGCGGCTTCGCTCGCATTGAAGCCATTAAATAAGTATCAGAGATCATTACAATAGAAATAAATCAATATGATTGAAAGCAAGTGTAATCTAATTTCTTCAAAATTACTTTGATTCATCTGTAAAACTGAACATTCAAGTTTTTAAAGTCTTTCCTGGTTCACCAAGTGATGGAAGTGAAACTTTACCACTGGAACAGCACATTCTAATAGTTTCCATTTGAAAGCATCGCAATAGTGACATTTTTTATTCATTGAGCCAATAACAATCAAGGGATCATGATGATACTAAATTGAAGGATCACATTGAAACCTAGTACTATTAAATAACGACCAATCCTAACGCATGAAATTTCGACGGCGTGTGGTTTGCATTTCTGCGTTATGAATTCTTCTCGCCTGCGATTATTCTGGCGTTTCTATCGCTCTTCTGCAATGTAGCTTGTCTTTTTGAAGGAACTCGTACGTGAAGAGGAGTTTGAGCTGCTCTCAATCTCTTATCTTCTCTTATCAATCTCTTATGTCTTATCGCTCTGCTTGCTGTCGTCTTCTCATCTCTGTACGGGGCTTTTACTTCCGAGGCATTTTTAAAGAACAAAATAAGAATTAAAACCAAAGAGTCAAATCTAAAATAATTAATAGCATGTAACCATAGAAATGACACCTAGCCTTAAAAATTCAAATAGTTCTATACAGCATATATAATGACAGAAAAATTACAACAAATAAAAAACAAATTCCAAACAGCTGAAACTATAGTCAATTGTATTGAATATTGACGTGACCGTTGGTAGTACAGTGGAACGGTATTACAGTACAGGGCTGGAACTCCATTACTGGAATGCTAGATGGCGTTGAGAAAGCTGGATTTTGAGATTTTTGACAAAAAATTGTTTTATATCTCGCTTTTTTCATTAAAAGTATCTTACATCATTTCTAACACCTCTAAGAATATGTGTAAGAAGTTTTCTGATGATCGGTTATTACATTTATAATATTATAGTCTATTTTAGAAAAGTATAGAGTAATAAAATGGGTGATTCCGTCCAGTTCAGCTCAATTTCGGTATCGGCCATAGGTAAAGGTCTTGAAATAGTATTGTTTGTAATGTTAAAATTTCAAGTAATTGCCTAAGAGAATTAGGAAAAGTATGTTTTCTGGCCTGAAGTGTCAATATCGATATATTGTGTAGGGATTACTTAGGTAGTAGATTATACAGTTACGTTTTGCGTTTAACAGGTACCGTTTAACCTTCTATTAGTGCCTCTGCCTAAGTCCACTCTATACCTTTCTCAAATAAACTGTAGTAAGGATTATTGTATATATTGGATGATAATGTGAAGACGATTGTGTTGATTAAGGATGAGGAACGGTCGGGACATTCTTCAGGACGCAGAATAGATGAACATGTGTAAAAAGTAGACAAATTTATTCTATTGAACTGGTAATTCGAAAGCTTGGTAAAGAAGGAGCAGATGGTTTGGAGTTGAGACCAATGAGTACCAAATTTGTTTTTAGACTTTTAACTGATGAACAAAAATAAAATCGCGTCTCCATGAAATTGAAAAATCGTCTATATGAATATCTTGATTTCATTGCCACCATTTAACGGAGGTAAGGGTTCGGTTTATGGACCTGAAACAAAAAATCACAGTTCTCAATAGAATACCAACCACTGGAATGTTGAATATCAAGTTCGTGGTTTTTGTTTCCTTTTTCAGTTGCGAAAGAAAGAATTGCAATTATAGAATTTCAATTGAGCGAATAAAAAATATGACAAATTGCTCAACGAATAGTTTCTCCATAATGACTCTAATAATCTTATAAGCAACCAATAAACTTTACATATCTGGAAACAGTGTGGTCAAAAAAGGTTTTTGTTTCCAACACGTTGTTTCAACTGTATCAAGTTTCATTTAATGTGACGTATCGATGGAAAAATTGGATTGTGTCTGAAGATATTCAACCATTCGTTTAAATTTTTCAGTGAGCGTGGTTTTGATTATCATTAGGAAAGCTTTTTGATATGTTTACTTCTATGAAATATTTACTTCATTAGCTACCTCACAATTTTTGGAGGAGATGAAGTAAACGATGGTTCACAGCTTTCAGAATGAACATATAACTACATTTAAAAGCAGATATTTACTTATTTACTTAATCCTTATGTCTATGATTTCTTTTTTCATCGAGGTTTTTTTCTGTAACTCTTTCAATTTCTTTCCATCTTTTATTTGTGTAAGTACCTCCTATAGTAACCAGTAATAACAGATAACAATTTACAAATTATTTAATGGGGTAAGTAATATTTAGGATAATATCTGAACTTTTCCTCGGTTTCTTCAATCGTTTCTGCACGTAAATAAATTATATTTCCCTATACCGAAAATAGTTGTCTTGTTATCAGAATTAAAATTAATTTGTCTATGAGATTCATTTGAAATTTTGACAAATGCGAAAGTGTTAACATTTGGAAAGTCTCTCTTTCGTCATATCGCCCTCGTATATTATAAATTCAATCAACGTTCCTCAAAGATTCTAATAATCCCATTGGTTTATGATCAAAATCGTTACATCATTCTTAATTCTACTATGACACAGTTCCTTATTAAAAAATTTATCTACAGCGACATGTATCACGATTACTAATGTCACGAATTATTTTAATAAGTTGTCATAATCGAACGATGTAAAAGGAGTATGTACTAGCTTTATAGTAACCTCAATCACTTAATTTAAAATTGGCTATAATGAAAAACATTTTTTTATACATAGTTTGATAGAAGATAAATTATATTCATTTTGCTCGTTGTAATTATTACTATAGTTTTCTGTCTCTGAGGTATCGATACGTTGATATTGAATACTTTGTTCAATACAATTGCAATAAGTTGTAACCAAATCTGGTTATTTGTTAAATCAAATCTCAATCCAACTGATGAAGATCTTTAAATTTGATAGGACTCTGAAGACGGTATTGAAATTCCTGTCCAAACTATCCCGGAACCTCCTCCAAAAGCCACGTTTTCTTCTATGTAACATTGCCCTAATCTTCTGTAGACTCACCCTCTTCTATCACCACCATGCAGGCACAGTCTGCTTTAGTCTGAGAAGAGAACGGATTTCTATTGATGTCAGTCCAATCAACGTGCTCTTTGGCAAATCTTGGGTGGGTTGGGGTTAATTTGTTACCAATAGCTGACCCTTTTGGCTCAAGGTTAGCTGCCTTTAGTATTCCAGCCACTTCACACGTTTCTCTGAGCTCTTGATGGACGAACAATGTGCTGAGACAATGAATTTGTCATCCTTCTTGGATGTGCTCCTTTTCCTTCCGGAACATATATGACATATATGAAAGTTACCAGTCTCTTGGTGAAGACGGTAAATTATGGAAAGAGCAGACTGACTCGTATTCAGCGCACTGGCCAATTCCCGTTGACTCTGGCCTTGTCGTAATAGGGTGACATCTTGAGCAGATTTCTTAGGTTTAAACAGTCTAATCAGAATTAAAGGAAATAAATAGTTCTCGCATTACTTTTGGAATCTTTGCTTCAAACAGGAATTTCAATATCAATACTTTAACCAACTTACTTCCTATATACCAGAGTATTTTTCAACAGAACGTAAAATCAACTGTATTTATACTGTAATGATCAGATCTACCAAGAGTTTGGTCAAAATAACATAGTAGAGGTCATTGAAAAAATCTCTAGAAGAAGATTACAAGCGCTAAGGACTCACCCCAACAACCATGACAGTACTGATAATCTAGACCAGAGAAGACTCCACCTGGCATCCAAGGCTGAGATTAGATCACGAACACCAATGAAAACAAGTAGAAGAAAAATTCTGCAAATCCAAGGATCGGAATGATTTTGAGTACGGACCGCAAATATCAAAGATGAATAAAAAAATGAGTTAAGTGCATGGTAGTATCCTGAAGGAGTGAAGTGGATAGCTGGTCACGGAGAAGACTGACAACCCCATCGAAAGGATGTGGGGTATGGATGAAAGCTCTTACTGGAATGTATCGTTCTTTGATGGATGTATTTTCGAAGGGGTTGGTTTGGATTCTGTGTGTATCCAATTTTTGAGTGCCCTATTAGTAGCAATCGGAAAAATCTTTACCAAAGCAAGAGCGAGGAGGTGTACATCGTGTCCACATAAAAGATTGTAATGGAAATTTTATTTGTAGATATCATATCACAGATAATATGATTTGTTAGGTATTATTGTCATAATGGAATAGGGTACAACTATACATTAAGGTGAAGAATTGAAAGCAATGTAGAGACACAAACTGAGATATATGGTAATATTTTTTGAAAGAAATTAATAGAATACTCCTACCAATTTACTTCTAACTTTATCGGAATGTGATCGTTAAAATATAATAAGATATTTCCCACGGAATAAAGGACATGAAACTACTTATAAATGATAGCGAGCTACGGACTAGTACTTTTTTTGAAATATGACAATCGTGGAGGAGAACGGAGAATAAAAAAAATCGTGATTTGCAATAGATAGTCTCAAGGAAGCGACACACCCTACTAAAGACAATAGTTATTCCTATTGCGGTCAGTACTTAATGTGTACAAATAGATAATATTATAAATATAAAGGAAGGTGATTTTTGTACAGATTTCTGACAAAAATACTGGAGTGTATTCTTTTGAATAAACTAAAATAAAACAAGTCGTATAAATGATTCGAACTTGAACAATGTTTGGAATTGACAATACAGACTCCGACGACGAGCTGAAACTATCTGTATATGTCAAAATACTTATAGCAAATCATGAAAATTTCTATGTCTATGTCATTTTTTTAAATAGAACCACCCGGTTTTTTCTATTTCAAAGCATTCAGGGGTAAAAAATAAAGAAAATTCACGAATACTTTCCTATACATAAACCTTACCGTTATCCAGATATTAAATGTTTTCTGTAAATTTTTAGAGATGCAAGTGTAGTCTAAATTTTATTTTCACCCGTTAACTTCTGCTTCAAATGAACCAAATTGTTGAGGATTCTGAGGTAGAGCCGGAAGTCGGCCATCTTTTAAAATATTTTAGTTAAAATGATAGTATTCGAAAACATAAACGTAGAAGTACTATAAGAATTTTGCCATATACAGATAGTTTTAACTCGTCGTAGGACACCATGTATCATTCATTCAGAAAGGTTTTAGAAATTTTTATTACAAAAAATATACATCATGAACCATAGATAATATATATATATATATATATATATATATATATATATACATAAACATGATCGTTATTTCTATTTCCGTAACAGAACTATTTCAGGATTTTTTTTGGCAAAATATGAAAATTCAAATTATTGTGCTAGTCAATGACGAGTGCTAGTAGTAAATGTTGTGTTTAGTATAAATATCACCAAATATTCTAGTTTGATTTGACGATGTAGATCTGAAGTGCAGTAAGCAGAAAAAGTATATAAGACTAGCTGATCCGACAGACTTCTCACTGCCTCATTTGATAAATAATAGACCTAAACTTTTGTATAAAATAAACTTAAAACAAATAAAAGGAATCCTTTTTTATTGAAAGAAATAAAAAAAAGCTCGGTATACATGAAGCTTCATTATTATTTTCCGATTAATTACACATGATTGTGCTTACTTACCAAACAGAGTTTTCCTGAAATACTGGCTATTTATGAGGTTTCAATTTTTTTATTGACAGACACATACATTTATGATACAGTCTGTTAATCAATTTAAAGTTTTCTCATAAATTTTTTGTTTTGTTTAGTGGTGCGTAAATAAACAAAGATGACGGTTTTCAGTAGCGCAAACACTCCACATATAATTGTCACTGTGCGAAACAGGCAAACTTCAAGTTGATTCCGCCAACTTCCAGCGACTGGCCTTGCGATTTATTAATGGTTATCGCAAAGGTCAGACGTACCGAAAATTGTAAACGCTTAAAATCGAATGGTAAATCCGTTGGATTCAAGACATCCTCTCGTTTATATTTTCCCTTTATGATTTGAAGGAAACCAACTGTCCCGGAAGAATATTCTAAATAGTGGCATTGAGATTCTCGACATCTCAATTTTTGTCACCAATATTGCTCGTTCACCCAGCCAATTATGGTTATTGAACAGTTGCGCAAATTATAGAACGAAATGTTGAAAGAATTAAAGAAAATAGGCGAAAAAACAGGTTTAAGAATTAATACTGCGAAGATGGAGTATATGAAATGTAGTGAGAAAAAAGAAAAAATGAAGACCGAAGATGCGAGTTTGGAGTAAAGAAGAAATTCAAGTACCTAGAGGTAGTAATAATAGCGTCACTTACGCTGCAGTGACAATGAGTACGACGAAAAAAGAGGCCCAAACTTATACAGAAGAAGAACAACAAAAGCAGTGGAGATAGATAGAAGGAGATAATATAGAGTGATGGCTGGAACATATGGATAGCTGGAGCGCCAGCTGAGATAAGAATGATGGTGAAATGGATGCAGGATAAGAGAGAAAGGTCGAGGTCGAGATAGGAGGATGAGGTGAAAAGTTTGAAATGAATTAGGGTGAGAAATTGGGAAATGGAAAGGAACGGCAAACTAACTGTAGGTGTGAGAAGATTGGTACTAAAACAAGTTTTGCAAAGCGACCAAGTTCCATATAGAGACGTCGACGTCGTGCCATTACCCGTATCTTAATTTCAATATAAAAGAAATTACCAGTAGATAATAAAATGCAGAATGCGCTTCAATTGCTTTTATATCTTATTAATTCATTATCTGTATTATTATGTTGTGGAAAATTAAACTCACTACAAGTATACTAACTCCAATATATTCTGAGCTTCTGAATAATGTATTCATCGTCTGGAAAATGATTTGTTAAGATTTGCAGTGGTTTTAAATTGTGTTATTTCTTTTGATATTATTAAATTCATATATATATATATATATATATATATATATATATATATATATATATAATGATTACTTTGGTATTGCTCACCTGATTTCCGACCATACAGGAGATTTAAATGAGAATGTTACATTATGCCTGAAGATTTTCGTGATGAGCTTGGATTTATACACACAATTTTTAATGATTGTAATAAACTATACAAGGAAGGAGTTATTCATTAAAACACCCAAGGAAATGTAGGATGATCATTTGAGTAACGATTTTGGTCGTAAATGACAATACATTTGATTTCAAATTGAGACTTGCCGTGTAGTACCGTGGATATTATAATCAAGTTATTATGATTATGATCATTATATATGACGAGTCATATTACAAAATCATATAAAAGAAAATATTCAGGGATTATTGAAAACTTGCTTTTTCTTATTGTTCACACTGTATATTGCATTTGTCAATCGTAACTAATGAGAATTGAAAATTGATTTGATATTTGGAATTACTTGAATTGAATTGAAATATTTGAACTTATTTTAATTTATAAAAAGACAAAAACAAAATTTCAAATAATAATAGGATATCAAATTTTAAACATATTTCTCTTAGAATCAGTCTTTCATCAAATGCATGAAATTTAGTTTGAAAAAAAACTGATAAGCACGCTTTTATAGCCAATAAAACTGGGTATAACTAGTTTTATTTCGAAATACAGTGAGTTTAAAAGAAATGCTGCACAAAGCATCCCACGCTTCTAGAACAGATTCTATACATTAAACCTGTTGATCCTGGCAAAACTAATAGTACGAATTTAGGAAATTATTGTATGGTCATCGGACACTAATAAGTGTGAAAACTTTCACATTAATCCAAAGTTTTGAAATAAGGGAAAAACAAGTTCAAATGTTCCGTTACAAAAATATTTCACTCTTTTCCGGAATTCATAAACATATACACACCTAAACATTTTCATAAATTTCCTAGTTTTTCAATTTTCAGCTAGATTATCTTTGAATAAAAACTTGGATCCTTAAGTTAGTGTTTGAGAAAGACAACGGAAGCACTTATGAAAGTATGACAAAAGCGCCACTGCCCATTTTTATATGATCCCAATACCAACACTTGATTGGTGGAATTCATAAGAAAACTCCGCAGTTTCTTTTTCCACTTTAATGCGCAATGAAGAATGCTGCTCCATATTACTAATTCCATCTCTATCTACAACAGTAAATTGTCTACCCTTCAATGTCTAGGAAGATCGGATAATCTTTGATGTCATGTAAGCAATTCATATATTCTACTAGAACCAAAAATACCACAAATGATTAGCACATTCAAAAATAAATGCATCAACAAAAAATTGTCTTATTCGCTACATTATTAATGCTGATTTCCTTGGTAATTTTGAATGGTTAACCCACATAGTCGACACCTTGTATTGACTCAGTATCTATAATGAGCTTGAAAACGACATTTGGATTATTATCTTACAGTCAGGGTCTCTTTGTAGTTCAAATATAGCACTCTATTTGGTTTCTCCAACATTTATAGTTACTTTACAATTAAGTATCAAAATTCGAATGAATACATCTCTTTTCTCTTATAGCGGCTTGGTCGATAAACTACAAAATGTTTAAAACATTCAAAGACCGGAACATCAAAGTATGATTCTTTATTCCAGCTTAAAACTGATATGGAAAATTATAAGAAGTGGATGATGATAAACCGGAACGTAAGATATTTTATTTCATAATTTCGAATATCAGCATTCAGATCCAAGTCTAACAAACACGAAAAAGGTGCTACAGCGAAAAAACGTCGTGAAGCAATCTTCCAACGTATAGTCATCAAAAGTCAGTTATACTTCAAAAGCAGAGGGGTTAATTATAGAAATGGTAATGGTGCTATTGAAGACTATCCACTCGACGTCTTTGATAACGGATCTAGTCTTGCTCTCAACAATGATCATATGACACATAAAAAAATTGAGGAGAAGAATCACTGATACAGGAACCAAGCTCGCTACCTACAATTAACTGTCGCAATGCTAAGTTATTCATCCTATCAGATAGCAGAGCAGCCCTGGTAACTTTTATAAAATTGAGTCAAAGCTAGTATGGGACTGAATAGAATGTTTAAACTGGAAACAAGCAACAACGACAAACATAAAGAAGTGAAAAACTAGAAGCAATCAGAATCATGGAATAAGTTCCCAGGTCTGAAAGAATCGAAAATATTTCTTTCTTATTCCACCAACAACGACAAGCTAAAGAGAGTTACTGGTATGTTTACTGGACCCTGTCCGGTGAACAATCATCTGAAGAACATCGGGGAATCTTCCAATAGCTCTTGTTGCTTCTGTAAGGAACCAAAAGACACCACCGAACATCTCTTTTGCGAGTGCGCGGCAAACTATAAACCGTGCTTACATTCAAGCTTTTTAACTCCAGAAGAGATAAGCCCCATAGCCCTCAGACAGGTAGCAGATTTTGCAATGTCATTGCCGTCTGACTGGTGAACAGTCCCCCAGAACAGTCTGGGATACACAATAGTTCAATAGGTCAAAATGTTAGCGAGGTAAATTCACAATCTTACGTTCTAGCTGATCTAATCTGATCTAAGAGTCATTGCAAGGGCAAGTTGCCTAATGGACCACGAACAAACAAACCCCTGCTCCATTTTTATAAAGAAATCAATTATTTGTCATCAAAATAGCGACAAGTCGTTCTAACAAGCAGTATTTTGTCAAACAGGCCAGCAACTCTCCTACCCAATCGGCGGCGCTGATGACGTATTATTTATTGGAACGTATCCTGTAAGCTTTTTAGTACTAATCTAATCTTTAGTACGTCTTGAAATAAATACCATTATTCTTTTGAAATTAATGATTTATTTTTGTTAAAAGAGTATATACAAATTGAAAAGTAGCTTGAAGTATTGGTCTCCTGAAACATTTGCATGTAATAAATGAATTCTGAAAAAGAGAATTCCATTCGTCATTATGATTTGTTTCGTATAGATAAAATGTTGAACTTCAGGAATAAATAGATGGTACACTGTGTAAGAATGGGCAAGGCATCATCCCACAATAATATCGTAATCCTTTATAAGAAAATAAAACACCTTATCGAGAGATCGTAGTGAATACGCAATGTAAGTTCTAGTGTCGTGATGACCTAGATCTACAAGATGTTGTTTGGTTTAAAACTTTCCCTTTCAAAAATATTTATTCGAATTCGAAATTTATTTAAGGTATTTTCGAAAAAAAGTTCCTTATGTATTTAATAACATAGAAAGTTCTTATAAATTGCGGGATTATATCCAAAACTGACCAAGTCAAATACAAGATTTTCCACAAGTTTGTGATTAAACTTTAGTCACAAGTATTAAAACAGAACTCTGTTAGGGTCTTTTTCTTATTATAAATATAGTAGTTTACTTAGTAGTTTAAGACTATACTCAGAGAGCGTGATTATTTTTACTTTCCAAAAAATTTTAACTTGGTCACCTTTTTTCGTACAAAAAAAGAAGAAACAGTCGAGTTGATCAAAATGAAATAAACCACAATGTTATCAAAATTTAACTATTGGAAATCTACTGCGAATCTACTGGTTGTTTATCTTTTTCTCCGATGTTGATAACGGTTATAAAATGATGCATGTACCATAAACTCGTAGAACATTATTGCCTATTTTTTTTAGAAAAACTAACGCTAAGGATTTCAAGTCTAGAATATCCAGAAATATCAATTTTGCCACATGTTAGGAGCTATTTTCTTGTTTTAGAGTTTTCTTTGCTCCTGTGGAAATTTTGACGTAATTTTGAAATTCTCACAACTGACATCTTTTGGAGGTTAATTCGTCTTTATGAGCGAGTTGACTTTAATAACATGATGATGATAAATATAAGACTTGGTCAATTTTTTTGGTAGTTCAGTACACCCTTATTAGTGACTTGGTCATGTTAACTACGAATAGTTAATTTTTTACACAATATATGCAAAAACAAACGAACCAATAATCTTTCATAAGATTTTCATTTGCTACTAGCTCTTAGCCGGATGAGCTCTGAATTGGTTGCATTTTAGATTTGAAATTAATTATTAACTTAAACAGATTTTATAAAAAAGGTAACAGTGACGTTCTAAAACGTTTTTTTGTAAATTAACATACAAAAATACACAAACCATTATTGAATAATGAAGCGGTGGTTGAAATTATTTTTGTTTATGGTAAAAACCCCAAAGAGTTTGATCTTATCTGTTTCATTTTCACTTGTATTTTATAATTTCGTAAGCAGAAGCACATACTTACCATTGATCGAGTCGTGAAGAGCACGTGCCAATTAGTGGTATTCCAAAAGCGATTGAGTTGTTACTAATTTTTTTACAAATCAAATGAAATATTGCTTTGAACATTATTTGAGAATCACTATATTGTATCATCTATTCAGTCTATTAATTTCTCTCTTCGAATTCAAATAACTAATTCTAGAATTCTAGAAGTGTCAACTAATAATTTTTTGGTTTCATTGTCCGATCTCAAATTATATAATTTTTATTTGTTCGAAAAATTTTGTGATAAAAAAATCAAGAATTTCATTTGAAGTGTTGGTCCAAACGAGCTTCTTAGAAGGCAGTCCAGCAAAATATCTGGGCGGGTCACTTAAGTCCGTGCATTTAAGCAAAATTTAATACTTAACTAATTTATTATCGTACTAGAGTTGATTTCACAATAAGTTGTGCCATTGCTTACAGCCATGTAAAATGTGGATGATCGTGTGAACGGTTTCTTGTAGAGTTATGGGCAACCTTCGTGTGTGTCCCAGTTGTTTTTGTTAGGTCAACATCATTCATTCTAACCCATCTACTTCCTACTCTAACAATTAGATGCAAGTTGGCGTCTTGACAATATGATCAATCATTTGAATAGTATTAGTGACAACATTTTTTTAATGTGTCAGATTTTGCTATTTTATATTTTATCTTCACCATTTACAATGTCACATTCGTCTACATTATATATCTGATAAAAAACTCGAAAAAACGCATATAACGGCTCAAATTTAAGTATGATATTAATATATACAGTATGATATATTATACTTCACTCAATAAGTCGTGTGACTTACACTCAGATGGTGCTGGCATTATCAAATCCATATGACGTTTATAAAGTACCAACTATGTGTAAAACTTCATGACATTTCGATTAGTCAGAAAAAAGTGACAGCCATTTAAATGAAGTAACTTTTTTATCAATTTATCATTGTTTCTTGATAAAAAAATACTGTACAAGTTCAGCAATGGATTCAAAAGTGTTATTCGGACTCTGCTCCATCTAAAAGAACCGTTTGTTATTGGTTTTGTTGAATATAAACGTGGTCGTACAGACATCGAAGATGGGGATCATTCTGGTAGTCCAATTGAGTTGGTTACTCCAGAAAACATCAAAAGAGTCCACAAATTGGTCAGATATAATCGTAAATTGAAATTGCGTAAGATAACTGAGGCCGTAAAGATATCAGAAGGCAATGTGTTTACAATTATGCATGAACATTTGACCACGAGAAAGCTTTTTCCAAAGTGGGTGCCGCGTTTACTCACAGTCGTTTAATAATGATCCAGAGTAGTGTTTGGCCTTGTTTACACGTAATAAATCAGATTTTTCGCGTCAAATTGTGACAATGGATTAAACATGGATCCATCACTTCACTCCGGAATCAAAACAATCATCATGGACTGCAGTGAACCACTACAGTCAGCTAGGAAGATTATGGCTTCAGTATTTTGGGATGTGCCTGGAATATTATTCAACGACTATCTCCAAAAGGGATAGACAGTCACGGGACAATCAATAGCGAATACTACATAGTGTTGTTAGGTCGTTTAAATGCAAAAATCAAGGTAAAACGTCTACATATGTCACCAAGACAATGCCGGATTCTCTAGTCGATGGCAACGATGGTTAAATTTGAACGAATTACACTTCGAATTACTTCGTTATCACCGTATAGTCGAGATCTGGCCTCTAGTAATTACTGGCTATTCGCTGATCTCAAAAAAATTCTCGCTGGTAAGGAATTCAGTTTAAATGAAGAAGCAATTGCTGAAACTGAAATGTACTAACTCTAATATATTTCCGAGCCTTCGAATACTTAGGTATTCATCATCAGGGAATTAATTAGTTAAGTGTCCTAAATTTTGTAATATATTTTTAAAAACATCAGATTTTATTTCAATATTCAAACTGACGCTTGATAGCAATATCAAGTGTATTGATTCAATATAGAATTAATACGCTTAATATTTTTCACAGGTACAGATGTATACCGTGGAAGAAAATCTGTTTAAACGGTCTAAATCTTACCCACATAATATTCTTAAGAAATTGCCAGAAAAGGTAGAAGAAAACGCAAGAAATAAGTTCTTTGTTCTGAATTCATAGATATAAATCATACGAACACATTCTTGAGGCAGATATATTGTCAGCAACTTGATAAAATTGAAATTTCTGGCTTTTTTTTGAAAGCAAACGATAGTAGTTGAGGCAAAACAATATTCCATTACCACCCGACTGAACGACGCCTGACCAAGCGAATTCCAATATGTCTTTTTTGGGGAATTTAAATTAGCTCCATCTACCTTTCACTTAATGACAACTCTTCCTATTTCTCACTAACACGAATCAAGTGTTGACCGAATCAATCACTAACGCAGCGAACGCATCCCGGACAAGGCTCAAGTCGACTCTAGCCGAGGTACGCTATTTCTAGAGATTAGGCACGCGCGGGGAATAATTTTCACTTTTCATTTTGAATTCACTTAAGTTTTACACTCATTTTATTGCAATGTTATCTTATTACTTTAATATATGAGTTTTAACGAAGTAATCTAATTTTGATTAGTGCGTTCCTCGATCCTAAGACTCGCGCCCATAGAACGACAGAGCTAGACCACACACTTTTCTGATGACTCAATTAAAATTGACTTAATTTGGTTGACAACATTTGAAGCACCTCATAGAATAGTTTCTTAATGGAAAATTAGAAAACAAAGGAGGCTTCTAAAAATAAGTGAGAATAGTACTGAACAACACACTGTTTGCACCACCACTACACCAACACTAACAATTACACTGTTTGACACGCGTTTCGATTACCAAGTTATCGTCTTCAGAGACTGAAGTGTAATTGTTAGTGTTGATGTAAACAGTTTACAATCAGTCTTTGAAGACGATAACTGGGTTATCGCGTGTAACTGTGAGTATAGATGTAGTAGTAGTGTAAACAGAATATTCATTATGAATATCACCAACGGTTCCAGAAGTAAGAATAGGAAAATATTTCTTCGATTACCCTGTACATTGAAAACTATTTGAAATGTTAGGAATATAGCATATGGTTATGTTCTTGTCGAATTATTATGTCACTCGTATGCGTTCCTGTTGTTTCGAAATATTTGATGAAGGTTCATCGACTAGTATGAGATTATTGAAAAAACCATTTTCAATTTGTGGTTATTTCAGCCCACCCAGTATCTAAAAATTGTCGCTTCTTCGTCATTATCGTCAACCTCATATTGTTACGGAGTTCACTGTGAACGACTGGGCAGAAATAATTTTGAAGGCTGTGTGACTCTGCGCCGCACTGGCTGATGTCCTCTCGCTACTAATTATTCTGAGCCGTCCTCTGTCCGTTACATTACATGTACCCATAATGAGAAAAGAAATTGCTGTTATTTTTTTAAAGATAAGCGACCGCCCAACCGGTAAATAACCAAATTGTTGCTTTTAGGAGTACCATTTGCTCGAAAGTGATGAAAATTATACCTGGGATGTCATTACCACAACTCACGGTGAATACTACCCATATACATAGGGTCGGGTTAATATACAGAGTAGGTTAACAAACTAATCATATACCATATTGGGACTAAAAATACATTAAAACCTCAGTATATACAAAGAAGAAAATAATAATATTATGAACTGGTAATTTCTTCAGAAGCTTCTTTATCATTTACAGTTGTAAATGAACTACAAATTCATCCATCATCTCTATCAACGTCAAAAAGTTGGATATTTCTTTTCGATTTAGTCACTTTGTACTAATTGTATTGGCTGCAGTCGAATTCCGATTATCGATACTTAGAGTTATTGAAAACTAAGTAAAGATATGTATGAATCTTTTTAGTAAAAAATATTCATTAAATACCTTAATATCACTAATATATACTATATTAGTGATAAAATAATATGTAAGTATAAATCTATGCTTTTAGGTACATATACATATGTACAGGGTGTTCCAAAATTATCTTTACAGCTTCAAAAATTCAAAACTTCGAAAATAAACAAGATATTTATATTCTGTCTTTTGCATGTATTACTGTAACTAATAAATTTTTTTAGTACACTTCAACATGCTCACCATTGGTGACCCTAAGCAATTCCAGTCTGTAATCAATTTCAAACCAGGTACGCTGTAACATGTCGCCTGTGATTGTACTAAAAGCTTGTGTAATGCGGCGTTTCAAGTCATCAATGTCATGAACCGGTGTCCGGTAAACAATGTCCTTTAAATAACCCCACAAGAAGAAGTGGAGGGGTGTTATGTCCGGAGACGTTGGTGGCCACCGAATTGAGCCACCCTGTCCAATCCATAGGCTGGGAAAAGTTTCATTGAGGTGTTACCGAACTGCTGTCAACCAGTGTGGTGCTGCACTATCCTGTTAGAAGTAAACAATCGGCTCTAATTCTTCCATCTGAGGAAGAAGCATATCCAGGTACACGCAGGCAGTAACTGTGGTTTCTATGAAGAAAAAAGGACAGATGATTTTGTTGTGCATAAGCTCACACCACACATTAACCTTTGGGCTGTCTCGTTGAAGCTCGACTTCTGCATGTGGGGTTTCAGAGCCCCAAATTCGTACGTTGTGGCGGTTTATTGTACCTTATAGGCATACAGATGCAACTATTTATGAAGAACCTTGTGGATTGTGGTTGTAGACATTTGGAGTTGCCTTGAAGCCTGACGAATAGAAGTTTTCGGATTGTGCTGGAATATTTGCCGTATTCGCTCGACATTTTCTGCACTTGTGCTAGGTCATCTGGTTCCACTTTTATGCAATACTCACCCGGTGCTCATGATCCTTGTGTGCCAAGCACCTGGATGGTGGATCTCTTTGGAATTTTGTCCTGAAGTTCCGTTGAACCTGTGTATCTGATTTCGTTCCTATGAACCATGACACGTATTGAGCTTTCTGTTGTAGTATCCACATCTGCACTTATAACTGTTCAGCCTTTTGAAAGAAAAAAAAAACTTTATTGATTACAGTAATAAATGCAAAAAACAGAATATAAATATCTTGTTTACGTTCGAACTTTTGAAGTTGTTAAAATAATTTTGGAATACTCTGATTATTTAACGTATTTGACTCTAATAAATGTGAACATACGTACATACACTACTGGTCAGAACGTTTTGCCCATCCTATAGTTTGTGTGATACATAACAAATAAAAATAAGATCGATTTGTGAAGTGAAAGTAAAATACTGCTTTCTGTCTTTCATCCTGTCCAATTTGTCTTTCAATTGGGTTGAGGACGGGCGACTATGACGAAAATAATCATCACTTGCAGCACATACTTCCTTTCCAATTCCTTCGAATACACTTTGCACATCTTTGAGGAATGCTTGGGAGCATTGTCATACTGGAAGACAGCGATTATGTGCTGGCCAGATCGTACATTTTCTTTTAATATTTTTTATAGCCTTCTTTCTTTAAAATTCTCTCAATTTTCACCAGGTCTCCTGTCGTCTTTCTTTCCTTCAAAACATGCCCAAACCATCATCGAGTTGTGTTTAACAATCGAGATTATACATGGATCTAACATCGGCTCTTCACCCTTCTCTTAGACCTAAAAACCCCAAACTTTGAGTTATCACTCAATAAAACTCTCTCATTATTCATGCAAGCATTTTTCATGTTCTTTAGCCCACTGGAAGCTCCTAATTTCAATTTGATTTCTTGAAAGAGGTTTCTTTACTTATACTTTGGAATAATCCATATAAAAATAGACTTTTGACGAAAAGTTTACGTTACTATTAGTTAAATAAAATAACCGAGCCGAGTTCACATAAAAAAGCTCAACAGGAATAATAAGTCACGACTAGAGAGAGTACGTATTTCAAAATTTCCGCCAAATAATTCATTAAACTGCATCAACACCAGTATCGTTTGGGCGAATTAGCCCCTCGTCCTGCATAAAAGAAAGTTTATTTTAAAATTTAATTATAAAATTTTTGTTATATAACTTTGTATCCAATTAAGTCAGCTAATGCTTTCCTTAAAGTTTATTAGTCCTAATTTTTGACAAACCCCCTATGCTTTTTCTATAATTAGCCCCTTAGGATATAGGTAAATAATGCTATGCAGCGGATCAAAACCAGTCTAGAGCTGCTCTGTATACATTTTGATACATAGGTTTCTTCAGCCTCCTGGCAGTTCCACAATTGCAGTGAAGATTGACTGCGTATTTTACAAAATAGTAGACAATGTAATTACCAAAATACCACATTTCACATAGACTTTTGATGACCTAGTAGGACTTTTTAGAAGCTGCAGCCTAGGTTAAGGTAGACCACCGATCAGCTAATTGCGGATCCTAACGCAGAACGAGATTCAGATTTCAGTTTCCGAAGTATTATTTATTCAGTTATAAAATAAATTTGTTATTGAACGAATCACCTACTTACACAGATTTTGCACTAAAGTTCACTACTAATAAACTATTTTTATGTTGAAATATCGAAAAGTATTAAAACCGCAACTCTCAGTAACCTATCAATAACGCTGCTTAAGAGAATTAATAGTAGATAGCAATTTTGATGAAAAAAATAATTTTTTGTTCAAAAAACCATAGACAAATGAAATAATCCGTCAGTTGATCGCATTTACCGTCTGGTTTACCAAACTGCTATCTCTAAACATTGAAATTCACTAAAATTGAACGTTGGTACACATTCCCTTAAAACAAAGTTTATTTCCATCAACGGAAAAAAGCATTTATCTTTTCAAGATATATCCAGTATCACTAAGCTCTTCTAACACATTAGAAACCTGAAACTTAATACCAGCTCTTTATCCCTCTTTGGATAGATTTCCAAAAGTATACTTAACGTGTTTTATTTGTGTGGTTACATTATTTGTTTTATTTTTCGTATCCCTTCGTATAGTAATTAATTACTACTTACGATAACGAAAAAAATATAGTATTGGAAAAAAAATTATCGGACCTAATTATTTAAATTGAAACGCCGTAACCAAATTACTTTTAATTTATATTATCTACTATTTATTTGAATCGAAAAAAGAGTGGAAAAGTGTATGTCGAGAACTTTTTCATAGAACAAACAACTCCAGAAATAATCCTGTAGGAAAATATCAACTCATGAGATTTAGTTCCAGCAAAACGTTTGTCCTGGTCATAATAAAGTGAGATTTAAAATTATTCGGAAAATACTTCTTAAGCTAGAATTATTTCGCACGAGGTGCGATGAAGTGGCCTCTCAGTTACACGATTTTTCTCCAAAAGATTTTATTTTAACGGCTTTGAATTATTTACAAAACTTATGTTGAAAGCTGAGCACCTCATAAATATAATCTTATATTTAAAGTAATGAAACCTGGGATAACTTTAAAGGCTCTTAAGTTGAAAAGAAAAAAGTGAAAATATAAAATTTGTAAAATTATTCGATGAAAAGATGCAAAATTAGAAAATTGTAAGAGTTCATAATACGCTAAAATCTCTTAAAAAAAGACCAAATCGAAATTGAAATAAAAGTGAGGTTTTCCTCCTCTGCATTTAATTAATGCAGCATCTCCTGCAGTCATCTCTTAAATAATTTTATTGATAATTGTTTGAAGTATATTTTTCAATACTAATTTCTCAAGCGCCTGAGTATTAGCTGGTGAATAGTTTCATTTGAAATCTACCTTATTTATATGATTCAGCATATATTAAATAGGATTCATATCAGGTGATATTTCTGGCCAGCCCAATCTTTTCACAAGATCCAATAGTTTCCATACTGGTAAGTGTGTTAATTCTGTTTTTACATCATACCTCTCTAGAATAATCAGTCTCCATAAAGAGACGGAATTAACAAGAAAATATCGTCATTAAAAAATGACCAAACCTGGGATATGCTTCAGGACGTTTATCTTCGAGACAGAAATGGAATAGGAACTTACTGCCAAGCATTCTGAAAGCTTCAGCATCACACCAAATATTTTTCAAGCAGAAATTCATGCAATTGAAAACTAGTCTGGGGATGCATGACAAGATAGAGCTACTTTGCTACTTTCTGTCAGCAGAACAATAAAGAAAGCATTGGAGAAAAAGATAGAAAATGGTCAAACCAGTTACGACAATCTATAGGGGCTGAGACAAGTGAGCCTCCTGGGAAATTATAACTGTCGGAGCACTGTCGCCTCAATGGACTTCTAAAGACGCTAGATTTAACAGAGAATGTATCATGCAGATTCTGTTGCGCAGAAGACGAAACTTCTATCCACAGCATGAGATACTTTAGAGTACAACACCTGTAATCATTTGGGATCCTCGCGGCAAGAAAAGAGGACACAATAGATCCTTTATACACATCCATACATAAGAATAGTCAGTCCAGAAAGGATGCGATGCACTGTTTTATTATCTATGTTTACGCCCTGGTCACTTCCATAACTCTGATTCGGTAGTCATCGCTTACTAAACAAATTCTTGTTACTTATGTGAAAAGTAATTTTTGCTAGTTCGCACCCGGTGAAGTTCGGTGTATCTGAGAGAACTCCTAGATGGGAAGATCTACCGAATTTACCCTTTTAAGCGCTGTAGCCCTCGTTTTTGGATTAAAACTGATCGATTTTGATTTAAATAAGTAGTTTATCGAAAGAGTGAAGACAACAACAAAGTTTATAACGCTTCATAATGCTTTCGTTGAGATTTCGCATTAATAGATTAACAGATTTTATTTACATTTCTCGATCCAAAATCAATAACATTTCATTTGAACAAATTTAAAATACAGATTGCTTAGTATTTTCTAACCCTTTCGAAATATTATCCCTTGTAACCGCGGGGTAAGCAATGGGTTTTTCTAATTCTAACCTAACTTAAAATGTTAACTGTCCTCACATTTAAATAATATTTTTGAGCGGCCGATATGATGTCAAATAGAAGGGTGACATTCCCAAAGCGCAAGGGAGATTTAGATTAATTTCCAAGTTCAAAGGGCCCGATGGCATGCTTGCTTTGTGACTGTGTGCCTCATTTGCTGATTATTTTTATTGACCAAGCAGACACTGTTCAAGGATCAAGCAGGAATACTTTTTGAGTTAAAGAAACGGCTTATTACGCTTTTCAGGATCTTTTTGTCGGCAAATTCCCTGGATATAAATTGAATACGTTGATGTTCTTAGGAAATGAAAATGTTCTGATAATTTGGATTCTTTCAACTCATCTCATTTCAATCTTACGCTCCAAATATACAGGAACGTTCGAAGTTTTATATTTTAAAAATATATTTCATATTCATTGTAAAAAAGTAGTCATTTAAGTCAAATTCGTAAAATTCCAAGTAAATATTTTTCCGAAGCAGACATACAGAAGTTTCCACTTGAACAAGATTTATATTTTGAAGAGAATTATACAAAGTAGCAGTTCATAGAGGACTTAGAAACAAAAATAATTGCCAAAGACGTATCTAGATATGTAGATGAAATGATCAAGAATAATGGTAATGTTTTAAGGTTATAGTCCTTCTAATATCAATTGCAGATTATAAAAACTGGTTAGAAAACCTTGTTGACAATTTTGCTTGATCTACCATAGGCGTAGATATTTCATTTTATGAATTTATTATTTTGTGTGAGAAAGTATTCGTTGAAATGCAATCGAATCATTATAAATTGGACGGCAATATACGCAATTATTTAGACAGATGCAGTTAATTGTAGTGCTTCGAGGAAAAAATTAATTATTATACCTCGTTAACTTCCTGAATATCAAATTATAAAACGTAAATAGACGAGAAAATGTACCTGCCTGTAAGGGAGTTTGGTTTAAACAGGGTACCAGACGTGAACTTTTTGTACCCCATTCGAATATATTCAAAATAACTTGCTGTGTTTGTTTTCAACAAACGACCCCACTGCTTATCGCAGACTGTCTAGAGGAATATTTCGGAGACATTGTGTAAATACACCTTCCGACAGCTTCGGCAAATCGAACTGTATTCGATGTTTTCATTGGTAAACAGTGAAGATGATGAATTTTGACACACATTCATCAAGTACAAGTACAATGACGGTTTGTTAGATTTCTGAACAACTTTTTCTGTAAGGGCGCTATATAAATCTTACTCTAGTCCTTTGAGTCAGATTAAGTGAATTTTTACAAAATATTTGAGAAAATTGGATCTTTAGAAGCCGGTAGCCAGGCAGTTAAAAAAAACACGCAAATCAAAGATAATTTCCTTTTTTATTATTGTCGAATTTAATTAGCTTATTAGGATTAAAAAAAAAATCCAAGAAAAACACATTATAACAATCAAAAAACTACTCTAGTTTTTGTAACAACAAATTCATATATTTATTTTATTTTACTGATATTATCTTCGCTTATTATATAAAGTACAACTATGTACAATTCTTAATGATGCGTAATAACAATTCTCGTTATTTGATGATAACATATCTTTCCATATTTGTACGAATAGATTTAATAATGGAAAATAAACTTTCAGTCGGAATTTTCGAAACCTAAACGTAAAATAAGACGAAACTATGACTGATATCATATAATAGCTTTTGCAAATGGTAGCTGGAGTCAGAAATAGAATATTTGAATACAGTTTCTGGAATCAATATAGTATGCTCTTATGGGAATCCAAACCATCCGTGGGGGTTAAAAATAAACATTGATTTGTCGCTTAATAGTTTTGCGGAAATATTTTTACTTGTTCAACTACATTGACACTTCCATCCATAAAAGTGGTACATATGTGTTGAACGTGACGGTGGAATCGTCATTTTGTAGTTACTGAAACGATTTTATTTCTTCCAGGAACCAGCTAGAATTGTTCTCTAAATACTTTTACAAGGTTTCTTTGATATATATACTTAACACAAATTCAAGAATCTATATATTATTGTTGGAATTCCATTTTTTGTTTGAGTATTTCTCGCTAAAAATTATTAAGGAATTCAACGATATTTGATGATTAGATAAGAAAATTTAGTAAAACTAGCTTGCCCAATGTAAGTGTGAGAATAAAAACACCCAGTAGATTATTGAGCTTATATTAACAGCTGTTGTAGTATAGACTTGGTATATTGCACCACCCTGTAGTTAATGAATTGATGTTGGTCGGCAGTGTTGTTTGCTGGTCGTTGTTCCACTGATTTATGATAGAGATAATAATATATACCCACATCTACAGAGCGTTTTCTATTCGGGAACCAATATGTTCGTGTTTAAAGTAAAGTCGTGTTTAGAAGAATATTTTATGATTTTTTTTCGCTGTACCAGACACCTTGGCATTAGTGCAGGTGTAAGTAAATAATTTGTAACCGTATATCCTTTTCTCCTGAATCACGTTCTTATTTACCAATAATCAGTCAAATGATTTATTTGTTCAAAGAACAAACTATATTACTACTTGCACGATCGAATGGCTAAGAAGCCGTTTTCTATGGATACCTACTGTTTTATTAATGATTACCGCATTTTTGTTAGCTGGAGACCATAATACAACTTTTTAATGACTCCCCTACCCCTGTGCAACTTCCCACAAACATTTATATTGTTTTTATATATTTTTATATTCTATATATATACTTTTGTAGACTAAGTATTTATCAGATAACTCTAGTATGTTAATAATCTAATTAAAGTGTAAGCAAAGAATTTCATCAATATGGGAATAGTTATAGAAAAATAAAGAAAAAATAAATAGTTCGAAACCAATTTCTATAACTTATATAAGCAGAGCCTTCAGAATCACATCTGATTGGAAAAAAGAAAAATCTGGAATATCTGCAAATGACAGAAATCAATCAATGTGGAAAGGAGGTTGTCACCGATCGCTCGACCTAAGCTTGGAAACAATAGGAACGTCATCATAAACACATTTTGGTCCGAGATTCTGGAAATCACGAGTCATGCCCAACCAATTTACCCAAATGGACGAGCTATCGTTAGCAAGAATATTGTGGTGACTTGTGAGAATTAATCGACAAAATATTATAATTGTTGTAGCAGTTGTTGATGCTCTTAATGTGACCGTTTCCGATTGGAAACTGATTTCTTTCATCTGGATAAATAAAATTTCTTTTTATACACATATGACGTGGCTTTGCATAATTAGAAATTTACTATAGGGGTCGAAATATAGAGGATGGAACGTGTTCAAATTGAAATCTTGTATATTACCTGCTCGTAGTCTAATCTCAAATATGCCAAGATTTCAAATCTGGAAATGATATAAAAAGAAGAGGAGGCCTATCGGAAAACGCTTTTAAGATACTTCATCAACAAAATGAACATCATCAACAGAACTAAGACTGTTTCAGTATGTAAAATCTGTTCTGTTCTGCCTAAAACTTGGAAAGATGTTGCAGACGCTTATATCAAAGTACTTTTTGGTCAAACAGGATAAATTAATAACTATGGAATATAATTAAAACAGGTAAAATTGACGTAATGATTATGAAGTGAAAATGGAGATTAGTTGGTGATACACTACGGAACCTAGCAATAAACATAACCAAAGAAGCATAAAATTATAATACAACAAATACAAATTTAAAAAAGTAGGCCTGTACGAACATGGAGAAAAGCTATCGAGAAAAATCTGCAACAAACTTAACATGAAAAGAGGCTACAGAAACAGAAGGAAATGGAGAGCAATGTTAAACAAAATTGGACTGAACCCACAAAACGATGCATGAGATAACGACCACATTCTTCAAATGATAGCTACTGAAACACCTTAGCTCCACTTGGAGTTATATAATGATGATGATGGCTAACAATATAGTTTCTAGTACTTTATGGTAAAGTACGAAAGTGATTTGCTTGGAAATAGGATGCCTTTGTAATTAGGCTGGAGCTGAAAATGTGATCTTTGTAGGGCTTATTTGTGACATTCTACTACAGGTGATACAAATGGGTTTGGCGATAGAAGAAATTCGATATTGGTTGGTAGGAGTCATGTATAGATTGAACAGTAGGTTGATGGGTTGATATATTTTTAATAGATGAAATTGAAGCGAGTTGATCTGTACATATTGCAATCTTATAAGGAGGGGTGATGAAATTGATGGCTTGTAGAATGCTAAATAGTTCACCTGTATGAACGCTGCAAGTTGGTCGAACTAGAGTTGTTTTTATTAGACTTGTGAGCTGTAACTGTGCAGCCTACTACTGTTTCATTCTTGGAAGCATTCGTATATAAAATTAAATCAAAGCTGCTACTAGTTATTATTTGTTTAAAAGCATTTTAGATTTCTTGTTTAGTCATGTTTTATTCAATTTTGAGAAAATCCTTTCCATGACAAAGTTGGTTATCCCATATCGAACTAAATCATTTGTCCTTAAGGTCGAATCATAATGAAATTTCATCAGGATTATGATACGAAGGCTTATTCTTGACCTTTTAAAGGTAACACATTGTTCCTATAAATCTTTTATTATTTATATTGCGTCTAAAAAGTAATATTCTTCAGCCTCTGGAAACCATCGATTTACCGCTGATATACCAATAGAAACACCTACCCCCTGAGTGTATCACATGGTATGAGGAACGACTATCTTCAACTATTTGTTTAATAGTCACAGGTCGATCTTGTAACATGAAATATTTGATTATTTTCAACAATTTCGTGTGTAGTAATTGTTATGGGTCCTCTACCTGCATCTACCATTTACACCATGCTTCTAGCGCAAGTATTTAATCACCGCGCATTGCTGAATACGATCCATGATATTTGAGCTTTTACTACAAGCTTCAATAGACTCAAAATTGTCAGCTACTAGCCTAAGAAGCTCAACAATGTGACGTGATGATAAATAAACGAATCTGATGAGAAGTCCTAGTATATATTATATCGCTATTCTATACAAAGTTTATACAAATTGTCTTTAAAAACTAATGAACGGACAGGTGGACGTTTAGTGTTTTTTGAAGATTTCAATTGGACTCCATTTTCCATTTCTATCAGAAATAACAGTTAGTCAATGAAAAATTGATTTCAATTGTTGCTATTTTTTATGTAATCTACTTTCTATTCATTTATTTATATTTCAAATAATTAAATTTGAAAGATTGTACTTCAATTTCAATATTGGATATATATACATCCTTACATCTTTTTTTTGAGAAAAATTCATTCAGTAGTGATTTTTGGTAAACATCCAAAAACTATTTTCTTTTGGATACAAAATATAAATATAACAGGATGTTGCTATCAATATAAGTAAGTGTCATTATAGTTTCGTTTTTCTATATTCACTTCGAATTATTATTTCATAGAAATTAGAAAAAAATTTATATATTTTAGGTTATGTAAAGAAATATATCACATCTTATTTTGTTTGACTTCGCGTCATGTGCCAACGGTGAATTAATGAAGGTTTCAATCATTCGCTTGATAAACAAATGTCGAATACTCTGATATCTCCATTGAAACATTTTTGATAGTAGAAATAAATAATTTTGTTTTTAACAAAATAATTAGGTCAAATTCTGTATCATTTATATGCCTCATTAACTAATAAATAATGGACTTGAAAGATGTATCTTAATATAAACGCTGCGTTTCTAACCTTTAATCACTAAATGTAAAGTCTGGCGCATTTAGTGGGTATAACTTTTCACTTTTCAGATCTTTAATGTTTTTCGTAATGAATTGTCTTGATTTTAGATCTCCTCCAGACTCCACATTGACAATCTGCATTATTTAGATCATTAACAGATTTAGATCCTATTAATGACCTTTTAATCTATTTTCTAAATACTGAGATGTCTGTCCTATGTAAATACTGTCTTAATCATTACAGGGCACTGGATATATAATATTACTTCTTTTGTTTTTTGGTGTTTTAGATTTTAATGTTGTGAAATATTTGGATAAAATATTATGTCCTTTGTGACTTATACTAATATCATATTTTTTGAAATAATTCAATAGTCCTTATACATATGGTAAGGAAAAATGTTTTATGTTTTGACGTTTTGTTTTTTAATTGATTGTAGTTCTGGTATAACTCTGTGTTGATCGGTGTTTTTTTAGTTTTTTCATTTTTAGTAAGTATTCGTTCTATAATTTTGAAAAATTAGTTTTTAGGCATTTTGTATATATATATATATATATATATATATATATATATATGTTTGTAATATATATTATATTGTCAAATGTATATATTTATTCCAAAAAAGATTTATTTATAAAAATGAAGTGGTTCTGGTTAGAATTATTTTTTCTGCGTGTAGAGTTGAATTAAAGTTGATTGTGAGTAGCGCAGTGGGGCAAAAATAGCGTCGAGGGTTATCTCAAGTCTAAATCGGGTCTGATGTATAGTGCACCAAAAACCAAAGCAAAGACATGTGTGTTTCCTTCAGATAAAGTCGGAAAAGACAGGGGCAATCTAAAATTGACGAGAGCCAGGATCAAAGTTGGCCCACCTTTTTATCTCGGCTCAATTAACTTCCTATTAACTTTTAAACTGACCCCAGAGACATTTTACGTTTGACACCGTAAGTTGATGTTGTTTATTGCTCTAAGAAATCGATTGCAGTGGTTCCCCTCTTTTGTACTCGATGAAAAATAATTATTAGCTTATCGAAACATGATATACTAAAGTCTAGCAAAGTAAAATTCAATGAAGCAGATCTAATTGTTTAAATATTGAAGTTAAATAATTCAACAACGAAAACTTGATTGAAATAATAATTAAACTTAAATATTTTGCGAGGTTTATCTAATAACGATAGAACCTGAAGCAAGAACATTGGATAAAAATATGGTCGTAAACAATCAGTACTTCAATTGGAACAGATACGTCAGTTCTTCACCCATGAATATTTCTTCTTCCAAATCAATTTATTTCAAAGATTGAAAGTTACTACAAACAAATGAATTTAGGAACAAAAACGGAGAAAATGACTACAAAAATGATAAATAAAATTGGAATAAGACAAGGTGAATCCCTGTTCATATTTCAAACGTATAAAGTATATAAAAAATTGATAACACGTGATGGTATACAGAGTGTTTCGGGACATGAAAAAAATTTTTTCATACGACCCCTCGTTTCTGAGTTAAAGGCTTTGGAAGTCACGAAATCAGAACTTATATTCAATTTAAATTATACATTCGAAAATTATGAATTTTTGATGGATGCTTACGTAGTGCGTTTGACGGAATAAATAAATCTACACTACTATCTGAAGGCCAGGAGCGACTCATGCCTAATTTTTAACAACTAACACTTATAGGGACAGCCTGTACAATCTAAATGAATTTTTTCAACAAAAAGATACTCTTCATTTAACGTAACTGTTTAAATTACGGTTTAGGAGATTTTGAGATCGTTGTACTTGCCAAGGAAGCTATTCGCCGTAAAGAGACATTCTGGAGAAAATTATCATAAATTGTAATTACAGAAAAGGTTTGTTGGTTAGTCTACAAGTTATCAGAAAAATCTATAATGAATGTTCGAAGTAGACACCTTTCATTTGGAAAATCTGAAGGAAACCGAAATAATTGCCAAGTTTTATGAACAAAATCAAGATCTGAGGAAACCGATTACGATTAACCACTTTGTAAGAAAGGGAATAGCCAGAAAAATAATTTACGATAACTATCGGCGTGTTGAGATAGGTATTTAGATTGATAGAAAGTCGGGATCAAGCAGAAAAGCAAACAAAATGCCAAACAAAAAAAAATTATTTTGTTAATAGCGATTCACGAAAAACTGAGAGTCAGTTTGCTAAATTGTGTAGAAAATTCAAAATCGATGAGAAATATGTAAGCAACACTCTAAAGGAGCAGAAAGGAGGTCAAAAATTGAGTAAATCAACACCTAAATATTCTGAGAAGCACCAATTAGAACAAAAATTAATATTTAGTAGTCTCAGAGACAGAAGGAGTTTTTGCCCGGTTTGGAAATCATTATCCAAGACCATATTTCACTTTTTACGGAAGTGGAACGGCGAATAAGAGATTTATCATTATATCAGAAGACGGAGAAGAGAATTCAAAAGCGTATCCCAAAAGGTACAAAAAGTTCAACTCAAAAGTGTTGGCATATCTTTTCGTGGTCGTTCTTCATCTAACATTGTCGTTCTGGATATTATGTGATAATATATGAAAAAAAGTGTATTAGATCTAGATTAATACAGTTTATGGAAAAAATTATATGTTTTGGTCAGATATAGCAACTGCTTATTATGCAAAGGACGTTGTGAGAGCTTTGCAGAGTAGCATATTCCACCTAGGAATGTTTTTGAATGTTTTTGGCGAAATTTGAAACAAAACATATATTCTGACAAACACCAGATTCCGTATTTCATAATTTAATACACCAAAAAATAGAATAGTCGATTAGGTGCCGATTCATATATATAAAATGTTTGTAATTATAGTGCAGTAACCAGTAAAGCGCAAATTAAATTAAGATAAACAGTTTGTACGGATTTTTTGTCCCCACACCCTTATAACTAGTAGAACCATAAATTTTTTAATAAATTTTTCTGATAGGCGATAATAAGAATGATATATATTTTGAATAACCCCTATACATTTTTTATAGTCCTGAAATGGTATAGAAAGTGCGCCTATGAAGATGGTCTAGTTTCAATGCAGTTCGGAAGCACTCTCAAAATAGATTGGAACTATATCCCTTCAGCAGACCCCCCACAATAGTACTTAAAACAAACCGCAACAAAAGGCTCTGTTAATTCTAATAATATTGATAATATTTCTGCTGTTTATAAAACACCAACTGACTCGTGGTTAGTATGAATAGCTGAAAATAAATTTTATAAATAGAATCGAATACTTTGCAGTACATTTATATTGGCAATAAGTTTTGAAACATTATTGATACTCTAGTTAAAATGTTTTCAATAGCTCGTCAAGTTTCTCTATTTTTAACAACCGAAAGTGAGTTGGGTCTAAGAGTTTTCTATAATACTCGAAATTAGGTTAGTATCTATCTACATTATTAATATATGCAATATTTTTAGAGGGATTCAATTATATTGATTTTAAAAAACAATAACTACGATATATCATGTATAAATCCATCCCTGTTATGTGTTACCGTGTAGCAAAGAATTTTTTTCGAAAACCACTTGCAATTTCCTGAAAATGACGGAGTTATAGGTTATACGTCATACGAGTACGACATCACGAAGTGCTTTTAGAGCAAGCCATAATGTACGTTCAACAATTGCTTATTTGGATTTTCATTAAGCTTGAGCGATGAATCGCAATACGAATATTCTATACCTTTGCTACATTATTTTGAAAAACATTGGCTGTGTTAGATTAAAATAGCTTTCAAAGGTCTTTTCGGAAACCATCACCTAGGTTCAGGTAGATCACTTCAGCTGATTACCCAGAACGAGATTTAGATCACAGTTTCCGAACGTCGCGTTCAATTTTCGGTGGAAATACAAAATTACATAACACGTGTGTATTTTGAAATAAAGAGGCCATAACGTTGCTTCCTCCAGACCTACGTTCATTTAGTTGACTGCTGTTTTAATTCAGGTGTGCATTGGTTCAGGTCGCATATTGAGGAGAAAAGTTCGTTTAATTTTGTTCCAAAACTACTCCAAATCATCAATTTCTTGTTCAGAAGAAGCTTTTTCTTGATAAAACGATATATTCACAGCAAACTATTGAAACAAATAGGCTCAAAATTTGACAATTATCGTTTGAAAGATGGTACTTTGAATGAAAAAAAAAAAAAGAAAAATAGCAATATTTAACATGTCATAATCTATTACAAAATACAATTTTAGTATGAAGAAATATTTAGTGAATCAGTTAAAATTATTATGATTGCGAATTTCCATAACAAACATCGCGTTCGGTATCAGATGGTTTCTATAAAAGAAACGGATAAAAAGGCACCGATTTAAATTCATTACACAATCCTGTGGCAATTTCTAAAGAATTTATAGATTTTCCTTCGTCGTGGGAAAATAAAATTAAAATTTCCCAGTAGTTTAATAGCCTACAAGTCGACAATACCCCAGGCAGAATCAGTGTTATAGATCACAGTTGTCACAAGTCGTTGATACGTGAGCTGAAAGCTGAGATAGAAGGTTTGTGTATTTCCCGCGACAGTCATCCATCTTTAAAGACAATCCCGACCGCTTAGGCCTTCTCCTTATCATCCGCTAGTATTCTTATCACGCCACCACTTCTTATCTTCTATCGCGACCTCTTTCTTTCACCACTTGCCACGTATGTAACACCCGCTCTATACGCATTGACCACCGTGTCCTGATATCCCCCGGGAACAGAATGATTTCCCCCTTTCCAAGCCATTCTTACAATATTCTAATTCTAATGCATCTAAATGTTCTTGATTTTAGGTCTCTTCTGTTTTAGAATTAGTTTTTTGAATAATTTTTGGAAGAAAGATAAAATTTGACATTTCGACTTTTCTTTAAATCTTTATCAAAATATGATACTGACACGAGCAAAAATTATTTTTCAGACAACGTCATCTGAAATTTGTTCGTTCTGTATTCATTTACATACCGAGTTGCGTTTTGAGTGTTCCGTACAGCGAAACACTTTTGGGACGCTCTGGAGTAGACAACTTTAACTTCCTTAAATATGACTCTAGCCACTTCATTGTTGACAGTTGACAGTTTCACTTCGATGATTTTGCATAACCTTAAATTTTTAATTTTCTGTAATTTGTATAAATCCCATCGAATTGTTTGGGAAATAAATTAATAAATCAATATTGACATTGCAAATATCATTAAGTACATTATATTGTTCAATAACTAAAATGTTTATAATTCTCTATTATTCGTTTTCTTTCCTTAGTGTAATTGAAAAAGTTTTGGATCTTAAGCATCGTCTACAAAATGTTGTGTACGCCACGGCTGAAATACTACTTATAAGTAGCACTTTCATTCCTTGGCATACAAATAACTAAAAAAAAAAAAAAACTAATTCTAAAACAGAAGCCACCTAAAATCCAGAATATTTAGATGCATTAATATATCAAAAGGTCTAAGATATAAGAAATTTATTCTAATTTTTCTAAATTTCAATTTGTTTATTTTTAAAAGCTTCCAAATGAACTACTCATGACGAAATATAGCACTAGTTTCATTAAATAATAGAGACACTATTTAATAGTCTATTATAAAGCAATCCCCTGTCCATTGAATTTTCCAAAGGGAATTAAACAACTGGATGTTTCCGGTTACTGTTTCTCATTGTCTTCTAAATCACTGTCCGTCCTGTCCCGTCCCGTATGCATATTACATAAATCGAAGGCATAACTTGATGAATAAATTAGTTAGCAATGGTTGGCTTGTTTTCTAAGGGCGCCGATCATAATGCTACCTTTACTAAAAGTAAATTTCACATTGTTCTCAATTGCAAACGAAAAAATGCTGTCTTTTGGAAATTATACGTTTTGATTCTTATCTCAATTAATTATGAATAAAAAAGTGTTAATTAGTCAATACTATATCTGTTAATCTCAATGTGACATACAAACGGTCTGTACTCAACCTTAAAACGCTGAAAATATACAAGGTGTGATTACAAATACAATCAATTATTTCACCGAAAACAATGTAAATAAATTTGGATTGATAATATAGAACATTAACAAAGCAGAGGAAGAGAGTTTAAAATAGGAGTTAAAAAGGAGGGAGAATTATGGCTGAGAAGAAAAAATTACCTAATTCCGAATTTATGTGGAGAAGCAGAGATAAACAAAATAATAAGATCCAAAAGAATACATACACAGAGAATGCCAGATTTTAGAACAACAAAAAAAAGGACAAACAGAAATAAGAAAAGAAGTAAGACCAAGGAAAAGATGGTACGCAGAGGAAAGAGAAATTCAGGATTGGAAAACTAAAGCAAAATATACGGAAGAGTGGAAGCGAATAAAAAAATCAGTTAGATTAAAATTGCAAAACCATTACATTTTTCACTAAATATAAGCAACCAGAAGATCCTTTGGAAAAAATAAAAATATTAAATAATCGAATAGAATGTATCCCGGTTATTGTTTTAAGTTGTAACGAATAGTAAGAGCTCTGCTGCTTTCCGGCTAAATAAAAAAATTTTACAGCTCAGGTGGCACAGCGTGGTGACAGGTGCTAATGATCTCCACAACAATTGGTTTTGTTTCTACAATTTTTCATTTGATCATATAGTGACAATAGAAACCAATTCTAGACCATTTGTACAGCCTTATAACCAGTTGCTGGGTTTTGCATATTTGTTTTTTAATATAATAATCATTTGGGGATGGTTTCCAGAGTTCGCAGACTGTAACTTGCTGGGACGTAATTCCTTTTGTTCAAAACTTGAACTTGATGCTATTGGAACGCAATTTTCATATCGCGCTTGGTAAAGGAGGTCAGACTGCCGGAGAAAACCTATTATTTTTTGAACCAGTTTCTATATTTATTATAGCCTTGAGAATGGATGCAAACTCGTTGGAAACATTGAAATCCCTTTTGGGTGGTGATTTGCATCCTCATATTATTGGATTTGGATCCACCATTTGGTAAAATTAGTAAAATAATTTTCAGTTTTTTATATTTAAACGCCACTGTTATCTTTATATGTGGGATGGCAAAATTGAAATAAAACCTAACGGCCCCTTTACTTCATTAAATAATCAAAAGGGTCGACGTATGTAATTTTACTCCTCAAGTTTGATCCTGAAAGATCACGAATTATCAAATATTAATATTATTTCTAGCATTGCACAAAATTTTGTTCAAATATTCAGTTGTTTGAATATGTTTTTTTTTTAATTATACACACTGTTATGCGTAATGCAAAAAATTCACAAAATACGCAACGTTCTTTTTGGAAATGAATTCAAAAACTCTAAATAAGAGTTATTTAGTAAGAACATATTTTTTTCATCAATTTTTTTCAGGTGTTTTAGTAAAGAAACTGTTCGTTAGTGTCAATTTGACAATATCCCAACTTAAATTATTTTCTTATAATACAGAAAAAGAATCAAATGATGTAGAAAAAAATATTGATGACGCCATAACGACAAATTTTATGTTTTATTTTCTTGACTCACGTCAAATGACGCAGGATAAAATAAACTGTTTCACGTCCATTTACATTTTTTCCAAAAACATTGTACGTTTTTTGAATTTTGTGCATTTCTATATCATAATCTAATACAGTCTAGAGAAAAGAAGAAAAAATTGCACGTTCTGCCATTTTTATAATCTAAAAGAGGCAAGGGGATGTGGGTGAATTCTCTCTGATTTGGAATTGTCATAACATCTCAAAATAAAAAACAATGTGACCGGAAAAAATAGAATAACTTACATATTATTTCGATAAAAGGTAGGATTTTTTGAAATACATCACTCAGTATACATAATTAATACTTTTAGAGCCTGAGGAGAAATATTAGTGAGGCAATGTTCTCTATTCAGCAGTGAGTATTTGGTGGTCAGTTTATGTTATGACATGGACGGGGATGAAGCAGCGGTGTTGTCGGTTGTCTGGGCCGGTGGCGGCAATAATTAATCGGTTTCCAAGAAGTAGACAAAGGGAACGGCAACGACGGCAGGAAGGCGGCTGGAATTCGAGAAGGTGGCCTCTCGAGAGGGGGTGGGTGGTGGCTCTACAGGGACCCGAAAACTAAGAGCCGGCCACTTAATGTGACGCTCGGGACGACGCTTTTGCCTTCTGATGCTTCGAGTATGCTGGACGCCGATGCCTCAAACAGACCTTATTCCCCGTCCTACTTCAATCTTGACCATTTCCTGTTCCTGATGGATTATTTCTTCCAACGTATTATTCTTGACTTCAATGCGGTCTGTCTTTAATTAGAGAGTCCATCGAAATTTTCTCATCTTTCTTGTTCACTTGCTATACACTAAGAAAACTCTTAAAAATTTACATAACACCTTATTTAGGAAAATTCATATCATCATCGCAATTTTTTATGTTTATGTCATTATTTTTTAATATTTCTTCTGGATTCAATTTTCGTGAGCTTCGAAAAGTTATATTAATTGACATTTTGCAGATTAAATGAGAACCGATGAAAACACACAAATTCCATAAATTAATATCAATATTCTTGATAAGTTCATCAGGAATGTAATGGAATCTCTGAGATCGATTTTCAGTATTTCACAACGTTAGATCAATTTGAAATAATGCTCAATTGTCAATGATTGTATCTCAGGAACCTGTTTAGAAAATTTATCAAATAACAATTTGAAACATAAGACTCATTGCAATAATAGCAAAATGTATGGTATAACATTAAATTTGTGTAATTAGGATTTTTTGTATTCCATCGAATTTTAGTTTCTAGAAATTGGTAATTTTCTATTTGAAAATAATTTATTTAAAATTGGGTCACCCACTTTTCATCAATTTCACAATTCAAGACTATGCGGTTCTCAACTATTCATGCTTTTAATTACAAGCCAGTATATTTGTGATTCTGTCTGAGGTAAGGAGATTGTGATGAATACCGAGAATATCTCGATGTCCCCTACCCACTCATATGTTGTTTTCCGTGCCCGAATTTCTTATGTCTTGGATACAAATCTGCACAAATTAGTGAGAATGTATATATTTTAAATTGGCGCAGTCAGTAGGACTCACGTAACAAGATAAATAAATATTGTAATGTATTAGAAATCTAGCTATAAACTGTACTTTTAGAAGTTTATTAAACGAAAAATGAATTTTTGATATTATGTGTTCATAATTTAATTTGAATCAGCTGATAAGCTCAAAAGTAATTGTTTTAATTTGAAAATATGCGAGTTTAACTTAGTGACAAACCATCACAGTACGTTTCCGAGTCATAAAATGATAAATATAAAAAAACGAGATACCCGCACCATGTTTTAAGTTTCCGGTACAAGGCAGGGGATTTAGGGAGCTGAAAAGCAAAGACTCCCGTAGGCAACAAGTTTAGGGAAGACGGAAAGGAGCTTTGACAGTCGCGGGGCATTATAAACAGGGAGGAAAATTAAATTAACGCTTTTATATACAGCAAAAAGTACAAGCGTTCCCCTATTCACTAATTTTTGTTGAGTTTAAGTGTGTCATCAAATTGATCTATCTCAAAACTTTTGTTTTGGATTATTGGAATATTAAAAAATTCACTTACGAATGAGTGAGGCTAGGTAATTAGGTAATTGATTCAGTGAGAAACATTTTTTTGAAAAATGATTTGAAGTAACGTCGTATCAAATGATTTCGCATTGTTAATCATTTTAACTTATTGTTTATCATTCAAAGAAAACACTCAGGACTCGTCACGAATTATGTATTCTTTCCACTGAAAACGGATATGCTGAGGTTTGAGTTTTGAGAGTTGCTCACAGTCATATCAGTGGAACATGTTGGTTAGACCGTAGTGTTTTTGGAGCAGAAAGACATAGCACGGAAATGATCAGCTATTGAATTGAAAATTTAAAACATCAATTATATCGATTGAAAAATCCCAATTCGTATGAAATGTGAATATATTAAATGACCGATTCAACTATAGAGATCAAACAAATTCACCAAAAAAACAAAAATTAAATTTGTGTAATCACGATAAATTTTATTATAATTATATAATCAAATTAAATAGTTCAAGTACATTATTTGTAAATGACAAGCTTTGAGTAACGATGATTCTCGTCCCTAACACAATTTTCTAATTTTTGTGACTCTCCCAAAAGCATACATCCCTAACGTGTAATAATTCTATGAAGTTATATGGAAACTAATAATACATAATGTCGAAAAATTCCATAAATGTGACATGTAGAAACAGAATGTGCTTAGGGAATAATGACAATTCTGGTGATTCACTGTCAAGGGACTGAAGCGTCAGATAGTTGTAAAATTATTCGTACGCCCTTCCATACCTACCTTTCTCCCTAAATTGTGTCACAGAAAACTCATATTTCTATTATTGTGAGATAATAAATGGCATTGTATACGAGGGTAGTTCAAATATAAACAAGAATTTTGGTAGTTACAGTTACAGAGCTAAAATATTTTACAGTTTTCTTACTTTTCAACTTTCATACTTTTGTCACTTTTCTGGAAGCTTTCAAATGCCTTTTTCGTAAAAATTTCTGGAATCGCTTTCGAATCGCAGTGCATATATCCATGGAAAAAATAAATAGTCGCATGGCAAACCAGGACTATGAGGAGGGTCTCCCAACCCAATTCACGGAAGTGCGTGCAAACTTCTCAGCGTGTGAGTTTCTGCTAAAAATTAAGAAGTCTTTGCATCTTGCTGAAAGTAACCAAGCCGTTTATAAATTATTTGCTCAATATGCTGATATCCAATTCTCAAAACGAATAATGATGCGTTGTCAACAGATCCTTATACGTACACTAAAAAGCGAGGTTCGCGATCAGCCTAACATTTAGTGGAGCTTTACGATGCTAAATTTTTCGCTCGGTTATTCAAAAAGTTTTGAGAAATGCACTTTTGATAATGTATCAAGGATTTACATTACCAGCTTGAAGTACTTCACTTTTGATGGAACATCTAGTCGGTTTTCAGAACTCATTTGCTGTGAAAATTGATATACTCGTAGATATACCAAACGTCAAAAATAGTGCATGAATTTTGATATGGAGAAGTTGGAGAGATAGCATTAGGCTAAGTAATATTTTCTTTGGTATCAGCTACAGAATAATAGAAAATTTATTGAAATAGAAGGTAGATAGATGTAAAACCAATTATTGGGACGACCTACAGGAGCTGAGACATGCAAATTCTCTTCCGGGAAACTATCACCAGAGAAGATCTGCTGAATGTATCATCTTAAGTAAAAACAACCTACGAATATTAACAGGAGGCTCTGTCACCTCAATGAACACTCGAAGACCAGAGGATGAAACCTCTATCCACACTCTGTCGAAGTGTGAGACACTACGGAATCCCAGAGCAACACACTCGGGAGTGTATTAAATAGAAGATGCAGATCTGAAACAGCTACAGCTATCCCACATTTTGAACTTTCTAAGACAAGTGGGATCAACAGATAATTCTTTGAAATAACGCATTCAGAAAGAGACAGAGATCTTTTTACTACATTAAAGGAGCTTTATAATTTGACATAAAATTTTGTGTCTACTTAAAAGTCCTTATCAAGAGAGAGGGGTTGGGGTGGTTATCTATCTACTCCACGGAACGAATTCTCCTTTTGGGCCAATTCTCGGGACTAAATCTGCCTACCCATTCAACTAGCAGTAAAACTGCAAATTATGCTGACGGAAAGCCATAGTTTTATTGATGATGAGAGACTTTTAATCAACCTTACTCACTTCTTGCTAGCTTATCTCCAGTCTTTTCCACTGTTTTGCAGATTATTTTCCAATTCTGTATTCCATTTTTCTCTAAGTGAGCCTCATCTTGTCTTTGTGTTTGATTCTGATTTTCGTATAACCTAAGCTTTATTCAACTGCCAACCTTATTTTTTCTAGTCTTTTCACCACCACTGGTGTATCGTGCTACGTATGTGGATATTGTCTTCTTGACCTTACCTATTCATCAATTATTTCATATCTATTCCTATATCTTCTTTTTCGATTATCTCTTCTTATTAGATATTTTCATTATTTTTCTTTTTTGTATGTTTATCTTTAGTCCATATTGTTATTTCTCCTATTATATTTTGAAGCTCTTTCTTTCGATCGTTTATATAAATTAAGATCCATTGTCGCTTTTCATTCTTTTTCCACTTACTTTTTTACCTATTTGGTTCCTGTCAACAGCCTCAAAAGTGTTTTTATTTATTATAGCTCTTCTCAAAGGTTAAATCATCTGCTGCAGTGTGAGTTACATTACCTCATGTAATCGTTCGTTGATCTATTTGATATAAAAGCTGCCTCTATATTATCTAATATGTTGTCTACCTCCAGTCTTGGTCTATTTTCAATTATATAATCGAATAATCGTTCAATAGTTAATTTTATTTTTGCAGCTTCCTTTTCTTGGTATAATTTCAAGTACCAAGCAAATTCAGGACCCATCAAACTAACCAAGGTTACTAGAATAATAAAAGGTTTGTGACATGCGCGCATTTTTTTGTAAACAAACGATCAGCTGCTAGAACACCAGCTACGTCATTATGTTTACATTTTTGTTTCATTTATATTTTTATGTCGCTCAGAACCTCACTAACATTATGTTCGAGTTATGAGGTGTTATCTCTTGCTGATCTAGCTATACAAACTTTTGTTTTCCTTGAACTTGGAGTATTTAAAACAGGAATGGCATTTGTTTTTAAAATAAATTTCGGTTTGAGATTCAAGAGATCTGCCTTCAAATCACGCACATAAACATCCTTTAAAAAATAGTCTGAACAAATCCGTATACTATTGACGTTAACATTCGATCGCAACTCTCAGATGTATATCCACTTCTTTAATAAAGTCTTCTCCTTCGGAAAACGATGGTAGGATACATGTTTTGATTTAATTTCGTGTTTTTAAAAATATTTTTGCATCCATTCACAACACAACAAGGCAACAACAATACTATTGTTACTTTTACAATTTTGACAGATGCTAGCGCTGTTGCCAATCTCATAGCTGTGAGGAACCGGTGACGTCAGGAACTAGCCACTATAAACACACAATCTCTACTGAAAAAGAACGTGCATCTTTATATCTCAATAATTCATTTTCTACTGTTTATCATCTGCATTTCCCTGTAATTCTTCTGTCGTCTATTTTGGCCTCGATAATTAATTGGACAATTATTAGCAGTATTTCTCCAAAAGCGAGTTCAATAGTCACTAATTTTATTACCTTAGGTATGTGAACTGTTCCAAATTACTTTTAACTTAATTGTTAGTTTTTGTATTGTAACAATATCATTCCTGTAACAAAAAACTGATTATGAAGGTTTCAATATATCATTACATTGATTCCAATGAGTTGATCAATCATCATTGACTCGCAGCTAAGGACAGAAGCACAAATAGATTTTCTAGATATTACAATTTTATCATATTTAATTACATCATACTCGTTAGTTAATATTGACATTGTGAATGACAAAGCCCAAATATATCTCATTTAATATGTTTACCTCACAGGTGCGCAATCACAATTGTTTACCGTGAATGGGTAATTTGATGAAGGTCGCACATTCCACAAACAATGATAACAGTCTATTACCTACTAATTATACGCACAGGATAAGACATTAGTGAGGAATAAATCAATATTTATCATTTTATAGTCATCAATTATCTTTCATTGTAATTTTTCTCATTTAAAATGGTCCCTTTATCTTTTTAATTTATTAACGACTACTTCTTATACCAATAAAAGAATATTTTCAAGATTTATTCTATTCTACTTTCATTAAAAACGATTATCGATTGTTAAATAAGATTAAAATTAATTTAACAATAACATAATTAAAAAAAAAAGAATTTTTAATAGTGGTAACTGTAGCTGAGGGGGCAATACCCTGCACGTTTGTAGAATGACCCTTTTGACACATAAAACAACCTTGGAATAGTTGATCGAGAGATCCGAGGATAATTTAAATTATTCTAATCATTATATGGCAAACCACAAGGTTCGTTCTTGGTTCTTGGTGTTCCCAACGCAATACGAATTTAAATAATACCATCGGTGGCGCTGCGGCATACATTTTGACATCATTACATCGTGGTCACGTTTTGTATAGTAGCCAGTGTTGATCACGATTTTCGATTGACAATTTGTACTTACGTATTGTACAGTACCATCGAGCATTGTTGGTACTATTGCCGCAGAGGCTTAACACGTAACACCGTGTATTCTCAATACGTGAGAAGTGAAATAATGACTGACGGTCGAGAAATGAGAAAATTTGCTATTGGCATGTTTATGGAAAATTGATCAATTTATTACAAAAAGGTATTCATTGTATCAAAGAACTATAGATTGAAATTATGTGAAAAAGACAGTAGCAATAATATGTTATTTAAAATTTTATGGTTTCAAAAATTAGGAAAATTATCAGAAAAATAAATGAATTCTAACGCTTTCTGCTTATAAATTCCGCGTATTTAGTCAACAACATAACAGACTTCACAAAGCAATATTTTAAATAGCGGATGGGCGGATTTATAATATTTATACTTTGTTCTAATATGAAAAAGTTTTCCTTAGTCCTTACATCTCAAATATGTCGCGGTACTTAACCAATCAAATTATTTGTAGTTTTATTAGAATTTACAAAATTATTGGACATGAGCCGGCCCTGGTCTTCGGATAGTAGTGTAGAATTATTTATTCCATCAAATACACGACATGGACATACGTAATCATCCATTAAAAATTCATAATTTTCGAAATTTGAAAAATATAATTTTTCAAATCATACAAAATAAATATAAGTCCTATAACTCAGAAAAGAGGAGTCGTGTGAGTTTTTTTTATACCACAGCATTATTTTCACGTCATCTCACTCCGAAATTTTTACATCAAGTCCTGGAACACTCTGTATATTCACTCATAGATTATAATTAAATATAGTTTTATTAAAATTCCACTAGAGTTGGCAATTAATTACTCAATGTCAGTGAATCAATTGAGTGATGGTAAATTGCTTCATTCTGAAATTTTCGCCCTTGTATAAGTATAAAATATAAATATTTTATATTTTTATTGGGTAATTGGGGAATAGTTACGTATTGACGTAGAGTTTTCTATCGTAGAGCATCGTCATTAGATCTGTTAAGATACTGCACTCTTTTCTTGATTATCAGAATCAGATATGGTCCTCTTGAGGATTCAAGTCACAAGGAAACAAAGAGAAACGTCTGCAGCGAAAAAGCAAATCCTAATTCTATTAATTATAGAGCCCCACTCTATTTCGATTCCTCTCAATATTTGCTCTACATTTTCACAGGAACATAACAAAGTCTAGAATATTCTTTTCGATTAAGAGAATAGAACAGTTGTTTAAAGAACAATAAATAATAATAATATATATTTTGTATGATTTAACGTATGTCAAAATAGTTTTGGTACAAAATTTAATTTAAAAATTTTGTGCCTTGTGTACAAAAAATTATTTATATTGTTGACAGTTAGTCATTGTTTATGTTGGTTTAATTTCAATGTCTTATTAGTTGGAAATAAGAAGAAGCATTTATAATTTGGTTGCACAGATCTCAGTTTGACATAGTTCACATTTTGTAAGACGAAAATACTTCACGCAGAAGCATTTATCGTGCTATAGCCAAAGAATTTTCACCCGAGAAAAAGCAGAAAGTCTGGTAACAAGAGCAAAAGACAGATTCGGGGTTTCCGTAATAAAATTAGCGCATGAATACCATATTTCAAACCAAGCACGAATACCAACTTGCTCTGTCAACTAAGGTATATAGAGAATAGTCCCATAATGTAATCTTCTTTAAACTCCATACACTTTTACCAGCGATGTTTAATAAGTTCGATATCTTTTTTATAATTAGAATTATCAAGCTCCTCAAAAATGCGGCCATTTTTGCTTTATTTCTTCGCTCAAATGTTGCAATAAGTTCGCATAATACTTGCCGTTAATAGATTTTCCTTTTTTAAAATAGTCAATGAAAATTATCCCCCGCGCATCCCAAAAAACCTACGCCATGACCTTACCTGCAGATGGAAAGATCTTTGCCTTCTTTGGAGCTGGTTCTCCCTTTTCTGTTTTGATTTTTCTTTTGTTTCGGGTGTGAAGTGATGAAACCACGGCCTTCTCATGTCGAAATTTTCGAGCGATTTTCTTCAACATTTCTGTAGTCTTCACCTCATTTGGTTGACCCCTACGATGCTGCTCTTCGCAGATCGTACGGCCTCGTTTAAACTCTGTCACCCAATATTTTATATATAGATGGCCGCCAAATTAATGCATAATAACGTGTCGTCTTCAAACTTGAACCATATGCTGTATAGATTATGAAACTTTGTAATTCAGTGGTATTTTTCAATCAAATACTGCTAGCTCTAAGTCAGGCCAGGTACTTCTTGGACTATCCTTGTACATTGTTGTCAAAAATTTGCTGATAATGTTTTGGTCTAGTGTGCGATTACGAAGATATCTGAGCCTTATGTGGCAAGAAGTTGCATAAAATCGTGAGATAACGATGATTAGATCACCATCATATTATTGTGAGCTAAGCCTGATTTAACTGGTATACCTAGGCACAGATAAAAAAGTTAAAAATGAGTGAAGTTAAACAGTTGTTTTTGCATGCTGTCAATAATGTGACACCACCTGAAAACTGGGAAAAGACTGTAAATCATAAGATTAAAGAAGAAGAGATAATGTGGAAGCTGCATAATATTACTGACGAAATGATAAAGCCATTGTACATATTGGTTGGAACAGTTCGTTTTCTAATTCACATTTTGATTTATAAGCTTCATTTATGACCGTAATATTTTTTAAAACTCAAATTTCCAACCCTTATACCTTTATAACCAATATGGCATAACGTTCTTAACATACGTTATAAGAAAATGAAACATTTTAAAAACAATTTCATGTTAGAAGTAGACTAATTACATAAAAATATAAGTGTACACCTTATATATTCATTATATGTATACAAATGTAATATTTCTTTAATTACTCATTTATTAGAACTTTTGATATGTTTCTGTTTTTTTAAATCTTCTCGATTTTAGGTCTTTTGTTTAAAAATTAGTTTGTTTTAAATAATTTTTGAAAGATATAAAATTGACACTGACAATTTGCGTATTTATATTGATCAACAAATCACCTTCATCATGAATATCAAAATAAGGATAAAATCAACTTAGAACTTTGTTCTTATAAGAAAAATTAATTTTTCCCTAGTCCTTACATCTCAAATATATAGCAGTAGTCAATGAAATTATTTGTAGTTGTACTATATTTTACAAAATAGAGTTATAAATTCTACTTAAATTATTTTATCATTTATAGCTTTTTCGTTCTTATGAATGTGAAACATTTCTAAAAATTCTCTTTTTCCTGTATTAGATTTTTTAATCTTTTTAATTGAATTTATGTTTTTTTGATATTTCATGATTCTTGATTACAGTTTTTATTTTTTTTTATCGTAATGATGAACTTTTAATCTATTTTCTAAATACTGAGATGTCTGCCCTACGTAAACAACGTCATAATTAGTACAATGCACTTGATATATAATATTACTTCTTTTGTTTTTTGGTGTTTTAGATTTTAGTTTAATGGAATATTTGGATAATGTATTATGTCCTTTATGACTTATACTAATATCATATTTATTGAAATAATTCGATAATTGTGGCAAGGAAATATGTTTTATGTTTTGATGTTATGTTTCTGTTTTGTTTTTTAATTCATTTTTAGTTTGATTTTATTCTCATTTTGATATCCATAATGAAGGTGATCTACTGATCAATATAAATACGCAAATTGGCAGTGTCCATATCATATTTTAGTAAAGACTTAAAGAAAAGTAGAAACCTCAATTTTATCCATCTTTCAAAAATTATTTAAAAAAAACAAATTTTGAAACAGAAGAAACCTAAAATCAGGAAGATTTAGAAACATAAACAAATGTAATATTATATGAAAATACTCAATGTATAACTTGATATTTTAAGTTACAACAATAAGAAGTAATACGTCTATGGATTCTCATTATTTTAATTCTTTCGTAATCATAATGGACTAAATCGTTGAACCAATTTTTTTATGCATCAGCACACGATCTAACAGATCTAGTTGACAACTATGCACATCATCAACAAGCTAATGAAAACTTACCGGTGACGGCCCTGCCCTATTTGTCTGAAATAGAAGGTGGGGACACTAATTTTGGGACAAACCTCGTATATAATTTGCGTTATATTTGTATTCTAATCTAATTTCAGCCATAGACAACAAAGTACAAGTTGGTTAAATTCTATAGAATTTATTTAAGGAAAATAGTAAACTGATATACGAGAATTTCCGGCGCGTGTAAGTGAATCCTAATGGTGTTACTTGGAGTTCTCGACCGGCATGCGACAATATTCCACGAAATAAATGGTTACTATTATTGCAATAACGCAGTCTAAAAGTAAACTTGAAGGTGGGTGGTAACCCATTAACTTCGAAGCAATAACATCTTTGATGCATTTGACCCGTCATCGTCGGTTCAAAGGTCACAAGTCACAAGAAAAGCTGTGACATCGGTGTAAACGACAAATCGAAAATAGAATTCAGTTTCAAACAAGGGCGAAACGTTTTAATCGGAGTATTTAATTTCAGGTATATATTAGAGAAGTTTGTCTCTAATGATAGTTGCTTTTGAAATAATTAATGTATTTATTATGTATATTTTCTTAGTGGGGAAATTAAAACTTAAATAAATTGGGGATTGTGTTGAAGCTACAGTTGTAAGGAACGTCGTTTCGCCTTCGTCAGATTAATGTAACAACATAATTCTTGTACCATGGCCCTTGTGGTGAATTTTTTGAATTAATTACGGAAATGAATTGCCTCGAGATGAGATTTTAATGACAAAAAATTAAAATTGTCGCAGATGTGGACGTATAAATTGATAATTCCCAAGATCTACGACCCTTGTTAAGCAATGCGTTTTAATTACAATAATTCCACTTAGGGAGCCAAGATAGATTAGAAGTTTTACGTCAGGATTAATTGCCTTCCTTTGCAGCTACAACGCATTTTTATTAAGAAAATTACTGAATAATTTCACTTTATTTTCCCTCTTTAAATCACTGCTAATTCTTATTGTATGTGTAAATTAACCAAATATATCTCGAAATTCTGACGTTAAGATGAACATAAAAAAGTTATTGTGATAAACTAACATAACCCACTTGACTAGGAAGCACAAAAATTTTCAAAAATAAGAAACATTTGTGTATTTGGCACGTTAAATAAGAAAAAAAAATAAATCCTGGAATTGAAATACGTTGTATAGGAATAGAATATTTCATTAAAGGTCTGGAAATAAGTATTTTTTTGTGCGCGTGTGACAAATTCTTATGCAACCACTAGAAAATCCATTTCTGGACGTGTAACGAACGATAATTTTTATTATACTATCTGAAAACAACGCATATAAGGATAAGTATTAATAATAGAAGGATGGTGTCAGAAGTACCTGGCTTGACCTAGAAATGGCGGTAGTTGCTTGCCAAATACCACTGTATTGGAAAGTACACAATCTATACAGTATATATTGCAAGTTTCAAGACGCCACATCATTTAGTATTTGTTTGGCAGCCATCAATAGTGAACGTTTTCAGTAAATTTGTAAACATCGTTATGTGATACAATACTTCTATTTGAAAGCCCAACCAATAGAGAAACTGAACTAGATTCTACTCTGGGTGAAACTGCTCCTTCGTTATCAATGGTAAAATATTGGGTAGAATAGTTTAAACGTATGACCTGCATCGTAGTGGTCGATCCAATGAGGTGACAACTCCATAAATATTGGATGATCGTCGACTGAAAGTACGCGACCTAGCAGACATAATAGGCATTTCAAAAAGTGCGGATCATAGCATATTAACTGAAAAACCACTTAATGACCATGGATGAAACGTGGGTCCATCATTTCACACCCGAAACAAAAGAACAATCAACACAATGGACTGAAAAGGGAGAATGGGCTCCAAAGAAGGCAAAGACCGTTCCATCTGCAGGCGTCGTTTTTTATTTTGGAGAAAAAGAAAAAATATCAACGGCGCGAAATAAAGCAAAAATAACGGCATTTAGCTAATGAGAAAAGTTTGTTTTATCAAGACAATGCACCAGCTCACACATCCGTTATTGCAATGACCAAAATTAACGAATTAAAGCTTGAATTACTATTTCATGTACCCTTTTAATCAGGTTTAGCCCCCTCACATTATTTTCTCTTCCCAGATCTGAATAATTGGATCGATGGTCAAGATTTTCCAACAATGAGAAGATGACGTCGGCGTTTAACGGCTATTTTCGGAAGCTTCCAAAATTTTTGTGTTTTCTTTGTTGGGTCAGGTATGTCTGGGACCATCCCCGTACATCGCAATAGTACCAAATATGATCAACATTTCCATAACAACGAAATATTTTTGTTCTATTTTCTGTCAATTCAATTCATGTTAGTTTAAAAAAGTGTAATCGAAAGAAAATCTAAATTTTCCTAAAAACATAGAACTTCTGCACTGGAGGAGCGAGAATTCAAATCGACACTTCAAGTCAAAATAATAATATTTCAAATAAAAAAAATTACAGCGTGTTTGAGACATAAAAAGGTAAATTTCCACCTTTTTTCGTGAAAAAATATTTTTCTTCAAATGATAAATATAAAAAATATTAAACTTGATTATTTGTATTTACATAAATTTTGAGGTTATGTGAGAAAAGTATAGATACAAAATTTCCTATGTAACTTTCCAAACACGATTTGTACTTTTTCGTAAATCCAAATAAACCGTTTTTTACCCCTAAAAACCCCCTTCCTTTTTTTCCATTTTTCTTCATTCTAATATCATTTTTTTATTGGTTTAAACAATTATAGACCTTGGTCTAATAGCAATATTTCTATTAAAATTAACTTATTTAAAAAAATTGCAACAACTAAACTAACAAGCTCGTACCATTTTTTGCTAATTAATTTATATTATATTTTAAACGCTATTCTAGTGATAACTAAAAGTGAGAACTGATAATGTTACTTAACAGATGTTACTGTGTACTTTTGAAGTATTTTTATTACATTTATACAGGGCGAGACTTCGAAAAATATAAAAATAAGACAAGTAAAATACCCAAATTCGTATTCCATTCCATGTTCCGCACGAAAGGAATGAAGATACACATATTATATCAATATCCCAAAATTTCAAGATGTAGGAAGGGAATTGGAAGAAGACGAACCCTTTTGAGCTGTATATGGAAGCTATACAATAATTTGATATAGAATATAATATTTTTCTGATCCATTCGGTATTAATATTTATATTATCGATGTGTCGCTACTAACTCTGAGTCACCTGGGTGGAAACTTCGTTATATGAATACCTAGCGACTCTGTTGTGATATTCACGAATTCCTTGTCGTTAACGGATAGCTGCTGCTACCATAAAATGAATATAAAATATTTTATAGATTTCTTAACATCCATTTAAATGTTTGTTTTATATACAAAACATTGTTGATTGCAGCTAGTTTACTTATAAATGTTCCTAATGAACTTTATCGTCATCCATAAGCATTTATTTTTATTACAACGGACTTAAAATAGGATTATATGAACAAGTCATTAATATTGTTACATATCCTGTGGAGGTTTCGCATGCCACAAAATTGTATTGCATAATCATTGTTTGCAAAAACAGGAACTTAAGTACCCACCTCATTTGTCGTATCACATTACATTGTTATAAATTACTCTACTCAATTATTTGGAAATAAATTCGCAGACATTTTTTCATTTCTTTCTCTTTCTCACATACTCTGATCATTATCGAATTTCTGAGAGCGTTAGATTGAGATGACTCTTTGACTCTTATCAATACATCGTATTGGTGGCGTCTTCTCTGTTTCTCCAAACTTACAAAATGTTTGGCTTGTTATTATGATAATTTCATTGTGGACTCTAATGACCTCTACGTTATATTCAGAATTCGCAGCGCAACGTCTTCAAGGTATCTTCCTGTTCGCTGCTTTGAATGTCCATACATCAATCCCATATTATAAAATGGCGACAATCTTGTTTTTATACTTTGCGTAATAAGTTGGTACTTCAACCACTTCAACTAACATGTGAGATGTTATCTTTTGAATTGCTCTTTCATGGCCTTATCAGTGCTTATCCTAAATCTATTGAGTATGGTCAGGAAGATTTCGAGTTTCAAGACTCGCGAGTAAAAAGCAACCTGTACCTCGGTGCGTTTTTATGACCCATCTTTTGATGTCTAGATCGCCTGTTATACGAATGCATTTGTCCACTTTTTGCATATTATCAGATTTGCAGATTCAAAGACTTCAAAGTTATCGAAGGGGGCCTGGACATTTTCAGCATGCCGTTTAATGTGAATTGTGATTCAGTTAAACCAGAATTGCTGATTGAGTTGCGATGTCACTCTGATTTGAAGCAATTGTTTCTTACCGTTCCTAAAATTGAATTCTAGAAGCCTCGATCAAAATCGAGCTTCCCAAACCTGTGATCTCACGCTCAAAAGATAATTGGGATGTTTACATCTTCCTACATCTGTGAACAAGTGGTTTCTACTATGGAGCTTAGCATCAACAGCATCAGAAATCTATTGATTGATGACAATTTAGCTTCACTTTTGCGAATTTGCTCATTCCAATCTGATTACAAACAACTTTTAGAAGCTCAGGTACAATTTCATCTGTCGCATGCGCCATCATATTCTTCTAAAAAATAATCCAATTTCGTAACTTTTCTACTACTTTACACTAACTTTTCACAATTGTAGCATATATAATTTGAGTGTGATGTAAAAAATAAGAATAAAGTTCATCGTTTATAATTTTTTTTGGCCCACTTACATAATTTTTAGTTTTATCTGTCCCTTTCTCTAAAAAGTTTGCCTATGAAAAATTATGCATTAATCAATTTAAGAAGCTTTAAAATACTTTTTTTGGTCAGCATTGTTGAAACTTAATCCAGCTTTGTCTTCTCAAAAGTAGAAAGCGCCATTCTCTTCAGCCCATTGCAAACCTAGCTTAAAGGCGTTAATTGCTGTGTTGTCATCTGCAGAGTCATCATTTCCCTGATCTATTGTATAACTAGGAATCTCTTTTATAATCGCTTCATCAGACATTTCATGAAGGATTTTTTCCTCTTTATCTTTATCACTATATGAATATATGGTAGGAGTGGCGTTTATAACTGGACATAGCATTTTCCAAAAAGATGTAATAGTTGGTGAAGTTAATGCTTTCCACGATTATGAAAGTTTTTTATATTGGCTGGACTTTTGATACAGCTTTCAGAAGTGGGTCTTTCTCATAATCTTGTATTAAAAATTGAAAATGCTGATCTATGGCTTGAATCAGTGCTGTGTAGTTTGGAGGAAGAAACATCGCAGTGATGCATATATCCTCAGTTGTCAGTTTTTCAGATAGATGACCGGGAGCGTTATCAAGAAGTAATAACGCCTTTTTAGAAAAATATTTAATCTTTCAACCATTCTCTAGCTTACGTACGAAGTCTTCATTAAGCACTTTTTGAAATGATCCACGCACTCAATTGTCCATTGTAGTGTATAGGTAAATCAATATTTTTGAATGTACGTGGTACGGATTAAACGTATGCCATGAAACGTTTTAGCTGTCCCTCACTAGCCCCATGATCATCTTTGTTTATCATTTCCTCATTTCCACTTAGGTTTTATGGCCAAGTGGACGCATTCCTATATTTTCCTCAAGAAACCACGTGTATAGCTTCTTTAACTTCTGAATGTTCAGCTTTCTTGAGTGTCTGTCTATGGCCTGGCCAACAGTCAGTAGTTGACACAAACCGTTTAATCTTCTCGTGGTTTTTTATTGTCATAAATTGTCGATTCATTTAATAAACTACTGAAAGAATACTAGGTACGTATACGTAATATACTTTTTAGACGCCGCCATCTGAAAGTTGTTCGTTCTGTATTCATTTACATACCGAACGTTGCGTTTTGAGTGTTCCATGTAGTGAAAGTGACTTCAAAACACTTTCGGGACGCTCTGGAGTAGTAAACTTTAACTTCCTTAAATGTGACTCTAGCCACTTCAATGTTGACAGTTGACAGTTTCACTTTGATGATTTTGCATAACCTTAAATTTTTAATTCTCTGAAATTATTTGTTTTATCCGAAGTTTTGTCTAAATCACCGATGAGAGCAATGCTGCCGTTCTTAATTCGTTGCCGGATAAATCTCGTGTAAGGTACGAAAAACAATACGAGCTCGACGAGCATTCTCGATGATTAGAAGGACTTTCGCAATAAAACAAGATGTTCACATCAGCAAAAAAATAGAAAACTTTAACCAGAGAAAATATAATAGAATTCTTGTTACATTCTTATACGTCGTCTAAAAAATGTTTTGTACACCGCGGCCAGAATACTCGTCTGTTGCTCGTCTCGCAATTTTCAGACTCCTCCAACAAAGTAACACTTTTAGTCTTTGGCATACAAATAACTTTTTACTTGTACCTTGTATAGTATGATATTTTCGGCTCGTATCAATGAATTATCAATTATTTCCACTTTCTTATCTCCAAAACTAGTAGGTTTCGGACTAACGTTTCATTTCTGCTACGTCCCGTATAATAATTAAAATTACAAAATAGAATAAATAAATGGAGGTCCAAAAATATTTGTAATAAGTCTGATAATTGTATTAATTAGTTCGGGTGTATCATCAATGCAAAATGTGAGGTTATAATTGAAGTTAATAGACCATCATAGTATGAATTTTCGAAGTTGTTATGGGTAGTTGTAATATCAAGACTTACTTAACCTTAATAATATCGCTCCTTCAGTAATTTCAAGAGTATTATATCCTGTGCAAAGCAAGTATACAATGAGAAATATAATTGATAGTAATACAAAGTTCGACATTGTTGTTAAATTAATATCAGCAAAAGTTGAAGTTGTTCGAAGTAAACATCAGCTGCTACCGCGTTGTGATATACTTTGCTGAAATTCGATGGACTTCTACAAAGTTCATTATAGTTCGCTTCAAGTACGTGACTATCTGGTAATAATGACAGGTGAGGTAATTGCAGATTTAGCGTGAGGATGATGGCATTATGGCCGTATTGCCATAGTGGTTGGTTGCCATATCTAATCATCGTACGTTCCAGTGGCGCTGCTAGTATATATTTTCATTTATGCAATAAAGAACTAAAATAGGGTAAACTAGATCACAAGCGGGCAGTGTAAACAAAAATATCAAAACAGCTGGTAGTTTCTTTTCTTAACTTGATGTTATTAAAACTAGTCCTACTTTTAATACATAAAAAGACCTCTGTTGAATATAAATTTGAGTATACAATTCCAAAATACTACGAGGGCTGCTGCTTACATTTTCAGACATGTTAAATCTGACATTACCAACATAAAGTTTGACATTTTCAATTGTGAAACTCAGAACTTGTTGCCAAAAAATACAATTAAATCTTGAATATTTTCATGCGATGATTTTCTATGATTAAACCAACAGCAATGTGCCGATTAAATCACTTCGACTTTTGGTGATGGAGCAACATCTATACTCACCATGTTTGGCTCGTTTTCCAAAATCAATCTTGGTCGCACCTCGCTACAGGATAAATTTCTTGAAGGTTGTCCAAAATCAACTGTTGTTCCAGAAAACATCGATGTTGTGAGTAAACTGTTATAACAAGATCGTCATGTGATATACCGTGAGATTAAGTCATACTTGGGCATACATTCAATATTGCATGAACATTTGACTCCGCGTTGGATACCGCATAATTTGACAATCGCTCAAAAAAATCTTTTTTTGATTGGTACAAAGAAACACTGAAAATATTCAATCGGGATGCTTCAAAAGATGTCTATAAGATCGTAGCAGGCGACGAATCATTAATCTATGTGTATAAACCCGAAACTGAGCAACAATCGCCAAATTTTACAGCAGTTGACACGAACCACTTCAAAGCCATTTGTTGCCTGTTTTTCGGAATAACTACCATTCCATTAGAGAAACGTAGGATGGTCAATTCTGGATAGTACACCACGACAATGCGAGCTTTCACACATCAGTTGAAATTGGAAAAATTGAATTTATGGGTCATACGCCGCACACTCCTTGTTTGGTATCCAATGATTTCTTCTTATTCCCGCGGATCAAAAATAAATTGCGATTTTCTACACTTGAAGAATCGGTTGATCCATTCAAATCACATGTTTTGGAAGTACCTCGATCGGAATGGAAAAAAGGCTATAGCCAATTATGAATATTTATTTTCATTTATCCATCTCAAAACTATCTCGAATTTGTGAAGTATTTCTGATTTTCCATATTCAAACAATTGTAAAATTTTATTTGTATTGAAATGAATTGTTTACATAAATGCTTCTGATTACAACGGCAACTATCTGAGAAATTCGTTTCTATTTTGTCACGAGGGCACGTAATATAAAATGTACCCTTCCAATTTTAGTTATAAGAAACAATGACGAATAGTGCATGTGACAAGCAACGAGAGGAATATAAACTGGTTAGTTATCAATTACAAAATGATCCTTGCGTAATTTAGAAGGCTCTTCAATATTTAATTTAAAATTGGCACTAATCCCGCAAAGACAAGGGTACAGGGACAGGGAGGACGGCAGCAATTTTCGAGTGTCCCCTCGACAAGGGTGATGCATTGGACATGTTTCCTCGGGGCTAGTAGCTCAATCGGCTAGAAAATTACAAATATTCAAAGCTCATCTTTGGAAATAATAAGTTTCTTTTTCCGTGGCTCTGAAAGTAATTATAGGGGGTGTTTCATAATTGATAACTTATATAATAAATTCAATTGTAGTAATAAATATTTTACGCTTTGTCTTTGGTTACGAGCTAATAAAAACATCTGGAGCAAGCTATAATGTTGCCTACAAGACGAGACGAAAAAAATCTCGTAGTGCCTCAGTCCTAGTCTCAATAAACTGCAAAAGCTCCCACAATGTCAATTGCATTATGAGCAGTTGCAATATCTGAACAAAACAAAACAAAACCTTTCAGAATATGTTTTGTTTGTGAACTATATTAATCTAGATCCAGCACCTTTTTGCATATACAGGGTGCTTCTAAATCAGGAGGTGATTGCTCGTATGGAATTGAGATGGGTCTTCAATGTATCAACATTTCCTCAGACCACCACTTTCCGATATATCAAGATAAAAATGGTGACTATATGAGTTTTTATTTTTTTCTAAAATTTCAGTAATGCTAGAAACTAGAAATTTCGTATTTTTCGTGCACTCGCAAAGTATTAACCACAGATAATTTTTCAATATTTCTGTTTCATTATACCGGGGTGAAATTAGCAACCCTTATTCCATTTTATATCATTATTCCACTTCATATAAAAACTTTTCCATTTCCTGCACTTATTACGAATCGTATTACATTTTACGTTTTTACTGTTTTCCTTATAATTTACAAATAAAATTAAAAATTATGGTGTTTATTTTTTTTTCTGCAGCTGAGGGTTTTGGGAAAAAATTCAAGAACAAAAAAATATTTTCAAATAAAACGATTTCAAATTATAATTTTATTTCATAAAACTTCATCTTGAAAGAAAATTTTGATATGAAATAAAGTAATGGCTGCTAATTCCACCCCTGTAAAATCTAACAGTTATTCCTTTGTAAGTGCACGAAAATTACAGAATGTCAAGTTTCTAGCATTACTACAAAGTCAGCTTCGTACAAGCCGTTTTGTACGAAACTGGAATTCACCAGCTTCGTACAGCGACGATTGTACCGAGCCGGCTCGTACCGAGCCATACTTGTACGGAGTGCAATCTTCGCTGCTGGAACGCATTATTTCGATGTTAGTAAACAGCTTGACGTTATGATTTGGCATCGTTTGGTTAGTCGAATCGCGTCTGCCAAACCGTGTACATTTATCTTTCAAAATGGCAGTAGATCAAATGAAAATCATGTTTAAAAACAATTTGTCTGAAATGAAAAATAATTGTTATGCCACACTTAGGTTGCAACACGTAAGATATGGTTAGTTTTTTTCGAAAAATCGACTGTATATTTTATTGATAACAACTTGAATTTCTGTCTGATCATTATCTCACTTTTAACCCGATTAAAGTATGTAATTGCTTTTAATCGGCACATAGCTTGATGAAAAATTAAGCATTTCGAAATTTGCTAATGATTTGAAAGCAAGCAATTGACTTATGAATAAAATATGTTAAAATGATACTCCTGTATATTTTAAAATAAAATAACTAGAAAACTAAAATGAGAAATGACCGTGTTTATTACTGGTTCAGCAGCAAAGATTGCACTCCGTACAAGAATGGCTCGGTACGAGCCGGTTCGGTACAATCGTCGCTGTACGAAGCCCTCGACGGGCTAGTACGCAGCTGACTTCGTACAAAATCGCCTGTACAAAGCCGGCTTTGTACAATTTCGGGCTTGGTACGTAACATATACATTTTTAAATGAACTTTCTCGCCTTTCTGACAATAAAAAGTCTTATTATTCACAGTTCCACTCTTATCAGAAGTAAAATATGACTCGTGGTTAATGAGCTCTCTTCTAAAAATTTCACAGAAGCGCGAACAAGTTTAGGAATAAACATTTAAAAATTTTAAAGGCTTTAGATCTAAGTCATCTAAGAGCCTCATATCTTCTTATCCAGCAATTGGAAAATTTTTGACTTCTCTTCCGTATCTCTTCCATGGTTATATAACTTGATCAAGTTGAAACTGGGCAGAATGGAAAGAATAAAGAAAAGGACACGACTTATCTTTTTTGTATAAAGAAATAATATATCAATCACCTGTTTCATTAATACTAGTCAAATGTTTAATGACTTTCTTTGGATTTGTTCTCATAGTAGAGTTTAATTATTCTATTATATAATTCTTGCAGTACTACAGAGTTGTCCATGTCATGTTCTTGGTATATCATTTTCAAAATGACCTATTTCATTTCATGAATTTTTGATATTTAGATCATATGATTTAATTAACAAAATTCATTTAGTTAAGGTATTTCCTTCATTTGAATATTCTATGATAATAGTATAATTATGCTTTGAACTAAATTCGGTACACCCTGTATACTTATGTTGTCAGTCTCAGGAATTATTAATCTTACATGATTCCATTTTTCTTCTGCGGTGATCTTACTGTTTTGCAAATAATATGGAGTAATGGAGATTGCTTCAAGTTTAACAGGTAAATGATTGATGAGTACTTTTGCAGCGTATATATTTTTAATTTGCGGACTAATTGCATCTATGTATTTTGTTTTTGTACGCATAAAATCAAGAAAAGCATTCCTCTAATGACTTTTATTACGTAACTATTGGTAAGAACAGGTACAGTGTTGCAGCATTAACATTTTATTAGTTTTTATTGGGTTATGACGAGGACGTAAATGAGTTCAATAAAAATAGTAAAGTAAAAATTGGAAAAAGAATTCAAAAAGAAAGTATATCAGATTTTCAAAATGTATCTAACGAATCTAGATACGAAAATGGTCCCAGAAGTACCTGGCCAGACCTAGAGATGGCGGTAGTTGCTTGAAAAATATCACTGTATTAAAAAGTACACAATCTACACAGCATATGTTTCGAGTTTGAAGACGCCAAGTTGTTTAGTATTTGTTTGACAGCCATTAATAGTAAACGTTCTCAGTGAATTTGTAAACATGGAAAAAAATGGGGTAATTATGCAGTTCAAGCCCCTCACCTCCGATCGCCTTGAAATTTCAATATGTACAATTTTTCACGCTGAACAAGTGCCCAAAACCGGACCCCCGTTTTGTTTTTGAATTAAAAAAATAATATAATATTTACTTTGTAATGTTAAGCATCATTTAACTTTCACTTTAAAAAAATCTAACTCAAAATTAGTACAAAAAAAACTATAGACTTTCTCAAATTGTGATATGGTTGCCGAAACCGGACCCCTTGTCAAAATAACAATAAAAAAATTTAAGAATTGTTTTAAATCAAAGAATACTCATTCTAGTTTCAAATATAAACATAATTTAACAATTACAATACAATATAATACAATAAGATGAAGATGTAAATCCCAGAAAATGATAATTCCTTAGCGACAATAATTCAGCACCAGCAACAAGAGGGGTCCGGTTTAAGCAACTAAAGCCATCAGTTTGTTAACCCGATTAATTTTGAACCAAATATCTAAATGAAACGTTTTGTGATAAACAATAAACTTAAAATTTGCCAATTAAGAATATATATAGACATATAGGCTTACCTGAAAATATCTAGGAAAAATAACGAAAACTGTAGCACTGCTCAAAAACTTTTTTCACTATCAAACCATGTAATAGTGAAATGGTGGTGAACATGTGAAGTGGGCTTTGTGTGGTAGATGCCTAAACTACTCCTTACAGTTGAATAGGACAAAGTTCAGGAGAATGCAGTATCAGAAGCCCAGAGGTCCACTTTAAGGGAAGGGGTCGGGTTTAGGATGCTTTCCTCTATATATGCTGGGCGTGGACATGTCATCTTCACATAGTTTTGTTAGGTTGGAAAATGTAAAAATTGAATAGTTTTTACTTATACTTTACGAATGTCTGATGCAAAAGGAAGTTGTAAGTAGGGACGGGGAGGGGGGATGTAGTGTTCTTAATCTAACCTAACCTAACCTAACTCAGAAACAGAGAAAGCAGCACTGTTGGCAGTACATGGCTGAATTCCGTTTTAAAAGAAGTTTCTCGTGATGTAAAAGCTAAACTAGATTCTACTCTGGGTGTTCTTTGGTATACGCTCTCTTTGCCTGACATATTCCGTTGTCTTAAGAGTTAGGCATTGTCTCACCTTCGGCTACTTGCGCAGGAACACTTGCTACGAATCGTAACGTATATGGCAACTAAGACATAAGGAAGTGTACATTGTTAAAGATAGAATCCACAAAAAAACGGAGAAAGCTAAAACAAATGTGGAGAAAAACATAACTAGAAAGCAAAAACGCCGATTAGGAAATATGGTAATGAATTATAATGAGATTGTACTAGTTTTTTATAAACAAAATTATCATAAGCTAAATTAAGATTTCTATATCATTTAGTTTTGCATTTATTATGATAGTTTCATCCCATGTTGATAGATGAATGTACCACTTTCAATTAAATAGTAATAGTCAAAAAAGGGCAGTTACATGTTATACTAATTGATGTAGTCTGCAGTCGTTTAACGGAAGGAAACTGAGGAAAAATGCTTTCAATTCGACAAGTCACTTGAAGTCAATTTTTTACGTAGACGAACCATAATCCATGTTAGTGACAGTTTGGCATGTATCGAGAGAATGGGAGTAAATTGCAATGAAAACTGGTACGCGTTATCTAAAAGGGTTAGGAAGATAAAGGGAGACTGTAAATGAGTTAGTTACCCGTTTCGTAGCCGGCGGTCACTTTCATTAACCGGCCACTTGACAAATGATAATTGGTAAAGCGATTGGTCACTCTGCTCGCTGTCACTTACCTACAACCCTAGCGAAGTCTATTAGTTCTAAGAATGGCAAATACTAATTGTTAATGATTTATATTGAATTCTGCTACATCACATATTTACTAGGGATATTTATTTTCAGTCAACAGTGTGACATTAGTAAAATTTCATTATTTCTATTAATCTCTCAACAGTTATATCGTTATAATCACATAATTTAGAGGTATAAAATTATGTGTGGAAAATGCGTCTTCACAATAATAAAAGGTAAGTTAAAATACTTGAAGTTTTCTTACAATGAGATTTCCAGTATATAATACGAGACTTGAGTTTTGAGATATGGCAATACTGATGTGAATATGTCATCATAAAGTTTGACATTTTTATTGATACTCTCATTTTGAACGTGTTGTTATACGAGTGCTATTTGAGATGTTTTCATACTTGAATCATTAGTCTTGTCTTGGTTAAATGAAATTAAATCTGGAACAATTTCGTGCGACGATTTCCTATGATTTTCGAGGTGCATTAAACAGCAGTGTGCGATCAGTCGCTTCAACTTTTGGTAATGAAGCACCATCTCGAGTCACCGGGTTTCGCTGGTTTTTCAAATCCAATCATTGTCGCACTTCGCTACAGGATGAATTTCGAGAAGGTCCTCGTATTAGCTCAGATTCTTATTGAACATAATCACACATATGAAGTAACCTGCACAAAGATCAATTTTTTAATGGAAACTTTGCAAAATAAACAAGATGGGAGTGTTATTAAGTAAATTTAGTAGTAGAAACCCATAGAACGGCTGAAGAATTTTCAAGACGAAGAGCAATAATACAAATATACTTCCTTGTATTAGTTTTCTCATAATATTCTTTTTTTTGAGGTATAAGCGTACGCAGCTGCTATCTCTAAATGTATTTTGATAATTCTACTGATTAAAATAGTGAATTTACGATTATTAGATAGATAACTCTCTGTACCTCTGCTTAAAGCAGCTGTATATGAAATTGAAATCGGTAATGTTACGACTATAATAACCAGTATAGTTAAATTATCGTGACCTGTAAAGAAGAAACAGTGTACAAACTGCTTTGAAATTTTTTGAAAGTGGTTGTATGAAAATTTCCTCAACCAGAACCGGACTGGCCAGATTGACTATCTAAAAAAAAACAAGATGATTTTTGACATCTCTTGTACAGTCCAATTCCATAAAGAAATAAATAATAGTCAGGCAAGTTAAAAGTTCAGTCGTGGTGGAACAGTTTGCCTGTCCGTTTTTTTGTTTAACTCCGAGCACTTCTCTTGAATGTCTTCCCACAATCTTGTCAATTTTTTACAGTATAGTACTGAATCGTCTTAGAATTTCCCTCACATTTCCACTAAACTATCTCACTTCACCACCCCTCGACAACGATTTTTCCCTTTCAACTAATTATATACAAGGTGTCTCAAAAGAATATTCACGTTTGTATTGCTTATTGCGTGAAACACACGTCCAATAGATCTCTGTCAAGATTTCGAGAAATTTTTCTGGTAAATTTATCTCCAGGAGAGGTGACATAAGTTCATGCAGTCCGGTTTCAACACCTATGGACTTTTGCCAGTTGGGTTATGTTAAATCTAAAGTTTATGCTAACAAACCGATTTTCTTGGCACAATTAAAAGAATATATCCGTCAGAAAATAGCAGTCACCACGGAGAATGTCTGCTAAGCCGTCCTAGTCATAGGCAATTTTAGTGCTGGATGAAATTACGAACGGCTTACGATTGGACGATGTTAGTTTAAAGAAATAAATTCTCAAGTAAAGTATTTTATTATTTTTTCCAATTAATTCCTCACTTTTCTTAAATTTGTTATTTTTTAAATGTGAAATTGTAATAAATACCTAATTACATTCTAGAGTATAACTCATTTTTTCGGAACGGTTAATTAAGTTTCGAGTGACATCGAGTTTTTTTGTTTTTCCAGCCTTTTTCAAATGATTTCCAAGCTGTTCGATAATTGATACCGAGTGTATCCATGTCTTAACAACTTACACACCGATCTATATCTATTAGTTGCAAAAGGATGCCAGCAGGATCAAAGCAATTCCTTCACAACTAAATGTCCACCAATATCAAACCAATTATATACAGTATGATTATTTACAGAATTCTTGTCGTGAACAGAACGAATTCTTTCGCATATTTAGGATGCCTTATAGACACATGATGTATTTAATTAGAAATTTCAATTATTTTCAAATGCTTAACTTTTATTAGAAACAATAACTAATAAAACGTGTTTGCTCAATCGGCATGTGGTCCTCCATATACTCTCAATTGTAAAAATTGGAAAATAATTTTTAGTTAACACGTTGTGTGAACAGAGTTTATCGAGTAAGATTTAGAACTCATTGTGTTTTCTACGTCCTTTGTGTATTTTAGTGAAGGACCTCAAATATAGCCAGTCCTGACCTGTCCACGTCGGCCTTTCAGCAGGTGAAGACAGTTGTGGTTTACACGTGTATCTAATTTTTTTATTATTTTGTTTTCTTTAAAGTATGTATCATTAAAATGTTGGTTTACTTTTATTCAGGAGTTCAGATCATCGAGTAATTACAAACAAATCGATACAAAAATAGAAAAATTTCACAGCATTGGATAAATATTATTCGTTCGTGTCGTACACATAAACTACACGTTGTCTCATATCATTCGCTTGCCCAAATAACACATAAATTCTGAAATAGTTGATGGCCGTTAAACTATCTTGTGTTTATATGTTATTTAATTCGACTACTTTCAGAAGAACTGTTTATTATTTCTACAAACTCCAATTGTGTTAGATATATTGTCCATTTACTATTTTATTACAACAATTAGTAGTCATCACGAATGAAAGGAAATAAAGTGCTGTTATTACCTATATAAATACTAACAGAAAAAAATTTATTACCTTCAGATACTGAATAATTATGCATATAATTATACAGGGTTGGTCAATAGAATGATATAACTTTTTACTTCATAGACTTAGAAGATTCTAATAAAAAAATGTTGAAATTATTGAATTATTAAATAAGACAATAACAAATATAAGTCGATCTTGTGAGGAGCAACTTTTTATTTCGCCATCAGATGCAAGGAAATTGAAAACTCCTCCTAACCCATACGTCAAATTTAAAAATGAAATCTACGAATTATGGTTATCATATAACGAAGATAGCGCTGCTACAGATAAGGTACGCATGAGCCAAAGATATGTTTAGCCTATTATTTCGAAACTCGCGTGTGGTATAACGTGATCCCCTGAAATTTCTTCTATGTATCAGTTCGCCATCCCCCGCTCCACCTCTAGTTTCAATAAAAACCAACTCGATTTTTGCTTCCATTGAGATGCACGCCCAAACCATCCAGGAATCTCCTCCAAAAGTCACGTTTACTTTTATGCAACATTGCACGAATGTTTCTCCAGGTCTTCTGTAGACTGGTCCTCTTCTATCGCTACAATGCAGCCACCCTCTGCTTTCGTCTGAGAAGAAAACGGAGTTTCATTGCTCGTCAGTCCAATAAACTGGTCTCTGGGAAATAGTAGATGGACTACTGGGTGGGTTGGGCTTAAATTTGGGCCTTTTGGCTCAAGGTTAGCTGCCTTGAGTCTTCTTCTGACTGTCCAGCCACTCAGAGCCACTCCTCGCGTTTCTCTGAGCTCTTATTGGACTTGAACGACTTCTCAGCGATGTGCTGACAATGAATCGGTCATCTTTTTTGGATGTGCACTTTTTTCTTCTCGCTGACTATGGCCTTTTTGTAATAGGGGGACCGGTTAATCAGCTTTATCCCTTGTGTCCATTTTCAGATAGAATTATTTTGTTTGTTGTTAACTAAGAAGTGTATAGATTGACGTTTGATGGCTAACTGATAGTGAAGGGTCAGGTAGGTAACCTTTCATAAGGGTCAGTTACCTACAAGCAATATTTTATATCATTTTACTAAGAGAAATACAATTTCGCGTTCGTTTTCTTTTCAATTTCCCTTTCAAATAATTACTATTTTCAGTTATATACACGTGGCATATTTTTATTTTACAATGGTAGTGGCTTCAATTACTTAACAATAACTACATTAATAACATTGATAAACTTCCTGTTTTTTAATCAATAATTAAGAGTTCACTTTCAAGATTGTTGTTTACAGCGACTAAAAGAAAGTAATAAAAAACTTTAACGTCATTCTGCTAATAACTGATATGTAACCTATTAATAAAAGTATTTTAGTACGTTAAGTCTGGTTTTTATACCTATACGTAACCCAAGTATAACAAACTGATATTCCTAGCGTCATAAAATTAGACACTGTTGCCAAATTATGGACACGTAGATTCAAATTATATAGGTTCGTTCCAGCAGTATGCTCTGATCATATTTCGAACTTTAGTGCACTAGAAATGATTTTTTTTATTATAATCTATTGCAAACGCACCCAAAAATTGCTGCTGGAACACCACCTTTAACACAGGCATGGAAGAAAAGAAAATCCTCATTTTTGTTTTTATATAGTTCCGTTTTCATCAGCATGATATATAATCTAAAATATGTATTCAAAACATTCATATCGCGCATGATCAAATAGTTACAGACAGTTCGTTGGAACGAGCTTTATATAGAATATCGCACCACCGCTTAAATAGCGTCCGCACCATAGCTTAAATAGCATCATAAGTAAAAAAACTACAAAAGTTCAAACTTTTATCTCAAATAACGTCATGCTACTATTACAGTAACTTTGTCAGTTTTTGAGTTATAATTCGAAAAGTGAAAAACAAAGTTAGAATTAATTACACACGTTCATTACTCGATAGTTTGTTTTCTTGACTCATCACACTAATTGTTTGCGAGTGCGATACGCTTCAAACATTCTTATGATTCATAATTAAACTAGAAAACTGGCCTATCATAGAGATAAGATCGCTAAAGCGGTGGCAGACAAGTCCCTCAATGGACTCGAACCCTTCTGTGGTATCAGCTACAGAACAATGGAAAAAGCACTAGAAAAGAAGGTAGATTGGAGCGAAACCAATTATTGGGACAACCTACAAGTGCTGAGACAAGCAAAGACTCTTCTTGGAAACTATGAGTAAGAAGAATCTACGAATACTAACAGGAGCTCTATCGAGGTACTGTCGCCTTAACAAATATCTGAAGACGATGGACCTAGCAGGTAATGGGGACGAAACCTCTATCCACATTCTCTCGAAGGAACTCCACAGCACAACACCTGGTTGCGTATGAAATAGAAGACGAAGATATATGGCAATTGAAGCTCTCCCACATTCTATACTTTTTGAAAGAAGTGGGATTAATGGATCAGTTGTAAATACTGGGTTCTCCAATATCACAGAAACAAAAGGGGACACAATAGATCCTTTGGGTCGCAGTGTATACGAGACCCCAAATCCATACATTCATACTTCATGGAAAATATATGAAGTGGCTTGAAAATTGTGTTTTCCCCATAGTCTTACAAAACTAGTTTAATGTAAAAATATTCCATTTTTCCTTGATATTGTTATCCATACCAAGTACGTTTTTTGAACCAGAAATCTCAAAGTTTGCAATTTTAAGAATAGAACATAGCCGAAGTTAACAAGCAGGTAAATGCAAACTTTCATAAAGGTACATTTAGGTCGATAAATTAACAATAGACCATATTCCGTCTATTTTTTCGCCTGCTTTCTTGTCTCGGTTGCGTCTTAATTATGTTTCTACAAGCTCAACTATAACAGATAGTTTCTTTATCTTTGGTCAATAAAGTTTATAAGTGTTATCTACAACTTCATTTTAAATCTGACAACGTTCTGAATCTGAATGTTCGTGACTCTGGTTATTCAGTCGCAAGTGCGACACATTCCCGCATGACAGACACCAGATGTAATTTATTTCTGGATCACAGTTTACAAAATGCAGACACTCGTTCCTGGATCAACTGTCATTGATTTGTCCATCAGTCCATCGCTTGATATAGCTTTGAATTAGTCTAATAAATCAATCATAAGTTTGATTTTTTTGGCATGTGTTTGTCTGTCTGTGAATTGTTTTGTCGCCATTTTTATCTCGAATTATCGTGTTTATAATAATAACTTGAGGGCAATTAGTAATTATTAGATGATAACAATAAATCTGTTGTTTATTGTTATTTCAAAATAGAAAAAGTTGCAAAGCAACAAATAAAGAAACAATTATGACGTAATGGAATAATATTAATGGGTATAAAATTGAATGACCTTTTTCAAAGGACGAAATAACTGAATACCGCAGTTTCTTTTTCATTAAAAGATTACCAAAGTAATTTTAATTCAAATAATCTATTTTCAGAAACAAAATAAATTAGTTTCGTGGTTAAAAAATTGAATTCAAACTGAAAAATTTGTAGACCTGGCCTTGATAGGGTTATAATTTGAAAATATATATTTCTACACTCTATGGAATATCAATTATAGGTTAAATAATAATTCAAGATACGAAAATATACACAGAGGCGCTCTAAAAGATTTGTTTCGAACAACAATTTTAACGTAATAAAAGCATTGTTTATAATTGTTGCTGCGATGAAAGATTAGTTTTAAAATGTCATACAAATTGAAAGAACGGTTTTCAATGTGAAAATGCGTCAATTTAACCACATCCTACCTTGTTAGGACAAGTTTCTAATTCCATGATGAGTAAGTACAATTGCTCCGCTTTATTTTAATTATTCAATACAACAAACACAGTTCTTTCCTCACAGAACCAGAAAGAAGTTGCAACTACACTATTAACTCCTTACTATATGGAAAAACCGAAAATTGTATTTACGGTGAAATTTGTCGGGAATTAGTGGAATTTAAATAAAACAAAAATCATAACTTTTAGCACATGGGTATTTACGAGGAGGGTCGCATAAGTATCTGGTGAGATGGCGATGGCGGTAGCTGCTTGAAAAATACCACTGTATTAGAAAGTACACAATCTATACAGCATATGTTTCAAGTTTGAAGATGCCACTTCATTTAGTATTTATTTGGCAGCCATCAATAGTGAACGTTTTCAGTGAATTTGTAAACATGGGAAAACTTGATCAACGTTGTGTGATACAATTTGAAAAGCATTAGCACAACCAATATAAAAGCTGAACTAGATTCTACTCTTGGCGAGACTGCCGATGGGTGCCTCGTTTGCTCACAATGGAACTGAAGCAGCGTCAAGTGTTTGGCAATGTTTCACAGAAATAAAGTAGAATTTTGGCACCGTTTCATAACCATGGATGAAACGTGGGTCCATCACTTCACACCCGAAACAAAAGAACAATCGAAATTATGGGCTGAAAAGGGAGAATCGGTTCCAAAGAAGACAAAGTCTTTTCCATCTGCAGATTTGGTCATGGCGTCGCTTTTTTGGGATGCGCGTGGAATAGTTTTTATTGACTATCTTGAAAAAGGAAAAACTATCAACGGCGAACTTATTGCAACATTTGACCGAAAAAATCAAGCAAAAACGGCTGTATTTGGCTAAAAATAAAGTATTGTTTCATCAATACAATGCGCCAGCTCACACATTTATTGCAATAGTCAAAATAAATGAATGAAAGCTAGAATTGCTTCTTAATACATCCTATTTGCCAGATATAGCCCCATTAGATTATTTTCTGCTTCTAGACTCGGTGGTCAAAGATTTCCAATAATGAAAATGTGACGTCGGCAGTTTATTGGCTTTTTTTTTGTTGAGCCAAGTACTTTTGGAACCATCCTCGTATAATATGGCTTGGGACTCTGGACCAATCCAAACATTTTCTATTTTCTATTGTTCTGTATGATTCTTATAGTTATAGAAGGCCAATAATAGCCCGAAAATTTGTATTAACTTGGGTACATTCACGAAAATTTTAAGAAATATTTAGATTATTCTGTAATAATATTTAAAATTACCGTACTAAGTAGGTTTTATTACTTTCTCTCATATGAAACTAGATTACACTGAAAGGAAAGCCACATAAAGTTATCGCAAAAATGCTAGTTTTAAGTACTTTTAAGTTCAATGCTTCAAAATCCTGACGCGATTAAGTAATTTTGATTATTCGAAATAGGCGTAAACCCCAACTTTTTCAAAGACCATTGTGATCATATCACAATCCACACTTATGTATTTAATTACTTCACATAACACTTAACATTGTCAGGTGACAGGTAATTTCGCTTTTACAAAATATACATCATAAGCTTTCACAGTTTTTAATTTGTAGTTAATTAATTATAATTATCATAATTATCATTTTGTTTTTGTATGTGTTATTATTATTATTAGTATATAATATAAATTTGCTGAAATTATTTCAGTTGTTGGATATTAAATTTTAACACTTTGCTCGATATTTTCAGTTTACTTAAAGCTTTAAAATTTTGTTAAATTTTAATCACCATTCAAAAGTAGGCGCCAATACCAATTAACAAATTGTATAGTACAGGCAAATTAGGCGATTTTGAGCTAAAACCTTAAACTAAATTGGGCAGTTTTTATTTTCCAGATTCTGGAAAGGGTTTGGGATAAGTCTAGAAACTCTTAACAAAATTACAGTCACGAATAATCGAAATTTGAAGCGCGAATAACTCGAAAACTATGAGGAATTCGAAAAAAAACTGCCGTAACAAAAAATGTAGAGTACAAAATTCTCTACAAACAAGTATCCTAGATATTTGTTCCTAACCTCAAAATTTTCACCTTAAAATGGGCTTATACACTCAAAAATATTTTGAATTGCGGATAAATCGAAAACTATGAGGATTTCGACACAAACAGTCGGGAAAAAATGGGTTTGACGTCTCAAAAATATTTTTAATCGCGAATAACTCGAAAACTACGAAGAGTTCGAAAAAAAGTGCCGGAGCCAAAACTGTAGAGCACATAATGAGTAGCAACATTTTTGTGAAAAAAAACTATTAAGAACTCTGTGAATATTGAAATAATAATCAACCTAGAACGAAAATAGTGTTCATTTGAAACCAAGAAGTAGTTCATGTTTGTCATATATACATGAAAATATTGATACAGACGACAAATCTCTCGTTGGATTTGCTTGTTTATAAGGCAAGTTATGAAATATATCCATTGAAACTTCATGTGCTTATGTGGCCAAAAATTTCCCAAGTCGAAAATTATGCTAGCTTACCCGAGTAGAAAATAGAGATCTTAACCATCATGATGGATTTTGATTTTTTATAAAAAGAAGTAGTTTTCCAAGAGCTAGAGCAGTTTCCATGTGCGCCTGGGACGTAAATTGGCTGGAATTCACACTGGCTGCAATACGCGGCTTTCCGCGTTAAGGGAAATTAACTCAGAAATGGTAACTCCAATGAAAAAATGACCTTTTTTGAAGAAAATTTTATATTCTACATTTTTTGTTTGGACAGTTTTCTTCGAACTCCTCGTAGTTTTCGAGTGATTCGCTTTCCAAAACTTTTGTTCCAGTTACAAGTTCCAAAATTCCGTGCCCGTATTTTTGTTAAGAATTGCTAGACTTATTCAATAAACGAAAACCTGTGAGAATCTAGAAAATCAGAATCGCCCAATTTAATTTAGAGTTTAATGCTATTTTACCTGTACTACACGTTACACGTCGAGTTTATGTAGTTATTGGCCGGTTAAAAGATTGGGTAGTGTTTCCATTGAAGATCTTGAAAGGTAAGCGGGCAGTCGGAAGTTTTAAAGAATTGCCGCCTTGGGTTATAACTTATTCGCGAAGTAATTATAATGTCAACTGTGAATTTATATCAGCCAATAAACAATTCAAATAGCCACGACATCCTGCTGTATTATCGTTTGTCTCAGACATTTCTAGATTTAGAGCTTCGTTCTTTTTTAGTTACTCTGTAGTTTCTATTTGTTGTCTTCTAAGGTAGGCTATATATTGAATTAATTAAACACGTTCATAGGATAGATCATATTGCTTTTATTTTTTGAGATATTTCTTTCAGAATTTTAAAATCCCAAGCTTTTTGAGAAGTATCTAATTGAGATATTGAGAAATAAATGTATGAATTGCATAATGCACTTTTTTCCACTGTCAATACCTAGTATATTATTAAAAACAGATTCGGTTGAAAAGTTTTACTAATTTTGCTTCCTTATAATTCAACAGAAAGTACCATAGGATTGACAGAATTTCAAATTTCTATCTTTACTCAAATTTGAGAAAAAAAAAGTATTACCGACGAGGGCGGATTGTGGAAATCTCCGTCCAACCAGGAACATGTTGATATTACTTCTGATTGAGTGATCTGCCCGTGTATGTTGTTCCGTTTCTTCGTTTTCTATATCATGATACCAGGCAGTAGTATACAATATTTTGCCTAAGAATTCTTTCTGTGTAGGTAGCAACCAGTTGCCACCACCAATTGAATCGTGTATAACATATGTACACGCAGGTGTTTGTACATTTTTTATTGTGTGGAGATACCGTCAGAAGTAGCCGTGTCTAATCAGAAGCTAGGTAATGTAGAAGTTCAAATTTCCCAACTTCCTTTTGATCCACAGTCTGAGGTCTTTTGCCCACAGTTGTTGCCACGTCTGTATTGTTCTAGAGCGTTCGATAGTTGCCGGTACCTGTCGTCTTATAGCTGAGCTTCTTCTATGTATCCTCTTACGATCGAAAATCAGGAGGTCCATCGGGAGTATATTTGCTACTACTAGGACAGTAAAGTAGGAGCAGGATATTATCAGCGCATCTTGTTTCTGTATTCACTTTGAACAGATCTCTGCCCTATACTGAAAAATCGAGTGGGTCGTCGCCATCATCAGCCTTCATTCGACCCGTTAATAATTGCTATTAAGCGGCTCAAGGATGCTGCCCTATCGACCGCCTTGTGATTGGTCTACCGTATATAGGGCCAGAGAGACATCTTCGTATCTAAAACAACTTCCAAATACTTTACTTCAATCTAGACTCGATTTCGTCTATCTCGATCTCAGTTTTTTCTATATGCGTTCCCTTATGATCAGTTTTTTTCCATAACAAGCTGAAGTCCGTGATCAGTCATCCATCCTCCTACTCGTCTCAGTGTCTGGCTCAATTTTAGCTGCTCTAATTCTGTAGATTGTTTTGTGATCAGGACTATAACTTTATAAGAACGTTAAGAGGCAATTCCAATCTAAGCAGACTCATATAAACCATTCCATAGATACGTTTCCAGTATTGATCTTTGAGCAACCCCTGTGGTGATATGTCTTGTTGCCTGTTCTCCAGTCGTCTCGTAGATTATTCGACTGTTAGTCAGATAATCCTCCACCACTTGGAACAAATGGTTTGAGATCCCGAAGATGTCTTTAAGCGCCTCTAGGATGTCCACGCACCGACATGAAGGTGTCGTATGTCTATTGTTGGTTAGGTGGCGCCCACTGGTAGTGTCTACCAGTTCCAAAAAGGTGATGACCACTTTCTGAATTGCTTCGCTTGTTGATCTGATCCTGAAGCCGAATTGCTGATCTGAAAGATTGCCTCCGATTTGTATCCCATCTGTTAGTATCGGTCTCAATAACTATTGAATTCAATTAACTTATATCTGATATATGTTCATTACATTGTAACACTTTTTGTTAAGTGTGTAGAGAACTAACTTTTGCATCTCGTAAATTTTGTTTAATGTGTGTGAGATTGTTATTAGGTTAGGCCAAACAAGAGCTCAGACATAAGCCATTTGCAATGCTATTCCATTACAATCAAATTCAAACACACTATCTGGTACCCAAATTGGTCTCAAAATCATCCAGGTCCCCGTGGACATTTTATCCGATTGCAGAATAATGCCCGTTTACATATTGCAAGTTCCATGCGACAATATTTTAGTAGGGACTGCGCATACTAGTAGAGTATTTATGGGATGAACTTAATCTTCCATCTGCCAAGAAATCGGCCTTGAAACGGTGGTCATCAAAGAACGGGATAGCGTCGAACAAGATCGATCAACGAACAGGCGATTGGAAGCTGTTAGAAATAAATTTTGAACAATTAAAGCTTGCATTTGTAAGAATTAAAGGTAGAGATTTTTTGCTAGAGACCTTTGACCACGAGCGTGAGACTTGGTTCGATTTTTTGGCTCACGAGTGTAGTATGCAGCATTATACTTCTCCTTTGATTTTGAAGGTTGCAGATTTTCTGCTATGCTTGCGACTAACTCCAATAAGCAGTCATATTAATCGTAGTATTCATCTTGTACGCCATACAAATAGCACTAAATATAGATATTCACAAAATGGCACAATTATTGTTTATAAAAACAAACGTCAAATCTATAACGGCCTCGCACCACCTACTGGCCCCAAAATAATACATTATGATTTAATTTTGACTTTTGACTTGTCAATATTCTCTTTGGAAAACATAGATTATTTCATAGTTGTAGATAAATTTGTTTATACTCAATAATTGTTATTTGTTTAAAATTATAGATTGTTCGATTTTTATTGTAGATACTTAAAAATACTGTCGTTATCTTGACTAGTGGCAAGTGCTAGATTTACGAGAATTTTTATTACCCAAGGGTGGCAGTAAGTTTTAGTGCGTAACTATATAAATTATTTCGTATGTGTTTGTTGTCTCTTCGTTGTGTAGTTCGATTGTATCCAACGTTTAATTACCGTTCTTTCCCTTCGGAAAGATGGTAGTCAGTGTCGGGTATAAGGGAAATGTCCCTTCATGAAAACTCCGTTGTTGTGGTTGTTAAATTAATAATTATTTAGAAGTTTTATGAATTAGTTACAGAACCGTTGTTTAATTGAATTTAAAGCTTAAAAACATTTTTCAAATTTGATCTGTGACGCTTAGGCAAATGAAGGAGCTAGACACTGTTTACGGAGACTCTGCGACTTATTTTAAACATGACCGTATCAGAATCAGTTCGGGACGGCCAAAAAACTGCGCCAACCAGGAATATCATTGACCAAATAATACTGGATGACCTTCAGGTTAAGGTTGGAGAGAAAGAAGAGGCTATTGGCACGTCAACAGAAAGTATACTCATGGTATTCGCGCATTAATTGTCGCGGCTGCTAACTTTGGACCAAAAACGCATTCGAATGAACCTTTCCCAGGTCTTAGTACCGTGGTTTAAAGAACATGAGTACGATTATTAGTGTCGATTCTTAACTGTACATGTAATGTGGATTCACCATTATAATTCTGAAAAATGTGAATTGCAAAAAGCAAACCTGCTCCAAAAAAGATGAAGACAGTTTCAATGACCAGAAAAGTGATGACGACCTGTTTTTGGGATAGTAATGGGATTCTGATTATTGATTAGCTTCAAAAAGGTAAATGGAAGAAATTGTGAAAAACGACTGCATATGAAGGAAAAAAAAGTGCTTTTCGTCACGACAACGCATCTTCTTGCACTATGGCTAAAACTCAAAAATTGTACTTCGAATTGTTTGGCCACCAACCGTATTCACCAGATATAGCCTTTGACGACTCTTTTCTGTCTCCTAGCCTCTCCTAACTTTTAGGGGAGAAATTTTCATCAGACGAGATTTTTATTATTGTCTATTTAAACAGTACTATCTTTTGTGATATTAATTTTAATAAACTAAAAATTTACTTTTATAATAAATCAAATTAACATTTACTAAAATGATAACGATAAAATTGATGTCGTTGTAAAAACGTGGGATGCTTAGTATGACATTTTACTTTTAAAACTAACTTTGCATTTTAGAATAAATTCAGTATCAGATTAATATTAAGTATCCCACGCTTTTAGAATGGTATCGTCAGTCATTCTATTCTTCCTCGGACGAAGATAATAGTATGAATTTTTGAAATTATTTATTGTTATGGCTTCTCAATAAGTGTGGTAAAATAACTGATTCTCCTATCCAAGTTCATTTCACTGCTTCAAAACTTCCGGTTTAGTAGTAAATTAATTTAACTACTCTCATTTTGAGCACATGATTTACCAACTTGATTTGTTGTCGTATTATTAGATGCTAAACTAAAATGTCGAGATCCTTGATTAATTTTTTGTTGGAGCGCCTTTGTCAGTAGTTTTGAAAGGCCGACTAAGAGAAAAAAGAAAGGCCACGGGAAAACGTATCAAAGTACGGCGCTTAATACTGATTTCTCCGTAAGTGCGTTCCGTAGTAGAATGGGACCGTGATTGCCGATGTTCATCAAGACACTTTTTTCCCCTCAACCATCCCTGCCCAACCCACAAAAGCACTCTTTGCTGTTCCAGATCACAACTCGAACAATTAATAGAAAGGCGGCAAGTGCTGACAAGAATTCTAAACAAAACGACCTGCTGGACTCTATTCGACTAACCAAAAGTTTCTAAACTAATTCTGCCATTGGCAGAGCGTTAATATTTTATTTTTAGATGTTTCGGTGTTCTATAAGTATATAAAACGTACTGAGTACGTCATAAAGTTCTACAAAACTATGTAAAATAATAAACCAGCTCCTTTTTTTAACTGTGAAGAATATTAAAATGTAAAAATGTAGTTTTTTAAAACTGAAAGTGTTTTTATTACTTTTCGAAGCTCTTCTTGTTAATAAAAAAACATTGTACTGAGGGATTAAAATTCAGGTCAAATCCGTTAGTAAGGGGTCGCCTTAATATAAATATCCTCTGCTGGACATAAACCTCTCTTAACCTAGACCATCTTACTCGGTTTTGCGAATCTTGGTTCCAGTTGGAATAAACCTATTTCAAATTGTCCGTCCGCATCGGCGGTCGTCTCCTGTTCCTGTATGCTTCATCCCTGGGACGCCATTATACTATTATCTTCGTCAATCTACAATCTTTCGACATGTGCAGCCCAGTTCCATTTAAATTGTATGACTCTTTCAATTTCATCATCAAATCCCATCGTAAATTCAACGTCATCTGGGATTCTCAAATATGTCAAAGTGTTTGAAATCACCACGTTGTTTGGTATCTTTCGTCAATAGTAAATTTTGAAACTTGTTATTAATTGTTATTGTTATATTCTTTCACTTCAGCTCAAACAATATAAAATCTGTCTACTCTGGATAAGTCTTAAAACAGTGAAATATTTGGTAAGAAAGTTTAAATGACGACTCCATTATGATGTTTCAATTGAATGTTTAGCGAAGTTCTACAGCAGCAATGCGCCGTTTCATAATCAAAGGTGAAACTTGGGTCTATTATTTCACTACCGAGAATTATGCAAATTTACTGCATTGAAATCAAGTGCATTTGCCAATGTACCATTCCCCGTATCGTTTACTCCGATGGTCAAAATGGATGAAGGTTTATCGTTTCCTCTTACATCCTATTCAGATTTTGCCCCCTTGGGTTATTTTCTGTTCGCAAACCTGAACAAACGGGTCAGTGATTGAAAATTTAACGATGAAGGAATCATGTTAATAACTATTTTAAAAATCATTCTAAAACGTGTATCGAAAGCATTAATTTTCGCTATGAAGTATGTGGTATTTTCTTTGTTGATTCGGGTAGATCTGAGACCCGTATCTATATTACCTCCACATGGTTTCTCACCCCAAAAATCAATCGTAAGCAAGATCGTCTTTTGCCAATTACAGTGACATGCCACAATAATTTTCAACCCCAGACCTGATACAGGCTTCTAATATATTGATATCGTATTTGGATATCAATAAAAACGCCGCAAAGTGTTTCATAATGCATCTGTATGAGAGAAATGTTTTTTTAAAGGTTACGGAATCATTCCACTTCTAGCAAATATTCTTTTATGATTTTTGTGCGATAGATTATCAGTTTTATCTGTCTCCGCCATATTTGATAACTACAAAATTTTAAAAATAATGATTAGAAAACGATTTATTCCTACTAATATGGACTCTAATAAGTATAACAACTGGTTTAATAAATAATAGAACCTTATGGAAAATCTAAATTCCACGTGCGTTTTTTTCTTTTTGAACATGAGTTATAGTGTTATTTTATGCTAATAGTGTTACTTCACCTATTGTAATACATACATACCAAACGCTCCACGTTGAAGCAGCAACGAAAAACGTATATTGAAACTAGTATTACAATTCAAACATTTTCACAAATATGAGTAGTTGTGAATCCACAATACATATTTCAAAAAGAACGTTGTTGCGAGGCTTGAATACTACAGAGACATTTCAATGGTCAACAAAACATTTGCTGCAATTGAAAATAACGATCTATAGAGCCAATCAGATTCAATACTTTATCGTTGGAATTCCTCGTAGACGCGGTGTTACAGACGTGGAGGGTTTACTTAGATCTGCAATTGATGGAGTTACCCAACTAGCGCTAGGATCGCTACAATCAAGTTCAAAAATAGGAAAATCTTATCTTTTTACTTCAGATACCTTCAGATTCAGATACCTCTGAACCATTGCATTATGTCATTTTGCTTTTTCCTTTTTTTGTCCTTATGTTATTTTATACCTCTCTGTTTGTTATTGATTTTACCTTTCCCCATAATTTTCTTGTTAATACATTTGACTTAATTCTTACATATATCCTAACGCAGCTGTTTTTTGTTTATTTTTTCCATCATCGGTTCTAGTTTTTCACCTTTCTAATGTCTTCATTCTGCTTTTTTCAGTTTTTTTCCCTCGCTTTGCGACCAGTTCCTCTATATGTTTTTCTCCTTCCCCATCTCATTTTTGTTTTTCCGTGATATTTGATTCATTGGATCCATACCATTCTATTATCCAGTTCTGCTTTTGTTATTTTTCTAGAATTCTAATTCTTCATCCTACCCCATTAAGTTTTGCAGCTATTCTTCTTAGGTATTTAATTTTTAATTTTTTTTCTATTCCACAGTTATTTTTGCTAGTACCTTAGAAATGGTCGTAAAGTAAAACTTGCGAACTTAATTAATAAACTCCTTTAGGATTCATAACATTTATTTTCAATAATACATATTATATAATAATAAAAATTAAAAAAACAAATCTTAAAAAAACCAGTAGGCTCTTCAAAAAGTTTGAAGATGATATAATTAATACCTATATGACGAAATTGATAAATTTCTATTTTACTTGAATAGTTTTCATCCCCATATACAATTTACTTTAGAAAGAGAAATTAATGAATAATCATTACCTTCTCTTGATACCCAATTAATTAGAAAGGAAATTTAATCGATTGGTTTAGGAAACCAAAAAGTTCTATAAGATATATCAATTATTATTCATATCACCCCGGTAATATTAAAATTACTTTAATCTTAATAGAGTCCTCAAAACTTCTAATCCAATAGTTTATAAATGGAGCCTAAAACGCAGTTCAAATTTTTTTATGAGAATTCATATCCATCATATGCTTTGAAACAAATTCTATATAATACATCTGACAGTGAATTTAACATCAGACGAGATTTATTGTATATGTTATCTATTTATACATCTTCAAAGTATGTAAAATCATTTACTCCTAAACTTTCCGGAATCTTCGAACAATAAAACAAATAAAACCTCACAATTCAATCTGTTCTTACTAAAATTAATATAGAACACCAACCAATTAATTGACCTAAATTTTTTGAATAGTGTTCCAAAATACATTGGTGAGTCTAAGAGGTCTCTCACAAATTATTCCCGGACAGATGCTCGCTTGCAGAACACTTTGTCATTCTATGGACAATGAATATGACAGTTGGAAATAACTACAAACACTCCTGTTTTGGAAACAAAATATATTGTTCAAAATGATCATAAATAAACTGGTTCGAATAATTCAACTTCATTCTTAACGATTTAACCTAACTTTTTCGAAAATTTCAAGCAATTTCAAAAAACAATTGAGAGAAATAAGAATAAATAAACTCCGTATTTATGTATAGTATCATTTTGAATATTGTTATTCGAGACACATGAATTCAATACTTTATACAAAATTCCACGACACCTATAATTCAAACACCTCCGCCACTGGTACTTTATTTGTAACGTGGTATTCGAAAATTGTTTTCATTCCTCATTTATTTATAATGAAATGAAGGTATTCCAAAATATGTCTCTCAAAATAATAATAATGTAAAAAAATGTTTTGGTTACAACTATCCTTAAAAAAATTTGATCTCGTTTACTAATAACCCTAAAATAGCGAAATTAGACGAGAGCGGTCATTTTGAGGTGAACCAAAGACAGAAATATTCGGAACATTCATCATTTATGTGAGGTTAAACACATTCAGAACTCAGAAAGCGATTGAGAAAATAAATACGTTGCGTCTCTAGTTTTTTATCTTATTTATATATAGGATGTTTATAAAACATTCGATAGTACGATCGCTAAATACCTTAACACGAATTGTCAGAGCTTGATTAAATTCTTTAATAAGCCATTTTAAAAAAAATATCATTATATCGAGTCTGACAGACAAGTGAGTAAGTCGACATGAATTGTTTTCGGTGTGAATCCACGGATTATGATATAAAAAAATTAATAAAATGCGGAACATGCGAAAGAAGTGTCCATGGAAAATGTATAGGTCTCAACGAAGCCGAGATAACATATTTGGAAAATAGACGTCAGAAATGGTTGAGATTAATATGTGATGAGTGCCAAGAAGGTATATCAAAAATAGTTCAAGATTTTGAGAAAACCGACAAATCTTTGAGGAAACAATATTTACGGAAAAAAGCATTGGAGAAGTTTGGAAGGTGCAGAAATTCTTAGAAAGAATTATTGCAGAATAGAAACAAATAGTATTTAAAATAGTGTTCGATTAGAGTTGTAATAATTTGGAACTGTGTTTTTATGATGATTCAAATTAAGAAAAAAATAGGACATACACAAAACCACAATCTTCATTTACCTGAATTGAAAATACTCAGTACACAGAGGTTGTATCTCACAACAGAATCATTATACGTTTATTCGGTTTATTTTAACAAATTATTTTGCTCATATGATGGGTTGTGACTTTTAGAAGAATTAAATAAGTAAGTAACTATTGTTAATCTTTTTTTTTTCACTACTATTTAAGCCTTAGTTTCAAAAATAATTAAGTACCAACAAACATTCCTGTTTATGTTAAATAAAGTAATTAGAACTATTAAATGTCTCGTAGAGAAAAAATCCTTAAAACAGGATTGTTTATACATAAGTTTTTCGATTTTCAATTTTTCGAATAAGAGGCTTTTATTGTGGTAGATTTCGGGTTTGTAAACGCCTTATTAATCTGAGAAAGTTTGTTAACTCATATCAAAAGCATGTTATAGTGTTATAACCCACGCAAATAGATAGAAAATCGCTCAATAATGAAGATTAAGAAAAGCCACTGTGTAAATACTTCAAAAGTGGTCAAGGTGAGTCCCTAGAGGCCTACGTGAAGTGTCTATGCAAATTTTCAACGTTAGATTTTCACTTCTTATATTCGGCGAGCTTTTGAAAATATGGTAGAGATTAATCTACGAAAAACCTCTGGAAACGTCTGGCCTAAATCGTTAGATATTTTTTTTCCGGTTACATCTTTTTTCCAACTAATAATAAAGACTGTGACACGTTGTTTTATATGAAATAAACTACAGGGTTTTCAAACTTTGTTGGTTTACAATAAACTATGTACTTCTTGAGCCTTCTTTCTCACTTTGTATCTCAGATTAGAGATATTTTAAATAATTATTAAATAGTGCCACCTCTAATTCACAATACTATACAGCACAATCTATATATGTTAAACGAGTATTGTCACAATGAAAAAGGTGTTCATTGGCATCGAATAATAAATGTTTGGAACGCTTAGACCTTCCTCTATTTTTCGACATAATCTCTGTTTAAATCAATGCGTAGTAGAAGTCTGCCTCGGTACCACGATGATAGCTTAAGATTTCATCTTTTAGCTCTCCATCGTTTGTGAAATGCGCATCTTTGTGTTTGTGTGTGTTTTTCTTTAAAGGAATGGTAATAACTGGGAGCAAAATCTGGGTTGTAAAGGGGATGTGATCTGTACGTTCATACGTACCATTTGTGCACGTGTTGTATATTCATACACGTTTCCCCAAACACCTCACACAGCTAGGAATGAATATCCACCGAAAGAACGTTTTTTGCACACAAGAAACGAATAATTGCAGACAACTCGCCGGGGCGGAAACATTGAGAAAGGTGCCAAGCTACACGTCAGTCCTGCTTTGTAGTGTTCTTAAAGTCTGCAGCTTCTTGGGAACCTCATTTTATGGACAAATGAGAAAAAATAACTACTATTGACTCAACATTAATTTCTAGTGTCAATTTAGCGATGGAAACCGGATCTGTTTCTCCACTTCATTCTGATGTCCACCGTTCCTCATTCTCAAGTTTTAAAGTACCTAGTTGATCATCAAGAACAGTTCCAACATTTCGTGAGCTTCTTTCTCAATTTTTTTTTAATATGAAATAACTAAGTTGGAATTTCGGGAACCGTTGGTAATATTTATTCCGAACACACTGTTTACAGCATCACTACACCAACACTCTAAAGGTAAAGACTATCTGAAGACGATAACTTGGTTATCGAATCACGCGTTATACAGTGTAATCGTGAGTGTTAGTGTAGTTGTGGTGTAAACAGTGTCTTCTTTATATTAACACGTTGTTCAAAATGAATGTTTCATGATCCTCACTGTAAACTCGATCTCACTATAATGGAAGATTAATAATCCAAAACGAGCTGAAGCTTCGTATAATTCATAAAAGTCACGTGTTTGTTCGCAGTAAAGTAACACTGTGTATAATTTGCAAAAATTCTTGGAATCTGCAGGTCAAAGGTAATCAACTTTCAATGAATATATTATTTGCTGTCTATCGCCAATGGAATCATTCACATTTCACTCCACGTTTATCGCTAGTATAAAATATTTTATTTTATTTCATTTTGTGTGGTAGTGTTCTATACGTGTAAGAGAAATTAATCTTTCATCGCGAAATTTTCCGTGAAAAGGAAATGAAAGAGGAGAAGTTCTAGAGAAACATTTAATATAAGATAGCAGACGTCCGAAACGGAACATCTGCTCCTTCCAGGTTCTTCTGGCTAAGTGTCCAGTCACTCGAGTATCACAACCCTTGCAAGAATGACACCTAATGAATCGGCTGTCATTCAATCAATATAATTAGATTGTTGCCGCCGGCGTTCAGCAAAAGGGTTAGATGTGTCTAGAATATCTTTGGTATTAAGAGCATAATGAAATAATGTATTGTTTGAAAACCTTGGGGATCACCCCCAATATCTTTCTGGAAAAGAAAATTGTTTTTGTTATACACAGAGTATTAACTATATTGACATACTAGTCCAGTGCTGTTCATAAAGGGTTCGCTGACAAGGTAAGTGAAATTTTTTCATACAGATTATATTTTAGTATTACCAAATTATATTCTGATGAAGCCAATCCATTAATTTATATTTATATTTATTTAAATCAAGAGTATTTTTTTGTTTATTCTATAAGTTTTTGATATGAAATATTTAATAGAAAATCGCAAAAATTTCAAATTCTTAACTACATAAGAAAACGATTCTCAATGGTTTTCATTTATGATGTCATATTTCTATATCCTGGTACAAAACACGATTCATATACCACTTTTCAGATTTACTGTTTATCATAAGTTCAGTGTTTATTTTATACCTATGACGTTACGCAATATGGCGGCCTTACTAAAATGTTTAAACTACCTACAAAGTTTTATAATTGTTTTCTCTATAAATATTGATCAGAGAATAAAAAAAATTATAATAAAAGTTGTACATGAACTATCCAAAACTCTTTTTTTTCTCAAACCATGTAAGTACCCTATTACGAGAACGATTTTAGCAATATTAGCAATCATTTATGTGAAATAATCAGTGATAACTTTAAACCTGTTCCGAATGTGCAACATAATTGCCATTTTATTGCGATTGTGTTTTTGAAATATATGTAGTGAAACATGAAACTCAAACATTGCATGTACATGAAATTTTGCATTAAGTTTTGAAAATGTGTCTGTAATAATATACTCATCAGCTTTAGAGACAGTTTGCAAGTGGAAGAAAGTTTGTTAAGAATTTGCTCCGATCTCAAAATCAGCCCAAGAACTATAAGAAGCATTTTGAAAAATTATTGGTAATTAAGACAATTGTGTGTCGAATGATGAACCAGAAGAAAATTGTGTTTCAATTTCATGAAAATCATGAAGATCCGAATTCCGTTACGAAACAGATGAAAGCTGAGCATATATACAAAAAATCAGAGTTTTCAATGGAAGTGATCCACTTAATCTCAAAAAAAGCCCTCTTATCAAATGAAGTTGAAAGTAATTTTTTACAAGGGTGCTTACGAAAAGATGTGCTGAGAGAGGGGTTTATTGATCATGGCATCGCTCCATTCAGGAACCGCTAAAAGTTATTCAACATCCGCATTACTTACTAGATTTAGTATCATGCAATTTTTTCGCTTCTTCGCGAATATAAAAAATGTTCTTACATGGAAACACTTTGATCCAATACCTGACATTGACAAAGGCATGACATAAATGCTTTCAGTTATCGATAAGTGTATTTCTAGCCAAGGTCAATACTTTTAATTACTCATTACCTTTATTTTCAATAAATTCATAAAATATTTTTTATTTTATTGTGTGATAAGTAATTGAAGATAGAGGCTTTAATTCACTGTTTTTTTAACGTAGATAGTTTGTCAAAATCCAAATACAAAATATGTACAAGAAATCTCCATCAAACTTTCAAAATTATATTTTTCAAATAAAGAGGATACAGAAACATCTACATTTGAAAATCGATAAAACTTATTACAGGATAATGTCAACAACCATGCAGCAAACATTGCTGTCCATAATCATATGTACATATGTGTAAATTGGTTCGTATAGAGAAAATTTGTCGCCCATGGACAGATGTGTAATTGTGTTGAATCGAAAGTGAGCAGTGACTTATAGATCGCATGCTGGCGAACCATCCTTTTTGCTGTCGCTATACGTCGTGAAGCAGATTTAGTGAGCGATAGCGTGACCTTTGCCCTGTCCTGGGCCCCCCTGTTGTCCACAGTAGATTTAAATTGTCTCTGGGTTAGTGGTTTTGCCTTTATCTATTGTCTTCATCTTGTAACGAGTTGTAATTGCCTACAATAATGGTCCGTTTTCAGCTCCACACGAATAACTCACATTTTGCGTCTTTCTCTCGTAAATACAGGGGTTTTATGTTGTATCAAGGGCTCGAAATCGACGAACACATCTATTAATGACCCTATATTTCACTAGCTGGGGCTTTTTTAATCGCCGGTTTGTTTCAAACGGATACTAATATGGTTTATACTTATACAGAATTTATTTTGAATTGAAAGAAAGGGATTTGAATCTAATATAAAATTTTTTGAGAAATTACTAAATAATATTTGTTTTTTAGTCACAAATGCTTTTATAACTTTTACTCACTGGTCAACTTCCCTCGTTATTACTCTCTTTTTCTATCACGAAGATTTTTTTTATTTAGACTTACTGTATTCAAAACAAACTTCAAAAGTCTCATAAGAGTTTTTCTTATTTTGCCTTTATTTCAAATTCATTCTACTACTAATATATCATCCTAGTAACCCAAATATAGATTTTTTTGTTAAATTAGTACTATTCAAGTTATCGTATATGAATACCACCAACGCTTCAAGAAATTCCAACTTAATTGAATAAATAATTAGCAAGGAAAAATCGAATTTTAAAAATGAAAACTAGAGAAAGGCCTCAAGTATCTCATTTTTCCAATAGATTAGATTAGGGCATGAGTATGTGAATTTAACTCGCTAACATTTGACCTATTTATCTATTGTATACCCCGGACTGTTTACCAGTAAAATAACAACGACATTGCAAAATCAGCAGCCTGTCTGGAGGCTGTGCGGCTTTCTTCTTCTGGCTTTAAAAAACTTGCACCGTAGTTTTTGTCTATGGTTTGCCTCGCACTCACAAAGGAGGTGTTCAGCGGTTTTCTTTTGTTTTTTACACATACGACAAGAATTGTCAACGGAAGGGCATTTTTAGACCGGTTGCTGGAATACAAAAGAAATCTTTTCGATTGTTTCAGACCTGAGGTCTTACTCCATGTTTCTGATTTCTTCTCGTTTTCCCATTTCTTTATGAGAAACCTATGAAAGGTTGTGGTCCTATGAAAGAAATTCTCTCTCATTTTTCCTCAGATGATTGGCTTCTTCCCTAGCCGTGTACTTCGGTGTGGCTAGGTAATCACATATGAGTAACTTTATTGTTTGCTCCCATTGAGTTGAAATATTCGATGCAGTTTGATATTAGCTTTGACTCAATTTTACAATCAAGTCAAGTGCTTGCGGGGCTGCTCTGCTATCTGATGATAGCTTATATTTACGCCTGGAAAATGGTTCTGAGCCCATTGGAGTAGCGAGCTTGGTTCCTGGGCCAAATATTACTGCCCCTACTTGTCCGTTTTCCGTTTTCGACTTATCAGTGTAGAATACTAATCAGCCTCGTGAGAAGCCGTTGACTTATTATTATTTTATAGTTTTCAGACAGGGTGCCCGTGACCATATCTATGGGCACCTCACATTCCTTGAAAAATCTAAGATGCCCAGTCCTTTACAGCTCATCTAGAGTTGTTTCCCCAATTTTGGTTTTTGTTCTTGGCCGTAAATGAAACTTGCATAGCTTATTATAGATCGCACAATGGATTTGTACATCCAGTTCATCATTTTTGGTTTCAAGCCTCCGGACATTCTGCAGCAGTTCTATAAAGTACTTCGTGCCTTAAGGCTCACTGCTTGAAGATGTTTTTCCAATAACAAGTAATAGGAAGTTTGAAGGGAAAGTAGGTTAACTAAGATTTACCTCAACAAATTTTAGTTGAGGGTATACTTTAAAACTTGATAAAAGGATGAGTCTACATTTTCAGTTATAAGTATGTACTGGATAAATGTATGAAGTTTGTTCGCTGTAAATAACTCTTAAAATAGGTAAAGCAAAAACCTAAAGTTAAATAGTAAAAACACCGACCTAGTTAGGCGATTCCCTGGGTTTTATCTGCTCATTCTGAAAAGCGAATCCTGTCTAGATGATTGAAATTCCATAGGAAGGAAGTTCATTGTATCTTAATAAAAGTAGAAAAACTAACGTATCTAGATCTAACACACTCTTTTTTTACATATTTTGGCGAATTTCCAGAAGGACAAATGTATGCTGAAGAACGACCACGGAAGATATCGCCAACCATATCAATACTTTCGAGTTGAAATTTTAGTGTGTATAAATTTACTTCCTTGCCTTTTGGCAATAATAAATCGCATTTTTGCCGTTTCACTCGCTTCAGAATTAAAATGTGACTCGTCGTCCATAATGATTTCCAAACCTTTAGCTGGCCAAAACTTAATGAACACACTGTTTACACCACCACTACACCACACTCACAATACCTGATTTTCCGGTGCGTCCATATTTCAAATGAGCTATGTGCTCTTTAAACCGGACAACAACGGATCTCTTAGACTGCCCAATATAATTTCGGTATATACCCATTTCATATATACCACTCTTTCCCGAATTTGGTATTTTATCCTTATTAAAAAATGTATCCAATAATAAATGGCTGGATGCATTTGAATGCATTGAAATTGCTAGATGTAAGAGTAGCTTAAATTGGGACAAAGGGCCAATTCCTTACAGCCCACTCTTCAGTTTAGTAGTCAAAGAATGAATTTGAAATGAATTAGTTTTCGCAGGAGACGGTTTATTGCTGGGAAAATTCAGTCAAAAGTCAGACAGTATAATCGTGAGTGTAGTGGTGGTGTAAACAGTGTATTCAGTATGAATATCGCCAACTTTTCTATAAATTCCAACTTAGTGGCAATAACTTGTTATCACTGAGACTTCTAAGTTTTAATTTTTGTTCTATTTATTGCTTATCAGAATATTTAAGTGCAGATTTTATCAATTTTTAACTACATTCTATTCCTTTAGAATAGTGTTCACATATTTCTTGTTTATTCTGAAGTTTTCGCAAATTGACACCCAATTTTCTCTTTTTTTTTTTGCTTTTCTGTCTGATCCTGACTTTCTATCAGTCTTAATACCTGTCTCAACACGCCGACAGACATAGTAAACTGTTTGTCTGACTATTCCCATTCTTACAAAGTGATTAACCGTAAACTTTTTCTTCAGTTCTTGATTTTGTTCATAAAAAACTTTCAGATTTTCACTACTTGAAACTAAACTTCTAAAAGACACATAATGTTCATACTTGAGACATTTGACACTTGCGAAATTAAAAGAAACAATAACATTCAACTTTACCTACTAAGTTGTTTAAAATGGATTTTTGTCCCAACACCCTGACGTCTGATATTTTATTTGCATCTATATCAACTGCACCATTGAATTTGTTTTCTAAATCTTATATCTCGCGTTCAAGCGCTCATTAATATTTCAATGCTACGTTAATGATTGCCGATGTTACTAATTTGTCTAATGGCAATAATTATTGTATTAAGTACTGCAATAAGTCATCTTCAGCGTAGATATATCGTGACTACGTTGTCCCATGTGGGCAAAATATGATTTATTTGAATATTTACGTTAGTATAACCATGTAGTTATTACAATTTTTGACAAATTGCTTTTCTTGGAATTCGTAACCTTGTTAACGTTACAAAGCTCATTTCTCAATTATATAGAATGTTAGGTAAGGTGCAGATATTTGAGAAATATCTGTCGACTGGAAATAATTGTTTTTTAAATTATTGCGAAATGTTTTACATTATTCAGCAGATATTAAAGATGAGTAAAAAGTGCGTTATTAATAATAAGTCTACTAAAATCTAATATATACCTGAGAATTTAACATCTTAATTAGTAGTCTATTCAAGATATTGCACGATCTTTATCATAATACGAGGTCTAATGAGAAAATAAACATATCCCAAAACAATCCATTATAAAATAAAAATCGTTGTTCTCATTTTGTGTAGATACTTATTTTCGAAAAAATACATAAGCAACTTTTCGAAGAAACTTTGAAGTGATGCTTCGTTTTCCTTAAGCACATACAGCTTATTAGAGAAAATGGAAAATTTAATAAATATCAATAAAATAACAAAGTAAGTGGAAATATATGCCCTTTGTCTACGATGAATGTACCCTTGTTATTTTCAACTTCACGATAATAAATGAAGTTAGTATTTATTTAAGAGGACTTAGAAATTCTAAGGTCACGTACAGGAAGACGTCGGTACCTTAGTATTACATAGCGTGGTGTAGAACGCCGGATAAAACTGGGGACATTTAATTGGAAGAGTAATTTCCTTTCAACGAAGTCTTGATGCTCAACCAAACTAATTATTGCATTATTGGCAACCAATCTCAGAGACGGACTCGCCTAACAATCATTTCACATGTAAGATATTTAAACGTCGAAATATATAAAAGAAAAATAAAATGAATATAATATTTACGAGCTAGAGTATATTAATTATGATTACTATTTTTTAAAACCAATTATTTAAAAATATCTCTTTACTCATAATGACTCTAGTTTGTCACACCCCTCTCGTAATCGACCTCTACTCCGTTTTCCAAGTCAGACTTGCTTGAAAATGTTCATTTCTGTGGTCTCCAAGAATTGTTCTTGATGATTCTGGCCATATATCTGACGTATAGGTCATTATAGATCTAATTGCTGCTTTGTAAATTCGTGTCTCTGTTTCTTATTTTAGGTGGTTGTGCCACCATACTACGTTCTGAAGACACCTTATTTGCTTTGGCTACTTGTCCTATTACGTCGTCTTCTACCAAGGTACTTGAATTTCATTTTCTGTTATAGTTTATTTCAGAAAGGTATAGAGTAATAAAAACTCATTAGGTATGCAAAGGGATAACAGACTGACCTAACGAATATTTAAGCCACTTTCATAGTTTGGCATTGATTTCATTGTGAGATTCGTTCTTTTTATCAAGTAGGTAGTACCTCCCGGGTTGGGGTTCAATAGAATAAATTTGTTTTACTTTTTACACATGTTCATCTTTTCTGCGGCCTGAAGAATGTCCCGACCGTTCCTCATCCTTAATCAACACAATCGTCTTCACATTATCATCCAATATAAACAATAATCATTACTATAGTTTATTTGAGAAAGGTATAGAGTAATGAAACCTCATTAGGTAAGCAAAAGGACCACAGAGTGACCTAACGAATATTTAAACCACTTTTATAGTTTGGTATTGATTTCATTGTAAAATTCGTTCTTTTTATCAAGTGCAGGTAGTACCACCCAGGTTGGGGTCAATTTATGGGTTTAGCCTATTGTTATCCATTCACAAACACTGAAAATAGTGTGCCAAAGGCGTGCTGGTAGGATGCTCGTAAAAAGGAAAGAATTTTATTTTAACAGAATAAAAATTAGGCATTATGTACATAAAAGGTTAAACGTTACCTGTTAAACGCAAAACATAACTGTATAATCTACTATCTAAGTAATCCCTACACAATATATCAATATTGACACTTCAGGCCAGAAAACATACTTTTCCTAATTCTCTTACGCAGTTACTTACAATTTTTGCAGGACAACGCCCCTGTACACAAATCTCATGTTGCTATGCAAAAAATTCGTGATTTAGGGTTTGAATTACTAGAACGACCCCCTTATTCACCAGATTTGCCTCCGTCCGTTTAACATCTCTTTCCTCAACTGTAAATTTTCTTCCAGGAGGAGAGGAGGTAATACGGGCTGTGGAGGTCTGGTTTGCAGTGCAAGAAGAAACATTTTTTTTTAAAGGTCTAGAGACGTTGCAGGTTCGCTGTAGTAAATGTATCCAATTAAGAGGAGAATATATTGAGTAATAAAATATTTGACATTGAAATTTTGTTTGGTTCCATAGTAGGCTGGCTAAGAATTTTTCAATATATCCTCGTATATGCCAACAGGTGGATAGATCCTATTTCAAGTTCCCATGATTTCAATCCTATTGATTACCATATTTGGGAATGATTGATGCAATTGGTAATAATGCTATTACAAAGAGTATCCGTAATTCAATACGGCAATTAACAATTCGGTAATAAAAATGTGTAAAGGCTGCTGGGTTCCATTTCGAGAATGTACTTCAAATTATTTTAATTTTCTTGCAATAATTTTTTCAGTTCTCATTAATACCTCTTAGTTACATAATTCCTTTATTTTAAAATTGTTGCTCGTTATTGTTATTAGTTGACAGTGTACCTAGGACGCAGATATGGAAAAGTCTACATAGAAGAAATGTTAACGAAAACTGATTAGAAATATTGAAGCAATGTGTAAAAGAACGAACAATTATGTGATTAGTAGAAATATGAGATCAGATACTTTTATAGGGTCTGAGGCAAGGAGGTGGGCTAAGCTCAACACTATTTATTATATTTAAGGACGATATCATCCAATAGTGTAGACAAAACACCGAAAAATTGTATGTCGGATACCACAATATGCAAAGAATACAAGAGAATGCGCAATTGCTGATGACATCTGTTATAATGGCAAATACAAAAGAAAAAACTATAAAAGAATATTAACTTATGGAATGATTCGCTGAGGAAGCATGGAATGAAGATCAACGTGAAAAAATCAAATGTGATGACAATTACAGAAGGTCATCAGGTACTAAACATATAAATAAGTCAGAGATAAAACAAGTAAATGATTTCCAATATTTAGGGGTTAGAAATGGAAATACTGGCAGGCAGGAATTTGAAATCAATACACGAATTGACAAAACCATCAAATGTTATTATGCAATGATTAACAAATTCATCAACACAAAGGAAATACTTGGGACAAAACAATTGCAAAAATCTTTAAAAAGAGAAATCTGACGTGGAATGATGCAAAAGAAAAAACAAAAAATAAAAAAGATTGGTGGAAATTCGTACATGGATAAAAGGAAAATACCTCCCAACACCATACTAATGTTAGAAGCGATTTTCTTTACGATAAGCTTCTAGTTTTGACTTGAATTTGTTTTTTCTTCTATTGTTGGCTACGACTATTTATGTGCCTATTCCCTTCGTATCAGCGTCTTCTATATCATTTTTGATTTTGTACTGTAAAGCTGTGATTCAATACTATCGGAGATAACATGAAAAAAAATTGTAGTCAGCTTTTCAAAACTCGATATATTCGAGAGCATAGCCCTTAGAATATATTTAAAACAAATAATTCATCATTGATCTAGTAAACCATGCTGACATTTTACATCTCTCATCTTTGAGAAAATATAAGTGTTGATTCGGTCCTGACCCTCGGTCAGTCTAGAGATTGTGTGGGAAGAAACAAAAACCTAATTACAGAAAACGAGCGACCTGATGACAAGACATTAAGGCGACGTCCTTGTGGACTCGTCAACTTTCCTGTACCTTCCAGTTCCTCATGATGATCCTGCTGCAAAACCCATTTTGTTTCTCACGCTTCCTACACTAAATTACTGACGGAACACGTAAACTTCATTTGATCCTTGGCAAATAAATTTCTTTCGAATTTCTCTGAAAAACTCGAATGTATTGTGGTCATTTGTACTTAATCCCTTGTCTAGAAAAAGAAATACAAGGAAACATTGATAGTTTTCAGAATCATGACGTGATCGTCGACATCGCAATATTAAATTAAAAACGAATATTGAATTATTTATAACATTGAATAGTTAAAACATGATTTTTTATTCAAATGTTAGAACACAATTATTAATATAATATCCAATTAAGGTGTCTCAACTTAGAAATATTGAATTTATTCATTTGCAAAATAATAAAAAATAACAAGTAATCAAATATTTGATGATTACATATAGAAAATGTTGTCGTCCATTGCCTATTTAGAATATCCTAAGCGATCTTTATTCTTTTTTAAACACTTCTAAAGACTAATGTACCAGAATGGTCCCAAAAGTACTTGTCCCTACAAAGAACAAAATTTTTGGAAAAAATCTATTTATTTTTCAACGTAATCTCCTTGTAGCTCCATACACTTATTTCAGCGATATTCAATAAGTTCGATAGCCTTTTTTTAATAAGAATCGTCAAAGTCCTCAAAATAGCCATCAACTGCCTTTTCATGGTTGAAAAATATTTGACCACCGAGTCATTTTTTCAAGTCTGGGAACAGAAAATAATCCGAGGGGACCGAATCTGGCTAATAGGGTACATTAAGTAGCAATTCAAACTTTAATTCATTAATTTTGGTTATTGAAATAACGGATATGTGAGCTGGTGCATTGTCTTGATGATTCAACACTTTTTTCTCAAACAAATGCGGCTGTTTTTACTTGATTTCTTCGCCCAAACGTTGCAATAAGTTCGTATAATACTCTTCGTTCTGAATTTTTCTTTTTCAAGATAGCCGATGAAAATTATCCCACTCGCATCCCAAAAAAATCGACGCTACGACCTTTCCTGCAGATGGAAAGGTCTTTGGAGCCGGTTCTCCCTTTTCAGTCCATTATTTTGATTGTTCTTTTGTTTCTGGTGTGAAGTGATGGACCCACCTTTCATGCACGGTTATGGAACGTCGCAAAAATTCACTTTATATCTGAGAAAAATTGCCAAACACTGGATAAAAATATCTTCACGACGCTGTTTTTGATCCATTTTGAGCAAGCACGGCACCCAACTTGCGCCAAGCTATTTTATGTCTAAATTTTCAGTTAATATGGAATGTACTGCCCTTTTTAAAATTCCTACAATGTCGGCTAGGTCGCGGATTTTCAGGCAAGGGTCATCCAGTACCGCTCTATGGATTTTTTTCAACATTTCTTGAGTTGTTACATCATTTGGTCGACTACTGCGATGCTTCACTTAAACTCTGTTACTCAATATTTCAAGCAGTCTCATTCAGAGTAGGATCTAGTTCATCTTTTGTATTGGTTTCCTATTAATCTAATTTCTATCTAGAATCCATACGTATAAGATTTCTTGAAACACCTATAACTTCTAGAGCCTCATGCAACTTGGTCCTCACTATTATACCGTAAGTTGGATTATAATTTATGCACAGTAGATGTATTTCTAGATTTTGGTCTTGGTAATTGCTCTGTATTGTTTTGAAGGTAAAAATCTGTGCTTTAAAACATTAAGTGAACTAAGAAAACCATAGCAATTAAAATAATGATGTGTACATGTAAGTAGTAAGGGAAAAATTGATAAAATAGTTAGCAAAATGACAGTTTAAAAAGCAACGAGTATATTTTATTTATTTTGACACTCTGTATAATTAATAGTGTACGTAAAAACTGGCGATTGGAAATTGTGATCGAGAGACTCATATTGTATATGTTTTATGCGAAAAAACCCAACAAACGACTGTTGGAAACTTTGCAGCGTAAACAGGAAAGGACGAAGCGAGTTTCCAAAATGTTAAGATACCAACCAATGACAAGGACAAAAGTTGAAGTTGAAAGTTATACCGGTATGTAAACGAATGCGGCAAGAATGTAACGACTGGGACTGTGAGACACGAACGGTGATAGATGACTCTTTGGATACAACGTTAAAACGTACTTTTAATTAAAATTTAGTAATTGTTTTAAACACGACCGAGCTTTGTCAATTTTTAGTACGACAGAATTAGTAGTCGTAAAGCAACAACATTGAAAACAAAATACTGGACTAAATCCTTATATAGCCTTAAAAGAAACAAAAAAATTCAAATTTAGAATGGATCTTTACTCCATAAATGCAAAACATGGAGCTCTCTTCCTATTTCACACATTGTTAATAATGAAATAACAATTGACAAAGTTTCATTTCTGAGATAAACTGATGATTTCAATCTATATATATATATATATAAGAATGAATTCCTGTTCGTTAGTCTCGATAAAACTCGAAACGGCTGGACCGATTTGGCTCATTTTGGTTTTGAATTATTTGTGGAAGTCCAGAGAAGGTTTAAAAGGTGAATAAATATGCTAAAATACTCGAAATAAGATAAAAACAACAATTTTGTTTCTCCTTGATGTTTTGTCTCAAAATAAAACTTCATTCATACCGAGCATTGTTTTGTTAAAAAAAAAGGATTTTGTTTGTTCTAAGTTTATTTTATACAAAAGTTATTTATAAGGCAGTACGAAGTCTGCCGGGTCAGCTAGTTAATTTAATAATTGGTAGTATTAATGTCTAAAGCAGTGATTGAACGTTATAAAATAGATATTAAATTTAAAAAAAAGAGTTTGCAACAAATAATGTGTACAAAATACAATTTTTAAAGTATACACAAATCATGCAGCGGGAGTGGCGAGACTCAATATATATGCTGTCCTTCTCTCTAACCACTTCCATCTGTTTATCTATGTAAAAGAACTTTATACAGTCTCAACTATTAATTATAAGTCAGTTACATATTTGCTTACTAAACAAAATTGTTCTGTACCTCAATTTATAGCATACAAGGTCTTTGTGGAGAGCATTATAACTATTAACAGCTCTACGTACGTCAAACTTCTTTGAATAGCGAGGCATAGCTAAAAGATTTTTATGTCTCACATGTACATTATGTATTTTTTCACGAAAAACAACTAGTGCAGGACCTGAGTGTCATCAGCAATAGATTGAATGTGAGACTGATAGAAACTGTCACATATATAAAAAAACGTATACGGGGAACAAAAGTAGGCCAACTGTTGAGCCATATACTATTTTGCCAGCCTTATATAAGCTCCGATGCGTGCGAACTATCTGGTTTTTTTCCTTTCAAAATATTCCGTCCAATTCCAGATAATTCAGTTTTGCATGAAGAAGAATTGAAGCTAAAAACTCATCAAGACTTTTTCGATATAAAAATCATAATATTCTGAGCTTAAAAGAAACCAAAAAGAGTCATAAACTCAGAAGTAAATAGACAGCCTACAATTCAAAACATAAAACTTATATAAACAATAGACAAGCCGATGAACTATAAGAATTAGTAAATTTCAGCTTTTTATTTCTTTTACCTTTTTATATGTTTTTTTTTATCAATCGTATTGATTTTTGATACAAAATCGGTTTAAAATAGAATGTAAGAATTAACGTTTCGGCATATTTCAGTCTTAATCAAAATATGTCATTGACCATTTGCGTATTAGTAAATCACCAGGAAAAAAAATCATACTATTCGTCTCCAGAAAAATGAAAGAACAGGAAGTTGTTTCGCAGGAGGAGCTAGCATACAGGTAAAAAAGGTTTAAATCTATCACAAGCTATGTAAGAATCATCAAGACACACCATTCATTCACATCAAAGATAAAGAAAGCCCATAGACCTAAAACTTCCTAAAGAAAATATCCTTCTGTGTATCTTATTTTTTCAAATGTGTGTCAACTGTCAACAGTGAATGTTTTTGTTATTATTTAACGTAATACAACTATATTTCCATCATTTAAGGTTCTTCCTGAAAATTCTTTCAGAAGCACCACTAGCTGTAATTACATGTTCATAAATGTTTTTCTTCCTTCGTATAATGAAATATATTCTTGAACTCTCATAATTCAAGATATTCTGATGTAGTTCACTTAAGACGGTACTGTATAAATATGTTTATTACTTGAACAGAAGTAGAATGCTGCATGCAATGGTCATTCGTTTATTTACAAAAATATATTTGTATATAAATCATCAAGTTTATAAGAATTCCACTGGACTAAATTTGAGTGATAGGAATACCACTCCTGAAAACCTACTAAACTACAGCTAAACGTCGAAACTCTGCTCGTGAGCAAACGACAACAGTCGTGATTCTATAAAATAAATGATCTCTAACTGACAACTCCCTGTCTTGACTGATGGCTTCACGAAGATTTCTATAACTACCAACTTTGAACTCTTCCCAGATATTTAGCATGTATTTATGCGAGAATTTTCATTAGCTTCCTAAGTAGTTATCATCGTTATTTTAATTTTTTTTACATGAATGTAACGAACCGTTTCTCTTGAAGTAGAACGAGAAAACGGTACAGAACATTTATAACTTTGAATTGCCATTGGAATACCTGATTACAATTTTTTCTTCATTTCCTTGAAACATCATAATGAGCTTATCACATTAAAACAAGGTTAACCTTATTAAGGAGAATCTGACGAGGTTCACACTTGGAGCGCATCAGAATATTCTTTTTTAAAATAAATCAATTTTCCATCCGGTTTTCCTGATCATGTCCATATAAGGAACCTCTCAGGATCTTATTATGTTATCTTTACAAGGTCCACACTAGGATCACATTAAGTTGACCTGTTTGAAATAGCAATCGCTTAAGATCACCTTACTAAAATAAAGACTATTTCTTATCAGATTATCCTGACGAGGTCCATACTAGGATCATATTAAGTTGATCTGTTTAAAAATAAATTAATTTTCCATCGGGTTTCCCTGATTATGTCCATATAAGGAACCTCTCAGGATTACCTTACTAAAATGAAGACTTCTTATTATATTATTCTGAAGAGGTCCACACTAGGATCACATTAAGTTGACCAGATATTCGTTTTTTTAATGCTTTTATTGGTATCCCACTTCTATAATTTTTTCACTTGAATATATCTCTCTACTTCTTCTTCTGTCATATTATCTACATCTTATCTGTTGAATTCTCCTGTCCTATTTGTTTGATACATTATTCTCTGATGTCCTGTGTGATCGTTATGGTAAAAAACGCGTTTATTCTGTTGTATTTTTTATAGAACAAAGAAAATAAAAGAAAAAAAAGAGTAAAATTTTTGAATGTTATGCGATTCAAATATTATTTAGGTGATAAAATGAAAGAATAGACAATGAACCTGTATCAAATAAAGGGTTATTATATCAAGCGAAAAATCTAAAGATTGCAGCAGTGAGTAATCAGTTAAGTTTATCAACGTTCCACGTCCAGCTTTAGTCCCCTTCAATCTAAGACAATGTAACAACCCTTCCAAGCTGTCACTTGTCAACACAAGAATGCCTGAATCGTGGCACGGGCTTCTTGGATCTCGGGCCCTGTCAACTTGGACAATATCAAGAATGTGACACTATGAAGGAACGTTTCGGATATTTAATATTTTAAATTACTCGTTTGTCTTGACGCCGGAAGATGATTATAGAGTAACAGGGTTGTATTTATCGAAATTAATTGTCATAACTAGGGAATCAGACAAATAGAAAATATTATTTTTCAGTCTAAAAATTATATAGCAAATAGCTAATGTCGTGGATATATAACGTGTTTTTTATTTGTTGTGTTGCAATTTTCTAATTTCTTTCTTTTATTCGAGGTCCCATTGTGAAATATGTCCTCTATTTTAAGCCAGATTGAATATTATTTAATAATTATCCAATTTCCAACATCAGATTGAAAATATATACACTACCGGTTATAAAAATTTTTGCCAACCCTATAATTTGCGTGATACACAAAAAATAAAAACAATACGATAATAGATAATCTTAATTAATTGATCTCACCCCCTTTTGCTTTTATTATTTTGAAGCACAATTTTGGCATTCTCTGTCGTTAATAGAGTTCAGAGGCAGATGATTTAAATGATTTGTTGCACATTGGAAAGACATGGTGAAGAATATTGAATGGAATGATGATAAATTCCAAAGCAAATTATAAGCATTCCACCCTTCATGGCTTTTCATTCATTATGACCTGCTAGATATCACTTTAGATTTGCAAATCAAGGTCTTTCTGTCTGCAACTTCTGACTTTGAACGAAGTGTTTTGATACAATTTCTAATATTATGAAGGCCACAACAGAGCAGTTGGAAGCTGTTTCGAAATTATCTTTCTAGAAACGTTATCAGTCAGGAATTCAAAGTTGATATAAGTCTACTGCTATATGAAATAGTTGACCATTATTTTTAATCACACCTCGTATTATTCAACACATACGCCACCTTTAGTTGGAAGTCTACAACTGTTCATAGAATCCTCGTACAGAGGTCGGCATAAGTCAGGCCACAAATTTGCAAAGGATAATTGTAAGTGTTCAAATTGATGCCCATGTCGATCAATGAATTTACGGCAACGTTACTCAACAGTGAAGCAGGTTCAGCGAAGCAAGTCAAGCTGTCCGCGATAAGTTTCAAATTTGTCAATTGCAGTTCGGAGGTCAAGGAAGGTACCTGGCTGTCTTGTATAAACGCAGTCCATGAGAATATCCCACAGGAAGAAATCACAAAGTGTCAAGTTACATGACCTTGGAAACCACTCAAAGAATCCTTGTCCGCCTATCCATTCTCCAAAATGAGGTACTCCCACACACATAACGCGTAGTGCAGCGAAGCTCCATCCTGCATGAAATGACCGATGTTCGCGACTTTTGGATCGTTGTCCATTTGCCCACATAGATCTTTGAGCATTATAGCAGATAACTTCGGCCCGTCATGTGACGTACAAAGAAGTACGGACCCACAAGACCTCCCACATGGATACCTACCCACTCACACACACCCCAGGAAGTTTTAATTCTTTTTCAATAAAGACGAGAGGATTTTTGTCGTTCCAGTACACGCAGTTATGCTAATTGACCGTACCGTTCAGTTTTAAGGTTTCTTCATCTGATCACAAAATAGAATGCTGGAATTTCGGATCATCCTGACTGCATCCAAAGTACCTCTCCTAAAATTCCAATCTGCGATCGAAATCATCTTCGTGAAGTGCGTGGAAGAGACGTGAACGATTAACTCGATAGTGCATGTATGACAGAATTCGTCGTAAAAAGCGATCGGATTTTCGAAGCTCTCCCGCTAGCCGCACTGCAGATTGGAGAGGCTGCTCAACTAACTCACGCCACTATTTCCGTTTTCGTTAACTGTTACAGATCCGGTCATCCAGTAAGCGGAGCGTCAGCAACAGAGCCCGTTTTTAAGAATGTCTGGTACGTCTTCTACGATTTGGTAGCGGCGAGTTCCGAAATTGTTGTGAACGGTTATTTACTCTGCAATCGCGTCTAATCGACAAGCACGTCTGTCTGAAGCACGAACATACATCTTCTTCGACAGCGTTGCCGAACTTATACTTCTGGATAATATTTCGTATAGAGTAGAATTAAGCATTTTCTTACTGGTTATTCCGGTCAAAAGTGTGGATCAAGGTTATAAAATTATTGTTTTCTTATCAGTTTACAATTTATATGCCAAATTTTATACGAATTTGAACGATGTTATTAAAAACAATATTTATTCGGCTTAAACCATATTATTACGAAGTTTTTGATTCACAAATGATTCGTATACAAATTGCCGCGTAGACAATCAAAATTAGTTGAGATTGGGGTTAACAGAAATTGTTTTCTAGTTACAGCGCTGGCTGTTTGAATTCTCGTAAATTTACCAGACAAATAGTACACCTAAGGCTAATTGCTTAAGAAGTCATTCAGTTACTGTCTTAATTACGTTGGGTATCCTGTTGTACTGTTTGTCAATTTCTAATTGTGTATCTCTCAAGTCAAAAGTTTAATTACAATTCTCATCGGATCATCAATAGAGACCAATACGCTGAAAATATCAAAATAAAACTTTTTTAATATTTTGAAACTTGCTTAAAAACTCTCGGTGTTTAAAGGCAACATTCAGTCAACTGATCAAATTTTCAAATAAACGCTTTATTCGAGAATCAGCGCAAATATTAGGAACAACAAATATATTATGACGATTATTTTGATCATTATGAGGTTAAAATACTTAGAAGTTCATGATAGAGACTGGGGGAGATCTGCAAAAGTTTTCACCTCAGAAAAGGGACCATTTGATAAAGTAAAAAAGCAGAGAATTATGAAGACCATATTTTGCAGATGGTCTTTTTCAAAAATATGTTCAAATCATCATGTAAGAACTGAAGTTTGATTTAGTGGTAACAAATAATAATCTATACGAATGGGCACTCCAAGTCCCTCTTTGAAATAAGATATTCTGATTAAATAAGTTCTACTGTATAATGTAAGAAAATTGCTTACACAGTCTAAACTTCTACCAATAAGTACTTGAAAGGTGCAATGAAGAATTATTTACTTCTCGAATCACCCTGGTATCAATATTAAAGATGGTATATTGTTTTCTGATTTCATTCAATTCCTAATTTCTGTTTTATTGTATTGGAAGAAATAATTACCCGTAGGGGTAGTTTTATAAAATGTGCCAAAAAATTTATAGCGACTGAAAATCGATAAGTGGATATAAATTTTTGTATAGATCTCCCAAAGGGCAAACGGAGTAGAATAAATGTATGAATGGGTCACCGAAGTATGAGGGTGAATGTTTGGTGTGAGAGAAGTTGTTCTCAATCATGGGTATTTTCCCCCAGCCGTGCGTTTGGCGGTTAAAAGATTCCATCATTTCGATCAGTGTGGCACTCCTGAGGGCAGTCTCAGTCACCGGTGAACGATATCTATGACCTCAACTCGGGTGTCTTGAATAGACAAGTAGCTTGCTAGACGTTTAGACACACGTTACTGCAACCATTAGACGACAAATCGTTATCGTTTTTCGCTTTAGTACCTACTTTTTTATTTTCCATTTACCGAATGTTCCCCTACGAGAAAAATCATAGACGGGGGCTCAAAAGCTTCAATTTTACGATCGAAATTAATGTGCATTCACCTGCAGAATTTGAAGTTTGACATGGTTTCCATTACTAGATTATTTCTGATACCTCGCACCTGACATAAAATAAATTGAACTAACTTAACGATAATTTTTGTATTATTATTTTCATCGATAAATTTATATGATAGTAACTAAAAATAAACGTATAAAAGTATTTAAAATAGATCAGAAAGCAATTTAAAGAAAATAACTGAGTAAAGCTTTTAATTACTTGAAAATCCCAACATAATTAATAAAATTGACCATAGAAAATTCAAGTTCTGGAGTAAGAACAACAACTAGTGACTCAAAAATTTATAATACAGGTTTGATGTACTATCAGTAACAGTATTTATCTCATCCTGCGTTTATGTAACAAAAAATAACAATAAAAAGATGAAAAGACAATGAATAATAGATCAAGTATGCGGTAGCAATGAATAAAAATGTAATGAAGGAAAAGTTTAAAGAATTAATGTGAGAATGCAATAAAATGGGTCTAAAAGAAGGAAGAAGACGAAGTATAAAAAATGTTGCAGCAAGAGAGAAGAAATAAGAGACAAGAATCCAAAGATGTGGGTTTGAAATGGTGAATAAGATCAAGTAACTAGTTGCAATAATAATGAACGACAAAAATAAAACATAAGGAATAAGAGAGGAAATACAAGCAGCGAAAAGAACACTAGAAAGGAAAGAAGAGCGAAGGAATGAAAATGAGAACAAAACTTGGAATATATAAACTAAAAATAAGATGTATCATGACTTATACTGCAGAGAAAATGAGTATGAAACAGAAAGAATGAATGAAAAATTAAACCTACTATCATGAATTATTATAAAAAACGGATATAGAAAAAAAACGAATAAATAAACAGGAAAATTGCTGGAGGAAGAGAAAGTGGCGAAGATTATAAATAAAGCAAAAGTAAGATATGAAGACCTGAACAGCTGAACTAGAAGCTGAAATAATAATGATGGTAGAATGGACGAAAGATGGGAGAGGATGAGGTTGTTGGATAAAGTTGGAATGGATTTGGAAATTATGGGATGAGAAACTGGAAATAAATGGTTTAAGGTGTAGGAAGACGAGTACTGAACCTCCCTTGAAAAGGACTTTAAAGAACAGCCAATTACCACACAGAGGACGTTATGCCATTGTATATATAGTGAAAATTTGACACTGGGTTAACAGACGGCAGGCCATCTGAACGAAATAGTTTCTATAATCATTAATCTACAGTATCGACAAAACTGCAAACCCGGTCTATAGCTGCACCGACGATAGCACACTGATGTCAGCTAACACCCAAGACATCACCATCAATACCAATATTGAAAACAATTTGGAATGAGGTGAATGCAATTGTTGGGTGATGAGGCTGGAAGAAATATGTCCTGGCATAGTCACGTGGCTAACTTAGCCAAGGTAGCTTCACAAAAACGTGGAGCCCCCCTTAAAACCATGAAACTATATACCAAACAGGTTCCAATCCTCTACAAGGCTTCGATTCATCCATCTTTGGAATATTGCTCGCACATTTGGAGCTCGGCAGCTTAGAGCATATAAGAAAGTTTGCTAACCTGACTCTGTTTTACCGATACTACCTCTGCAAATGCTCTTCTGAACTGTCTAATATAATTCCGCCCAAAGCAGTTTTTGCAAGACCTACTAGACAGGCATTCTTTTTACATAAATAACCCCAAAATAACAAATAGCCTCTAAAAACTTCCCGATTTTGTCCAATAGCATGTATATAGTATTATAAGTATGACATACCAACATTTATTCTGTACAAAATAACTCGACGACACGTTCTGAGAAATTTATTGAGTTAGTGAGAACAAAAATAAGTTGTTTATTATGAGAGTAAGCCTGAAATGGCTGACATACCAAACATTTCATCTTTATTACGAATATAAACAATATTTGGTATGTTGTTTTAATTTATCGTCGTTACGTTCCCATTTTAATCATCGATTTTTCACGATAACTTCATGTATATATTAATACAAGGTGTTTAAAACGTCCAGTGTCAATTGACACATCAATTAAATACAAAATTAGAGGAAAAATTAATAACGGGTTAAGAGCTTTTATTATTATACTTTTTCTTTCCAAAGTTTCAATTTTTGAGCTCAATAATTCAAATTATTCTGAATCGCGACTTGTTTACTATTTTGAATTGATGTGACCTTCAACCGCCAATGTCAATCTCTTCTATAAATAGCTTCTTGTGCGAATATAAACCTAGCTCCACGATGTTCCCTGGTCAGTTGTGGAACAGTCTTAGCTACTCTAGCTCTAATACCAGAATTTCATAAGACATTTCTCACTGTTTGTAAAGTTCCCATTACATTCCAAACTCTTGTTGAAGCTGTTTTGCCGTCACGTGTTTTCTTCGTAGTCTCAAAAAATCGATTGTATGTAGGTGTAATTGCCGATGGCTCACCCTGCACTGACCATCTATCAATTATCCTCCAGTGTCTTGAAATCTCGCTGCTACTCCTCAATAAGAGCAGTTTACTTCTTTGTATAATGTGAATTTCTGGTTAAACCTCGTCCGTATTAAGTTTAAAATGCCCAAACAACACAAATTTTGTACTCTCCATATGTGCGGAACAAAATGATGAGAAGCCAAATCAATTAAAATTTCTTTTGATTTTTTTTCTGAAATTGATACTAATCTATCATTTTCTTGTTTCTTTTTGTATTTTTCTCAGTTTTCAGTAGTGTAATAATAAAAAAAATCCACTGACGCTGATTTTGTAAGCAATTTTCATGGGTGATGCGAACACTAAATCAAGTGGAAATTATTACTTCATATAAAATATGTGGAGTTCAAACTAATTCCCATAAGAATAAAAACTTGAAGTCCCTGTATAAATTTTTCGGTGAGGTGAGAAACGAAAATAGCAACAGCAATGCGTCAATACGCTCCCTTACAGGCAACTAAGGAAACAAATAGGTATAAGAGATCATTGCCATAATTGTAGCGGGCTCGTAAATTGGTTGCGTCTAAGAGAATCGGTATATTAGTCATTGTGCGTAATTACCCCCGAGCTGTCTAAGCGACATGTCCTCGCTTGCCTGCAAAGGGCGTCTTGGGCCCTTCGTCGGCTTCCTCACTCGCAAATCAACCTCTAGGACATTCTAAACTATTTCTTGTTCTTGTGCTAACCCTAAATCGCTCCAAGCCCCACTGGATTTACTTATGCTTAATTTCTCCCTCTGTTGTCTATTTGGATTTTCGAATAACGTTTACCCTACATTTATTACTTGGAATAGATGCTTGTTTATCATTTGGAAATAATAAGATATCTCAATCAAATTTCGATTTCGAGATTTCAAGAAAGAAACTTGTGTAATTTTTTTAGTGTCTGCTCTGATAATGTCCTGATGGAGTTATGTTCCATTCTTGTTCTTGTATCGTAGAACCGTTACAGAATTTAAATAATTTGTGATTTTTGGAATAAAAAACTATATTTTCTTATTGAGAGTGGAGTAATTTAAATTTATCCGCTGATGTTTGCGTTCGCTTACCGATTAGTAAAATAACAGGTTCGGGTAATTGAACTTTAAATTATCAGTTTTCATTTTTCCATCATCATAAGGTAAATTATATTCTTGGCAGGTGAATCCCTCAAATTTTAATTTTTTTATACAATTTATTTCCAGTCTGTATACAAACATTCAAACAGTAAATGTTGTGACATTAGAATGACGTGTGGGTAAAATATCAATTAATATTTGACTATAGTAACTATTTTTTAAATCTCTTATTTCTTAGACCTTTTGATATGTTTATGTTTCTAAACATTCTTGATTTTAGGTCTTTTCTGTTTTAAAATTAGTTTTTATTGATAATTTTTGTAAGATTGATAAAAATTTGACGTTTCGACTTACTTCAGTTTTTATCAAAACTAAACACCCCACAAAAATTATCGCATCACTGGTATTTTAGGATATTTTTAATACTTAATTCTAGTTTTTTGGGACAATCCGTATATGTATCAACTAAATAGATATTTCTGGTTTCTTATCATGGGCATGGACTATGGTAGGATGCATTATCCATCACAATATAGCTATTTGGAATTAAAACCAATTTTCGAAAACCAGTTGTATCGCAGGGATAATTAGTTAATAGTTTTTCTTTTATCTTTATTAGACAAAGCTTCCAACATATCCTTTACTGGGTGTATCATAGATGTCGATCTAAAGACATGACTCAGAATGATGCATCAAGAAAGTTTAGCTTTGAGAAAAAATCTACCTCAATACTTAGTTGTAGACGTAAGTGAGATCATAGCACCTTACAAAAATGCTATTAATGATATAAGGACGGTTCTAAACCAGCAGACAGAACTGGCATAGAGGTATAGGAGCTCAAAACTAACACTCCGAAAGACTGGGCAACACACTAAGTATTTTCAAGCAGAAATGTATGCAATTGAAAACTGTTTCCAGCTCAATCTAGAGAGAAACAGGAGATGATCATCGTGTCCGATAGTCAAGTAGTCATTAGACCTTTAAACTCCAATATCATAAAATCCAAACTCGTTTGTGATTGTCTAGAAAAATTAAATTACCCTACAATGGATTCTGGGACACTCCGGAATGAAGGGAAATGAAATTACTGATAAGCTCGCTAGTGCATGGGTAGACAAGTCCATCAAGGGATTTGAACCCTTCTGTGGTATCAGCTACGAAACAATTGAAAAAGAATTAGAAAAGGAGGTAGATAGGAGCAAAACCAATTATTGAGACAACCTACAGAGGCTGAGACAAGCAAAGACTCTCCTGGAAAACTATAACCAGAGAAGATCTGCTAAATGTATCAACCTGAGTAAGAACAATCCACGAATCAGGACACTATCGCCTCAACAAACATTTGAAGACGCTAAACCTAGTAGATAATGCGGCGTGCAGGTTTTGTTGCAGAGAGGACGAAACTTCTATCCACATTCTCTCGAAGTGTGAAACATAAAGTCCAGAATATGGCTACAGTCATCCCACATTCTAGACTTCCTAAAAGAAGTGACATTAATGGATCAGCTGTGAATACAGGGTTCTCCAGTATCGCAGCAAGAAAGAGGGACTTTGTATCGCAATGTATATGATATCCCAATATCTACTCACATACATACGTGCCAGGTGATATATTCCAATAACGGGGTCATTTGAATCTAAATATTGCGGAAATTGATCAAATGAAGACACATATATACTAATTCGTTTAGAGAGAGATATATTGAATATAGATGGTACAAGTAGTATAAGTAGTTTCCTTAGATCATCTTCAAAATATTTGAGGTAAAACTATCAAAAAAAAAAAAACATGAATATCATAATTTGCGGTGTAGAAATATTACGTTCAATGAGTTATTTAAGTCAGAACAATCATATGAAATTTTTTTATTGAATCGCGCAAATTAAGAAATTGTAGTCCGACCGGAATTTACTTGATAACATGATAAGTTACTGAGTTTGGTTATTTATCAGGTTCGTCGTCGTACAAATTACATTTTACTACAATTACCAAGCGAGGTAAGACAGAGAACGAACTACGTTGCTGTAAAATATTACTAATTAACGACTTTCAGGACATTCGCTATTTCACTCACACAGGTCCGAATTAGGGTTGTGAATTCGTTTTTTAACTTGTTTTTACTACCTTTGTATGTAAGAAGATTTTCGAATTGAATTCTCGAACACGCCGGATTCAACAACATGATAATCGCATGAAATTGATCAGTATCTTCACCAGGAGCATATGTAACCACTTGATTTTTACCCATGTCAAATTTTGCACAATTATCAAGAACATATGTCAAAAGATTAATTTAATAATTTTATCTTATCGTCTTTATAAAGTACATTAGAGTTAACAATTTCCTTCCAGAGACATGAGCTGAGCATGTGAGTCTATTAAAGCAACGGCGTAAATTAATATTCATTACCGTAAGATGGTGTTACATGACTAAAACGCTTATTTGCTGCTGGATAAACTCATGCAGTAGCACTTAGCCTCTTAGATGGTTTACAAATAGAAAAATTTGTTTGGTGAAAATTAACGAGCAGAACCTCATGTAATAGTGAATCATTAGATGGAATTATTCATAAAACGACCTGATAATATAGTCATTTTAAGATTTAACGAATGAATAATATTAATAAAATTTGAAACAAATGAGAAATGCAGAAATAATGTCATACAAGCCGCCCCTTTTCATTTGTTTTGTTTTAAAATTCATTCACTCTTTAACGTCATAGCTATTTAGTAGATAAGCGCTTCGAAAAATGATATTGAAGCATTGCTGAAACTATTAAATAAAGATAAAATCAATTTTGAATAATTATCAGACGAAAGCATTTTATTTAAAGATTTAGTCAATTACTTTTTTTTATTATTATACATCATAATGATGGATTAATATACTGAATAATTAGTATTGTGACAGAAATATCCGAGGCTATCTGAAGCAGAATAATCAGAAAAAAGAGGCCCCTTAAAATCTCTCTCAAGGTCGATCAATAGATTTTACGAGGTATATATGTTACGCTCAAAGACCGAAAACGGCCGGTGGCCGTTTAAAACAGCAACAACGCGTTTGCGTTTGCCAGAATGCGTTGTTAGATGTGGCCAGATTCCGAATGAAATTATTTTAGATCTGGAAAACGTCAGCTCACGTAATATAATGCTGCTTATTAATTATCATTTGGTAACAAAATAGTACAACACTCATTATTTGAATAAATGTTCAATGACAACGTTTTTATATGTTTTATATCCGTATAGTCAATAGTTAATATAACTAACCTAACGTAACCTAACCTAACCTAATCTAACCTAACTGCGTCAAACACAAAGTTCAATGCAATTCAAAATAGGTGGATATGCAACGAAGATTGATTTTAGTAATATACATTAAAACGACTGTTAATCATTTATATTCACTATCGACTATATGAATATAAAACATATATAAAAACGTTGTCATTAAACATTTATTCCAATAATGAGTGTTGTACTATTCTCTTACCAAATGATTATTAATAAGCAGCATTTTATTACGTGAGCTGACGTCTTCTAAATCTAAAATAATTTCATTCGGGTTCTGGCTACATCAGAACAGCTACAACGAATTCTGGCAAACGCAAATGTGCTGTGGCTGTCTTAAACGGCCACTAGTCGTTTCCGGTGTTTGAGCGTTCCGTTTCTATTTCTATCAGCGGCAGCGCTGCAATCGTAGTGCCGAGCATGCGAGAAAGTTACTCTGATTTAACCAGAAGAATACACGCCATTTTCAAATCACAGCTGCCGACGTGTTCTTTGCAGTGCTTAATTGAAAATGTGAAATCAGATCTCGTATTCTTTTTCTAAATTAAAAAAAAATTATAGACAAATCTGTAATGTTTACATACAAAATTCTATAAGTGATTCAATGATTAGAAGATGGGTCACACAGTTCAAGGACGCGATTAAGTGCACGATGAAGAAGACGCTAGTCTTTGGTTTGTAATGAACTGGAATTTCCCCAAAGCACTAAAATTGTTACTGAAAAGATGAAATTTCGTTCACGTTGGGTATCCAAAAATTTTACTGAAGCACCAAAAATAACAGATGTGATGATTTTTTTTCTCGGATAGTCACGGCGAATGAAACTTGGGTATCTCATGACACCCCAGAAATTAAACGGCAATTAGCTTTATCTCCAACTAAAATCGAGGATACGCAAATCTAAACTCAACTACACTATTTTTTGGGACAGAAAAGGCATTTTACTGATTGATTCCTTACCACAAGGCCAAACAATTATTGCACATATTTACTGCGAGACTATTGAAAAATTGCACCGAGGATTACTGTCAAAAGGTGTAGCTTTTTTCCACAATAATGTTCTATGTCACATTGCGAATGTGACAAAAAACATGAATTTGGCGAGGACTTCTTTGATCACCCTCCTTACAGCCCTGTGCTCGTCCTAGCAACTTTCCAACTCCTAAAATCTTTTCTTGGTTATCAACCCTTCAAAGATGATGATGAGATGAAAGAACATCTTACCATTTCATTAAAAACGGTAATACAAGAAGAAAACATTCAAAAAATTATACCACGCTATGACAAGTGTCTAGAAAAATTCGGAAGTTATGTGTAACAGCAGTAGATTGTGGATACACCTCATAAAACTCTTGAGGAGTCTGAAATAAATAGTAGCAATGGACAAAAATCTATAAAATATCTGTTATTACTTGTTTTTGTACAAGGAATCTTTTGATTGCATTATTACCAAAGTCTATACTTTATTAGTTAATAAGATAAATAAAACGCTACGAAACTCTTTTTCCTAACCATTAACACAAAATTTTATGTTTAAAGAGTTAAATAACCCTAAATCCACTCCTGCCGGAACAAACTAATCCACATTAAACTTCTTGCAAACTCATTCTTTAGCAACAGTAACTTTTTAATGCCTTTTGTACAATATTACGTAGCTACGGCGGGATTGATATACGTAGGTACCCAACTTCGTAGTTTTTATTTTTCAATGTTAATTAAGATGGCATATTATTTTTTACAGCCTCATTACCAGCCGAACCCTTAATACCGAACGGGCTTTTTTGGCTTTTTTTACAACCTCATTAAGAGGGTGACACTGCCACTCGAATGCATTAGTTGCGTAAAAGCAAAAATTAGACGAATTATACGCTTCATAAAAGAAGATTCTGCTTAATGATTTTCTTAAATGAGTTGAATACGATGGAAACCTCTAAAGAATGCATAGCAACTAAACAAAACGCATGAGAGTATTTCACTTAAGGAGTTTTTATGGTTAACAGGTCTGGCAACTACTTTGTTTAGTGATGCTTCTTAAGAACGCAACATTTCATCTAATTTAGATGAAAATTCGTACATTGATTTTCTGGCGAGTAATTCACATTTTGTTTATGAATTGCAGGGAATAAACTATAGTCGATTTTTCTGAATAAGAGAGTAATAAAATAATGAAACATTCGTCATCATCATCATCATCATCAGGTGTACGAGGGAGTACCCAAAAATTATTTTTAACCAAAAACTGGTTACCAGTGATGGCTGAGTGTGCAGGTGCGTTGTCATGGTGGAAGAACCAGTCACCTGTTTGCTGAACCGAGCTCCAAGATGTTCCACTGATTTCAGATAGTTGATCAATTATCTGTCAACGGTCTGGGCGCACAAGCTCTCGAATGGCCGACTAGAGTGAAATTTGTCATCAATCGACATGTCGCCATTTTTAAATCGAGAAAACCATCATACACTTGAGTTTCCCCTTATCATCATATTTGTAAGCAGTTTTCAACATTAAAACAGTTTCAGCAGCGTTTTTACCGATTAGAAAACAAAATTTCACAGCGACACGTTGTTCACTTAAATTTGCCATAAAAAAAAAACGAAGCAGCAGTGAAACAGCACTAGCAAAAACGGTCACTAGTGACGAATAGAACGTGGCAGATCAACGACCCGCGCGGCACTGAACTGGCAGGCCCTAGCAGCAGAAATATGGGTCTAAACTTTGATTTTTAAGCAACCTTACGTTCATAAATGATATTTTGTTTTGATGTTTCAAAACGTAAAATATGTTTCCTTACCATATGTACAAGGACTTTCTCAACAACTATCAAATTATTTGATGATATTAGTATAAGTATATATCAAGAACCTTGTACTAATTGTGACGCTGTCTACATAAAAAGAGAATTTTTAGAAATGGTTCCCATTCATAAGAACGAAAAAGCTATAAATGATAAAAAAAGAACTAAATAATTTATCAATCAAGAATATTTAGAAGCATTATATATTAAAATTTCTAAGAAATTAGAAATTGAAGTCTCTCAAAACTAAATTTATTAGAAAACGTAATAAAATATGACGAATCAAATCTGTATTGGAAGGAACAAGATTTGAGTCTGTTGACGCAGTGAAAGAAGAAGCGGCGCGCCTTCTGATGGAACTGATTAAAAAATATTTTCTGCATTATTTTTGTATTCGTATTTCGTATTCACGTTTATGTTCTACAACCCTGTATATAGATTTTTCCTATATAAACTTTACTATCATGCATTTTCGCTCCTTTGTATTTATTTAGTTTTTGCATTATTATATGTACACTAGAAGCATGTTTACTTTCCTTGAGTCTATTAAAAATTTTGTTTTGAATTAGTGTTAATTATTTTTTTCATCTTGCGGTCGTTGAGTTTAACAATTTTTGTAAACACTTATTATTTATCCCATCCAAAACACGATTAATCATTTTTATAATCTGATCGAATAGAGTCTCGGTTCGGATTTTCTCAGTTCACAGAAATAGTGACGTATCAAATGCGTCTATGTCATCGGTGAATACAGCTTGGGATTGATATAGTACAATTTCGGAGTGACACTTCTTTGACACTTTAAACAGACAATTTATCAAACGTATTCATAGGGCGAATAAACAATAAGCAAGGTCATAAAATATACCAGGTTAACACCAAGAGAAAGCCAATAATGTGTAGTTATTTAAAAAAAAAGTTTGAATGTGATTCAAAGTTATTTCAATTCATTTTTTTTTCATATGCTTATAATTAAACGATGTTAATCCAGAAATAAAACAATATTTAATACTGAATTAGGCAGTTGAGTTGAATAAATTGTTTATCTTCCGTGTGAAGTTTCAACATTATCTATCATTGAGCATGTTTTTGTTGGTTCATTTTCTCAGTTAGTCTCAGTTAGTCGCCAATTTACAGCAGCCAAGATGAGGAGCGAATATCTCAGTAAATAGTGAAATTATCAATTGATACACATAATAATAAAATCAGGCAACAGTCAAAGTTACTAGAACCAAATCTATTGTGCATTTTATTGGTAGAGCCTCAAAAGTTAACAGGAATATGTGATTGTTTGTCATTCCCGTCTAAAATCATTTCAATACTTTTTTTTCCAAATTGTCACTCTCAGAGTTATCAACAATTTTTTTTCGTGGAATGGACCTTTGGAAGTTACTTGACAGCTGAATCGTATCAAATGTCACGCAAATGTGATAATTCTCCTGATATTTAAGGTGAACGTACACCTAGAAGCCAAAAAAGGCTATCACACAATTATTTGCTGGATTAAATAAACGAGCCATATTTAGAATGCCTTTCGGTAAACCAGTGATATGGTGCGAATCTACCAATCATATAAGCGACAGTTTTTTTGGCCAAGTTCTCTCTTGGCTGCCGTCAGTGATGAATGTGTTGCTGCTCCCTCCAAATGCGAGCAGTAATCCGGTTTCTCCTTGCAAGGAAGTTACTGATCGAAGTTTATGGCCAAGAGTGCATTTCCATACAGCATGTCCGTAAATGGTGTAGGACTTTTGTTAAAGGTCCCACGGAAGTTTACGATAAAGACCGAGGGTTTGGGATACGATTGTCTTGAAAATTGAGCTACTCCAAGATCGGAGGGTCATTGCACATGAACATGTTGAAGCTTTCCATGGGACAATTGAAAAATATTGAACAGAAACGTTGGGTTATCGCAAGGTAGATACTGATTGATGGAAACAAGGATTTACGTCTTGATTGTGCTCACAATTTTCTTCAAAAATTTGAGGGGTAGGCACTGTGGAGTCTATCGTCGTAAAAGAGGAACTGTCATCATAACTTCGAAACAATACAACAATCTTGTGATTGGCGTTACTTTGGTTCACTGCCACTGAGAAATACAATCAAATGCATTCGATAGGAAAGGTGGAAAGGTTATGGCGATTATGTTTTGGAATCTGATGATGCAATCTGGGACTACAATGAATTCGCCGGAGAGGACGATTGACAGAGGGAATAGTGCTACTTCACGACCACGCTTGACCCCACGTTATGTCGCTAATTAAATAAAGGAACTTTAGTAGACAGCTGAAGGTCACACGCTTCCTTAACGGATTGGCAGGAGACTTCTACTTAGAAATACAAAAGCTGGTACACTGTCTTCAGAAGTATGTCGAATCTATAAATGAATAACAATAAACAACGTTTTCTATTTGTAGAAAATTTTTAAGCCTCACTTTTGGTACAACCCTACTATTTATGTCGTAGAAAATCATCATTGTGAAAAAATTTTGCCAAAAATTTAGACAAAATACATCATATATAACTAGGACCCTTTTTTATCTATTTGTGATATTAGGATCCCAAAAATTCAAAAATATGGATTGATAGGAGCCTACCTTATAGATCATAAAATGGATTTGAGGTGTTCTATCAAAAATCTGGTACTACAGAGCGATACATATGACTGAGTGCTGTAATTTTATGATTTTTATTTGAAAATAAATTATTAACATTTTGTGCTTCCCTGGTAGCGGTGGTGTGGAGATATCCAAGGCAGGAAACTGGGGTTAAATAGGGTGAACGGTTAGGAGCGCCAGCAAATTTAAATGGGGTTTATAAAAATACTACGATAGGCTCATAACTTATTTAAAATGTCAGCTACGAAAATTAATTCTGGTCCTAGCTCTAATACGATGTTATTAAGGTTTTAGCTGTTTTTCTTTACGTCACGAACAGTGTTACACTATAAATTATTTTTCCTAGACATACGTACAGGCATTTTGTTTTTCGCTTGGATAATTTCAAATTTATAAGAGTATCAGCACATTAGAAAGAGCTCTAGAATTAGATTGCGGTGATGTACTTTCAGAAAATATATCTTCATTCACTGTAATTTGACAATTTTAGTTACTTGTATCACAATAATAATGTTTTACAATAATTTCAGTACACTATATGAGAACAAATTTCTCATTTTTTCATTTCAGTTATCTCTATATCATATATAAGTTGAAATATGTCTAATTTAATTTAATTTTGATAAGTTCGCGAATATTGAAATACATCTCTGCCAAAGTACGTGACTCGAAACTGTTAGAAATAAGCCGGATTATCTAGTAGAAAGTTTGCTATTTACTTCTGAATACAAATCACATGGATAATGATTTGCTAACCCTTTCACTGCCCAAGACGAATATTTTCAATAATGGGTATACTGCTCGAGACGAAATAACTGGCCTTTCAAAATTGAATATGATCTTACTGCTCGGCAAAGATATAGATCGGGTTTCCAGTTATGTCGAGTAGTGCGTTGATGTACAGAAAAAATAGAATTGGTGACTCAAACCTTTCTGAGGTGTGACCGTCGATAACGACCTGGATGGTTCGGTCTGTGAGGAGGCTACTAAGCCAGTCGATAAGCGAGGACGACAAACTGATTATTTAGAAGGTTAAACATGCCAAATACTGTCAAAATTTGCTGGTTCACGTCTTTCTCCATGGCCTTGGTAATGGCTGAGTCTGAAGCAATCCACCGTTTTTTGGTATGGATTGAATCCAAGCAAATTTCCAATATACAGGAAAGGGGCCTCTATATATCATAGGGCAGGGGTGCTCAAACTTGAACTGCTGGCGATCTACCTCAATATTTTTAGACTACTTACGATCGACTCGAGAGGCTGCAAGTATGTGTGATGCAGGGTTATCGTACATACACGATACACCCTACCTACCTAGGTAGGGTGTACCGTAGCATATATAGATATTAGCTTTCTGCACAATATAGGTACATTATTTTAGTCAAGGTTTGGGTTAGGTTTAGTTAGGTTCTTCTCTACAATATCAATGAAAAAACTCATAGTTATTCAAAATTTCGAGTTTATTGGTTGTTACAAAACAAAAGAGTTAAATCTAACTAAAGAGTGGCTTTGGATGTTGAAGCGTGGCAATGCATGTCCTCAGCATACTTTTCATAAGATGGTACGTAACCACTGAGTGCTAATCGCAAGCATAATGACATATGATCGTCAGTTAGTCGATTGCGATATTTTGACTTAATTATCTTCATTTCAGAAAATGCAGACTCGCACAAATAAGTTGACCCAAACAATGCCGTCAGTTGAAGGGCGATTTGCCTTAGATTCGGATATTTATCTTCATATATAAAACACCAGAAATTTGTATCGGATGCTGTAGCTTTGAGATGTATATCTGATATAATCTGCACCAACTCATTTTCAACAGAACATGAGTTCATATTAAACTGACTTGCTATTTCAGTAGCTAATTCCTCAATGTTTTTACATGAAAAAGGATAACTCATAAATGATGCTATATTTTCCAATTTACTGCAATCATAAAAACGCATTTCGAATTGTCCCAAAATATTTGATAATTCAGCCTCATACGTATCATAATTAAACTGAGGAATCCTTGCTTTCAAAGACGGAAAATGTTTCAGATCCTTTCTTTTCAGTTGATCTATCATAAGTTGCAATTTACTTTTGAATGCGTTTACTGCGCTAATCATATCAATAATAGTTTTTCCTTTACCTTGAAGCTCCAAGTTAACGATGTTTAAGTGCATTCTGATGTCAGTCAAAAATGCCAAATCAGTCAGCCATTTTTCGTTTTTCAAAATCTGAATGTCATCACCTCTTTCGTCTAGAAAAGCTGTTATTTCGGGCAATAATTCTTGAAACCTTTGTAGGAACTTTCCGCGACTCAACCACCTGACGTCTGGGTGAAGAGCTAAATCAGTGTGTTCAGCTGACTCCCTATCTTCCAACTGCAACTGAAAGAGCCGCCGTTGCAAGCTACGTACACGGATGGAATTCACAATTTTTGTTGCAATGCCCATAATTTCCTCCGTGTTTAAAACTTTGGAACACAAAACTTGTTGATGTATAATGCAATGGAATGAAAAAAATGAATGGAATTCTTCATTAGCTCGACACAATGCCACAAAACCGTTTTTGTTTCCATTCATTGCTGGTGCTCCATCGGTTGTAATGCACACTAATTTATATATTGGTAGCTCGTAGTTTTTTACAAAATTAAAGAAAACTTCATATATATCTTCGCCACGGGTCTTCCCCTTCAGAGGAATGATTGTCAAAAATTCTTCCTTAGCCGACATGTCATTGAATACCATCCGAATAAAAATACACAGCTGGGCAGTGTCTGTAAAGAAAAGTATGTACATTCCGTGATATCATGTGTTAGTTTATCTGCGATGTCCTGACTCATGACTTCAATACGCCTTGTGACAGTCGGACGAGATAACTGAAGTTCTCTAATAGCAGACATGATTTCTGTTTTATTTTTAAAATCTCCAAATAAAGTCTCACCCGCTTCAATAAATGCTTCCTTCACCACCGATCTATCTTCGAATGGTTTGTGTTTCGTCAATATATGAGATATTTTAAATGACGCGATCGTAGCAGCTTTTGATTGTTTGGCTGGTCTTGTGAACATGGTTTGTTCTTTTTTCAAACAAGATATAAAATCACTTATTTTTCGTTTTCTTAATTCACTCTGTGGCGGAAAATCCTTTTGATAGTTTTTATGAACCGTTTTATGATGCCTCTCTAAGTTACCACGCTTAGGTATTACAACTGACAAATAACACAAATGCACTTATCCTTCACCATACAAAAGAAAAATTCTTCCTCCCAATCCTTATTAAAATGATACGTTTTAGATTTCTTCACTGCACTCATTTTCCACTATTTAATAATAAACTTTGTATCGACGTAGTATCGCTATCAAGTTAGAATTCAGAACGACTCCAATTCATGTAGGCGCAACATTTATATCGGCGTGAAAGAAAGTCTCGAATGTTCCCGTCAAACGCGCCGCCCGAAACTAGACAGTACAGTCTAGTCTAGAAACAACGCGGCTTTTCTTTGACAAGTGCCGCGCGTTCCTTTGATAAAGCCGCCTTTTGCCGCAAGCAGTGTTATTTTATTACGTAATACATTTTTGTAGTTTATTTACCTACCTACTTATTAAAAATTTTTTTCTTCTCGAGATCTATTCAAAAAGCACTCGCGATCGACCGTTTGAGCACCCCTGTCATAGGGTATACGATTGGTGGTATTCCATCGGGGCCAGTGGCTTTATTGATATCCAAGCCTGAGAAGTTTTGTCACATGTCGGTGTCAAAATTCTATTTCTGGCGTTGATCAATCAACTGAGGGCACAAATCAAGACTTGAATTTGAAGAAAAGATGCGACCCAACAGGTTCGCTTTCTCTTTTGCGATTACTGCGATTGACCTTTGTTCTCCAGACAACGGTGGAATTTTTAACATACATCCTGTGACAGATCAGAACGACCTTGATCCATTTGGGCAATTGAGAAGTTTGATTTCCACTTTCACATTAAATCGTATCTTGCATATATTGGTCTGCTTGCAAAGATTTCTCGAGATAACAAAATCAACTAGCACTTGAACGGCATTTGCGATAAGCAGCATTTCCTTTGTTGCCTGCTCTAGTGCAGTTTTTATCAAATTATAGATTGGTTGTCTGCAAAGTCCTTGATGAAATCAAGAATATATCCATACATATTTCCGAAATTTCGTTTGCATACCCTCATTGGAATTCAAGCAAGCATTATTCCAAGTAAACATAAACAAAATCCTTCCGATGCTTCCTTTTCGCTATAATGGCAAACTTTACGTGGTCTAGGTGAATCCTGAGTTTGGATTTTTAGCTCCCACGTTGCTGTAATTAGTTTGTGATCTGATGTTCCGAGTGGTGTATGTATATATCAGGGTCTGCTATAAGAAACAGGTCTAGGAGGGTAGCAAAGTCATCAAATCGATCGGAAATTCTGCATGTTCTGAATGTATTCTGAACAAAGCATGCGCATTTAACACGCCCAGAAAATATTCAGAATTTATACGGTATGTGTTCAAATTATCTACCGCGAACAAAGCTATATTAGATATTCTCTGACACATTATGTGATATTTGTGAAATATGTGAAATTTTAATTCATGTTTTGTCCAGTCAAACCATGGTTTGAAGTAATTTTATCCATAATTTTTTTGATACTACGAAAAAATCAAATTTCAACCTACGAGCTCAAGATGTTTCAATAAAAATAAAATATGAATTATGAATTTCAATGTAACTATGAATAATTTAATTGAACTACGAAGGTTGTTACTTAAATATTGAGATCGGCAAGACTGAAGTGAATATGTCAAATCGAGTGGTATTTGAGTTGTTTAAAGATACTTAAAACATTCATCATGGTTAAAAAATGGAATGAAATCCCGAACATTTTCGTGTTATGATTTTCTAAGACTTTCGATGTGGATTGAGCCAACAGCAACATTAACTCGCTTCGACTTTTGGTGATGTAGCACCTTCCCGAGCTACGTGTTCCGCTAGTTTTCTGGATTTAATCGTGAACGCACGCACTTCGCTACAGGATGAATTTCATGAAGGTAGTCCAAAATCGGCTGCTGTGCCAGAAAATTTCGATTCTTTGCGTAAACTCATATTTCAAAATCATCATGTCACATACCGTGATATTGAGGCATACTTGGGCATTAGTCCATTCGAATACATTCAATATTGCATGAACATTTGACTGGCAAAATGATTTGTTCGCGTTGGATACCGCATAATTAGACAATGTCTCAAAAAAAAACGCTCGTGTCGATCGTGGCGAATCATGAATCAATGCACATGAACTCGAAACTAATCGACTGTATGAGTCTTGAAAGACGAGTAAAATTCAACAAAAATTGTTCGCGCGCGAAGCACTTTGAATCAAATTGTCGCCTGTTTTTTCGAAATAACTAGACATGCTGCCAAAGTTCTATTAGAACAATATTAAACGGTCAATTCTGAACGGTTTACCAGCATTTGTTTGTGAGAAGTGTTCGAAAAAATCAGGAAATCAATCACAGAAGATGAATAATTCTCCACCACGTACAATGCATACATCAGTTCAAAGATAAACGTTTTTGAACCTACATTGTTTTGCGCCCAATGATTTCTTCTTATTCCCGCAGATTAAAAATAAATTGCGAACTCAACGTTTACACCTGGAGAAGCGATTGATATTCTCAAATAACATGTTTCGAGGGTACCTCAATCGGAATTGAAAAAATGCTTCAAACGCGTTCCAAAGTGTATTGTTTTAATGAAAAATATTTTGAAAAACAATAAAACAATTTGTCTCCTCAACCCTGTATGTATAATTTAACTGAATGCTGCTACTTATTTTTAGATATAACAACTTAATAATAAATAAAATATCATTTAATGTGGTTGAAAACATATTTTTATTTTGACATTCACGTTGTAGGTGATCTATTGATCAATATAATTATGAAAATTGTCGATAATATTATATTTTGATAAAGACTGCAATAGGTCGAAACTTTTATTTATGTTTAAACAAAGTTTTATTTCAAGACGATTTATCAACAAAAACATATAAAAAGTTGTAAAAAGTAAGAAATTGAAGAAATATAGATAAATATAAAATAAAAAATGGAATAAATGTTAATTTGAAAGTTAAGCGCGATATGCCACCTTTGAGCTTCATGCATCTTCTTACGCAAATTATCGTGAGAATCACCTGTGGGCTATTTTAACGATTTAAACATTAATGGTTCAACACCGCAGATTGATTTTATTATCGAAAACGTCCTTCAATCAAACCGGTACTGACATAGCCATAAAATACACTTCCAAGAGGTCAGTTTTTTTTATAAAGTCGTTTTTCATCTAATTTTATTAAAGTTACGATAATAAACTTTTATTTACATATATCATAAAATTTTAAATTAGTTCTTCATTTTTTTATAACAAATGCCAATGAAAAATTGTTTATATACCCTATTATTTCACAACTTGAATGGCTTATGAGAATTTTAGACGTAAGTTTTCTAAAATAAATTTCGTTATAAGCATAATGCATGAACTCTGGTGGAATCAATCAAAATGATAGCATCTCTTCTTAGGAGACCAAAGATTAGGTATCTGGTGAATTCATCTTAGGATGAAAGTAGTCGTTTAACTCTACCATAAACTAATTCATCATTCATAATAATTATATGGTTGATGGAGCAATCATGCAAAAGCAAATTTTTCTGTCAAAAGACTTCTTCACTGACAAATAAACAGGTCTCTCGTCATAAAATATTCAATGACATCTTATAAGAATATTCAAATTATTCTTATACCTCTCATTATGAATTTGATCAACATTTAAACAAAAATACTTTTTGTTTGTGTACTTAGGGATAAAAACTCTGCCTGAACAAAGTGTAGTGAATATATTTTTCATAATTATTAAAGTATTATAATAAATAAAATCGAATAATTTAATTGGAAAATACAAAATTGAGTACGTAAAAATCATTGACACGTGTTCATCAGTCATAATAAGTTTGGCTGATAGATCTATCCAACTAGTAGATCCCGAAATTTGATGTTCAGCTATTTTAAAAGCAAAAACTACATTGAAAGAAAAAAATTATCCCGAAAAAATGATAAATAACATAGTCAAGAAAAGGATAAACAGATATTACAATCAATTAAAAAGCAAAACAGAAACGAAAACATAAAACATTTTTCCTTACGTACGTAGGGCAGACATCTCAGTATTTAGAAAATAGATTAAAAGTTCATCAATACGATAAAAAAAATAAAACCGCATTAACGAACCATGAAATATAAAAAAAAACATAAATTCAATAAAAGATACAAACATTTTTGGAACGGAATCTAATACAGGAAATAGAGAATTTTTAGAAATGGTCCACATTCATAAAAACAAAAAAGCTATAAATGATAAAAAAGATCTAAATAATTTTTAACTCTATTTTGTAAATTCTAATAAAAGTACAAATAATCTAATTGATTACAGTTACATATTTGAGATGTGAGGACTAAGGAAAAATCAATTTTTCGTTTTAGAACAAATTTCTATTTTGATTTTATTCTTATTTTGATGTTCATGATGTAGATGACCTATTGATTAATATAAATACGCTAATTTTCAGTGTCAATATCATATTTTGATAAAGACTGAGATAAGTCAAAACGTCAATTTTTATCTTTCTTTCAGAAATTATCAAAAAAAACTAATTTTAACACATAAAATCAAGAACATTTAGAAGCATATCCTGTACACTATATATTGCGGCAATTCTTATTTAATTTGTAGTCAAAGAATTCAACTATGCCTTCTAAACAGCTCATGTTGAAGAAGCGAACTTTGAACTCAAATTTCTTCACATTTTGATGGATAATACATATAATGAAGGGTACCGTTGGATTCGTCATACTATACACCCAAAAAATATATATCTTAATAGTTTAGTTGCAAGATGCAGTGAGTGCTCAATCCATTGTGATAATGGGAAATTTGTTTCTTTGACAGTTAATGAAAAATATTTTAACCCTCTACTAAAAGAATTGATACGGTTATGGATTACGAATGCTTTAATATCTGCTCCAATGGAGCTGTATTTTGTACCAAATTCGCAAGAGCTCAAATTATACCACGTGCTTCCCAAAAAACGATCATCATAAAATATTAGCATTAAAAATTGAAACGACTATGACATGTTAGAAGTCTCAGGCTTCCACTATGTCACACCAACTCGTGGGTTTTGTGCATTCTAAACGTTCGGCATCTTCCTTGCTTCTTCGGTCATATCGAAATCCAATTTTTCACTATTCTGAAGAGTGTGTCATAAATTTTTGCACTTTTGTATATGCTCTGTACGAAAATTTTTTGCAGAAACAATTATTCTATATGATTACCCAAATAAATAGAGTAGAAGAGATATTCCGTGGCCTTCCGGTAACCAATACTTATCTCCAGCTGATTTTTTTATGGGATTTCCTCAATAAAAGAGTCTACGTGAATAAACTAGTAATCAATACTCCAATTAAAAGAGAATATTAGTTTTGAAATACATAAAAGTCACTAGAGTCGAAGAGTTTTCAAATATTATTTCTAAGTCATAACTTATCATTTTATGTTCTTTATATGTTTGATATAATGTCTTCGTTTTTTTTTTATAATATCAAACTAAGTTTAAGTCATAATTTCCTGGAACAAATCATACTCAACATAAATAAATCACGCATATTGTTCAAATTCAATTGACAGATGCTTAATACAAAGTGCAGTGTTGCCCTTAAGTCAAAAGGCCGGAAATTCAAAACTTCACGGAACTATTGGCCCTCCCTCGTATCAATAAAATGTGTTAAGGGTGCTTTAATAATACCGTAGTAATAAATAACGCCCTTAGACATTCTGGATGTTAGTTATATTCTTTCTTAGTGTACAGCCGAACATATGTTAAGACTCAGTTAATAAAGAAAGACGATGATGACCAAAAGAGAGAAGACAAAACTGGATATACCAGTAGCGGGTCTATTCAATCACTAACATTGGGAATAAAAGCTTTATAATGTTATTTAATTATAATAGATGAGTATATTTAAGTTTAGATGTCTCTAATATCTCTAAATTGAAATTAAAGATCGTAATCAAAGGAAAACTTTGAATCTCTTTTTGTATGCATTTATTATATATATACGATTGGCTTTCGTCGGCAAAATGTTTTTCAAATATCCGAGAGAAATCGAAAGAGTAAGATTTCTTTCAAAAATATTCCAATAAAGTCGAATTTGCATGTACTTAACTCCACGGTAAATCATCCATTCGTAATTGGTTAACACATTTTGAAACTTACTTGGAAAATAAAAAAGGAACATATAGTGATTGCTAAAACGATTTCGTAAAATAGACGTTTAACAAAAAGGCAGTTGAAAAGAGAAACACAAGACGAAAAATGATTGGAAGCAATGCTTGAAGATATTAGAGAGGTAGAAACAAATACATAATCATAACCTTCGGAGAACAATACTGGAAATAGTAGAAGTAGTCCAGTCACTTAAGGTAGTTCACCTAGGAAAATCGAGATACCCAACTATAAAGTCGTTTAAACTTGTTCATTTGATATCTTAAAACTCCTCTCCAAACTCACATATTATAATTCGATGTGAGCAACTTAAAACATCGGGGGTCAAAAGTCAAAAAAATCGATTTTTTGCAGATATTTCGTTTCCTATGAATTTTACGCTATTTATATTTATTATCAATATCGTAGAGCATTAAATTATCTACAACTTTTGTTTGAAAAACTTTTCCGTGCAATGAATCGTTTCTGAGATAGAGGGCAGAGCGCGCGCAGCTGGAATCCCGTTTGAAATCAACTGGTAGTCCCGATCAAATGTATCGAATGATATTTTTTAATAAACATTAATTACATTTTTATTTCTTTCTTATGATTTTTTGTTTATTTAAGAATAATTGCTCTAAATAAGACTTGAATTATAATATGATTAAAATTTTTCTCTCTACGATTTTGAAATTGTAAGTGCTATCAAATGAATTTATACTTGATTGGAAATAAATAATTAAGCAAAAAATATTTAAATATAATGTAATTGTTGTTAAAAAAAATAAAAATTATTATTATATATTTATCAATAATTTATAAACTTTATAAGAGATTATATTGATCGGGACTACCAGTTGATTTCAATGGGGATTCTGACCGCGCGCGCACTGCACTCTATCTCAGAAACGATTTACCATATGAAAAAATAAAAAGCTGTAAAAAATTTAATGCTCTACATTATTGATTTGGAATACAAGTAGCGTGAAACCCATAGTAAACGAGTTATTTGCAAAAATGTGCAAGAAATTGATTTTTTTTACTTTTGACCCCGATTTCTAAGTTGACCCCCCGAGGTTTGAGAGAGTTTAAGGATGTCAAATGAACGAGTTTAAACGAGTTTAAACGACTTTATAGCTGGGTATCTAGATTTTTCGAAATTCTTGCCTAAATCTACCTAGAATGACTGGACTAAAGAGCCCCAAGAGAACAAAATAGATTATGGAACTTAAACTTCTGCTATACAGTGATATACATTTTTAGAAGTCTTTCAATTAGTCTTTCAATGAAACGAAGTTTAAGCTAGACACAGTTAAAGTGTTAAATGTATAAAGATATTTGTAACTTTGGGATTTGTGGTAATACATAAATATGAAATTGGTAAAATGAATATTTATTGATTATTTTATTATTAGCGCGCCGCTACTGCATCATAGATGGTGTGAGGGTGGCTAACGACCACCATGCGGCATTAGTGGACCATCAACTGTGGTGCTCCGGTCTTATCAAGCACCGATAATTGAGTATTGATCTTCGGTCTAGTGTGCTACTTTGAGCAACGACGACCAACACACTCCAGAATCTTATTGTGTTTAGCTTTTGTTTCCGCTGTCATTTTGATGCCACTAATGAATAGGGTGTGATTTCATTCTGTCTGTCCCTGTATTATTCATTAGTACTGGAGGACAATATGCTTACTTATTGACTATACAGAGTGTCCAAGTTTTTTTCAAATAGAAACGGTGTGCAGTGGTATGGAATTTATTAATGTTTAATAAACACTATTATGATTCTCAAAATAGCGGAGAAATCGATTAATGGATTATTTTTATTACTAATTTATGTTTGCAACTAAAAAATCTAACCCACCAAAGCGTACTACGTAAAATTTTAAAAGTAATTTGTCTAATTCGGCTTAAGATAGTAATGATGTTTATTCGAATGTACCCAGTTGTTTGACCCTTGTAAAAAGGACCGCCAAATAAAGTGAGTACGCAAAAAGAACAGTATTTCAATTCACTTGACTAGAATTTGACTTTTGAATGGGTCAATGAAAGCCAAATATTTCAATTAAGCAAATGGCCACTCGAATTCAGCATATGCTTCCAGCTTACATATTAGCCAAAGCTTTTTACTTTTTCTTTTTTTTTTTCGATTTATCAAAAACTTTGTACTGGGATTTTGGCAAAATACGCTTTTGTTGTCATCAAATCTTCCGTTACTTTGATTCGCATTCACGAGCCGACGTTTTCAGTGGACACGATTTCATTTCAATTATCTGATATATTTGGAAAATGTCATGAGTTTATGGTTTAAAGCGCATCAATCACAAAAAGTCACATCAAAGATTGGCATTATGGTGATTAAAATATCTGAATCAGGATTGCGTATATCACCTACAGATAGAAAAAGAAACTGATACCATAATAATTAATATTAAAGCTTTATGGCTATTTATTTGATTTATTTCCAATACGTAAAATTTTATAGAATTTGTCCCGTTAATAAATCGATGTTTCCTTTGTTTATTGAATACTCATACAGAGAAAAAGATTTAATAGTATAGTGCATCGTATTCCGTAGTTTTAACTCAACTTTGTGCAACTTTGGGTTGAAGTAGAAAAAAATGTCGCACTGAATGTTCAACATCTCCATTAGATCCAAATTGATTGATTGATTCAATTCTCACCATGGATCTGAATAAATAGTAAATCTGTCGGTGTAAGGTCCAGATTAACTACTGCCACTAAACCACACACTAACTTCAGCAGTATGGTTTACTCTATTTTGTAAGAGAACCCGATTCTGGTTAACTAAACCTGGATATTTCTCCAATAAAACCTCGTCATTGATAGCTCAACCATCTGGAGTGATTTTGATGTACCCAAACCTTCATTATTCTACGAGGCACAAAACAAAACTTACCGCTCGAAGTGACCTCTCTTTACAACGGGTTCTAGTAATTGTCCTTTGTCTAACCACTGATTTTCCATGTTTGGTTTGATTGGATAAATCCGTTTCTTACCTATCATCAGCAGCTGCTTACACATTTTTACTCGACGTTTCGCTTGAATTTCGGTGGCACTATTCCACAACTTTTGAAGATCTTTCCTACTGATTTTGATTTATGGTGTCTTTAGAAGGTCCAAAGGAGCTCCATATTCAGCTAAATCTGCTATTAGGATGAGTTTCTACTACACAGAGAGATTTATTAACAAAAAGTAAAGCAATGGTGCTCTTCATGAAAGTAGGGACTCGTTTTAACACGTTTAAACCGAGGCGTAGAAATTTTTACATATGAAAACAGAGACACCTACAAACGAACCTCAACATGATCCCAGTAGCAGAAAATAACAAAAATTTGGATAGATAAAACTAGGATGGATGGAATAAGAAATTAAATTATAAGAATTACGAGAAACCATCAAAGAAAAAATAAATAAGAGAATTTTAAACTGGTTTGGAATGGAATGAATCAAGATAGATTAACAAAACGAATATAGGAAGAAAGGGAAGGGAGAAACCAAAAAAAAAATGGAAAAAACAAATAGCAGATATAGCAAAACAAAGACAATAGACGATAAAATGACAGGACAGGAAAAATGGAAGAAATGGGTAAATGGATGATAAATATATTAACGACGCCCTAAAGAGGGCAAAAAAATGAGAAGAAGAAGAAGAAGAAAACTTTATGACATTACTTATAACAGTGTATTCTTCATATAGATCTCTAAGAATGAAAGAAGTGGAATTCTTTATTACCCCTTTCAATAAAAGAAAGATGAATCGAGTTAATTCATTATTATACGAGTAGTTTTTCCGATTTCTTGAAATCAGAACAAAAATTGCTCTCGATTTCTAAAAAAATAGTTACTTAATTTAGTAAGTAACTCCAATTTTTTGAAAAACTATTCGTTATAATCATAAAGACGTATTTTTTTTCGATTCGTCGTCACAAATTATGTGTAACTTCAAGTTTTTCTATACACATACTATAAACCCTAATTTTCAGTTCTCTCTTTGAAATTTTCAAAATTTTCACAAAAATTTCAAGTATATGCAAGATTTATATCTCTTTATCACTCATATGGATAGAGAAGAGGAATATTTAAATAAAAGACCACAGTATGTGCCATTTTGTATTTCTAAAAAATATACAGTACGACGATGGTCCTAGAAGTATCTGGCCTAAACTTGAGATGGCGGTAGTTACTTGAAAAATACCATTTTTTCAAAATGTATACAAACCGTACAGCCTATTTTTTAAGTTTGAAGAAGTTACATCACTTAGTATTTGTTTGGCAGCCATTAATAGAGAACGTTCTCAGTGAACTTATAAACATGTAAAAATTGTTCATCGTTATGTGATACAATTATTTTGATTGAAAGGTATTAGCGCAACCAATATAAAAGATGAACTAGATTGTACTTTGCTCCTGTAAAATGTTGGGTATGAGGCTATACGAGCTGCGAAGACAAGCATCGCAGTGGTCGACCAAATGAGGTGACGACTCCAGAAATGTTGAAGAAAATTCACAAAGCGCACTGGATGATCATTGACTGAAATGCGCGAGCTAGCAGACATAGAAGGCATTTCAAAAAGTGAGATATATCGGATATTAACTAAAAATTTGGATATGAGAAAGCTGTGCGCAAAATGGGTGCCGCGTTTGCTCATAATGGAACAAAAACAACGTCGTGAAGATGCTTCCATCAAGTCGTTGGCAATTTTTCACAGAATTTTGGGTGCCGTTCGGACTGAAAAAGGAAGAACCCACTCAAAAAAAGGCGAAGACTGTTCCATCTACAGTCAAGGTCATGGCGCGATGGATTTTTGAGATGCGCGTGGAATAATTTTCATTGACTATCTAGACAAAGATAAAACTATCAACAGCGAGTATTGTGCGAACTTATTGTCACGTTTGAGCAAAGAAATAAAGCACAAACAGCCGTATTTGACTAAGAAGAAAGTGTTGTTTCAACAAGACAATACACCAGCTCACACATCCGTTATTGCAGTGGACAAATTTAACGAATTAAAGTTTGAATTGCTAACCTATTCGCCAGATTTAACCCCCTCGGATTATTTTCGATTCTCAGACTTGAAAAAATGGCTCGGTGATTAAAGATTTTCCAACAATGAAGAGGTGATGTCGGCAGTTAATGGCTATTTTGAGGAGATTGACGATTCGTATTATAAAATGGGTATCGGAAGAGCTAAAAGAAGATTACGTTGAGAAATAAATATATTTTCTTCCAAAATTTTTGTGTTTTCTTCACTTGGTAAGGTACTTCTGCGAGTTATCGAAATTTTACTCGGTGTATTTTTAGATTTAATAATTTCACAAAAATATCTAATAACACATACATGGATCAAAGCAATATTAAATTTTCACTGTTGATTAAAAATAAATGAAAATTAAGAAGAATCTGAACAAGTTTTATATTTATTGAGTTGTAGTCATTTAAAAAACAGTTTAATGAAGCGTATCCTAATGTTTGGGATGTATGGGGCCCTATAGGGCTGAAGTGAGAGACCAGCCGGCCGGGATTAGACCGACAAACCGACAAGAGGCGAGTGTTCGCGATGACCAGAAGACATTTACGGCGGTTGACGGAAGAAGTATATCACTTCGACGGGCGTGTATACCGTCTGAGAGGCGAGTTATGGTACCCCTGGGTTAGTTCAACTTTACTGACCCTATCTATCAAGTTTATGGCCCTCGGCCCATTGGTGTGGCATCTCCCATTGTTTATATGATTTTTCAATTTCTCGTCTTCGATAAATGCGTTTGCCAAAGGATTAGATTGGACTTTCTAACCGTTATTTAACTTCTATTGTGTATATATATTATTATTGCGGCCAATTAGTGGACTTGCTCGATGAAGACTAAGGATCTTTGTGTTTACTTGCCTCTGGAATCAAAAATTCGCATTCTTAAAACATTTTGAATATTTCTATTCGAATTTATCAATACTAACCATGGTTATTAGTATATTTAACGTTCAAATTCATGTACAACGTGTATCTAATATACAGGATGAGTCACGAGAAACATGAGGCTACTAAAAAGTGTCAAATCCTCTTATTTATTAATTCATAATTTGTAAAAATGAAAAGGTAGAATCAATTGTTTATCAATTTTGAATTTTTATAATTATCATATGGAAACTGCATCTTCCACAGGTACCATGGCATGAATGGAAGTTGTAGACAGCTTGTTAGAGCGGGAACTGGATGGAATAAAGTCAAGATACACGTGTCAATTCCACCAATTCCCGCCCAACAGCGTTCCTAGTATCCGCAGCTCATTGGAAACCTTATTTTATACACAACCTTCCTACTTACGATAATATGATGATTTCGTCATATAACTGTGAATAAAACTTGCCAAAATAATGGTTTTTGAACTTTTATACGTCACTAGTACTCTTAGGAATACTGTTTTGATTGGAATTGGTACAACTACTATCCGATGTACAATATTCACTTTTCCAAATTCATAATCAAACACAAAACGGTAATTGTATCGTTCAACCATCACGCTCCGATTACCTTGAAAATTTAGTATGTTGTAGAGGTTATTAGCAATCGCGATGCAATTATTGACCTTCTAATTAAATATAGAAAGTCATTAGAAATGAGATGATTTGTATAGAATGTGGTTAGGTTAGATTAGGTAAGGTTAGGTTAGTTTAGGTTAGGTCAGTAATAGGCTAGTTGACAAAATTTGGGAATTAGTTTAAAACTATAGCTTAGCATTTATTTCACCCCAAAAATATATTATTAAAAAAAATAGGTTTTTTACGTTAGTATTTTGAGTTTTTAGAAATGAACTTGAAATTGACCGCGAAAAAGGCCAAGACTGTCATGGCGTCTTGAATAACGTCACACCTCGCGAAACAGCTGTGTTTGTCTGAAATTTATACTGTGGAATCATTCAGACTAATGATTTGCTCAAAATTTATATGAAAATAAATCATACAAATAGAATATATTCGACAAATGGAAACAAAGATTACTAAATTTTGCACAAATTCCTTAGATATTGATTTGATTGGATAAACCGTTTCTGAGAAATATTGCATCAGTATATTGATTCAATTTTCATCGAAGCTGTGAGGGTTAAACTATACAATTACCCACAAAACAATACAATAGCTATTTTTGATGTGTTTCGTTGTCAATAGGTTTGACGCTCATCTCCAATCGGGGAAATTGTCTCATTTCCGTTGTATCTGAGCTAAAAACAATGTTCACTGCCTTTCATCGCTTCTCTCTACAAGTTGCGTGATCTTTAAAGAATAACCATCAACTATTATTAAAATATTTCCCCAGTATATAATAAAAATGATCATATAATTACGTAACGAGATACTGCAGAAAATATAAAACACCTCAACAACTCACAATGATCACGAAGATAATTTAAAAGTATATAAAATGATATGATTATATTTTAGAAAATAGTTTTTTTTTTTTATTTTCATTGCTTTTAATTTTAAAATTACATATCGACTCTTGAGAATACATTTGAAATTAATACAGGGCGCATCATTTTACTACTCATCAGGGAAATGAATATTTGGGGTCAATATGAAATATGAATGATATGATATATTGATAACAACGAATATTCAGATCTTGATCATAAAGCGAAATTGGCATTGGCACTAGAGGAACAGCTTTGAAGTAGTCCCTGAAAGAATAAATAGAAATAGAAATTTATTAGAAGGGAACTTAGAAAATCTAAGCTCGCAAGCAAAAAAATCGACACCCCTGCAATCCCAAGTTACTTCTGAAAAAATGAATATGAAATTATATTTTTTTAGCAGAATCTTAAAGCTAATAGTTTTAGCTTCAAAATGGTATAAAATATTGTAATGTTTCTTGTTCTTCACCACCCTTTTTATACTTGTTTACAATAGTCCATCGGGCATAGCGGCATCGAATGCGTGCATCAAGCGCACAGATTATTATATAGGAGGGAGCATCCAGAGTACATTTGCAGGTATAAAACCAGTAAGAAGCAAAATTATAGAAGAGTTAACAACAAAGCAACAAAGAGTTAAAACTTCCTCATCAATGCGATTATTGTCTAAACTAACGTAACCTAACCTAGCCTAACCTAACCTAACCTAACCTGTGATTAGACCTATCAAAATCTATACCTGGTTTCTACTTAGTTGAAGTATTTCCCCATCCAGTCTGAGTGGTTCGTCTCAACTGTGAAGGTATTGATTTGCAACCATGCCTCTCTCTTTTTTGCGTTTTGATCAGCTCAAGATTTCCCTTGATCCGCAAGTAAGGGGTGACTACTACATATTTGACAATTCTGAGTCTCCTATGGGGGCTCGGTCAGTCTTAGGGGTCAAATATGAAGATTTTGGTCTGCAGCCATGCCTTTCCCTCAGCTTTAGATTTTTCTTAATTCGTCCCATTTGTCCAGTTTCCTATTCGCTTTTCAGCTGAATAAGTGCCTTGTAGCATTCCAACTATGGTTCGGTGGTTAAGCATCGCAATATCATTATTGTCGTTGAACTGTTTGTACAGATGGACACACTAATATGATTAGGTTAGTCCAACAAGTTGAACCACGACTTTATTTCCCTCGTTAACTGTTATTGTGACATTGTTAATAAATATTTCTCTCTATATTTTTCCATAACTAGATATAGGCAACTCTTCATTTCAAAAATCCCTAATCTTAGTTCACCCTGCGTGTCTGTCTATATAATCGTTCAATTCATATGCGTCCTAGCCTCTGAATATTTTCCATTTGCATATTTCTAATTAACAGCCATTCTTATACATTAATGGCCTGTTTATTTCTAGTTTAGTAATGCCGATCTTTATTAAGTTTTATTTTTTCTCTAAACCACGAATGATATTCCGAATCTCACTGTCCAGATATTTATTTTCTTTTTTTTATGTGCATCCTGGTTTTTGTATCATTACAACTTTTTCTGATCTCGTCGAGTTGTTTTTTTATATGGACGACACTCAGTATATCTCCTTAATCCATTATTTTTTCTTCAGCTGTAACTAATTTTGATACTTCTTAATTGGTAATTACTCAAATATCATAAAAAATGTGTGAATCAGTGAAGGATATAAGTGTAACGTAGCGTTAAAATTAGATTGGCCCGAGAAAAATCGTAGTCCTATCTTCCAGTATGAGAAAAGTGACAAGAGTTTTTCGAGTTATTAAACACGTACATCTGTCAACACGAAAAACAAGAGGTTTTCGTATTTGTCAGCGAGAGACAGCTTTGCTATTGAGGTCATTTATAAATGTAACACAATATTTTTCCGGAAAACGGGAAGTTTGTACGTTTTGAGGGGAAAGGTTACCTGTGTGTATCTATTAACGATAAATGGGGAAGTTAAAAGAAACAACAAAGCATATTTATAAATTTGAGGAGTAAATTTATTTGTGGAAATCATATAATGAATTACAGTATTTTACAATATAATTCAGGATCAGATTTATGATGAATATCATGAATTTTCAATTGCATTGAAAAGCAAATACAAATCCAATACATGGAAATGCGCATAGATGAAAATAAACACGAGGAAGGTGCTAAGTAAACCAGAATATTCGTTTTCAAAATTGTTTTAATTCGTGTTTTTTTTAAATGTCCGGGAGGTGTTCCTGATTATAAAAGTGTAAGATGACACTTGATATCTTTTGATGTTATTGTTTAAACAACGAAAAACTGAATAAGCCAAACATCTGCCAATAAGACAGTATCATCCGCATAGCGGAGATTGTTGATTGGTACACCGTTAATTTTGATGCCCTTATCACATTCTTCCGGTGCCACTATAAATATTTGCTCTGAGTACAAGTTAAACAGCAACGGCGATAGAATGCAACCCTGCCTAATTGCCCTAGGCAATGCCTATGTCCTGACTTTTCATGTCCCCATATCGGATATGATTCCAATACAGATTTTTTTTAATGTGAATATTATTGGTGTCGAGTCCTGAACGATATAATAGTTCTATGAGTTTGTCGTGGTTGATAGTGTGAAATGTTTTCTCGTAATCGATAAAGCAAACATTTGTTGATCTAGGCATTTTGGAATCAAGACCTGCATCGCAAAGAGAGTCTCCCATGTCCCATAGCCACTTCTAAATCTTAGCTGTGTGCGACCTATACGCTATTCTAATTTTGTTCTTATTCTGGAATGAATAATTCCTAAGAATACCTTCAGGGTGTGGCTCATTAAGCTTATCAGGCGATATTCGTTGCACTTTTTTGAGTTTGCTTTTTTGGGGAGTGTTATAAACGTAGATTTCAACCGTCGGATGGAATTATTACTTAATAATATCAATAACTTATCTATTGTAACTAATATTTCAAAAAAATTGCTATTTGTCTATAGTGCGTTAAATAACGATCCAAATGTCTTTCAGAGTTTAGTTGTGTGTTCGGTAGTACAAAAGGCTACTTATTTTATCTATTTTCTGATAGCTACACGTTGATCTCACAGCACGAGATCATAGATTTTTTTATTAATTTATTGTGCTGTAACGATTGTAGGTTCTCCACCTGCAAGCTCCACTGTATACGTTCAAACTCACTTAATCACCTTTTGACTATGTCATATCCGAAAAATATCTGTGGACTAACATTGGGGTCACTCTATTAAACGCCAATATTTGATCACCACACTTCGTTCAACACGATCCATCTTGATCGAGTTTTGTACATAGTATTATGGGATGATAAATAATTGTGTCGATTTATAAATGGGTGAGGGGATAGCAAAGGGATCAGCCCTCGTATATATTGTGTTATCCAACAATCTTTTTACCGATTATATATTTTCACTTTTTTTCCTCATACTTGTGTGTAATAGACAAATTATATTGTTATGAATACTTCACCTTTCTCTCTGTTTCGCAACTTATGAATTAGATTATAAAATAATGTTTTTTAATTGAAGTAAAAATGACACGTTGTTAAAGGAAGAGAATGAGATTTGGCGTGGTAGCAATTAAGTTTCTAACTCAACAGCCGCAGCAAACTCGAGTTGGTACGCGATCGTGGTGAGTGAACGAACATCATTTAGAAGACACACCTTAAGAGACACTATGAAACAGAGGCGTAACGGTGAATCAATAACCCTTAACACAATTATATTCATGGATTTGCTGTGAAGGGTGACTTACGTCTAAATATTGAAATATAAAAATAATTACTTTGGAAGATATTTATCAAAAACACAATTTTGTCTTTAATTAGATCAATCCACTGACTGAAATATTATGTTAAGCGTGAGATCATGCAGTTACATAGACTTCCATCCACCGTGACGTTTAAGAATTCACATATCAGCACCAGTATTGGCAAGCAGCGTGGTATATATTGAAACATATCATCTCCATAGCACACGGTGACATTTTAAATAAATTGAACTGCTCTTGATTTTAGAGCAATAATATATTTATTTATAATTATCTAGTTCAATAAATTCAACGATTGCACTATTCTTTTTGCATTTTTCAAAAGTGCATAGAAACATTACATTCTGATTCTTTTCCTTAGTAATTGCAAGAAAAACACATTTTTTGCAGTTATTAAAAGCAGAAAAAGCAATATAATCGCTCACAGTCATGCTGAATCGCTTTGAAATTAACCATTTTAAATGCTTCTCCAGTTTTTCGATGAAAATAATAGTCTATGCAACTATATTCTGGGTGCTTAGTGGATTCATTTGATTTTCTTACCGGCTATGACTAAAGAACGGATTTATAAGCGAAAAATTATGATGAAATATGCTAAATAAGCAAAAAAGATTCGAAAAATGCACATTTTGTATATTTTTTACACAATACCGCCTCTGTCTTGGTGCCTCACGCTCAAGCCCCGCTGCTAGTGTCAATGTTGAAGCTAATGAGCCACCACTATCTTCAAGACAATCTCTTCTCCTGTCATATGCTGCTAAAGTATCTTCCAATCCAGTCCATTCGCTACTTACCACCACGTCAGTACCTACTAACTCACGAACAATTGTAAATTCTATGCCTCAATTGCTCGCACCTCTACTCCAAAATACCAACCTCTCTTTGACCTTTCTACTCTGTTTGCCTTCTTCTCCCCCTTGGACCAAAAATATTCCTATAGTAGATACCTCACTAACCATCTACAATAAACACGAATCCCCTAGCGTCCTTGTAGAGAAAACATTCGACCTAATTCTCTATACGGATGCCTCCAAAGCTGAATCCGGTGTGGGTTGCGCAGTCACTACAAATCACAAGCTCATAAGCTCTTCCCGCTTACCCTCGACGTCTAGTGTTTATACTGGTGAGATATACAGTATCCTTCAAGCTTTCAAATATATTTCTCATCCCCATAAATATATCGCCATATGTACTGACTCTCTTTCATCCATACAGTCAATTACAAGCATATTTACCGACCATCTAATAGTCCAAAACATTCACGACATCTACCAAACTGATACAGTCTCTCTCATCTGGTTTCCATCGCACACTGGAATTGCTGGAAACGAATCTGCAGATCGCTTTGCCAAAGAAGCCACAAAGAATCCTCCTGAAACCCCAGTTCAGCTTGCCAATGATCTGTAAACTAACTCCAAAAAGCTCTTTTAAAAATCTTGGCGCGATATATGGAGCAGGAGTACTACAACATTACATAACATCCACCCATCTACTTCTCACTTTTTCCTAAACTTTTTGAATAGGAGAGAAGTCGTGACAATAAGAAGATTCCGCATCAACCACACAAAACTTACTCAGGGCTCTCAGATATGAAGAGTTTCTTGAAGTCACCAAGCTGTATGAGAAAATATAAATAATGCACGTATTGTAATAGATTTTGTAACAGTCCTTTATTTAACTTAAGTATCATATGATTGTTTTTGTGTGCCAATGACCAGCACGTTAAACTGAAATAAAAAAAATATTCACATTTATTTACTGCAGATACCTACCTACCTAATCTATCTGGAAATTTCATCTTTTATTTGACTGTATACTTTTATAATTCGGAAAACTCCTTTTAAAATGCACTAATGACGTTATGTTTTCTGTTCTCAATGAAATATATACCTCACTTAACAATACATTCCATACCACTTTGGTTTTTTGTGATTTCGCTAAGGCCTTCGATTGTGTTAAGCTGGAATTTCTGGAACCGTGATATTCATATTGAACACACTATTTCCACCACCACTACACGTCAGACAGTGTAATTGTGAGTGTTGGTGTAGTGGTGGTGTAAACAGTGTGCTCAGTTCGATTGTGTTAATAATGAAATTCTGATTAACAAACTGGAGTATTATGGCACCCTTAAAATGATTCGAATCTCACCTTGAATGTCGAAAACAAATGGTAAAGTTTCAAGTAAATTACCACCTAGCAGTAGTGTACCTCAGGGTTCAGTTTTGTGTCCAGTTTTTTGGTATTCATTGGTGATGTGACAGACTTACAAATTGATGGTCTATTCACTTTATTCGCCGATGATACCAGTGTAACCTGGAGTGATCCAGATATACAAGCTTTACATTCTACCATGGGCAAAGAGCTCATTACTATTAAGTCCTGGTCTGACGCAAATGATGTCTGTTTAAACGCTGAGAAAACTTTAGTTTTATCCTATCAAGGAGATTTAGAACCTCTAAAACTCAACAATGACTTAATACGATCCTCAAATTCGATCAAGTTTCTTAGTATACATATTGACGGTGCCCTTTAATGATCTGTATATGTATACACTTTGGGCGAAAAAATAATCCTTCGCTTGTTTTGCCATTAAATATGTGTCTCAATTCTTGTACTGCTTTAACAACTTACTACTCGTTGTTTGAATGGCTATGGTTTGTCTTGTAGTTTGCACCTCTACGAATCTATCTTCAAATTACAAAAAAGATCTGTTCGTTATATTTTTGGTTTGAGTAGTAGAACGCATTGCGAATTCTATTCTAAAAAACACAAAATTTCAACTTACCCCGCTCTTTTCATCTTAGAATATGTTTGTTTGGTTCGCTAACTTATCTGAGAGACCCATTCATACTAGGAGAAAGAATTTGAACATTTACTTAACAATATCCAGCTCTGATCTGGCAAAAATAATCATTTTCAGTGCCAAAAAATTATTCAAACAGCTACCTTCGGAATTAAAAATGGTAAATAAATTTAATAAGTTCCGAAGATTGACAAAGGCATTTCTGCTTGGAAGACCTTTACTATTATTAAGTCACGTTTTATATTTTAATATTATCTAATATTAAATTGTGACGCTTTGCCCATCAAATTGTTAAATTTTCTAATGATAATAAAGCTTATCTCTCTCATATCTAAATTAGGTTTCCATTAAAAATTCCATAAATTTTCTCGAGGATTTTGATGCCGCTGCTTTTTTTCTAACATATTTTTCATTTACTGAATTATCCATTTTATATAAAACTTTGAAATAGTTTCTTCAAATTATTCAATAACTTCAAGTGACTCCACTAAAAACATTTTTTTTCCACATTGTTTATAGTTTTAACTATAAAACTTTAACGCATTTTGATAGAGGTTAGCTGTTATAATATTTTGTGTCGGCATATAAGATTGCCGCTTTCAACCAAGTTTTCCACCGAGTTTTTACTACTTCGGGAGGTAAAGGTACATTCGGTAATGTTTCTCTGTAGAACTTTTGACCAATACCTTTCCAGCGCTACCAATTAGTACATTTACATAAAAAAATTTACATCTGATGTGTTGATTAAATAAAATGAAAAAATAGTTGATAATCACTAAATATCTTCCTGGAATATTCTACCCGGCTTAGCTGGAAAGGGGCACAAACTATAACGTGGGAAGTCTCATTAGGACAATCACATTTTCTCAACGTTTTAGATTTGTAGGAACGTAGGATGAACTGAAATGAAAAACGGTTGTCACTATTTGGTACCGCCGTCACTGGATGTATACAATTTTCACATAACGTGTAATCATAACAGGTATTGCATTCAGGAACACAATAAAGGCAGTATAATAGAAGACCACTTCAGTATGTGCATAATCACAATAATTAATAAAAGCTTCAAGGCCTGCATAGCACACAATGATATGACTACTGCCGCATTATGAATCAGATTCAGGAGTCAGGAATCGAATGTTCAGTGTATGAACTTTAGACCGTGACATTTTCTAGAAATCACATTTATTTTATGAAAGGCGTGGCCAGGACCGGCTTATAACTTATAGAATCCAATTACCATCTTCCTTACGTATTGACGTAAAACAACAAGTATATAATAATGTGTAGGTATTCTAAAAACCTTCACAAAATCTTTCAAGATCTGAATATTGCCTTCTAACAATTCCCTTGAGAATTTTGAGCCAGCAGATATTTGTCATGTTACCAAAAGTTTCACTTGAAGACAACTTTAGATGAAAGCTTCTTCATATCCTAATCATTTAATAATTTTTAAGAATATTACATAGAAAAATCAAGAATTCGATGGAGACCTATAGTTCATTTCACTTTTAAGTATGACTGTTTATATTTATTAGGAAAAACTACAATTAAAATAGCAACTAAAATAAGTGAGGAATGTAATAACGAACATACTTTGTTAATTCCGGTCCTGATTCATATCTTTGGATAAATGTGTTATGTCTTTGCGATCAATTATTTAATTGTAATTTCTTGTTAATAAATAATAATAATAATACATTTCCTTGAATCTTTTTTGTGTAGATGAAGAAATATATGATTACGTCAAATTACAAAGAAGACTTTGGATATACAAACTTACCTAAGGCATTAACGACAAGAAATAGTATATTTTTGCACTAAAATTTAGAAAAATTTAAGTAACGAATATGGAAAATTCATTCAAAATGCGAAGTAGGGGGTAGAAAGAAATGAATTGAATAGATGAAAACTTCGTACTTAACTTTGAGTGACTTTGAGCAGGAAAGAATAAATTGAAATGAATAAGTACTAGAAATATATTAGCAGAATCACAATGATAACGTTGTAGCTCAAAAATTCCTCTCTACAAGAAAATTCCTCACTACAAGATCATCCAATATTGAAATGAATAGAATTTATAAAAATAAGAATACCCAAGAGATGAATACTCAAGTTACGAGGACCAAGCAAATTTCCATCTAGAAGACCCTGACCAAGTGCGGAAGAAAGTTTTTCACTGGAAAAATTAATTTTAATGAAGCATTTGTACAGTTTTCTATTATCAACTAGTTGACCCGGTAGACTTTGTACTGCCTCAATCGATAAATAATAAATAAACAAATAAAAAAAATGCTCGCTATGAATAGAATTTTATTATAATACACATGAGTTTTCTTGAAATACTGGCTATTTATAAAGCTTCAATTTGATATTGACAGACACACACAGTTATGATACAGTCTGTTAATCAATTTAAACTATATTTTTTGTTTTGTTTTGTGGTGCGTAAATAAACAAAGCTGACGGTTTTCAGAATCGCAAACATCCCACGTATAATTGTAACTGCGCGAAACAGGGAAACTCCAAGTTGATTCCGTCAACTTCCAACGACTGGCCTTGCGATTTATTTATGGTCATCGCAAAGGTAAGACGTACCGAAAATTGTGAACGTTTAAAATCAAAAGGTAAATCCGTTGGAACCAAGACATCCTCTCGTTTGTATTTCCCTTTATGATTGTTGCTTCAATGACGTTATTCATTATCTGCTTCACGTTTCATTGTACAGTCGAGGTTGATAAATGTTACGCATCATGATGACATCTCATCCTACTTTCAATTGCAAATTGTGAGGTGGTAATCCAGGCAGTGAATTTAAAAATTCCGTGGAATGGTAGACTACGTCATACTGGTTGACTGATTTGAAGGAAACCAACTGTCTAAAAACTGCCTGCCAACACATTTGCAGTTTTATCTTGTTGTAAAAATACTCGCAGTCACTATCACAAAAGATCATAAAAAAATAGCACATAACTTGAAATGTCACTATCACCAAGGATCACAGAAAGTTCTCGCACGTGTATTGGTAATTATCACTCACAAAGATAGAAGGATACAATATTTGTTTGGGGTATCGATCGACATTGAGGATGGATCGATATATTAGTTGGTTGTCAAATGTCAAGTATTATGGTTGCGTTCAGAAATTTATTTTGAGACAAAACATCAAGGAAAAACAAAATTGTTGTTTTTATTTAATTCCAAGTATTTTCATATTTATTCACCTTTTGAACCTTATTTGGACTTCCACAAATAATTCAAGACCAAAATAAGCCAAATCTGTCCAGTCGTTCTAGTGAGACCAACCAACGACAATTAATTAGGATCTGATTTGAGCGCAGCATTTTTGGTGTTTCACGCAAAACCTTCTTTTCCAATATGAATTCAAAACCTTCATCGAATGTTTCATTGAAATGTCAAAGCCGTAGGAGAATAAAAAAAAGATTTTCAAGAGTTTGTATACCATATGTATGGATTCAAACGTTTAGAAAACATCTATGAAGTATCTGAGCTATGTAAGAAATTTTTAAGCGCATGTTACATTGCTTAAATGTGGTGACAAACTCCTAATAATCTTGAAGACTATGTATGAGCAGAAATGGATAAGAAATTTGAATTTACTTGATTTTCTCCCAGCAAGTTGCCAACATGGATGGATGTAATAACTATTCAGTCTTAGAAGATTGATTATATCATACTAAATATGCATCCTAATATATTTTTTTTTATTTTTGTTCAGTTAATGATGATGAAAACATAGTACCAGAAAACTCTGACCGCGATACTGACAATGAATCAAAAAGGGATGGGAATTTATTAAATTACATCGTTATTTTCATTATAATTGTAAATTAATTTTTCATAATAAAGTCTAAAGTCTAGTATCCAGTTAAATCAAATTACGTTGCGCCGAATAATTGAAGTTGTCATTTCCTCTCACATGAAAATTTTTAGGCTAATTGCTAATATACTATTATGATAAATAGAGCTAGCAGTAAGACGAGGAAAAACTTCTCATATGAAGCATTTAAATAAGCAATAGATGCTTTCGCTTAACTTCTATGTATTAACATAATATCAGCTGACGGTTTTTCCATCGAGATACAACCAGCTGACCTATATCTTTGTCCATAGAGGTATACAAAATAAAGGTGAATTTTTATTTGAGAGCAAATGGCTGATTTTTTTCTATGCGTGGGATACAACTATCTGTTCCGTTCTAATAAGTACCGCTTGTGAAGAGTTTTGTTATGAATATCTAGCACCTGTACTAGAATACATTATTTGTTTTTGGATAACCTCTTCAAATTATCAACACTTATTCCATGAGAATGAGCACTTGTTGTTAACCTATAACAACAAAAACAATGCTTCATATGAATATTAAAACTAATCTGTCTAAAATTATGACATATGACATAAACATGAGATGACGTAGCGAATGTTTTGTCTATTTCTGTACAGTCACTCTTTTATCAAACTACACTCGTATATGAGGTGAAAACTCCAAAATTTTCATTCAATAATCAATTTCGACAAATTTCAAAAGCAAGAAAGCTAAATTCAATACACTACAACAATTTACATCGATTTTTATAATTTTCTAAAAATTTTATGTTAAGTGAAACGTACTGATATATATATTGCTGTAGCAGTAGTTTACATTGTCTCCATTCTAAACATTCGTAATTTATATCCAAGAGAATACCCTAGTGTGGAAAATACAACCTAATCTGTCATTTATAAAATTAATTCCAGCTAAGAAGTCAGTATATCTGGAGGCGACAAAATGAAATATGTCGTACTGCGGTGTACTTGCTCAACCGTATTAGCCAAAGATTTCAAACTTCACTATCGAATAGTCGGGACAATCGACGTGCAAAAGTATATAATTCAAACCTCCACATTAATAAAACTTTCGAAATAAATTTATTGAAAAAATAAAATTAAAATTTAAAATAAATGAAAAGTGTGCTTTTTGTGTGTGTGACTAAAAGAAATGCGAATAATATTATAAAACACCAGTGGGACAGATACTAAATTCAGCGAACAAATTTGAGAATATTTTCTCTAAAAAAATATCATGGTATTTTGGAAAATAGACTATCACTGACTATTTTCATCTACCCATAAATGTAAATCATAGAAATTAATAAAACCGTCTCGTGTGTCTATTTATGGCGAATGGTTTCCTTGGTATGTACAACAATCTAAAAATCTACATATTTCCTAAAACATAAAGTCTTTAGATTGTACAGATTGTCTTTGTAAAAATTACGGATTGTTAACCATCAAGGAGGGGTTGTATGACAATTTTTTTTTTCATTTCATAACAATATTTTCATTCATTTTCATTCCCAGAACATTATGTATTGTGAAAACATTATTGGAAACAAATGTTTGAAGTAGCTATGGTGAAAATGAAGAGGAAGGCTCAGTTCACCTTTGCGGGGTATTGAGGTTACTTCCTTGGAGCATATATCGCATAAAAGTGTTAACAGCTCCTAACCCTGCCAAAATATGATCTAAACATGAAAATCAGTGGATTGGAAAAAGAAAATCACCAGGGAATTACAATTACAATTCGAGCTCTGGTGGAATTATGAAGATTTAGTGAACTCCGAAATCATTCCAGTTGGTCGAGCTATCAATTATGAGGTATATAGTGGATAGCTGATGATTTTGTCGAAGAAATATCCAGATTCAGTCAATAGAAAATGAGTCCTTTTACAACATAACAATACTAAACCACATCCAGCATTTGGAGTTCCGCTCTGGCAACTGATGTTTATACAGCATTTGTGTCCACTCGTTATAACAATTTTCCAATTTTACAGTGTTTTTGATGAAATATAATTCGATTAAAAAAAATTTAATGAATAAGTTTTTTCCATCGCACATCTAAGTCAGTTTCTTGGCTCATACTATATAAATTAGTGTATTTGTAAAGAATCGGCGTCAATTTGTCAACTTTACTATAAAACCAGCTAAACACCACAGTTTTTCAAGTGATATATGATAAATACTAACTGGAAGACAGGTACGTACTACGACTCCTTACAATTTCCAAAAAAAGGACAAGCAATTATTTTTCCTGCAATTAATAATAAAAATGTTCAGTATTATATAATCCCACTAGAAAAAATTATTCACTCATAAAATATCCCTCAACCGGATGTGAATGTACTTAACCAGTACTTGTCGAGAAATTTATGACCGAACATGAAGGGGAAATTAAAATAAATAGCCAAATATTAAAGGCTAGAAGATTAGTTACACCAGGAATCCGACTTATACTATCAAATGTGAGCCCTACAATCCATCACAATCTGATAACGAACAAGCACCAAATCACTCTCCTCCATGTCGTTTTTATGAATAAGCTCCAATATTTCTGATTACAGCCAAAGACGAATATCTATAGATCTTCCAAAAAAACGCACTACCAGAATCAATCCTAGTCATCCCACACGACAGCATCTTCTATAGAATATTTCTAGCAGACGATCCTTTAATATGTTAAGCTTGTAAAATATCAGGACACCTAGCAGCTAATTGTACAACTGCGATCCTACAACTACGATCCAATTCATAAAGCCAAATAGTGAAATCAATACTAATCAACATTCAATAGGATAATAACTATTCAAATTCCTACTCAATCACCCCACAATTTCCACTAATAGATGTAAATAAAATAGAAAACCGTAAGTCATCCCAAAAAGGATCTATGGAATCAGCTCCTGGCTCTCAGAAAGCGTCAAAACGTACATCGAGGAAATCACCCCACCATCTTCACAACCTGATGCCGAAGAGAACAAACTTTTATCAAGCTAACCTTAACAACCTCCAGAAAACCAAAAGAGGAACAAGATGCAGCTCATAGTCCAGCTCTTATGGAACTCGTAAGACCAGCTATCGCTGAACATGTCCAGCGTTTTGTTCTTGATTTTGATCAAATATCGGATCTCCTCGAAAATGTTTACGGATATTCCGACCTTATAAGTTTAATTAGAAACCACACAACACATTTCACCGCCCTAATACTTAAGCTCACGAAAATTTACCCACATTTTGAAGTCAGATCTATGGAAACCAGATGTACTAAACTAAAGATGAAGCTCAGATACTTCAAAACCAGGTAATGACCAATTATTAATTTTTCGTGTTTAATACTTTCAACCTCAATTAACAACGAAAAGACAACAAGAGCAACTTCCTTCTGGCGAACTACCAGATCTTCTAGAATCCTCATGTGATTTGCATAATTTAGAAGAGTTTTTAAAATGGATAGATGCTCTGAGAATTATATAGTTTGAATTAATTTATGTATAAAACCTTTATAAATCCTAATGATGCTAATTACCCACGCGGTCGATGCGTATTATCAAATAAAAAAAACATCCACCACTAAAACCCAACTTTATGCCGTCAGATTACTATTTATTCAGATCCAATGGAGACACATCAAATTTAGCTACTTCAAATAACTTAAATCTGCAAAAATTACTGATTTACTGATAAAAATGAGTCAGGGGTATGATTGCGATGAAAATAAATTGATAATTGAATTGAGCTTAACTCCTCATAAAATAAATGTTATGTATTAAAAGACGATAACATCATTTATTCTCTGTTTTCAAGAAATGTATTGATAAGTATCAAAGACTCCAATAAGAGGTCTTAACCTAGAAAGAATGAATCTCATTTCCGTGAGAGATATAATTTTCCGCCCTTAAACCTACGCGGTGTACTGGTAAATCCACCACAAAATTTTAGACGATATTAGATTTGATTTCGCAATTTTCAGCTACCAGTTCCTTAATAACTGTTATATAGCTTCCATCTCGATATCCGCGAAATACGTTCGACATTTTAATAAAATCCATTATGAACACAATGATATCATTGAAACGGGAAATGAATGAAACATTATAAACAAGAATAATTAACACGGTTCTTTATCTATATCAGAATCAGCTGAATATAGAGAAGAGCCGTCACCCATCACATCAGTCTGGCATCACCCATATATTCTGATTGAGTTCGGAGTGATCATTGCCCGTAGTTATCAACTTGTGGTATTACTATTACCGGGTCTCGAAGCGTTCCCTGCAAGGTCCCATCATTGGAGTCGATCGTGACTTGCTACGATCGTGACATACAACATAAAAAAATATATCGTTTAAGTGGTTATCTGCTACGCGTATATGCATATTATTTTCTCTAAAAGGATACTCCGTCAGTAGCCACCTAACTCTCTCTGTATCAAATAGAAGTAGCTGTTAAAGAGAGATAGGATATTGTCGTGGTGTAAAATTATCACGACAAAGAGATTATACCTTTGATTGCCGCCTTTTCAGCTTCCGACATTCACGCTTTCCATGGCAGTTGGAGATGTCCATTACACTTGGCAATTACAGGCAATTGCATTAAAAATAGAGGTACTACGTAGACGTGTATCTAATGAAACGCTAAAGTTAAAGTCAACTTTTACATGGGAAAAAGTTTACGTCATTCTAGAATTTAACTACGTATTTACTGGTATGAGTAAGTCCGTTAAGAAAGTAATACAATTAAACAAAAAACGACACAGAATACGAAGGTTCTTTGTTCAAGCAGAATCCGTAAATAAGTTTATACGAAGGTTATCTAAAATTAACAACTCTTAAATTCATATTATGATATATTTTTCACTCATGTGAAATCACAACCCATTTTCTAAAACGACATATTCAATTAGCGACTGCATTTTGTCAATAATCACATTCTATTGGCTAAATAGCAGTATTTATAGCTGGTACAGTAGTTTTTGGCCAGAAATTCATTCACTATTTTCAACTTGGTCAAAAAGTTAATTCAACATAAGCTTAAACTTGAATAAATATTTATAAAAATCTTCCTGACCCACCACTATCAGTTAGCCATCAAACCCCATTCACATATCCGTTAATAACAAATAAGGCGTAGCCAGTGCGCTGAATATGAAATCATTCTGCTGTTTTCAGAGTTTACCGTCGTTACCTAGAAACTGGTAACTTTCATCGAAGACGCCGTTCCGAAGGAAAAAGCTGCACATCCGAGAGAAGTGACCGAGTCGCTGAGAAATGGAATCCAATAAGAGCTAACTTAAAACCAGCTACCTAACTTGCCTAACCTAACCAAATTAACCCCAACCCACCTAAGATTTGTGCCAAAAAACACGTCAATTGGACTGACGAACAATAAAAATCCGTTCTCTTCTCAAACGAAAGCAGAGTGTGCCTGCATGGTAGCGATAGAAGAGGACGAGACATTAGAAGATCTGAGAAAGATTCATGCAGTGTTGCATAAATGAAAACGTAACTTTTGGAGGAGGTTCCTGGATGGTTTGGGCGGGTATTCCAATGAAAGCGGAAACCGAATTGGTTTTTATTAATACTGGCAGTAGAGAAAAGAAATTATGTCGTTCCCTATGCTAGTTTTATTAATCTTAATACAGGACAATGCCCGTCTACATATTGCAGGCAGTATTGACAGGATGTCGAAATTGCCGATGTGGATTGGCCAGCGCGTAGCTCAGATATCCTATTAACCATTTTTCCGGGTCGGGCTAGAAAGTCTGCACCAGCTACGAAATCGGACCTCAAAGCGGCGCTCCCTAAAAAATTGAATAACATTGAACAATATCGAGTTAACAGTAATGAAAAGAAGAGGTTTGATACAGTGAAAAAACAAATATATAACAAAAATGCGGAAGTATCGTAATGAAGGAAGACAAACCTATTACTTGGATGAAATGAAAGCAGTCCATTCCTGAGGTAAACGCATATTCATCTACATTGCGGTGGAGAGCAAGGTTGGATGGATGATGCATTATTATTAAGCTGGAAGCATATTACCACCAGGATATTAAAGGGACACTTCTAGAGTCTTGGTTTAAAGAAAAATTGGTACCAGCACTACATGTAAACAGTGTTAGATAACGCCTCGCATCTTTCAAGACAAATTAGTAAAAATACAGACATACAGGAGTTTCTACTTGAACAAGATTCATATTTTGAAAAGCGTTATACAAAGAAGCAATTCATAGAGATTTTAGAAACAAAAATTGTGGGAATATTGAGTGCAAAAATCCTCTTTCAAGATATTGTATTGATATCGTATATAGTTTTTTTTTCATAGATATACCGTTATCTTATTTATAATCCCAATAAAAATATTAACCAAAAAAAACTGTAGACGAAATGACCAAGAAGAACGATCACACTCTTTCAATAGCAATAACCAAAAACACTTCATTCAAAAATTCCTCCCATAGGAGAGATAATGAAAGAATAGCACCGAGTATTGGAGAAATTCGATAAAACACATAAAAAGAGTTGAAAACCAACATTTTCCACATTCAAATTAGACTTGTAATTGATTAAAGCGACAGTGATTTTGGGGAAAATCAATGTGATGCAGTTTTACTGTAATTATCTTCGCTTGTTATATTGAGTACAACTCTGTACAATTCTTAATGATGTCTTTCTTATCTACATTTGTAAGTCGATTATGTTTTTGCAAAGTGAGAACATTTTTGATATTTGATGACCGGCATATTAGTATGACAGCAGTCAAATTTATATACGAGTCTATTGATGTTTAACACCAGCCTGAAATCATATGGAGTTATGGAGTTAATACTAGTAGCGTCATCTATGTGCCAACCTACGAACCTTTCATTGCTCCAACTAATTTTTCGACTTGGTCATCATCAAAATCAATTATTTGAATTATTATTGAGTACCAATTCTACCAAAAGTAAACCCATTTCTAAGGATGTTTTTTTAAACAATTTTCTTTATCTAATTTTTATATTATAAGACGACAAACTGTAACAAAAGACATTGTGGATTGGTCTATTTTTTAAATACATTTAGACCTAGGTATTTATGTATGCAATTATTAACGTGCCTCGGAATTAACATGCACACCTAACTTATTTCGATATTTTCACTGATATGCAGTCTACAACAGACATTATCGTGTTAAACATCACGTGATGTATTTTGAAGAAAATGTAAATCTATCGATTTAAAACGTAAGAACGGTACGTTCGATTCTTATCGATAACAGTACCCTTGCAAATAATAGATTAGCTTAGCATTAGGTAACTAACGCAGTATATACTAACGCACTATCTAGATAACTATTTTTTATAATAGATAGCGAGACTAATAATCAAAGCAATTATTAGTAGTTCAGTACGGTACTATAAAAGTATCGTTAATATAAGTACCCACACGGAAAAGATCTTTGACTCTTTGAAAAAATCTAGTTCAAGTAACGAACTGAAACTCAATATTTAGACAGAAATAACCATAATTCATCTCCTTTCATGATCTTTTTCTGGTGTATCATTGTTTTCTCCACGTCACTGACTATAGTCTCCTAAACTACGGAAGCTAAGCATGCACCAGGGTCTGACCTAATGGAGTGAATAATTCGATGTGCACACCACACTTCACGCTTTTTTCGGCAGGAAGCTGGAAAATTTCCGATATATAACTATGTAACTTTGTAATTTTTTCACGTTTTCTTTATTAAATATTTTAGTAGAAAGCTGAAATATCCTTATACATAAAGAAATGAAAGATATAAATCCTTAATTAATATTTAACAATGTGTCACACAAAGATCATTACAAGGGGAACACTTCACGCTTCCCGTTTTTTCGATATTTAAATTTGAAATTCAGGTTGACATATAAAATCATGAGTTATGTTATGAGATGCAATCCGCATCTTATTTTAGCTAAAACTGTTTCTGCACATAAGGGAAACAACATATAGAAAGAAACTTACGTCCGACAGGTGTCTTCAGGTGTCTTCAGACAGGAAAAAAAAATCACAATTAAAAGAAAAGTGGCCGACGAACTGGTCGCTAAAATGAATGAAAAAGTTGATATATAACAATAATTGATTTTTCACAAATTTTACGCGATGTTGTTTGGAGCTATAAAAAGGGCTTTTCGGAATATACGATCATCTATCAGTTAATTGTAGATTCTAAGCCTAACCTCTAGTCACCTTTTTATCACAGTTTCAGAATCACATTCATTTTTCGGTGTAAATTTCAAATTTTTCATTATTTTTGTGTGTCTGAATCCTCCCATTATATTTATTCATTTGATGATAGATAATAGCTCTTTAATAAAATTTTTATTAAATAGTTATAAACGATTTACCCACTCACACGGATTTGGCACTGAAGTTCAATACTAATAAGCTTTCTTATGCTGAAATACACTGTAAAAACTGCTTAAAAGTAGTAAATAATTTCTAATGTTCAAGGTTTCTAACAATGAACGTGATCCGAGTTAGTTTCCGAACATCCAGATCATAATTTCCAAAAAAGTAAGCAATTCAGTAGGCATACAAAGATATATTGAAAAATTCTTAGCCAAACAAAATTTCAATATCGAAATATTTTATTACTCAACATATTCTCCTCTTAATTGGATACATTTATAACAGCGAACGTGCAACGTCTCTAGACCTTTCAAAAAAATGTTTCTTCTTTCTGTGCAAACCAGATCTCCACAGATTTTATTACCTTCTAATTGGAAGAAAATTTACGACCTTTTAAATTGAGATAATAGTCGGACGGAGCCAAATAAGGTGAATAAGGGGGGTGTTCTAGTAATTCAAACCCTGAATCACGAATCATGAGATTTGTATGCAGGAGCGTTGTCCTGCAAAAATTAAACACCTTTGGATAGCTTTCCGTGTCTTTTTTCTTTAATTTTTTCCCGTAGAGTGGTCAGTAATGTCGAATAGTAATCTCCAGTTAATGTTCTACCCTTAATCAAAAAATCAATTATGATACTCCATGGCAATCCCAAAAAAGCAAGATCTTTTCCAGCAGATTTTTGGACACGAAACTTCTTAGGTCTTGGAGAACCAGAGTGTCGCCATTCCATCGATTGTTGCTTTGTTTCTGGATTGTCAACATTCGGACATTTGGGGATCCATTTTGCAGCAATTTTTCTCATGTCCAAATTGACGTGAACTATATGATGAACGTGTTCGTATGAAATATTCAGTGCTTCAGATCAGATCCGTTTTATCCCAATTCGACGGTCTGATAAAATCATACTAAGTGCATCGATATTTTCGGGGACTGACACAGAAACTGGCCTTCTCGATCGGTCATCATCATCACTGGAAAATTTACCTCTTTTGAAGCTTGCAATCTAATTTTTCACGGTCGCATACGAAGGACATTGATCGCTAAGGGTATTAAGCATATCTTCGTAAATCTGCTTACCTCTTAACTCTTTTAAATATAGGTACTTGATGATAGAACTAACGTTCACGATTAAAGGAATAGTTGCTGACAAGCTGATCGCTGAAATTGATGAGACATTGACCACAATTATCTTTTATTCGGTTTTTCACAAGTTTCAAATTTTTCAGTATATTATTTCTATAACATACTAAAAGTTTAACGAAATCGGAGGGGTATAACATAATCTAGATAATTACCCAATAAAATATGACATCAATTCATACGCTACCTTTTCCAATAAAAACTTATAAATTCGTAATTTTCGTTATATACGAGGTTGGCTCAAATATAAACCGGAATTTTGCTGGAAACAAATCATTATAAAGTTACAGAGCTTTTTCTATACAGTTTCCATCACAAACTTTTGCTATATCTCCAAAAGCTTCTGGATATCTTTTTCCTACGGTGAATTTCTGCTCAAAATTCAGAAGTTTTGGCACCCAACTGGCTAAATTTTTACGATAACTGAGCTGCGCTGATGCACAACTCTTCCTGATTCATAGAAATTTATGAATTAGCATTATCGAATAAAGAATGGCATTTGAAAAATTCGGTTGCCAGTTATTGTTATTCGCACGCCAATGAGGTTGGTATCCACGTGTTCTGGACCAGTTTGATAAATGACTTCTACAATCTATCAAAGACAAATCACAAATATTGCGCTTGTCTGCCCTCGAAATGTGTTGAGGGCAACAAACTGTGATATTTATTTAATTGAAAATATGACAAACAATTCGTTAATATAATTTCTAGCCGAAATACAATTTTTGAGGTTGATCGATAGACGCTGTCAGGTTTTTGAGACAAATTATTGTTAAAATAAGAAGAAGACAATTAGTACTAGAAAGATATTAATAGATATGTTTCAACTACAGAGTGTTTTATACAAAAGTCTACTAATTTTCTCAAATTTATTTCACAAAAACTGCAGTGTGGTCAACAACTATTTTTTTTATCTCTTATTTTAAGAGTTGTCGAGTTTCAAATGATGAAAACCATTTAGGAAGCAAACTGCATTTGTAATTATATGAGAATGTATATGATAATGAAATAATTTTTCAAACAAGTGGAACAAGTGAAATATGCTGCATCCAGATACTCCATCTCCAATTAATAATAACGTGTGAGAGTGTATTGAAGGTTTTAGATCAAATTGTCTAGCATCTTGTAAGAAGTTAATTCCACTATTGTAATTGTGACAACCTAATACACTCGCACAACTCACCTAATAAATATTGCTTTAGACAATCTGAAAAATGGGTTAAGAGATGCATTATGTACACTTGGAATAATAATTTATTGAGTATTGAAAAACACAACAAACATCAAGACCAGAACACAGAAAATATATGCTGCAAAGACTGGGGGACTTTTTAATTTTATATTAAGAATACTTTAATCAAAATATTCCCAATCTTTTCTGTTAATGGTCGAATAATTGATATTTACGAAGTGTATCAGTTAAATATTTTTGGTATATAGTCTTGTCTGACGATCGTACATGATACCACCCCAAAATATCTCGATCTCTCCAACTTCACCAGCAATAGATAATCGCGATGAAAATATGTCTTGGCATCGTCACGTAGCTGAATTAGCTAAGGCAGCTCTACATAAACTTAGACCAATAAGCTATATACTTCACAACAGCTTCTAATCCTATACAAGGTCCTGATTTGGTCATCTTTGAAGTATTGCACGTAGCTCGGCTCCCAGGCACACCCCAAGATGCTCGACTCAAAACAAATTCGATTATATGCGATCCAGACTTGACCAGGAACTTGGACAGCTTAGAGCATAGAAGAAAGGTCATTAATCTGCGATATTAACACGGCAGATGCTCTTCCGAGCTGTCAAATATAATACCTCTTCGATAGACAGAGTTCGCGTGCAGCCGCCCAGAACGTCTATTTATCGGGACTCCTATCTTTTGAGAAATGGGGACTCATTTTTAGGAGATTTGGATTTTTTGTTGTTACTTTTACGAGAGAATGTTCCAGTCGGTAGGGAGAAGTCAAATATCGATTGATATTTATTTTATATTCATCTCTTTTTGCGGAGTTAGGCTTAAAACATTTTGTAAGTGCTTTGCGAAGTCTAATGCTTTCGGTGTTAGTTTATTAATATAATAATATAAACCGACGTGATTTTCCTTAAAGTAACAACAAAGCATCTTCTATGATCTGCAAATGAAAGGAAATTGAATTAATGTGATTATGTCGTTCCATAAATAACCAGTTTTTCTCTCAGCTCATGTTATCGGATATATCTTGCCTTTAGACACCAAGTTCGAAATACAAATATAATCGTTTTACATTTAAGCTATAATGATCTATGGCGAAATGAAAAAAGTGCTTGAATAAATCCCCCTAGAGAATCGTCGGAAAGGGAGTGCCTCCAAAAAGGATTACAGTTTAAAATCCAGTATTACACAAGAGAAAAATGGCCCTAATTGTTGCTCGTCACTTGTGGAAAAAAGTCATTTCTCGACAAGAGTAATTTAGAATCTCATTCGGGGCTAATTGAATGAGAGATAGAGTCATTTCAACGGAACGACTTTAACGTTTTTTTTTTTAATAAAGGATTGTTATCTCACACAATCACCAACAAAAACTCGAATATACCAATACAATCACACTGAATAATAGCAAAAAGAAGGAAATTATGAATGAGAAATGGGAATGATTGATGAGGTTAGATCTCGATAGAATTTTTTATAAGTTATCAGTGATTCCGAAACTCTAATAAGACGTTGCAGAAAACGATCTCAGACAAGTTCATATTCTTGATAAAAGTCATTTAATATAAAAGAATTTCAATAATTTAGGAATGTTATATCATAATATGTTACTAAATATGAATTCCTGCAATTGTTAATTGAAGACAAGATCGTAGATCGGAGAGGGATTGGAAGGTGGAAAATGTCTTCGATGAGAAATATCAGATAATGGACAGGCCTACAGGATATTCGTTTGTCCACGTCGCAATGAATAGAAAAATAATGGAAAATGTCATCGCAAACATCTATTGGCGGATTGCAATAGAAGAAGAAGATTATGTTACTTGGAATACAGCTGTTTTTGTTCTAACATTGGGACTTTTGCTATGCACTATGCATGGCACAACTAGGTATTGGCTTCATGATGGCTTATGGTGTATTCCAGAAACACTAAAATGGTAATACGCAGCATAATATTTCTCATATTTTGTTCAATTGTTGATGGACCAATATTTTCGAACAATCTTTATCTCTAGATTTCTATAATTACATTCCTTTGTCAACTTTGCTTTGCTTGTGAGTAAATTCAAAACACTTACAAAAATTGTATGGCATTTCTTGTTTCTAATATTTCCATTAAAAAAGCTCACTTCAGCCACTTCAATTGGATCTAAGAAGCAATCCGCGTGAAAAAAAACATTTTTTCACCAAAATATACAATTAATGCTTTTACCTTTGACATAAAGTACACTCGTGAGAAAAAAGTCGCACGCTCGTAGTCAAAGGTCTCTAGCAAAAAATTTTCAGCGGTCTATGTTGTTAGGTACCGAACTTATTTTTTTAGTAATGAACGATCAAATGAAAAGGAATCTTAAACAAGCTTAACTTCGTCATCATAATAATTTACGAGGATGGTCCCAGAAGTACCTGGCCCAACAAAAAAAAAACATGGATAAAACCATTTTTATTTTTCATCCTTTTTCACCTCTTCATTATTGGAAAATATTTGACTACCCAGCTTTTCAAGTCTAGGAAGAGAAAGTAATCCAAGGAGGCTAAATGCGGCCGTTTTTGCTTGATTCCTTCGCTCAAATATTGCAATAAGTTCTCATAATATTCGCCGTTGATAGATTTTGCTTTTTCAAGATAGTCAATGGAAATTGTTCCACGCGTATCCCAAAAAACCAGCGCTATGACCTTGTCTGCAGATGGAACGGTCTTTACCTTCTTTGGAGCCAGTTCTTCCTTTTCAGTCCATTGTTTTAATTGTTCTTTTGTATCGTGTGTGATATGATCCCAGGTTTCATCCATGGTTGAGGAACGTCGCCAAAATTTGGCTTTATTTCTGTGAAACATTGCCAAATACTCGATGGAAACATCTTCACGACGTTGTTTTAGTTCTATTGCTAGCAAACATGGTAACCATCTTGCGCACAGTTTTATCATGTCCAAATTTTCAGTTAATATGGGATGTACTACACTTTTTGGAATGCCTACTATGTCTACTAGCTCACTCATTCTCCGTCGACTTTTTAATACAGTAGTATTTTTCAAACAACCACCGCCATCTCTAAGTCAGACCAGGAACTTCGGGGAGCGTCCTCGTATTTAATATTAATCTATCAAGGTTCATGGTTCATGGATCGAATAAATTTATTTACTCGATCTTGTTCGAATTCTTCAATGGACGCCGTTTTGAGGTCCTATTTCGTAGCTGATGCAGGATTCATTGCATTAACAATTCTTGTGCTCATGTCCACCCTGTACAAATTTGATTAACTTGATACATTTTTTGAATCAGCTTGACGAGAATTTATATTTTCGGTCCACTCGAATGTCATAGATAATTAGAAAAAAAATCAAACAAAACCATCAACTTGCTTTTGGTTTATTTCATCTTAATGTTTATTTGGCTGATAGTGAATTTGTGTTAGTTTATGAACGCTCTGTATTATTATTAAAATAAGTGTTTTAAGGTTGAGTCTTCTCACTTATATAGAAAGTTCCACGCTGTATGAAACGAGCAACGCTGATTCGCGGAAGATCACTTATCTTCATGGAGTATAAATCCATATTACAGTTCTAATTTGTGTCTAATAAATTTACCATTATATTTTGAATTATGGAATGACTTTTGAAAAGGTCACTGCATCGTTTTCATTATATATTCAGGGTCAATTCATGGGTACCGATGCTCATCAAACCACATACGGGGAAGGTCAGGAAACTCTTCGTGCTCATTCTCTCTACGAACATATGTTTGCCAAAAGACATTTTGTATAACCGTAAAATTCACCCAGATAATTATCACTAAATAATACAATAAATATAATTATTGTTTCATCGTAATTATTCAACATATGTTGATTTATTTGAAAAATGCTTCAATGACAAAATCATTTATTCATTATTTATGATCTGACGTAATTTGCTTCAAAAAAATATCTGTGATGAAAAGCAATTTTACGAAGATTTGAACGGAGGTGTAAAATATGTGTAGAATAGGCAAGTGTCCATCATTTTTCCTTATTTTACCCCTTTTCCATACGAAATATTTCTGCACGCGGGTAAAATCTAGTAATTTCTAATGGTGTCAAAAATATATCATAGTCACTCCTCAAAGATATACAGGGTGCTCTAAAATTATCTTTACAACTTCAAAAATTCATAACCTAGAACATGAACAAGATATTTATATTCTGTCTTTTGCATGTATTATTGCAACTAATAAAGTTTTCTTAGTACACTTCAATATGCGCACCATTGGTGGCCCTAAGCACTTCCAGTCTGTAATCAATTTCAAGCCAAGTACGCTGTAACATGTTGTCTGTGATTGTACTAAAAGCTTATGTAATGTGACGGTTCGAGTCACCAGTGTCCGGTAAACCATATCCTTTAAATAACCCCACAACAGAAGTCAAGGGCTGTTATGTCCGGAGACCTTGGTGGCCATGGAATTGAGCCATCCCGTCCAATCCATCGGTTGGGAAAAGTTTCGTTGAAGTGTTACCGAACTGCTGTCAACCAGTGTGGTGCTGTACTATCCTGTTAGAAGTAAACAATCGGCTCTAGTTCTTCCATCTGAGGAAGAAGCATATCCAGGTACACGCAGGCAGTAACTGTGGTTTCTATGAAGAAAAAAGGACCGATGATTTTGTTGTGCATAAGCCCACACCACACATTAACTTTTGGGCTGTCTCGTTGAAGCTCGACTACTGCATGTGGAGTTTCAGAGCCCAAAATTCGTACATTGTGGCGGTTTATTGTACAAGACACATAAAACGTGGCCTCATCACTGAAAGACACCTTTTTTAAGGAATCTTTGTAACGCTGTAACATGTCTACGGCAAATTCCAAATGTTTTGATCGATCTGTTGTTAACAATGCCTGCAGCAACTGTACCTTATAGGTATACAGACGCAACTGTTTATGAAGAACCCTGTGGATTGTGGTTGTAGGCATTTGGAGTTGCCTTGAAACCTGACGAATTAAAATTTTCGGATAGTACTGGAATGTTTGACTTATTCGCTCCACATTTTCTGGACTTGTACTGGATCGTCCGGTGCTCATGAAGCTTGTGTGCCATGCAAGGATGGAGGGTCTGGATAATGGGCCTCTTTGGATTTTTGTCCTGTTTTTGAAGTTGTAAAGATAATTTTGGTTAGGTATATTCCTGTATATTCGTAGTATCCAAAATCTTGACAACAATTTTCGTAAATTCGAAACCAGTACAGCTTCATGGTATTCCGAATCATCAAGTAACTGTTTTCTTTTTTTGACTAAAATATTTGCAGCTAGAATAATCAGCGATAATTCCAAGTAAATGCTGTACTGGTAAGAATCTTGTCCAATCATCCTCAACTTTCAAACAATTGAATTTAACAAATGTATACTCATTAAACTGAAGTTAATTCCGCTACCAGAAAACGTAAAGGTTAGGATAACCTACCAAGGACCTGATGGGGATGTAACACAGATGAGGTTCTGACCAGGTTTACTCATATATTCCTAGTTAGTATTATCGTATATGCTACTGATCGGGATTGCCCCATAAGATCAGGATTACCTCATATGGTTTTCATCAGGTTTTACTTTACATGCTCATTATCAGGATAACTTTATACGGACCTAATCATGATTACCTTACAAATTCCTGATTAGATTTTCATTGTACAATTTTCGTCAGGATTGCCTCAAATATTTTCTGGTCAGTGGTACTGATCACATTATCCTTATATGCATGGTTTTATGGTTAAGATTGACATATGTAGTCCTTACTTGGATCTGTACTGCCACGGCTGCTTTGACTTCTTAACAAGTTTAAATTGAGGTGTAGGAATTTACAAGACCTCCTCTTTATAAAAAGTAAACTGCAGTTCATTGGCCTGCGAATTTATTCGTGCATATTTGCCACTCGAAAAGTTCAGTTGAGTTGTATCGAAATACAGACCTGTGTCTTAGAACGTTCACATAAGACAATTACAAATAATTGCAACTGTTTTCATTTTTAATATATGCGTCAAATCATCGGCGCGAGAAAATAATTGGGACATGATGGTACCCTATTCAAATTGAATGTGTTATAATCCGGATCATGTGCCTTTTTATTAATAAACTACCCATAAATTTGGATATTAAATTTACAATTTTATCGAATCAGAACACGTAGGGGAGAACGGGGCTGCATACAGAATTAACAGTATGAGTAGATGAAGTAAGATTTCTCAGGACTGAGAAAAAAGTATATTTTTTATTTCTTTTTCAGGTAAGCAAGAAACAGACCACAGTAATTTCAATATGAGCACTTTCAATCTGTATCCCACGTTATTAGCTCATCAGTAATATTATTCAGCTTCCACATTATCTCTTCTTCTTTAATCTTATGATTAATGCTATTTTTCAATTTTCAAATTATTTTTGCTCAAAATTTCTCCCTTTAACTGTACCCATACATGCAATAAATTCGTAATTTAGGGTTTAAATTACTAGAAGACCCCCCTTATTCATCAGATTTGGCTCCGTCCGTTTATCATCTCTTTCCTCAACTGTAAATTTTCTTCCGACGAAGAGGTAATAAAAGCTGTGGAGGTCTGGTTTGCAGTGCAAGAAACAGTTTTTTTAAAAGGTCTAAAGACGTTGCAGGTTCGCTGCAATAAATGTATCCAATTAAGAAGAGAATATGTTGAGTAATAAAATATTTTGACATTGAAATTTTGTTTGGTTCTATAGTAGGCTAAGAATTTTTCAATATATCCTCGTATGCTCGGTGTAGGTTTTTGGATTTGGTAAATTCAAATAAATTGCTATAAGCTAGGGAATTTTTGAAAAGGTATTGATACCTATAATTTGGGTTTTGCATTTTCCATTTCTATACTGCAAAAATAAATGATCTGTTTTGACATTTATGGGTTGTTGGTTTTTATATTTTTCATAAATTTTCACAAAGTTTCATCTATTGTCAGATATTTCGCCAATAACAGTGAATCGACGTTGAACATGAGTTTTTGTATCAGGTACTTCATTTTATCTAGCTCCTCCATCCGCAGAGATCCTGCGATTCCGAATTTTAAAGCAACCTGAAAGATGATGCAAAAAATATCTAAGCTTACATGAAATTTTTTGCTGTCATATGTCATACATGAGATAACGATCGCCTGGAGCTTGCAACAGAAATTTCTTCACAGGCAAATGTTTTAGATTTTTTAAGTCTATAGCTGATTTATTTTTCAAAAATGCGATGAGTTTCGAGTATTTACTGATGTCTACGACATTATTTACCATTAGGGTGCCTTTCAGTTTTGAATAAATCGATCAAAGTGTCTTCCACACTTCCACATTTGGGATTTAGTTTCAAAGTAAGCTAGTAACAATTTGTGAAGCTGTTTATGCCTTCTTTAGTACGCCATTTCATAAAAAAAATATATTCCTTTAAATACTGTTCCCTGGATTTCTTAGGGAGAAGATTTATAGTCGCTGAACAACATCTTCTGGTGTGCAGTTTAAACTTTCTTCACTAAACTCCTTTTAGGAGAAAGGAAGCGTTCACAGGCCATTATTTTGATAAAACAATTTCATAATTGCGTTACAAAATGACACGCTACGACACTTTATGAAATGAACCGCTGCGGTACTTTTTTTCACGCTTTTTGACCGATTCAGAAATTACATACTTTATGAACGTAAATTAATAAAAAAAAAAACAAAAATAAACGTGATAATATAATAACGGACGTAGAAAAAAACATTGTAGAATTCAATTATCAATTTTTTGGTAGAGTTTTTTTCTGTTTCATACTTACAACTCAGAAACTAGAATTAATGAAAATCTTCTGATTATATTTTTGAAAATAGCAATGTAGTCAGCAACAGCTAAAGTTTATTCGAAAGATGTATTGTAAACTATTGTAATTTGTTTATCATAGAATAGATCCTGGTGGTATATATGAGTGATTTTTTTTTCAGTGGATCTAGCGGAAGTATTACTTCATTTAGGTGAATGGACATCAATAAAAAGGTAAATTAAACCACGATTTTGCAAACTCTATTGTATTACAATATTATCTATCACAGTAAATAAGCAGATAGTGAGTACTAAATCGTGAATCACGGCATATCTATAAATATATCATAATCATTATAAATCTAAATTTAGCTAATTCGTAGTGTTTCTGAATATCATTGGTAGATACGATAAAATTTAATATATTTTCAATACGCATTGTCATATTAAAGCTTTTCTATTAAATTATTAATTAATAATATTCTTAATCAAGTATGCAGGTGTTTGATGATCTAAAAGCTAAAGGTTCTTCGTGACACTATCAAGGTAGTCGTGGCTATTCTTTTTATGTTTCAATGCTACATCGGTCGTATTCTCGACTGATTCTCTCACTTTTTGGAAATCGTGACAATATTTACAATCATAAATAACTCTACACCGATATTCTTAAGTTTAATAAAATTAACTAAATTAATGCAAGTGAATTATGGTTTCGTTTATGCTGTTAGTTTTTCTGAGAAATACACTCATTTATTTGTCGGCGTAAATCATTTTCCTCAACCTCTAATCCAAACAATTATATATGACTTGATTCATTGTCATACAGACATTTACCGTGACTAACTTATTTTACAAATTTATCGTTGACATTATGTTAATTCGTATTAGTTTTACTTCCTCAATGCCTTTTTAAAGATTTTTACGAGGGATTATGTAAAATTTCACATTGCCAATTGCACAATTGGCGAAACAAATTTTTTTGTAGTATTTATCTAAATATACCTCCGTGGGTACCATAAATGGGTCCTTGCAAGTTATTAAACTAAAATTAATAAGCATAAGTTGACCTTTCTAGCTTGGCACTTGACATTTAAAATTTTTAAATCGGTCTCCAAGTCGTTTACAGTTTCAATTGATTCAAGTGATTGTGCGTTTTTTTGCATTGTAAAATATTGAGCCTTTACCTAATCCTAAACGTGGATTAGGTAGGTGATGGTCGTGCTCGGCGTTCCTAAGTGGATAGCCGGACCACAGTTCATCTGTTTTGTGTCTTAGGGATTTAATATCAATAAGAAACATGGCGAGCTGTTGTGGCTATCGTTCAATATTTCAGAGTGTGTTTACTTCTCTGATTGCGTCATTTTAACTGAAAATTTTTACTTTTACCCAGAGAGCTACTGGAATAATATTCGCTATTATTTTCCCTAATTTTTTTAAGATGTTTCTCCGATGAAAAGAAAGACCTGGAGGTGGAAAGATCTGCTTTAACTTTGGCTGAACCAAACCAAATTAGTTTGATGCTGGTATTCGTCTATTCGTCGAAATACACGCTAGATGGTTGGTTGTGCAGAAATAGCTTAAGTGTTAAGTTAAGTTAAGATTGTGAGATCCCACAGCCTTGCCAATACATAGTGTCCATTTGCCGCATCTGAATCTATAGGTGAAGTCATCGGATCCATATGTAAGAAATGATCTCTTTTTTCTCTAAAATTATATTAGAACTTTTAACCCAACGTTCAACAAGCTCTTTAAGACTTCGATAAAACCATTCTTTGGGCTTAGATCTCCTTTGGATTCAAATTTCTTATCACACAAAAGTATCAAGTATCTGTAAACAACTCAAATAGCACTCGTTTGACAACACATTCTGAGTACGTCGCCATTAAAAATGTCAATCTATAACGTCAGATTTGACATATTCAAATCAGTGTTGCCGTATCTCAAAGCTTAAGCATCAGCCCTCACAAAGTCGAGCTTGGGGAACTAATTCAGAAAATGTGATATTGCCCAACGAAACAAGTCTTGTTTGGTACTTGTCATCGTCATAATCACAAATTATATTCTGACACTTACTTTTAGAGAATACTTGTCACAAAACAATAAACTAAGTCTTTGTACAATCCGAAACAAGATTTAAGATTGCAAATTGTCTACAGTCAAAGAAATTTCCAGAAAAAGACAGAAACTAATCTGTTGAGTATGTTGCTCATATCTATGGTGTGGATGTAGCTGGAAAGATTAAAAAGTAGAAAATTTAGTATCCAGTTTTTTCGGAGAAATGTCAAAGCGCAAGTAAGGGAATATGACTAGGAAACATAACAACCCTTAACAAATGTTCGTCCAAATGGGTGGTTTAGATCTTTTTAATAGCACATAGGGATTCTTACAAATACAGATTCGTAGTAAAAGGTGGTAGATTCGGATGCTTTATCATTTATTGAACTTGAGTATAACAAGCATGGCTTCTTCACAAAAGAACTCATAAAGCTAAGGGCTTGCAGGAAAAACATTTGACCTCTGCTGATTTTCTGCTTGAAGCTGCCACAACTTTATATAAGCTTAATGTACCTTCGAAGATGACACTAAAGCTGCTACAACTTCATATAGGTAGGTAAGCATAATCATGCAGGATCGGAAAAGAGAATAAGCTGCAAATTTTCTGTTACCTTTATGATGCGGTGAGACATTTATGACATTTTCTTTTTTTCAATCCAATTTTCTGATATATATAAGCTGAAATAAATTCCAAAAACGCGTGTATTTTCATTTTTGGCAATTATCGTTTTTCACTGATTATTTTTTAAATTGGATTTCTTGCACTACATGGGGTTAAACCAATGCTCACTCGTTAAGTGTGTCTTTCCTTTTAATTTCACATATTTGTACAGCTACGGCTGCTTTAAACTATTGTTGACAATAATGAATTTCTTATTTATCTCACGCCATACTATTTATTATAAAAACGTACTGCGTCGTCATTAACAAAGCGAAAATGATCAAAAAGAAGTAAAGCAATTGTATAAAGAAAAGTCTTAACAACGACATGTTTAAATTGAGACGTAGTAATTTCCACATATGAAAACGGATATTACTTATGAGACGCCTTCTGTATTACATATATTTTTCCATTTTTGTCGATACTTTAAAACAATTTCTTTTTTTTGTGTGTGAATATAGGCAGCAATTAATCTCATGAACGACAGAAAGACAAGAGAACGAAGTGGGCGCTTTTTCCACTAATGACGGTGTCAATCGTTTTAAGCGCCTGCTAGATTAGAGATCTTACGGCCCAACTACTAAACATCACAGTCATTTGTTACTCTGTCGCGTCAAAACAATCGAATTAGCGTGATCTCACTCATTAGTTATCCAAGAAACTAGATAGGGATTGACTCCTTTCGTTTTACATTTGTTTTGGACACTGGATATGACAAAGGACTTTTATATATGACTGCATTACTTTATACTTCATCAATATTCTCAATAGTAAGAAAATTATGCTTCCATTTACATGACAAGATAACTTTAACGTAATATCGAGAATTAGGAGAATTAATGAAAATAGAATAGTTAAAAAAGATGAGCAGGATGAACAGGATAGATCAGCTAGGATCTAAATGGAACGACCAAATACAACCAGACTGGGTGGTCCAGTAAAAACAGGCTAGATGCAACTAAGCTGATATATTTCGTAAATATTAACTATGCAACATCAGAATACATTACAATTTCTCATTATCAATGTATCAATCAAATGATCAAACCGCAGCAACACCTGACTTATATATGGACACCAAGAACCTATCTTGAAAACGACTCTATTAGATGGGCATGTGAATCTGTGTTCAATTTGAGCCCGATAAACATTTACTACTGAACCAATCTTTTTCATTGTTGTTCATGATCGCTCTTTCTTTGGTGTTGATGATCTTCCACTATTCAATCAAACTGAAGTCAACGGTAGTAATATTCCGTGTCAAACTGTTTTCATTCAATCATTTTCTTTGAATGTAGATATAATATTAATTTGATATTAGAAAATAATAATACGAGGCATATTTTTTAAGTAAGTACTGTTTTGGAATTAAAAAAAGAAATGCAAAGATATCGCAATAATTTTATTTTTACATGAAAGCCTGTACCTTAATCTACTTTTCTACATAATTTCCGTGAATATTGAGGCACTGGTCATAACGTGGCACCAGTTTTTTAATACCCTCCTCATAAAATTCTGCCGCCTGACTTGTTAACCACTGTATCACAACTGTTTTGATTTCGTTATCGTCTTGAAGACGCTGACCGCCCAGGTGTTTCTTCAAGTGCAGGAACAAATGGTAGTCGCTGGGCGCCAGATCAGGGCTGTAGGGAGGATGATCTAGAGTTTCCCATTGAAAAGATTTGATGAGACCTTTGGTCCGACTAGCCACATGTGGACGGGCAGAAATTGTATGCTTAAACTGCACTTTTTTAGGTGACGATCACTCATAATGTTTTGTGCGTAAACTTCACAGATCTCACGATGAATATCGATCGGTTTTACGCCTTTAGCACTAAGAAATCGTATAACAGCCCGTACTTCACAATCGGCGGGACAGTAAACAACGTACACAATGAAGAATCAGACTGTAATTACGTCAGTGCGTAGACAAGAGATGTAGGTAACCAGCGCGCATGTGCGGAACGCCAACCTTGGAGTTGCGGCGGCGGAATCGCAAAACGGTTACTTAAAAAATATGCCTCGTAGAATCGAATACAAGGTTTTGCAATTGAGTCTAGGAAACTGGTAATACTCCGTCACTTCCTCCATATATTCCTAGTAAAGGGGCACACAATAAAACAAATAGTGATATCATGAAAATGAGTTACTAAAATTGAAAATAATGTATCGAAATCTGGAAAAAACCTCTACATATTGCAGGTGACGTATGAAGACAAAAGTATTTAAAAAAAAGAAGTGTATGGATACTTCGAAACGGTTCGAAGAAGGGTGTGCATCACTACACGACGGTACACTTTCTGTTACACCTCGTATCTACTGTACACTGATCACATCTGACCGGAGCCAAACGAATTGCTCAAAAATAGGGTCAAAACTTTTCACTCGCGAAAAAAATAAAATAAAATAAATTTTGCAAGCGTTGTAGGATAATTTGTTGTGCCAGCAGGGAGTTAGATGAGTCAGGTAATTATTGCAGATCAGACCTATATATTTTGGTATCACCTCGAGACCCGAAAACAAAATCAGTAGTCGTTAATACGGGTAAGGAACATCTGACAAAAGCGAAGGTATCAAAGTTTTAAATGTCATAGTTTTTTTCGATATTGATAGCATGGTTCATCGTGAATAAGTTAAACAATAATTAGACACTTTTAGGGTTGGGGGCGCGCGCTTCCGATGTTGCCACCACGACAACGCATCAACACCCTAGATGATAAAAGTGTTTTTTGTACAAAAAGGCATTAAGACGATGCTGTAATATTTTTTTTATATAAGAAGCAAGCACAATAGGGTGAACCCCTTTTAACTTAAGTAGCTCGAGTAGTACCTGCCGTATGGAGTTACCTGTGATTATCGATCTTGAACTTTTGTATGTTGTAGTGTTCAAAAAAGATGTGCTATGGTGGCTAATTCCACAGAGTTGAAATCCTCCAAATAGGACTCCTCTTGCAGATACTGCTAAAGGTGGGATTATGTTGAACAGCTTCTAAAAGCTTCTGCCGGCCGACCTTCCCTCTATACTCTAAACTTTCTGATCAACTCTGCATAGCCTATAAGTCAAGTAACTTTGTTTTGTATTGAATCAATCATCCATCATGCTTGGGAGCAGAACTACAATTGTGTGGTGGATCGGTCTTTGAGGAAGCTACTAAGCTAGTCGATGAGCGAGGACAATAAACCGTACAATTTTTAATTATTTAGAATGTTGGCATACAAAACATTGTCGATATTTTCGGTGCGATTGATCTGGATTCCTCATATTTCTCAGCTTCAGTCCATACGTTGGTTACATAGACCAGGAGATCCCCGATTGATCTATTTTTGCGAAAGCCTTATTGATAGTCGATGATGATGTTAACAGACTCAAGGTATTCCAATATTGGTTGCTTAACGATTTTCTCCATGACCTTGGACTAAAGTAATCGAAGAGTAGTTGTTGAGAATCGTCGATTTTACTTTTTTTGTTATAGGTTGAAGCCGAGAAAGTTTCTAATCTGCCAAAAAAAGACCTCGTTTGCATAGCGGACTTGTTAGTTCAGCTGCGCAATTGTTCAATACGATTGGTGATATTCCATCGAGACCAGTGGCTTTATTGATGTCCAAGCCTTTAAGAAGTTTTGCCACATCTCGCTGTCGAAATTCTATTTCTAGCATCGATGAACCAACTCTAGGCAGGCTGGGTGGTAGTGAAGAAAACATGTGACCCATTAAGTCCTCGAATCCTAAGATCATGTTAAACCTTGAAGAGTATCTTCTTGATGACGTAGAAGATATAAAAGAAGCCGTAATGTGCTTCTAAACGCATTGACTTGAGATGATCACTAAAGCAGCGCTAGAACCATTTTGTAGAGTTTAATGGATAATTTTGTGTGAAGTTTTATTTGCTTGATAAATTTCTTGAACTTACCGGCAAAACTTTGAGAAACTTTCCATCATAAGAAGTTCGTTTTCGTCATTTATTGTTGCTCAAATTGCTGCGCTTTACTCGGAAGTAACAAGAAAGTGTATAATGTAGTAGTGACATTATTTGATATTTTATTATAGCGTTTCTTTCGGCATTATTCACAAGATACGTCATATACTTACTGTTTAAAATTTCTGGGTAATTGTGTATTATTAAAATAAAAATTTAGATACTAGATTAATCCAATGATTATTATATTTTAATGTATGGAGTTATTAGTCTTGGTCAAGTTTTCAAAGACAAAGACCGCGTCAGTCAGCTGGGATTGAGGAACTGATTTAAAAGTCCCGTCGAAGCGTTACTGAACATACCGTTTCGCTTTGTAGTTTATAGTTAATTTTGATCTATGCAGTCCATCTTGTGGACACGGACAGCTGGACCTTCATTTTCATTTATTAATCATTAATCACCACGCGTAATTTGCAATAACGCCACTTAGGAAGCACTTCTTGGTTAATTACAGTTCTTCCAACTTTAATTACACTGATGATTACTATTTAAGTTCTTCTAACGCAGATAAGAACAATGAAGGTGAGATAGGTATTGGTTCTTATAGGTGGTCATTTATTATTCGCCTATGCCCACGGTTTACTGTTACTTTTCTTCATAATACTCAACATTTAACTTGAGGAATGTTATATAATTCAGATCGTAATAAAACAATAATTCCATCCGCTTCCGCATTCTGTATATTTGCGTAAGCTTCAGAATTTGAAACTTTGGTATTAAAGACCAGTTTCAATCTTAAATTAGTAAAACAAACAAATTTTTTGTTCATTTCAATGTTTTAGATTTTTAGCTACCAAAGTCGTTAAGGTGAATATTATAACCCGAAAACAATATTTATAGTCTATTTTTGTGTATAAGAGAGTCATTTTAAATATTAAAGAATAGTTTAAATGTATCATAAAATTTTCAGGAATGTACCTGAGCTAATAAAACTTTTTAGTCTTCTATTAGTTTTTTATAACCATAACCTGTACATACAGAACAAGATTTTTTTAATGAATAAATATATTTGCCAATAAAGTTAAGAAATTTTGTTTTGTTTAAATTCCAAGAATTTCCTCCCGTTAAATTGCTCCGAAATACGATGGTAAGTTTTTCCATTAAGTAAGGAAGTCCAAGTTGTATATAGCGCAAGATAAATTGCATGCAAGGTCAAAATATTGCATGGACCAAGATTGCACGTGACTTGACATGATGCGAGTCTCTCGACATTGCATCATGGCAGTCACTAACAAAAATTTCATTAATAGAATTAAATAAATTCCTAACCTCAAATTTTATTCAATATTTTGTGACCGGCTTAAAAATGAAAATAACAAAGCTAACCCTTGAACTGGAAAGATATTAACCAATGACTTTTTTACTTGTTTTTACTTGTACGATTTTTTAAAATTTTTGTGTACAAGGGTCTTGTGATACGGCCGATATTATGGCGGGATTTACATTTTTATCAGATCTCTCCTTTTCCGGAAAAATAAAGAACTTTGTTATTTCAAATGAATCACCCTATATATTTTGTGTTTCTAGAAATCCTTATGATTTGTTATTTCAAATGAATCACCCTATATATTTTGTGTTTTTAGAAATCCTTATGATTTTTCATCTAATGTTCCCTATACCTAAATGCCATAATTTGCGTTATCTCCGTCGAAGTTGAAATAATACGTTTAGGTGGATACGACTGTTATAAAAACAAATTTGACGTTTGAATAAATTATTATTGTTGAAGTTTATTGAAAGTCACACTGGATCGTTTATCTGAAAAAGAACGAATCGATATTCTAATGATATTAAGAGTCAACAAGAAACGTTTAATATCTTTAATAATTTATATCCTAACCGAAATTCCATAACAAAATCTACTGTCAGAAAATTACTAAAAAAGTTTAACGAAACTAGTTCAGTAAAAGATTTATCCAAATCAGGGCGCAGAAAAACTGAATCAACTGAAAACAAATCTTTGTTTGTGTCATTTTAGAAGACAATCCACACTTGAGTACTAAAGAAATATCCAAGGAACTTGATATTTCGCAAACATCCGTAATGAAAATTTTACGTGATAATAAATTCCATCTATACAAAGTAACGTTGTCAGATGATGAATTGGATAAACTTGTAGAGTTAATGATGGAAAAATGTTACAATCAAAACAATCAAAATTTTGGGATGAGGCCACTTTTGGTATTAATGGACACGTAAATCGGCATAATTGTAGATACTGGTCCTCGTTGGACGCGTCAATTCCACAACCAATATCCTGAAAAATTGGAATAATAGGCAACAAAATAATTGATTCCTTCTTCATTGAGGGTAACTTAAATGGTCCGGGATATTTGAAAAAACTTCATTATTAGAAATTTTCAGACAATAACAATATCCCAATGGACAAAACGGGCAAAGTATCAAATATGATACCTTCAAACCTTAGTTATTACGATTTTTCTTTTCCATAATTGCATTCAATACAGTATTATGGTGCTAAGACAACTCACCGCATTCCGAAAAACACTAAATTGTTGATGTGAGCTATGGAAATTTTTTGTTGATAAATGTTATTATAACTTTCGTTGGACGTAAAACAGTGTGACCAACACATTCACAATGAAATTCCCTTGCCCTGAGAAAAGGAATAAGGTCCAAAGTTTTACCGGCGATTTTTAAGAAAAATATTAAAAAGATGGTATCATACCATGTCCGTTTAAGGACTGTAAAGTAAGCAAAAAAATTGGCTATAATTATGTCCACTGCTGTCTTCTTTTTGGAGTCGGATTGACAGGTTGGTTCATTAGTCAAAAGTAACTAGATTTCTCGCTAGAATTGCAGCTAGCACGTAATAAAAATGGTCAAATCTGATAATGTTGCAAGTGCGAGATCTTGCATGCAAGAATCAACTGAGCTTCATCTGCACATGCTTTTTATGAAGGAATATTGCGCCTTGCACGTTGTATCATTTCATGTTAAGTGGCCTTAACAGTTTAGTTTAGTTGCAACCAGTGGCTCGGGCCGTCCCGGGCTTTCGATCTTGGAGGAGTTCCCCTGATCAAATCCTAAGCAAGACTTTAAAAATGTTCTTAGTACCAGCGCACTTTTGAAGACGATCAAATGAGCTATTATGTCTCATCACCCCTCACACACACACCAACTACACGTCTTCAGTGGTAGTGCAATAAAACGAAACCAAAATTATGCCTACTAGATACTAAAAAAACGCTAAAGATGCCGAAAATACTAAATAGGCCAATATAAATGAAAAAGATTACAGGGTCCAAAAGAGGCTAAGAATATTAAATAAAAATAAGAGGCTTAGAAAGTTGAAACTGTCTAAAAGACAAAAACTGTTAAAGAGGCTAAAAATTATAGACATAAAGAAATAATTATCTAAAAGGGACCAAATAGGCCATCTAGGATATATTTTGATTACTGTTCGTATTCTTGTGTACAATTCACATTTACCCTTCCTGAATGAATTTAGACCTATTTCATTCCCTTGCGCAAAAACAAACTTCGTGAAGGATTTGGGGTTTTAGTGACACTTTCTCAATCCAGTCACAGTTGTCGTTTATTCTCTGTTCGTATAACATGCTTGATTTAAGGCGGCACACAACTATCTGATAGATGAAAACTAGTAAGTATTCATATTTTTGTAAAATGAACAGTTGCTTTTTTCAGAAACTGAATTATTTTATTTACGTGGACCCATTAGCCTGAGTAGTAGGAATTGTTCATCTTTTACAGGGGGAATCCTTCAGGATATTGGGAGTTTTCCCGATCGATTTCAAATAGTAAACAGCTCGTATTGTAACCTAAAAGGTCACATTTTGGGCTCCGGCTAAGCTCATCATGCAAATGTGTGTTGTCAGAGTTCGTTGTAGTAGATTTTGTAGTGTTTATTATTTTTTCAAATTCTTAAATGGGGCGCCACTCAATTTATTAACCTAAACGGAGAAAGGTAAAGCAATCTCTTTTGGAATAAAATTAATCGTTAAGACAAAGCACAATGATTTGTATTTAAAAAAAATGAAATTCAAAGATTACAAGCAGTCCTGACCAACAAATTAACAAGTATTATTATTTTTATTTCATTATATTAGATTTCAACATAAAAAAGCATTGATACAAATTTTGTCATATAAAAAAAATGTTTCAATTTATTAATAAAAATACCCTAGTTGTATTTGAAATTATAAAAAAACCCAAGATTAAAAAAAAACTAAAGTAATGTGAAAATTTTAAGTGTAGACCATAAAAATTTGAATTAGTTTAATGCATTTGCAAAATGGGTTATTATTTATTTTAAATCGAGATTATGGTGAGAAAAAAATTTTGAAATTGATTATTGTGAAGTCAAAAAGAAAATAATGAAGTAAATTTTACGAACGAAAAAAAATAATATGGGTTGACCTGACCTTTAACATATCAGGAGAATACATATAGGTCCATATCCGTGGAATGTGGTTAAGAAGAGGTTCATTCTATGAGTTTTCCCGGGCTAGGTAGTTACACGAGTTCAGGCTAAACGTTAATTCTAAATTAAAGTTTAAAGTCTTAAATCCCATTAAAGGTTCTAGATCCAAAACTAGGTCCTTAATTGAATTAAAAAGGAAAATATACGAAATGCAATCTTTGAAAATTTTGATCAATTTATAGACTACTAAAAAAATAATTTATAACTTGAATTTTAACATTTATCCTGAATGTAATTCGAGAAGGTCGTCTATAATTTGGAGCCTAACCTAGTTCATAAAGTAATAATTAAAATTATATCCGCTTTTACCAAAAAAAGGATCTTACCTTCTTATTAGTCAATTAACACTTTTATAGTATTACAAAATTTTTTAAACCGGCGGAAGGCTCTTTTAGGCCGGCAAAATCCGGCTTTTAAAAAAACCTCTGGAGAAATCTATCTTCACGTCATCATGGTCGCTGACCAAAAAAAAATTAACCGTTTCTCCAATTTGCAAATTCTCAGTCGAAAATATCACGACTTCCGCAAATATAAAATTGGAGCCAAATTTAAAAATTTATAACCAAATCCATAATCCACATCGGTTGACAGGGAAAAGGAAAATATGAATGAAGTTAGCAGCAGACTGCTTGGGCAAAATCGGGTCACAAGTCATGACGACAATCTAGCCAGGTGCAACAATAGCTCAATTTCAAAAACACCAGCTAACAAATCACTCATCAATGGACTGAACAACCAAAAATCAATATCCGGAAAATGTTGCTTGAACCTTCCAAGGAGAACCAACTTTGCTTTTACAAGCAACATAATTTTGCAACCAGTTATACCACGTCTGGCAAATTTCGAATAATGCGTGCGACCTGTAGGCCAAGACTTAACCTCAAAAGAAAATAAACAAAACATTCAATTTGAAATAGTACAACAAAAAGACAAATAAAATTGTACTTAATAACTTAAATTTCGGGAACCCATTATGTCACCGACAAGTATATATATAAAAAACTACAAAAGAGATATGAAATATAATATATAAACATTTCTAGCGCACTTGGAAACTATCTACTCAAAGATAATACGACAAAATATAATGAAAATTTATTACAAAAAGAAGTAACGCAAGCTGTGAGCAGTGAAAACGTTACAGTATTATTTCCGGTTATATCTGGTTGGATTGACAGTTGATCGGAATTTCCTTGTATATCTTTCTAAATTTGAAGATTGTCTTTAACACGAGGTCGTGGACTCACTCAAATAAATACATATTCTAATCAATGAAATCTAAATACTTTTGATTTCTTTCAAGAAGACTTAATTCACGGGAATCTTTGTGGAACGTATACAGAACAAAAAGTGGCAACGTTACTATTTGAAAAACATTCAATTTTCTAATTATTCATAGTTTTTACATTTGTTAGATATATTTTCATTTAATAATAAAATCACCCCAATGTACGACTCATGTCTTTTCACTACACATTTAGTCCCCATCATATAAAACTGGGGCAAACGAGAGGAGCACTTCATAGGGGAAACATACTGACCCATATTTAAGATAATGCGTTGCCTGAAGATTCCGTTATGCCTCCACATTCTGATCAGCTGTTAGTTTGTATACATTACGAAGAGAATCGAGAAAGGTTAGATACGAAATTTGTCTGGTGAACAAAGATTTGAAGAATACATTATAATATTATAATTAAAATTGTAAATTAAACAAAAAGTAATTCATTACATGAACAAGCTGTACAACAACGTAATATTATGAAGATTTTAGTAGTTGAATATGTACAGGGTATTAATGAAAATATATGTTTCATCTAGATAAAGGTGTGTATAAAAAGTTTAAATTTACAGAAAATATTTAATATCTAGATAACGGTCAGGTATAGATATAGGAAAGTATAAATGAATTTGCCATATTTTTTACCCCTGAATGCATTAAAATAGAAAAAACCAGGTGGTTCTTTTTAAAAAAATGAAGAAATTTGATATTTATGACGTTAAACTTTGAACAATTTTTATACACACCCTGTATAAAATGAAAAATTTTCAGTCTAAAATTCAACTACGTCTTGCCTTGCTAAAAGTAAACGAACAAAAACCAATTTCATATTTCTAAGGGTGTCCTTGTAAAATAATAATTTATAAGGGTCTGCAAAAAAATTAATAACTCAAAAAGTATGCATTTTTCGAGACACATTCTTAGACAAAAGTAAGCTAAAATTTTACGTAAATTTCGAAATGTATTAAAATTCAGGGAGTTTCACATAAAATAAGTAAAGTTACAGTTGACGGCCATCTTTGAAAATATTTTATTTGAAAAGATCGTATCCGAAAACCGAAACGTAGTTTTTTTTTTGATTTTACTATAAGTATTTTGCCATATACAGATAGTTTTAACTCGTCGTAGGACACCATATATAACAATTCAAATTGAATTGCAAATAAAAATGATAAGAGTAGAAGAAGTGTTGAAATTAAATTATCCATGGTATAAAAATAAATTTTTTTTAATCAACTGATAGGTAACAGGTTAGGTTTAAGGTTAGATCACCCCTTGTTAACGCTCCAATATTTTTAAGTTCAAAATTTTTTTTTCGTTTTGGGCCCCACTTTGAGGCCCTATAACTCCTCATAGATGCAACTTAGCATGGAGATAAATTGCCCCAAATCGTCGTATTTTCGACTCCCCTATTAGCCTCTGCTCCGTGTCAAAACACGTATGTTAATGATTGAATTGCATTTCGCGCATTAATTTCGTAATTATGAACATCAACATTCTAAATCTCGACGGTGAATTAGTTTATTTATATTGGTAGTGTAGTTGGAGATACAGATAGCTATAAAATCCTACTCAATTTGGACTGGGAAACCATAACACACTATCGATTTTATGTCAAATTTGTGTTTTCAAACGTAAACTTTTATCAAAGCGGAATGTATTTGTAATTTTGTTTCACAGCCAATAATTCAAATGAAGCAGTAATTCGAAATTTTTTGTCCCTAATAGCAACACGTGTCGCATATACAAAGTGTATTAATAAAATTTTAACCATCCATTAACTAAAAAGCAGATTCTATTCGTATTATTTCCAACTTAATTATTCTACTGAAGCCCCACCAAAAAAAATAAAAAAGACGGTTCCCAACAACCACCGTCCGATTGCTTTATTCCCAGCCATTACCAAGGTTATGGAAAAAGTCGTTAACCAGCAAATCTTGAGTCCGCTAACATCATCGACGGCTTTCGTAAACATAGATCAACTGGGGATTTCCTGGCCTATGTTATCGCATGGACTGAAGCTATAAAGAAATATGGGGAATTCAGAGCAATCGCACTGGTCATGTCAAAGGCTTTTGACAGGGTTTGACTTCTAGAAAAATTAAGATCGTACCGTTTGTCGTCCTCACTTATCGACTGGCTTCGTAGCTTTTTCAAAAATAATATCTATCTAGCTCTCTATCGATGGATTACGTCAGCGCTGGTGTTCCACAGGGATGCATCTTGTCACTTACTCTCTTTATTCTGTACATCAACAATCTACTCGACTCGACTCCCATATCTGTAGGCACCAACAGATCACCATCATCAATAACAATCTTGTGAACATTCTGGAGTGGAGTAGAAGTAATCGAATTGAGCTTAATGCAGCAAAGACTCATGGTGCTATTTTTACAAAGAATACTAGCATTGCAGCTCAAGATCTGGTCTTCTTTGGACATTAAATATCACCATCATCATAAATTCGCTTATTTGGTGTTGAGGCTAGGAGCAATATATCCTGGTATTGTCGTGTGGCTGAATTAGCTATGGCTTCACAAAAATTCTCTCCCCTCTTTAAGACCAAAGAATTATACACTCCGCAACAGCTTCTAATCCTCGGCAATGCCCAGATTTGTCTATATTTGTACCCTGAGGATGCTCGATTCAATACAGAATTCGACTTATAGGCGATCCATAGTTGACCAGAAACTTGGACAGCTTAGAGCATAAAAGAAAGGTCACTGTTTTACCAATACCACTGCGTCAAATGCTTTTCCGAGTTGTCCAACATAATCCCACCTAGAAAACAGTATTTGCAAAACCTAATCGACAGACAGACTTGACTTATGAACACCAAGTTCATCTGCAGCGGTCAATTTATCGGGACCCCTTTGTTTGGAAAAGTGCAAGCCCCCGAGGTATGTTTTTCCGGAAAACTGCAGCTAACAGAAGTTCAATATTAATATCCATTTGCATTTTCACATGACAGACACCACTCGAACTACTCGAATGTGAGTACTTGTTTTTTAACATAAAAAAAGAACTAATTAGTAATAAAATAATTCTAAAGAAATCTAATACAATGATAGAAAATTGGAAATATATTATGGCAGACGCGAGAAAAAGATAAGATAGATATCATTTTCAACTCCATACTTCTCTTTATTATTTGTGGGCATCTTAACCGTCTCGAACAAACAGAAAATCGATAAGAGTGTTTCGCTGAGCGAAGAGCAGACAAGTTTTATTCGCAGCTCCTGAATCTAGTTTGATATATACGCAGAGACGAGATCAAAGATGAAAATCTAATTTCTTAGAAATATTTCGATGTACCAAAACGTAATTAAATTAAAAAAAAATTATATAATCAAAAATACGTAGGTATCTATGTATTCAATTTTCAAAAGTAATCGATTTAACAAGACCCAATGGATACGAGGGAGTGTCAGAAGATAAATCAAATTTGGTTAATGAGGAATGGTAGAAATCAAATCCATTGCTGGCCATCATAATAGTAAATCGGACACTACACGCTTTGTGTTTACCGAATTATCCACGTGGAACCCAGTAGGTGCATTTCTTGGAAATTGATATTCGGTAATTTATCAGCTCAGTCCAAGAACTGAGGAGATCTAACTGTTTGAGCCGTTTTGGTAAAACTGAAGACTACAAATACATTCAAGGACGCGGATCTTAAGGTCTAGGATGGCGAATAAGCGAAGTTTGATTAACTACTACAAAACGTAAAACTCAATTTGGCAGATATTCTTCGCGAGTGCCGAATCTGTAGGACCCGCGTCTCCACTAAAATCGAACAAAGGGGTACATATATCGGAAAGAATTAGGTTAAGTTAGTACATTGAGGTTATAAAAGAGAGGTAACTTGGGATTCCCAAAAGAAGACGACTTGGAATTCCATGGTTACAGAGGCGATCAGTCAGAAGACAAAGTAATATTATTTTATTGAGGAAGATGTTCGAGGAAACGGTCAAAAGATGAAAAATGTCGTGAATGAATGTATACCTGTATTATGTACTTGCTTTTGAATGCGACTCGACGTGGTAAAAACAAAAGAAATTGCAGCACAGACCTATATTCCCAAAAAAAGTGCTCCAAAAGCATTTAAATCTGACACAAATTAATGTAAGCTGCTTGCCTCGCATTCTCAGTGCAGTCAAGCGTCAAGATTTCTAGAGTTTCTCTACGAGGATCGAAAAAATGTAATAGAGCATCCAGAAGAGATACCATGGAGTGGTATCGGACGGTTGCAAGGTCACAAAAAGTACCAAAATAGTGATGGCTACAATATTTTGTTACTGCAAGGGTATACTTTCGATTTAGTTTGAGGAATCAAAGACACCGTGAACGCGGATTTACCAAGATAGTTGCGTTGAAAAATTATCGAATGAACACCCACCATATAGCCCAGATCTGGCTTCATCTGACTATTTTTTGTCGATTAAGTTATAAGAGATTTAACAGCCTCGATGGAATTATAGTTTTTATAGTGGTATAAAAACTTTAATCAGACGTTTTGAGAAGTGTATGGAAAGAAAGGAAGAATATATTGAAAAATAATCATAAATAATAATCATTTATGACATTTCTTTCTATGTAAAAGATGTGGGTATATATCAAAATATAATAAAAAAGGTATTTTAGTAATAACCTCATTAAAAAGTTGATATAATGGCAACGCGGGTAATGTAATTTCTACCAAATATTATATATATATATATATATATATATATATATATATATATATATATATATATATATATACCCCGATTATTATATTGAAAAGGGATGAGAGGGTTGGATTTAGTTGTTGTTAGTGCTGTCCTGTATAATGAATAGTTGCCGGCCGATGTTTTGGAAACATTGATTTGCTAGGGATAATACACCGAGCAAATAGCAATGATAAACGTATATATAAAAATGAAAAATTAAAATCAGTGAAATATACGGTAGTAGGGTGTAAGCGAAAGCATTGGATGACATTAGAGCCAATGACACAGGTGGGTACGCCTGTCGCGTTTGTCACCCGGAAGGTAGGGATGTCACCAAGATATGAAGCGCTTGCGCGGGGCGGTCACTTAATGTCACCAGAATACGCCTCTGATATCCAATTCTATGTGCCCTCTGCCGGTGTTTACCGAACTCGATATTCTCAACGCTCGTAGCACGTTCTGGTCCTCCGTTGCCGGATATACTAATATAGACATCGATCTCGTGATACCGAGTCTCCGCTGAAATTAATCCTATTTATACAATTCGAAATTTATGAAGTGAGAACATGTGGATTTATTATAACCACAATGTTTATATATTCATGCTTATTCGAAATCTTGTACAAACGACACAACATACGTACTAAATTGGTAATGATGTGATAAACACTGACATTAATTAAAAACGAATTTATAAATTCTATTGTGAAGATGAAGTATTTATTTGTCTCCCAAAATCAGTGAAAGGCAACGCAAATTCGTCGTCATCATAATTTTATTGATTCAGATATAACTATTTTGTATATAAAACGAAACACTAAATGATACAGGGAAGGCAAATAATCAGCACAAAATTCCCAAAGTATATTATGGAATTAACGAATGATAAATGTTATAACCTATCTTTATAGATTCGCAATCCATAGGCGTATCACTGTAGACAGTAGAAAGGTGTAATTTTTTCTTTAATGTTTTATTTTGTCACACGGTATATAGATGAAGGTTTAAACTTTGACTTTTGAACAACTATTATAAATTCGTTTCTGATGGTGGCTTTAAAGTAGATAGATTATTTGAAGAAGCCTGTCCTATGTTTTGCTTCATCTCGCCAACATTAATTTAGTGTCTCTTTGTTACAAGATAAATATATTTCTTCTTTGGCTTCTCATAACTCTCCAGCGAAGATTTATTTCTTTCGAACGTTACCATAGTGTATTTACAGTCTTTTCAGGATGCCTATTCCATATAATCTCGAACCGTCGCAAAAACTTTGTCTACTGTCGGTAATTCATTTTGAAATAAGAATTAGAATTCGCATTTAGATTGCACACTGCACCTTGCAAGCTGCAACTAAAGAAAACTGTTGAGGATACACAACTTGGACCTCGTTACTAGATGAAAAAAACCTACAATCGTGAAATTAATTGGGAAGTGATTCTTGAAATTAATATAAAACAAAATTTATGAACTTTATTGGTAAATAGAAATCTATTTATTAGAAAAAATCTCATGATTCGACTATATAACCTCGAGGTTTTGGCCTGTCCAAACCTTCTTCTATTGTTCTGTATAGCTTATGGTTATAAGAGGCTAATAAAATACCGAAAAATTGTACTAACATATATTTATGAAAGTTATCTGAAAAATTCTGTAATTATATTACGCATCTCCGCTCAAATAGTGTCATAAGTCAAAAAACGATCTATTGAGTAATAAGCTAATGGAATTAATTCTAATTTTCGAATGATATCTCAAAAACTGATAAGATTACCACAATAAAATGGTCAAATTTTTTAACTTATGACGCTATTTGAGCAGAGGTGCAATTTAACATCACACAATGATGGAAACATCCAGATATCAGAATCTTGACTAGAAATTAGGAAACTAGTCCAATTTAATTTCTCATACTGCCACAGTATCTTATGATCATTTTTTTTATACGAAATTTATACGTATATTACCGAAACATACTTCCTGAAATTTTGCTAGTTAACGTGGCAACATAGAAGAAAGTTTACAATATCAAGCAATCATATAAGTAGTATGTGGCCGATATGACCTTTATCTTTGTTTCGTCAGGTAGAAGGAACCGAGAGATCTACCTATAGAATTATTTGTGAAGCATCTTATAATTTACAGTGGTTCAGGTCGTTAACTGCATCTCTGCTTGCAGTGCTAATAATCATAGTAATTCACCAATAATATTAAGTACGATCAGCAACTGTATGCCTTCGTGTTACGTTAGAATGGTTAGGTATGGTATTTTATAGGAAGCTCTAAAATAAAATATAAATTCAACTAAAAAAGGAAGTATTTATGAAATTAAAAAATAAATTAATTGCACTATAATGTTCCGAGATCTGATTTCATGTATTTTCAGTATGGCAAAAACTTTAAATGGCCTTTGATAATTTATAGTTATCAGATTTTGAAAACAAATCATGTTTGAAGGATCATTACCACATCAACTTTTTTTCTAAATGTTCAAGGGAGAGTATCTACATGTGTTTGATTTTTATACTGTGAAAACCGTGTAAAGTAGTCTTTTGTTCAAAATAATACCGTGTCGAACTTGACTTGATTGAAGAGCAAACTATTATGGACTCAAGAAGAGGTGGGTTTACCCAGAGACAAATTTTTCCCGAGCTGAACCGATGATGTGATGATTACAAACTCTCAAAAACGTTTCACCCAACTATCTTAGCCTATTTTAGCTATATGTTTACTAATTAATAATAATAATAATTAATAACTTCATCAATACTTTATATTAGCATCGGTTATAACCTACTTCATAATTTTCAAATCAAAATATTTCGAAAACGGTATATATATTGATGTATATTGGTATAATTAACGCCCTCTATGAGAGTCAGACATAAAAACAAATTCTTTGGATGCATCATCGTCCAAAACATATTTGTATAAAATTTCAATACAATCTTGGTAGTAGTTGCGGCGAAATCGTAAAAAACGTACATCCTAGAAACGGGATTATCTTTTTTTTTAAAACACCCTGTATATATTTTTTTAAATTAAATGTGACGATATAATTTACTCGGCAGATTTAATGCGTTCTTTTGAAAGTAGGAATCTTTTATACCCACAGTACCTATAATACAATAATTCATACGCAGTCCAAACAAAGACGCCTATGGCACCATGAAACCTTATAACTAAATCTTACAACGGTTATAAAAAAAAAGAGATCAAGTGATCAGAACCACCTGAGAATATATTTTGGCGCTGCACGCACACTATCAGTGGCGGAACATAACAAATAATAAATCACAATTTTATACTGATACGAGTTCAATTTCCCACAAAGTGGTCGAGAATAAGACACTTTTTAGAAGTAGATATAAGGGTGATTTGAGTATAAACCGGAATTTTTGAATAAACGCTTGGCTTCACTGGATGTTTGACCTTCTGGACCGCATGACCTCGCATTTACAGCCATGAGCGAAAAGGATGTACCAGTGGCTGTTGCCTTTCCAAGACTAAAGTGTATGAATGGTAATCCGCTTTCCGAAAAGACCGTGTTGTAGTAGCAAACGTTGTAGAAAAACTTTGCAGTACTTTACACGGTATAGCTGAAAAATTGGGCATCAACATAGGTAGTATTGAGCATATAACCGTAAATCAGCTAGATAGGTGCCAAAACCTATGAATTTTGACCATTTAACACGTTGGCATGTTTGCACTGGTCTCCTACAGGGATATGAAGAACAAAGAGAAAATTTACTGTATCTATGCTTGGGTACATCACTATATTCCTGAGAATAAACACGCTTCTACGGAATGGAGGAAAAAAGATGAAGACGCGTCAGTAAAAACAAAGATTACACACACAAATGTTACGATGAAAACGTTGAAAAAATTGGATTGGAAAACACTGGAACACCCTCTTTATAGTCCCGATTTATCACCATACGACTATTATTTATTTGGTGGATTACGATTCTAAAGCAATGCGAATGTAAAAACCTATAAAAGACTATCTAGAAAAACTGTAAAAAATTTTAATTCTGTAACTTGATAATAAAATACCACCACCTACATGATAACGTATGAATACAGGGAAACATTGGATAGTACGTGACGGTTGTTACTGTGATGTGCTGCTGCAGCGAATATTTTCAACAGATTCGCTGTAACTTTGTGAATGTCGAGAAAACTCTTTGTCTTGCAACAAGACAAGACCAGCTTAATATCTGCAAGTCCTAGACAGAACAAACAAGACTTTTTCCAAGAAATTTGGAAAAACCTCAATCAACCCTCATCATTTTCTGAGTAGTAAAAGCATGTTCAAGATAACCGAGAAGAGGTTCTAGATACAGTTTGAGTTTCCACGTCAAAAGCGGCTGACAATATCGAAAAAAATTATTATCTCATTCGATCTGAACAATGATTAAGTATTTATACGATTGTAGAAACTGTAGGAATTGATAAATAATATGAGTTATCGATAAAGACTGGTTGTCTATTGAGCGTTTTCTAGAAAAGTTCAGCTTCCATATCCGCTGAATTTTTCTCAGTTGAAGTTTACATTAAAATGGAAGTTATGAGGAACACGTGACTGAAGAAGCTGACAGAAGAAGACTTCCAGGGATGATGATGAGTGAAAATTTATTAATTCAAAAACAGTTTTAATAGCCACGTATCTGTAGTGCTGCGATCTACTGGTTGAGCTGAGTGTACTTGCGAAAATATTTTTGTGGAATGATTTTGAAATGTTCGAATCAACAAACAACTAATCTCAAGTACCAGCGTGGACATTAACCAGCACTGTTTCAAATAATGGAACTGGATGAGTTACTCATTAAAAACGGTTAGAAATTTTGAGTGTTTCATTTCTTTGGTCACGTTTTTAAAACCTTCACAAAATTTGATGGTTCTTTCATATCCACCATAGTATATTCGTGAAAATATATTCGGGAAATGAATGTTCAAGTCAGAAAGCAACTAATTTCAAGTATCAGCTTGGACAATTTACTTTAATAAAAAAGAAATATATATATATATATATATATATATATATATATATAAAAATAATTCTTCAATAATTTGGCGTAATATCTCTGCGTGTTTCAATATGTACCTAATTTAAAGTATTCGTAATGGTTTCTGCCGATTACCCCCCCATATAAATCGTTCTTATTTTAAAAAATCAATACGAGACTAACGGCTTTGGTATTAGTTTTCCCAAAGTTGGTAAAAAATGAAATGTTATAGCGACGCAGACTTAGTCACAAAAGGACAAAAAGGACACCGAGGGCGGAGCATTTGAAAATTGTCACTGCAAGAACGACAGTTACTTGTCCCACGCTAGCGCTTGCGCGTCAGAATAGGTCCTCCATTGGGGTGACACGCCCGGCCAGACGACCCTTGACCCGCAGTGTCCTGTGTCAGGATCAGGACGAACGGTCTCAACTTTATGCAAGTCGATATCGATGATAAGGATTGTGCGCCAGAGAAACTCCCTTCTTATTATGTAATCTAGACTTGCAAGGATTTAAGGTTCAAAAAATATTAAGTACAATGGAACTTATATTATATTATATATATATATATACTTATATTATACAAGTCTATAAAAAAATATTCCGTTGTTAACGATATTAAATTATTAATAAAGGGGTGTCTCATAAGTAATGCCAACTTAAAATCAAATCAGTCTTCGTAGTTTAAAAACAGGGTATAGTCAAGAATATTCAATTTTAAGTGAGTTTGTTCGAAGTTGAAATAGACACAGAAAACAGGTTAGGTTAAGTTAGGTTAGGATTTTCCAAAATGAGCAAATGTTCAATATTATATAAAATATTGAACAAAAATTGATAGGAAAAATTATTTTTGCATTTTTGGTATTAGGTTCAAAATAAATAAAAAATTGCGTATTTTAAGTTAGGTTAGGTTAGGTAAGGTTAGGTTAGGTAATCAACATTTCAAGCTAAATACAGAGATTGAAGATGCCGTCTTTATACCTGCAAATCTGCGCTAGATGCACCCTCCCATATAATCTGTGCGCTCGATGCACGCATCCAATTTTCTATATTACTCAATTATGATTAGAATGTAGTCAGAATGGAAAACAAATAAAAACTACTAAAAGTCTCTAGAATGTCTTTTTATTTTGGTACCAAACCTTGTCTATGTCTGGCTATAAAGTTTGTAAATATATTTTTTGGTAGAAATTATCATAACCAACTGTAACTATTGGTTAATCAAAGATCAGTTTACTTAATTGGTTTATGGCACTTCATACAGGTTTTTCATTCCTCCTGCAAAATTAGTCAATACTAACTTTTGAGAGTAAAACATCTTATTTGATTGCAATTTATTGATTGCCTTCAAAATTTACAAAATATTTGGATAAAAATCAATAGAATCAGATTGGTGGTAGATATTTTAAAATTGATTTTGAAAGATCTGCTGAAAGTGGAAAAGTCCCCTTCAGGCATAGTTACGCATAAGCAGACATATTTACGATAAATTATAAATCAATAGATCATCCCGTAGGTACGCGATAGGTAGGCACAAAGACTTCAGCTCTCAAATTGTATTACAGCTGCATTATCATCGTGAGTATAATCGATTACACTGATTTTCAGCATATCTGCCCGAAGGCTCGGTATTTAGTTGTTAAATACTCCGTATGCATATATTTTACTCTATTAAATTCACATTACAGGTAATTGAAAAATAAAATAACAAGATTATTAACTTATTCTCCTTCCAGACAAAAAAAGGATAAGCCCTAATTACTGATTGATCAATCAAAGATAATGATAGGGATATTTTACACTGAAGTGTAAGTTTAAAAAAATACCTGAAGCACACAGAATTAGCGGTTTTAAACGGCTAAATAACATTTACTTTTCACACGTTAACCGATTCTCAGGCTATGAATAAATTGAAATAAAAATGTGTGTAAATTGAAATTACAGATCAATACCTTTTAATCTAATACGAGGCGTGATCAGAAAATTAATAAACTATTATAGCAGACCTAACGTATGTCAGAATCGTTTTGGCACAAAAGTGCAAAAAGTTCAAAAACAGGTTGGTATAATACAAAGTCATAATGGCTTCAAAAACAGAAAATTGTTTATTTTATTGACATTGGTTAGACAAATCCTTATTTATACCAGTTGCATTGAAATGTCTTGAAAGCTGGAAAACAGAAAGAGACAGATCCGTATAGGTACCCGATATATTTCGCATTTTTCAAAACCAAAATATTTCACTTTAACGTGGTATGTCCGAATGTGAAGGGGGAATACCGTATATGAACCTCTTAAAAATAGAGAATCAAGAATTTTTCTTCGAAAACGAGTAGAAAAACTGATATGAAGAGCAAAAGACAGAGTCGGGGTTTTAGTATGTCGTTTAATGTTTGTCCCAATTATTGATTCTACCAAGGGTGTTTCAAAAAACAAAAAAAGGTGATCCCGTCTCTAGGATAGATAGAAAACTGAAAGATATTTGAGTTGCTCAGGAAAACCCCATCCGTATTCAAGCTCAAGGGCGTTGAAAAAAAACATTTTCTACAATTTTGCACTACTGGCAACATTGCATTAAAATTTTATACGAATATGTTTTGGAAGCTGCTTCATCCAAGGAATTTGTTTTTATGTCTGAATCTCATAGAGGACGCTAGTTACACGGTTCGTACCGAGTAGTATTGAACATAACTGCTTCAATATTATATTTATCATGCAAAATTTGAGTATTTTACACTAAAAAGATACTCTTAATAAAACTCTATACTGCGTACCGTTCTAGGAGTATTTTGTTTTGAAAATTATGAAGTAATAACCTATGCTAGTATGAAGTAATGATAAATGTATTAATTGAACAAAAAATCACACGATGAAAATTTAAAAAAGGCTAATAACATAAAATAGATTTCAACCATAGTAAGTGTCCAAAATGTCCTCCGTTTCCACGTTCCTTTCTGAAGAATCCATTAATCTTCTAAACGGTTGGGAGTCAGCGACGAGGTCATTGAAGTGACGTCGAATTCTGTCTTCCAATTGTTGAGGTGAATTAACCTTTGTAGCATAAACTTTTTCCTTAAGATACGACCCAACTGTGTAATCTAAGGGATTAAAATCTCGTGACCGAGGAATCCAATGAATCGGAGTTTCTGCATCTCTACTAATCTATCAATTCAGAAAATAGTTATTCAAACAATTACGACGCCTTCTATCAAAGTGCGGTGGATCTCGTGCATAAAGAATAGAGATTTTCGCTTGTTTAGCGTTAAATCTTCTAATATCCAGAATAAGTGATTGCTTAAAAATCCAGGTACATATCACCATTTAAATTTCCAGGTAGAATGTGATAACCTATTTATTTGTTACCTGAAGCTGCTACCCAAATATTAACTTAAATGAGTGTAAACTGATAAAAAGGGCAAAAGACAGAGTCGGGGTTTCTGTAAGATAATTATGGCGTGAATACTATATTTTAAAGAGTACCGTATCGTGGAAATTATCAAGAAAGGGTTAAAAATACGAAAAAAAGACAATAGCACGAATATCAAGATGCTGACTTCAACTAATGCGGTAACATTTTGTGAATGAGAGAATCATTGATATGGACGATGAAGAATATATTTTTGTTCATACTAAAAACATGGAAAACGATGGTTTTTATACCGACAGTATAGAATAAAACTCTAAAAATGTGAAATATGAAGAACATAACAAAATTCGTTGGTAAAGTTTCCGTCTGGCGTGCCATTTCGAAAACAGAGATATTTAGACCTTATGAATTACCTATATAGGGAGGAAACTGTAGATTTTGAAAGGTATATTAACAAGGCTGTACAACTTTGGCCCACCCTTGTAAGTCTGGCTTGGCTCAGCCATGGTAAATGTCTGGAATAAATGATAACAAGGTGCCAAGCTCCGTTGCTACCATTGGCCCATGCATCACTGCCAAGGCTGGGCCATGCTTGGTTACCTTAACTGGACCATGTGTGCTAGTCAAGACTGGGCCAAGCTCTTAAGCCCTTCTTGGTAGAACCTTGGCTAAAAACTGGGATGATAACAGTGTGCCAAGTTTGGTTGTTATCATTAGCCCATTGTAGGTTCCCTATCTGGGCCATTCTTTTTCACTGAATGTCCGTTTTGGTTCAATAAGTTCTTCTACATTTTGAGGGACTTCATTAGGGAGCAGATCATCATTGTCATTTTTATTGTAAATAATTAGTTGGTTAGTAAGCTAGAATCACTAACTAACTAACGAATAAGTAGTATCAGTCTATCAAAATTATTGTCACAAAGTGGTAAATCACATGATTCTGAATCAGAAGAATCACTGTTGTCCTTAACACAAATGTTATTAATAGAATCCTGTCTTAAATTGGTTTCACTAACACCTGAATTATTTTCTTCGTACTCTTTATTTTGTTTAGCACTTCTTAACTCTTCGATATAAACTAGACATTGCTTATAAAGAATTGAAATATGAATTAACTAAGGTAAATGCAAAACAGCCGACAAAAACACAATTTATCTTATGGATGGTGAACATAAATATATTAAGCATGAAGTTGGTAACTTAACCTTCTCTGCTAACGTCGGTTCAAATCGGATACTTTCCTTATTTGGTAGAAATAAGATGTTTTTCTTAAAGAGTCTGGGTTACCCAGATCTGGCTCAAGTTTGGGTTTCCATAGAACGGCCAACGTTAGGCTCACCAGTCTTGGGCCAAGTCTGGGAAATCACAGACAAGGCCAAGACTTGGTTACCCATGTCTGATCCAAGTCTGAGTTTCCATATAACGGCCAACGTTAGGCTAGCCAGTCTTAGGCCAAGGCTGGACCACCACAGGCACAGCCAATGCTCGGCTGACCAGACTTGGGCCCAAACTAGCGCGCCTAGCCTCGGCTGCCCAGTACTGGTACAGACTTGGTCCCGTTGTCCAACTCTGGGGACTGAGATAGATTAGGAGGTTATCCGTATAACTGGAATTTTTTGGGCACTTTGATCTCACAAAATGCATGAGTGTAGAAAGGTCGAAAATTAGGAACAATTACTAGAATTTTATAAAAAAATACGCGAAACAGATGTTCAACTCGTCCAAGAACCAATGTTCATAGACAATTATATCTAGTCGAGAAGCACGTTATTAATCTAGCTAGTTACTAATAAGTTGATTATGCTTCATTCATTCAACATACAACCATACAAAAAATGTATGGTTAGATATTTTGCGCCAAAACTATTGGGACACACGTTTTTGTTGAATGTTGTTCTAAATTATTTTCCATCATATAATAAGTATGTTTTTATATATGCTCGTCGATAAAATCATCGGTTCATTGCAAAAATGTAGTTCTATCACTTAAAATTTCAAAATAAAAATCTTTTGATCGCCTGTTTACCTGTCATGAATCCCTTGGACGATTTCTGTGAAGTCTCTGAAAACATAACCTAATAATAGTCGATAATTGAGAAATGAAAAAGAAAGAATATACATTTCCCGGAATATTGAGTTATATAATATATACGAGTAATATTACTTAGATTCATAGTTAATAATAATATTTCCTAGCTCTGTACTTCTATATTGAAGCTTTACGATCCTTTTGTGAACCCTCCCAACATTTCAATTAATAATATTGACACAAATATTGTCTCTATGAAGTTTAACTTACTCCTCAAAGCGTCGGCTTCATCTCTTAATACGAGGGTGAATCAAATATAAACAAGACTTATTTTTTAAAATATTTATTTTGATTTTAAACGCACAAACAATCATAGTTTATTTTTCTACATAATCTCCTGATTTAGAAACACATTTTTCCCAGCGTATAGGCAATTTTTTAATTCCTTCCAGGTAAAAAGAGTCAGGTCGTGTTTGTAGCCAATTGCGCACATATGCTTCAACCTCATTATCGCTGTGGAATTTTTGCCCTCCCAAAGCTTCCTTGAGAGGACCAAAGACATGGAAATCGCAGGGAGACAGGTCTGGACTGTATGGAGGATGTTCCAGTGTCTCCCAACCCAGTTGCTCCAATTTTTGTACTGTCAGGGCTGCCGTATGGGGGCGAGCATTGTCATGGAGGAGAATCACTTTTCTCATTGGAAGGTGTCGTCTTTTGCGGCGATATGCAAGTCTTGCATATCGCAATTGCAATATCCGAAGTTGTTAGACGCCTATCACCTTCAACAAGTTGACGAACACTGTCGATGTTGCCCGCTGTAATGCTGGTGCGGGGTCTGCGGACATGGCTCTCATTTTCAACACGTTCACGGCCCTCCACGAACTGTTTATGCCAAGCAAACACTCTAGCTCGCGACAGCGTCTTTTCCCCGAACTGTGCAGTCAATCTTCTCAAGATTTCGGCCGGTTTTACACCTTCTGCAGCTAAAAACTTTATAACAATACGTTGCGCAATAGATGGAGGTACCTCCTGCTCGGACATCGTAACGATGGACACTGATCGAGTCTATGATGATGAGTCACGTGTTTCCCCCACTCCTGACAAACCAACCTAACAGCCAATAACAGCGGAACGTTCTTCCATCACTATTGCGCGCGCAGGTCCAAAAGTCTCGTTTATATTTGATTCACCCTCGTAGAAATAAACTTATGTGTATAATTTTTTTGTAACATAACCCTACTATGGGTTGAGGAACTGAAAAGTTAAAAGTGACTGTAAAAAAGCAAAAAATGAAATATAAACTGCATTGAATTAAGGAAATATCCTGAGGATGACATATACTTCTCTAGAGCCCGAACGCATACACGCTAGACATATTTGAAGCATTGTCTTATGATTGCTCTTGGTAATTAGAAATGTCCAAATCTTTTGTAAGAGTTCTAGAACTACTTACTAATTATTACTTCATCTTTTTGGTCTATATTTGACACAAATAATAAACCTTTTTGTTGAAACGCCCTTACTGACAGCAGGTAATTTCTTCATATATGGTTTTTGAAATATGAGATGTAGTTTTAGATAGTATACCCATAGGTTGTAGCCTTTACTTTCTCCATTTTTTTGAACAAATGTAAACAGCCTTCTCTGTGATAATACCAATCTACTATTGCGTCTGGATCAGTTTTATAAAAATCCTCGGAGTATTTTAATATATTAAGAATGTTTTTCTAGTCCCAGGTTTCGTTTTGAAGTAATCAAGACCAATGGTTAAAATCTCTCTCGTCTCCTCCAGTTAGTTTATTAAAGACGTTCTTCCAAGTCCTTTTCCCGATAAGGCTTTGCATTTGAAGATTTGTCTTTAGTTGTTACAGGTATTTACCTATTGGTAAATTCGGCCCGGCACATGACTTGTCATATTGAAGTAGCTTTTACGAAGATGTATTGATATATAGTTAGCCTCGACCAGTTCCATGCATAAACAAAATATTGCGTTACCATAGCAACGAACAATAACTTATTAGAAGTGTCAGTGTAAAGTTTGTCGTCAAAAAAGTGAACCAGAGTTACGCAATAAATTAAAAGAAAAAAGATGTCCACCGAAATTGTGAAAATCGAAAAAATTGGGACATCGAGCCATTATCAAGTACCTGTATTTAAAAGGGTTAAGAGGTTAAAAAACATTTTTTTTGAAAGGTCTAAAGACGTTGCAGGTTCGCTATAATAAATGTATCCAATTAAGAGGAGATTATGTTGAGTAATAAAATATTTTGACATTGAAATTTTTCAATATATCCTCGTACTTAATCTATTTTTTTGAACAAAATATAGAATATAACGACTTATTTTCAGTTATTGCAGATTTTCCTCGGCATGATGTGAGAAAATGTTTGACTGTATAATTTTCGTTATAAACACTTTTTGTTAAATCAAGCTGTTGATCACATGATAATAAAAGGAAATTAATTATTATTGAATGACGATTGATTTAAACAAAATACGCAATAATTTAAAGCATTTTTCCATTTGCAAAGTATGTATAGTCACATTAGCAGTGGCTGTGACATAATGTGTACACGACAAACAAGTTATCTGTTGAATGAATCTGAATGTCGAAGTCGAACCAGCATGTAGACAATACAAAGGAATGCCATAACTTGTAACAATATAATCGAAATTGTTGCCTCCTGTAAATGCAACTAACATTGTTTGAATCGTGGTCGATTTTATCATAAAGAGAAGTCTATATAATTATATTGGCGTAGAACATATGACAATCGTGACCGCAGACTTGTTAAACCGCACTGTAGAAAAAAAGGGCATTACCTGTATAGTCCGTGACTGGTTCGACACATGTTTTTTCCACAATTAGTAAAAAAAATATGTCCTGACAAATATTATATCAATAATCTAATATTTGCAGTGGTTCTCAAGATATTTCATCATAGCAATCGATAAAGAAATATATCTACATATGTATGTAATTAATTTACTAAATTATTTCAACTCGCTACCCCTCTAGGTATTCTAGGTAAGTTCGAATTACGTTAAACATATCAATTTCCTTATTTAACTAAAATATTGAGGATGTTCTGTTGTTTTTAATCACCATTGTTTTGGAACCTCTGTTCTATCGAGTTTAACAAGTAGTGTAGATCCTTAACAAGGAAACGGTTCTTGTTGCAGTTCAAGGGTAATGTTCGACATACGGCGTGATATGTTGACAAGAGAACGATTCCAATTTTCAGATAATTTTTGTGGAATAGTCATGCGATAGGCTGAGTTACAGGCATTAGCGTGTATGGTTAAAAAGTGAAGTGTTCATTCAAATTACTCGTTCATGGAATCAATCATCGAATTGATTATTGAAAATTATACGCGTATATGCACGGTTTAGTAACACAAAAGAAGAGTACATACATACACTACCGGTCAAAAGTTTTCGCCCATCTCTTAATCCATTTATTATTCAAAATAATAAAATTAAGCAAATTTCTCTTTCTTGTTAAGCGAAGGTCAGTCATTTGTCGGTGAATGCGACAAATTAAAACTTAACTTTGTTTATGATTATAGTTTAGTTCCAGTTAGCCCTGTGCAAACTATCTTAATCTTCTTCCTACTCCATATTAGGCATTCTTCGCAGCATACCTATTGCCTCAATTGATGGTCCATTTTTTTCGTGGCCTTCCCATACTTCTTCTCCCCAGAGGTGAGTTTTCTCGTGCTACTCTCACTATTCTTTCCTCATTCTACTTATGTGTTCGTCCCATTCGCGCTTTCTGCTCAGTACCCATTCGTTAATATTTTCCACTCTGCATTTTTGCCTGTCTAGGAGCGTTTTTCCAGTAATTTTTCGTAGGACTTTCATTTTGCTTGTTTCCAGAAGCCTTTTTGTTTTTGCTGTATCAGACCGAGTTTCTGATGTGTACCTCATTATGGGTCTGATTACAGTTTTGTATATAGTGTCGTTCAGATATCCGGCTGCTCTTGCTGCTTTTATTGTTTCCAGCCTTACCTTTGTCTTAATATCACCATATCTGGATAGTTTTATACCCAGATATTTGAATTTCATTTCTCGCTGGATTATTTTATCGTCTGCGATCAATTTAAATCTAAGAGGTATTTTTGATGTTGTCAGGCTTTCTGTTTTGGAGGCAGAAACCATCATATTTAGAGGTTTTGTTGTGCAATTAAAGCGATATAGCAGCCTTTGGTTTTCTGCAACCAGCACAGCATCGTCAGCATAGCACAGGATTGTAATATTGCTCTCACCAATTTTGTATCCGTTCAATCTACGTACTTGCTTTATTATTCAATCCATAATTATGTTTATTAAAATATGGGGCACTGGTTTGTTGTATTCGATCGACTTCTCTGTAGAGAAGTGCAAACTACGTTACAACTTCAAATTACGGAGTTATTATTATTAAACATCTAGATTCTATTATATAATGAAATAAATAATATAGAAAAAATAATGCATAATAATAATCAATAAATCATATTTTAAATTCGAAATTTCCATCGAAAATTAAACGCGAAATTCGGAAACTTTGATCTAAATCTCTTTCTGGGTTAGAATTCGCAATCAGCTGATAGGTTAACAGTTTTCGAAAAGCCCTATAGTAATAGGTTGTGAATTACACAGTATGAATCGATTTTATCCCATTTGAAGACGAATAATTAGATTCTTAAAAAGTTATTTTGATTTTATATTTTGTAAAACTTCTGAATTTATAACGCGTGTCATTTTTCTTGGTATTCACAAAATGAAAAACATTGCTTGTCATGTCTGGAAAGCGTATCTTTCAAAATTAACAAAATTCTTACTAAAAATGTTGAAAAATGTTTCATATAAAACGGAATCCAGTATCCGCAGTTTCGTCATGCAGCTCATATTTTTATCCGGCACTAAACCGTAACTTAGATAGGCACATCTTATCAAAATAAATGTTTGTGTGTCTTGTATTCGTTCACAAAATTCCGCATTACTTTACACGCCGCGCCGTCGGAAACTTGGCTAATAAAGAAGTAGGGGTAAAGTATTATACGTTATGTTTCATCCCTAGAATATGAATCAAAACACAAAGGGAACAGCATATTTTTGTTCCAGTTGGTTTTTAATACAGCTGCTGAAATATAAATCGATAATAGTACAGGAAATTTAGACATTACCTTTTAAGACGTACCTTCATTGTAAAGAAGACTAAAATTGTTTTTATTCTATTTATTTTATTCAACAGAACAAATATTGTTTAGAGAGAAATGACAAACCAAATCTTAGTTAGTACTGGGTGGACAACTAAGAATGACCGTCGGCCATATCTCTGAAACGGATTATTAAATTATTTTAGGTCCATCAAAAGAATAAAAATCTTTCAAAATTTATCCAATGAAGTGGCAATAAATACAATAATTAAATTGTTTAACAACGTCTGCGCATTTTTCATTCCACAGGGTTTAGTCTATCTCTTCCAATAAGAGATGGGGTAGAGTGGGAACCTTGTTATGAAAAAATGCCTGTAAGTCCGGTTCTGCTTACGCGATATTTGTAAACTTGATGTTGTTTGAAAGAGCTTATGTCCAACAATACAAAATAAGTAAAATTATAAGCATATTGATCAGCAACGTGAATGCTAGAGGCGTTGTGTCCTATATTTCAGATACTGTGATTTCCCTCCATAAATTTAAATAGATATATAAAAGTTTAGGTGGGCATTTAAAAAAAAACTATATAAACATTAAAATAGCGGAAACCGCATGTCGATATCTTTTTTTTATTTTCCGAGAAATCTTAAGAAATGTATAAAAGGGTAGAGACTAGGCTGGTTCGACCAAACAGAAATAAAAATTTATTTTGCAGTAATTTAAATCGTATTATTGCCGCTAGATGGCGTTATATAAATGTATAGATGATATAACTAACAATAATAAACCAATTTCAAAGGAACAAAGCATAAATATTATATAAAAAATAATTATTTTCAAAGGACAATGAAATTTGATCAAATCAAGTTTATTTAGTATATTAAATAGAATTATGTAATGATCTATCGATAAAAATGGAATAAATGTGTTAAATGAACAATATTATTTTTATTCACATTAAATTTATTACTATATTCACAATTTTCTATTTTTAAGGGGACAAATCTGTCTTCCATAAGAGAGTGGCGTTTATACCCGTTAGGTACCGCACTGCAGGTTTCAGTTGCACGCGTCTATAAGCTCATTTATACGTGCTACCTACCTTTTCTATTTCCAAGATCGTGAGATTAAACTCATCTTCTTTTCATAGTTGATAAGTTTTAAGGTCCCAAATAGTGGTATGTGTTCCGTAGCGTCTCTGTGCCGAAAAAAATATTTTATTTTGTTGAGAAATGAAGTACCATATGAGTAGTAACGAAATTGTCATAGATCACCTATATTTAGTTGTACTAACCAAATTTTCGCCGACTGGGGGTTTACATCTGAACTACTAATCTATAATATATTACATAATATATTTATGTTTATAAATCGTCTTGATTTCAGGTCTCTTCTGTTTCAAAATTAGTTTTTTCTTATAATTATTGAAAGACATATAAAAATTTGACGTTTCGACTATTTTCAGACTTTATCAAAATATATTTTACCACGTTTCTATTCCTTTAGGTTTCAGCATTCGTCCAATGTTCAGCCAACACTGGAAGGAAAATGTAGTTGTAGCACTGCATCCAGTCTTCTATCCAATGTTCGTTCAGCCGTACGTTGGAACGCGAATGTTGGCGCAAACGTTGTACACATCGTGTAGTACCGGCTTTAGAAACATACCAATTTCATTGTCAACAGATAATTTTTTGTATTGGGCATCCGCTATTCTGAGAATTTAACAATAAATAGTTTTAACGATATTTTATACAAATGTCGAGAAATCCACCTGACATGACAATTAAAGACAATTGACAAGAGTAGAGTAGTTTTCCGTTATTTAACAAAAATAGTAAGTTATTATCAACTGCACTCATATTTGTAAAAGGTCAGAAAGTCATCATTATCGGATAGAATTTATAAAGTTGTTACTGTTATGAATAATTCTATAATTGAAATAAAAAAATAATGTATTTGATAATTGTGAATATATGTTAAATTTAAGACGTGCGACATCATTTATGTGACATTAGCAATAACCTTCAAGAGAGGTTGTTATGTAAAATAGATATCAGATTTTTTCTTTTAATGGTTATCGTAAATAACTTCAAGTTCAAGTTTAACTATCTTGTCACTTTAGATTTTAAAAAAATAGTGCTTATCGACTGCATTTTTACATTGTTATATGATAAACGCAATCATGTTTTCAAACTAAAGCTAGGTTATTTCATTTAGAATTCTTCTTTTATCGAGCATAATAGCCCCTTAACTAATACATCAATAATTGTAATTTGCAATAATATTCACTACCTGACCTGTCAAAAGTTTTAACAGCCTTAGCGAGATGTCTGCAAAGTTCACTCTTATCTTGGAACCCATTAAAGTTGGTACTTACATTTGAATCTAAGTTTGCAGCATGTGCGCATATGGTACAGAGAATTTAAAGCCCATACTTATGCCCTAGAGATTAAAATCTCTTCCTTGGAAGGGGCGCATTTCACACCAGACGAAGGGCTGCAAGAATAGGTTCTAAGCTATCTTCGTAGTGCGTTAGCAAACTTCTACAACTCAGGCATAAAGAAGATGGTACACCATCTTCAAAAATGCATTTATCTAAACGGCGATTACGTCAAATATAGAGGAAAGTCTAAGCTTTCCAAACCTATTATTCAATACCAATATAATAATAATGGATAAGCCTCGTATCTAGGTAGTGAAAAGTTCTAGAAAGCTAAGTTTATGTTTGAGAGAAGTCTAGGAGGCAAACATCATATTAATTCATAGCGATTACGTATTAATTTTTTGTTTGCCTGATTTAAGCGTGCCAATAAAGTGATAGTAGAAGAAAAAAATCCAAAACCACCATCAAATTATATATTTGAAGTAATTTGTTTTGAAGAAACTAAAGGCAGTGACCTGATCATAGTAATAATTTATTTTCTTAAATGAAGTATTCATTAGAAAAGAGTATCGTCTTAAAATTTTGTGATGCCGTTTCACGCCTAAATTGCTTTATAAACTGTTTATTGCGTGAGAATAAGCCTGACCGACATTAGTCCAAACCAACTTGATGGATGATAATGTTTAGGGTACAATTTGCAATATGTACTATGTCGGATGTTTAATATAGACAGTTGTTAAACTATAATAATGTTTATATACGAGAAACATGAATAATATATGCGAATACATAATTTATATAATAATATTTTCTATTAATCACTAAATAAAAATGTGGGGACAGAAAATCCGTAAACAGTTTAGTAAGTAAAGTAGGCGTTGATTGAGAATGATATTGTTTCTCTTAATTTGCCAGTTGCCTCAATGTTCCAAGCATGAACATTACGTCTCTATTAGAGGTTGAGCTTCAAGTATCAATCTAAATAATGACCAACCCTGGGACATGCCTCAAGATGTTGCGTCGAAAAAGTTTGCCTAGAAAAACTAAACGAGCTAGACAAGAAAAATAAAATTACCCTACAATGGATTCCAGGACACACCGAAGCGAAAGTAAATGAAAAGCTCGCTAAAGCGGGGACAGACAAGCCCTTCATGGGATTTGAACCTTTCTGTGGTAGTATCAGCTACAGAGTAAAGGAAAAAGCAGTGGAAAAGAAGGTAGATAGAAGCAAAACCAATTATTGGGCCAACCTAAAGGGGCTGAGACAAGCAAAGACTCTTCTGGAGAGTAGATCTTCTGAATGAATCCACCTAATCTACGAATACTAACAGGAGTTTTATCAGGGCACCATCGTTTCAACAAACACCTGTAGACGATATACCCAGTAGATAATGAGGGGTGCAGGTTTTGTTATACAAAGGTCGACACCTCTATCCAAATTTTCTCAAATGTGCTACACCAAGGAGGAACTCCAAACCACTACAAATGGGAGCGCTGGAAGCGATAGAAGATAAAGATCTCTGGCAATTAGGGCCATTCCATATTCTAGACTTTTTAAAAGTAGTGGGATTGGTGGATCAGCTGTAAACATTGGGTTCCCAAGGAGGGATACAATAGATCCTTTGGGTCGCAGTGTACACGAGACCCCAAATCTATATATACATGTACGTATTTATATGGAAAATGTAAAAGAAAACGAAAGACGAAAACTAGTTGTCAATTTTTTGAACAAAATCAAGATCTGAAGAAATCGTTAACGATTAACCACTTTGTAAGGACAGGAGTAGGTAGACAAACAATTTGTGATATCTGTCGGCGTATCGAAACAGGTATTTCGAATGAGAGAGTCAGGATCAGGCAGAGAAGCAAAAACAATGCCAAAGAAAAAGAGAGAAGCTTTGGTTAAAGCGGCTAGCGGAAAACTGGAAGTCAGTTTACGAAAATGGGACAGTTCAAAATCGATAAGGAATCAAGGAAACTGGCACCCAAATATTCTGGAAAGAAACAAATGGAACAAAAATCAAAACAAATTTTCGCCTGCTGAAGGTTTCGAAATCATTGTCCACGACGAGTCATATTTTTCTTTTGACGGGAGTGAAATGACCAATAATGAGACTTATTATTGGCAGAAAGACTAGGAAGTGTATTTCAAAAGACAAAAAATACAATGCGAAAGTGTTGGTTGGCAATACCTTCTTTTGGTCGTTCTTAAGCATACATTTGTCGTTCAGGAAATTCTGTCATCGCCAAAATATATGAAAATGAGCGTGCAAGATATAGATTGCTGAAGTTAATAAAGAAAAAGCATCCTGAAATTTCGTGCTTTAGCCAGATATGGCAACTGCTCATTATGCAAAGGACATTGTGGGAGCTTTTGCAGAGTTAAATACTCCGTTTATTGAGAAGTCTAGGAATGTCCCTAAGAAGTGAATTGAAAGTTTTTGGCAAAATTTAAAACGAAACGTAGATTCTGAAAGTTGGGAAGCAACTGCACATGAAGAATTAAAAAAGAGAATTTTGAGCCACAGTACACAGTACTGTTCTCTACCCCCGTGTGTATCTTTATATATATACACACTATATTCTCTACATCAGGCCACGTGTGAGCCAAGCAAGCACACTTTGAGTTATTTTTTTACAGGAATTATGTAGCCGTGGCTTGTCTTTACTTGGCTTAGCGTGAATTTTTAAGGTATTCCCCGTTCTGGATGTATCTTTTTAGAAAAGAAAAAGAAATTTTAAGCATTTCATTTGAAAATAGAAAACAAATTAACAAGATAAACATATTTCAAGGTTATAGGAAACAGAAGCATTATAAAGAAAATTTAATGTTTATCAATAAATTCACACATCAAAGGCTAACAAACAATACAAAAATTTTGTGCAAGTAAGCCGATATATGCAGGAAAAACATGTTTGAACCATATATACCAGCATATACACTCGGTGTACAACACAAAATTTTGTATCTCATAATCTCACATGGTCCTAATTTCAAATAAAAAACAATTGTGTGTGAGATTAATAGTAATTGTAAAAAAAATGTTTTGGCTCTGTTGGTCGATTTTGAAATACACTGTGGGCAGTCAAAGTGGTGAATGGTGAGTCAATTATATATAATGTGATTAATTATATATAAAACCCAACGTAACAATTGTTATATAGAGTAAACTACAAAACATTTTATACGGACTTACTACCCTTATTATCAACCGTTATGCAATAATCTTGGATGCAGAAAAGAAATTTTGGTCAATTTTTAGAATCATACTGTAGAGTACGTTTACCACATTCAAATTTAACTCCAACCGATCTCAAATATATTTTTGAAAAGATTATAGCGTTTGCAATGATTATAAGGAATATAATATAGAAAATCCTTTAGGAACCGCACGCTACAGGGTCTGTCAATTGTATTGTTTGAAGGAGATTAACAGAATAATCCCTTTCTTCACTATTCCTACCAATTTGCGGTACTTATCAATCTCGCATGGTACTTTCGTTGGTTTCATTGAGGATCATAATGAAATTTTAAATTATATCAGGTTTTAATTAATTAATTTGAATAGTTTTTTCATATAAACGAAGAAAATATCGAGAGAGAAATCATATTACAACCTGAAAGATCATAAAACATGTTGATTTTTTTGAAACGTGGTAGAGAATATGATAATTATCGAATCTAGTGTAAGCGGTATTATGTTTTAATGTATTTCACGATCGATATGGTTCATATTTAAAGAAGAAAGCCCGAGGCCGGTGATTTTTTGTAAGGCCATAGATGTTCCAACGTTCGGGTAGAGCATCAAAGCCTGCATATATTAAAACAGCATTTTAATGTAACTTATACTGATGATTTATTTACGGGCGCTATTTAATCATCCTCTATTTAGGCACGTTTAATGCTAATTCACTTAAATTTATTGCCGTCGAAATTGGCGATTATCGCACGTCTCTTTACGCTCTTCGGTTATTTATCGACTCTATGCCTTCACCACTTTAACTAAATCCACACGAAAACGAAAGAATGTCAATTACTTCAAATAGGTCCTCAAATATTACATCACTTTCAAAACCTCAATTTTCCAATAATGAAACTCAAATTATTATCGATAAAACTAGTGTCAGAAGTTTATAGTATAGGCACTAGTATAGCAAATAAACTGAGTAATTTGAGAAAAAAACTAACGTCTAGAAATAAGTCGAATCATTCTGAAAAAATAATAAAAGTAAGGTAGGTTCCTAATTTAAATAATACAATCGATAATTGCAAATATGGAAAAAAATAGTATTAAAACATACAACTACATTTTGAAAAACGAATAAATTGTATAAAAATAATTTTCATTTAAAGCTGAACTAATGACCAATTCGTAAACTTGATTTTCCGTTTGCTGTTACAAAATTGAAAACATTGAAATGCATAAGACCATTCATAGTTGCCGTTTGACGTCTTAGTTTGCCGATCGGTCTGCCGAAACATAAACGAATTTTAGCTTTTCCCATTGGCCGTTCGTAGCAACTTTCGTTGCAATCACATCAGTTTTATCGGCACGTTTGTCCCAATAGAAAACACCTCTTCGTTATTTTTCATAATATCGTCCATAAATACCGGATTACAAACAAAAACATAAAAATATCACGAAAACAAAAAGCAGTACGCTAGTCAAAAAGAATTACAAAATTTTTTAGTTAACTGCAGAAACGTTTATGAATAGACCTGTAGAATTTGCTACGAACTTCAAACGGCAAACGACAACAGCAAACGGAGAGTCATGAAACGGCCTTTAATGTTCTCAACACGTATACAACACAACATGTATATATAAAGTAATAATTTATAAAAAAAACCAAGTTTTTAAGATTCTAACCTGGGAGCACTTGTCTGAAAACCGACATTACGTTGTTTCCAAACCACTTCTCTCCGTAGTATCTTCTCGTCCGCGTATGTTTCTCAGCACGCAATTCACAATTAATCTTATGCGACCCCTAACGGGCAGGTGGCGAACATATCCATCATGACGTTACAATTACAACCAGATCAAATTATATAAATTCAGGCTACGTCTGATTGATTTTTGTCATTACTCTGAGCCTGGAAGACACTGCATGCAAATAATACACGTATTCAATATAATTTTAGGGCAAATGCTAATTTGTATCAAGTCATTTATGAATTATAATAAATAGAAGGTATAAGTACAGGGTGTTTCTAGATTCATGCGAGATAAATCAAAATTTTCTCAGCAAGACCATAAAAGGTAGTGTAGTATTGAGATTTTCTTTTTCTGAAAGTTGGTTAGAGATAGAAATTTTATAAATTTATTGCAATTGCAAAATCCTAACCGCCCGTAATAACTTTTATATATTATAAGAGGATGGTCCCAGAAATACCTAGCCTGACCTAGAGATGGCGGTAAATGCTTAAAAAATATCACTGTATTAGAAATTACATAATCTATACAGTATACGTTTCAAGTCAGAAGACGCCACGTTGTTTAGTATTTATAAGCATAGAGAAAATTGGTCATTCTTATGTGATACAATACTTTTCTTTGAAAGGCATTAACGCAACCAATATAAAAGCTGAACTAGATTCTAGTCTGGGTGAAATTGCTTCTTAGTTATCGACATAAATATTCAGGAGCAGAGTTTAAACGAAGCCGTACGACTTGCGACCTGCAACATCCCAGTGGTCGACCAAATGAGGTGACGACTCCAGAAATATTGAAGAAAATCTACAAAGCGGTACTGGATGATCGTCGACTGAAAGTGCGCGAGCTAACAAATGTAGTCGGCATTTCAAAAATTGCGGACATCGCATATTAACTGAAAATTTGGTAATGAGAAAGCTGTGCGCAATATGAGTGCCGCGTTTGCTCATAATAGAACAAAAATGGCATCGAGAAGATGTGTCCATCAAGTGATTGGTAATGAAAAGGGAAAACCGCCTTCAAAGAAGGCAAAGACGGTTCCATCTGCAGGCAAGATCAGGGCGTAGGTTTTTTTAGATGCGCGGGGGATAATTTCCATTGACTATCTTGAAAAAGAAAAAACTTTCAACGACGAGTAGTATGCGAACTTATTGCAACTTTTCTGCGAAAAAATCAAATAGAAACAGCCGCGTTTGGCTCAGAAGAAAGTATTGTTTTATCAATACAATGCACCAGCTCACACATCCGTTATTGTAATTGTCAAAATTGATGAATTAAAGTTGAAATTGCTACCTCATGCCCCTTTTTGGCCAGATTTAGTCCCCTCAGATTAGTTTCTGTTCCCAGGCTTGAAAAAATGGCTATGTGGTCAAAGATTTTCCTGCAATAAAGAGGTGATGTCGACAGTTTGAGTAGCTTGACGATTCTTATTGTATAAAGGGTATGGAACTTATTGAACATCGCTGGAAAAAGTATATGTAGCCAAAAGGAGATTACGTAGAAAAATAAATATATTTTTTCTCAAAATTTTTGTTTCCTTTGTCGGACCTGGTACTTTTGGGACCATCCTCGTACATTCCTGTACAGGAAACATAGTTAAATTTCAAAAATATATAATTTCAGTGCCTGATTAGTTTTCCCAGAATTTTGACTTTTAGTACACATGTCAACTATTACAGTTGAAAGGCTCAAATCAAAGTGTCTGATTAGTTTAGGAATGATTTTGGCCTTTGATAGTGGCATACGAGGGGTTTATTAGAAGGCCTATGTGCGCAACGGTATATCAAAATAACAATGAATAGTAGAAAAATGATGATAAACTGATGAAAGGGAAAAAAGCTAAATTTCCTCATCCCATCGATTAATTGTGTGCGAAATGAGAGAAATACATATCGTGAATACTGATATCCAAATTACGAGGTCTGGCTATTAAATAACGAGACTGAGCGCCTAGAGGGTGCCTTAGACGGACGAGTAGTGCGTTGGGTATCCAGATATTTTGTCTATGCACGTTCCAAAACACGTTTCCATCACTATTATATTATTTGTGCAGTAGCGGTTTGAAACGAACGTGATTTTTTCTCGTAAAGCAACGTATCAATCTCAAATTTCTCGTAAAATTGAAAAAAACTTCGCCTGAGTGCTATAAATTGTTGCAAGAGGCCTATGAGGATAATTCTCTATCTCGTGCGCGTGGTTTTTGAGTGGTGTAAGCGCTTTAGTGAGGGCCGAAAGAGCAAGTCAAAATTCAAGTCAATGCAGATCGTTTTTCTCGACAATTGATTGAATGGTTCAGATTGTTAACCAGACTTACTATTTATCAGTTTTGGCAGCACTGCGAGTTCGTAAAAAACGGCCCGATTTTGCACTAGGATAAGGCAACTGTCCAAAACGCGCTATCTGTGAAGCAGTATTTGACCAGTAAGCGCAGTCCAGTGCTCGAAAACCCGCCGTACTCACCAGATTTGACACCGTGTGACTTTTTTTGTTTCCGAAAATAAAATGTGCTTTGAAAGAGACCCTATTTGAGTCGATGGAAGCGGTAAAGTCAAAAACCACCAAAGAAGACTTCCAGCACTGCTTCGATAAATGGAAAAAACGTATGGAAAGTTGGTTGAATAGGGGAGAGAAGAATATTGAAGGGGAGCATTGGAATGTAGAATAAATTTTATAATAAAACTCTTTTTCGTAACCAGTCTCGTTATTTAATATCCAGACCTCGTATTTTAGTTATTGTGAATCTAAATTAAAAATGACACAATGATGAGTTGTTAAAATGAAGCTATGGGCTCATAGGTATATTAATTCTGTTAATTTCCTTATCTAGAATATCTATATAACGTATTTCGTTATTTATATTTTATAATAACTAACAATTATACAAATTAGTTACAAAAATTATTACTCAATGAAGATAGCGTGATGGTGCGCATCTAATAACTGCCCAACTGTGACTTAATCTAATTTGCTTTTGTAAATATGTGTTTTATTATTACATTTTTACGTTTAAAGTTGATTTCATAAATATCGGAAAACCTTGGTAGTTATTGATATGCGTTAGAAATTAGTTAACCTTCCTTTAATGAAACGATAGCTCTTAGTTTTATTAACAAGAGTAATGGAAATTTTATAAGCGGAATGAAGAGATAAAATTATATTTTATAACCAGGCTAGGTAATCGGCTACCTAACGAGTTGTGGTGCGTGTCAGGAAGCAGTATTCAGGACGACACATATTCAACAGAACTGTGCCTGTGTTGAGAAAACAAACATTCATTTGATTAGTAATAGGTTCTCGTTATATAATGTAGGTAATCTTTCACGCTAGTCGTGCTCACAGGACAAAGCTGTTGTCTTTAGGAACCCGGGACACGCTAACTTCACAACGCCATGGGCGTTGCACAACCTTTTCATCCACACGATCGGAAATTATCGATCAATAACGAATGAAGGTACAATTCTGGAAAAAAAAATTAATATATAGGTGGTGTATCATAAAAATTGAACTACATCATTAATGACGTCTTCCTTTTCACACCAACAATACACAATCACCCCCAGGAAGTGTCTATAGCATTTATCTCGAATATTTATCTATGGAATGTTTTATTTTCGCTTAAAATATTGAAGTATTTGATCGTGATTAGTGTGACATCGTTTTAAATGTCGCCTACGTCACCTTAAACAACATAAATTATACTTATACGCTACTTTAAGGTAGCACTCATCGTTTAACAATGAATACCTTCAGACTCACAACTAAATTGATGTATTTATTCAAATATAACACTCCCTATGCTAAATAGTCACCGACGAAGAGAGAATACAGCGGATCCTTTCAGAAAACTTGCACCATCATTTTATTTAAAATCACAATGCCGGAATTCTAACGGCATTCTTTGACATTTTACATCTTACATGTACTCTCGACAATATTGTGATTTTTTACTTTTGAAATTATCGGGTCAAATGGACCAACACGCTTCACTATCATTTTATACATTATACGAGGTAACTTTAAATTAAGTGAAATATTTGTCTTAAGCTTACAATGATTATACATTTACGTATGTTTGATGATCCAAGGTTGTATGAGACTAATCTACACTTTCTAAAACAAGATATATTCACATCCATCATAACTCATTATAAATTTTCATCTATATATACAGGGTGTCCCACGACGAGTTAAAACTATCTGTATATGGCAAAATACTTATAGTAAATTCAAGAAAATTTCTACGTTTAGGTTTTCGGATACTATCTTTTTAACTACCGGTTCTACCGGAAGTCGGCCATCTTGTTGTTTGTATTCCATTTATTATTGATTCATGGACTCTACTTATGGTATTAGTTACAGACGAGCCTTATAGTTTCTACAGTTCAATTTGTGGGATTGCAATTAAATATTCCAATTGTTAATAAGAGTCAATGAATTGATCCATATTTTCCATATCTAAATCTCAAAGATAATTGATTGTTTCCAGGACTGATACAACGAGATAAATATTTATGAAATCGGTAAAACCAAATCCCACTTTGAATCTAAACAAAAATCGTTTCATAAAAACGAGTTACAAAGGACACTCTCCAAAGAAACTATATAAATAAATAAAATAAAAAATTGCTCAAAATCTTATTTTAAGTTGACAAGACAGGTGATCGATGAAATATCTAATGATATAATATTGTTTGTATTAAATTTCGACGAACCTTTCCAACATCCTGTTAACAATAAGTTTATTCTGAAGTTGACAATACCAAAACTTTTTGAATAAATATTCTCAGTTCGGCCCAGTGTTTTTTATATATTGAAGTTTGAATAGCTCATTATAGATTCGGCATATGGCGAGTAAAAAGGGTTTATTAGTTAGGCACGATACCTACTGACAAAAAAGGGGAAAGCTTGACGTTTTGTGAGGGATGTGAATAAAACAGACTAAACTTTCATAAATATACTAAATACAACCCTTGTTAATACGTCAGCAGGTTGTGAGCAGCACAAAAGAGGACATGAGTGGGCGAAAAATTAGTAGTAGCTCTATTTTATATATATATATATATATATATATATATATATATATATAAATTGTACTTCGTCATTTATCCAATTTTTATTTGAATGAAAAATAACGCTCCGTTTATAATCATTTATTGAATAAATAGGGAATATTGATTTTGTTAAACTCATAGAATCTTTATGTCAAATGATGTTTTCATATTTTTTTACCGATTTTCAATGTTTGATTTATGAAATAGAGCAAAGAATCTTCATTATACCCTTCTCTCCATTGCGAATTTTGAAGAAGATCCTCGTCAAGTTCTATTAATTGCTATTCAACCAATTTTTTCTATACTTTCCACTTCCATCCCTACAATTTTAATTTGTGTTCATGTTGTAAGAACTTCTTATTGCTCCACAGTAAGCATCACGCTAGACCTGCATGATTTTTCTTACATCTTGTGGTCAAACTTGAGCTATTAGATACCAAGAAATGGTTCGCAAAAATTTTGTTTCTCTCAGAAATCTGTATCAAAAAATATGCACAGATTTAGTAAGGCAACGTCCAAACAAACAACCAGCATAGAATTGTGAACAGAAAAATTCTATTATTTTGTAAATGGTAAAGGCCTAGAAAGTATTATGATGACATTTTTCGAAAAAAAAACTATTGGTATTGTGAGTTTAATGGGGCCCTAAAAGTATTGTTGATGCCCAACGATTAGTATATCCAAAAGAAACTAAAATTCGTGATGAAACTCGGCGAAGTTGAATAAACATCATGAAAATATTATATGGAAGTGTTTACACGAGCAGAAAAAAAGCTTTTTTTGTACGTGTGGTATTTCCTCAAAAGATTATTCAGAGCGCTGTTCAGAGCTAGTTAAGGATTTAAGGAAAAAGGATCACTACACTCAGGGATCAAAACGACAATCATTTGAGTGGTCTGGACCCAACGAATGCCAAATGAAGCAAGCAAAAACTCCACAATCGGCTGGAATGGTTATGATCTCGGTATTTTGAGATAAACACACCTTATTTTTCAACTGCTGTTTTGGAAAATTCAAAACAATCGATAGTTATAGTAGTTATAGTATTTTTCATAACCTAAGAAAGTGACTTTACCTAAAAAAACTCGATAAGACCCAAAAGTCGTAAATTTATGGCTATGGGAGAGCATTGTGCGTTTTCTTTATAGTTTAAAGAGACATTTGAATTTTATAACATTTATTTGATTTTAATACAGACTATATTTGATTTACATTGTTAATATTAATACGTAAATACATATATTACATTTTATTTATTACTTGATTTTAGCTCAATTTCGCTACTGTCTTGCAAATGAATAAAAAGTTTGTTACGGGTTTTAAACTATTTATTTTTGTCTATATACATCTATGTGAGTTTTCTTAGTGTAAGATCCTGTACCTGTTTTTTTGATGAAATTGATTTTAAAGGAATCTTGAGGATGTATGGAATGGATTAAGGATAGGTTGCCTTGTAAAAATTAGCCGCAATTAATTGTAATTCATTTTATTGTTATTAAAATCTATTTTTTTCGCGTGTTGAATATAGTTTCTCAGTTTTCAGCGGTTACGGAAAGCAAAGTAAGGCATTATTATATGCTTATCGTTTGATTACATACAAAATTTGCCATTGCCTCACATTCAAACTGTTTTTTTCTTCTTTTTGTCAGCCAGCTCTGGTACTATGTTTTTGGTACTATGATTTGGTAACCAATGATGCAACTATGCTCGTGTACGATGAAACTGTTGGCAAGGAGGGGCCAGAATGATATTACCTCCTTGTTGTTGCATTATTTTAACAGCGCAGATATAAGCAACAAAGAATTAGTGTTGTTTAGTGATGGATGCCCAAGGCAAAACAAAAATTATTTGATGGTTATATATTTACACCTTAGTTTGAAAATTTTCAAAACCATGAAATATTCTTTTCCTATTTGAGGACATTCTCGACTGCCCAACTATTAAGATTTTAGTTTAATTGGGACAAAAACAAAGAAGAACACTGCAGAAGTACAGTCTAACTGGGATAGATTAATATCAGCAGCAAGAGATAATAGTGGACATTCTCCTTTTAAGATTGTGAAAGCAGATTTTTTTATTATCGCTGAAGCCATCTTTTATGCCAAATCCAAAGCTGCCTATGAAAATGATTAAAAAATGATTAAAATAACTGCTGAAGTAGATTATATACATATCAAGCATTCTTACACAGATGCCTGGGAAACAATACATCTGCGAAACCGGAAGAAGCTTGGTACCGAACTAACACTGAAACCTCGGTATCAAGGTGAGATTCAAATCAAACTCCAGAAGAAAGAAATCTTTCTAAATGCCTGAAAGCTCCCGAGAATGTCCACTATTATCTCAATCTGTAAACAAACCTTGCCCAGCACAGCACCAGTACTAGTACTGGACCTGTAGTTGAAATGCAGGCAAATGAAGGCAATACCAGTAGCGCAGAAGATTGAACAATAATGCCGATTTTGTTTGTACTTATTATAACTTAACATCGTTAAGAAATAAAAATTTCTTTTAGCTTTTTGCATATTGAAATCCTCAATTCCATAGAAATTACTGTGAAAACAACCATTGTCCATAAAAAAAGGAAAAACTTCGTTGTTATTTGAAATATTACCAAAATTTTGTTTAATTTTTTTGGCCGACATTCGCTAATTATAAAATAAAATCTGTCTTGCATAAGAGAAAACCAAATTAAGCAAACTGTTAGGCGACATAAACTGGACTATGGTGGTTTTTGTAAGAACGCCTCAATTTAAAGAAACGGGTTTGAATATGTTAACGATTTAGTCGGCCCTGTCAGCTTTGCTTCCACAACCTAGTTTTTTAAAATTCTGATGAAAATATCAAGATATTTCAGTTATTCCCTTATTTAGGAATTCTTTCCAATTAAAGAGCTGTGTTCCAAAATATGCATGTCCACATTGATCCTCAATAAACATTTTGATTAGTCGCTGAATGCTGTAATTACTAAAATTCTGGAGCATATAATGAAAAATATTTTCATAAAATGAAGCGTCGATGTTGGAAATACCCTCTTTAAAATAAAGAGAGTAGTATTTGTTGTCGTTAAAGGGTTGAAATGTGCCCTACGGATCGAATAAAATGATGGAAGGCTGTGATCTGAAAATACTGGTTTGTCCGCTCGTCGGGATGAGTAAGTAAATCCTTCTTCAGTTGTTTAACTCAATTATTGATCAAATATGGCGCATTTCCCACCCTACAATCTCTATTAACCCTTTTGCGTTCAGGGGTTTAATAATTATGTACCAACCCCCATATTAAGTTCTTACTATAACAACCCCATTATATTTATGCTCATGCGAAAATACCACTTTTATTGTTGCCCTATTGTGTTTCTATTTACGTTTTGAAAAATCTCGCTTTGATTACTGTCTTTCATCGATTCTTTGCGAATTATTTGCGATGACAACAATAACCACTATACGAATTTTTCTTCTTGTTTCATCAAGCGACTTTTGACCTGAAAAAAGGGCTCAAAATGTATATGTAGTAGTGTTAGAAATAATGTTCCTTTATGACAAGAAATTTCTATTTAGAAATTGACAAATTTTCTCCAATTATGTGTCTATGTAACACCGTGGAAGCAGGTAAATTAAATTAAACGAAAAAAGATTTTTTTTTGAAAGTTTGTTAACTCTACGTATCACTAATCTTTAAGATTTACTTTCACGCGCCTTTAATAGTCTCAGAATAAGCTTTTTCAATATTAGGTGATAACTCAACTGATGAAAGTTAATTACCAAGAAGCTCAAACTTAAACAAAAATTAACTGTCAGATAGAAATACTGATTTTTCTATTCATCATAGTTTTGCAGCACCATTCTGGAACCTTGTTTGTTTGATGATATCTGGCTTTTTAGTCGCCGATTCTCGGTAAATATATTTATGATTCCCTCCCTTTATCCCTCTATTTCAAGGTCATCAGTAGTCAAAATCTTAGAATCTAGCATACCTCAAGGCTGGGAAAACCCAGAATAACGATAAAATAAACGATAAATCCGCCGTAAAACTTCAGAGTTTGTAGAGAAAGCTAATTTTCGATTTATGGAAAGATCTGACGAATAATTTAGTTTTAACAACATAGTTTATTGTTTTGATAGAGGCTTTATCCACGGAAGACCTCAGTAGATCTCAGGGTATGTAGAGAAAGGTAACTTCATGATTCATGGATTCATGGAAAGATTTGACGAATAATTTAGTTTTAACAACATAGATTATTGTTTTTGTTAGAATATATGGAATGCAACCAAATTATATTTAACTGTCAAATTTAATTGTAAAATTAAAAAGTTACGCACAGATAATGGTAAAGAGTACTGTAATAACAATTTTGAGAAATTTTTAACTAATCATGGTATAATTCATCAGACATCTACTCCGTACACTCCAGAGCACAGTGGCTTGGCAGAACGAATGAACAGAACACTAGTGGAGCGAGCAAGGTGTATGTTGTTTTATGCCAACCTGGAGAAGAAACTATGGGCTGAAGCTTTGGCAACTGCTGCGTATATTGTAAATAGATCTCCTACAAAGGCTTTGGAAGGTAAAACACCGTATGAACTGTGGAAAGGTAAAAAACCCAATTTATCTCATTTAGATTTTTGGCTCTGTTGCTATGGTACCAAAAGAAAAATGTCAAAAATGGGATAAAAAATCTGAGAAAATGTTGATGGTAGGTTATTGTGAAAATTCCAAAGGATATCGATTAATAAATCCTTCAACACATAAAGTAGTAAAGCAGTAATAGCACTGCTCCTACCAGTACTGGGATGTCATCTGATATTCAAAATCAGGAAAGACACACTCAGGAGTCATCAAGTAAGGAATTGAATGAACCTATAAGTAGAAGCGAAGACTCAAGTGAGTATGAAACAGATTCTGGGGATTTAGATGAGACTTACTATCCACCTAGATATGTAAGACAGAACTATGATAGTAATGTAACTGTTCGATCACTCCGTACACGTGACAAACAGCAAAGTGATAATCATGAAAATCATATGTGTTTCTTTACTGAACTGACCGACCCACAGACAGTTGAGGAAGCTTTGACTTCACCACTAACAAATGGAAAAAGGCTATGGATGAGGAATATACTTCTCTGATGAAAAACAATACGTGGAGTTTAACAGATCTTTGTCCAGGAAAAAAGGCTTTACCTTGCAAATGGATATTTAAAACAAAAACAGACCAGAGTGGAAACGTTGTACGTTACAAAGCAAGACTTGTTATAAAAGGCTATGAACCACGAAGATACATACTCACCAGTTGTCAGGTACACAACAATTCGATTTTTATTTGCCTTAGCAGCTAAATATCAGCTACAGATTGATCAGATGGATGCAGTGTCAGCCTTTCTTCAAGGAGATATTGATAAAGAAATATTTATGCTACAGCCTGAACATTATAAACAAGGTTCTCAGGTATGTAAATTAAATAAATCCATATATGGTTTAAAACAGGCCAGCAGATTATGGAATACTAAATTAAATAAAGCTTTGCAAGAATTAGGAATGCAACAGTCAAAAACAGATCCTTGTGTGTAGTATAACACTGAGAAAAATATATTTATAGCTGTCTGGGTTGATGATTTAATACTTTTTACTGCTGAAGAGTCAGTTAAAATCTTTTTAAAAGAAAAATATGAAAGATATTGGTCCAGCAAATCAATGTGTGGGTTTACACATTAAGAGGGAAAAAGAAAAAGTAATGATTGATCAAGAAAAGTATATAACTGAAATTTTGACTCGTTTCAGAATGTCAGACTGCAAACCTGTGAAAACACCATTTGAAATTGGTATGAAATTCATGAGTAAAGATGAAGATGAGTTTATTTGTCCCTATCAGCAAGCAATTGGGTCATTGTTATTTGTGGCACAAGGAACTCGTCCAGATATATGCTTTGCAGTCAATACATTAAGTAGATTTAATAAAAAACCAAATAGAGAACACTGGACTGCAGTGAAGAGAATATTTAGATATCTACAAGGAACTAAAAATTAATAGTTAGTTTATACCAAAGATGGTATTGAAGAAATCACAGGTTATTGTGATGCAGATTGGGCCAGTGATGTGCGCGACCGAAAGTCGTGCCCCTGTTATTTATTTATGTTACAGGGTGGTGCAATATCTTGGCGGTCACAAAAACAACAGACAGTCGCTCTGTCAAATGTTATTGATGTAAGTTGACGCCTGTCAATCGATCTTATCAATCTTGCTCTTTTATGTGTAAGACTGAAATTACAATAAATTGTTTGTACCGAAAATCATATCAGTTATTATTATCAAACCACGTAATTTTCCTTTATTTTTAATAGAGGCTGTATCCACAGGAGACCTCAAAAGATCTTAGTGCATGTAGAGTGTGTTAGATCTGTTGAATAATTCAGTTTTCAAATTATCGTTTATTGTTATTAGTGAGAGATTCATCTACGGGGCACTAGGTCGCAGCTCAAAAAGCATTTAATATGATCCTTCTCTAGCTATTAATTTGTTGTTAATTTTGTTCCATTTTGAAGAAACGCGATACCCATATCAATAGAGTCTCACTAATGCTGAAATGTAAATGTGAATTGGGGGAAATGTTATCTTCCTTGATTTCTATTGAGATTTTCATCATTTCTTGTTTTTCCTAGTATATTCGACTTTCTTCTTTCTGCAGAAGATCTACCATAATACTTTTCGAACCAAGCCTTTGCCTAAATTTCACAGCTCTCGTTAGAATGATTACCATCTTTTCAAAAATAGAATTTGATTCTTCTATTCGTCGGACCGGTGCTTCAATGATTGATGAATAGAAATTAGTTCTCATTATTATCACCAGCAAAGGAAAGGAAAGTGAATCTCAAACACATATATTTTCATATAGATCATATCTGCAATTAGAGAAAAAATAAATAACGATTTTTTTATTCTCATGCGATTGTTACATAATAGAACACAAAAATCAAATATTTTTTTGTAGATACAATTTTGATTGGTTATAAGAGAAATTTGAAATCGTCCACAAAAAATAATGATTACCTCAGAGTTTATTACAAAAAAATATTTTTTTGAATATCCTTTGGATAGTAAAAACATTTTTCGTTCTACGAATTAATTTCAATTCAAATTTTCATGTTTGAACGGCAAGTAAATTGTGTAATGGAGTGAATATCTTGAAATAACGTTCACTATTCCCCTCCAAATAACACAAATCCAGGTAAAAAGGAATGTTTGCTAACACAACACAAAATCCGTAAAAGTTCTAAGTTAAAAACCATTTGCACTCGGCACTCGGCTCTGGTCTTTCAAATTAGCCTAAAACAAATTCACTCACGGCTAGTTTAGCTGAACCCCTTGAAATTTACATAAAACACATGGAAAGGAAGGAAAATCGCCCTAACATAAATTTCTTTCTTTACTTGCTTTTCTACATACGACAGTAGACCACCGACCGCATTATCTAAATTAGATATACATCATTCTATCTGCTTGTTTTCACGTAATTGAAAACATTCCAATTGAATCTTCATCACTACGAAATATCACCCCAGTCTTTATATTTATCACTCAACCCTTTCCAATACCTTCTCTCCAACATTTTCTATTATATTTGATTTTTATAATAAAAAATATTGGTCGTCCTGGAGCATAATCACTTTTAGTTTGACGTTCCTAACCAAACGTCGGCGTTGGCGTTATTCAAATGGTTGCTATATATATAGTATTTTAGAATATCTACTTCTATGCTACCCGAACCAAAGAAGCTCTTCATCAAATCACAGACTACTAAATAATATTATTTCTAATGTGATACACCACATTATTACCAGGAGTCAATGAACTGAATTTTTATGAATCACTTTCTGTTCTTCGGTAATAATAATCTTTTCTTATATTGATGATGCCACATATCAGTAATATTTTGAGAATAAGTAGAAATGTATTTTTTAACAAGGGAATGAATTAGGATTAGAAATATACTAAAAGGACGAAATAAACATTCTTAAAACCACTCAGAAGAAATAATTACAATGATCCACAAAAATTTATGTTCTTTTCCTAATAAAAGATGGAATTAGCTGTACTAACATTGTTTTATTATTGATTCTATAAATTTGCCACGTAGCTCTGTTTTCATTGAGATGATATATATTTTTAACAGAGCAGAAGACAAAACCGTTAATTCACAGTTGATTACGAAAAAATGATCTCTTCTTTTATTTGACGAAGAAATTTCTTCAGGAACCAGCAGTATACACATATTATTTCTGGTTCCAAATGACTTCAATATCGATTTCCATGTGTTCTAATGTCTAATGAAATCTTAACTTTAACATTGAACTGTACAAGGTGAATTTTTAGTAATAAGAAACTCCACGCTTGGTAGGATTTAAGAATGCATTTTGATCTAACTTTCCTACAAAAGGAGGATCCCAATTTTATGAATTGGGGTCCAATAAAAATGCCTTCATCAAGCTGAACTTCACTTAATAGCAAAAAAAGTTTTTTCAAATATATAAGTTATTCATCTTCTTTGTACGTAGATCTGAAAAACCCTAGTTTATTGTGAAGTTTCAAGAATGCACAAAATTACTAGTTTCCTCATAATCTCGAAACGTGGCAAGAGATTTATCTACTGTCAGAAATTTTTTTCTAAAGAAGAAGTGTTCCTTTTAAATAATGTTCTATTTTCAATTGTGGTTTTCCAGGAGTTTTCCGTGCTGTGTGAAACTCACTTTGTTTCTGTAAATCGTAGATTTCCCAACATCAAGCAAACTACCAACTAATTCCACTGTATCATTAACAATTTGAAATAATTCTTTGTTGTAAATGATGTAAAAAAATTGAATATTAATTTTTTCTCATTCTCTGTTGCAGAAACGATTTATCAGCGTTTACGTAGCCCTTTATATTTTCCATAATGACACTAGAATTCACAAAAGATTGCACATTGCACCTTGCAAGCTGCAACTAAACTAAACTGTAAAATAGACACAACGTGGACCACATTACTAAATGGAATAACCTGTGATTGAATTGTGATATTCTTCAAATTTCAATCCTTTATTAGCAATATTCAATACCTTTCGCATTTCCATTGGTCTGTACAGCTTATGGTAATAAAAAACAACTTGTATTAGCTCAAATTTTGAGAAATATTTATATTATTCTGTAATAATATTTAAAATGATCCCTCTCGTTTATGAAAATAAACTACAAACCTTTTAATGGTATTAATAAAGATCCATATCAGGCACATCATGCAATTGACGTTCAGTATTCAGTGCCACAAGAATAAATTCAACAAAAAATTTCTAGGAAAAATAATATCCACAAACCGAACCTATTTTGACGTGATATGTCCATTTAGAAATATAATTAAAGTTGTAGTGAATACATAAATATTATATATGATGCTATATTCCTCAAAGGTGTTTAAATATTCTGTTATAAGTACAGCTATGTCTGTGACCTGTCAATTATTATCAGTAGCGAGACTGAATTCCGGTTGAAAAAAGCAATCATCGACATCGACAGTTGACAGTTCGTCAAAAGAGCGAACACATTAACTAAATTTCTAGTCTAATGGAATGAGATCGGTATCAGAAAGGGCACATTAGCGAGAAAAGAAGGCGACAGTGAAAAAGGAGGCGTGGCGATTCACTCAGATATGAAGAGTGTGATAAGCGCTAATGATAAAATGACAATTTTATGTCATAAAACTCCTCCTCTATTACGGCGTAATTGAAATTGCTTCGGAAGTTTTTATATGAGCTACGCTTGTTATTAAAGTTATGGCTTAATTATCTGTAATTATGTATTCCAATGTAAAGGGAAGTATGTATAAACAATGCAATTATTATTTTAAATAAAACTCGGTGTTTTAGCTAATTAATTTTTTATTACCATGAAAGATTTGTATCAGAATCGACTAAAAAAATTAATGAATATATCAACAACTATTTTTATGGATCACATAAAAAAATCAGTGCCTTAATTGATATCATAGACCAAAGTAGATTAATTCATTTAAAACAAAAGCACATAAATATTGTGAGTGATTTTGGAGGAAGAAGATTTCAATATATTCTCGCTCCAAGAAACTAGACTGTCAGATGACACATGCAGACAAGATGGACTACTTAGCATGAAAGCGACAATAGTAGTATAAAAATTAGAATACGTACGGCCTGGAACCACTATTCACGAAGAAGACGTGTTGGTGGTACTCCTAGATAGAAAAAATGCATCAGTATAGGAAATCTGAATGTCAAGTCTCGAGATCATCGAGACCATGCATCGAATCAAGCGATAGACTGACAAACTACCCACTGATCAGCAAATATTGCGAATCAAAATAAATGATTCATACTATTCAAGGAGACAACAACTTTCCTGGCTAAATCCTCGACTAATATTGAATTATCTTCAATTCGGGTATCAAACCCGAACGAGAGTTTGTTATACCACTCTAATGAGACTTAATAACGTCGTAACTAGTAAGTGGTTACAAATATCTCCTTGCAATTACGTGAAACATGGCAGATCGAAAAAAGGGCAAGAACTAGCTACCAATCAGAACATTGAAATCAATGAAGAAGAAATCCAGTGGACAAAAAAAGGCCAAACACATTGGAACAAGGTCTCGCGAACACGTTAAAAACACGGTCGAAAAAGTCAGACAATCGAGAATAAGTCTATGCTGATTAATCGGTAGAAAAAGCAAACTGAAGACGATGAAAACTTCTAGAAGCATAATAATACCGATTATTACGTATGCCTCGGTATCATGGGAACCCACATGCATCATGAATAGGAAGAAACTACAAACCCAACAAAACATAACGCTGAAACAAGCGCTGAATGTCCACTGGACAACAATAAGCGAGGAATTATAAGGAGAGACAAGACTACAAAAGTACTGTATATAATAGATACCAGGATAGGAAACCTAATCGAGGAGCTGGACATACGAGTACATCCGAACGACGAATTGAGAGAACTCATGGTGGGACTACAGGAAACACAGAAGACCGAGGAGACAATTATATCGATAGGTTAGTAGAAAAACAAAGTAAAACAAAAAAAAACATAAAAACCAAAAAACTAAGTTCCTAAGTTTTCGAGTCAACCCACAAGGGGATATCCCCTACACGGTAACTCCGTACTTCATAAGTGCCGAATAATACATCGTAAAGAAGGTGAAGGATCACTCGCATTAAATCTTTTCTAACCAAAGAAGGTTAGAGCAGCGATAACCAAATAACCGCGACGACAAAGGTGTCTAGCCGCCTGGATAGCCCTTAACAAGAAAATAAGACCTCCCTGAATCTTCTATAATGTTAGGGTAAAGAGCAGAAAACTACGCGCGAAACCGCGACACGAAATACGATGAGGATCTGTCGGAATGATAGATGTTGGTGGAATGTCCGTGGATCTATCAAGGGGCGCGCGTGTGTGTGGCACTCGCACAAGACACTAGGTTGTTGAATAATCTGTACTAATTTTAAAATATCAGTATTATTCAGAAATTATTATCGAACACCAATATGACAAATAGTACCTAATCGTAAGAAGGGTAAGAACCACCCCACGATTTTCAATACAAGTGCAGTGAAAGTAGTTTAATTGTAGGAAAAGAAGCACTAGAATTGTTTTAAACATACCGACCGGCAAGATAATAAGGGAACGGGTATGAGTTTGCAAATTGGTTCAAAATGACTAGTTCAAAGTATTTATTTCATGTGTTGGAACGTAAAACACAACCGAGAACGAGAAGTTGTATTTAACTCAAATTATGATGGAGTAGTCCTTGCGTGCTGATTGGATGACATGTAAAAAGCTTGAAATTTAACCAAATGAAATTACTAGGTGTCCTACTACGACGTAACGGCACTTAAATCATTATACTCACACAAACTTGATATTTACGTACTAATAAAATTTAACATCACGTTTTCAGCAAATTACTTACGACTTTTTATAAGAGTCTAATATCAACAAATGAAACAGGTGCATTTGGTGCAATATTAGTATCAATATTCAGATTTATATAGAAAAGAATTTGAATAAAATTATATATCTAAGACCCGGTTTCTTCACTTTCTAATAAAGTCCCTACTAACTATTATTAACCGAATAACCAAAAATACGATTTCTTCACCTTCGAATAAATATACTTATTTGCCAAATAAGTTATCAAGCAATCACAAGTACCAATTAAAGAGTTTAGTAGAAACTTAACCTAAAATTTTAAACATCAAAAGTGGTTTGTTAATTTATTACTGATTAGTTCATTTTTCGAGATATTCGTCATACAAATAATTGTATATTTAATATGGATGCTTTCGAAGATTAAGAAGATTTGTTTGATGAGGAATTGACTGAGTAAATACAGCAAAAGCCAGAAGAACGAGCTTATTCCGTTCATCATAAAATGGATCATTGCAACGAAACAAATCGGCGAGTGCTCTTCACGAGAAAGATTTATAAAACTTCTTCAGTTTTCCAGAGTATTAGGTGCACTAGATTGTACACATATAAAGATATTAAGTCCAGGTAGGTAAATTATATACATGTATTATTATATTTATACTAATTTTTAGGAGGAAGTTATGCTGGAGTTGTTTGGAAACAGAAAATATTTCTTTTCAAAACACATAAGTTATCTGTGATTGAAATTTTAATTATTGTGGCCAGGATCCACTCACGATAGCCACAAATAAAAATGAGGTTTGTAGTTGGCGTAAAGGTGTACTGCTTGGAGATAGAGGATATCCGCTTCGTCCATACCTTTCAACTCCATTTTCCAATCCACGTGGAGAGCTGGAAAATTTGTATAATGAGTCATAAATAAGAACAAGAAACTGCACTGAGCGACTCTTTGGAGTGTGGGAAAAACGATTATTTATGTTATCTACAAGGATGAGGTGCAACAATAATTTAGCAATGAACGTTATTACTGATTGTGCATTTTACACTACATAATATTTATCAGATCTGTTGACAAACTTTTTAATACCCTCTTTAAATGAAGTTGCCGCCAATGAATTCAAGTACAAAACAGACCTTGAAATTTCTGGAAATTCCTAGACAAAGCAGTAATGGTGAATCTGCGGTTTTCTTTAACCATTCTGTCAACTCGTTGAAGCAGTTCATTTGAAACGACATATTCGCGTCCTTGGCCTCCTTCACCATGCACATAATTACGGCCATCTTTAGACACCATTCACGAACAAAACTCATAAAGTTTTCTTCATACACACGGCTCATTCTCCGATGGATTTCTGCAGCACTATCGCCTTCAGCCTGTAGAAAACGAATCACGCTTCACAATTCATAGTTGGCGGGAGCATCAATAATAACGAACATGTTTACGTGGCTGCAGCACAACGCCGACTGACGCCTGAATGTCATCAGTGGCGTAGAGTGAAGCGCGAGAGCTTCGCAGTCGTTTACAGCGCATGCCGCTTTCTTATGCCCACGTAGCGTTTGCACAGAGCGATCGGAGGTTGAAAAAAAAATGGCCCTCGTAACTCATAAATTAACTAATTTTCACATTAAATTATAAAGATTAATATAAGTAGAACCTGAGTGTCCGGTTTTTTTGCTGTTGGATGTATATGATCGATCGATTTCTAAGAATTAAGATACAGTTCATCATTGATGGTGGTTATTTCTTGTTAAACAAATTAACTATTATTAAAAATTATGAAATTTTTTTATAACATTTTAAGATAACAAATAAAAAGATACTAAGAATCCTCTATTCAATATAATTATCGATAAAATCGTAAAACTTGTTTTTATGACGAATTTTTCATCAATGGAATAAAAACAGCTCATAAAATATTCGGTAGCGTGTGTGTCATTTTTACCATAGCTCATAGGATAAGCACACACCATATGACACATGGATAAGACAAAATATTAAAATAACTTTTAAGTGCTTCTGGTACTTGGATCTCGCACGTGTGGTGATTTATATAGTAGAGTCGCTATTTTTATTACCAAGTGTATGACGATAAAATATACAAGAACATATGGAGTGATCTAGATATTTGTCGCTTATGGTTTCCCGTAAATTAACAGTACGTTAAGTGATATGATAATTAGCGAACTTAAGTTTTCATAATTTAATTATTTCATTTAAAACATGGTAAAGAGGTAACATAAAGTTTGAATTAAAATCCTTTGACTTATTCCAACGTTGAACCATCGCTGAAAGCAGTTCAAGAATTGTTTTTGGCTGTTCTGCCCGGGTCTTCTCCATGTAGGCAAAACGTATCCCCATTAGGGATGAGCAAGGAAATCTGAACAGACAAGAAGACTTTCCATAGCTCAAAACTCGCGAATTTATAGCGATTTGTGGAAATAGGCGTTGCCATGATGAAGAAGAATCCATTTTTCAGCTCTTTGATCACTATTTGTACATTTTTAAATTTTGAGAACGTCATTAACTGGTTCTGCTTAGCCGATTTTTATAAAATTGGAAGTTGTTTAAAAGAGCTTTCATCCAAAACTACAAAATAAATAAATTTTTGAATACTATGGGGCGTTGTTTCGTATATTGTGATATTATGATATTCCTAGATATTTCAAGAAATGAATATTTCTTCAAACCATTTCTTTTAAAAGACGTCCCTTCAGCCATTCGTCGTGATATATTCTGTCAACAAAATTGTTGCATGGCGCATTATTTCATATATGTTGAATGGGACGTGGAAGTTTATTTATTTGGCTACCCAGATCTCCATACCTAACTTGCTTAAATTTTTATTTGCCGAATAAAAGGTCTCCTTCACATCAATAGATCTACAACAAAAAATTATGGGATTGAAAGAATATGAAAGGCAATACCAAGTATTTCAATGACATATCGAAACTTTTTTAATTTTATAGTTTCTAATACGATCTTTAGAGGTTGAACTAAAATTCTGAAATAATTTCCACATTTTTCTTAGGTCCCCTTTTGTTATATTATTTTTTTTTTCTGAAGCCGTTCTTAGTTGCCCACCTGGTACAAATATTATTATTAACGAAATATATTTCACGACGAGTTGCTTTTTATATTCGTTATTTATCCTTTTATCCTTTCGTAGAATGTCATTATACGCTCAAACTTCTTCAATTTTATAATGATTATAATTAGATCGTTGGATAGTGATAGGGACTCGACCTTACTGATTATCAAGTGACAAGTTGTATTGAAAATGGAAAGCAAGCAGAGTAAAATATGAAATTCAGACTGTGAATATCAAGTAACAGCGAAAAGCTCCCAATTAGTAGTCACCCGGGCAACGGACGCTGCACGAAGAGGAAAGGGAGGGAGATGCTTCACCAACCGCCAAATATACGACAAAATTATTACTTTTCTACTCGAGAGGTACAAATTAGCGAAAACTTTCAACTGAATACTCTCTTCTAATGAATGGAGGCGAGGTTTTCAAACATCGAATCGCGGACTAAGTCTGATAAAAAGTTTCAACACCACCAGAGGTGGATCCTGGAAATTTCAATTTTAGAAATGGACTTTTCAATTGCATACTCCATTATATTATAACAATCATCATCAAAATTGCTTTGAAATATTTGAATTGACACAAAACGAGTCTAAATTTAGATACAGGATGTTTTTAAATTTATGTATAGAGGATTTTTTCATTTTTAATCACTAAGAAAAACATTGTTTCTAAAAAAACGTTAGACCTTTCTTTCTCCTATGCCCCTCCATGAGAGTGCACTTATATTAGTACTTGAGTTTTGAGATACGGCAACACCGAGGTGAATATGTCAAATTTGACGTTGCCATTATAAAGTTTGACATTTTTAATAATAAAAAAACTGATAACGAATGCTATTTGCAATTTTTACAGATATTTCAAACATTCATCTTGATGAAAAAATGGAATTAAATCGTGCGATGATTTTCTATGACTTTCGACGTGGATTAAACCAACTCACTTCGACTTTTGGTGACGAAGAGCCCTCTCGAGCGACCGGGTTTCTGTGGTTTTCTGAATTCAATCGTGGTCACACTTCGCTACAGGGTTAATTTCGTGAAGGTTATTCAAAATCGGCTGTTGTGTCAGAAAACATGCTTGAACGGACGTTGCAAGATCATTTTGTGACATACCATGAGATCGAGGCTTATTTGGGCATTTATTCCACTCGCATACATTCAATATTGCATGAATATTGGGCTGTCAAAAAGTTTTTTCTCGTTAGATACCGGATAAGTTGAAAATCGCTCAAAAAAGAGTTCGTGTCAATTGGTTGGAGAAAATTCTGAAAACATTAAATCACTGTACTTGAAAAGGTGTCTATAAGATCGAATCATAAGGAATCATGCATCTATGCATATGAAACCGAAACTAAACAGCAATCAACTGTGTGGTTCTTTTAAGATGAGCCAAATCCACTAGCCAAGTCCAATCGCAGAGGAAGAATCATTCTCCACCACTACAATGTTTTTGAACAGTCAAAACATCGAATTGGTAGGTCATCCGCCGTACAGTCCCGCCCAATGATTTCTTCTTATTCCCGCAGATCAAAAATAAATTGCGAGCTCAACGTTTCTCTACACCTGTAGAAGCGTTCAAATTACATGTTTTGAGGGTAACTGAAGTAGCAACGCTCTTATAATAAAAAATTTGAAATTTAATGAAGAAAAAGAAAGAATATATATAAAAAAGTAGAGTATACAGCAAGAAAAAGGAGTCAATAGAAAAGTTGGAGGGTTAACAAAGTTTGGAGAAATAGGGAATACAGACATTATTACAATTGATATCACATTTTGGGATATGGATCAGATTAGACAAAACATCACAAAAGTCAAGGATGAATTAGGCCCAATAAACCAACATTAGGAAAGAAGAAGAGGAAAAAATCAGTAATATATGAGAAATTGAGCAAAATATAAAAGACGCTAAAGCAAGGACAGCAAATTGATAATAAAACTGTATCAAAAAAGAAATATATACAATACGCATATGTTGAATATATTTAACATTTTGATTTTCATTCTGCTGATTCTTGCTTTTCATTAAATCAAATGAGCTTTTCGTTTCTTCACCAATATTAGAGATAGAGAGAACTGGCATTTAAGTGGAATAGTACTATGGGAAGAGAGGATTACCACTCTCTATCTGTGTCTACTCGCTTCTGATTCCTGTGAACCCGCAAGGTCGAAAATCGCGGTCATTTCGTGCGCAGGTAAGTAGGAGCAGAAATATCCAACCATCAAGAGCACTTTGGGGGCCTACACCCAAAGTATTGAATTCAGCTGGAGGCACATAAGAAGAAAAATATCGAGGGGGGAATCAGAAGTAACTTGGACCTGCATTTTTGTGAATTTCTCTGGAGACGGCGAGTCCGGCGAAAAAATGTGGATCCATTCGATGCAACCATTGTAGATATAAAATTTTTGTATCCTGTAAAGAATGATCGACCTCCAATGGAAGAGGATGAGGAAAATGACTAAGTTTTTGTAGAATAAAATTGCTTTTCATTTATTTCTATTGCTTTTATTGCTCTTTCTGGATTGGGAAATACGTCGATGTTATCGATTTGGTCAGGTTAGGTTAGGTTAGGTCCGGTGCGTTCACTATCGTATTTCTATTTTTCTTTCCTTTTTCGTGGCACGAATAGGCCTGTCTACAACTATTACCACCACCACAACAACAACTACTCTAAAGTCATTAATAGATAAATCACTGGATTTTGAAAACGAACGTAAGGAAACTTAAATGAAGTAGGAACTTATATATGTTACGATGACCCTGAACTTGAAAACGAAATCATTGATTTTGAGAATAAATGTCCAACTGGATATAAATTCATTTTTGAAAAAGGCGTTTGCGACGATTAGTAGTAATGGCGTTTCAAAATCAAAAACTTTTAGTTCATTATAGATATTGATGAATGCCAATTCGCGTTGATATGTGTCTCTCCTAAAGTTTGCAAAAATATAATTGGATCATTCATATGTGGAAACAATAGTCCTCAATGCCCATCGGGATTTCATTACAAAGTATCTATACTAGTTTGTGCAGGTAATCTTTATCAAATTAATCATCTCAAACGTACTGTATAGTCGAAATTGAGTCTAATCGGTTAACTAAATTGAAAATTTAACCTTATTTTATTAATGAGAGAGTATTAAAATAATAAAGCATTCGTAATCCATAGGCGTATCACTTAGTCCTTATTCAATTGTAATCATTACCTATCATTTTTACCTTCCAGTTTCTCTTGGCGTTTTATCCGGTGCTTCATACATAGAGTATATATTAAAGATCAAATCAGAATGGAGTAGAGAGATATAGATATGCTCTTTCTTTTTCTATCCGTAATTCAGGCCTTCTTGATCAATCTCTCTCTTATTTATATATTATATCTATGGTCTTCACAGCGCATCTGACAATTCTGAAAATCCATTTCCAAGCTAGGACGGGCGAGTAATAATAAAATCATATAATAATGATAAAGTTATTGATGTTATCACAATATTTACATATGTTATCCATGATTTTTTTCTGCTTTTTATTTATATTATATCCACCAATTTAAAATTGATCTTGTGCGTGTCTGAGATAATTCAATTCTTGTTTACACCATCTTTATATAATAAAAACCAACGGAGTATTGAAAAAATGGTATCGAGTGATTTAGTCATTCACTATCAAAAAAACCAATATACATTCTCGGTAGCAACAGCACAGGTGAACGTACTTACGAATATGAGTGGATATGCGACGTTGGACAGCTAAATCGGCCTACTAATGGAATTCTTTATGTCCAATATACCATCCAATTCTTCTTTAATAAATAAATTATGTAACTCGGTTTGATGTTTACAACGCTCTTTTCATTGAAAAATCAGATTCATATAAAATATTTTCTTAGATATTTAGTCGTACAATGGAAATGTGATGTGAAAAAGAAGGTTCGTTAAGGCATTAATAATTCAAAGAAAGCTATAAGTATTCAATTATAATTATTTTCAAAAACTTATTAGGTAATTATTATTTAGTAATTTATTAGACTTATTGTTATATAGAAAGTCAATAATTTTGATTTATGTAGTATGAAAAATGCTGTGGGAAACTTGATAAGACTGTTCACAGCTTTTAATCAATAAAACATTTCGATATTATAAAAACTGAATGTACCTTGCTTCTGAGGATAAATCATATTTCATAAACACCTTATGTACGTCTACTGGCACTTCTGGATTTTACAAAATCAGAAAATTTAATTTCCTATTGGTATTTCAGTACCAAAGCAAATATCTAATGATTATATCTTCTATATAACCCGATTTACCCACATCATAGAAGACACTAATGTTTCACAATGAGATCCTACAACTGCATCAAAAATCCTTCAAGCAAATCTCGAAAGGCTACAGCAATAGTTAAGAATATAGTGAATTCAAGTTAACGAATCTAATTCCATACACGAGACCTTCACAAACAAACGAGAAAATTGTCCCTCCCTTACAATAAACGAACATAAATAAAGACTAGCTTGCATATGTGTAACTAGTGCCATGGGATCATGCCCAACAGATGCACCAGATAAGATTCTAGATCTCAAAACTCTTCATATAGTAATAGAAAGTGTGGCGAAAAAAACGTCACTCAGAATAATCAGAGAAGAAATTAACAAAAAAAATGACCAAACTTGGAACATGTCTCAGGACGAAATAACAAAACAAGTTTCTTTTTTGCAATAGAAGCAAATGGGATCAAAGCAGAAATAATTAGAAATGCCATCAAATGGTACACGGATGGATTTAAATTAGCTGACAGAGCTCGAATAGAGCTTAGAACCAAACACTCTAAAATCCTATCAAGCATTTTCAGGTAGAAATATATGCTATTCAAGAATATGTCTAGTTCAATTCAGAAAGAAATTATCGCAAACAGAAGATGATCATTCTGTGTAAGCTACAATACCCAAAAATTAAAACTAGTTTGTGAATTTCTGGACAATATTGCAATGGATTCCGGGAGACACTGGAGTTGAGGCAACGAAATAGCTGACAGATTCGCTGATGTAGGTGCGACCACCTCTCCATAGAACCTGAACCTTTTTGTGATATCAGCTACAGAACGACAGAAAAAGCATCGGAAAAGCAGTTAGATAAAGGTAAAATTGGTAACTGGGACAATCTACAGGGGCTGAGACAGGCAAATTCTCTTCTGGGAAACTATAACCAGAGAAGTTCTGCTGAACGTATCACCCTAAATAAGAGCAACTTACGAATACGAATCCTGTCGAGACACTACGGAACTCCAGGAACCTAGGAGCATATGAAATAGAAGACGAAGATCTCTGGCAGCTAGAGCAATCCCACATTTGATCTTTCTAATAGGAGTGATATTAACAGATCAGCTGTAAACACTAAGATTCCCAGTAATGCAGTTAGAAAGGGGGCCTCACACTGTATATAAGACAGATAAGTAACAAGGGAAGCAAAATTTTAAAGGGACATATGAGATATGAGCCATCCTATATTCAATATGTCCCTGAGAATTGCTTAAAAAATAAAAAAAAACTCACTACTCTGGACACTTTGATTGTTGTTTCTACCACTTAATATCCTATTGAAAAAAATGCTGTGTCAAAGTTACGTCAATCAATAGCAAATTTTAAAAGTCATTTTGTAAAATTTCAAGTGTCTGGTGTGTGAATAGGCGTCAACTATCCTATTGTTGCAGAATATTTTGACACCTAGAAAAAAGTTGATACTCAATTATTTACATTGAAGTGGCTTTTGTATATTCAGACAATGTCACTAGAATGTAACTGTCGATATTTGCGTCGGGTATCAGCTGTTGAACTATTATCTTTTGTTGAAATATCAATTATAATAGTGACTTTATATGGTATTAGTATTTTCCTTTTTTTGTCTCCAAATACAATACATTATTTGCTATAATAAAATGGAAAATCATACGGATATATACAGACTTTTGATACAGTAGAACTAGGGTCAGAATTGCCTCAATGAATGAAGTTTTTTGCTACTTTGATATTATGGTTTTAATGGCATCTACTACTATTACTAATTCTACTCTTAAAGACAGATATTTTTCTACTGGATATTTCTCCATTACTGCACTCTTAGACAAGGAAAGAATGGACGTGTATATTCTGATTCCAACTGACTACAATCATCTGCTACCAGTGGTAGAGCACAGGGTAAATTGGGGGCTGTTTACTTTGAATTTGACAAATCTGATTATCCGAATTTTTACAAAAATTAATTAATTTCCAATCCATTGGAGATGGTAACGTTTAGCAGGTAGATTGTATCATTCTATGTGGGTCATTTCGAAAATTTAATTTCTTAATTTGACGAAATTACATTGTTTTGCTATGTAAAAAAAAACGTGGTTCTTGCGAGGCTGCATTGAAATTTTTGATATGAATTTTCTATGGAAAATTTTTATAGGAGCACCATTTTATCAACAAAAGACCTTATAAAGCATTTTTCAATTATTTTATTAACCAATTTAAGGTTTTTACCTTTCTAATAAACTACGGTGTCGCAAAAATTGGTTCTAATGATATGCAGATACTGATTCAGAAATCCGAAAGTCATTTAGGCAAGTCATTCAATATTTTTCACCTTGTATGGCACTTAACGATAGGACACATTAAAAAATCGATTATGCGAAGGCATTGTTAATTAACTGCTATTATTAGATGATGCCACAAGTGCCCTTTTGAAAAATACGAATGGTTTAGTGCCTGGTACCGTATTACGAAGTGTGTGACAAATTTTAGTTGATACACAGTCAAAAATAGCTGCTATGTACACAAAAATTTCTCATTGTTAATTCCAAATATAATTTTTGATTGTAAATTACAAATCGTCAATTAGAAAAAAGCAACTACCAATTTTGTATTTGTGTTTGACTCATACAAATTTACGTCTGGATTGTTTTAAAAATTTCCGCCTTCGATTTGTTAGACCGTAGGGTGAAAATCGTTGTCGAATCATCTCGCTATAAAATGTTAATCGCAGTGTTACTAAGTTGAAATTTCTGGTACCGTTGGCTATATTCGTACTGAATACACTAACACACACTCGTGAGTATTGGTGTAGTGGTGGTGTGAACTGTGTCTTCAAAATCAAAGTCTTGGTCATTGTTATCTTCCGATTATTCCAAAGGAGACAATTGTCGACCTCGAATTTTACAAGAGGATTCTGAATGGTTTAAAAAATGATGTGCGATTAAAGGAGTCATTCGTAAATTACGTCACACGAATTTCATGATTTTTTGCCCCCGTCCTTCACACAGCTGGTCTTACCCTCCCTAGTATCATACATATTTTACAAATTACATTTAGAAATTATTGAATGAAAACAGAGGTTCCGAAATCAGTTTTATCACCATTTTTTAATAAAATTAACATCAAATCGAACAATTACAAAAAGAAAAAATAATAATAGAATGATTTAAACTTAAAATCTTGAGTCTATGAACTTTGAATCCACTCCTTCAAATTATTTACAACTGGCATCGTAGCCACTTCGATTTCGTTTGGGTTGATTTCAGAAACATTAGTTGTGTCAACATTTCTTTCAACCAGCCATAAAGCGTCATCGTCATCATCCACATAAAGAAGTTTTCTGGCACGTTTAGCAGCAATTTTTTGAGGACGAAACTTCGCAATAAGTAAAAATTCGTGTTGCATAAATAATTTCTTGTGTTAGTGGCTTTGTATAATGCAAAATATAGTTTATGGTAAAGATTACTTAATTTACTTTTTTTGTTTCGAGAGAGATTTTTACGAAAAAAGCATCTGAAAGCTTCCGAAACGGTAGAAAGACTATCTAGAGAAACTGTGAAAAATTTCAGCTCTCTAACTTAATAATAAAATTTTTTATAGCAATATTCAGGTTATTTCTTCTAAATTTTCTTCTGTTTTAAAATTAGTTTTAGAAGACTAAACATATATAAAAGGTCTAAGAAATGAGGAATTAAAAATATTTATTCAGGTTTATAGGTGAAGCATTTTTATATGTTCATTTTTAATTTTTGTTTTTGCATATAGAAGGAAAGTATACAAGTTGGGAGACAATGTCTAGAGCAAATATAACAAGCGTAATTTGTTTATGTCATGAACCTGTACTGATTTGTATTGTAAAATATTTTAACAGTGTAGTAAGGTGGACTGTGACAAATTCTCCCTAATAGTTTGTCTCTTCTATTAACACCAGCTTCTATACAAGCGGCCACTTTAAAAATTATTTTCTATTTGTTCCAGTCTGCTTTGTCATTTCTTATGTCTCTTTTCTAATTAGATGCTTTTAAATCTTAACAATATATGTATGTAGCTTTTAATATTCTGTTTATTTCTGTGTTAAATACCGTCTAGATGCCCACACATTCTATTTAAAAAAATTTAGGACGAGAATTGAACGAAGCGTTTCAAAATATTTTTAGGCTACTTTGTGGAGAAATTTTTTAGTGACTTCTCTATATATGGCTGTATAAAAATTGAAATGGTATACTGCTGATAAAAGTTCTACTAATTGACATTATAAATGAAAGTTGTCAAAGTTTTGTTATTGAAATTCATCATTAGGTACCATTATCAGTTAAGACACCTGCAAACAATACGGAATTTCCCATGATATTAAATGATATCTTTTTATTAAATCTACAATATGATGGTCGCGATAATGTGGTGCAAATTAAATTGTTAACTTGCATATTAAATATACATAAACAAATGAGACATAAATTAAGAGCGCCGTGTAAATTAAAATATTAAGGACTATCCACACATATCCGCGACGATGCGGCACCGTTGCTCTCCGTGTATCGTAGCCTCCGGTGATAAATTCTTCTTTACCATTCACAAAGTACCGTACCTTTCCGTAATCGAACGTATCTGCTCGAGTTATCTTAGTTTTCTCATTACAATGAATTTCACTACAGAAGACTTCGCAGCAATTTAGACGAAGAAGAACAGAAGCGAAGAAGACACTGGGTTCTTTCCCATATGGATGCTTCGAGGTCAGAAGAAGAATTTACGACCTTTGTATAGAGGCTTGATGGTCGACTTATGTGAATTTTATGCATACTTTCGAATGAGCTAAAGCGCATTCATCAGATATCTTGCTAAAGGTAATTCGTTCTAAACGATTTCCCTTAGCTACCGGATGGGGTACTCAACTGTTCAGTCAATAGTAACCGAAGTGATGCCTGAACCATCAGAAGAAGATTGGAAAAGTATCTCACAGGAGACCATTCGAATTTTCCAAATTGCATCGGGGGTGTAGATGGAAACATATCAGCATACATGTTTCACTAAAAAGTGGATTTCAATTTTCTAATTACAAGAATTTTTTTTCAAATGTCTTGTTTGGTTTGTTTGATGCTAATTACAGTTTTATTGCTGTAGATGTAGGTGCCTATGGCAAAAACAGGGGTATTTTACCACACGTTTTACTCGCTGATGAGGTTTTTTAGTTGAAACCGTACATTATGCGCCCATAAACTGGTCAGGAATTAGACAATTAGACGATCCAAAACTGATATTCAATTATCGCCTGAGTCGTGCCAGAAGGGTTTCGAAAAATGGGTTTGGAATCTTGGGTCAAAAATTCAGATAATACAACAAACGGATTCAGTCATTACCTGCAAATGTGGACAACATAATACTAGCTACCTGCGCTTTACACAATTTCATACGAAAGTATGAAAGGTAAGAGAGTGCACCAGTCATCAGTGGAGACACTTATGGCAACGACTACAGTCCAGTCAACACAGCACTAAGGAACTTGTCTCACAAAGGTGGAAATGCCACCAAACACGCCTTTTAAATTAGAGATGCATTCAAAGATTATTTTGCTTCAGAAGCAGGATCAGTTCCTTGGAAAAATCAAGCTATTGGTGGCTGAGATCAATGAGTCTGTTGATGACGTTTATTACGTCCTTAATTGAAAGTTGGTTAATTGTTTGTAGGTACTACAGTTTTTCATAATGTATTTACTATTGCGTATAATGTTTTTGTATTTTGTAATAATGAAGTAAATTTTGTAAGATAATAAACTCAAAAGCTCACCATCGACATTCATTTTTAGACCAATCTCCTGCCAAATTCTTCCTTTCCAATCGGCACTTGGGTTTCCCGAAACAACTCGATGAGAAGCTCGCTGTTCATATTACAAAAATGTAGTGCACTTAGAAAATATCGGAAATTGAATCGAGCAAACTTTTTTCACGTCCGTATTTAAACTGAAAATATCGGCGAGGACTTATTTCTTAGTGGATACCGGAAGGGCACTGAAAGTGTCGGAGAGTCACGTTACCTTTCATGTTTTAATACGCACCATATTTCCCCCCTTAGTTTACGGTTAAGGACACGATACGGTACGTCACGTCACGGCACGGATATGTGTGAATCGACCTTTAGCTGTGAAAAATTATAGGAAGTTCAAATTTGACACATAAATATTCTCCATTACAATCGAAAAAACAATTAAGAGAAAGTAGCAATTATAATAATTATGTCAAGGTAGATAGCGACAAAGAAATGAACTTTGTTATCCTCCTTACTTTCTTCGAATCTTCAATTCTCAGTATGTGGTCTAACTACATTAATCTCACGGCTACAGTTACTCCTACAATATGTTCTTTACATTATATCGTCTCGATGTCAAAGTTTATTTTCTCTCTGTATGATGGAAATCGGTGTCGAAGAAGTTTATGTTCAATTAGAGAAAACAAAAAGATATTATTGAGTGCAAACGCAGCATTTTTAATTGGATGACCCATCAAATGTAATTCACATTATCGTTTTCGATCAATTTTTTTTAATATACGAAAATCGATGAGGAAATTATCAATATTTTGATGTTTTTGAGTGTTAATTCTACTACTATCACATAAATGATATATATATATATATATATATATATATATATATATATATATATACATTAACAAACTAAAATTTCGAAAGTCACTCTTCAATAATTCAGTATTAACAGCTATAGGCAGCGTCGAAGAGAAGGTTTAATTATTTTGATTGTAGATACGTGAACGACACTGGTCGGTGTGTGAACTGTTTCAAAAGCCATCAAATCCGGCCAGTGACAACGTATCGATAAAGGATTCAGCAACGTCATCCTCTTGATTAGGACAGATCTTGGTGCCTCTGAACCTTCCCATGATAGTGCAGAAACATTTTATACAATGTGTGTCTACACTCAGAAAAATCAGTTAACTGTGGAAATGAGTTTATGATGACTTAAACTCATACTCATACATAAACTCCCTCTGATAGAAGTTTCGATCGATGGTCGTTTAGCAGACGCTGGACTTATTATAGAATTTGGTAGTTCATTGTCCCTGATTCAAAGTACTAGCTGGAGAAAACGTGATAAAATGAGGAGTAGTTTTAAACATTTATTCAAATAGTTTCTATTCTTCTTGTCGGTAGATAAGGCTGATATGCTTTGAGCTTCTGTCTACGACTAATAATAGTGTATTTCCACGCAGTTTATGATGGGGATTAGAGAGAATGAAGCATGTTTTATTGTCAAAATATTATTCGAAATTTGTAGAAAAGAGCTAATAAATAACTACAAAACATAAATATAAATAAAGATGAAAGAGTCAATACTTTTAATCCTCTCAGTAGTAAGTCCTACTGTTTAGTGTGACTAAATATCTAATAACTCTCTTTTGTAGTTTGAAGATTCACTTAAATTGAGTCGCACGTAACTCAGAAGGCAACAACATATCGGAGATGCAACTCAAAAAGTGAATGTGCACAAAAGTCTCAGAAGTACCTGGCCTGACCTTGAAAATACCACAATCTGTATATTCCAAGTTTAGTATTTGTTTCGCAGCCAAATAAAGCCAAATTTTTGCGACGTTTCATAACCATGGATGAACGTGAGTCCATCACTTAATACCCGAAACAAAAGAATAATCAAAACATTTTAGGATGCGCCTGGGATAATTTTCATTGACTATCTTTAAAAAAGAGAAATTATCAACGGAGAGTACTATGTGAACTTATTCAATCAAATCAAATCAAACAGAAACGAGCACATTTGGCTTAGAAGAAAGTGATGTTACATCACGATAATCCACCAGCTCACACATCCGTTATTGCAAAAGCCAAAATTGATTAATTGAAGTTTGAATTGCTCCCTCAAACATTCTATTCGCCAGATTTAGCCCCAACGGATTATTTTTTGTTCCTAGACTTTGAAAACTAGCTCAGTGGTCAAATATTTGTCAGCAAAGAAGAGGTGATATCGGCAGTTATTGTCTATTTAGAGGAGCTTGATGATTCTTATTATATAAAGGCTATCGAACCTTTTGAACATCGTTTGGAAATGTGTATGAAGCTAAAAGGAGATTAAGTTGATAATAAATATATTTTTTTCCAAAATTTTTGTATTTTTTCTGCTGGACCAGGTACTTTTGGGACCATTAGGAAACTGATTTTATCGCAATTTAACTTCTTAACTACATATGTAACTCCCATTTCATAGAATTGTTAACTACAATAAGCCCTAGAATTTTACAGATTGATTAACAGAAGGAATAATATAGGACCTAGTACAGAGCCTTGGAGCACTCCACATTCTATTGGATTGCAAGAAGACATCATTGTATTGTACAACCTGACTTTGGTTGGTAAATTACACCTCTTGACATCTTGGTATTGTCAACTACATAATCGACATGGCTTTGGACGTCTGTTTTTGTCCCAGATGACTTCCATATATTTGACATATTCGACCAAACTGATTTCTCTTCCTACTATGCTAATGTTATCTGCTAGCATATTTTTTGTTTTTCACGACCTAAGCTTGTACCTTCTTCAATCTTGATCTTTGTACAATTGTCAATTTAATCCATGGCTTCCTGAAGTTTCCATGTCACGATGGCTTCCTGGAGTCTTCTTGTTACTATTGTAATGTAGAAAATTCGTAATGATGTTGTCGTCCGTCAAGGAGGAGGCCACGTGTAGATGTTGTAAAGCACCGAAACGAGAAGTACTCTTCGTGCTACTCCTTCTTCCATATATCCACGAGAGAATCATTTTTTGATCAATTAGAAAAAATCTTCTACCATTCTGGGATGGTGAAATAGATATTTGATTATTTTTTCTTTACTAAGTAAAGAAAATTGAATAAATAGATATTTAATTAGTCACTATCAATGTCGTTTCTTGTAATATAATGATGTCGAAGACTTTGGACATAGTCTGTCAACTACTTTCATGTAATTGTGTAATTGCGACATGGACGATAATTACCAATACATATATTATTAAAATTGCGAAGAAAGAACTTTTCTCAGTGTATATAATATATGTACCGCTGTTGATGTCACTTTTTCAACTTTTATTATGAATACGACACATATCTTCTACTTCGAGATGACAATTTAAACTGGTTAAATCCAATGAGCGCTGTTTCTATTGAAATATTTCCAATCATCTAACGTATGTTGATTTATATATACGAGAAGAAAAAAATTATGAATAAAAATAGAACGATCTAATTACAAAAACTATTTTGTTTCAAAACAATTTGGAAAAGTGGAGAATGGAAAGTTAAGTTAGCTCGTTCTGATAGGATCACATCAATTTTCAATGAAAATGACTAAAAAATTTTTTATTAAACTTATCATCTTATTTTTATCATTTTCAACGTTGCTTTTAGATAAATATAATAAAAAGTATTGATCACTACACGTCCAGAAATGGATTTTTCCGTGCTTGCATTAATTTGTCACGCGCACACGAAAAAATTCTTATTTCCAGACTCCTAATGGAATATAATAATAACTCACTCTCATATTGGTAACCATTCTATACTTTTTATGAAAATTTTAATATGAAAAACAATGTATCTATCTTTGGTTGTATCGTATTGTGCCAGTACCACTGACTAATAATCAGTGTTTGCTTTAGTCAGTGTAGCCAGTGCTCAAACGAAGCTGAAGTTAATTTTCTTCTGAAGTAATATTCATTTTTTAATGTCATAGTCTTTTGAAGGTCTTTAAGAGAGGGGCGTAGCTCTGGCAACCACAATTCAAATGATGCAGTGGCAACTCATAACCTGTTTCATTGACTTGCAACAGAACCGAACTACAATGTACAAAATACTAATATTTCATTGATAAAGAATATTCAAGGTTCATTTGTTTAGTCTTTTATTATCTTAGTCAATTGGTCAATGCTTATGGACAAACCGAAAGTCTAACTATTTTTTTTAAATAACTACAATAAGTGGGAGTTCTTGAATAAATGAGGTTAAAACTTGTAGAGAATCCTTATCAACGGGATTACTCTCCACTGTCAGACTCGTCCTTATTTGTTTGCTAATAACAAAAAGCAAACGAAAATTATCCTCAATTTTCAGTAAAATACACAAAATTTTGTAGCGCCTAGAGGGATCTTAGGGAAAATTCAATTCCAGTGACAAAACTAGATAAAGTGTTCATAATTCAATTTAAACCGAATTTTCAAGTGGAAATCCTGAAAACAATTATAAACAACTGTTTTTCTTTCATTTTTTACTTTTTTTATATGTTTTTGTTGATAAATCTTCTTCATGTTAGATCTCTTTATCAAAATGAACACCGAAATAGGTCTAATGTCAATATTTTTACCTTTTTTAAGAACTAACTTTCAATTAGAAGAGATCTTAGATCTAGATGATCAATCAAGTACGACAACTGCATTTTGAAACTGAGTAAATTATTTGTCATCATCACACAGTTTGTAAAACCCACTGTTACTGGGGATATCATAAAAAAATCAGATAAAAGACCACCAGTACGGATTTTTATGAAGAATTATAGAAGAGGAGCACATAATAACCAACATTATCAATACTACATTAGAAACAAATAAATATTATCATACCCCATTTGACTGAACGAATTGCAGGTTAGAGCAACTGCTTATGTAGAAATCTAAATGGTACCTACGATAGTTGATAAAAAACTTTGAAGACATGAATAACATGACTACAGGGTGAATGGATTGGCCGGAGCAGGGTTTTCTGGAGAATACCTCGTAATAAGCGAACATGTCATCGCAAAAGAAACACAGTAATATTAATCTGCACTGAACCTACAAGAACTGGTGAGTGATTACTACAAGGTCCGTTTGGGTTACCCGGTCTCCCAGGAAAGAAGGCCTACTACGAGGTTGATTTTCTCGTCAGATTAGAATGAGAAAATGGGCTTAGGACCTATTTGTGGTGCAGCCATTACATCTCTCAGTACTCTGCTCTGCAGAGATGGATGAATACAACTATTAACAAGCTGAGGTACATATAGATGAGCCTTAGGCTTTTCTTAGAAAAAAATAAACGTTCTAATCAACATGCTCCTTATTACATATTAGTGGCCTTCATTTGAAATTGGAGGCGTCAATCAAGTGATCAGCAAGTTAACAAGTCATGAATAACAATTTTGAGAAAATGTGAAATTTTGAGGTTATCCAGTTTATTGATACTTCCAATTGGATGAGAAAATAAAAATAAATAAAAAATTGGAATCGGTTAATTGAATTTCGATGTACAACAGATTAGAGTGTTTATTGCTAAAAGTTACTGTTGATTATAACTCTTGTCACAATTTCTACCTGCAGTCAAATACCTAAGGTGGTGATGACAGTTCATTGTTTATTCATTCCCTTCAAACGACAATTTCTTGTTTCGTAGAAAGTGTAAACAAAGTTCTGATCGTTTTTGTTATGTTTGTGGACACATGGTAGATTCATCAAAAAGTGCATATCTTCATTATTTTTTATTTCCTGTTGCAAATCAAGATTAAAAAGGGGTGCCTCCACCTTACATCTTTGGTGTTACGACGACATTGGGATTTAATGAAAAAAATAAAGCAAGTATTATATAAGCCCATATCATGTTCGAAGGATCTACCACATCCAGTGTGTCCCGGTAAATCGAGTGCAAATATACTAGATGACGATGAAGGTGATGTTGAATTCAAATCGATTTCTAGTGATTCTGACAAGTTCTTACTTTAAGAAAATACTCCACGTTTAATTAACCAAGCAGAATTACTACCAAACAAAAAAATAATGATTTTTAGAAAAAGGATCAGAATTTTTCAAAAGAGAAGGTGGGTATTGCTATGTTCTTGGAGCAGTAAATCAAAACAGAGTGAGGGTTATCCATAGACTAGTATAAAGGACACCAATGAAAAGTGTACGGCGACCTCAAGGTCATCGATATGTCATTGGAATTGTAGGGTGGTTACACAAAATAATGCTGTTTCCTTTGATTTTGGGACAGTACATCATTATGTAAGAAAAGAATGGCTATTCGGAATGAATTTATTCCGGGCATAATGAACATTAAACGCAAGCTGTTAATTGATCCCAATAACATCATTCTATCCCCTTTGAACATTAAATAGGGGCTAATGAAAAATTTTGTGCCTTCATCTGTTAATGAAAAATTTGCTTGAAAGGCATTCAAAATGGATAAGGAAATTTTTTTGAGAAACATGACAATTACAAAGAAATTATTATCGATTTATTGAAAAAATTTCATAAGTTGGAAAATAAACATGTCATGTCAAGTATGGAAACCGTGTAAACTAATGTAATAGACCAACCAAAGGTTCATGTTGACCTCAAAGAGGTACATAACCAAATTTAATTTTAAAGGAGTTACCTTTAATTTTTTTTTTCGATATTTAACGACTTTGGGTAAATCCGATTCTGTACTGAACGTCGACTACACTTTAGGGACACCAATTTTATTTGAGGTGTCAATGGATATAGTTTACTACTATCCAGAGTATTTATGAGCTGTTGTTCAAGTGCGGTTTGGAACAAAGGGTTTATTCTTCAACGTACAATATTTCATTTTAAATAACAATGTTTATATATCATTGAAGCTGACTTGCTTTATTTAGATGTTTGTGTAATAACAAATCCTTTAGACAACAACCGTTTCACATATTGAACTTTACACGACCTTATGTCACTGATATAGGAGGTAATAAATTTCAGAATACAGCGCCATCTATCAGCTTCTGTACATTTAAGGTAAAAGATACATTACCAATATATTTTGATGAATTCTCAAACCTGATAGCAGATTATTTGTTCAAAGGACTTAGTAGAGTTTACAAAAAAGGCGTTATATTCTTTTGTGATAATTTTCGTTCAAAGAAATATATTCAAAACATCTATTTCTTGTTTTTGAAATCATCCCGTAATAATAAATTTATTTTTTGGACTTGCGTTATTATTTCGACGTTTCAAATCAATTATTCCCGAATAACATTCATTACACTAACAATATTTTGTATGGTCAATTGCACTTCTTTTTTATGTTATTTTTATAATAGATAATTGTCTTTCGATTACCTACAAGATCTGCTCAAAAATTTACTTTATACTGTAGTTTATCAATAATTTTGAATTTTGGAAAGTTCAAACATCATTAAACGTCTTGGCACGGCCATATTAGCTGCATATACGTTGTTATACGATTTTTCTGATACATTACAAACTGTATATTATAAGAGTAATCATATGACGCCATATTTAAATACGACAAAGTCCTAGAATATTTGGAAATAACTCATAATGAATCTTTATTGTACAAGCGAGTTATATCACTGCATTAAGCGCAAAAAATCGATTAAAAGTCACCAAACAATCACATGTCTATAACGCAAAGTTCAATAATGCGGCAGCGGCTAAATACTTTTATGGCTCGATAGGGAGGAGCTTTACCGATCCACAAGCTTTGATTGGTTAAACCTTATTGTTATTTTGCGATTAATCTATGCGTTATAGACATGTGATTGTTTGGTGATTTTTAATCGATTTTTTTCGCTTAATGCAGTGATATAACTCGCATGCGAAAGTTTTAAAACACCCTGTATATCTCAGATAAAAATAAAGATGGTCGTTCTGCACTCGTTTTAATCTACCAACGCGGAGTACACCAAGTAATTGATTGGTGGTGGCAGAAGTTGATTAATAAGATTTGATAAATTTGTAACATGGCGGTTGATATATTTGGAAAGGACACTTTAATGTGTTTGTATACCGAACCGAGTACGAGAGTGGGCTTTAGAAAGGGTTTGCTGTTAGCTGGCTGTCTTCGGGCCATTTATATACATCTTTCTTCTCGACATGCAAATCATATAGCGGACCCCGGATTTTGATTGATCTATTCATAAGATTGATTATATGGAGGCCGAGCATATTGTCTAATATATTCAAAACTGTTTTCAATTGTTTTATGAAATATTTTTGACGTAATTCACTCAAACGAAAATATTTTATCCCTGTAAAGTTTTACTTTTAGTAATAATAATTTGTTTATAACTATTTGAATAATTTCATTATTATACATTCTTAAACTGAATACACCACTGAATACACTACACCAACACTCACATTTACACTGTCTGACGCGCGTTTCGATAACCAACTTATCGTCTTCAGAGACTCAGTCTCTGAAGACAATAACTTGGTTATCAAAACATTGGATCAAATGCATGCCCAAGTGTATTATAGATTATAAATATTTGTTTTCGTTTATTTTAACAATTAAGTACCAACACTCGTAAAAATACTAGTAGTATACTGAATTTTTGAACTAAAACTTTTTTCAATCCCTCTACATTTTTATGTGTATTGCTAATGATTTGTATATTAAGCATAGTCGACATAGGGGGCCTTGAAATTTCTTACCGCTTGTTTCGGTTAGCACCGTGGAATGGGCAAAAGTGTTTCATAAATGGTCACTCAATCATCGCCAGGCAATGTGCCAGTTTTATCAGTTTTGCAAGTTAGCTGGCAAAAGGAGAAACCTGGAATTCTACCAAGAAAACAATACATCGCTTAGGTAAGGCAATATTTTGCGATCTGCTAAGCGTTCTGCTAGAAAACATTTTACTTGTTTAATGATACGGATCCTCCATGGGAACTGAAATTGAATCCTTATTATTTAGCTTCAGCGGAGATCCAGGTAATTATCGTGGTGCTATTCTTATTTTCTTCAATGTGTTGAGGCTACTTATATCCTTCGTAATTTGATCATCACCTTGAAAAGAACTTTGGTCAAGCGAATAATCGATATAAGGTTTGAGTCTCAACTAAGCTAGTAATTTATTTTACGATAATATTATTTTTGATAAGTTTCATTTTTTTGGCAATATTTTTTGTTTGTAATAACATTTTTTTAAATTTTAAATTAACATTTTCAGTAAATTTCTGTAATAAAACTATGGCCCTGCGCCTCTGATAAAAGCTATAGGTATTTGGTAGGTATCGGGTTTGGAATGTATCATAAAGTTTTAGAATACACCGGTTCTATGAGAATTATGCAATATTTAACAAACTTTTACCAGCGGCGACCAGCCAGAATCGGTAGAATGCTAGCAAATATGTAAATTGATTTTTGGGAGCTCAACCTCTACGGCTCAATTTACCTTAGTTTCAAATGGATTTTCATAAAATTCCAAACAGTTGGTGTAAAAATTTGATAAGCAATTTAAAAATATTCAATTTATAAATTCATTGATTCCTTGATAAATATCTTTAACAGGAAATTTCGTAATATTTCTTGCAATAAGATTTTTTGATGCAAAAGATAGAGGGGAAGTTTGAAAACAACGATCCAGTCTTTCTGCACCTTCCACACTCTTATTAACTTGGGAGGAAAAAAAGGAAAATCATGGGATTTGACTTAGACGAACAGACCTGCTTTCAAGCTAGCGACGCCTGGAGGACTCTTCATTACATCTGCTAGGGCGAAGGCGATGGAGGAGACTACATTCCCTATCTAGACAACTATTACCAATTACCAATCAAGTATCATATACACCATGACCCAAAGGATCTCTTGTATTCCCCTTTCTTGCTGCGATACTGGGGAACTCAGTATTCACAGCTATATAGCGCTCCTCTTAGAAAGTTCAAAATGTAGGATTGCTGTAGCTGCAATAGATCTGCATCTTCTTTTTCATACGTTCCCAGATGTAGTGCTTTCGTATTTCGTAGATGCCGACACTTCGAGAAATTGAGGATAGGGGTTTTGTCCACAGTGCAATAGAATCTGAACACTAAATTATCTGCTAAGTCTAGCGTCTTCAGGTGTCATTAAGGCGACAGTACCCCGATAGAATTTCTGTTAGTATTCGTAGGTGGTTCTTACTTGGGTTGATACATTCAGTAGATGTTCTCTGGTTACAGTTTCCCAGGAGAGTTTTTGCCTTTCTCAGCCCCCGTGGGTTGTTCCAGTCATTGGTTTCACCCCTATCAACTTTTTCTCCAATGCTTTATTTATTATTCTGTCGTTTTTCTCCACTCCGGTGTGTCATGAAAACCATTGCAGAGTAACTTTCTTTTCTTCACTATCTCGTGCTGTTAATCTATCGTATAGAATTATCATCTCCTGTTTGCGATAATTCCTTTCTGTATTGAACTTGATGTTGACCAGGATTACGTAGTGTTTGCCCATTTTAGAACCATCCGTGTATCATTTGATGGCATTTCTAATTATTTTTAGTATAGTGTTTTAATCCCACTTCCTTCTACAGCTTAATAATGAAGTGAATTTTTTCTCAGAACTAAATTTGTTCTGGTATTTCTTCATGAGGTCATTTTTCTTGTTGATTCCTTTTCTGAATATTCTGAGTGACGTTTTTCCATCACGCTTGCCAATTCTATATGAAGAGATGGACAATTATAATCACTTATAGAGCAGCTATTGGGCATAATCTCGTGGTCCCGGTTGCACATAAGCAAGCCAGTCGTTGTACCTTTGAGAGTTTGTTCCTCGGGGTATTCAGACTAGTTCTGGTACCCCGAACCACTGATGATTAGTCTCACAATTGTCGTGTACATTCACACTAGGCTACAACCCCAATTCCTCCTTACGAAGTTTCTACATACCATCAAGGATCTCGTAGTTTTAGTGATCATCTACTTTTTCATGTTTGTTCCAAAAAAGATTGCTAACTAGAGTCCCTTCCGTTTTCCACTCAAAGACTTGCCTGTCCAGCTGGACTTTAGCTTAAGTTTTTTCTTCCTAGTGAAGGTAATAAGGTACGTCTTATTCGGGTTGACATTTAGTCCCACCGATCGACATCACCCTCTTGTGTCGTTAAGTCCTTTTTGAAATATGTCACAGAGTGTATTGGGTTCATTACACAAACCCTAGTTCTTAGAAAAACATCCAAATGGTGTTAAATCTTGGGATTCCACCTCTTCTATCAATTCACTGAATGGAAAGTTATTAAATTTGCAAAAACTGGTACTTCCAAGTTAATTATAAATACTTGTTAAATGGATTTAGTTGTCCCTTGCTACCTCAAAACTTATAAAAGTAGTATATTTATTAAAATAATGCTCAAGTGTCTGAAGCAAAGGGGTGAAATTATAAGCAGGCTGAGAATTAGAACAAGGCACTTTATAGTAGACGGGATCCCAAAGCGGATGTTAATTAAAACTTAAAACATGACAAAAATTACTGCTTTTAAATTATCTTATGAAATTAAACTTTTATTACTTGGCAAACATCAACTTTGTGAAAATTCACGAAACAATAAAACCATATAAAATTTTTGTACTAGAAGTCTGTTAATTAAGAAAATATACTGAAAAAACTTTGTTCCAGACCAAAGGAAAAGTTTATGTGCAAGAAAATTAAGAACAACGATCGAAGTGCCCAATAAGTTAACCATCAATAGCAACTTCTACTACACAAACACTAAGATGTGTTACAAAATACCTTTGTGAACATTACTCATACGTTTCAATCAATTTTCACTTGCTCATTGATTATCATAAACTGCAGATTAATATGTAGTTTAATAAATTATAGCAGATGCAGTTTTTCAAAATATTCGAAAACAGATACAGAGAATGAAAATCGACGCGACGTTGATATGAAAGAAGGACCTTTATTCTTATAATATGCTTGAAGGATTCGTTTTAAAAGTGCACGGGGAACGTTTCACTTAACTAAGCATCGGACTTCCGATTTTGGTATTACCGTCGCTTTGCGCATCGTTTTCAATAATTTCGTCTAGCACACTTTGGCATCGTTAACATTTCACGTTGTTTGGTCGAAAATAAATGAAAAGGATTCGTCCATTCCAGTTGATAAGTGATTTGATTTTCTTATTCATTTTTTGCTCTTTCGCTACAAACCTTAAATGCTTGAAAAGGATTCGTTTTAAAAGTGCATGAGGAACGTTTCGCTTGACGAAGGGTCAGACTTCGTATTTGGTATTACCGTTGCCTTGCGCATCGCTTTCAATAATTTCGTCTAGCAGACTATGTCATAGCTAGAATTTGAGGTCGTTAGGTTGAAATAAACAAGAAGTCGTTCATTTTGGTTAGGTTAGGTGATTTGATTTTCTTATTCAGTTTTTATTGTTTTACTACAAAACTTAAAGGAGTCTATTTTCATAACAGTGGAAAAATTCAATTTCTCTATAAGATTGAAATGGAAATAGTTTGGGACTTTGGGAAAATCAAGTATCATTGCGAAGTTGAAACGTTATACACTCGTGAGCAAAAAAATTGACTCAAATCGCACGCTCGCGGTCATAAGAGTCTAGCAAAAAATCTGTAGCTTGATCAAACCACATGTCGTCATTTTTAAATCGAGAAAACCATTCATACACTTGAGTTTTCCCCATAGCATCATCTTTGTAAGCAGTTTTCAACATTAAAACAGTTTCAGCAGCGTTTTTATCGAGTAGAAAACAAACAAATTTGCCATCATAAAAAAACGAAGCAGCAGTGAAACAGCACTAGCAAAAACGGTCACTAGTGACGAACAGAACGTGGCAGGTCAACGGCCCGCGCGACACTGAACTGGCGACTAGTTGCGCTAGACAGGACCTAGCGGCAGAAATCAGTACTACAAAAGATTCAGCCATGGCAATGCTATTCTGGTTACTTTTGGGTACCGCCTCGTATAGTAAAACAAATACAGGCGAAATAGTTAAAAGGTTTTGGGTTTATTTATGGTCATGGATAAAACCTGATTCTACAACTATAAATATGCATCAAAACATTCCGCATAAAGAACTATTTGGAAAAGGGAAAATGATTAACTGTACTATTACTGGATATATTAAAAGAAAAGGAAACATTGAAAATAAATAGCCCTATGTGTAGAACAAAAATTTTATACCAAAACCTTGTCACAAATCCAAAAAAGCCATGTTCAAAGTCAATGGATTAAATTAGTAAAAACTACTTCCCCCAGATATCGTCCCTAATAACTACAAGAACTTTTTAGAACTGGGTTAAAATCCTCAAGGAAAAAAAGATAAATTTAACAAGGAAATAGTCGTTGAAACCAAATATTATTTCTATAAAAAATAAAAAGCGTTGAATTGATTATATCATTAACGAATGTTACAATCTTGATGGATGAAATAAAATGTTTTTGATGAATTTTTAATTTATACTTCAGAATGTAGAATATATTTGTTAAAAAAAATTCTTTTCGTAAAGTTTCCTCACAGTTTTTCCTTTTTGAAATAAATGACAGTGAGAAATATAATCATGTTAGTAGAATCGGAAAGTCGATCTAAACACTTTTTTATACAAGAGGGTAAAAACTTGTGACAGGGGGCATCCGTAAAGCAGTATCTAGGAGAATTCGGAAGTAGTTGCATCGATTGTAATGAAAGGGCGCAGGGCAATTTGTCCGGTAACATTTTGAGGGTTATTAAGTGTGACACACAGCTCCTTGCCGGACGTAATCTTTCTATTTTAGTCATCGTATATATCATACGAATTCCCCCAAGTAGAGGGTCCAATATAGGTGATAAAAATTCACGCTTCTTAAAATCCATGTCAAAAATATTCAAATTGGTTCTTTTTAAAGCTCCCATGAGAAACATTGAGGTTGACGCCAATTTCTCTGACATGAAACAATGAGACGACTTGCGCCATCGGGAACGCTCTACTCCTTTCCACATAAAAGGATCAAATTAATTTTTATCTTTTGCTGGATACAACCCTTTTCTTATATTACGGAATTAAACTGCATTTATACAATCTTACCAAACTTCTTCACAACACAATTCCCTTTTCACCCCACATTTAATCTCTCCAAAAATATATTCCCTGTTTATTTTTAAAAAGGTTATAACAAGCCCTATCAATTACATTGAGATTTATCAATTACTCGGAATGGTTTGAATTTGCCTTTTATTTCCATTTCCAAAATCGCATCAACCCTGGATCATTTAAAAATACTAATAAATGGAATTACATTTAACCAAAAAAATTCTATTACATCTAGTATCTGAAAATTTACTCCATAAATTACTTTTACTAGCGGTAATGCATATGCTGAATATAAAAATTTTAACAAACAGTTCAGTAACTTCAGTTCTCTATTCATAGAGAAACGAAAAAATTTGTCTAGCGATCATAAGGTTTTAATTTCAAAACTAATTCGAATGTTATGCACACGTACTCATTCGATATGTTGTTCAAAATAATTCGATAGTTATGAATAAGACTGAGAGTCATCATCAACATCTTGAGTTAATACACTCGTGAGCAAAGAAAATCAACTCAGGCTACACCTCGGAAATCGCAAGTCCCTGGCAATAAAACTGAACAAAAAATTATATTTTCTTGGTAAAATCTGATAAAAGCTAATATTATTAGCTTCAAATTGATTTAAAACTTTGTAATGTTTCTTGCTCTCACTGTCCCACAATTTGATATGATCCTTAAAAAAAGTTATCTACCTGATCCATCCACAATTAGTTATATTATAGACACAACAAGTGGTAGAATTGCTCAAGCGGTCACCCTATTGCTGTTACCTGAGCTTACGGTCATTACCAAGCGACTGGTAACTTTAATCGAAGACGCCGTTCTGGAAGAAAAATTTGTAAATCTTAGAGGTGTCATTATCAGCACATCGCTGAGAAATGGGGTCCAACAAGAGCTCAGAGAAATGCGAAGAGAGGTTGTGAGGGGTTGAAGAGGGTAAATGAGTCGATGAGTTTGCAAAAGACTGGGAAAAAGTTTTGCTCAGTTTTACATAAAAGTGAACGCGGCTTTTGGAAGGGGTTCCTGGATGATTTGAACTGGCATTTCAATAGAAGCAAAAATCGAGGATTTGCCACCGCGTAGCTCCTATGAACTTAAGAGAAAAGTTCAGGCTAAAAATACTGCATCGGCCATGAAATCGGCCCTAAAAACAGCGGTCACTAAAAAATGGGATAGCACCGAACAAGATCGATCTATAAAAAAGCGATTGGAAGCTGTCAAGACAAATTCAAGCTTGTATTATAACCTTTTTGTTTGTTCACGATTCCTCTTCGTTTGATATTTTTTCTTTACCAAAAAAATAACTAATAACAACATAAAGCATTTATTATAAATCTAGACTAATGGATTACTTGTTAGAGAATTTTGACCGTGAGTGTGTGGCTTGAGTCGATTTTATTTGCTCACGAGTGTATATTCAAACATAATTTGTTTATTTTATTGTGAATTGCTATATCTTATCTTGCCTCTGTGAATTGCATTTTATTGATCAGTACCAAATTTCAAAAATGTTTAGTGGTCATCTATAGTCAAATGTGCGACCAGTGGACCTGTGTCTATGCATAAGCAACGACGTCTTGAACTCGATGGGGCCCTAGAGGCCAACCCACTTTGATATGTATGATATACGATATTGTCTACGTATTGAATTTTTATATATTTATGCTTTTGTCTTCGTGTCTACAATAACTTTCGTTTAAGGAAAAATAATCGAAGTACAACGTGACAATATAGTGCATCTTATAGTTATAGTCCATTCGTATAGCGTTGCAAAGCCATTTAACCTAAGTAGAAACAATGAAAATAATATTATTAAAATTCCATTTTAATAATAGGATTAGCTATTACCAATTGCCCTTCTTTTGTCGGGTCTGGATATACTTAGTTAAGTCTTTCTACCCTTGTATGTAGTATTTCTCCTCCTCCATTCTTTTCAACCAATTTCTTTCACCTCACAATCCATTCAATATTTATTTTTTCTGTCGCTATCTTAACTTCCTCATTCCATGTTTTTTTACGTTTTGTTGTTTTTCTTTCGTATACTCTCCTATCTGTTTCATCTTCTCCCATTCTCGCAAAAATAGAAGCAGCGCTGCTAAGACGGTTTCAACATCTATCTGCGCTTCTTCTTTTTTAATATCTCCAGTTTTTATTCCGAGATTTTTGCTGTATGTGTTATTTTATTTCTAATCTTCTCCAATCGTCTTTTTTCTTCAATCTTCCTTATACATCTCTCATCTCCATGCTATGTATCTCATTTCTTTGTCTTTGTTGTTATATAACCGACTATTTTTTTAAAAATTTGAATGTTGAATGAATTATTTATTTGGTACCTCTTTCTTCGCCAGGATGGTATTTTTAATATTTCCAATGAGTCTTGCTGTCCTGTTCTCTTCTTTGTTTCATCCTCGATTCTTCCATCGTTCGTTATTTTTGAACCTAGGTATTTAAAGCTAATCACTTATTCCTGTTTTGTCCCATTTATATATATTTTATGTACTTTCTTCATCGTTGCTTATGATCATTGTCTTTCTTTTCTTCTCATTTATCTTCATGTTCATACGAGGATATATTGAAAAACTCTTACCCTACTATAGAACCAAACAAAATTTCAATTTCAAAATATTTTATTACTCAACATATTCTTCTCTTAATTGGATACATTTATTACAACGAACCTGCAACGTCTCTAGACCTTTAAAAAAATCATGTTTCTTCTTGCTCTGCAAACCAGACCAGAAAATTTACGACTTTTTATGTCATGGCAACTTGAGATTTGTATGCAGGGGTGTTGTATTGCAAAAACAAAACACATTTGGATAACTTTCCGCTTCTTTTCTTTTTGATTTTTTCCTGTAGAGGGGTCAGTAATGTCGAATAGTAATCTCCAGTTATTGTTCTACCCTTATCCAAAAAATCGATCATGATTACTCCATGGCAATCCTAAAAAACTGAAGCAAGAACTTTTCCAACAGTGTCGTTATTCTATCGCTTGTTGCTTTGTTTCTGGATCGTAGAAATGTACCCAAGTCTCATACATAGTAACAATTCGGTTTAAGAAGTCTACATCGTTTTAAAATCGACCGCGATGCTTCTATCCTTGCACGCTTTTGGTCAACATTCAAACATTTGGAGATCCATTTTACAGCAATTTTTCTCATGTCCAAATTGACGTGAACTATATAATGAAGGCGTTCGCTTGAATTATTCAGTGCTTCAGATCAGATCCGTTTTAGCCCAATTCGACGGTCTGATAAAATCATGTCATGAACTGCATCGATATTTTCGGGTACTGACACAGAAACTGGCCTTCCCTATCGGTCATCATCTTCAATGGAAGCTTGCAGTCCAATTTTTCACGGTTGCACACGAAGTAAATTGATCACCGAGGGTATTAAGCATATCTTCGTAAATCTGCTTACCTTTCAACTCTTTTTAAATAGAGGTAATTGATGATGGCTCGATAATTCAATTTTTCGATTTTCACAATTTCGGCGGTCGTCGTTTTACTTTTTTGACGTCAAACTTTACACTGACACTTCTAATAAGTTATTTTCGTTACTATGGTAACGCAATATTTTGTTTATGCATGGAACTGGTCTGCTCGGAGTTTGCGAGCTAAGGGTAAAGTTATTCCAAGTATCTGAGCCAAGACCACGACATTCATTTTAGTTTATTACAACAAACTGAATGAATTAGAGCGGTGCAACTACGATGGCGGGCGATTGAAAGATGGCGGGCGTTCAGTTGTGTGACTCTGACAGCTTAGCCAAGCTGTGGTCACTACAATTAAGACCGCCTGTTTCAATCTGCTTGATAGGAATGTGAAGCGACAAAAATAATGTCATAAAACAATTTATGGTTGTATGTATGGTCCATTTCATAACTGTTTGTTACTTTGAAAAGTGTTTTATAATAGGTGAAGGTGAGGTAAGGTGTGAAAGTATTCAAGTGAAAATATGATTTAGTTCCGAAGATGACATTGTCGTTTCAATTTGTATTCAATCTAACAAGATCTTCACACAATTTGCTATCAATTTCTTATGAATTTTCCACAAAAACGCACAAAAATCTAATGGGTAATTTTATTAATTCATTAAAACAAAAATATGAGAGATTTTTTCTTATGATGCAAATATACAATCTAGAATTACAATAATAAAATTTTTTGCTTAAGAAAATATTCACTAATATTGTTATCGGCCTATCAGACATGGTGAATCTGTCGAATCATTGGAAAGTAGTATTTTTATATCGATTGATTTGTTAATATCGTCTATGCCGTGACAACTGGCACTAAGTCTCAATCTACCAGAGGCGCGCCCCATTCATCCTGATTAAAAAATCTCCATCTTAAAAAAATGTTTCCAATCTGAAATCCGGAACAGAGCCGTAATTTCCTGTGGCTTTCGTGTCAACAGCTGTACACCAAACGAAAACGTCCTATAATGTCCAAGCTTTTACTGGAATTGTAGTGTCAACATGATTCATTGTTAGGAGCGTCGCTTTTCTTTTATTTCCCTTGTAATTACGAAACTTGGGGCTCCGACTCTTAATGTCTGCAATTTGTATCATTTAATGATCATATTTTTCTTCTTCGAATCATAACATCACAATAGGCGCCGGGATTCCCGAAAAAATTAACATAAATGAACACAGTTATCAATATTTTCACTTATATTTTGGTATTTTGTAAATTCCTCGACATTTTTTTCTATTTCTTTTAAACGGAATATGTTATGGTAATGGATAATGTCACTAAATATTTCTATTGGATAATGAAGCCACGGTACAAATGACTAAAACAACGAGCGACGAAATAAAACAACACATTAAGTTGTTTTTTTAGTGCTATTTCAGTTGGGCTGAAATGTTTTTTTGCCACAAAAATTCAAAGCAAAGTAGCAAAACTACCCTATGGACAACAAGAGACCACCTCTCCAGAATTCAAAAGCTGGCCTACATATATGGTTCACCCATTTCAGTGGGATAAACGAGCAGTCATTGAAGTGCCAAGCTCTTCTGTAATTTGTTTAGGTATGCTAAAGCATATTTAACGATAAGTATCAATGACAGAGCTACCCTGTTCCTAGATAGACAACTAGCGAAGATATATAAACACCATTCTGGGGTAGGGCTAAGACAAGCAAGACCTAGCTGAGGAAAATGACGGGAACAAATCGGAAGGATGCATTAGTCAGAACAAATCCGCGCTAAGAGATTTAACGGAGGTTCGAACAAGATATTGTCGCTTGAATGTGCACTTTAAGAAATTCAAACTTGTGTAAACAAAATAATGCAGATTCCAGAATATCCACTGTGGCATGTTTCATTTGAAAAGGTTTTGGACCTAAACTTGTAAAAGACGCAGCTTGAAAAATTCTGGCACTGTCCTGTGAAAAACTATCTCCTGTTGAGATCGTTCAAAATGTCGTAATAAAAGTTCAAGATGTTGATAGAGGGCGGCCTGCCTCTAGGGGTGTCTTACCTATACTCCTTAGAGTTAATGATTTCAGCTTGTATTGTAAGTTGGGGACCAAAGAGAACGTGTTCAAACGACTTTATAGTCGTAATGAGGTCAACGCAAATTCAAATTTTATGAACGCATCCAATGTTCCAAGTAGTTCATTAAACTTCATTGTTATACGAAAAAGTTGTAACCGTTGTGCCAATGAGATGTTGTACAATTCTAAATGCCACAATAATAGTGTCTGCAAAAACAAGTAAATAGCTGTATCTGCATAGAATGTCAGTTCATGAATCATCCAGAATGCGTCGAGGTCAATAATAACGGATACAACGGCGTTTATAATTGATTTTTGCGTCTTCGTTGTCCGTATTTTCTATTTCTGTTCCGTCTGTAGATCTTGGTTGTTTTCTGCAATAAGGACTTTTTCATCATCATATGCTCCTTCAGATATTTCCATTGTTTGCAGGTTCTTGTATCCAACACACATTAGAAATATATTGAAAAGTAATAGACTCAATCCCCCACCGCCATTGTTGACATTCAGGTGTCAGTCGGCGTTGTGCTACAGCCACGTAAACATGTCCGCCATCATTGATGCTTCCGCCAAGTGTGAATTGCGAAGTATGATTCGTTTTCTACAAGGTGAAGGCCATAATGGTGCAGAATTCCATCGGAGAATAAGCCGTGTGTATGGGAAAAAAATGGTGTTGGGCGTGAATGATTTCGAAAGTTCAAAGATGTGCATGGTGAAGGGCGCAAAGGACGCAAATCTGTCGTTTCAGATGATCTGGTTCAACGAGTTGACAGAATGGTTAAAGAAAACCGCAGATTCACCATTACTGCTGTGTCTACGGAACATCCAGGAGTGTCAAGATCTGTCTTATATTTTATTTGAATTCATTGGCGGCAACTTTACGTCGAAAAGTGTACCAATCTTTTGGTAATAAAATTATTGTTTTATATGAACTTGTCTTTTATTTATAGCCTATTGGAGGTTGAAAAAAAACGGTCCTCGTATTTATACCCTCTAAATGAATTTCTATTTATAAATATTGCTTCGATTATGCTTAAAGAATTTCAATTTCATTAACTCTTGTAATAAACTTTAAAAAAGATAAAACATGTTTCATATTATTTCTGATGATATTATCGAGACCATTATTTCAGTTTACGGCAAGTATTGTATAAATAACCATTCGATAAGGTGGGGTTAAAATCAGATACGTTGTCGCCTAGTCTGATGTGATTTTGAGCCTCCCATCCCGCAACTGACAAGTAATCTAGTAGGTCGTTAGGCTGATGTGTATTAATGGATTAATGCAGTATTGAACTGTCAACATACTCTTCACTCATCATCCAATAGCGACAATATATCGATCGCTCGCCATTTTGATATGCACTCTAAAATATAATTCACTGTCAATAATCCATTTCAATTCATTGGTTATAAGTAGTAACGTTTTTTTATTACTTTAGCGCTGCCGTTTCTTCTAATGGATGATATTATTGTAACCGATCTAATGGATTGTGTAACTACAGGGATTATTCAATAAGTATTAATTGAATGTTATGTCTATTATTCAATAAAAATATTCAGGATAATTTGTAAAACGTATATATATATATATATATATATATATATATATATATATATATATATATATATCGATATGAACACATGATAAAAACAAGTTGGTCATCTTATTGAATACACTGTTTACACCACCACTACACCAACGCTCACAATTGTCTGGCGCGCGTTTCGATAACCAAGTTATCGTCTTCGGAGACTGTTTTTAAACAGTTTACCTTCAGTCTCTGTGTATTCAGTATAAATATCGTCAACGGTTCCAGCAATTCCAACTTAGTTATCTAAAAATATTAAGCTCAATATATCAATATCCACTATTATTTGGTAAACTTTTAGTTCGAAAAAATTATGTTTATACAAGGTGTGGATATCAAGTAAAGATACTTGCACTGCTACAGAAAATGTACGCATACACTAAACCTACTCTTTCAAATGCGATGTCCATCGTGTCTGTGGACAAACCAGTGTAATTTCACATGAAACTTGGACAAACTGAAACTGAAACTTATAATTTATCGGCAATTTTGATCGATCTGAACCTACAAGAATGTGTGCGACAAATTTTATATGCGAAAAGTGTGCACAAAACTGGTGCCCAATTCCGCACTGTCCGTCACGAGGTTTCTAGCCGAGTACAACATCCTAATGTTAGACCACCTACCTTATTCAACGGATCTTGCACCGTGCGACTGATATCTCTTTCTCAAAGTCAAGTCTGTATTAACAAGAACAATATTTGAATCTGTTAAAAGTTGTGAAAGAAAAAAGCGGCGCTTGTTTTGAAGGAACTGACAGAAAAAGACTTCCTGTACTGTTTCGAACAATGGAAGATTCACATGGAGATATGTAGGAATGGGGGAGGGGTATATATTGATTACGATGATAAATAAATATACATAATAACAAAAAAATATTTTTTATCACTAGTCTCGTTATTTAACAGCCGCACTTCATCTATTACTATATTTTTAACAGTTTTGATACAGTGTTCTAATCAAATATTTTGCATTAACACAAACCCAGTCGTTACGTTCTTTGTGCGATGAACTATATTGGTAAAAACTGTATGAAGACCATGACTTGATGAGATACATATATAACAGTAATTTTATATCAATTAATTTATTGATAAGATAATCCCAAAAGATTGGTACGAAAGAACAAAAAGACACTTATTTTAATATGAAAACTGATGACCCATCACGTTACCGATCGGGGGAGTAAGATCATGGCTAGAATTTTTCTGGAGAAAACTACTATACGACAAACAAGGAAACAACAAAGCTGGGCTCAGGAATGGTAACTCTTGCATTGACCATATTATGTGAGGATAATACTGAAGCATATACGAGGATGTTCTGATATCTAGTTAGCCTAGACCAGTTCCATACATAAACAAAATATTGCGTTAGCATAGCAACGAACAATAACTTATTAGAAGTGTCAGTGTTAAGTTTGACGTCAAAAAAGTAAACCATAGTTACGCAATAAATTAAACTAAAATGGGAGTATCGACCCATCATCAAGTACCTGTATTTAAAAGGGTTAAGAGGTAAGCAGATTTACGAAGATATGCTTGATACCCTTGGTGATCAATGTCCTTCGTATGCGCCCGTGAAAAACTGGACTGCAAGCTTCGAAAGAGGTAATTTTCCAACGAAGATGATGACCGATCGGGAAAGCCAGCTTCTCTGTCACTTTCCGAAAATATCGATACAGTTCATGACATAATTTTATCAGACCGTCGAATTGGGCTAAAACGTATATCTAAATATTTCATACGAACGCGTTCATCATATAGTTCACGTCAATTTGGACATGAGAAAAATTGTTGCAAAATGAATCCCCCAATGTTTGAATGTTGACCAAAAGTAAGTGGTAGAAGCATCGTGTTCGATCTGTACTTGATTTGAAAACGATGTAGACTTCTTAAACCGAGTTGTTACTATGGATGAGTCTTGGGTACATTTTTACGATCCAGAAACAAAGCAACAATCGATGAAATGGCGACACTCTGGTTCTCCAAGACCTAAGAAGTTTCGTGTCTAAAAATCTGCTGGAAAAGATCTTGCTTCAGTTTTTTGGGATTGCCAGGGAATAATCATGATTGATTTTTTGAACAAGGGTAGAACAATAACTGGAGATTACTATTCGACATTACTGACCACTCTACAGGAAAAAGTTAAAGAGAAAAGATGCGGAAAGCTATCCAAAGGTATTTTGTTTTTGCAGGACAAATCTCATGTTGCCATGCAAAAAATTCGGCTTATTTACCAGATTTCGCTCCGTCCGACTATCATCTCTTTCCTCAAATGAAAAAAAGTTTAAAAGGTCGTAAATGTGTCTTCCAACGAGGAGGTAATAAAAGTCTGGTTTGCAGAGCAAGAAAAAAAGGTCTAGAGACGTTGCAGGTTCGCTGTAATAAATTTATCCAATTAAGAGTAGAATATGTTGAGTAATAAAATATTTTGACATTGAAATGTTGTTTGGTTCTATAGGAGGCTAAGAATTTTTCAATATATCCTCGTAAAATAGCAAAATGAAGATAGCTGATTATATAGTTTAGACTTCTAAAAAGCATTTGATTCCATAAACAAATGTGGATAATCTTAAAAGGTAAGTACACAACAATAATACAACTTTTTTATAACATTTCCACAACCAGGATACAATACTAAGGACAATTTTCCCAGGAAATCAAAATTGAAAAGAGAGTGCCGCAGGGATATATTCTATCGCTTACTTCATTTGACATTGCTCTAGATAATAAGGAATACAGAGGATAAAAGTTCAGGGATCAACTAGAACCTAATAGAAAAATTGGAGGACCTTGATTGGCGGTAGACATATGTCTATTAATAACAAATACATATCACATGGAAGAAATAACTAACAGACTACATAATAACTCAACGCCAGTTAGATTTAACGTAAACAATAAACATATATTTATAAGGAAGCAGGTCGAAAAATTTTCCTATTTCGTCACTGTAAAACATGGTCTTCAACAAGTACCTCAAGAGCAACAAAAATTAAAATTTAAAATATGTTCCAGAAAAATCAATTCTCCGTTTGAGAAAGAGCTACAACAGATAAACCTAGCATGGAAAGAGACTACCGTCAAAAATAGAAGGAAATGAAGATCCCTTGTCAACAAAATTAAACGGACCCACAAAACGACGTAGCTGCTGAAACATCGAGGGGGAGCTCTGGGAACTAAATCGAAGATTCATTATCTTCACTGCTTCAATGCAATTATAAAATTTGATTGATTATCTTCTCTTCTGTAGACTGTTAATATCAAAGTGATAGGGAATACGCTGTTTTACGTTTTGTATTTTGTCTTCAGTTACAAGTAGTAATGGATATAATATAACATTTTCTTATAAATTTGCCAGGTCAATTTTTATGAGAATTCCTGGATATACAGGTAGTTTTAATTGATTCGTATTGAAAAGAGCGTTTATTTAAATCAACTTATGTCGTTATTGCGTTTTTCCGTGTTACAGTGAAAAAATCAATTAGAAATTATTACGATTAGTGGGGTTTTTATCAAATTCATCTGACTGCTCGAGTTGCATTGCATGCATTACCTTGCCGATACCTTTGCCGCTCGCCGCAGCTGTAAACATTCCCAATAAATTAATCATTGTTTATCAATTGTCATTACCGATGCAGTTCTGTTCAAAACAACTTCATAGCACACAACAATTCATTTAAAAATTTCGATTTGCATCCGGTGTCTGTCAGTTTATTTCTCACCGTGATTTCGTTTCGAATGCCTTACGACGGACTTTACGAAGTGATAGAACGAGGAGAAAACATTTTCATCCTCAAAACCCACGGAAAAGAAAAAACCGTAGCGATCAATTGACTGAAACCAGCTTAGACGCTAAACGCGATATCAACAGAGGACAATGGGGTGACTGTCCACCTACAAAAGCAACAGGTACCAGTAGCAGCTTGAAATCCGTAACAGTAGACAGTAGATAACCAATCACAGCCGATGTACTTCCCTGCAGAAAACGATGTGGTAGCTCAGAGTAACGAGTTCGATTCGTATAATGTTATCAAGCCAACACACACACTTATTCACACGTACAAACAAATATACATAACGTAAGACTAAACTTAGCTGATATTCCCCGCGCGTGCCTAACCTCTAGCAGCAGCGTAGCTTCGGCTTAAGTGTTCGAGATTAGCTGGCTTGCTGTTCGATGGAAGAGTGAGTCCTTAGTACTAGAATCCAAAACGTCACGCTTGTGGTCGTCAGAAATATGAAGGGGTGTCTTGAAATAAGTAGTTTTTTCCTGGAACGTGCTTCAGGTATAAAGAAGAAGATCAAGTTAATTGCATGCTATTACATCATTAAGAAGGTTGCTTGGAATTTCTTTTTCAATTTAAGAGAGAGAGAAAAGATTTATTGTCAAAAAATTGTTACAATTTGTAGACAAAAGCTCATAAAAACTGAAAAACAAACAAAAATAACTAAATAAAGATACAAATACGATCAAATTTTAGCATACAGAAGAAAACCACAATGATTAACAAAATTATAGGTAATAGTTTATAGGTCATATAAAATTAAACCAGTATGCAGCATGTCCGGAATTAGAATAGAAGTTTACAGAGTAGAAGGCATTTTCCTGTAAATATTCCCTCAAATTATTGCGGAATACGGGAAAAGATGATATTGATTTGATTTCAATTGGCAAGTGATTGTGCATTTTTTTGCATTGTAAAATATTGAGCCCTCAACTAATTCTGAACGTGGAATAGATAGGTAAGGTCGAGCTTCGCGTTCCTAAGTGCAACGACCTTTCTGAAATTGGAGAAGCATGCTTACGTATTAGGCAGACGGATTCAAAGATGAATAAGGAAGGAAGAATCAGAATTTTTAATCTTTTCAAGAAGTCCCTGCTGTTTAGTTCGAGTAAATATTTAACAGCTCTCTTTTGTAGTTTGAAGATGCTCTCAATTTGAGTCGGATCACTCAATAAGGGTTTAGGGGTTAAACAGATTTTTTCTTGCACATTTTAGTCCATTCCTCATTCTACAAGTGTGCTAAATTTTTTGAATTTTACTTTCTTTAAAATTTATATTATCTTCATTAAGACTTTGTTTAGCAATTTTATCTTATCCCTAATTTCTTGGAATACTCGTGTGGCTACACTTCTATAATAGATATTGTGGCATAGATCCTGAGAATAGAATTTGATTATTTGGAATACTTCAACTAAGGAAACTGAGAATCGAAAAATATGATTCACTCAATTACTCTCATGGATTTATTCTTAAAATTTTATTTCAAAGTAAGCAGAACTTCTTAAAGCGGTAGTAGAATCTTTATTATCCAAATCTATCCAAAACATTTACATCTATTTTGAAGCTCCTATATTTTCTTTTGACTCCTATATTTTATATAAAATATTTCCAGTAAAAGGATTGTCTTGGTGAAATATTTCAGTATTTAAAATTCCATTCACGATATCATGTATTTCCTATATGCTGAGATAAATTTAAGCTATAAAATTTAGGGATACGAACGATGTCTGACTCATTTTAACTATTAAATCTTATACTTCATCAATCTTTGTATCGCAAGACATATTTCATTGCTGCAAAAATGAGTTTGAACAAGAATCGAAACTAGTAGAAATAAAACATTGCGTGTATGAAGCTATGTTATTTCAATTAAGAGGTTATGACGATATGGTGTAAAGACATAAACGTGAAAAAAGACATATATTTTTTTAATGTGACTTATTAATCTCATCCCTGGCAATTTGTAAACAGCAGGGTTCTAAAGACAGGGGAAAATGAAAGTGACACTGACACATAAAATGATATAGCGGGTTATGTAGACCCGACTATTAAATTAAATTAAAATGTAGACGAGATGTTGGAGAATCACTTATTAAATTACAACATGCAACTATACTACCATTAAGGGCCGGGAACTTAGACCCCAAATATGTATATACGTTGTCTACGGCTCCATATTGTATTTCCCTTTGATTTAAATGAATATATTGAACGAAATATTAAATACGAGGTTTATTTAAAATCACTCAATTCCATTTAAACGTGACTAAAAATGCGTAGATATATATTTGGTCAACAGAATTAAATATTAGTCAATATATTGATTTATTGTTCCTTCATATTTATTAATGAACTAACTTTTTCACGACTTTATAGAAATAAAAGAAAAACAACTCCAGCAAGCTCTTTGCGACGTTGGTAAAACTATTCTTTGGGCTTAGATGCAAAAAATTGTTCCACTGCATTTTAAACATCTAAATCCTAGATGTGGTAGAAGCTCTTATTCTGGTTAACTAAACCTAGATATTTCTCCAATAAAACCTCGTAATTGATAGCTCAACCATCTGGAGTGATTTTCATGTACACCAAACCTTCATATTCCACCAGACACACAACAAGACTTACCGCTCTTTGCAACGGGTTCTGGTAATTGACCTTTGTCTAATCTCTGATTTCATATGTTCAGGTTATTTAGATAAATCCATTTCTCATGAGAGTAATAATGCGTCTGTTAGAGCGATCATCTTTTGACAGAGCAAGGAGCTGTTTACAAACCTCTACTCGACGTCTCAATTGGAACTCGGTGGAACTATTCAAGTTTTATAAATCTTTTTGAAGATTTTAAATGGTGATGTGTGGTGTCGTTAGAAAACTCAAAGAAGACCTGAGTGCGAACGATCTTCATCAAATCATCAAATCTCCACTATTGAAACAATCAAATCGACGCTGTGCCGTTCGCTCATTAACCTTGAATTTATAAACTCTTGAGTTCGTGCCAGCGTTGACGATTTCATTTACGTTCGAGTTTGAGTTTTTGTCTTGATTACAGCTGTTTTCTAGTGGTTGAATTGGTTTAACCGGGTTCAAATAATTTTGAAACCAAGCATTCTTACGTTGAAGTTCAAAATATTTTGAAACAAAACTGATCCTCGTTTTAAAATAGAGACATGCGCATTATGTCAAAAAATGTTTAGGTTATGTAGATTTGTTATTATTTATTTCGATTCCTTGACTTCAAGGACAAAAATTATTTTATTTTTAAACTAATATGGAGCAAATTTATTGAAGGAAATGATAATCTGACTCCAAATTTGGATAGTTCATCTGAATTCTCCTCTTTTGGAGATGCCTTCGAACCACTTGGTACTCTTTTTGGGTTGGCACAATGCATATGGGGGACAAACCTTGTGTTTCTTTTCTAATACTTCATTCAATTCAGTATAATCAGGCGGCTTATCAACAACACCTTCACCTGTGCGGTGTCTTCTTTCTTAGTACTTCTGATAAGTTTGCATATTTGCAAACTTCTGTCTCACTTTTTCTCTACCTTCGTTTTTTCTACCCCCACATAGTATCCCATAAGAGTGGCGTTTTAGAACTGGGTCAGATCCAAACACCAATCACCAGTCGTATTTGTCTCTATAGAATAAAATTATGCTCGTCAAAATGCTACGGAAGCTATAAAAAAGAATTAGAAGTGAATAAAGGATAAATGACAAAACTGTCGAAGAATATTTGGAAATGACTGCAAACGTAGGAGTACACACATCGATGGGGAGACGAAGCAAAGAAAAATTAAGATATCTGATGGGTACAAAGAGAATTAAGCAAAAAATTGAAGCGAGAAAAGAAAAAAGGGTGAAACATCGTCATTTCTACTGCTAATTTAACAGAAATTTGATGAAATTGCGATGCACCGCATTAATACGAGGATTTAATTCAAACGCAAGGAATATACAGTTTGAGGAAATTCATTTTCTAAATATTCAGACCTACTCCACTGTTTTTTTTTCAGATGTTGACATGTATATATGTTTTTGATAAATAGGAATACTTAATTGAATAACGTATAGAATAAATCCCGTGAAAACAAACCGCAACAAAACAATTAAAGAGAATTTAATCGCCGCTTAAAAAATCGCGTGATAGTTTTTTGACTAGTCCCCTAGGACCCAAATAGTCATTAACAACGGAAGCCATTCTTCATAGCCGAATAATTGTTGGTTTTATTTACGTTAAAAACTGCATAATGCGAATGAAATGAATGCAATTTTATCTAGATTTAGATCTCCTTTTGCAGAATGACACGCAATGGTCTAGTCAAATTTATTTGTCACTATAAATAAGCCGTTTTGACTTTTAAATATACAAAATTAGTTGAAACCACGTAATGTTAATTTTCATACTAATTACATCATTTTAACTAATTCCCTTAAAGTGTTGGATTTATTTAATTTAGCAAGATCTCCGTGATTTGCAACCGTGTAAAAATTTCGTGTATCTCAGCTTGTGCGGCACGATGTTATCTAATCTCTTGCTAGTTTCGGAATAATTTATTCCCAAAGAAGCTAGTAAATCCAGCTAAATATCAAAGATCGGTAGAAGCAAAGGATAAGTTGAACTGAAAGTGGAATGGACGAGTGATAAATCAGGAACAGGTAGCCCTCCCGAAGGATCTGATCTCGAAATAAGAACGGCCGCAGTCCTTTCCCTTCAGGACCCTAAGATGGATTGACTCACTAGCCTGTCATTGCTTCTTCCAATCTAATCTTCAACGATCCTAACCGCCTTCATGCAGCGGCGTTTCATAGAAAAATATAATTTTATCTAAACTTTCGAAAACTCTCTCATCTGATATGCACACATTTAAAAGTGTCAAACGCAACGAAGATAAATTACTTATTGGTAAAATTTGTATATTTTAGGGGTTTTTAGATATACTTTTTTCATGTAAAGGTCTTGGGAAAAAGGTAGTAGAAGTAAAGTCCGGAAAGACAGCGTATGCTAGATAAATCAAATGATAAACGAAATAGTCCAAAAGTTGGGGTATAATATGTTATAGTATAAATGTATATTATCATTATAATAAATAATAATCGTCAGGAGTTGTTTACGTGCATAACTACTTTAAATAAATACCGAATATTTCAATTCTAATCTATTAGATATCATCGATCTATAAGTCCACGATTTAACGGATCACAAACGTCAGCTGTTAAATTTGGAGCTCAGCTTCTCCAAAAGCTGATATGTTCGAAATTTTTAAACATAGTAATTATAAGTTTTTGATCGTTAAGACAAATTCCTGACTTGACCAAATTATAGTTACTCTTCTCTAGGAAAATCAACCATAATTGATTGGTATGCGAAGTTTCAATTTAGCAGTTCAAACAACGATGAGGGTCAGCGTTCAAGACATCACGAAAATATTCAAGACAATTGTAATGGTAAATGGTAAAATTGTGAGAAGTAGCCATTGCATGGAAGTCTTTACATCATTCTGCATAAGTATTTCAGCATGAAAATACCAAAAACGTAGCTCGTTTCTATGCAATAAAATGAAAACAACAACTGTTTGTCAACTCAGAACGATTTTTGAACTGATAATTTATTTCCTAATCATCATATTCTCCAGATCTCGCCTCTACTACGAGGAAAGAAATATCAATTAAATCATGAACTCATCGCTTATTTTGTAAACTATATTGATAATGAAAATTAATTGACCTAGGACGATAATTTATTTTGTTGATTCTTCTACAGAGTCATCTACAGAACTATATTATAAAAATTCACCAAAATTCAAAATTCCTTTTTATTTTTCTTCGTTTTATTTTTAAATTCATGGTCTACGCCTCTGTTTTCTATTGTTGTTTCTTGTGTCGCTTGCCACCCTCTGTTTTTAATCAAATCTTTATCTAATTAAGGTTGTACCCATTTTCACTTTACGATACACTACGCGCATCATTTTCGAAAATTATATTTTCGAGACTCTGTTTAACTTATTTAAAAAGATTAGTCAGTTGACTTTGATTATACATAATTAATTTATTGCATTGATATTTTTTTATTAAGATATCTATAAATGTTACTTTATACAAGTCAGTTGAAGATGGTAATAAGCGGCCCCATCATGGACAATGTTAATCTTTTTATTCTTATTGTCATAGTCTAGCAAAAATATCTGAAACTTCAAATAAATCAAAAGAAAGATCCATCCAAATTATCTGAATTAGGGAACAATTTCGATTTCTTATAATTTATTTTATTACCACTGAACAGATTCTGTATTTTTAATAATAATGAGTAAGTTGGAATTTCTGAAACCGTTGGTGATATTTATACCGAACACACTGTTTACACTACCACTACAACAACACTCACGATTCCACTGTATAACGGGCGTTTCGATAACCAAGTTATCGTCTTCAGTCTCGGAAGACGATAAGTTGGTTATCGAAACGCGTGTCAGACAGTGTAATTGTGAGTGTTGTTGTAGTGGTAGTGTAAACAGCGTGTTCAGCATAGGAGTGACTGATACAATTTTTGTACTTGTCAAAATGCTAGGAAATTACAAGGAAGAATAAGAACTGAATGTATGAGAAATGACAAATAACAAAACTGAAAGGTTTGCGAATGATAACAAGGGAGATCAGCATATTTGGACATGGAGAATATGTAATTGCCATATTGAACTCCATAATAAACCCATGAGCAATAAAATCGACTCAAGCGATACCCCAAGTCGCTGCCAAAAAAACTGAGCACAGAATTGTTTTATTCTTAATGAAATCTTAAAGCTGAAGATTCAGCTTCAAAATTATATGAAACATTGTAAAGTTTCTCGCTCTCACACTCCAACATGTTGGTGATGATCGATAACCACCCTTTTGATGTTTGTTTACAATAGTGGTGATTACGAGAAACTGACGTTTATAAAATATCATCTACATGACTACCAGTTAGCCATCGAACGTCAACCGATAAGCTGCTCAAGCGGTCACCCTATTGGGACAATTCCAGAGTCAACAAGAAGTGCGCTGAACATGAGTCAGTTTTATCGGGGATGCACATTCGAGATAGATGGCCGATTCTTCATTGTTAACATATCGCTGAGAAATCAGACCTTCACTGGTCCAATAAGAGATCAGAGTGGTTGGAGAGTTGAAAGAAGACATAATGCAGCTAGCCTTATACCAGAAAGATCTGCTACTGACCCCAAATTAACCCCTGCTCATCAAGCATCCCGTCTACGATTTGCCATGTTAATTTGGACTAACGAACAATGGGGCTTCGTTCTCTTCTCAGACGAAAGCAGATTGGGTCAGTATGATAACGACAGAAGAGGTTGTGTATACAGAACACCTGAAGAAATATTCGCGTAATGTATAAAAGAGAAAGTAGCTTGTGAAGGAGATTCCTAAGTGGTTTAGGCAGGCATGTCAATATAAGCTAAAACCCAGTTGGTTTTTATTGAAACTGGAGGTGGAGCGGGTAGATTAACGGCGAATCGATACAAAGAAAAAAATTTAGGGGATTCAGTTGTTTCATCGGCGAAAACTTCATCCCAATACAGGATAATGCCCGTCCAAATACTAAAGTTTCGGTATTTACAGAATGTCGAAATTACCTATATGGATTGACCAATGCTTAGCCAAGACTAAAAACCTATCGAGAATTTATGAGATGAATTTAAAGGAAGTCTAGAAATCCTGGAACAGCCACGAAATCGGACCTCAAAACGACACTCACTGAAGAATGGGATAGCATTGATCAATATCTAGTAAAGAAATTTCTTTTCCTTCGATTCGTTTTGATCGTGCGACCATGAGTCGATTTTTTTGCTCACGAGTGTAGTATGTAGTATCAATTCGTTTGTAGGATTTGAAGACGCTATCTTTAGTTATCAAAACTCCCAACAGTGAAAGTGTTGGTAATAATAGTAAACAGTGGGAGTTCCAAAAATTCTAATTAGAGAAGAAATATTACTCTAAGAATTATAAAAAATGTTTTTCCTTCAATTTCACTATCACCTATTACTTCAATAATAATTAATGAGCATGTGCTTTTATTCAATGAAGTTAACTTACAACTCTCCCCCTCATCTCCACTTTCTGACCACAATTCACGTACTGCTGGCATAAATTGTTTCAGTGAATCATCTAAATCTACATTTTTTTAAAACATCTGCCAACTGTATTTAGTTCTTCATAGGAACGCCTTTTGTATTGTTAATTCCAGTTATTGATCTGAATTATATGATATTTTAAAATGTGTTCTGGTTCTCGATTCGCGACATATTGAAAAATAAAACGATGAACGTTGGGTGTTACCGTCTGATCTAAGTTAACTCGATATGAGCATAAGCGAATTTGCGAACAAGCAACGACGGTTACAGGCGTATACTAAATAATTCAAAGAAAGAGACCATATCAGTGAATTCCCCTGAGCATGTGGCCCAATCCCAGCGTTCTTTAACCCACGATTCGGTCACGTGTGCTATTTGGTATTGTCTACCACCGTTAAAACACAGAACTGTAAAAGATTAATAGCGTCATTTGAATTTTTCATAACGAGAGATGACCCTTCGACATCTAAATATGACTCGTTATAATGCATCACCGATTTATTTATGACTTATCCTGATATCACACATATTTTATGGGAAATGTTCCGGACGCGAGGATCGGTCATTTTCTTTTGCCTTTTTTTTATCCTTATTTTCTAGCTCTTGCCTCCAATCACTCACTTAAATTATAGTCAATGGTATATTTATACAAGGTATTCGTTAAATTAGGGACATGGTAAATTATTATAGGAAAATATTTGAAATATCTGAATACAAATTTTCTTCCAACCTTGTAGGAGAAAATAGTTTGAAAAAGATTTATAAATTATATATGAGGTTTGTCTATCTCATAATCATAATCATTTTTATTTCTTAACATAATATATTATATTTTTCCACCAATCTTCTAATATTTTTAACCTTCCATATGATTACGTCCTTATATGATGAAAATTTGCATGAGAAACAGGAGAAAGTCGCTGGGGGTCAAATCTGCCGATCATGCTGGGTGGTCAACCAATTCGAAGTGCTATGAATTATAAATAATAACCATGACAAACGCCCAAGTGTGAAAATGTGCGTTATCCTGATGGAAAAGTACTCAGTTCCTTTGTTTTTCAGGAACAGAATTTCTTGACTATCCCAAAAATCGTCTTTATCTTTGTCGGAACAGGTTCATAATTTGCCAGCCACTGTCTTAACTGGTTTTTTGCGTCAAGAGTGTTGTGTTGAATCCAGGATTTAGCTACGGTTATGAATCGACGTGAAAATACCAATAATTTTACTTGAATCGGGTCAATTAAACCTTGGAAAATGAGCTTTTGGTTCAAATTGAGCAAAGTCGGTACCCAACGCGAGCATAGTTTACTCATGCATCATCCTTCAGTCAGTATATGTCAATTGCATTCTTCTGATATGTTGATAACCTCTTCTATCTCCTGTACCATTTGGTAAACAATTTGTGCTGATAGTCGCAGTTTTTGGTCGTCCCAAACGCTCGACATCAATCAATCCGATACATCTTAATGAATTCGTCACGAGTTGAATTATGTACTCGCACAACCTTTTTGTTTACCTGAAATATTCCTGTCCCGAGTGGCATCCTTATTAGAACGGATTAAACATCGTCACGAGTTGTAGCGCACCCATAAAACACCAAAATTTAGATTAACTCGGGTATATTTATGTATACAAGTATACACAATCTAGATGTATTAATATTTAAAATAATTGTACTTTTGATATTGATAATTTTGTAATTATCATTACAGTTTGACTTCCCTGTATTCTTAAGGAAAGTTTTTCCAAGAAAAATAAAATAATTTAATAAACTTTCAAATGAGTCATATCTCAGTAGTATACTAGTATACTATCAAAGAGGAAATAAATTTTCGTTTCTGAATCTCGGAGTTAGGACGTTATCTTGACCGATGACTTTACTCACATGGGCGACATCAATTTTAGCGAACTCTCGACATTTTCATTATATTACGTTATTACGTTATGGATGCATTCGCCTTATGATCAAGGACTTCCATGTGAGGGTCAAACACGTCTCTAAGTTGTTATTTATCTTCATAACTTTTGTCATGTCTTAGAGACATTTTCTGATAATAATTCAAGTATGTTTTACTTGAATATCATGAATGCTGTATAATAATAATATACTGCAAATGAGCTTTTTTTAGACTTTCAATTAAGTAACTTACTGAGAATAAAATGAGGAGGGTTGAATGAGAATAAAATAAGTTCACATAAATCCGAAAACAGGAACATGAGCTATTCTAAGAGAAGAAATTGATAGAATGATTAATAACGCCTCTACGGTGGCATGAAGAATCTCGAATTGAGAAAAATTACATACCCAAAATAGAATTGAAACAAAATCAACAACTTCGACCCTACAGCCAGAGAAAGACAATTAAATCATGGTATCAAATATATTAAAAAGAAAGTTAAAAATCTTAGAAATAAGAAAACTTTTTAAAAAGGAGACCTGGTAATAATAAAAGTATTACGCGTACACCAAATCACAGAAAGGGCTTAAAGTTACAATTACCTTCATTTGAAATCCATATATTTATGGATATAGGATACGCAGATAGATTTAGGTACTTATTGAATAATTGTCAAAAAACTAATTTTAAGTGTAGATTTGAGTGACAAAAATCCATAAGAAAATTATTTGAACGGAGTGATATTAAGTGAAACAAACGCTATTATGGATAAATTTATGGTTATAAAAGGAGAGAGTTGTTGATGTAAAAAAAAGAGTACGGAAGTTGAAAGAAGTGAGTGTGAAATTAAAATCAGAAAAAGAAATGTTATGAAAGGTGAATCTATTGAACCATCACCATCCTGGATAGCTCCGTCTTTCATATTTTGTTCAATTCCTTCCTTTCAGGTCCTTGAAGGCCTTCCTCGTCTCCTTCTATTCTACGGTTGATACATCAATGCTTTCTTCGGCCACCTGTTCTGCTCCAACCTCATCACATGTTCATACCAGAGCAGTTGCTTAATTTGTTTTATTTCTGAAGTCGTGTATACTCGACTTGTTCTTCGTCGTATATGTTCTGTTCTGAATATCCTGCACGATCTTCGTAAATAGTCAATTTCCACAGCCTCTATATTTTGTTCCTGTCTATCTGTTAGTTGCCAGCTCTCATATCCATACGTTAAAATAGGTTCTACTATGACTTTGTTTATTGTCATTTTTGTGTAGCTTTTCTCCCTTGTTACACTCTTTTTCTTATATCGTCTTTTATTCTTCCATCTTCCGAAATTATGCTTCATAGTTATTTGAATTGTCTACATCGTCTAACCCTATTCATTTGCAGTTCGGGATCTCCTCGTGTACTTCCTACTGGTAGATACTCTGATTTTGACATATTCATATTCAAACCCCATTTTGTATATTTTGTATATTTTGTCCAATTTTCTCAGCATATAATCTGCATCCTCCTAGCCGCCAGCTATAATAACTTGGTTGTCTGCGAAAAATACAGCTGTTAAGCACTTTCTTCTATCTCAATTCCCATTCTCGCCATTTTACTACTCCAACTACTGAGAGCTTCCTGAATGTATATTTTAAAGAATGTTGGTGATGAACTGCACCCTTGTCTCAAACCTTTAGAATGCGAAAATTTCAATGAAATCTGTGTAGACCCGTTGACGAAAGAGCTTTTGGATGGGAGTCAGATTCTTTGGTACCACAACTTCAAACAGACTTTTGTCATGAGTGAAATTGTTTTACCCGTTTCTTTATGGGCGTTTACAGCCTCAGCAATCATCCGGATGCTCATTCGACGATCTGCACGCACAATTTGGTTGATTTTGGTGACTGTTTCCGGAGTTGTAACAGTCACAGGACGACCTGGGCGCTGGTCATCTTCAGTGCTCTCACTAGAGCGCTTACACCACTCAAAAATACACGCACGAGATAGAGAATTGTCCCCATAGGCCAATTGCAACAATTTACAGCACTCAGTCGGAGTTTTTTGCAATTTAACTAGAAATTTGAGATTGATACGTTGCTATTGTTTTTCGGCACAAGAAACAAAAACGTTCGTTTCTAATCGCTACTGCACAAATACTATAATGGTGACGGAAACGTGTTTTGGGACGTGCATAGATAAGATATCTAGAGACCCAACGCAGTATTCGTCCGTCTAGGGCACCCTCTAGGCACGCAGTCTCGTTATTTAATAGCCAGACCTCGGACATGAGCGTTCCAATATGTTTTTTTATTTGAATAATATTTTTAAATTCTATTTTTCAAAACTATTCTTTTTATTTTGTATCTTGTATATTGATGTAATATACGCACTTATTGAATAGCTTTGTTATAATTTGGTGAAAAAAAATTCCTTGAATTTTTTGCTTTGTAGTAATATAACATAAATGTTGTCGAATCTGTATCACGAATATTCGTTTCAATAAACAAAGTATAGAATGTGTATGCAATGAGGAAATTGATAGCGGTAAAAAATGTTTTTTAATAGGAATTGATCAAATCAGACCTCATCTCATGTGTTAGTAGCGCGTGCAACGTGCCAAAGTAAATATTATTGTTGGTTCTATAAATAGTGGAATTGTCGCGAGTGTCGAGATGAGATCGTCCGTGTTGGTGCTGGTGTTAACTGCTTGTCGCGCGATTTGTTTATAAAAAGCGACATGTGTGTCTGCAGTTTAGCGTCAAGACGCTGTAAACAGATCGACGCCAAAACGATCGCTGGCTTTATGACGATAGCGACGAATGTAACTCAGACCACCTTTACATTTTGTTTATACGTTTTCGTGTGTTTAAAACTAGACCGTTGACAAACTGGGTAATTGCTTTCAAAGATTATTTACACTACTTCACGTTAAAAGAAATTTAATAGAACGGAGGCGCCGGAACATCTACTAAAATAAAAACGCTTATTACTACAACGATATTTATTTTCATTGCCGAAATTTATACATTCCATCTATTATTAAACGGAAGCATTAAACAAATCCCTCTTCCTACGACATTTTCACCAGTGGGCCAGGAACCAGCGGTAAAAAACGTTAAAACTGTGGAATTTTGCTAATCAACGTCGATTTTATGAAAATTTGGATTCAAATTTTTATTACCCCCTTTTTCAAAATCTACCCCGTGCTTGCTATTTTTTAGGAGTGAAAACAAACTACCCCTTATCGTAAAAAATTTAAAAATCTTCGATTTTAGTATGTATTTGAGTAAAATGAAGTTTAAATGAATTTTTCGTATTTCTGTTGATATTCTCTAACAAATTTATGATTAATCGGACCAAACTCGTGTCCGTAATGAATTCGCTGCACGTGCGCTTTGAAGACGCTCGCAATTCGCTAGTATGATAAAACTCTTGAACAAACCCACCAAAGTGATGATTTGGTCAGTTGAGGCAAGATAAGTACAGAAAAGTATTACAAAATGAGTTGATTCCGCAGCTCAGAGAATCCATTCACTTACATGTAAGCTCCCTGTCATACTGCTAGGTCTGCTGAAGCTTTTTTGGCAAAAGAAAATATCCCAATTGAAAATGTGTGGGAGCTGATGAAAAAAGAAGTTGGTAAGGAGAAGAGGTGATCACCAACAAATCCCAGCTCCTAGAAAAGAATACTTATGTATGGAATCACCACCCTCAAATGCAGGAGACAGCACAATCATGCCGAACAGAATTAAAGTTTTAATAGCTGCAAAAGTTGGCTCAAATAAATATTAAGTATCACTCAATTATTTTCAATTTTTTTCCAATTTCAATAAACATAGGATTTTTTAAATTTATGCTGTTTTATTATGTTAAATAAATCGACAACTTTGATCTCCACTGCCTTTAAAAAATTAATATTACCTCTATGATACAACTTCGTACTAGTCCTTCTAAATGCCCAATACATAAAAAGTTTTTGCTGATTGATAGATTTAGATGCCTCCCGTGTGTGGTCCAAAATACTTATTCACAACTTCTTAAAAAGGGATTATTTAATAAAGTATAGTTTTGACACAAAATTTAGATTGCAATAAAACAATATCAAAGTGGCTGTTTATTATCTTGAAATTATGTAGACAAGCATTAAAATGTCTTATAATTTGGAAATAAGAACAAGCATTATTATTTGGTTGAACAAAGCCCTTAGCCTGACACAGTTCGCATGTTACAAAACCAAAATGTTGCACTGCATCCGAATGAGAAAAAAGAATACCATGCCTTCAAAAAAATTGAAGACTAAACATTTCCACCCAAGAAAGAGCGAAAGACTGGTAAGAAGAACAAGAGACAGAGTCAGAGTCAGAGTCAGAGAGACAGAGTAAAAAAATTAGCTCGCGAATATCAGCTCTTCGAGGAAATTAGCACCGATACCAAAACTAAAGCTGATATATTTTGCGAATGAAGGTAAATCCTTCACACTTGCAATTCTAAAATAAAAGGAAACGATGGTTTCCATACGAACAGTATAGAAAATTCCCCTAACAATGTAAAATATTAAGAATAACCAAAATTCACTGGTAAAGTTCCGGATGTGTGCGATTTTGACAAAAGGAATATCCAGACCTTATGTAGGTCGATTAAGGGGAAAAAGCTGTAAATTTTGAAACGTATATTAATAACTGCCTAAATTAATTGCTTTTGTTAACATCACGTTGGAGACGATATAATGTTTTGACTGGACTTAGTTCTGTCATCAAGATCTATTCAAAATTGTCTAGCTTCTATACAAAAACGATATAACTACTTTAAGCTACCATATCAGAAAAATAACTTTAACGACCTAGTAACTAGACGTACTGTTCTTCCTTGATATTCCTTCACAAAATTGTGACGAATAAAATTGACTGTCCAGAATCATGGGTTGCCATTCGGTCCTATTCTTTATTCTACTTTCCAGTTGTTAGAACTAATGTTTTCAAATTTTCTCTATTATATCGATAGAATCAATATCAATGTCAATCGCAGAACTCTCTGGATATGTTTTTCTTTCTTTCTCATTATTCTTATTTGGCAGAGTTACCATTGAATACTAGAACTGTTAAATCTACTTTTTACGTATTTTTGTGTGTAATTATTTACACTTTATCTAAATGTTCCATTGTTTAATTGTACTTTACAGCTTTAATTGTTCAATTGTTAACTTTTATGTACGTTGTTTCCACCTTTTAGTTATATCTTGGGCTGTAGGGTTGTGTAAATAAATAAATAAATGAGAAACAACTACGGTGTAGAATTTTTTGGAAAAGTCGTTTAAGAACAGATAATTACGCCTAGATGAGGATCCCAGGACTCTCCATTTAGTTTAAGCCTTTAATTATGGCAAATAAGAAAAATTTCATTAGAGATATTTATTACAAAAATAAGTTGCTGAATATTTTGTGCAAAAACTATTGATACATACTTCAAGTAATGGAGACGAGACGAAATACATCGGAAAGAACTTTGATAACTGGATCATTAATAAGAAGCGAGATATTTTTTATAGGAGACATAAAATAAATCAAAATTTAGGAAAAACAAACTGGCCTATAAGATAAGATAATTTTGAAAGAGTCGACTAAATTTTTTTGAAGATTGAACTAAAATATACGAGCCGTATACATAACAAAAAAAACTAATTTCCTACTAACGATTAAAAGAATCATTATTATCGATATAGGTAACTACGAGGAACGAAAAGAGTATAAATCGAACGTAAGTGTAGTCTATAATCTAAGAGATTTGAAAATAAGAATTTACTTTACACTCTTGGTTAATGGATTTTTAATTACCCACAACAAAGTTTTTCTAGATGCAGTTCTCCAATCGAGATTCTAATTACCAGATGTAATTAACATTGCTAACTCATGTCAATTTCAATTACACGATTATTAACAAGTTACTCGTTTTTTAATACGATATGGAATTACTTTTAAGTGGTCGAAACGTTATAATTAAAAACAAATTAAAACGATTGGAACACACTATTGGTTAAGGTCGAAAAAGGGTTTTTGCCTGTTAACAACTATTGTCAAAATAACGAGCTTAACTTTGTAATTTTATTGACGTACGGATTCCGTTGTGGATTCCGAAATTACATTTCTACGAGGATATATTGAAAAATTCTTAGCCTACTATAGAACCAAACAAAATTTCAATGTCAAAATATTTTATTACTTAACATATTCTTCTCTTGATTGGATACATTTATTACAGCGAACCTGTTTAAGACCTTTCAAAAAAAAAGTTTCTTCTTGCTCTGCATCCAGACCTCCATAGCTTTTATTACCTCCTCGTTGTTCTAGTAATTCAAACCCTAAATCACGATTTTGTTGCATGGCAACATGAGATTTGTGTGCAGGGGCGTTGTCCTGCAAAAACCAAACACCTTTGGATAGCTTGCCGCGTCTTTTCTCTTTAATTTTTTACCGTAGAGTGGTCAGTAATGTCGAATAGTAATCTCCAGTTATTATTCTACCCTTATCCAAAAAATCAAACATGATTACTTCATGGCAATCAATCCGAAAAAACTTCTTAAGTCTTGGAGATCCAGAGTGTAGCCATTCCATCGATTGTTGCTGCGTTTCTGGATCGTAGAAATGTACCCGAGTCTCATCCATAGTAACAATAGAAGAAGTCTACATCGTTTTCAAATCGAGCACAGGTCGAACGCGATGCTTATACCCTTGCACGCTTTTGGTCAGCATTCAAACATTTGGGGATCCATTTTGCAGCAATTTTTCTCATGTCCAAATTGACGTGAACTATATGATGAACGCGTTCGTAGGAAATAATCAGTACTTCAGATCCGTTTTAGCCCAATTCGACGGTCTGATAAAAACATGTCATGAACTCCCCATCGGTCATCATTTTCAATGGAAAATTACCTCTTTCGAAGCTTGCAGTCCAGTTTTTCACGGGCGCATACGAAGGACATTGATCACCAAGGGTATCAAGCATCTTCGTAAATCTGCTTACCTCTTAACCCTTTTAAATACAGGTACTTGATGATGGCTCGATACTCCAATTTTTCGATTTTCACTATTTCGGTGGACATCTTTTTTCTTTTAATTTATTGCGTAACTCTGGTTTACTTTTTTGACGTTAAAATTTACACTGACACTTCTAATAAGTTATTGTTCGTTGCTATGGTAACGTAATATTTTGTTTATGCATGGAACTGGTCTAGGCTAACTAGATACCAATACAACTCAAATAACTGTATCTATATATTAAAATGTATTTATTGAGTATTAAACTTGATAACATATTTTTAATGTAAAGTGATTTTATAGTTGTTAACTTCGTCTTTGTCTGAGAATGGTAGTTATTCCTCGTGATTTGGCAATTGTCAAATATCTCAAGTATGTAGGGCAGACGATGTAGTGATACCTTCAACACGGAAAACGAGCTTAAGGAAACCTGCAGAGCCTTCAAAGAAATGGCAGAGACAGTGAATCGTTTACGGTTAATCACTTTGTAAGAATGGGAATAGTCAGACAAACAATTTACGATATCTGTTAACAGGTATTTCGAAAGAAAGAAGTTCATAATCAGCCAGAAAAAGTGGCTCACGGAAAACTGGTAGTCTGTTTGCGAAAATTGGGCAGAAAATTCAAAATAGATAAGAAATATGAAAGCAATATTCTAAAGGAACAAGGTGTAGCTCAAAAATCCAGAGAATTGGCACACCAATATTCTGAGAAGCAACGATTGGAACAAAAATCAAGACTTAGAAGTCTCGGTGACAATAAGTTTTCGCCTACTGAAGGTTTGGAAATCATATTTAACTTTTAACAGGAGTGAAACGGCAAATAAAAGACTTATTATTGTTAGAAAAGTGACAAATTAAGTGTATTTCAAAAGACATGAAAAGTACAACGCGAAAGTGTTTGTATCGTTGGCAAAACCTCTTGGACGTTCTTCAGTATACTGTTGTCGTTCTGGACATTCTGTCATCGCCAAAATATAGGAAAATGAGTGTGTGCAAGATATAAATTGATGAAATTCATAAAGAAAAAGCAAGGAAATCTTGTGTTTTGGTCACATATAACAACTTCTCATTATGCAAATATGGAAAGCAAGCTAACTGGAAAGCTGATTCAATTATATAAAGTGTGTAGTAACCTTTGTTTCATAGAGTAAAGTGCAAATAATTCTAATTTAAAAATAAATCACCTCCAATCAGGTGAACAATTTATATACAGGGTGTTTCTAAATACAAGGTCTGGCTATTAAATAAAGAGACTGAGCGCCTAGAGGGTGCCTTAGATGGACGAGTACTGCGTTGGGTATCTAGATATTTTGTCTATGCACGTCCCAAAACACGTTTTCGTAACTATTATAGTATTTGTGCAGTAGTGGTTTGAAACGTACGTGTTTTTTCTCGTGACAAAAACAAAAGCAACGTATCAATCTCAAATTTCTCGTTAAATTGAAAAAAAAACTCCGACTGAGTGCTTTAAATTATTGAAAGAGGCCTATGAGAACAATTCTATGTTTTGAGTGGTGTAAGTGCTTTAGTGAAGGCCGAAAGAGCACTGAAGATGACCAGGTCACCCTGTGACTGTTTCAACGGTAACCAGAATCAACCAAATTTGTGTGCAGATCGTCGAATGAGCATCCGGATCATTGCCGAGGCTGTAAACGGTAAGAAAAATTTCACACGAGGAATTAAATATGACAAAAGTCTGTTCGAAATTGTGGTGTCAAAGAAACTGACTCCTGACCAAAAGCTATTGCGTCAATGGGTACGCTCATATTTCCTTGAAAGTTTACAAAAAGATCTGCTTTGAAATGGACACGATTTGACTTGAAGGAAGCGGTAAAGCCAAAAACGGCAGAGTTCCTAACGGCACTGACCAAAGAAAACTTCCAGCACTGCTTCGATCAATGGAAAAAAACGTATGGAAAAGTGTGGCGAGGGGAGGGTAGTATATTGAAGGGGAACATTCGAATGTAGAATAATTTTCATAATAAAACTCTTTTTCGTAACGAGTCTCATTGTTTAATAGTCAGACCTCGTACAGGCCGGAAAATTGAGGTGACTGCTCATATGAAATTAAGATGGGTTTTTCCAAACAAAGTTTTCTCATCTCGTCCTTTTCCAGGATATCACACACCAGTTGATGACTAAAATTGAGCAATTACCTCCTGAATTTTGTCGCATAGATTTAGAAACACCCTGAATTAAAAATGTTATACAAAAGTTCATCCAAATAAAAGGTAAAAAGCTTTGGGATTGAAACTTGCTTCAAAACCCCAATTTTGATGTTATAATTGAGTTGGTATTATTATCATTGGGGAGTTGATGTATTCTTTTATAATAATATAGATGGTTTTCCACAAATATCAAATTTCTAAAACAGTTATCCACATAAATATTTCTTCTATCGATTAACTTGTGAAAGATATCTCACATACTTTGAAAAATATAAATTTTTTATGGAAATCTGCCAAAAATTTTACCGTCTTTGACCAGGAAATTAAATACAAGTGAATATACAAGGGAGGCACTATATATTTTGATATACAAGACAACTACTATAAAAAATTGATTCTTCATTTTCAAACTACTTTCAAAACTTAACACTTGCCAAAAAACGGATTAATTGCTTCTTCTATCTCTTCATCCGTCGTGAAACTTTGACAACGTGAATTTTTTGTTAAAGAATAACCAAAAATCACACATGGCCAAATCAGGCCAATAGAGCAGTGCAAGGTGTAACGTAGAATTAACATACGAATATTGAGTGCCTCAAAAACTAGAATTAAATATTTTGTGGTATACAAGGTTGTTGGTACATTGATCGTCAAGCAGAATTACTTCCGTTCATAAATTTCTTGACACACCTTTGGTTTTTCGCTTTTATTGCTGTAAGTAAACCTTCGTGAATCCACATATGGTTTTCATGGTCGTCAATAGGAATATCATAAAATGGTATGTATGCCTCATTACCTGTTATTATTATACTTGTTCTGCTTTTTGAAAATCGTTAATCACAAAACTAACAACTTTTTCCACGTGATCATGAATTTACGGATCCAATACGAAGAGTTGCTTCCATCACTTGATAGGTACATCTTGGATCAAATGATTCGCTCTCTTTTAATAGTAACTGAAGAGTCACGTGTCTCATCATCAAGCGATATGCATTTTCTTTTAAATTCGGTACACCAAAGAAACACTGTTGTTCATGAAGGTCTTTTATCAACAAATAAACTTTGTTGTTCACTCGACCTAGAAATTATAGCGCCCACATGTTATCTTCACAAATTACTTTTTCCAAAATAAACAAAATGGTCTCGTACAGAAAAATTGATGCACTACTACCCATAAGCTATTAAAAAATTTTCCTATAAATTTATGTTTTCAAAAACAACTTACTGCTGTATGTTAAGTATATAATATATAATTACGGTTATTTTTTTGTTCGCACTCTGTATATACGAACAATAGAGTTGAATAGAGAAAGAAAATATGACAGTTTAACTCGAAAAAGTGTACCGAACTGATTAATTCTAATGAAAGTTTACTGTGGATAATGACGGGTATTTTAGTAATTTTAATCACTCTTTTTCTTTTGGAAGATGAATATAAAATTTGTTAATTATGATAAATATTCACAGCTTTTTCCTGGGAGAGCCATACAACTGAGCGGAAGTCTGTATTGTTATTCTGGGGGGTTTGCTACGTTTGTATTAGTATTTAACCCTTGCCTTTCAGCTCCGTAACTTCCTGCTATATTCCTGCTGCCCCTTGGGAGAACGCGAATGCCAGAGTCCTGCCAGCATCAAATCCTTTCGGTCTTATCTTGATGCTTTTTCCTAAAATATCCCATACTATATATTTTCTCTACTCCTCTGTTCTATCTAATACCTTACTTCGTGTCTCCCTTACGTTGCTCTTAATGATCAGTTATTGTATTCCACAGTCAATAAGGTTTGGTAGCTTATATATCTATATATATATACATATATATACAGGGTGTGGCACAAAGTATTTGTTGAAAGTACTGCAGATGGAGTAATGTTAAAAAATTTGTAGCTTCCTCAGCTGGACACTCTTAATCAGTAAATGCATTTAAATAACTGTTACTCAGATGGAGTGGACGATTAATATTAAATTGGATGCCACCAGCTTTTCAACGAACGACGTTAAAAGTAAAAAAAAAAAAAAGGTTGAAAAGCTAGAAACACTTTATGACTTAAATTGATTAGAAATAAACTATCCCGCACATGATTCTCCAAATTACTACTTATTGCTGTAAGCAATAAAAAAAGTTTCAGCAACAAATAAATTTATTAAAAAAAATAACAAATTCGCATCAACTGTGTATCCAAAAGAGCATCACAAATAAAAGCAATTATTAATTACAAACAACTCAGATTTCTATACATTAAAGATAAGATTGGGATTTTTATATGGAAAGTCGGGATGGTTGCAGCCCTCAACTAAGTTCCCAGTTGCTGGAGTTGAATTTAATGAGATGGTTGAGTGTTTTGTGTGGCTGAACTCCTGACAGCTGTAAAACTGTGGAAAAAAATTAAAATAACGGATGAAACGGGAGCACAGATGGAAATTACTAATGAAGGAACGAGTAGGTAGAAAAGATATAAAAGAGCTTATGCTCTAACATATAAAAAAACTGAATTTATATTTTTTGAAAATATAAACAAAAAGGAATTTGTTCTATTCTATTCGTTCTGTTCCCCTAACAAATGGAAAATACGGATTTACATGAAAATTATTTTATACAATTTGTTTAAAACAAAAAGAAATTAATAGAGATAACTGGAATTTTGTAAGCGTGTGGTAGGTTAATAACAAATTAATTTCTTCAAAAACAGGAATTTAATAATTAAAATTGAAGTGACTACTGAGATACAATACGTGAATAAAGGAATATGCAAAATTTTTGAAAAAAACAACGTAATAAGCCGAACGCCATGTTACAAATTATAGTCTATTTTTAATAGAACCTATTTACATAACGTACCATCTTTATTTAGATATTTTAATACAGGATAGCCCACTATAACGTGTATAATTAGATAGCAGATCAATAAATAAATGTAAAAAAAGGTATGATTAAATTAAAACTAATGAATTATGAAGTAATAACTGGAGTTCATTTTGTAAAAGTAGTACGGTTTATTTTTTAAAAATAACACCACCTAAATGATGACCCTCTCTTCGACGGACTCTCTTCTAACTGTGAATAGAAATTATTGAAATTTTCTTCAGGATTGCTGATTATTGTTTTTCAAATAATTACTGTGAATTATATGTGTGAGATATCTTCATAAAAGAGTCAATAGGCGTCAAAAGGTAGGTGTGGCCTCTTCTCGAAATCAGTCTACCTAGGACCATCTACTTCACAACCATCAAGAAGTAATTTGACGTGTGACTGGTAGCTCCGTGTTGTTGAAACCAAATCGTAGAATTCACTATTCCTGAAGTATCTAGTCCCGAATCCAAAAAACCTTCCAATATATCGTTCGGTATTATTCGTGACGTTTTGCCCCACGTTTTATATGAAAAAAAGGATGGGTAAACAAACAATAATTCTTCTGCACGAAATTGCTGTCCATGCTGTCACCTCAGGACAATTCAGTAGTTTCTATGAGTTTGAGATTCTCATTATTCCAGTAACCATGTGTTTTTTTCTCGTGCCGAAAAACAGTAGCAACGTATCAATCTCAAATTTCTCGTTAAATTGAAAAAAATTTCGACTTAGTGCTATACATTGTTGCAAGATGCCTATGAAGACATTTCTCGCGTGTTTTTGAGTCGTGTAAGTGCTTTAGTGAGGGCCGAAAGAGCAAATCAAAATTTAAGGCGATATTTATCGTTTTTTCCGACATTAACGGTATCGTGATGACTGAATGGGTGTCAGTTTTGGCAACACTGCGAGAACGAGTTCATAAAAAACAGCTGGATTTTGTACCAGGACAACGCACCTGCCCATCACGCGTTATCTGTGAAGCAGTATTCGGCCAGTAAGTGCCCTTTAGACTTTTTTTTGTTTCCAAAGATAAAATTTGCTTTGAAATGAACCCGATTTGAGTCGATGGAACCGATAAAACAAAAAACGGCAGAGAACCTAAAGGACCTCACCAAAAAAGACATCCAGCACTATTTCGATCAATGGAAAACACGTATGGAAAGGTGTGTGGCGAGGAGAGGGGAGTATATTGAAGGAGAGCATTCGAATGTAGAATAATTTTTATAATAAAATCGTTTTTCGTAATCAGTCTCGTTATTTAATAGTTAGACCTCGTACATGAAGGATGTGTGAAGGACAGTTCTCGTAAAATACGCGACGTTTCTTTCGAAGTTACTTTTTCTTAATAAAATTCTATGTCTAGCAGTTTAAATATTGAAATTATGTAGAATATTATATTTGGAGAGGTTAACAAGAATAATCAAAAACTAATCAATAATTCAATTCAAATAAATTCAAATTCAAATAATCAATTAATTAAATCAATATAAAGTCAAAATATGTCAAACGGATCACCTTAACTAACTAATCATTTGTCGTCATATTATTTAAAAAAAGTGTTCAATGTGCGTGTCGTCGAAACTCAGAAATGACTTTCAGTACCATCAAAGGATGTATATGAACTAACCCTCTATTTCCTCGATAAAGAAAATTCCCATTTTCAACTGAAGGGCGTGCTTTTCAAATTTTTAGAACAATACTTGTAGCTCTAGTATCTAACTAGTCTAATTACTAATCTCTCAGTAACTCCTTTAGCTAAGCCAGTTATTTTTCTATAATTTTTCAATTAATATTGTCGAATCTCTAGAAAACGATATTGATTATCTGTTTATCGTACAAACTCTCCTTATATTATTGAAAATACACTACTGCTTCATATTTTTTTTTCTGTTGCTTTTTTTTTAAATACATCAACCATTTCGTTATTATCTAACTTACAGTGTCTCAGCTCTGTTAGAACATCTCATTACAGTGTTTGCCTAGCCATTGGAGTTTGCTTAAGATTACGAACCCCGTAAGATCGGTTATTAGTGGCTGTCTCCAAGACAATATCAAAATTTCGAGTTTAAGCCTTATGAATCTGGAACCCCTTGTTTGTTTTGCTCAACTCGACTGAAAACAATCTTATTACATAAAGTTTGTCTTCTCCTTTAAATACATTAAGGGAGGTATTTAATCGACTAATATTCATATTTTTGCCCGAGTAAACAAAAATTTTAAAGCAAATAATAAATTATATCAGATCAATATAGAATGAGTTCAATCAAATTAGGAATTATTTGAATTCTATTTAGTAACAAAAATAATAAAGGGTGATACGTCTATTTATATTCATCATTACGAGGGATGATCAAATATTCAATGAACAAATCTTATTATAGCTGTTATTGGTAACGTTGCATTTTTTTTACAAGTATGTCTCATAATATCTTGAGACATGCATTGACCAGATTGACGCTCTGACTTTTCAATCGTCTACTGTAGCTACTTCATTGAGATCATGTCCAGTGTTTGTCATGAAATTAGCATTGCACAAATTACTTACTACTGAGTTTGTGGGTTTTTAAAGTTTTTCTTTACGTTCCAGATTTAGTGATGTGATAAAAAGAAACGTTTCAGAACATCTCATGACATCTCTCAAGAAGCTTTCCAGAGATATTTTCAGTTTTGGTTTCAAATTACTAATTCATATTTTACATTTTGTTTATAGCACATATAATTTTCCTATACGAGGCGGTACCCAAAAGCAACCGGAATAGCTTTGCCATGGGTGGAGTTTTTGTTGTACTGATTTCTCCCGCTAGGGTCTGCTTAGCGCAACTCGTCGCCAGTTCAGTGCCACGCGGGCCGTTGAACTGCCACGTTCTGTTCATCACTAGTGACCAATTTTGCTAGTACTGTTTCACTGCTGCTTCGTTTTTTTATGATGGCAAATTTGTTTGTTTTCTACTCAATAAAAACGCTGCTGAAACTGTTTTAATGTTGAAAACTGCTTACAAAGATGATACTATGGGAAAAACTCAAGTGTATGATGGTTTCCTCGATTTAAAAATGGCGACATGTCGATTGATGATAAACCTCGCTCTGGACGTCCATCAACTGCCTGAATAAATGAAAATGTTGAAAGAATTCGAGAGCTTGTGCACGCAGACCGTCGACAGACAATTGATCAACTGTCTGAAATCACTGGAATATTTTGGAGCTCGGTTCAGCAAATAGGTGACTGGTTCTTCCGCCATGACAACGCACCTGCACACTCAGCCATCACTGTTAGCCAGTTTTTGGTTGAAAATAACATGGTTCCGCTGCCCCAGGCACCTTACTCGCCTGACCTGGCTCCGTGCGACTTTTTCTTATTTCCACGCATGAAAAGGGGCATGAAAGGACGGCGATTTGGAAACATTGAAAACAATGTTTCGAAAAGTGGAAGCACCGCTGGGACAAATGTAACTTGTAATGGAGAGTATTTTGAAGGGAATAAGATTGTTTTGTAAATATTTGTAAATATATAGCATTTCAAAAATAATTCCGGTTATTTTTGGGTAACTCCTCGTACAAATTCTTCTAGGCGTAAGCGAAAAATACACACTGAGATAATTATGTTAAATTAAACTATTCCTTTTCCTATCGTACCATAAGAAGAATTAACTGGCATTGGTCACTATCTGAAATATTTAGGTCTAAAATATCGTAAGCGACAAACTTTCACACTCCAATTTTGGTTAAAGTACTGTCCCACATCAATCACCTCTTTAAGATAGCCAACTCGATTTCTCGATTTAGCGCCATCTCTGGGCTCTTTAGCTGTACTAAAAGTACTTAAAAGCAACAGTTTTTTTGCTTTTGACGGTATATTTTAAATTGTATTCTGATGATCACTTTTAGCAATTTAGCAAAATGATTCTTAATACTTATTATTTCATATAACTACACTCACGTATTCAAGCTTTTTTTCGATTGGTTATGATAAAAAAAATACGTAAAAATTTCGCTTAGGTCTAATGTTTTTTTTTTCAAAATTATGTCTCGTGGTCGGTTTCCACTTAATATGGCTCACAAGAAGTTCGATTTGAAAGATTGACCTTCTAAAACGACATGGTATGTATATGGTAACATGGGGAAGGAAGGATCATCTGTGCAAGATTCTTAATAAGGGGAGAAGGAGCGAAAAGGAAAAAATGGATAGAAGCATGCAGAGAAGATTTAGAAAGTATAGAAATAGAGAACTGGCGTGAAGCAGTAATGAACAAAAATAAATTGAGGAAAGTAGTATAACAACTCCAAGCCTTGTGCCTATAAGGTCTGTGTTGAGCTGTTTATATATATAAAACTGTAATGAAGAAACTGGAAGAAACCAAAAGCTAGTCGATTATAGCAGTAATGAGTCAAAAGGATATTGGAAAATATAATGAGTAAATCTAATGATGATGGCTCTATCTTCGGGTCAGAAAATGAATTTCCCTTATTTCTTAAGGGTAGAAGAAAGAGGAAGATTGAAAGTGCCAATAAAAGGAGCAAAAGAAGGCGATTGATGGGAGAATCGTACGTGGCCTACAAAAACATAGAAAAGAAAAACGTGGCATAAGCGACAGATAAGATACTGAGTAGACAAAAAAAAGAAATTTTAAGTGCATAAAAAGGTGTATGTGCCATTTTTTGAAATAGATTTTTTGTAAGGCTTGAAGAAGACGTCAAAATTATGCGCATCATAATATAATTGTGATAATTTCTACTATAAATTACAAAATGGATCGAAATCCCTCATATAGATTGGTAAATATTTCTGAAACATGTTTTTTGCATTTACTGGAAAAACAAGTTCAAGACGCTTACGCCCTTTTGTCATAACTCCGTCGATATAATGACAGGGATCTATTTCCATGACCAGTTCATTCTATAGAGTTTAATATTATGAATTCATTTATTTGGAGATAGAGTAAACGTCCATTCGATTCCGTTTGCCTATAAGCAACGAAATGATTGACAAAATTAGGTACATCTTTTGTTTACTTAATAATTAACTAATTGTTCTATAGAATTTCAATAAAACCTTGAAGAGTTTTTTAGTAAAACTCCAACTTAGTTTTCTCCAGACTGTCTGCTTTTTTTCAGAATATGACGAAGTAGCTTTCCTAGATAGAATAAAGTGTCAAAATTTCTTTTCACTTTTTTGAATTTGAACATTCACATTAGATTTGAGTATTTAGAAATTATACAGAGGAGGGAAAAATAATAGTATTACCACAAATTTACTTTGATTTTATTTTTATAAGTAAGCATTGCAGAATGTCGTCAGAGGACGTTTTAGAATCGATATGGTGATTTTATTGAATTTGTCGAATACAGTGGAAGTGAATTTCTTTCAAAACTTGAAACATGAGTGTAAATCGGAAATGATAATAAGTGAACAAAATAATATAAAAAATGGTTATTCAAAGAAATAACTGAGAATTTATTAGAAATTAATTTACTATGAGCTTTTTCAACAGTTCTAGATCGACAAAAATTGAAGGGGCTCAAATGGGACGAATAACGGGCTGCTATAAATTAAAAATATATCACTAAAAAATCTAGATTAATTCTAGCGGTAGTAATTTCCTGTAAACATATTGTTGTCGTGAAACCCAAAATATTTTATTACACAGGTTTCCGAGTAGGATCTACAAATTAAAATGAATAATTCAGAAATCATCTATTACTTAATCTGTGGCAGCAATTATGAGTTAGCAGGGCAGGGGTAGAATCTTTATAAAGAGCAAAGACGGCGTTGACGGCACCGAGCTGCCAGTTAAATTGATACCATAGTTACAAAGCCAATCAAAAAGTTTTCTTGGATTTCAATTACGTGCAAAATTGAACTTAATTACTCTTATTTCTTGGGAAACTGACAACTAAGTCAATATTATTTGAAAATGGATTTAGGCTTTATTCCAAAGGTTTATTTAAGATGTCTTTGTGTGCTAAAGAAAATTTGTTATAACTCATGAATATTATAATTGACGTAACGTATGACTGATAAACTAATTTCTTTAAGACATAATTCATAAAAATATTCTTCTCTCAAAATAGGCACAATATTTGAAGCACTTTTTTCCACTTGAACCAGAGTTTCCTCAAACAACAGGGACTAGGACAAGGTTTATATTGAATCATAGAAAAAAAAAGTTATTCTAGAGCTATTATTTCAATTCCGTTTTCTTCATATTTTTGGTGAAATGACTCTAATGAATGAATCTAAAAATATGGACGCATATTAACCTCACTGGCTCACATCGAATTTATGGTCGTTTCCCTACCCTTTGTTCAGTTTAACATGGAGATACCTAGACAAGGACAGAGATAGAACCCTTCAAACCCAAAACATATAATGAATTTAATGGATAATGTTAATGGATATGGGTCATTTCAGCACAACGTTCACTTAATATTGTAGAACACATGGGTGGAAGCTGAAAATTAGGATTATAGGAAAATATAAGCTGGACAAGAAGCTTTGTCCAAATCAAATGTAACCAATGATCAATTTCACACTTTTTTTATTAAACTGGGTGAAATGAAACCGATAGCCAATTATTTTGGGGCCATACACTGCTTTTACTTTGTTTAATAGCCATTTTAAATCTTTTCGCAATAATCTAACGTAAGGCAGTACAGTATGTCCCTAGCCATTAGGCAAAATAATAAATAAACACTAAAGGAATGTAATGATCATAGTAGGTATAGATAGTAAACATCTGTGTGAAAATGGTTAGTGGAATTTTATGGCGCACTACACTCCCACAGGGAATTCAGTCTATTCCCATATCCTAACTCAAGAATCATGCAACTTTTTTGTCTTTATGAAATGAAATATGACTTGGATGGATAAAAAGCGGGCGAGATATGCCGAGAAATACTATACTACTAGAAATATTATTATACTACTGGAAACAAACAAAAAACGAGGTAACAGGGATATTGATTGGTTCAATTTTCAGAAAAAAGTTAAAAGAAATGTTAATAGGACTTATATCAGCACAGCTGGACAGTTCAGTGTTTGTGTTTTTTTGGCGAGATATATTATGAGCCAAGAACATAAATATATGTTATATTCGGTAAAGACGGAAAAATAATATTAATACTACAGTCGTTCACTGATAAAAACTGTTTTTTTTTTGTCTGTTTGTTGTAAATTCGATTTTATTCAGAGCAACTTCTTATTTTGATTGTAGCGAAGGTGGAAAAACAATGCGTCGTTTCCTATAAACAGATTTCCTTATCCTTTCCACATCTTTGATAGTTACTTCTTACCAAATTATTCAGCAAGACCGCAATTAATGATTTTCATAGGTCCTCTGCTATGTTATCCGTGTCCTTTCGATTTAAAGAATTTTTATATTTACTCAAGAAATCGTACTTTACAGAGGAAAGATGGTTGTGACTGATTTGTTCACACAAACTTAATCTTTACATTTGTTGTTTGTTATAAATCATTAAGTTTTTTCCACGTGTACTCAAAATAAATTTTATGCTGTACACACTAACAATGTCTTCAACATAATGAGTAAAGTGGAGAAAATTTTTTATAAGGCAGGTAGATCTTGGTTCAACTGTCCTATATACCTTTGCTTTCATTAGTTTTCCAATTAGAGAAAGTGACGAAATGGCCAATACCTATATTAATAGTTTATAAAAAGAAAAAACTACCGTCATGTATCTAATTATGTTTTCATATATGTTTTTGCGAAATATTCGTGGAGCACGTGTCCGCTCATCTTAAAAGTTCCCTACTTGAAAAATTGCAGATTATCTAATAGCGGTATTTGATGCAAAGGAAAATTGGAGAAGCAACCACTCCTACCAACTTCTAAGCTTAGTCGTGACCTAAACGCTACTGAATTATATAAAATGATGATAGAGCGTTAGATCGTTTTGTAAATGCAGGTACTTGACTTTTTTTCTTTTCTTCTAAAATCACGATTCGAACGAAGTCAAAAATCTTGTAATAATTTTCACCTGTTTTCACTTGTGATGAAGCAACTATTAAGAGTTATGTCGTATAGAATCTAATTCACTTTTGATCAAGTCAAGCATGAACTAATTTAATTTAATTATTAGAAATTACTAGTGAATGTGAATTATTAGAACAGAAAGTGAGTCGGAAGATTCAAATTAATTTAACAAGAACTTGTTTTTATAGGAAGCAACACCTTTTATTCGTGAGCCATTATAATCGTTTAAATAATAATAAATAATAACGATTGGCAACTATCGTACAACTCATTACCCAAACGTTCATTGCCCGCAACAATTAAAATAATATCATATACAATAATATCAGCAAAAATAATATCATATACAATAACATCAGCAAACTAAAAGGACTCCTCGATGTTTTTGTTTCGTTAATAATAAGCTTAAATCAAACTGAATGACATAGTACTTTCACATTATACAAAAAAAAATAACATTACATCTTTCATTTTCATTTGTTATAATCATGGTTCATAGGTTTCACAACATTTGAATTGAATCTTCAAGTTTTTCAACTGTTAGTGGGGTAATAATTATTTGTTACTAATTTTTTTTTCAGCGTGGAGTTAACCAGGATCTAAAATACGAGGATGGTCTCAAAATCTAAACGTCAATGCAATTGAACAATAGTTAAGTCAAAGAAGACTGTTTACAATTGTTTTGCAGAATTTCGTTAAAATCGTGCGTCCGTCAGTGATGAATGTCGATGTCATTCCAGAAACATCGATGCAGTGCTCAACATGATTTAAAAAAATGACTTACAGGCAGATAGAGGCGTCTCTTGGGATATCCCGATGCGATACAATCGATTCTGCATGAACATTTAGCTGTGAGAAACGAGGGTGAACCTTATTACACTCGAGTTGCTCCTGATTTTTGGAGATGCCTGTGGATATTGATCTTGAACTTCTGTACGTTGTAGTGTTTGGGAAAGACGTGCCTTGGTAGATGATTCCACAGGCTTGTACTTCTTCAAATAAAGGAGTCCCGATAACTTGACGTTCTGGATATCTGCTGGCGAACTCGGTGTGGGCGGATGTAATTTGGGCACTAAAGGATTAATGTACTTTTTACAACATGTAAACTAGGCGCCAAGACCGAAGGGTCATTTTAATCCTATGTGTATTTTGGGCGCTAACCGACTGAAGTACATGATTTATGAAATACAGTTATTTATTAAATCACCGACATTTATAATAAGATATATTTTTGTATTTTTAGATTTTCCTATAAGAGAAATGACCTATTATCACTTGAGTTCTGAAAAAATTTACCGTTAGAGGGCGCTACTATGCACTTTTTTTAAATGAAAAATCTGCCCTCAATAAAGTTTCCTCACATTTTTGTAACACTCTACAGAATAAAGTAAATTTTATATTTCTTTATATTTTTATTTAGTACTTAAGTACATTATATATAAAATAAGAGATTTACATAACCTAACCTAACCTAACCTAATCTAACCTAACCTAACCTAACCTACTTAAAAATCTATCAACTTTCCCTCTATTGGGTTATTTTATGACTCGACCTACCTGCACTTTTTAGCGCCGAAAATACATGTCGGATTATCTACCCTTCTTGGTCAGACAGGTAAAGAAAGGTGGTTAGCGCCCAAATTACACCCGCCGCTCGGTGTTCATTAGCCACGCTTGCCTGTCGAGTAGGTCTTACAGATACTGCTTTAGATAGGGTTACGTTGCACAGGTTCGAGAAGCATCTGCCGTGGTAGTATCGGTGAAACAGAGTCAAATTTCCAAGCTTTCCAAGTTTCTGGTTAACTCTGGATCGCCTATAAGTCGAATAGCTCTCTTCTTTAGTCAAGCCTCTTCGTCAACGTGACTATGTCAGGCCATATTGTTTCCAAACTCAACACCTAACCAGCGAATTTGCAGTCTTGGTGATATTTTGTATCCAGACAGTATCGAACCCTGAGCCTCAGTATAATCTGGGTCTCTCCAACATTAAACTCATATTGCCACACCAGAATGTGTTCGAGATCGGTATTGGTGGAGGTGATCTGTTGTGCCTACGGATTTGTGTTTTAGCCGAGTTTATTAGGGCGGTTGATTTGAACAACGACACCAGTATCGAATATATAGTTGATGTACAAGAGAAAGAGAGTGACAAGATGCATCCCTAGGGAACACTAGCGTTGAGCTCAAACCTTTCCAAGTATGTCCATGGATAATAGCCTGGATGGATGGAGCTACTAGACCAGTTGATGGGTGAGGACGCCAAACCTTACAATCTTAACTTACTTAGAAGGTTAGCATGCCAAACTCTGTCAAAAACTATACATACATCCAATGCAATTGCTCTGGACTCCCCATATTTCTCTATATCTTCAGTCCATACGTTAGTGACTTAGACTAGGAGATCTATGTTTAAGCCGTAATGATGACTGAGACTAAAGCTGAGACCTGTTGAAGGGAATCGACTTTTTTCCGTTTTTTTGGAATGGGTTGAGCCCGAACAAGTTCCAAATCTGCAGGGACGTAACTTTTTTTAAAATATGAGATTGGAAAATACATATGTCGTAAATAAATGTGATTTTATTGTATTTTTTTAGTTGTTTTTCAGTGTCGAGAGAAAGTAGCTCTTGATGTATCCTTTGCCATATTTCTCTAATGTTTGAAATCGATTTATCAGATCGAATATTTTTTTATGAAAAAATCAAGCTCAAAAGGTTAAACGTATTACACTCGCTTAGTTCGAGTGGCGCCTGCCGTTTGAGGATGCCTGTGGATATTGATCATGAATAGACTCATTGAATCGAAAATTGTACAACTTTTTTTAAATTTTCGTAAACTTAAACTATGTCTATTTTGCTACCATATATTCATCTCAATACGTGAACAACTATTTAAAAAACTGTCATAACCACGAGTTATTTGTTTTGTAATTTCTTGTATACAAGATCTTTTATTCGAAAATTTGATTTATTCAATCTTCAGGGTCATCTCTTATAGCAGCAATCTCGGTATGTCACATGTCGAGCTAAAAGAAAGTTTCACAGAACGTTCTTTATGCTGTCGCACAATAGAGATATTGTATTTAATATTGTGATGTGTCACAGAGATGCATGTTATGCAACAGCGTTACTGTCATAAGAAGACGGACGACAGTCTCAAGTTACAGTGGTGTCCGGCTACATTTTATGAAAGAAGTTAACCAACAATTATAATACGTTCTAACATATTTCTTGTTGACTTACTGACTACCGACAAAAATCTCTGGAATCTATCATCTTTTCTTCTAGCTGTAACATCGAATACTCGAATTTTATTATACTGTCCCTTTTTTAGTTACGAAGTAGGCTTCAGTGCGATATTGACATCGATAATAGGTTTCTATGTTTTGTGAAATATATATAGAAGTTGAATTTTATGTACAAGAGAGTTATAAAACCTAATTTCTAATGAAAAGCTTAGTAAGTTCATTTTAAATATAATTTTCTGAAATTTTCCTAAATATACGCGAGCTAATACAAGTTTTCGATCTTTTATTGGATTTTTATAAACATAAGCTGCACAGAACAATAAGAAAAGGTTTGGAGTGGTCAAAAGCCCTGTCGTAGCAGTTCTGAACCAGTATTTAGGCTGCAACTAGTGCCTCTCTCGTACCGAGACCCCTTCCAAATGCAAATTGAGACGAAACAACAGCGATTTCAAGTTAATTAATCTGTGGTCTTCGTATCTTGTAGCGTTGTTCTTTTTTGGCAGTGGGATGAAAAGAAATGTGAGCCATCGGGTTGGGAAATTTCCTGCGTTGTAAATTTGGTTAAAAAACCTTTTGGAGCCTTTTGATACCTTAGTTGTCTGATAATTTGAGTACTAGATCCGTCTTAATCGTTTTATGTCTTGAGCTATTTATTGCTCTAGTAATCTCTTCTATTGTAATTCACTGTCCAGACAAAACATGTTCCAGGTTATTTTCTCATCGAGGTCTTCCGTTTGCTAATAGGTTGTAAATATATTGTTCCCAGATAGCTTTTCTCTGTTTCTATATAGTCCCGATGTCTCTTTTTTTTCAGGTTATACTCATCGTGTTATTTTGCAACGTTATATATTTGTCTCGGCTATCTTGTATTTTCTTCTTTCCTCAAACATGCCTAGTATTTCATATGTCATCCAATTTTTATTTTTGATTTTTTATTTGTATCCTATTTATTCTTTGGCCGAATTTATCATCATTTTTTCTATGTCTTTCTATGTGTTATCAAGATTTTTCTTTTCAGCTGGTTGTGATATCACTAACGTTGTTAATGTTTCATTTAACTTTTTGTTTACTTCATTTTTGATGTTTTCGTCTTAATCTATCTTTGTTTCTGCTTTTTGTTTATTCATATTATTTTTATTTTTGTATAATCATATATTTTGTGGAAAAATATGTTAAGAATATGCAAGAAATGGATTTTTTCACCCGATACATTCCTTATAATTCGAATATCATTCCATACAAAAATATTCCAAGTATAACCTCAAAAAATATTTTTATAAAAATAGTGTATAAAAGATTTTTTAACAGAATTAAACTGAGATTCAGAATCATGAGATGTAGATGTAGATCTTATAAAAAATGTATATTTAACAACACATTATTCTACAATAGATAAATACTTAATTTAATTCTATTATCAATAAGAGTAATATTAAAATAATAGAAATTTAGTGGTAATATTTCAAATAAATTTTATTGTATTATCAAATAACTCTTAATAACGTTTTATATTAGTGCTATTTATAATACCTTACGTCTCTTCGATGGCTTATTTAAAAAAAAATGATTGAATAGCTAGATAAGTAATAATTAATAACATAAAACTACCTAATATGAACAATAAAATATCACGACATGATTCAAATGTTTATTATTAAGTTTTGATTAATTCTTTGTACAAATTTATATCTTCATTGTCTAAAGTAATGACCAATTATCACGAAAAATTATAAGAAATTTCCGTTTCAAGGTAGATGTAAGTAGATTTTGTATAAATAACACTTCAAATTTCACATTCAAGTTCAAGCGATTTCAGAAAACAACCTCGAACAACAAAATTTTCAATTGAAAAAAAAACTGCCTTTTTCCAATCCAAATATTTTCACTATCAGTGATTAAACTGGTACCAGTTAATTTTTTTAATAAAACAGTAGTTAAAAACGAATTCCAAGAGTATCTGTCAAAACAAACAAAACCGGGAGTAAAAATTTTATTTATTTCACTTTCTGTAATTTAACTGTTCAAGAACGACGCAAACAAACTCCAATTCAGTAAACATATTTATAGTGATTTGTTGATGGCATAGTTCATAAAACGTTTTTCTATATATTGAGCAAGAATTCTCAATATCTTTCGTCAAATTGTAATAATTTTGTGTGCGAAAAATCCCAATATACTCATAAGGCAAGTAGTGATCCAGTTCTCTAAGGATTAACTCCACGGAACAAAGTCTTCAATACCACTTCTCTATATCATCAATTATCTTCTATCCGATACTTCGATTGACCATCTTCCAGCTCCATAGTGGAAGATAGAGATACTAGAATAATTATTCCAGTATTTTACGGTACTTTTATACATTCTTCTTCGGATGTCACTCTCACTTGTAAATCTAGGAACCATTCTAAGGTCATGTATGTCCGATTAAAATATTAATGACATTTCAGCAGGGTAGGAATTTCTTTACGAAAAATTCGTTTTGTTGACAACACTAGAATGGAACGCAGTACCTATTCAATTGCTGCACTACATGCAGTTCATTTTGAAAGGCATATCTAACTGTAAAGAAACACATTATCGATCTCTTTTCAATATGCACTTCCAAAAAGAGAGGTTAGCAGGAAGAACGGGAATATGCGACTACAGATAAACTTACAAGAGCTATACCCAAATGTATGAATACCATCACGAATGTTATTGACTATACCTACCCATAACGATTGACAATATCGAAATTTAGATTGACAAACTTGGCAGTAAAGGGGTACCATAGAAATTTCACACAGGATGCTAAAACCGGCACTGCATTTCAGGTTACTAATACTTCTGACCGATACTTGCTATCTTCCCACCTTTATGTTGTATGTATGTTGGTATGGATGTTAGTGTACCCTATACACTACGACCCAAAGGTTCTATTATTATTCTTTTCTTGCTGCGATACTGGAGAACCCAGTGTTTACAGCTGATCCATCAATCCCACTCCCAGTCTAGAATATGGGACGGCTTTAATTGTCATCTTCGTATTATATTTCAAACGCACCCAGGTCTAGTGCTCTGGTGTTCCTTCGAGAGAATGTGGACAGAGGTTTCGTCTCCGTTATCAGCTAGGTCTAGCGTCTTCAGGTGTTTTTTGAGGCGACAGTGCCTCGATAGAAATCCTGTTAGTATTCGTAGATTATTCTTTCTTAAGTAGATACATTCAACAGATCTACTCTGATTATAGTTTCCCATAAAAGTCTTTGCCTGTCACAATTCTTGTGGGTCGTCCCAATAATTGGTTTTACATCTATCTACCTTCTTTTCCAGTGCTTTTTTTTCTGTAGCTGATACCACAGAAGGGTTTGGGTCTCATGAAGAGCTTGTCTGCTCCTATTTCTCCTTAATGTTCGTTGCTCAACCCATAGATTTAAATCAGTAGAGATAGAAGCCTTTTTGAAGTCCAAGATGGTAATGAACTTATAAATTCATAATACACTAGATGTAAACGTCAGATCGGGTGGATGAGAACTAAGGCCCATTTCGCACCAAGCCAGTCTAGTCTATTCGCGTCCAGTCAAGTCGGACGCTTTGAATTGGAAATATTAACTTTCCATTAAAACAAAGAGAATGTATAAATCTGGTTTCATACTAAGCGCGTCCCGTCAAGTCCCTCTTAGTATGAAACTATATTTACACATTCTCTTTGTTTTAATGGTAAATTAATATTTCCAATTCAAAAGCGTCCGACTTGACTGGACGCGAATGGACTAGACTGGCTTGGTACAAAATGGGCCTAAGTGTGTGGTAAGGTAGGACAAGTTTTTTTTCGTGGTCTATTCAGGACGAATAAATGTTTCGGAATTAGAAAAGAAGATGAACAAAAATTAAACGTTTCCTTTGTGATGACTGAGTTGCCGCAACACCAAAATATACGCGAACATCGAATAACTCGCTTGTCCGAATAACTTGCTTTTTTCATGTAGTGGGTTTTTCTAAGAGGACGACATTGTATACTTCAGTCCAGCCCTGGATTAAAACTTTGTATATCAATTAAAAAATGGTTTACAACTTGTTTTCGTCTGAATTCTGAGTAGCAATCATCCAGATAAATATTTACCCACCTAGTCCCGAAATCACTGACTCTACTAACATGGATACATATGATGATGGGTATCCCATAATGTCCTTCAATAGACACTAAAAAATATGACACAACGTAGATTCAGTTCTGTGTAGAAGATTATATAGAAACAAAAGAGGTTTAGGAGGCAAATATCCATTTATGGTTTGTTGGTGCCTATCGATTTAAATAAATTATTTATCGAATAAATCTTGTTTAATGATAGGTATTTCAAATCACGTTTTGGCGGTTTATTTCATTGTTAGACATAATGAAATATAAAATAGAGGAAAAATTCTTTTGTATTTATTGTGACATTCTTTTGGAATAATATCCTATCAAGTTCAAGTCACGTTACTTAATTTATTGTTAGTAATACCTAAAGATGTAAATATGAGTGAAATTTTGTTATGAAAATCTATATAATTTATTATAGCTTTTTTGACTTATTATTACATTACATTATAATAAAAAACTATGTTCATCACACATTATTTGTAGATTTATTTTCCTGGCTTATGTGATCGAAGAGATATATGTTATTGTTTCCCCCTCGTATAATTATTTCTCTGTTGATGATTAAGTAAGAATTTGTTTGAATTGTTTGAAGGAATTTGCTGAATAAATGAAAGTCTAGTCCAATGAAATGATAGGAGAACAGATGAAGGGGTGTGAAAGGAAGTTAAATAGTTAACAGCCATGTTAGAACAGCGATCTCGAAGAAGATAGTTCTATATCTTGTCAATGATTGGAAAAGCAATTAATTTTCAACACGGTGAGAATTACAATAAAAAGTAGTTTGGAAATATGCTTAATTATAGATTGATAGATTCTACCGTAGCAAATAAGGTAAGGAAGAGGAATAGGTATAGGTAAATGTCATGAATCTTTTTATTTCGCAGCGGGAGGTAACAGTCTGAAAACTGTGGGTCAGAAACATTTGACGTAGTATTGCTATATTGCAGGTCAAAAAAATATTTATCTCATTAAGTTTTTATGTTTCATTTCATTTTGTTAGTCAAAAACCTTACTAGACTACGTAATCTGATTATATAGAACTTTTCAAAATTGTAGTTACTACAAAGTTATCAGTTCGGTGATCTCGTGGAGCTCTACATCGTTTTAAAAACTCGCTCATCACCATAAAACGTGTATTCCATGTATGTACATTCCAATATTGTGTCTAGTGGCAGTGTTCCATACCAGCAGCTGATTGTTTCCTACACTAAGAACTAAGTACTAGTCATGTGAAAAAGGAAAAAACTCGAACAGTAAGAGCTGCAAAAATATTGGTAAGGCAATCTGCTTCTGCGAAGCAGATCCTCTATCAAGTATAGTCTAGTAACTCAACATACATAAATTTATTGCTCGAAAAAATGTATGAGAACCAAGTCGAACTATCATTCTTTTTTTTCCAATAACAAAGCCCACAGCACGATATTTTAGGGAGAGTTGTACAAAATATAAGAAGTCTCTGTCTCTGTTCGGTTCTTCAATCACGAGGGTTGTGACCTCTTTGGAGTATTTGGTCTGTGAATTTTCTGATTTGATCAGACCAACTCAAAGGCGACCGGCCTCTTCTTTTTTTATAGACTGATTAGTTCTTTTTAAAGACCGGTAAATTCTAATGGAGCAGCAAACGTCAAATGAATCAATATATTTGTGCTCCTTACCTCTAAGTCTCTAGTCTTGGGAGAATATTGAGAATATTGGGATGTCCAATGTTCGGACCAGATTCATTTTAGTGTTTTTGGTTATGTATGCACTTTTGGCCAAGTCTATTCTTCGTCTACGCATCCAGCAATGTTACTTATTATTGACCCCAGATATGTAAAGCTATTGACCCTTTCGAAATCGTCAAACAGATGGAGTCTGTTTACCGTTATCATTAATTCTGTTTTGTTTCTGGCCATTTCCTCCTACGTTACGGCAAATATGTTGTGGTTAGCATAGCGTAAGCTGCTTATTCGACCTTCCCCAACATGAATTTTACCCTTTCATTCTAGAAAGTATCTCATTATAGCTTCTGTTGGTGATACAACACACCTTTATTTTACACATCTTTGTTGATCTCGATTCAAAATATGTTCTATTTTGACTAGAGCGGTACTTGCCAAGGGAAGATTTTTATTGAATTGATTAAATGATTTGAAACGCCCATTTGGTTGACTACAGTTTGGCAAATACAGGAGTGAATGAAAACAATGAAAGTAGGTACCCAAGCAGTACTCTTTACTACCTAACAGACACAATAGATCTGACCATATTAGTCAAGTATACCTACTTGTGAGACCGTACTAATCCCTACTACCATCATCTAGTAACGCGCATTGACGGACATGGCTATTTCTCACCCATTCCTGTATTTGCCAAAGTGTACTTTCTATGACCTATTGCAGAAATACTTGATAATAGTTGACATGATCTGTCTTTTATATTTCCATTTGTTTCCGCTGTCATCCTGTATAGTAAAAGCAGGTATAACGATTTATAACGGTAAAAGTTTATTGATATGCTCTATATTTGACAGATTAAATATGACAACGTTGTATGTGTAGATTTGTGGCTATGGTTGCGTAGAAAGAATCAGCAGGGGGGGCCGTTTCTTCTGGACCACGTATTGTGTCGCTGGCTTCGATTTATATTTTAATGTGTTTTCCCCAAAACAAATGGACGACCATAGTCGGTACTTTTGAGTCCCTATACTTCGGTGTCGGCTGGCCGTTGTCGGTGTATACCCGTTCATCGAAGCTATATTTATTATGTGTTATGAATGTTAAATGTCCAACTGTTTAATTTAGTCTATAAACACTATTATTTATCGACGGAATAGACCAATAGTTATTATTTGTTAGGTTTATTTTGCCATTATCTAGAATAATCGTCATAAACAATATTATGGCATCATTGATTTCTATATAATTTATGAATATATTCAATAAGAATTAATGGGAATAAAGTTTCCCAGCAGATACCTTTTTATATACGAGGGAGCGTGAACAACTTTATTATTGGCATATTCTATCTAAAAGCATCAGACAATAAAATTTTCTCTCAACCACCGTGCTCATAGCAAATGAGACGGAACTTTATACAAGCCACAGCCTATTAGAATATGTCTATTAAAATTATTGGTCAAAGTATATTGTAATCTATGAATAATATACCATAAAATGCATTAACAAGCAATAATTGAGATTAGTAACGGAGGCTTTAATTCGAAAACGTAGGTAGTGCGGTCCATGAGCTCTTAACTTACCATACAAAGGTCATAAACATCCACTGTGATTATTTTTCGATATATTCCCCCTATACTTCCAAACACTTTTCAAAACGATTAACTAAAGCTTCTAAGGTACTATAAAAAATATGATGATACACCTTTAGAGTCAAAATATTCGTATACCGCCTATTTAATTCCATCGTCGCTGTTAAATCTTTCGATCCTTAACTGGGCGTTTGACTTTGTGAGCATAAAATAGTCGGGCGGTGCGAGATCAGGGCAATATTGTGGGTATTCAATATCTGTGGAACCACATTCGTATACAGTGTCCTTGTAAAACGAAGCAGTGTGGACTGGAACAACCTCGGTTGCTTTTGCCACGATAATTTTTCAACGCAACTGCCTTAATGAGTCGGACTAATGAACCGGTTTTATTTGATATCTCATCAATCAAAAGGATACCCTCGCAGTTCAAAAATATCGCAGCTATCACTTTTTGATGCTTTTCGTGACCATAGTTTTTTGAACCCGAGGCCACTCTGTGAAACCCCTTTTAGGATCATATTAAAAAATCGTAGTTTCATCACCCGTTATAATTGATTAAATTACACTTCATTGGTCCTCAGGGTAGAGCTCTACAGCATTGCACTGCACTGAGGATTCGTGCACTAGTTTTTGCCACACTTTAATGGTCATGTAGTATCCTTAGAACCCTTGTTTTGGAAATACCAGCCTGTGCTGCAAGTCCTTCTCAACAATTTCTTAGACTACCTTAATGTTTTCTGGAGTAGTCACCTCTCGCAAGTGGGTCATCTTCTAATGAGTTCCATCCCCATCGAATCAACTTGTTTCAATTGTGGGAAATAATGGACACAATTTGAAACTTTGTGTATAGCTTGTTGAGATTTATCACTGACCCGTGAAGTGAAGTGAAGAATTTCGCGAACTCATTCACTTAGCAGAATCTGCATTTTGCATTCTCTCTTAATCCTAGCATCTTCGGTACTCCATTGAGGACATAATTCCTCGACCAGGAGACTTCTGTTAACTTATTGTAGATTATTTAATTTTCTAGCGTTGTCTCTATTGTAATGTAGCTGATTCCATGGAAGGCTTCAGGTCCTACAAATCGTTCATCCGCCTCTTTCATGCAATTTCAACGGTTTTATATAGCTACCTCTAGACTTTTGATGCAATTTAATCGAATACCATCCCACAAACTGCCCTCCCTAAAAAAAGTATGACATGGCCTCACATATTTTCGAAATTTTCCTTAGGAACCGAAATATAGAAGGTGGTAGGCTTTCAAATTGACACACTGCAGATATTTGAAAATTGTTTTTATATTCTTACTGTTGCGAATTGTTGTTTATCGATGTTAAGCAGCGGAACATTTAATCTAAATCAAAATCATATGACATTAAGAATACCTAGTTATAATTCAACTACCAACTAGTAATTGATGAGAAGTACTTTAGCAGGTTGAAAGTAAATCTGCAAATGCGATCACAACTGTTCACTTCAGCTTAACTGATTCTGCAACGGTTTGTTACTCATTTAATTAACATCAATTTAGAGACAATCTGTAACCGCATCTATCTACAATTCAATCTAATTTTTTGCGTAGAACGATACCACGGGAAACCGGAATACGGTTAGAAATAACCTACACTTTAGCTCTGAATTACAGTAATAAATTAACTGAAGGTGTTCTGAAAGTATGAACTACAAATATATATAAGCGTTTACTTAGTGGGATTGTGGCAGAATTAAAGACAAAAATGTACTAACTCTAATATATTCCGAGGTTTCGAAAACTTATGTATTCATCTTCTGGGAATCAATTAAGAATTGCGGAATTTATATATATATATATATATATATATATATATATATAATATATATAATATAGATAAAAATGTATATAATAAAAAAGGTTCAGCAAATTGATGAATTCGACTGAATTTGACATAATTTTTGACAGGCATTAATATAAATGATGAATAACAAATTAGATTCGCAACGATTACTTTTGACTTGAGTCATGATTTTTTGTATGTACTTGATGGAACTGGCGGTGACAGTATAAAATTACGTTATAATTCAAATTATAACGAAATTGCAACGAAATACCGATGTCGCTTTCTATATCATAATCAGCCGAAGAAATATGTATTATAATGTCATTAAATATCTTTATTTTAATCTGTACAAGCACTACATCAATTTACTTAGAATCAGTTGTCAGTTAAAAAAGTTCAACAGTTATAATTTTTGGTACGCTACATGTCACATTAAAATATTCGAACGCATAAACAAGAGCTAACGCCACAAGTCAGATTTCTGTCGAGAACGCTATGTTTGGTTAATATTTACGGTCGGCTTTTTGTTGTAACCCGTGGTTAACTATTCATTTAGACTGATCACCGGTCCACTGTGGATGACCGACAAAACAGTTTTTATAAAGGATGTCCCAAAACATTACTCTATCACTATCATAAAGGAAGCTTTGACATATATGTTTATAAGGTATGAAAAGTGGAAAACAAGAAACCGGCAAAAAGTGTTTGGCAAGCTAAGCCTAAGGAAATCGCTGGAAAACATACTTGCCGCAATATTAGGAGAAAAAAAAGTATCAGAGAAAGAGGTTACTAATCAAGCTCGAAATAGAAAATTGTGCAAAAATTTATGAATAAAAGATAAAGCATAGCGATTGATCATAAAGCCCTGATCTGGAACCGTCCAACTATTTTTTGGTCGCTAAAGGCCGAGGTGTTTTGACTTCAAGATGGATCATATTTTTTATAATGGCATAGAAGCTTTAGTTGGTAGACAGAGAGAATGTATTGAAAAATAACAGTTTTTTCTATTTATGGCTAAGAACTCATGGACCGCACTACGTCTATCAACAAATTACAAAATTTTACAGTTTCTATAGCATTCTTATTGTCCCGATGTAGCTCAAAGCACGATGACAAAACAACAAATGTAATCACGAAACCGTCTGTAGATAGCTTGTCGAATTTCCAATTCAAAATTTCATAAAGAATACAAATATAGTTCCATCAAAACCAATAGTAATTTTCCATAATCTACACAATTAGATCTTGTCCAATAAGTTGATAGTTATATACCAAAATTATCATTAATAAATGATTAGTTTATTGAATTGGAATTTATCAAAACAAATTTCACAAAATTTCTAGTTTCTTCTGAATTAGATATTCTAATTATTATTTTTATATCATAAAATTTAAATTCATTAATATTATCGTAATTACTTTCATCCCTCTATGAGGAAAAGGTTACAAATATCAACTAAGGACAATAATTTAAGGGAACTTGAGAGGTATATTTGTTCATCGCTTTTCTACAGAAGAAATGTGTGACTGCACATCATTGGTGTTGCTTTGGACTCATCAAGTGAAGCACGTAGAATCTAGAGATCACACATCAGAAACAATATGCTGCAGCAAGTCACCATAGCTTATCAATCATGTTGAATTCTGTCGTTTAAGAACTTCCACACTGTATCTATCTGATTAAAAGCGATACAATTTCCTCGATTTGATTGTGAATATGAGATGGAGACACACACTTCCATAAGAGGCTAATTTTTAAGCCTCTTGTCATTTCAATCATCCCGAACGACATCATTTCGCTCTATGTTATCTGCTTATTGCTTCTCCAACTTTTATCTTTCGCGATACGACTGTGAATGTGAGATGGGGACACACACTTCCATCAGAGGCTAATTTTTAAGCCTCTTGTCATTACAATCATCCTAAACGACACCATTTCACTTTATGTTGTCTGCTCATTGATTCTCAATTATTAACTTTCACGATTTGACTGGGAATGTGAGATGAGGGCACATACTTCCATAAGAGAAAAAATTTCTTAGCGACTTTAAATTTGAATTATCCCAAACCCTCTAGGCATTTTCATTAAGGATACACATAGTTATCATCTATTTCCACAATTATTATATTTTCTCGAAGAAAGTGAAGGTCTTAAGATATCCAGACGCTGCCTGAAGCATCAGAAAAGCGAAGGGTGGACTGCATATGTTAATTGAAGCCTTTTCTTTGACCCTTTCTGAATAGAATCGATCCCGTGTATGAAGCCTCGAGGTCCTGCAATTTAATACACACTGGGGAGAAGGACGACCTCGTTACTTATTTTATCAAATCAAACATAACGTTGTTTGTTAATCATTTATATACTTTATCATTTTCAATCACCACTATTTATTTTGTATTGTAAAGACAACAAATGAAAATGATTTTTTTTTAATTTAAAAATAAAGATTCAAAGGGACGTTAATAAATATATTCAAAATTGCGTAATATAAATGGGGTACAAAAGTAGAAGCCAGTCCAACACAATACTCTGATCTTTTAACAAAGTTTTCAGTAAGAAAGCTTCTTGAGTCGGAGCATAAACAAATTCCCGTAGGCAAGAGAATAAACTTTATGAGAAAGAGTTGTCAGCGGCAATGTTGAGTAAAATCTATAAAATGGCTAAGAATATACTCGTTGGAGAATTTTAGAATATTTTAACATATTTTAAAGAGCTTTGTTGGCTTAATTTGATTCAAAATAAACCAGAGATGCTACTAGAACCAAATGTAATTTAAATAAAAAAAAATTTTCAATAATTGGCTATTACAAGTATTATTCATATAGAATATTGTGAATTTTCGTTTAATTTTCCATATACATTTTTAGGTATACCAAGTGTGTCATAAAAGTAATGAAACCGATTTTTAATGTAACCAAAGCCTCTTAGTTTTCAAGTGGTGTGATTTTTAGTTGCTCGATTACAGCCTTTTGCATGTTCTCCAGACCTCTCTCAAGATTTGTTTCAATTTCGGAAAAGTCATAATAATTCTTGGTGATTAGCTGTCTTCTGAAAAACGTCACAAACAGGTTCCTTCGATTGCACTTCTGTTTCGTTGTGAGATTTTTCGGCACCATATTAACATTAGTCCTTTGTATGTTCAAATCGACTATCATAATTTGATGTACATCCTTTTTCTTAAGCACCGATCCGATCTGACAAGAGTCCTCGCACGTTTTCGACAGTTTTTGAAGTTAAAGGTCTTCCCAAGTGAAGTCAACGTCTTTTCGGTTTTTCAAAAATGATTTTTGTTAGCAGTTCTCACTTTTATACAGCGATTAATCAAGTATTATACAATGTTGCTTCAAATTTCAATGTTTCATATTTGTAATACATAACTTCACTAATTAAACTATGAAAAATAACTTCTATCAAACCATGTAAAGCTGTTCTTTCAATTTAGTTAATGTTGACTGTCTCAAGGATATTAGAGGATATAGGTTGCCCAGTTTGGTTTCAAATATGGAGAATCTAGAAGAATACACACGACGTAAAATAATTGCCATAGTTTTATGAGCCAAATCAAGAATTGAAGAAATCGTTTACAATTAATCATTTTGTAGGAATGGGAATATCCAGGTATTTCGATTGAAAGATCGACAACTTATAAACAACGGTATAATTAAATTTGGAATGAAAGTATATTATTGAATATTTTAGATCTTTTCTTTCGGATTAAAAATATATTGGGTTTTATATGTATTCTTACAAAAGAGAAAGGAAAAAATCATGCCATTCCTATGTTCTCGATTTTCAGTTTCCAACAGAAGACGTCACTTGTTAATCAAGTTACCGGTCAACCTATCCTCTACCAACTTAAGCTCTATCTTCTTCGTCTTGCCACCCATTCGAATTGTCTTATTTCGCTGTCTGGCATTTTTGTCTTCTTGACTTTGGCGTCTATCGTCTCTTTCTATGATGTACTTTATTATCTCAAGCTGGATGTATCAACTTGACTAACGGCGAGCGTTTGGAACGGTCAAAACTGCGACAACCAGCGATATCATCGAAAAAGTTCAACAAATGGTACTGGATAATGTATAGACTCAAAAAGAGACTGAACTTTTCAGACAGTCCTCGTATATGGTGTAGTAGTTCTATAGCAAAAAATTGAGTGGTTGATAAATACTCAATATTTATTAAAAATTGTAAATTTCTGATCCTAAAAATGATTAACTTTCGTCATATTTGCCATAGCTTTTACTTTCGGTTGAAAAATGATATAAGGTCATTATATCTGATCATTTAGACTTGTGACTTCCTTGCAGTCTCAGAACAGTTGATTATGTATCTGACTAATTTTTCTTAGTATACTTATGTCGGTGATGAAACTGTAAATCATATGAACTCGCCTTCACGACAATAAGTTCAAATATTGTGTAAAGATTATTTGGAGTTATTCATTATTTTTTTATTTAATATTAATCCACATTTAGGTTCACGTATCTTGGGCGATGTCTCATGCTGCGTTCTTATAGATTGATATATTGAACCAGCGGCATATGCTTTTTAATTGGAAGATATTTTTTATCTTTAAATAATGCTAATCAAAGAAGTGACCCCCTCCGTGTTTTTCAACGTATTATAAAACTATATTGTGTCTATTGATGTTGACTGTATAATTAAGAGGCTTTCCAAAGTTGCACTATTTTGAGGTAATAAATCCATTATTTCAAAACAGTTGATAATAAAATATACAAGGTTCAGCTATTCTTGAATAGGACAAGACAGCATTTGCCTTTTCAAAATCATGGATACAGTGATCGGTGGAAGAAAATGCAAGCAGGAATGTAATGATGTCATAAATTAAATATGATTCAGAATCTTCAAAGTGTGGCCATAAGGGGACAGTGGAATGTGGACTGATGGACTACCCAAAATAGCAACAACGCGAGGGTGCCAAAAGAATTTCTAAATACTGATGAAAAATGACCTTAATATCTCAAAAGAAAAAAAATTTATTTCCAAAATAATCCAAGGTAAATGGTTATATATAGATAACAAATAACAAGTGATGTCTTCTACACAATATTCGCTCTTAAAGTCTACACATTTTTTATACGCTCAAAACATCCTGAATACATTTTTTCCACTTTGTAGAAACATGGGTTTTAAAGTCTTAGGAGAAAAACAAGTTACTAGGCGATAAATTGGGTGAATACGGGCAATGAAACATTAATTACATGTTTTTCTCCTTCAAATATTCAGTTTTATGCTCAATCACATTGTATTGCTGTATGCGATATCCTAAGAAACGCATTTGTCTGTCTGTGAGTCACATGCCGATCTTTTTTAAACATGTTGTGTACAGCATCGATGACAATCGATTTTGGCTGACTTTCTCAACATTCATCACTGACGGGCGCGCAACCATGTCGAAAGTCTCCAAATCATACAATCATAAACGATACTTCATTAATAAAAGTTCCACGAAACGATTCTATGCATTGTTGTTGTGTGGTTCCACAAATCATAAGCGCCACCTATTGTCCGATTATAAAACTTAAAAGGCAATCCTCATATAGAATTAGAGCACTGCCAGATTGTTTTTTGGTACGAATGTTCTGAGAACTGAAGTTGTTAGGGTGAATGAGCTCGATCAAATTCCAAATGAAGATTCCAAATGAAAACGTTAAAATCCATCAGATTTTCGAGCGACCTAATCAACTTTGCTTGCTGATAATTGATATTTGTACCATCTTTCTTTTCTTGCAATTTCAAATTCTAATTAAACCTATAGCACTAGATTTTCGATCAATTTACCCTATAGATTAACAATCAACAAAGGAAATTCGAGAAATTCATCCATATCTATATACCCCGGATAACAAGATATTGTTTTATAAACAAGCATTGTAGTTAGAAGATTTTCTCAATGAAATAAATATTATAGTTAATGTTTTTATTCCAACTATCATATAATCTAAAATAAGCGCCCTTAGAGCAGCTGTAGATTTGAATGTTTGTCTATAAAGACAAAAGCAAGATTACATACCACCATAATCAATTCCAGGACAATCTATTTTGGCGAACATAAGGACTAATTCCAATTGGGAAACAACAGAACTATAAGAAAGGAAATTTGTGAAGATAATATTTGAATTTTGAAAATGATCATTGAGAATCTTCTAAAGTGAGTTGTTGTCAAGCAAATTCAAAGTGGATTGGAGTTCACTTTTAAGATAAAGACAAAATAATGGAATATATCGTGGGCTTCTGTTGTCAGAAAGTGAGATTTTTCCCAAATTGGAATTAAAGTTTTGAATACTGTAGAAAACATAGTAGTTTGTGATGAATATTGAAAATTTAACCATTTTTACTTTTCAAAAAAATGACTTATGCACCTTCTCCTTTACGAAAAGAGAAAACATACTTAATCAAAATGAAATGCAGTACAATGTAGTCAAAACTGAACTTCAATTTATTTTGTTATATAAAACTGAACTTATTTGAATTCTACTCCGAATCAATTTCATAGTTGGGTGGTTCTGGTACCATAGGTTCCATTCTCCCTATCAGAATGATTTACATCATTCATGAAATTCTGGAGGAATACCGTTTCTTGAGCATAACCTCAAAAGAGTTTTTTTTTCTTTTCCTTTGATATTGTTAATAGAATGGTTTACAATGGTAGAGTGGAATATCAGCTGGTCTGTTTCTACCATAAACTCGTAGATTGTACTTGAAAAGGGATTCAACCAGGTTTGGTTTTCTGATAACGCATGACTTTTTAGTCACGATACTTTATTGCCGCCATCTTATTTCTGTTTTTCAGGACAACTAATAATATAGAATCCTTATTATTAGAAAATTTCTCTACATAGTAAGAACTCTTTTTGGCGTGCAGTCTTCTAGAACAAGTCAATTTAAAAATGCTCAATAAATTATCCATTCTTTTTTGCAATTGGTTAGTATTTTGTAGAGTTGTTTCAAGCCCTTTGCTGTTATTACTGCTGATAGACTTATCAAGAAATGGTTTTATCTTTAAATTAATTGCACGCTGCGCCCTTATCTTTCATTGTATCATAAATGTAATGTTGTAGTATTTAAAAAACGTTCTACGATAGGTTATTTCTGATACTTTCACCTATTTCCAAGCCAATCGGCTTTGTCATGCTCTGCGAGCGACGGGGACATAGTTAAGAAGTAACATAGGGTAAATACAAGACTTGGTCAATTATTTTGAGTTCAATTTACTTGGTCAGAGTAACTTCAAATAATTAATTATAATAATTAGTTTCGGTTTTAAACTCACGATATACATGTTCAATATCGTACTTTATGGTCACTCGTGAGCAAAAAAATAGTCTCAGCCTACATACCTGCAATCGCAAGTCCCTGGAAAAAAACTGAGCACGAAATCTGGAAGGAACCGTTTATTTTTTAAGCTGACGCTTTCATTTTTTTGCTTCTTTCTTCGAACCTCGTTTGGTCGTTCGTTTTTTCTTTCCTCAGCCTATCTCTACCCATCACTATCAATTAACCATTAAAGGTCAAGTCACACATCTCCTTTAACAAGAATTCTACCTGAAAATGGACATGACATATGAGCTGCTCAAGCGGACACCCTATTGCTACAAGGCACTGAACAAAAGTCAGTCTGCTGTTTCCAGAGTTTCTAAGTTTACCATCCTTACGAAGAGACTGGTAACTTTCTGGTTCTGGAGGAAAAAGGTACACATCCGAGAAAGATAACCCAATGTCAGCACATCGCTGAGCAATCGGGCCCTCACGTGTGTTCAAGTCCAACTAGAGATGGAACCTTTTTTCATTCACCAAAAAAACAACTCAATAACAACATGGACCACTCATTATAAAGCTTAGACTAATGGTTTTGGGATGCTAAAATAAGAAAAAGAACCGTGTCGTTGGACTTGATTCGATTTTTTTGTTCACGAGTGTAATTCTAAAAAATTTAAATGATTCATTTGATGTTTGAATTATTTCAATGTACCTACGCCACTGAAATTCTGGTTTATGTTTATCGACAAGAATTGTTTGAATTGTTTTGCGGGGTATTGTTTAATTCTACCCCTTATATGTAACAGAGTGTGTTGTCCGACTCTTTCAAGCTAAACAATAGCTAACTTTTCTACTCAATTCTCATTTATCACTATCAACATTATTTATGTGTTTCAACAATGAAATCAAGTATTTCTAAAGAGAGTTTTACAAATATTTGTTTATTATTTAATTTCAAAACACCGGATGGTTTTTATAAGTTTGAATATAAGTAGAAACAGCAGTTTCTCTTTTTAATTGTTCCAGATCTTCACTGATTTTTTTATAATTCAAATAAATTTTAAACGAATAACTGTGTAATTGTAAAATTAAATTTTACCTTTTTGTCAATTGAAACTTTGAAAAAATACTTTTAACATCAGAATACAGCGACTTCTTCATTCCTTTCATTATTTTGGCGTCCTGGCAATGTCTGTTTTTTAATTCTTCTAAAAAGAAAATAAGTCGTGTTAACATCGACGTATTTTCAAAAAAAATCTTCCATGTATTAATTCCAAAGTTTTACTATATTTATAATAAGAAATTTATTCTTTACTCACCATTTTTCACTGTTAGTTGATAGTATAGCTTCAGGATATTAACTTCCTAAAACAGAAACATACAACCAGAAAATACCCTTACAAATTTCAAATGTAAATTGAAAAAAAATTTTGTTTAGCATAATTATAGATGAAAGCCCAAACTACATCTTACTCTTCACAGAAACCGAATTTGTTCAAAATCCAATACAGATCTCCGTGAAAAGCTGATGCAATTTTTTACGAAACCACGATAACACAAATTTATTCAATTGCATTAATTAATCACACATGGCAGCAAAATCGGCGGTACATAAACTTCAACTACCCTTCACAGAAACCGAATTTGTTCAAATATCAAAACGGATCTCCGAAAAGAGCTGTCGCAGATTTGTATCTACGAACCATCGATGCGTTTGGTTAAAAATGATAGTAAATAACATCACCGATAATACATTTACTCTGCACGAGCACCTTATTGATTCAAATTTCAACAAGAAGCTGCGAGAAGAGCTGATGTAATATAGAATGTAAGTTGGATCCACTGAGTACAATTTCGTACGTAATCAACAAAAAACCAGATTCATTTTACATGTAGATGTTTGTATGAAAACAACTTTGACTCTATTTGTTCCGATTAGTGAATTTTAATTTCAATAAAAACATCAAAACCGATATCCCTCGATGCAAATAAAAACCACATCGAGATACCACAAGAACACTTTTTCTTCAATCAATAAAAAGTGCTCCGATGATATGGCGATGTAATCCTCAGGAATGATATGTATAATCAAATATTATATGCTTTTATATTAAATTACCCATCATTCGTGAAATATATAACGATATATTAACCAAACACAGACTCGATCACATCTATCCTCGATATCTTCTATGGATCAGTAAGCCCTCTGATAACTAATCCTTCCTATTATTCTTCTTTGATGTCTTTACGGCTGGGTCATTTGTTTTCTCGGCCTTGTGTGCCTGGTGTAACCCGTCAGCTCCATCGTCTAGATGTTGGTGTGGGTCCTCAGTCATTCAAAGCTTCTACTGGTGTCTTACAATTCGATAATTTTTTTCTGATCAAACTTTACTGGGTTCTGATGTACTAAGGGGTGTTCACTGTTTATCTAGAACTGTTGGAAATGTGTCCCCGTGGTGTAGATGTATGCAGTATTATTGAAATGAGGTAGAACTTCGTTATCGGCTCCATCTAAGATCATCTTCCAGTCCTTCCAGTCGTCTTTCTGACATTCTTGTCTTGTCTACTAGATAGTCAACGTGGTCCTTAAACTTCAGTTCTTGGTACAGTATTTGGACTTGGTGATCAAGCTGATTTTTTCATCCGCTATATTCACGTTGTATTTTGGTTGTATATATGTCCTATGACTACAGAATAAGGTTCTTCCTGATTCTAAAAAAATATAAATTATCTAGATAAAATTTGAAACTAATCTATCATTTATATTTAATTTTATTTTTTGAGTTTTACTGATATTGTTGAGTTCAATATCTTATATTGAACTGATTTTATCTGGAGAACTTACCTATTAAAATATCATTGTTGGAATTTTATTGAATTTGGTTCGTATTTATCTGCTTATGTTGATCGAAACGAAGCAGGTTCTGTTGTTATATAGACCAAATATTCCTTGGTCTCTTTAAAATTCCTAAAAATTGGAATATTAAAGATTTTACTATGAGTAATGATTTATTTAATACTGTCAGTGAAATAAACATTCTATAATAATATAACGAAATAGTAAATTGGTAAAAAACTGTCACATTTCTAGTTACATCTTTATTGAATTGATTTACAATAAAGGAACCCTGGAAATGGTTTTTGCGAATTATATATGGCAACCGTTCGACCGTTTTTCCTATAAATTAAGAAAACGGGTAGGTATTGCCAGGGTAAATTGTATATAATTACTTACATTACTAAGTACTTACATTCATTTATTTGCTGAGCTTACTGCTTGTGTCGAAGAAAAGTCCCCATTGCTATTTTCATTTGCATTTCATTCTTAAGATAAAATATATATTTTCTGCACCATAAACTGATTGGAATTTTTGAGATCTGAAACTTATAAAACAATTTAACGAAGCTCATGAAAAAGATAAATCATTAACTATTGTTTGATTTGAAAAGAGGATGCCTTTTATGTTTCTACAATATATCAATAGGTGGCGGTAATAAGTTGTGGCACTACTGTATTTGTGAACGTTGACGTTTGTTATTGCAATTTAGGAATTAAGTGAATAAGTTGTTGATAGTGAACGTTTAAAAGCAGCAAAAATCGAAATCAATATTGGAAGGTTACTTTAGATGATTTCAAGAAAAGCTTTACTTAGCAACAATCGCTTTGTGCAAATTTTGGTAACGAAGACCCATCAGAGAAGACTATTCACAATGGGTTAATGATGATTGCTGAGAAGGTCGGTCAAAATCGGTTGTTATTATATACAAGAGACATCGATACTGCGCACAACATGATAGAAGAAGATCGACAAGTGAATTGCAGATAGATAGAGGCGTCGCTTAGCATGGACATTTAGGTGCGAGAAAATTCCAGATGGATTTCGCATACCAGCTCTCATAAAGCACGTCAAAAATTGAATATTTGTTGGTTTTATCGCCTAATGATAAATTGAGCCTGCAGAAAAACATCAGCTACAGACACTTTAGCTTCACACCTATAAACGCCATAAAAGTTACAGTCAAGCTGGTTACATCGGAGGCTAGCAACAAACTCAGAAATGGTTTGCTTTTTAGTTTGGTGAGTTGACAAAAATTAATGCTATAGGATAACAGCATTCGGCTTTGACGAAAGTAGTTTTCTGGTTTCAATCAACTTTGCATACGTCTGATTGTTGATTGGCTCATCAGGCTCTGCTGGTTGGTGCGCATTCTGTAAACTTATACAAGACACATGAAACAAATGAGAGGTTGAGGTTGAATATTTCGCTTAGTATGGAATTTGTTACCTTCTGTTTTACTTTTTTATAAACTTCAAAACTCACAAATAACCACACAACTTTTATTCAAAAAAAACTACACAATGACAAACTGTGGGTAATTCATGATGAACTTTGGGACACTTAAATATTTATAAAAAAATATTGTCACCATTTCAGTTACCTCTTATACGATTAATTCACAATGGCGGCACCCTTGAAATGGTTAATTATGTATGGCAAATAATGGACCGTTTTCTTAAAATTCAGAAAACGGTGCGGTCTTGCCAAAAATCCATGCAATATGAAAAAAAAATATTCATTTGACACATTTGGACTATACAAAAATGAAAGATTATAACTTTATTCCTAGAATTTTGATTATCTGTTCTTTCTTTCTCTTTTATTGTATTATATGATATCTACTAATTTCTAATTATTGGAATTAGAAATTAAGCCCGTCTGTCAAACACATATGAATCAATATCAGAATTTGGTGTAGGTTCAACAATCATTTGAAGAATTTGATCACAACCGTATGACACAAAATCTACTCATATGTCATTCATAGGATTTTGAGGATGTTGAATTCAGCTGAAATTTGCTTAAACCCCAACATCTATCGATGTTACTTTGTTTAATGTCTGTAAACAGTCGGCCTATGCTTTTTTCAGCTTCTCACATCTGATTGAAACATTTGTAATCTTGTATGAGGGGCTCTGAATTGACATTCACGAAATTTTACCTCTCTAATAGAAAGTATGTAATCAGTATGCTTGATCACTCAATTTTTATTTTTCTGTTGTTCACTAAATATTTATATGGAAGATGTATTAACAATAAATAAATTCTAGTTTTATTATGATTCCAAGCCACACCAAATTTTCCATAAAACTAATCTTAGTTCGAAGCTCATTTGTAGCTTTATTTTTGTAAGAATACGTCTAGTGACCACTAAATCAAATGAAATAACTTGGCAATAGCTTCAAAAATTACCCGAAGAGTTAGATGGAGAATCATGTACTATCGTTGGTCTTAAACAAGACCGAAGCTGCCATTCTTATAAGAAAGAGTTTCAATAAAATTGCTCCCATTTGAATGGGACATGAACAATTTTAAACAAAAGGCACAGCCAAGTATCTTAAAATAATTATAGATCGTAGGCTGAGCTAGGAGCAGATTCGTTTTGTAGCTTAAGAAACTGTAAGCAGGTTGACGAGCGAAAGGCGATTGCTGATGAGCAAACATACTTTTGTTTAGTGCGGTAGTGTGGGCCGAAGCCCTTAGAATACAAAACTTTCAAAAAAGACTAACACAGGTGCAGAGTGGACGGTGAACAGAAAGGAATCGGAATCGTATACAACAGACACAATCGTGGTGAAGATGTTAAGAGAAGAGAACAACTGGTATCTGGTTTCATTCCAGTTCTGTACACCAAACCTAGATCAGGCAACGATTTCAGCGAAAGAAAGTAAGGTACGAGCCCGAAGGACGAAAGAAGGGTCCCAACCCAAAGTAATATGTCGAAAAGTTCCAGGTTGGTGTTCGGAAGAAGAGGCGGATATCTTAATTGGTACGGGGGTATGATGAGTTCCATAGCGCAACACCTTATGCGGAAATACATGACCTTCTGCAGATAAAAAATCACACGTAGAGCTCATGAAGATTCAAATGAGTTATTATTGAGATCCGTACTACTTTTCAAATGCTAGTAAATGTGTAAAAAACACATCGACCGTGTCGAAAGTCGATTTATTTCTTAAGAAGAACCTTAATTTTTAATATATAGTTCTGTTTAAAAGACCGAAATTCTTTTGTGCACAAAAAAATAACATTGAGAGCGCTTTTCGTTGATATTTCCAAAAGTTCTTGAAGTAATATTTTTTATTATTATCAAGAAAAGTAAGTACTAACCAAAATATTTTAATCCTGTGAGTAGTTTTGTAAAAACCACAATAACCATGCACCAATCCAGTTTTGTTTCAAATTTCAATACTGAATCAATGAAATGGTCACTGAAATTTTCAATGAATACCAAACTAGATGTTTCCACTTATACCAACTTTACTAAACCAAAAATTGTTTGTACTTCGGGATAATATAGATTACTTTTAATATATTTCACTTTTATGTGGCCTCGTGTAGAATTTCTAGAAATCTCCCAAAAGGACCATTCTGTAAAACCTTAAATTAAAGATGGGATTATCAAAAATTTCGCTCTATCACAAACTAGCACCACAAGCTACACCTGCTCTGCACAAGCAACGTATTGATTCAAATATCAATACTGAGCTTCATGAAGAGCTGATGTAATTGGGAATGTAATTGATTTTAGTTCAACTTTTCATTTGTTACTATTTTTGTCAAATGTTGGATACACAGGATCATTTCTAATCCAAATGTTTTAGTCATGTTTCCTTTCAACGTAAAAAATAAATAATTCTTTCCAAATTAGAAATTTTTGTAACTGTGTTTGGAATTAGTAGTTTTTTTAAATCACATTCAAATACCACAAGAATAACATTCTCTTAAATATCAAAAAGGACTCAAGTAATATGACGTAATTTTTACGAAGAAAGTATATAATTAGTCCCTAATGAATTAGTTTTTCTCAGGATAAATGTTTTCAAAAAAAATTTGAGAACACTTCACTTTTCATGAATATATTATTATAAACAAAATTTTTAGGAATATCTAGTTCAAAATCATGTTCATGTTCATCTAAAATGTGTTTCTCGAGTAACCTTTGAAAAAATCAATAATAAGGGTACGTCTCTCCAACAAAATTTATATTTTTGACATACCCTGTATACGTACAAACTGATGGTGCATTTGATATTTCAGAAGGCTACAGATTTTTATGAAATAAAGTTGATAATGAAGAAGTTTTCGATTTGTATTTGGGACAAATGTTATATACACTGTATATAGGATGTCTCATAAATAATGTCAGTTTCCAACGTTCATTAATAGTCGAAGTATAGTCCATCGTATTCAATGGTTCTAACCAAAATTCAACACACTTTTTGAGCTCCTGGTAAAACCATTCTTTGGTTCTGGATGCAAGAATTGTCGCATTGAATTTTCAACAACTTCTCCAAGAATTTCACCAGGTATCTGAATAAATAATAATCTGAAGGTGCAAGGCCCGAACTAAATACTTGATGTGGTGGAAGATCGGTACCACCAAGTTCTTCAATCTTATTCTGCATAACCAGTATGTGGTATAGCATTGTCTTATTGTAAGAGAACTGAATATGTATCCGAAAAAACAGCTGTCCACTATATGCTTCGGCATTGACATCTCGATCATCTGGAATGATTTCAAAGTAAACTGAACCTTCATGATTCCACCAGGTACTCAACTAGACTTTCCTCTACAATCGAACTCTTTTTGCGACTGATTATAGTAATTGTCCAATGCCTAAACACTGATTTTCCATGATCGATTGTTTGGATAGGTAGGTAGGGAGCTGTTTATACACCTTTACACCACGTTTCGCTTGATTCTCGGTTAATTCGTGTGGCAATAGTTGACAACTTTCATAGGTCTCACCCAACATTTGAAATGGCGAAGAATGACATCTTTAGAAGGTCGAAAGGAGTCCGCTAATGGACGAGTGCTGGTACTAGGTTAGTTTTCTACTGCTTCATTTGTAACCTCAATATTCCACGCAAGTGGACGACCTGAGTACAAACGATCTTCAAACGTGAAACCTTCGGTGTGAAAACGATTTATCGATTGCTGTGCCGTTGGCTCTGAATCTTCTGCTTCAATTTCTCATATTTTTCTTGATACCACGGCTGCTTTAAACTTTTGTTTCGAATAATCGCTTAACAATACACGAATTTCATATTTATCGTACTCCGTACTATAAACTATGTCAGTCAATGAACAAAGCGAGAATAAACAAACGAAAGTAAAGGGATTGTAGTCTTCATAAAACTAGAGACAAATTACGACATGTTTAAATTGAGGTATAGAATTTTTCACATATAAAAACATAACTTAAGTAACTGTAAAATCAATTCCGAATTGTATGTGCTATGAGGTTCTGTTTTTTTTTATTAAATTTAGAGCTACCAGCAACTGTCTCGGGGAAATTCCAAATTACAAACTCACACACAATGATAATGAATAAAATAAACTGTGAGGGATTGCTTTGGTTGATCACAAAATCTGTGAGTAGAGTAAATAATGAAAAGTCACTAGTAAAATCACAGTGACTCCAAAACTTACCCCACGCACAAAATTTGATACTAAATGTACAGCAACAATGAGGTTAATCCAGATAAATCGATTTTTTTCATAGTCTTCACACAACATGTACCGGGTGTCCCAATAAGAATGGCTCTCGGCCATATTTCGGAAACCGTTTATAGTACAGCTTCGGATTTTATCGCAGTTTCCCGGTGACAGCATCAGTAATAGACATAATAATTGTAACTTTTATTAATAGAACAAGGAAAGACAATTTTGAGGAGTCAAAAAATGTTAAAATCCGTTCAGTCAACCCGGAGTAATTTATGTTTAAAGAAAAATGCTTGAAATTTACACATTTCTTAAGATATCTCGTAATACGAAAAAGATATCGACATGCGGTTTTCGCTATTCTGTTGCTAATTTGGTCTACTTTTATATACCTTAGCTAAACTGTATCTTTCTATTTGACATTTTTCAAGGCTAGCTAGATTTAAAAAAATAAATAAATAGCGCCCTCTGACGTATACGTTACTCATTAGGTTGCTTCGAAATTATAATTCTTACATTTGTAGAAAGGAGCTCTCTTCAAAAAGACTAAGTTTGCATAGATAGGTTAGGTGGAACCGGACTTACAGGCGATTTTTCATAATAAAGTTTCCGCTCCCCCCCACCAGAGATATACTGTAGAATCAAATATACGCTGAATTTCTTGATGAATACGATATTCATAGTTTAAATGCATCTTAATTAGGCAAAATTTGTAAATTATTCATATTATAATTTTTGGTATTTAATTACGCCCTCTAGCGGTGGACCTGTAAATAATTTCCAGGTTTTTCTCGAGGTCACTTTTGTTATAAATTTTTTTTCCCGAAGCTGTACTATAAACGGTTCCCAAGATATGAATCTGAATAAAATAATCACAAAAAATCTCACAGGGTGTTCCACAATGCTGTGCCATATCAAAGTTACATTTTCTTCAAAACACTATATTATTTATTTCGTTAATGTTCATGGAATCTGATAAAGGTAGAATCAAAATATGAATACATCGTTTTTTCGATTTTTGCAAATAATCAACCTGTATTTTATGTATTCAAAAGTACTACTTAAGCTGGAACCATGGAAAACTTTTTTAATGGTGGTTTTATGAAAAAAAAATTATTCCTGATAAAAAGTTCTGCATGGTCCAAAAGTTGAAACGCAACTCAGATTTCAATTTTTTAAGGCAGTATGCAAGGTTTGTCAAAAATTTAAATTTGTGCGAGAGTAAAGAACCTATCTTTTCACAATTCAGAATAAAATTTAACGCAAACTAGGATGCCCTGACATGAAGTATGCAATAGTGAATATCAGAGTGAATTGTTGTTCATAACATTACAATAAAAATGGCAAATTTACTAAATCGTGAAGAAAAAATAGAAATTGTGTTAATTGTTGTAGACAATTACAAAACACATAGAGAGGCCGTAAATATTTTTAATAATAGACATCCGTATAGAAAAATTAGGCACTCAACATTTACAAAAATTTGAAATAAATTCAAGGCTAGTGGAAGTATAGAAAATAAATTACAGAATAAATGCCGAAAATGGGTTGCGAATGAAGACACTGAATTTGTGACCTCTGGGCCTCTGCAATCCAAACTACTTCAGTAAGTAAAGATACAGTAGCAAATATTTTGAAAGGTAATAAATATCATGCACACAAATCGCAATTTGTACACACTTTACTACCAAGGGATTACGATATTTGTTTCGAATTCTGCGTTCTGATCCAAGGAAAATTTGATGAAGACCCCTTTTTTACAGGAACTATAATATTTTCCGTTGAGAAAACATTTTTTTCATACCGTCTCATCACAAAATTGTCGCTGGTCGTCTAACAGTAATCCAAACTTTGTAATAAAAACTCGGAACCAACATTCTTTTAAAATGAACGTATGGTGTGGTGTTCACAAAAATAAATTAGTTGGACATTCCTTAAATACCGCTCAATTATTAGAAAATCAAGTAAGTGATTTTTTGCACGAACTTCCGTTACAAGATCTTATGACAATTTGGTTCTAGCAATACAGTGCTCCATCCATAGTTCATTAAACGTTAAAGTGATTCACAGGTATTCAGATATTTTTTGGCTTCCTGGTCTGCTGATTTGATTCCCCTTGACTTTTTTTATAGGGTTACTTAAAACAGCAGACTTACCAGCGAGGACCATTCGATGATGTTGACCATTTAGAGAAGATTATATGTGAAGAATGCCAAAATATCACTCCAAATATGATACTTTAAGTAATACAAGAGTTTGACAAAAGAGCAATTAAATGTTTACAAAGAGAAGGTGGATATGTCGAAGCTTTACGACATCGAATTAAAATTTATCTATGTTTGTGTTTGTTTCATTATGCATTCATTACGTATGTAAATTGCAAGGTTTTTCAAAAATAGTTATAAATAGAAAGGTTATCATATTTTTAACAGGTAAGAGAGATAAATTGTATCCAGCCAGAATAATTAATTATAATTTAATATTCCTAATAAATAGCTGTAATTGCTTATTTGGATATAATTTTCAATTCAAAACAACTTTACTTCACAACATTTTTCTGAATTGTGAAAAGATACTTTACTCTCACACAAAATTCAAATTTTTTGACAAACCTCGTATACTGCTTTGAAAAATTGATGTCTGATGGCTACATTTTAACTTTTGGACTATGCAGAACTTTTTATAAGGAAAACTTTTTTTCATAAAACCACTTATTAAATAGTTTTCCATATGGTTCCAACTTAAGTAGACTGGCTTAAGTAGTAGACTAAAGACACTGTATATATATATATATATATATATATATATATATATATATAAACTTCAAAACTTCAAATTAAAAGGGATTTAGTATCTAAATGAGATAATCAGAAAAAAACAGAGAAGGAAATGACAGTCACTCCTGAATTTATATTTTTATGTAGCCATTATCCGTCACATTTTAAAATTATATACAATCTTACAGGGTGTTCCACAATATTGTGCCATATCAACGTTACATTTTTTTCAATGAAATACTTAATATTATTTACTTTGTCATTGTTTATTGAATCTTATACATGGTGAAACAAAGTGTACCTATATCTAATCATTTAATACCTAATTGTGAGTTGGCTATGAATTATTTGTCAAAAAATGATATTTGACAATGACTTGACATGACAATAGGTACGTTATTGTTTTTGTTTGGTACATTTTTTGGTGATTTAAAGAATTTGGACAGGGAAAGAAATTTTTTATTTTTCGTTTTATATTCGTAGCATAAATTTTTGATATATGCAAAAATATGTGTACAGTGCTAGTAATAAAAAATCACTATAAATACACTGGTTTCTATAATTTCTTATTTCTTAGACCTTTTGATATATTAATGCATCTAAATGTTCTTGATTTTAGGTCTCTTCTGTTTTAAAATTAGTTTTTTCTAATAATTTTTGAAAGAAAGATGAAATTTGACTTCTCGACCTGTTCGGACATTTCAAAATATGAATTGACACTGACAATTTGCGTATTTATATTGATCAATAGATCACCTTCATCATGAATATCAAAATAAGAATAAAATCAAAATAGAAAATGTTCTGAAAAGAAAAATATATTTTTCCTTAGTCTTAACATCTCAAATATGTAGCAGTAGTCAATTAAATGATTTGTAGTTCCATTAGAATTTACAAAATAGAGCTATGAATTATTTAGATCTTTTTTATCATTTATAGCTTTTTAGTTTTTATGAATATAAACCATTTCTAAAAATTCTCTTTTTCGTGTATTAGATTTTTGAATCTTTATAATTTAATTTATTTTATTTTACCGTATTGATTACCTCTTAGTCTATTTTCTAAATACTAGGATGTTCGCCCTATGTAGACAGCGTCACAATTAGTAAAAGGCACTTGATACATAATATTACTACAAATAATTTAATTGATTAAGTACTGCTACATATTTAAGATGTGATTACTAAAGAAAAATCAATTTTTCTTATTAGAACATTTTTTATTTTTATTTTGATGTTCATGATGAAGGTGATCTATAGATCAATATAAATAAGCAAATTATCAGTGTCAATATCATATTTTGATAAAAACTTAAAGAAAAGTCGAAACTTCAAATTTTATCTTTCTTTTAAAAACTACTAAAAAAAACTAATTTTAAAACAGAAGAGACGACCTAAAATCAAGAACATGTAGATGCATTAATACACTGGTTTAGCTATGCGAGAGATTTTGAATCGAATTTTCGTCAGCCAAATGCTTATTCAAGGTTTTACAAATTTGTATATTTGCCTCAAATGTTTTTCGATGTTTGTAAATAGTAAAAATTAACAGCACAAATAAACAATTTTTCTTAGAATCCTTCTCTAGTTTACAAGATTGTTAACAAAATTTGTATATAAAGCGAGTAATTGAGGCACTTGTAAAATGACAGTGACTCAAGAACTCACATATTATACAAACTTCTGAACTAAATTTTCATATAATTTCAATTATTTATAAAATAGTATTCAGAGAATGAATGGAATCCACTATTAGTTTTTATTTTAATTTCACTCTTCCCCCCGACCAAAAAATCCATATTTTTTCCAGTATGTTACTAAATGGTGGATATCGATAGATACGACGACTGGACGACCATTGGATTAAAGTTAAGGATGGAAGGTTTGAGAGATTTTTGTATGCGTTCATAACTGTAGATCAAACCTGCATCCATCACTACACTCTTGAAACGAAAAAAAAACAGTCAAGATAGTGGATTGCAAGAGGCGAACCAGCTCCAAAAAAGGCAATTCCCTATCTAACAAGATGTAAAATAATAGCAGGAGTGACGGCATTTGAAGAAGAAGAAAGTGTTTTTCCATAAGGACAACACTCCTTCGTATACTCGCCATGTTACCTTACTTTATATTTTCCTTTGTAGAGTAGAGATTTTAATCAGACGAAGAAGTTATGCCGAGGATAATAACGCCAACTATTATTCGGAAGGATTATGAAAGTTAAGGCATTACTGGAAAAATGTAAAGACTTAAAAAGAGACTTTGTTGAAAAACTGAAAATGTTTATGCTTGTTCCTTTGTTAGAATGAAAACTTTCCAGACAACTCTCGTTATTTAATATAAAAGGCTTGAAAATTATCAGCAAATTCCAATGATATAATTAATAATGTAAATAATAATGATAAGCTTATACTCTGAGTTTCATGTTTATGTTACTAATTTTTGATAAGGCCATTGCTATGTGAGCTATTTTACGACTCAATCAAAACAAGATATTTTTATTTTGACTACTTGACTTGATTGGACATATCATTGAATCTGCAAAGTATGTAATATTATATGTTATACAAAACAAAACTTTGATTATGTGAATATTTATGTTTAATATTTATCAATAACTAATTTCTGTTATATAAAATATCAACAATATATCAAATAACAATAATAGGAAGAAAAAAATAGAAAAGCCGGTAACATACGTCAAAGAAGGAAATTTATTCAATTTAATTTATTTAAAATTGAGATTGAACAAATTTTGAAATATGTAGTATTGGCAGGCGTTTCAGAACAAAAACAATTTTATGCATCTGCTATTCTGAAGCAATTACATTTATTGCAGTTTTCATAAAACTAATCTCAAACCAGGTAGTCTTCTATTCGGGGTTAATTTAGAAAATTGAAGCTAAAATGCACTGACAGTGGTCAGATTTGTACAAGAGACTCTTTGTACCTTCATACTTTCTACACCGGTTCCTGGAGATAATTTTTTTCTCATTTTGTCAGTTGTAGCATCGTACATGGGAAAAGCTGATCAAAATTTGAAAATATTTTCCCTAACTTAACACGTGTAACATGTGTTGCCCATGCTGCATGTTGCTGAAGAGATTAGCAGATATTTTCTTCTTGTGATAATTTAATTTCAATCATGGAAGAGAATCTTTGAGGGTTCAGTTCTATGATGGAAAATTATCTTCCACCTCAACCTCTAATTACTAGATGTTGCACCTGGTTGTAACCCGATTTTTTTATTGCCAGAATTTTTGTTAACTAAAAGATTTAATTTCAGAATTGTTTCACGAATCTTCTCAAACCCTTACTGATGTTGGGCAATTCGAAAACGCAGACATAAAACAACTTTCTTCAATAAGAACCAATTATAAATATAGTTTATCACTAACCCGAAGCGTAAAACTGATAAAAAACTCTGAGGCAGCTGTTGAAAATGTCAAGGGGAGGCATTATTTTTCAAAAATTCAAATATGTGATTGAAAAGAATTGTAGGTTTCAATATTTTAGCCAAGTAGTTAATATTTTAGAAGAAGATTTTACTGAATCCATTGATTTGGATCCTGAAATAAGTTGTAACAAATTCTGAATAGTGATTATGTACATAGCAGTGTAGAAAAGGGAATTATGTGTGACCGATATATAAAATACGCTTTTCCATCGTGGCATTATAGCATAAGAATCGATTAAAATATACAGCGTGTTCCGTGACGTTAAAATAATACTATGACAAAAAAATCTCATAGTTATAGGACTTTAAAGTTACAAAATCTGAGCTTTTGATATATTAATGCATCTAAATGTTCTCTATTCTAGGTCTGTTTTGTTTTAAAATTAGTTTTTTTTAATAATTTTTTGAAGATAAAATTTGACGTTTCGACTTAACTTCAGTTTTTATCAAAATATGATCTTCAAATTTTTGTGAAATATTAACAGAAATTATTTCTCTTATTTTAATTGTTATGTTTTTTAAATCATTTTCTAATTTTCTTATTAGAGTAGTTGATTCGGTAATAGATAGTTGTATGATTTGGAAAATAAATTTAGATAAAACGTGATTTTGATATTCATACTTCAGGCGAATATTTGTAAATTTAATATGGGATGATTTTAAATTTGGGAAAGTAGGTTTCAAGTTATCTTTTTTGTAGTAGAAAAATTCTTTGGTTTTTCTGTTTTGCAGTTTTGAGGAGGATATTTTCGTAATTTTTCAGACTCTCTTTGGCTTCAGTTCCATATATAAGTTCAATGTTATGGTAGTTGGGTATTATTTCTTCCATGCCGGTATAAATTTCTTTAATTCCTTACACCTTTTATATAGTAATGCTTCTAAATGTTTTTCATTTTAAGTGTGTTCTGTTTTAAAATTAGTTTTTTCAATAATTTTTGAGAGATTGATAAAGAATTTATCAAATTATTATGTAGACTGATGTTGAGTCGAAACGTCAATTTTTGATCAAACTCTCGAAAAATATTTAGAAATTATACATTATGAATTTGTTTGACGGAATAAACAATTCTACACTACTACCAGAAGGTCAGGACCGGCTCATGCCTAATGGTTAGCAATCCGTAACTTTTAGAGAGACAACCTGTACAATCTAAAGATAGCAAAAATGAATTTTTCAATCGATTTTTGAACAAAAATTTAGTTTGTTCAACTCGATAAAATTTATGGTTTAGGAGATATGTAGATTTTTAGATCGTTGCACATGCCAAGGAAGCCGTTCGCCATCAAGAGACATTCTGAAGAAAATTATCATACATTGTAATTATTTATTGAAAATACGTACAGGAGAGTATTAAAACACAATCAACTTTGCACTTCTCCACACTTCCAGAGTCTACGGTGGATATTTCTTTGAACATGGAAGAGCATTACAAGATTCTGCCTTAAAGCATTAAAGCGTCACAATGGAAGTTTGTTTTATTGACCATTTCGTTCCTGTTTACCGGTGTGGCATATACCAAGCTTTTAAAACATCCCAAAAAAATTCCATTGGATTTAATTCAAGGGAACGTGGTGGCCATGCAAATGGACCTCCTAACCAATCCACTTATTAGAAAAAATGTTATTAAGATGATTTTTTACATAATTTAGGAAGTGGAAGTGGTGGCTCCATCGTGCATGAACCACATGTCTCTGCGAACATTTAGAGGAATATCACATAACATGGGTGGGAAATCATTTTGGAGAAAGTATCCGTTGATCTCCTGTAAAATATTATCAATTTTTTTTAGAATGTCTCCTTATGGCGAACGACTTCCTTGGCATATACAACGATCTAAAAATCTACATATTTTCTAAACCATACATTTTATCGAGTTCAACAAAGTGTACCTTATTGTTAAAAAATCGAATCAAAAACTTATTTTTACTATCATTAGATTATGAAAGCTTCGGATTGTTAACCATTAAATCCATTAAAAATTTGTGAAGGTCGAATGTATAAGTTCCGATTTCACAACATTAAACGCCTATAACTCAGAAACGAGGGATTGTATGAGAAAATTTTTCCATGTCATCTACTCACTCACGAATTTTTTGCCCCGGAACACTCTGTAGATTTTAAAAATCATCCATACTTCTGTCAAATGTGAAACACAAACGTCAATTTATAATCTTTTAATTGTAGTCGAGATTGAATTTAGATATGGAGCTTTTGCCGAAAAGAAACAGGTACAATATAAAATGGCCTACATTGTATGTAAAGCAGAAGAAAAATATATTATTTTCAAGAGCTGAATCAAACGAATAATCTTCAGCTTTGTAGTGTAAATATTCGATGAATAAAATTCGTGCTTGACAATAAAGAAAACATTTCTTCTTACAAATCCAAACAAATACTGCTTCAGTAGGTAACATAACAGAATTTATTTCGGAAACAACAAATTACAAATGAATTCTCTCAAATGACTATTTTTTTAATTTGATTAATAATAAACAACTTTTCTAGGACTTTTCGGAAACTAGGATCGGGTTAAGCTGATCGTGATCTAAATGTTCGGAAACTAATCTGGATCACGTTCATTGTTGTTCGGAAACTGATCAAGTTAATAATCGGGTAGTAGTCATATGATAGAATCCTTTCCACCTTAGTAGACCGCTGGGTAAATTAGATTAGCTGACGGGTTGTTTCATTTGTGGTTAACATTAAATACTATTGATAGGTTACTAAGATTTAAGGTATTTATTTATACTGCATTTCTTGAAAAAAAGCTTATTAGTATTAAACTTTAGAGCAAAATCTGTGTGCATAGGTATATCGTTAAAACCGCTCTATAACATTGATTGAACATCAAGAATCTACAACTAAATAAATATCATAGAAAAAGTAATAAAATCAAAAGTTCTTTTAGATCATGTTTTAAATTTGAAATTTCCAGCGAAAATTGAACGCGACGCGACGTTCGGAATCTGTGATCTAAATTTCGTTCTGGGTTAATATCCGCAATTAGCTGATACGTGATCTACCTTGACTCAGGTTGTAGCGCCCGAAAAGTTCTTTTTCCTCAATATGAGCAAGGCTTAGAAGTTCTAGTGAGAAAAATTTTATTGTCCTATTTTGAAATCAGATTTGATACTTTGATTGATACTTTTTTTTAAATATGTGGATGTAGCAATGAATTAAATTTATAATTCACCATGGAACACCCCATATGAAAGTACCCAGTACTGAATTTAAAAATGAACCTCAATATATAGACTTTAAGATTTAAGAGAAAAATATTAAAACAAATATCTCAGGCTATTTAGCAATTATCAGTTCAATATATAGCGAAACTAAACAAAAACCAATTGAAATATTAATTTGAAATGGGAAAATTTGTATAAAGATATCCAAAAATAACAATGAAGTTTTCTGGAAATCAGAACATATTTTCAAGTATGACAAAAACTAAGCTCAAGTTTATTTGTTCTCCACGAATCAATAAATTCGTTAGTTATGAAAGGTGCTTAATCTTTTTTGGGACAATGAAAAAGATATTTCATACATCATTTAAAATAAATTTGAAGAATTAAAAAGTGAAAATTATTATGGTATATAAAAAAAATTGGCTATTAATTGTAAAAAAAATTAAAATATGTTATTAAAAATCATTTTTTGAACCCTATTTCGGAAAAAATTGAGCAACCAATCTGATGAATGAGAATTACAAATTTTCGATAAAAGATTTGAAAATGAGAATAACTCATTTTCACATAATTGAATTATCGTAAAACCAAATGAAACAAATTTTTAAAAAAATTAGATAAATTATCAACAGTTTTAGTATCTAGTGAGAATTTATTCTTCCAACCCTTAGGAGAGGTTTTAATTTAGTGGCGTGAAGTTTTACTCCATGCCACTTAAAATGAATATTCTTCAACAATTAAACAAATGAAACGTAAAATTAGAAAATAAATAATAATATATCGAATATTTTACCCTCCACCCAAAATAAAAATTGAAAAAATAATGAAATTTCATATTCAAATATCATTTATAATAATATTGAGCAATTGGATAACAATCAGTGAATTGCAAAAAAATTCTCACCATCTTTTGGATCTGGAAATTCACTTCTCACACATAAGACACAAACATACAATAAACAATATTTTTCACTTCACCAAAGCACTTATTGAAAAGCCCCCGAAAGTTTGCTACTTAGTGCGCACACTCGAAATAAAATGTCACATGACTTTGCAATACTCTAATTAATATAGGTCAGGTGCGGATTAAGTACATTTGTAGCTAGATTCAGAAGAAATAGTTAATTAAGAGTCCTCATGTTATTTACAGTTGTTCAACTTGTTCAACAGTACTTTCATTCGAATTCAAAAGATCGCAGTTTGCTATAAAATTGTAATTTCCATTGACGATGACAATTCACAATGCAAGGCTTATATCAAGTAATCTGTCAATTTAGATAGATTACCTCCTTTACTTTCATAATTTACATCATTTTGTTATTTGGGCCTCTTCAAATTAATGGTTTCAACATATTTTTCATCTATTGCGATTGTATCTATAGTATAACAAACTAAAATGAAATCAGTCAGCAACATTATAGGTACATAAAAACATTCGAATTCAAACGAAGACATATGTATAACTATCATGAGTATTCAGGTGAAACCCTCATGTAATAATTCCTCGACATTTCCAACGTAAGTCTAAAGTAAATGTTTTAGTCGGACTTATTGATCATTATTTAATTGGACCAATTATTACCAAACCGGCTAACTTACAGAACTTTGAGTTTCTCCAAAATAATCTATCATTTACTTTATTATACTATTTGACGATTTACCAATACTAATGAGATTGGAATATTGGTTTATGCATAATGAAGCACCACGTCATTTAGGAAACCTCCTCCTATATTCTTCTACGCTACTTCTACTTCTTCCTTTACAAAAATCGAACTCTAATGACATAACATATCCACTTGTTCGCTAAATGATGATGTTTCATTTTAAGTCAATTGATAGATAAAAAAATTTCTATGAAATTTTAAAGCTACTTCACCCCTTTTTATGGTTCGATCGCTTTCTACTTACCATAACTTAATACTACTAACCGTCTCATACAGTGTACTAAATTTGGTATTTTCAAGCTAAAGGACTGTAAATTAATTCATTTTTTCAAAAATCTTATGCCCTACTTTGAGGCTCTATAATTTATTAACAATCCAACTTGATATAGTTGTTGGTTCTTATTCGGGACCCCCTGTATATCAGTTTTGTGATTACAAGTGACTACGTTTTATTGTGTACAAATATCCATTCCAATCAATCGTCTGAATTGGTTTGTATTGTCATTTCATTATGTAACTAGGTGGTTCGGGGAACCAGCATGATTTTTGGTAATCCTAGCTCAATCAAGTGATTCCTTAATCCACAATGTCCAAGCCAGTGACAAGAAGTATCGTATTTGCATCCATATATGTTCAATATTTCAGAGTTACTACCACTAAACATTTTTGGGAACTTCTGAACTGGAAGCATGTGCCAGATTCTTCCTACTCCTCGGACTCTTTCTTGTAGGTAATTTTTCCTATACTCTAGAAACCCACCATCAATTAAGAAACTATAAGTCACTTTCATTTGCTTGTTGGTGCTTGACAACCTATGCATGAAACTTTAACAGCATTCCAGCTACCGTAGGTGCAACATTTACCCTTGTCACTACTTTTCCCATTTTTCGATTTTACGAAGATAGACCCAAAAGTACCTGGCCTGACCTATAGATGACGGAAGTTGCTTGAAAAACAGTGGTCGACTAAATGAGGTGACAACTCCAGAAATGTTAAAGAAAACCCACAAAACGGTATTGGTTGATAGTCGACTGAAAGTGCTCGAGCAAGAAGACATAGTAGGAAATCCAAAAAGAGCGGTACATTGCTTATTAACTGAAAATTTGAAGATGAGAAAGCTGTGTGCAAAATAGCTACCACAATGGAACAAAAACAGCATCGTGAAGATGTTTCCATCAAGTTTTTGGCAATGACAAAGGGAGAACTGACTCCAAAGAAGCCAAAGACCGTTTCACCTGCAGGCAAGGTCATAGCGTCGATTTTTTTAGATGCGCATGGGAGAATTTTCCTTGACAATCTTAGAAAAGTCAAAACTATCAGCGACGAGTATTATGCGATTTTATTGCAACGTTTGGGCGAAGAAATCAAGCAAAAATGGCCAGATTTGGCTAAGGAAAATGTGTTGTTTCATCAAGACAATGCACCAGCACACACATCCGTTATTGCAATGGCCAAAATTAATTAATTAAAGTTTGAACTGCTACCTCATGTCACCATATTCGCCAGATTTAGGATTATTGCCGGCTATTTTGAGAAGCTTGACGATTCTTATTATCAAAAGGGTATCGAACTTGTTGAATAACCGTGGGAAAAGTGTATGGAGCTAACAACAGGAGATTACATTGAAAAATAGATATAGTTTTTGCAAAATTTTTGTGTTTTTTTTGTTGGGCTAGGTATTTCTTGGACCATCCACGTATGAACAAAATTCTACGGAAACTTCTGAGAACTATGAAAGGTTTCATTATAGTAGAATTATAAAAATCTAACGTATTATCATTATGGTACTATTTGCAAATAAATGTGACAGTGATGTCTGTCCGCCACTGATAAAAAACGTATTTAAAAAGTGCTTTCTTAAAATGGTTAAAAATTGTAACTAGATATCTTCTTCTGTCGATATCCAGTTTCCATTTAACTCGTTCGAAGATTTGAATCTTCTTGTTATTCAGATGTTTGTGTTTCTAATTTCACTTAACGCGCTTTGTAAGCCATTATGGCTTTATCATAACTGAAGATGACTCAATGATTTAGCACGTACAAATTATAATTTATCTATATGCTATATGTATCAATTTCATTTGTGTTTAACACAAATATTTTTCGTGACTTGTTTTACTGACAGATGCATTTTAATAAAACAAAGTGGATTCACAAATTGTTCTGAAAAAACTTCTAGTCTATTGTTAAGTCGAAATGAAATTTCACTAAGTACCTAAGTTACCTAATCAGGTAATACTAGAAATCTGTAAGGCTAACACGTATTATTAAGGAAAGTTTATATGGGTTTTGGGAGAAAAATAAAGTTGACTGCTTTGATCTTCTGTCACTTTATTACAAAGCTGCATTATACATTCAAAAATATCTATAATGACTACAATAGTTCTGGTTCTAGTTTCTTTCCACATAATTAAAAAAAAAGAGTTTGTTTACTCCCCATTATCTCAATCAAGTAAGTGGATTCATAGGCGCTAGTCCTAGGGTTGAGGATGGTGAAGAGATAGCACAATAATCATAATTCGATAATTATTTCAACTTACTATATGTATACCAAAAAAAAACAATATATACCAAACGTACAATTAAACTTAATAACGCATGTCGAATCTCTAGGAGCAGCGTAGTTCCGCTGAGATCTAGGCGTTCGAGATCTGCTTGCTTCGTTTTCCCGAGAAAGAGTGAACTTCGCTTCGATCTAAAACGTCTCACCTCCGCTTGTGTAGGTAAATAAGGAATAGGCAGTAGTTATGTTGGTTGTTCCTAAACCGTGTCCCAAGTATATCGGAGAGGACCATTTCAATTCCTTTCTATTAGTACATAAAAGGATGTTATAAAAGAAAGAATTTCCAAAAGAAGACAACTTGGAATTCTCGGGGTCGAAGGATTATTGTTTTATTGAGGAAATAGTTCGGGGAAATGGTCGAAGGATGAAAAAATGTCGTTGATGAATGTGTACCTGTATTATGTCCTTATTATCTGTCGCTGGGCAAATTATATAGAGCTCAAAAGCCACAAAGGAAATATGTGAAAAATATAATGAGTTGTTTATTGGAAATAGTCGTTTATCACTTTAATATCATTACTTCTAAAAAAAATTCCTAAATCAGTCATAATTGTCTCACCGAGTATCATCATATTTCTCTGTTGGATGAATCTCCCGCATCAAATTCATAACGTAAATTATTTTTTTTGTTCGATGTCAATAATGAAAACAATACGGTTTTGTTATTTTCTTATCGCATTTTCAGCAAAACCTTTTATAAATCATATCAAATATCATGAAACGGATATTGAGAAATACCAAAACAGTTCAATTTATATGGACATTAAGTTTTAGTTTATGTAATATCAACTCTTGGGTTTATATTTGATTAGTGGCTTTGGGCTAACCTGGCCCTGGTTGCTAGTATACAGGCACATAGTATACATAACAGAGCTCATAAGATCGAGCATAGTCCAGAATGCACAATTATCAAAGATAGGAAACAACAACATGAGCAGTAACCATTGACTTTGATAGTCGTTCTCCCTTTGCCCCCTTTACTGCTGTAACATGTAACAATTATGCTGAAATTTAATCATTCGAGTAGCGATTATCTTACGCTTCGTGATCACAGAACACGTCGCGAGGAATGTCCAGACCAGAACTACGATTAATACAATGCAAATTGTTGACGATTCCACACCGCTCAAAAAAATATTCATCAAAGAGAATTCACTCCAGTAGGAAGCACCCCATTTCGCTCAAATAATATCAATGAAAAGCTAAACTTTTCACTATACAGTGAAAGAATCTTATAATATAAAAAATATGTAAGGGTTTTCAATATCTAGTTGTGGATCCAGTTAATTTCCATTCTCAAACATCTGGAGAATCGATTTCATAGTTCCTAATATCTTCAGCGTTAGTTAATCTGAAAAAAAAATTAATGAGTATGAGTTTCATTAAAATACCTGAAATTGTGTTTACTTCACCATTTAAATAAAGAATGGAAACATTTATTGTAGCTGAGATACTTTCCTTCAAGGCTGGGTATGTGCAAGTGACCCAATATTGCCAATTTCACTGTTTTCCATGGAAAAATATATAAGATAACATTGATATTACCAGATAAGTGGACTAAGAATTAGATTGACCATATGTTAATAGAAAGAAGACATCAAAAGTTGGTGAAATATGTAAGAAGTTTCAGAGGTGCAGATGCAAGTAAAAAAATTAATGGAAAATCCGGCAAAGTAAACGAAAACAAGCCAGAAAGGATAGTTCGATGAGGGATGTAAAAATAAGCTGGAAAAAAATCTAGTACGATTAAGCACACTAGAAACTGACGATAGGAACCAAGATAAAATACTCAGAAATCTGAAAGACAATTAACAAAATAGTTAGACGCACAAAGACAGAATATACATACGCAATTAACCACAAAATATTAAAGAATACTTTAGAAACCAAGAAAAAAAGAAATTTCTACCATGAGTCTAAAAAATCAAGAGAGAGAGAGCTTAGTTAATCACCAAGTACATTCGATCCGGGACAACGAGGGAAAATTTTGGATAAATCCATTTAGAAAAATTGAAAGATGGGCTGAATCCTTAGAAGGAATATTGAATGGACAAGAGAAAGAAACAGGAGGAAGATATAGGAGAAAAAATAGAAAATGAGGAAAAGATAGAAAATTTGGAAAACCTTCAGAGTACAGTAGACAAAGGAATTCCAGTAGAAATTATCAAATACTGCGGGAAATATATACAGAAAAGAATATGAATATCAATACGGAAATTTTGGAATGAAGAACAAATGCCTAAGAGATGAATAATGAAATAATTTGTCCATTATAGATGAATAGAGATAAAACTAGATGTGAAATTTATAGAGGGTTATCACTTCTGGATGTGGTGAACAAAGTTTTGACTAAAGTTGTGAGAAACAGACTCAACGAGTATCGATAAAGAGTAGGATGATACCAAGGGGGTATCAAGAAAAGAAAAGAAACAACCCTTAAGTCAATTATAGATAAAAACTATAGCGTAATCTTAGGATTCATGTTATGAAAATTTTTATTCAAATGCGCTTCACAAATACTCAATTATATGATTGTCAAACAGAACTTAAAATTTGTTAGTCGCCGCCTATGGAAGTACAGAAATTTTGCTTAAGCTGTGCTGTATGTAGAAATAATAAAATGATTGAAAAAGAAGAATGTCTCGGCAATTACAGGCATGTTTAAAAATTTCTAGTTAACAAGAACCACTTCAGTAACAATGAGATTTCTCAGCCATCAATAGAGTGGGCGGATAAGAAGTCTTATAAATATTTTAAACAATATTCACCTTTAGAGTCGAAGCTCAATAAGAAATTCGATGAAGTCCAATGGCATCACATCATAAGGATTTCACTATAGAAAACTTTATTTTTTACGTATGTACCTTAAAAATATTAGCAAAAAACAAAATAATAGTTTTAATATTCTTACATATATATCTTAACAAATTTATTGTTATAAAAGTTTGTATATTACAGAGGTGGATTATAAATAATGTCTGTAATAATATGTGAAAATTACTACGCCTCAAACACGTTAAGACTAGTCTCTAATTTCATGAAAACTACAATTGTATTTTCTTCTAATCATTGTCATTATATTTATTGGCAGACAAATTTTATAGTGTGTCTGACAATAAACAGTATGGAGTGCTTGTATTTTTAAGACATACTTGGAAACAAAAGTTTAAAGCAGCCGTTGCAGCCAGAAAAATATGTAAATTTGGAGGCTCAGGATTCTTTCAATAGGTCAAATAAATAATAATCGATTCGCGACAAATTTTGTTTTCGAATCAAATTCGTTCAACGTTTTCATGGTTAGCCTAGGGTTGGCATTATTTTACAACAATACCGCTCTACAGAGTGGAATATCGCGTAGTTGTGATATGTAGAGAGGTTTTTACATGGTTTTTTATGAGGATACTGCTGCTATTACTGCTGATTCAGTGAGAATTTCAACCGCAATTCCTCCTTTAATATTCCAAAACTCCGCTAACAGTATAACCTTCGTTTTAACTGGCGCTTCTTCTTCTTTCTTCCTCCAGTCCATAAACTCAAGTCTCATCTGTGGTGAATATTCGGTGCAATGAATTTCCTCCTTTCTCTTTAAACCGCTGCATGCCACGCGTACAAATTTACCAGCGTGTGAATTTCTGCTCAAAATTCAGAAATTTTGGCATCAATCTGGCTGAAATTTTGAGGTAATCGAACCGTTTATAAATTATTTGCTTAATAGAGCCCAATTTGTCAGCCATTGCGTATACAGTGCTTTGTCTGTCTTCCAAAATTATCCTGCTTTACGTTGAGATCAGTTTTCGAAGAACTCAACTTATCCATCTCCTTAACAGTCTATTATGCCCTTATTGAATCGCATCTCCGATTTGCCCTTCCCTTCTGGGATACGAGCGAATCTTCAAACTACAGAAGGGAGCTGTTAGATATTTACTCGGACTAAACAGCAGGACACACTGTAGGGACTTCTTTAAAAGATTAAAAATTCTGATTCTTCCTTCCTTCTTTATCTTCGAATCCGTTTGCGTAATTTGTAAGCTTCTTGATGTTCAGAAAGGCCGTATCTACTCCACGTTCAGAAATAGTTAAGGGCTCAATATTTTACAATGCGGAAAAATGCACAATCACTTGCAAATTGAAAACAAATCGATATCATATTTACCCGCAATCCGCAGTAATATCTACTCTGTAAACTTCTATTCTAGTAATAATATTCAATTCCGGACATGCTGCATACTGGTTTAATTTTTGCTATGGACTCATATACTAATTATTACCTAAAATTTTGTTACTCATTCTGATTTTATTCTTTATAGTCATTTTTTAGTTTGTTTTTAATTTTTACAAGCTTTTGACTACAAATTCTAACAATTTTTTTGACAATAAATCATTTCTCTCTCTATTCTACAGCGCTGACGTTCTCATCGGTAAAACTGGTTCTGCCCTTATGTGACACGTTTGCCACCAGTTCTTGTCGTTTCTAGAAAGTAAAATAAATTAAAATAGATTTCCGTTGATTTTACATTATTTTTGACTAAAAAACGAATAATGATGCTTTGAGCAACAAACACTGGTACAACCCTCTCCCTCATGGCTAAAAGTACACTAAAAAGCGAGGTTACGCAGTAACAGACCAGTCTAACGCCCTGTGCAGCCATTTTTACAGCCATAACTTATTCGCGCGTTTATTAAAAAATTACATTTTGTATTTGAACCATCCTCGTAGTATATTGGATATTTTAATACTTTTTATATTCTGTTTATTGTTGTGACTGTCATAGTGAAAGTAGAGTCATCGTGAAATTAGAACAGTAATAAGATAGTACCGCGCCTACGCAGTTTGTAGTTACTTTTTCATTACTTCACTTTCAAGTTATTTAACCTTGCGTCCACTGTTGAGTTATTATAATCTTACACTATAAATATTAAAAATGTAAATCAGCTGTTTTGTTTTTAAGAATTTTGTTTCGTAGTTATATAAAATTTGGTTTTTCAGTTGCTTTACCTAGGGTGATACATAACGAGTGAATTTCAAGGGGCGTACATACAAAAGACAATATTTATATGATGTTATAGCGGGTGAAGTGGACCATGGAAAATTTTCATATAAAGTTGCATTGTACATGCTGCGGCCTTCTTTGATACAAAATTTCGAAATTCGCAAGAACTACTCAAACCCAGGCAGTTATCTTTTCATATTACATGCATGATTTAGTATGTTATTTTGTATAGAATTTTTCAAAGACACAGGTTCGTATTGTTACCTTCTCGAGTTAAATATTTTTGGGTAATATAAACTGACAGAGCACGTTAGTTGGTTTTTTATGATGATGTAAAAGAAGATAAACATTCTTCCTTGCCGTGTATTAACACAAACATTTAAGAAAAGTTCAATATGAAAATATATTTTTTTGGTGTCAAAGTATTATTTGTTGAAATTATTTTATATTTGATTTAATGAAAACAAAGTAGCCATATTAATCACGTTCAACTTCAATTCTTGACTGTTTTGAAATTAAACAAAATAATGGATTATTAATTCGTGTTGTTCGATCCACTCAGTATATAACGATACCTACTCAAAATAAGGTTATGTAGATAAGTATAAAGGTTTAACCGCTACGTTTTATTGTACGTTTTGTAGAACATGACAAATCCTATTCACATGACGTGTAAACACCAAAAAATACGTCTTCTCTAATCGAAATCAGCTTAAATAACTCATGGGAGGTGCATCGTTTTGCGAGAATGAAACGTTTAGACGAGACCTCCGATCACAAAACATACTCAATAAGAAAGTCAACTTGCATTTAAATTTCAACAACCCAAATTTAGTTCTGTCACTTACCAATAGTGGCACTTTTGTAATAAAAATGTGTTATTACTGTCAATGTCAATTATTAACATGAATAATCATTTTTTTAAGTTTTCTTAATAGGAAGAATTTTGGAAAATTCAATAACCAACATCAAATTATCGCTTGTGGGAAAATCTTTTTCTGGAAAGTGATTTTACAAATTTCAATAGAAAATATTCGGAGTATAAAGCTACCCCACCAATTCCTACCGCTCATCTGCTTTCATTATCTACTTCCATTTATGAAGATCACAGTTATGTTGAAGTTCATGACTGTACAGTAAACCAAGACCATTCATTCGCTGTAAATACAGATATAGTAGACACTGATATGATCGTCGAAGAACATCAAGTTGATAGTTTATGGCCTAACATTTTAGAAGAAGAGCCATTGGGGTTTTCAAGTGAATTTTCAGATTACATGGTTACAGTAGTACTGTCAAACAAAAACTGGGTTTTGTTACTCTAGCTGGAAATAGTAAGAAGTTGATTGGTAATGTATCAATTTCATCGGAATAAAACAGCCAATACATCAAAATTGAAAAACAGTTTGAAGAATAAGAAAGAGCAGTTAAGGACATTGAAGAACATGTATGAAATTTGAACATTTGAGTGTATAGACAAGGTACAGCAAAACATGGACTATATATGATAAAAAGTTTTGTTCTTTCTATGTACAAAAGAAGTCTCTACAACCTTTATGTCAAGTATGATAAATTGATATAAATTGATTTAGTTATTTGACTCATCTTCTTTGGCTCACTTGTATTCATAGCAATATTTTTTTGTTAAATCCCAAAATTATAGTACAATCTGTTCAACTGAATTACTGTTTTATTTCTGGTTAGTATTTATTCACTTTCTGTAATCTTCTCAATCCATTTTATATAATATTTGGTCCAAATATAGTTCTCAGTATTTTTCTGACGATCTTCTTCTTTTATTTTAGTCGTGACTGTGTATATTTTTATTTTGTTATTTTTACCAATACTTTTGCTTATGATTATGATAAGTACACAAAAAACAATTTGATTCTATTTAGATTGTTAAATATTTTTGTAGATGGACAGCTGCAATTCTCTACACGGCTCGTCATATTGCACAATCATTAGTAAAAACGACTTCTATTTCTTTTTAAAAATTATTATTAGCGGCAAAAGAGCATTCATTTAATTTGCCCCACGATATCGACACTATTTTCGGTAAAACGCTTAGACAAAAGATAAAAGGCAATCGTGGGCTGTAGAGTCCCTAGGGTGGATTCGAATTGTTTGAATTGTGTCAAAGAGTTTCCAGCTGCGCCCCCCTGCGTGCGGGACAACATCCTGCGGCATCCGACAGACCAAAAAAACAATGTCCCCTCAGACGATCGTGTTCTTTTAATTAATACCAAATTTTAATATGAACAACCATCATTTCGAGACAGGCCCAAAAATATATAGGATAGTATAATAACTTATATTATAAAAACCGTAAAACAAGATACGTAAATAATAAAATCATCGTTATCTACGATAAAGAGAAAAAACAAAGAATAAAAATGAGGCTAGCGATAAACACATAAAAAAAAGTACATGGGTGAAACATAAACGTAATTTAATCAAAAGTTATGCTAGGATACGCTGGAAACTTAAATTTTCTGATTAGAGAATATCATTTTTAAGCAATATTATCAGAGAAATAACTAATAGAATCAAAAAACAAGAACACGTCTTTGTAGGAGGAAGCTAATGTCTATATTGGGTTTGGTACTAATCATTAGCTCGTTCCTAAGGTTTAAATTAGAAAATAATTAATGATAAACTAATAAAAATATGAATATTTATTCAGTCATTTATATATTCACTTAAATCCATATTTGAGCTAATCACTGTATGATTTTAAGTAGTATAACTTGTTTTAAACATATTTTTTATTTTAAATTTAGCAAATCAGTTTGGAAATTCCTAAATATAATTATTTATCTGGACAAGCAGCGGTTGAACGTTTTCTTTACGAAATTACGCCTCTGTTAATGAAAATAACCGTGATTAATCTATTTTTGGACTGACTTTGAGAATCTACGACACAATGACTAGGTTAATGAAAATAGAGTTCGGTTCACTTAATGATTCTTTACTTCCATCGTCGTCTTCTTATGTAACCTTTCATTAATTAATGTAATTATAGAGACACAAGTGATGCAATCAGCATTTTTTTCTTCATACAAGCCATTGAGAACGTAGCCTGAAGGTAAAACACTACAAAAGTTAATTATAGAGTAAGTTAACGTTGGTCGAGGTTCGAACTCGGTGATTTTGTCTAAAGCGACATATGACAAATGGATGTAGTGTTCTTCGTTCAGCGGAATTCTACCAACTCGCTTGATATCTTTGACATTGGCTGATCTCAGCTTTATTGGAAGAGACAAACCCGGACATAGTTGAGTTACCCACCAGTGACGGAGCAAAACGAATATATATATATATGCTAAATAAATTATAATTTCTTAATATAATTGGGCAAGAGATTTATTGAAAAAAAAATATATGAAACACCAAAAACGTGTTAAAAGAAGAAAAATCGTTATACAAAACACTTCGTTTTGATACAAATATTTTTAAATGGATATAACTTTATCGTTTTTCAAAATATTCTCCATTAATATCAATATACTTTTGCCTGCGTTTGAACCAATTATCCATTCCGATTGAGGTATCTTCACAGCATGTGAATTGAACACCTTGTTTAGGTGTAGAGAAACGTTGACCTTGCAATTTATTTATGATCTTCGAGAATAAGAAGAAATCATTGGGCGCAAAACAAGGACTGTACGGCGGATGATCCATTAATTCGATGTTTTGACTGTTCAAAAACGTTTTTGGTTGAACTCATGTGTGGGTGCTCACATCGTCGTGGTGGAGAATGATTCGTTCGATGCGATTAGTTTCACTGATTTTTCCATCCAGAATTGACGGTTCTACAATGCTTCAGTATGTCCAGTTTTCCGAAAACACAGTCGACCATTTACTTTGAAGTGTGATGTCTTTTGAAGCGCCGCGATTGAATTTTTTCAGCATTTATTTGCATAAATCAAACACGAACTTTTTCTTGAGCGATTGTAAAATTATGCGGTATCCAACTGAAGCAAATATTTTGTACCGCCAAATGTTCATGCAATATTGAATGTATGCGAATGCCCAAAAATGCGTCAATCTCACTGTAGGTCACATAAAGATCTTGCAATATCGCAAACATCTAACGCAACAGCTGAAATTCATTGTCTAGCGAAGTGCAACCAATATTGAATTCGGAAACATGGTGGTAGACAATCACAAGCAAATGTTCGTTATTTAGTTATATTTTTCGACCAAGATGAATGTTTCAAATATCTGTAAACCACTCAAACAGCACTCGTATGACAAAACGTTATGAGTACGTTCATCCTAGTATATATCAATTTCAAAACAATTGAATTATTGAAAAATTCAATAAGTGAAAGGTAACCAGCCTATGGGGCTGAATTATCAGTACAATAAAAGTAAAGAACAAATAATAACCTCCAAAGCTCCAAAACCTCGAAAAATACGACTTTCTTGAGAAATTAGAGAATATTGGTGCGTACTCAAAATTCAAGATTTAGATTTGATGATGATTTATTTTACATACTTACTAAATACTACCTTAACGTTATCTCAAAGGTTTTCATAATTGAACATTTTTTTTTTTTCATAAATCATTGGAACTAAACTTTAAATGGATAGATAACAGCAAGATTCTAATTAACTCGTACAAGTTTTATTCATTAAAGTAAAGTTCATTATCACCATGAAGCAATGATTGGAAGTATTGCGTGTACTCATCTGGATAATTGATTTCAACAGATTTCAAAATCTTCAAACCTGGTTTCGCAGAACAGCACTTCCTTACTTTCTTTCCATAGTTGAAGCCACGTCATCATTGGTATGATTAAGGATTTTCCAATTGTTTCAATATCCTTGAAATATAGGTTGATTCTCTAATTTTTGTAAGGCATTCTCTGTTAGATGAATAAGTTTTTCTCTTTACAGTTCGCTCTAAAATTTAGCGAATCGTTGCATGTGAAAACTGGTTCTTTCTTGCCGTTTCTCTGATGATGTGTTGTTAGAAATTATTTTTAAAACAAAATCTACATCGACTTCATATTTATATTCTAGATTTGACCACTGCAGCTATCTGATCATAGAGTCAACACATTTCATTTCGTCCCTTTCCTGCTATCACTTCGTCCCTTTCCTGCTATCACTTCGTCCCTTTCCTGCTATCACTTCGTCCCATGGCATGCGCATGTGTAAGGATTGTCAAGGTTTGCGAGTTTGTTAGGTTAGGTAATATGTGGAGTTACCATTTGTGGTTCTACACAATAAAAGGACTCAAGTATAAGTATTGAGTTTGAAACAATAAACAAGAATTAGTAAAAAATCCAATTGTACCTAGGCTTCTCTAGCTTTGAGGTACAGAAATAATCAGTTTTGTATTCAGTTTTGGTAGACAGATCCTTTTTTGACTCCATGTAAAAATTCCAACACATACGGCAAAAGTTGAAAGTGACACCCAATCTTTGACTGAAAACAGAACAACTGTCTTTATGGGATTATCAATTCTTCAATTTTTTTTTGGACATTTTGTATATTTGTGATTAAACAATTATGAATAATTTTATATTATTTAATGCTCAGTTTTTTCCTTTAGTGGATCAAAGTGATAATGCTACGCTACTGATTTGTCGTTAATGAAATTTGTTTGCTAGTTACGCTAATTTCATTCAATGATGGCGTAATTTTTTATAGAATAATAGTTTTCTCATCAACATATTTATTGGAAATAATAACTGTCATTTATCTTGTGCATAGATGATGAGGTGAAAATACCTAGGGATCGAATCAAATCAAATAATTTCAGTTTTAACTCGATCTTTCAACAGATAGTTTCTTGTTAATCTAGGAATTTCCAAAATAATGTACACAAATTATAGAAACAAAAAATTTAATTAGAAAGGCAGAGTTTCTCCAACTTGGCATTCTAACAGATTCTTATTTGGTTCAATTTTTCAATCATAATTCTCCTTACTTCTTTCTTATAGTGTCTTGTTCATTTTTCAACATTCTCTCTGCCACACCGGTACAGAATGCCGGACCAGAAGATACTCTACAATAAGCGAATTTCTCTTACTTAGAGCATGTGCTACCGTCTATCAAGCAGAGGTATTGGCTGTGAAGGAATGTGGACGTGCGATACTCAATCGACGTCCTAGAAACACATCTTAATATACTCATACAACAGAGCTCTTATACAAAATACAACGGCCAAAACGGTGTGCTCTAGACTTGTGCTCGAGTGTGAGTCCTATAAGAAATTGGGAGTGATTGTTACAAAGTCCAGTACGACGAACTGGGATCGCTCGCCAGATTGTAATCGGTAAATCCACCAATTGGCCCAGAACCCATTTTGGTGTGTGAAACCAGTCAAAGGACATCAGCCTTAGGTATCAAAAAACCTATGTGCTTAACGGTCCTTGGCCAAACACTTTTTTACTATGAACTATAAATTGTCAAATCAGGAATCAAGAATATCAGTTTTTTGGGTAACTCTGTATTATTAATTATAAAATAACTTCATTCAATGTGCTACTGTCATGTTATTGATATCATATGTACATGGAATTGTGATAGAATGTTTTAAATCTTTTCTTAATAAATAGTTTCAAAGGTTGCTTGCGTTCATAGTAGAAATATTTTTTTCATTGTTAGTACCTACGTGAATAAATATTTTGAAAACATATTATATTATGAATAATTATGAAGAAAATTTTTTGCTCCAGTAGAAATCAATTAATTTGAAGTTAGTTGATTGAAGACAACCAATCAGTCCAACATTATACTGAAAACAGATCCCATAGGCTGGGTACATATTGATTCATATCGATTTTGACATTCCAAATATTTAATATTTCAAAATGTCATAACTTGGTTGTAATAATGACAAGAATATTACTGAAATTATAGAGTCAAACATACCAAAAATACCGTATACAATAAAAAATTTGAATGGAAAGCATTTACGAACTTTTGCAATGATAGAAAATATTGATTTCAAAGGATTGAGCTGTGAACATGAGAAAAAAAGATGGTACAGAGTTTAAAGAATCTAGTCAAAACCATGTGGAACCTAACAAGAAAAATATTATAAAGAAATGAAAGTTATTATTGACCCATTCAAAAGTATTTCAACAAGCGCGAGCTACCAGCGATTCTATACGACGAAAACTGCAATCATATCCCTATAAAGAAAACAAAGTTTGGCGTTTGATAGCATTAAGTTCCGTAAATATAACGAAAATGATAAATTTATGGAATGAACATTCCCCTGAAGGGCTGCAACGAAAATTCTATCACATAGCTGTGGAGAGGCTGCTGCTTGCTTTGCCTTTTTTTGGTATCGAATCAAACAATGATGGTTGCGTAACAAATCGAGTTGAATATAACCCTGTATTCGGTAAGACTTGAAAAATGGTTCAAGAATGTGTACTGATAGCAAATTTTTTATATAGAACAACGACATCAACGTTTGTCCTATCAGATTATTTAAAAAATGGATGTCAAAAAAGGTCCTAAGTATTAAAATCAACAGATTATTCCTAAGCATAAAACATCACTGGAAATCCGAAAATGATCACTAGTATAATAATACACGAATTGAAAAAAATATGATTCAAAATTGGAGAATATCGTCTGCCGAAGTGATTGGGGTTGAATACCAAGGGGAAAAAAATATCAACCACCAAAGAAATAGACTGCGGTTAGTCGATTGGCCAAAATTGGTGTACAAGGGGCCACAACAATGCCAACTCAATAAAACCCTATTTGACGAAGAACAAAGAAAAATAATTAACAGAATGCGTATAGGGAATACATCTTCATCAGTTATAGAAACTAATACCTTTGATTTAATTATTTGCTATGTATTTTTTCTATAATTAACAAAAAATTTTCTCTTCGATTAACCCTTGAACATTGATAAATGCTCAAAAACTTTCTCAAGCTTGTTGCTTATAGGTAACAGACCTCCGCTCACGGCGTGGGTCTATTTCCAAGCAACGATTTTCCGAAATCGAAAATTTTTTGAAAAATTATCAATGTCCAATGTTATTACTACTGAAAATAGAAAGATTTGAAGTTTTAAAAAGGAAAATGTACCTATTATCTTGACATGTGATTGTTAGAGTAAAGACTTTCATTTCAACAGAAACAATAAACGTATTTTAATTGCGTGGGCGTTAATTTTTTTTTCTAGTACAATAGTAAACATTTCAACGATTCGATCTATATTAATTGCCCCACCTACATCGAGATATTCTACACTGGTGAATATAGAAAGGGTATTTCTTAGTTTCGAACTGATTTTTTTAGCCCACGGTTATATATGAAATAATTAAAAATTCATTTTGATTTGTTGAAAACTTTCTCTGGAATTACACAGAGGAAATATCGTCTGCTTGGAGGTTAAAGTCATTAGGTGATAGAATCAATTTAATTTTTTTCAGTAGAACAAAATACCGAAATGATAAAACATCCACAATTTCAAATCATTCTTTTTCCAAATTAATTTGGAAATATCTTTTTAGAAATAATATTTTATTCATATGATTTTCCCATTTAATGAGCTTTTCATAAGGTTGGTGTTAACACGTAAACTGTTGTTGTACTAAGGTCCAGAACGATACGTAAAATTTGTTGTGACGACCTGTCACTGTCAAACAAAAAAGGTAAAAACGTCTTTTTTATAATATCGCCCAAGAAGTGGAGTGAACACAAATTTGCAATTAAATTATTCACCTAGTTCTTCATCCATTTTCTTATTTTCAAGGAATTATTTTATATTTGACGCGTCAACAAATAATTTTTGAATGTTTCGATTGTTTTTTATCAGTGTTTTAATACACAACAAAATTTGACAGTTCAAAATTAATCGAGAGTCAATTCTTCATTCTTGATATCATCTATACAAGGCTCTAGAGCTCGTTCATATGAAGTTTCTAGAACAGGTATATTTCATTACCAATATTGGGCTTTCTCTTGAATAATTTCTTGGTCACAAAGTTGAATCAAGTCTTTTTTCTTTGAATATAGGCAGATACGAAAAGGAAACAATAGTCATAACTTCGTGGTCTTCCACGATTTGACTAACTATTAATATTTACTCCTAATTGTCTTTGATGGTTCTAAATTATTGTATAGGGCTCTGTTTTTAGGAATTAGAAACATTCGATTTTCAGCCAATTAACCTTGTTTTCCTTATGATCGTTTGATTTAAGAAATTTGTATACTTTAGCTCAAAACGTTTGTATTTTCTCCTATCCTCGCTCTTCAAGTACTATTCATTTTTCCTTCCTATACTACACACACTATTTACACTACCACTATATCAACGCTGGAACCGATTGGTGATCAAACCATGCCATACACTGTATGTGAATGCATTTAATTTCTATAGTAGAACGCATGGAATCACATTCCATGTGAGAATGATGGGTCCTAACAATTCATGTTTGATAATCTCTAAATGTTTAGACTTCTCAACAGTATAAAGAAAAGTCTTGAGAATATGACCAAAATTAGTCGAGTCGAGCCCCTTAACTTTAACTGAAGCGCCCAATGAACAACTGTATGTGGAAGGCAATAGTTTGAAAAAGGTAGAAAGGTATGACTACCTGGGAAGAAAAGTTGACTCCTCCGTGGATTACTATTTAGAAATACGGCTTCGAATTGAGAAAGTCCGTGCATCGTTTATTAAAATCAAGAATCTTTTTTGTAGCGGCGGCCAGAGTTTGATCTAAGTAGGAAGCTGTCGATGCCCTGCAGCCCCTTAGAATTACAAAATATCAATCATAAGCTTTATATCTTCTTCTCTAGAACTCATTACGCAATTTCGAGCGTCAGAGAATAAGGTTTTTAGTTTTCATTTTCCTTTTATTCATTTTTCACACTTTTTCCGATCCTTTGATACTTCATTTATCTGGTGTATTGTTTTCCCTTGTCTTCCTGTGTCTTTATTTCTATCTTTTGTCACAACTTTCTGCTTCTGTCACTTTTCTTATTAGTTTTTGTGGTATTTTTCTCTTTAGATGTCCGTACCAGTTTAAACATCTTTCGAATTTGTATTTTGTTTCCTATTGGTTCATGTTTGAGCTTTTTTATAATTACCTCATTTCTCATTCTATCCATCCTGTTATTTTTGTCAGTCGCTTTTATACATTCTCCTATTTCTTTTTGCCCGAAAATTGTCTTATTAAGACATAGTAGATTTGGTTTTCTTATTCTGTTCTCTATCTCTACATCCATTTTTCCGTCTTCTGTGAAAATAACTCCCAGATATTCCTTTCATTATGAAATCTTTCCCTTGTTCTCTTTTTTGATTTATTACCATCCTTTAGCAGTTTTGGATTTTCACTTCCATTCTCAGGTCTTCTATTGTTTTTAACCGTATTCTACATTTTCTTGAATGTATCTGCATATTCTATCTATACATCCGTCTATTTTTACCGGTTCTTAGTTTCTGTTGCCAATTATTGTCTTTGGTTTATAGTTATTCCCTTTTATTGTTTTCATCATGCTATCCATGTTTATTTTTCTAAGGATCTCTATTTTCCTCATTCCATAGTATTTTTTTATTTGTTGATTCGAATGCAGCTTTCATCGATGAATTTAATATGTAATTCTTTTTCTCGAATATGGAAAAAATTGCATTTTGTGACTGTTGTATGTAAGCATATTTTCGAAAGCACGGGGCGTCTAGGTCTAAGAGTCACTTAAAAATTCGGAGTTAATCCTTTTTTGAACCACAATTGAAAAAATTTATATTAATTCATTGCCCAGATATGACTTTTAAGACAAAAATATCTGTTTGAAAATACATAATAATTGGTTTGATGTATTCTTTAATGACGCGGTATACCAATTTCACGGCTAGTGCGGTCGAAAACAGTATAAGTCAGTCGTTCGGTTTATCGAAAATCTTTATTTGGTTTTTGGTACGCAATTATTTCAGAAACGGTGATCACGAAAATTCCATGCCGTCAAATTAGATGGTGAACAAGATTACCAAATGTCGCAATAGAATGAGTTTGAGAAGAGTCCACCGGCCACTTTTATGATAATAATTAGACCATAATTTGAAGGTGTAATCATAGATCCACATGTTTCGAAGATGTCACGATTCTGAATAGACATCGACATTGGCATCAAGATTGGAAATTGCTAGTTAGGCGACGATCTGACCATCGAAACAAGAAATTCGGCAATAAATCATCAACTTCAATATTCAGATTATACCGGGTGCTAACAAAATTATATAATAACAACTATCACATACTTATTTTTGATTTCAAAAGCTCAACTCATGTTAACGTTGAAACTATAAAGAAGAAAGAGTTAGAGCTAAAATAATCCGTCTTAAGGTAATGAATAGAATTAAACTAAGATACCAATTCTTCTTCATTAATAAGTATTATGAATAAATCAAATGAAGAGACGAACCACCAGCCAGGCGCGGTTTCAAGGGGGCGGGGTCACGGGGGTTATGACTCCCCCAAACTGTCTTGATTTCATTTAATGAATGATTCATATAAATACTATCTTAAATTTGTTTCATTTCTTTACATGGATTTTTTGGTTTTCAATCAGAAGAAACTACCCTTAGAAAGCTCTGATCTTAGTTCACTTTTTCTTTTTATTTCAATCCGTGATCCGTGTAAGCCACCAGAAGTTCAATAAAATCCTAATAATGTTGAGGTAAGTTAGTCGTTACTAATACACATCCTCAAGGCACCTAATTTGCTTTCTTAAGAACTTACAATCCTTCAAAAATTACTGAAAGTTTATCTTGATAGAAGACTACAGTTTTGTGAATAAATTCTGGATCGAATATACACGAACAACATTTTGATTTCTGATGAATCTACTTTTATGTGGAATTGTGCAGTTGATAGACAAAAATATTATTTCGCAAGAGATGTTCGTGATTATATCGATGCTGTAGTTCTAAATAGACAGATAGCTAAAATGGAATGTATCGAATAACCACCATGAACTTCAGATCCCAATCTTTTGGATTTGTTTTTATGGGAATACTATATGAATGCAGATTCATTTCAACTCCTAGTCATTAGAAATTTTGATAGCGTCCAGGATATTGCCAAATCGGCAACATTCTGAGAATTTGCATGATTAAAGTAATGACTAAATATACTTACTTCTAATGATCTTCTGTAATAACATATTAGTAACTTACAAACTCTGCTACTTTTTGCTCATATCTCCTAAATTTTCTGTTTAATTGACTATGGAGGAAGTGGAGTTTTATGCTCATATTGCACCTTGTTTATTGGTTTTCTACAAATTCAATATTAATTTTTTCTGACAAAATTTCTGCATTACAGAGATGAAAGCTGTTCAAGTCCATCACTTTGAATCGACTCAAATTTCTCACTCATGGTCATTATATTTTATTTTGTTCCAGACAAAGTTTTCGTATCTAAGAAAAAGGTAATACCGCTTTCAAGTCAAATGTTTCTTTCAGTCTTAATGGTAATTCTAAAGCTTGCTCAAAATGATGTAAAACTCTTACAAGATCATGTAACTCATGTTGGTAGAAGCAATTGGACTCATTTGATATGCTTTCAAAATCAGCATCATTTTGTGATGTGGTTTGGTCCTTTAATGTCTTGTTTTAAGGGTTCAATATTATTTCAAGAAACTGAAGAGTCTGATGAGCGCTGCATTGGCCGTTGAAAACGTTCACGTTACAAAAATAACAGTCTTGGAGATGACTTTGTGGCTCTCGCAAAATATGCACACTCCTTACGACATTGTTCAATCATCTTAAATATTCTACATACTATTTACAAACATAATGGAAGCCCAAACCTTCAAATTTTTATCAAAGAGCATCCAAAAATACTCGGGGTATTTTTCATCAACTCTGACATAACTTTTCTGCAAACTTTTAACATATATCTCCACATATATAGAAAAAATGTTCTAGATTGTTTAAACAACATCTTTTTGAGTTACTCATGATGCTAAAACTTTAGATACTTATCTTAACACAGTAAAATACTCCTCATATCGATTTATATAAGGATCAGTGCACAGACGTCGAAACCAGAGATACACAATGAATTAAAAGAAAAAAGATGTCCACCGAAATTGTGAAAATCGAAAAATTGGAATATCGAGCCATCATCAAGTACCTGTATTTAAAAGGGTTAAGAGGTAAGCAGATTTACGAAGATATGCTTGATACCCTTGGTGATCAATGTCCTTCATATGCCTTCAAAAATTTGACTGCAAGCCTGAAAAGAGGTAAATTTTCCATTGAGTATGATGACCGATCGAGAAAGCCAGTTTCTGTGTCAGTCCCCGAAATGCAGTTCATTACATGATTTTATCAGACCATCCAATTGGGCTAAAAGGGATCTGATTGAGTATCAACCATACAATTCGTGTCAACAGACAGAAAGTTAAATTTTGTGATACATTCTATAAATAACTTTCCTAACTTTTTAATATCTTGTAATTGGTAATGAATACAAGTTTGATATTTGATAATTATATATAAAAATAGCCATCAAAATTGAAGACTAATCAACGAGTTCTAGAAGTTTGAAATAAAAATAGTATTCGAACTAGTGAACTTACTCTAAATTACCTACTCACCTTGTTTGTAACTGTTAATATAAAATGGAGATATTAGCAAATCTGGGATATTTGCGTGAGGTTTGTAGATAAACAGAGCATTTAAAGGACTTTTAATCAAGTTGTAATGTTTCGTTTCACTTTATATAATTTTCGTAATTACTTTTGATACAATTATTAAAATCCTACTTCCGTAAAACTCACATTAAGATGACTTTACATTCCTGATTGATGTCCTTGTAAATTCTATATACAAATGTTTCGTTTAAAACTATCATCAACTGATTTTTAATTTTTGGAGAGACTTGAAACTGAAACCATTGAGAGAATAAATATGTAAAGTGGAATGAAACAACGAATGAACAAACAACACGACCTAAGTAAAGGCAGGAGACACTTATGGGGAAGAGATACCAACACCAGGAGGCTTCAGGCAAGGTGACAGCCTCAGCCCATTTCTGTTCAATCTCTTAATGGATAGAATTATAGAGGAAGTATCATCACTTAATATGGGATACCGAATGGGACAACTACACAATTTTTCCAAGTCAGCCAAGCGATGAACATGACTATATCCACAGAACAAACGAAAAGCATGCATCGGGTAGCCGAAATGAAAACGCTCAGGACTATAGTGGGAAAAACAAAAGTAGATCGAATCAGGAACACTGACATCAGGGAACAATGTGGGGTGCAAAACATCGTAAGATGGGGGAGACAAAGAAAAAGATACTGGTACGTCCACGTGAGAAGAATGGAAGAGAGTAGACTGCCACGCATCATACTTGAAGGGAAACCGATAGGGAAAATAGAACCCGGACGACCATCTAAGAGATGGATGGACAGCTGGCAGTCCACCTTCAAGGAACTGATACAGAAGAACCTGTAAAGCTAACAGATCATGAGATCTTAAAAATGAAGAAGAAGAAGAAGGAATGGAACATTGAGTTTTATGAATTTTTTTATGAAATATCAAGACTACAATACATTTGAAAGAAGAAGTTACCGGATAAGATAACTTTTTATTCCTTATTTTTTGATTTAGTTTGGAAAACTGGACATTGGAACCATAAATGAATGTAAAGTGAAGTGAAATGAATGAAAGTTTTATAAATTATAAATTTTACTATGGAAAATCAAGATGTCGACCCATTTGAATGAATAAGTTAACTGATTGTTAGCTAAAAATAACATAATAAAATTCCCAATCCGAAAATACACGGAAAAACTTTTAGAGTTGATTCTATGAGTCGGTTAATTCTCTACAACTTATTTCGTTAGATCCTTGTTTGACCATTAAACTATTGGTTTCTTCAATTATTTGTGCTAATTTTAATAATCTACTTCCATTAAATTTACCATATAAATTTGAAAGATCCATATTGAATAATAAAAGAAACGTGATAAATTACCCCCTACAATTAACAAAACCTCAAGAAATTTGAGACATCTACAAAAAATCTAATTTGAGATTGAGCCCAATTATGTCACTCTTCCCTTGTAAAAAGTTAAGTTATTTAATAGCTATCTGTCCTTATTCCACTTAAAAGATTCTTACTGACGGTTTTTTATGGGGGGAACTGAATGTAAGTCTTTTATAAGCATCGAGGGTGTTTTTTATCTGGCCACTTTGTCGTTGACGCTTTGTGACATCCACTTGTTGAATATTCGTTGTACATAGGCGCACCAGACATTCGAATCAATATCGTTTCAATTTTAGTGTTGATGTTTATAAAAATAAAATTTACAGAACCATATAAAAGTGAAAATTACATACATTTTCCAACTACTAGTAATAGTATACAATACACCTAGATAACTGTTTTAAAACCTGGTATTTTATTCACATTCACTACAAGCTTAAATTTATAGTTTCAGTAATAATTACATCTTATAATTTTCATTAATTTCATTGTGAAAGTTAGAAACAAATGATGTAACGATACTCACAAAGCACTTAAAACATGATCAGTGGTTAACTAGTGACGTTACTGTATCAAAAGGAAAGTGAACATTTTTGATAAATATATACATAGTATTGGGATTTCATCGCCAGAGTAGGTTCCTCAAGTTTTTTGCGTGTATATCAGCGCCGGTGCCGCTTTCCGCCGGAGGCACAAACATGCTAGCATACATTAAACAGTGACAGGGGGGCTGTGCGGTTGTAGGAGCCTTTGTTGCGACCGAGACGGTCTTAATGTCATCCTGAGGCGCGTTCTTGTGTTGTGTTCTCTTCGCTCAACTTCAGGACAATCCCATTTGCTGTCAAATTGGACTCGGCACTCAACCCGCTAGCTTATTTCACGTTTCGTACCCTTCTTATATGAGACATTCACTTGCTCATTATTATGAACGGATATTTTACATATTAAACTACCTAGGATGCGATATAGATGCATAATAAATATAAAAGTTCATGGTAAAAACGATAACCGCGGAATAGTTTATTGAATATAATCAGCATATTATTAGTCAATGATGTCGATTAAGTGGTTCTATGTTAGATAAGAAAATAATTCTTCGATTCCGAAAAATAGTAGCGAATATCTGAAACTGGAAATAATAATCATAAATATGGAAAAAACTTGAAAATCATGATACATTTTGAGGAAAAAAGGAATGAACATAAAAAAATATCAATATGTGGTGATACAACGGTGGATCGTTAGTCGGAACTCAACTGCAATTCTCATGATGAGTTATTAATAAAATTTCAGTGTAGATTTATCAGTTGCACTGGTTCTAATAAAAGTCCAACACAATAAATCCAACTGCACTTTTATTAAAATGAATAGTGAGGGTTACCTGAAATTGAAAATAATTGTCACAAATATTAAGATATATAGTGAAGAATACCTAAAATTGGAAATAACACAATGAATCTAGCTGCACTTCAAAATAAATAGTGACGGTTACCTGAAATTGGAAATAATTATCACAAATATAAAAAAAAATACTGAAAAATAAACTTGAAAATAATCGTGATACATTTTGAAAACATAGAATGAAAATAAATAAATTATCGGTATGTGGTAGTACAGCATTCGAGTGTTGTCTGAACTCAACTGCAATTCTCATGATGAGTTATTAATAAAATTCCAGTGTAGATTTATCAGTTGCACTGGTTCTAATAAAAGTCCAACCCAATAAATCTAACTGCACTTTTATTGAAATAGTGACTGATACCTGAAATTGCAAATAATTGTCACAAATATTAAAAAATATAGTGAAGAATACCTAAAATTGGAAATAACACAATAAATCTAGCTGCACGTTGATTAAAATAAATAGTGACGGTTACCTGAAATTGAAAATAATTGTCACAAATATCAAAAAATATAGTGAAGAATACCTACAATTGAAAATAATCAGGATACATTTTTAGATAATACAAAGAAAATAAATAAATTATCCGTATGTGGTGGTACAGCATTCGAGCGTTGTCTGAACTCAACTGCAATTCTCATGATGAGGTATTAATAAAATTACGGTGTAGATTTGTAAGTTGCACTGGTTTTAATAAAAATCCAACACAATAAATCCAACTTCACTTTTATTAAAATAAATAGTGACGGTTACCTGAAATTGAAAATAATTGTCGAAAATATTGAAAAATATAGTGGAGAATACTTAAAATCGGAAATAACACAATGAATCTAGCTGCAAGTTAATAAAAATAAATAGTGACGGTTACCTGAAATTGAAAATAATTGTCACAAATCTTAAAAATATAGGGAAGAATACCTAAAATTGAAAATAATCGTGATACATTTTGAGAACATAGAATGAAAATAAATAAATGATCCGTATGTGGTGGTATAGCATTTGAGTGTTGTCTGAACTCAACTGCAATTCTCACGATGAGGTATTAATAAAATTCCAGTGTAGATTTATCAGTTGCACTGGTTCTAATAAAAGTCCAACACAATAAATCTAACTGCACTTTTATTGAAATAAATGGTGACGGTTACCTGAAATTGAAAATAATTGTCGCAAATATTGGAAAATATAGTGGAGAATACTTAAAATTGGAAATAACAAAATGAATCTAGCTGCACGTTAATTAAAATAAATAGTGACGGTTACCTGAAATTGAAAATAATTGTCGCAAATATTAAAAATATAGGGAAGAATACCTAAAATTGAAAATAATCGTGATACATTTTGAGAACATAGAATGAAAATAAATAAATGATCCGTATGTGGTGGTACAGCATTCGAGTGTTGTCTGAACTCAACTGCAATTCTCATGATGAGTTATTAATAAAATTCCAGTGTAGATTTATGAGTTGCACTGGTTCTAATAAAAGTCCAACACAATAAATCTAACTGCACTTTTATTAAAATAAATAGTGACGGTTACCTGAAATTGAAAATAATTGTCACAAATATTAAAAAATATAGTAGAGAATACTTAAAATTGGAAATAACACAATTAATCTAACTGCACTATTATTAAAATAAATAGTGACGGTTACCTGAAATTGAAAATAATTGTCGCAAATATTAAAAATATAGGGAAGAATACCTAAAATTGAAAATAATCGTGATACATTTTGAGAACATAGAATGAAAATAAATAAATGATCCGTATGTGGTGGTACAGCATTCGAGTGTTGTCTGAACTCAACTGCAATTCTCATGATGAGTTATTAATAAAAGTCCAGTGTAGATTTATAAGTTGCACTGGTTCTAATAAAAGTCCAACATAATAAATCTAACTGCACTTTTATTAAAATAAATAGTGACGGTTACCTGAAATTGAAAATAATTGTCGCAAATATTAAAAATATAGGGAAGAATACCTAAAATTGAAAATAATCGTGATACATTTTGAGAACATAGAATGAAAATAAATAAATTATCCGTATGTGGTGGTACAGCATTCGAGTGTAGTCTGAACTCAACTGCAATTCTCATGATGAGTTATTAATAAAATTCCAGTGTAGATTTATGAGTTGCACTGGTTCTAATAAAAGTCCAACATAATAAATCTAACTGCACTTTTATTAAAATAAATAGTGACGGTTACCTGAAATTGAAAATAATTGTCGCAAATATTAAAAATATAGGGAAGAATACCTAAAATTGAAAATAATCGTGATACATTTTGAGAACATAGAATGAAAATAAATAAATTATCCGTATGTGGTGGTACAGCATTCGAGTGTTGTCTGAACTCAACTGCAATTCTCATGATGAGTTATTAATAAAATTCCAGTGTAGATTTATGAGTTGCACTGGTTCTAATGAAAGTCCAACACAATAAATCTAACTGCACTTTTATTAAAATAAATAGTGACGGTTACCTGAAATTGAAAATAATTGTCACAAATATTAAAAAATATAGTAGAGAATACTTAAAATTGGAAATAACACAATTAATCTAACTGCACTATTATTAAAATAAATAGTGACGGTTACCTGAAATTGAAAATAATTGTCGCAAATATTAAAAATATAGGGAAGAATACCTAAAATTGAAAATAATCGTGATACATTTTGAGAACATAGAATGAAAATAAATAAATGATCCGTATGTGGTGGTACAGCATTCGAGTGTTGTCTGAACTCAACTGCAATTCTCATGATGAGTTATTAATAAAAGTCCAGTGTAGATTTATAAGTTGCACTGGTTCTAATAAAAGTCCAACATAATAAATCTAACTGCACTTTTATTAAAATAAATAGTGACGGTTACCTGAAATTGAAAATAATTGTCGCAAATATTAAAAAATACTGAAAAATAAAATTGAAAATAATCGTGATACATTTTGAGAATATAGAATGAAAATAAATAAATTATCCGTATGTGGTGGTACAGCATTTGAGTGTTGTCTGAACTCAACTGCAATTCTCATGATGAGTTATTAATAAAATAACAGTGTAGATTTATACGTTGCACAGGTTCTAATAAAAGTCCAACACAATAAATCTAACTGCACTTTTATTAAAATAATTAGTGACGGTTACCTGAAATTGAAAATATTTGTCACAAATATAAAAAAATACTGAAAAATAAAATTGAAAATCATCGTGATATATTTTGAGAATATAGAATGAAAATAAATAAAATATCCGTATGTGGTGGTATAGCATTTGAGTGTTGTCTGAACTCAACTGCAATTCTCATGATGAGTTATTAATAAAATAACAGTGTAGATTTATAAGTTGCACTGGTTCTAATAAAAGTCCAACACAATAAATCTAACTGCACTTTTATTAAAATAAATAGTAACGGTTACCTGAAATTGAAAATAATTATCGCAAATCTTAAAATATATAGTGAAGAATACCTAAAATTGGAAATAACACAATGAATCTAGCTGCACTTCAAAATAAATAGTGACGGTTACCTGAAATTGGAAATAGTTGTCACAAATATCTAAAAAAATAGTGAAAAATAAAATTGAAAATATTCGTGATACATATTGAGAACATAGAAAGAAAATAAATAAATTATCGGTATGTGGTGGTACAGCATTCGAGTCTTGTCTGAACTGAACTGCAATTCTCATGATGAGTTATTAATAAAATTACGGTGTAGATTTATAAGTTGCACTGGTTCTAATAAAAGTCCAACACAATAAATCTAACTGCACTTTTATTAAAATAAATAGTGACGGTTACCTGAAATTGAAAATAATTGTCGCAAATATTGAAAAATATAGTGGAGAATACTTAAAATTGGAAATAACAAAATGAATCTAGCTGCACGTTAATTAAAATAAATAGTGACGGTTACCTGAAATTGAAAATAATTGTCACAAATATAAAAAAATACTGAAAAACAAAATTGAAAATAATCGTGATACATTTTGAGAATATAGAATGAAAATAAATAAATTATCCGTATGTGGTGGTACAGCATTTGAGTGTTGTCTGAACTTAACTGCAATTCTCATGATGAGTTATTAATAAAATTACAGTGTAGATTTATACGTTGCACTGGTTCTAATAAAAGTCCAACACAATAAATCTAACTGCACTTTTATTAATATGAATAATGACGGTTACCTGAAATTGAAAATAATTGTCACAAATCTTAAAATATATAGTGGAGAATACCTAAAATTGGAAATAACACAATGAATCTAGCTGCACTTCAAAATAAATAGTGACGGTTACCTGAAATTGGAAATAGTTGTCACAAATATATAAAAAAATACTGAAAAATAAAATTGAAAATATTCGTGATACATATTGAGAACATAGAAAGAAAATAAATAAATTATCTGTATGTGGTGGTACAGCATTCGAGTGTTGTCTGAACTCAACTGCAATTCTCATGATGAGTTATTAATAAAATTACAGTGTAGATTTATAAGTTGCACTGGTTCTAATAAAAGTCCAACAAAATAAATCTAACTGCACTTTTATTAAAATGAATAGTGACGGTTACCTGAAATTGGAAATAATATTCAGAAATATTGAAAACATAAACATCAAAAAAATTATCGAAATATTGTGAAACACTAATTGAGCGCTTGTATGAAAAGTAGACTCAACTAAAATTCTCACCATAAGGATGAATAGCTCCTCATACAGTGGAATACTATAAATCGTACTACACCTAAATTAAAGAAAATTCTGAAAAAGACATAAAATAATTATGATAAATTTTGAAAACAGAAATGAACATAAGAAAAATAATATTTGGTGGTACAATAGTCGAACGTTTATCTAAACTGAACGATGAGTAAAGACGATTCATTAGTCCCACTAGTTCTAATGAAGTGGGATCCAAGAAATCGTACTACACCAAAAGTTAAACAGAAAACTGAAAAATTCCTGAAATTGAAAATAATCATGATATTTTTAAGAATAGAAATGAACATAAAAAAATTATTTTCAGCATGTTCTGGTTTTAACTCAACTGCAATTCTCATGATGAGTTATTAATAAAATTACAGTGTAGATTTATCAGTTGCACTGGTTCTAATAAAAGTGCGACACGATAAATCTAACTGCACTTTTATTAAAATAAATACTGATGCATATACCTGAAATTTCAAAGAATTTAATGATCAACATAGAGAATATAAAAATAATTCTTAACAGACAAGAATCGAAATCTGGTTAGAATAAGTCCACTTCTCATCATATGATTATATAGCGATGAATAAAATCGTGTAGACGATTCATTGGTCGCTCTGGTTCTCTAAGACACTTTTATTCAAATAAATACCGAAAAATACGTGGAATTGAAAATAAGTATGACAATATTGGGAACATTGAAAAGAACATACGGAAAGAAAAAAAACAATGCAACGACAAAGATATATGGTACAGAGCATTGAGGTGAGATATCTAAAGATAAAAGAAGAAACACGAGGTTGAACTGAACAAGGAATAATAGATACAATTGAAAAATACTTGAATAGAAACAATTTAGAATATTACAATACTGAGAGAAGACAACATGGTTAAAAGAGTTTGAGAAGCAAAAAAAAAGAAAAAAAACGAAGATCGAGAAGAATAGGGGATGTGGAAATTAATTTAGCGGCAAAAAACATTGAATAGAATAGGATAAGATGGAAAGTAAAGGAAAAGTGATAAAATAACTTATCTCGACCCGACACACGCCGTTTAACACGTAAATGAAACACTAACATAAAAAACCATTAGTTAGTCCGACGAGGATTATTGTGGAGATCAAAAATACTGTAAAACCATTGATGAGTGCCAATTTTTCAACTCCTTCGGCGTAACAAAAAGAGGCATAACAAATCGGACTAAACTTCTATTCTAACTTTCCTGAATTTACACGTAACTTGTTGTTCTGCAAAGTGACAGTTTTTGTTTATTTAATTTCATCCTCTGTTTTCTTGGCTAGCTAGAGAGTGATTGTTTTTTATTTATATTTATATTATTTCAACTATAATTTTTTATATTGCTTAGAAAATGTATAAACGTTTTGTTATTGATCATCATCCTACAACTCATCTAAGTCCACTGCTGGGCATAAGCCTCCCGTAATTGAATCCATCTGTGTCGACATCCATCCTTCATATCTCGTGGTGGATATCCCCTGCTACATTGAACGTCTTAACGAGGTCTCTAGTGATGAGTAATGGAAAAATTAGTGTCGTAATTTACAGATATCACTAGTTCTAACAAGGGACATATGCGTCAAATTGGACTACATTATACTTCAACTAAATCCTGACAATGCCTGAAATTAAAAATACTGAATTATCATCAAATTGAGCAAAACAAAAGAAAAACTGTTTCTGTTTGAACCCTGTATGTTAGTGAGCGGGATTTGTCACACGATCAGATATAGATCTTCGCCGTGAGTTACGATTAACGGCAGACTTGGATCTTATATGCAGGATCTCGCGGGACCGCTTCAATAAACCTTCCACAGCTATAAAATAAGGATATGCCAAAAGCCGAATGGCAAATATGATAAAGTAATGATGGAGAATTCACGTCGGCAACGCAAAACACCCACTCGCGATAATTGTGATCTCGCAATTTCGATTCGAGTTTTAAAAATATATCAACGCCTGATTTTTACTGCCCCTCAAATCAAATTTTGTTTGACTTTTGCGTAATGCAAAAGAAATTATGAATTTATTTTAAAAACACCATACATTAAAAATTTAGAATGTAATAGGTACTTTGTTTTGAATAATGTCTACGAGGTACAGTCAAAGATCAAACGCATCAAGTTCTATGTCAAGTTGAAACATAATGTGAAAAAGCATAAATAAATGTCAAAATCTGTCTTACACTTGTATGAATGATTTTGAAGTGGAACTTAGTCGGGAAGAAAATCGTGGAATTGAAAATTGTCTTCATACAGGTACGGATTGCATTGCCAATATTGATATTAAAGTTAGGTCAAGTGGTATTACCTCTAGATAAAAATTCAGAGTTTCAGCGACTATTTGGGCATCGTTTTCAAAGGAAAGAAAGCTTCCAGTCAGATAGCAATAACAAAGTAAGCTACCTGTCTGGAGGCTATACGGCTATTCTCTTCTGATAAAAAAAATACCTATGGATAGCCTCGCACTAACGAAAGAGGTGTTCTGATATTTCCTCTTGGGGTTCCCACGGGAGCGACAAATACACGGGACAATAAATAAAGAGATGTCTTGGATTGTTTCAGATTTGTTAATGATTTTCTCATTTTCTTACTTTCTTAGGACCATAAAAAAAGTTGTGTCGCCCTTCTTTAGCAGCTTTTTCATTGCTATGAGCTACGATGTAGCCAAGTATCTACTCATGTTCGTAAGTTTGTTTTTGTTGTTATTTGAACAAAGAGAGAAGAAGTTGTTTCATCTGGGCCTGTCGTTTAAAGAGAGTTGATTTGTATTTATATTAACCTAAGTAATTTATTCCTTTTGTAATCATAAGTAAACACGAGTGACTCGATCTGTAAAAACCCAAAGGTTTCTAAGTCTAAGATCTATAATTTCCAATTTCTATAATTCTATAGGATTCGTACTAATCATTTTTAAGACCAACATGTCACATTTCTTTCGAAACTGAAAAATAATATGAATAAAATACAATAGTATAATGATTAGTTAGAAATTTGAAATAAATGGTTAAATAACATTAAGTTTCGATGCGAATAATCTAATTTCAAATAATTACATTTTCAGAGTGGTATTGCAAGAGTATGTTCGCTGGCCTTATGGTATCTAATAACGGTACCATAACTATTTTTTTAGTGTAAAGCTGACGGCATCAAAGATGTTGAATTGACTCATGTGGAGTATTTCATCAAATCAAATACATAAACTTTCTATTACTCATTGTATATAGTATTGAATTCGCGCAGGTAATTGACTTTGACATAGAACATTCGTTGCCGAAGCAATAATTTCGAAAAGTGAAATGTTACTTTAATTCATTATTTTTTTTTTTTTTCATGACATGTCGATACAATTTTCAAGGATACATCGTTTTCGGTTAATATAAATTCAATTTCTTCGAATTGTGTTCTTACGAAATTATTTAATGATTAATGGGCGATTGTCATTCTTGAACCGAACAAAAAAATAATTATTATTTACTGTACACATTACATTAGACCAATACTCATATTTATTATCATTAGATACCTACAATAATTGGCTTTTAATGGCAAAGCATGTTATTATTATTATATGGACACGTCACAATACGGATTAGATATCAATTGTCCTTGACGTAAATTAGTATTAAAAATGAAAGATGATATTTGGAACTAAGGGGTCATCCATATATTACGTGACACGTTAATGGGAAGGGAGGGTATGACCAAAATGTGATAATGTGTGACAAGAGGCGGGTAAGAAGTTTTTTGACGTACTACTACTAATTAAATTAGTCTTCTATTGTCGTTGGTTTTTTTGTTATGTGAAATATTGGACTTAATGATGATTTTATTAGATTATTCAATGAAAATCTGAGTAAAAAATTGAAATAGCTGTTGATTATTTCTGAATACATGCATAAATAAGAAACGTCACATCAGGAGGAATGGTTATAAAATTGTGACAACTGTAGAGGGGTTCAAAATTTTTAAAATTCGTGCGATTTAAATTATGAATGGCCCCTAATGAATACCCGAAATTGGTTACAAACATGCTAGACCAGAGTAGAAGCCTTTAAAACTAATAAAAATTGAAAAAAAGTAATAGTAGCATGAAACCCATTGGATAAAGGAGGAGAATATTATTAAAATAAAAGGAAAAATAGTTTACGAGCGATCTGAGGTCAGGAAAGGAAAGGGGGTAAGTCTTTAAGGGTAAAAAACTATGGAAAAAAGTCAAATAACAAAGTTGTAAAACAAGGTTAATTTTTATCTTTTACAAAAAACACAAAATTTGGTGGAATATCATCTTCTTATGTCCCAAATATACTGTAATTGTTTGAATTGAAATATTTATTTTTTCACGTTATTTAGACATAATATCAATTTTCGAACGAAAATTCTCCCGTCTTTTTTTAAAAACTCGGTGAAATTTTTGTTCGTCTTCACTTTCTGATAGTGTTAAAAATATTCCATCACAATTGTAAACTTTTTCAGAAGGGTCAAAAAAACGAGAAAAAATTCGTAGCCGAAAATTTCATGAAGTACAATTTTTAGTTATTTATTAAAATTTTACACTCTAATTACTTATGTTTACCAATGTAAAATGGAATCTCACATTTTTCGTGTAATTAGAGTGGAATATTTTAATAAGCAATTAAAAAGTGGATATTGTTTAAAAAAAATTCGGATACGAGCTTTTTTCGTCTATTTTTTACCTTTTCTGAGAGAATTTACAATGGTGATAGTAATTTATTTTGAACCATTAGGAAGTCGAGATTTCAACGAACAAAAATCTCACCGATTTTCTGCTTTTTCGATATTATGTCATAATAAGGTGAAAAACATTTCAAATCAAATTACATTGTAAATGGGACATAAAAAGGTAACTTTGCATATAATTTCTGGAAAAAATGTTTTTTGTGAAAGAAAAAAATTACAAACGAAAAACTTGTTTTTCTGAATTTTTCACATAAATTTTGAGGTTATGTGGAAAAAGTAAAAAGACAAAAGTTGTAGATCTTCTCATTATCTACAATTTTGCTATTTGACATTTTTCCATAGGACTTGTAGTTTTACCGGAAATCGAGTCCAACCGTTTTTCACCCTTAAAAATTCACCGCCTTCTCCCTCCCGACCTCAGATAACCCGTAAAATTTTCCTTTCATTTTTATTATATTCTCCTCCTTTATCAATGGGTATTATCCTATTACTATTTCTTTGGTTTCAAAAATTATCGACCCTAACCTAACCTAACCTTTTCACTGCTAGTATTACTTTTTCGATAATTTCTGAATTCCATTATGGGACTATTTTAATCAGTGGCAGTAGTGAGATGTTGAAAATCTTGCGCCTTTAGGGATGGTTCGCAAGCACAGAACATTCGTCCAAATCAATTATAATGGGCCAAAGCAGCGAAAGCTTCACTGGCTTCATACTTTAATCTTAGCTTTTCGATCAGACTCAGTCTTTCCACTGTGGCTGTTACAATTGAAAGACCAGCGTGTATTTTGTGCGTGCACAATCCTCATAGCAATATACCGATGTTTACCAAACCAATAGTTGTTTTCCCAACTTGACTTAATTACTTTTCTTTCTTTCCTTTTCTTCTTAATATTCTTCTTTAGCTTCTGTCTCGCAATGTGTTATTTTCGGGAAATGTCTAAGAGAGCATGTACTTTTCTCCCTGTTGTTCACTTTTCCAGAAGCTGCCTCTCCGTATTGTCCAAAAGCTGAATTTTCGAATGATTAGATTTCGTTACAAAAATTATTCTTTTCCGGTCGTCTTAATTGTAGTCCGAAGGGTTGAATATTGCGAAAAATTTCATATAATACTCTTTTTTTGAAGTATGGAGAAGAAGTAGGGAAATTGGACGGGACCAGATCGGGGCTATATGGTGGGTGTTCAATCTCTGTGAAGCCTCATTCGTGTACAGCAGAAAAGTTAAGCAGTGTGTCATGAAGGATGCGTACACCTCGGCTGATTTACATGTCATTTGTCACGTCAAGTACTTTTTTAAGGAATCCTCTGGGGGGAATCAGTTTTGCATAACCGGTTGATGGGATTTTAGTTTTAGACTCTTAATTTTTCCAGAAAACTTATCATAGGTCTATTTAGTACCAAATTCTTTGGAATCAACGCTCTTTTAGCTCCTCGTTAGATAATATCCATAATTGTTTTTGTTGTAAATTAATAAAAATTGTATTTTCAACAAAACATTTACTTAAATGATGATAAGAGAGTTTACTGTTGGTGATTTTGGTATAAAAGTAAATTAAAAAGTATCTTTATGTAACATTTAAATTTACGTCTTACAAGTTTTAAATCATATTATATAGATGCCATCGTGTGTAATAGACAAACCGATACGCTATGTCTTTCAAAGGCTTCTAGGATTTAGATTCCATTAAATTTGCATCTGATTGTGTTTAAATTCCATGCGATATTTTTCGGTTTCACGTTTTGTGGAGTGAAAATGACGTTGCGACAGAATTTTGCATGACAAAGGACCACTTGACAGCCCTGTAAATATGTGAGGAATTATTCATGAAACCGCGATACGGAATGCTCGACTGACACTGACTTGACTTGCGTTGTGCCGTTTATACGTTTTACATTTGGCGGTTCACTACACTTTCTATTTTAAAAAGTCCTTTTTAGTATGAAAGTTAACTGGGGCTAGTCCTTAGGGAATTGATGGTAATATATTGTCTATCAAATGCTTCTTTTTGATATATGATGTTCCCGAAAAGTGCAATGCATCAGATAATTTCGAACCATATAAAAGCTACTTGTCAAAAATGCACAAATCTAGTTATATAAAATTATAAATACATCATAAAAATATATGGCAAATTTTTATATATAAAATTCAATGTTTTTTATATTGATTTAAGGTATTTTTTCTGTCTGTGATTATATAGAGACTGAGGCCCATCATGAAACAATGTAGAAAATAAAACGAAAACTTTGAAGGCCTTTCAAAATCTGCAGTTGAACCTAAAAATGTCTATGCATTAAACAAGATATGCACGTGGAAGAAACACTTCGAACCTAATGGTTGTCATTGTCAATTTAAGTTGTAACACCACTGTTGAAATAATTGAACTTTTTTTTGATCTACCTCAGTCGGAATAGAAAAGGGTTTTGAAAATTGGTTCAAAGGCATGGAAAGTATTTTAATCTTAATGAAGGAGTCTCTAATTCTATGAAACGTACAATTGCTTTACTTTCTTCCAGTTATTTTCTATTTGTTTATGACGACGCAGTACATAGTTTGCTCTATAAAAGTTGTCACATAGTGTTCAGAGGATAGACAAAAGACAATTATCAGAATCCATCGCAAAGAGCAGACGATTCGAGCGGAAAGTCTTGTTCTGTGCCTGGTGGAGTTATGAAGGTTTAGTTTGCTTAAAAATCATTCCATAGCTACCAAAGCCTAGATATATGGTGAACATCTGTTGCGAATGGATGAAGTTTTATTGGAGAAAAATCTAAAGAATGATTTTAAAAAGATACCAAAGGGCTTGTTGAACTTTGACTTGAAATCGTAGCATTTAATAAACAAAGTGATGTGTATCAAAAATTTTCGTGTTTGAAATTGCCATATTTTAGAAAGAAAGAAAAATAATCCATTCCAATAACTTCAGAGAAAGAGAGACATTCGTTGGATAGGGTTTGGTGGGATAATGAAAATTTTAATAGGAAGAGGATTTGTTGGAGTGGGTCCTGATATAGGAATTTTTCCTCTGCAGGGCCGGTGTTATGGTGGTTGCGTTTAGAAACTATTCTGGGGAAGGAAAAGCGGAGATGAAGGATGTGTAGCTAGAAATCGAAAAGAGAGCTTGCTAGTGAAAACGGTCCTCCTCGTTTTGTTTTTTTTAGATTTTTAAAAAATTTTTATTTATTTCATCCAATAACTTTCAAAATAAACATTGATTCTTCTTTACCATAAGTTTAATTTGTTATTTTTAATAATTTACCAATATGTAATAACATAATACAAATAAAAACCGTTTTATGCATCGATTCGATTATGGGAATTTTCGAAGTCGAATACACATCGACAATTATTAGGCCAGTTAGGGCTACTAAATTTTGACCACGAGCGTGTAACTATTTTTTTGCTAACGAGTATATTTTCAGTACCGGCCGAATGATAATAATAATAAATTTAATGATTTCTCTACAATTTTCTGATGTAATATTTTTTTCAAAATTACATAATATAATTCGCATTTAGATAAATAAGGTTTGATTTGATTTGATCACACATGTCCTTGATGTTGCGGTCTTATAATTGATAATGTATTAAGCAATAACAGCATTATTATATTGGTGGCCTTAGTGGCCTAAAGCTAACCTAGCATTGTAAAAACTGTTTTACCTTCGAAAATATGAATTGATGATTGGTTATTAAAAATTAACCATGGAAGTAATATTATAGGTATTAGTTTCGCACGTTACATTTGATTTTAATGTAGATATGAAACAGTAGAAAAAATATAATGATTAGTTAAAGTTATTTACGAGTTCTACAAAAATAATCACAGCATTTGAGGATTTTTTTTAAACCTCACTGTATACAAGGTCTCGATTTGAAATCACGTGTCACCCTCTATATTTCAGCCTATAGAAAAAAAGTTATGATTAAAGACAATTAAAAATATTTTAGTTGCGTTCGCCCCTTTTCCATAGGGACGGTTCTTCTAACAAGATCATAAATAGAAATATGCAACGTCCTAGCAGGATTTGAAAATGAAGAAAATATAGACTACATATAAATAAGCAGAAAATAAAACAAATGGTGATGGAAGGGGATTCACAACGAGCAACATAAACCGCAGTTGACAGTGGAAACGAATACTGGTATTTGAATATCTGGGGGTAAAATTACAAACAAAAATGCAGAAATTCAAGAGATGGAAAAAAGAATTGGAAAGAGAAACAAGGAGCCATAAAATCATTGTTAAATTCCAAAATATTATACAGAAAAGCGTATGAACTGGATGAACGTTTTTGGAGGATTCAATCTGATGAAGGTGTCAAGAGAAGAACAAATCATTTACACAGATATTAAGGACAAAAAAAGATAAATGGCTGTAGCACGTCTCCTGTATCAATAATTATAGAATGCCGAAAAAGCATATTAGAAACAGGAAGACCAAGGAAAGAGAAGACAAACGAAGAAATAGGTACAAGTTTGGAAATATGGGAAGATGAGGCACAAGACAGGATCAAATGGGGAAATTTAGTAAAGAATATTGAGCTAACAATATAAAGAAAACACTGGAAACATGTGCCGATGCTGCTTGTTTGCATTTATATATATGAAACGAAGTCTTTGCCAGCTAAATTATGAGAGTTCTCTGAGAGGAATTTTGGGAAAATTGAGCACCATGGTGTACTAACTCTAATATATTTCCGAGCTTCGAATATTTATCGTCTGGGACTGAAATTATGGTCAAGAGCAATATAAAAATATGATTGAAAATATAACAATAAAAATAACAATAATTAGTAAAGAATTGCAGCGTTTCAAATTCTTTTAGAAAATATTGAATTCATCGATTTCAAAAAACAATATTCAAATTGATGCTTGGTAGCAATATTAAGGTGATTGATTATTATTGTTATAGAAATCATTATTAGTTTTCTTTGGTTTAATTACGAATGACATTAAATTTTTATAGGCTAAAATAAGGCTAAGTTGTTGTGAATATTGTTGTTAGTTATAGCTATATTCATAACGACCTAGCCTATCAAAATTTTATGTAATTTATTAATTAACCAATCAATATTGAACATCATTTACAACAACTTAGCTCAATCTAGCCTATAAAAATTTTATGTCATTCATAATCTAACCAATGAAATTCAACAACGACTTCTATAACAATCAATAACATTAATATTTTTATCAAGCGTTAATTTGAATATTACTTTTTGAAATCGATTAATTCAATATTTATTTAAAAGAATCAACGAACTTTAAATCCCCACAATTCTTCACTTTTTATTATTGTTATACTTCTATATACATATAATATATTTTTTTATTTACTTGACCATAATTTTATTGTCAGACGATGAGTGATTGCACTTTGGTGTTTAATTTTGCCACAATCCAATATAAATAGTGTAGTATGTTTCCAAATTGACATCCTGTATATCATTACGTAACCAACGTAAAAAGTGTGAACACATAAAATGCATATAATAAATTTTCTGTGTATTACTCGTTCAAAATCGTCCGTAACAGTACTAATTACAGTCCCTATGAATAACCCTTGGCCACGAAAATGGTTCGTATTTTTTAACTACAAGATTAGTTATTTTCATCAATACAGATGTTCTTGGCTGGACAGAGACAGGGAGTGAAGTAGCCTTTACCGTATGGAACAATAAGGTCTCTACAATCGTCAAAGCAGATGTTCAAGCAGATGCGACCGAAAAGATACATCTAAACGATATAATATACTACCTATGAGTCTAACCCAAATATTGCGATTCACGCACCCGTCCATAAAAAATTATGGCCAGCGTGATGAATCCGGAACTCCCTCTTATGTTAAATATCTTTTTAAAATCAACTTACGAGATGTGAACTAGATAATTTTAATTATGTGGGGTAGTACATAAAGATTTTCATTGTGTGAAGTTGATAAAGCGATATAAGGTGTTGGAACAAAAATTATAACATGCAGAAATACGAGGTATGGCTATTAAATAACGAAACTGGTTACGAAAAACGATTTTATTATAAAAATTATTCTCCATTCGAATGCTTCCCTTCAATATACTCCCCTCCTCTCGCCACCCACCATTCCATACGTTTTTTCCATTGATCGAAGCAGATCTTTTTCTAACCTTTCCAAGAAATCTGAGCAGACCTGTTGACGCAAGTGCTTTTGGTCATGAGTCAGATTTTTTGATACCAACTTCGCACAGACTTTCGTCATGTGCAAAATTTTTCTAATTGTTTCTTTATAGGCGCTTAAAGCCTTGGCAATCATCCAGATGCTCATTCGACGATCTGCACGCACAATTTGGTTGATTTTGGTCACTATTTCCGGAGTTAAAACAGTCACAGGGTGACCTGGGCACTAGTCATCTTCAGTGCTCTCTCGGCACTCACTAAAGCGCTAGCACCACTCAAAAACACGCGCACGAGATAGAGAATTTTCCTCTTAGGCCTCTTGCAACAATTTATAGCACTTAGTACGAGTTTTTTTTTCAATTTTACGAGAAATTTGTTTTTCGTCACACATGGTTTTCGGCACGAGAAAAAAACAAGTTCGTTTCAAGTCGCTACTGCACAAATATTATAATAGTGGCTTAAAAGTGTTTCGGGATATGCATAGACAAGATATCTAGATACCCAACGCACTACTCGTTTTTAGCCCACCCTTATAGGGCGCCCTTTAAGCGCGCAGTCTCGTTATCTAATAGCCAGACCTCGTATACGTAAATAGACTTATTTTGATTTAGAAAATATGTGTGAACTTTTATTGACACATTATATATTTTATTTTCTCTGTTATTTATCAGACTGAAATTATTTGGAAATTCGCGTATGCAGTGAAAATAATGGAAAAGAAAACGCCTTTAAAGGGAAAGCATAAATGAGATTGAAATATAGTCGGATTAAATTCTCGTCCCCTCTTTATTGTCCCATTGCGACGCGTATCCACATTCATAAGTGTTGTTACTCTGCAAAAATGACAAAATGCGAACGTAAATGGGGTGAAAACGTTTCGCGTTTCACATTTCATCCTCTTTACCACAGAGAGGGTGTCTGGCTCTAATCGCATATGCTATTTTCCTCTTACGCGGAAAATTTTTTTTACTAGTGCTATTAGAAAAACTGGAATTTTGCGAGAAAATATAAAATTTTCAGTTGTGAAGATTTACTACTTGCCAATGTGTTTCTTAACTTACAGTTGATTTAAATCAAATAACAATATATAATTTCTAGTTGTCCATTGATACTTGCATCTTGCGCAGATTCTCAATTTCTTTTTCCACTCAAACTTTCAAATGAATCAAAATTACTTTTTATTAAAATCTGAGATTGTGCAAGAGCCTTAAATCAATGAAATATGTATTAATAGGGACATTATATTCGGGTTGTTGATGTTTCAGAATGACAAAACGGCTATTCACTGGCTTTATGCACCATTAACAAGATATAGTACGAGTTTCCTAAAAATTATTGAAAGACGTGTTTTGTGGTAAGAAGGCGTTGAAAATGTCATAGAAGACCCTCTTAAGAATGTGTAACTGAGCAAATAATTCAAGTATTTTCAAAATATAAAGAAAGACAAAGATTGTTTTAAAGGTATTTGTGAATATGACACGATAATTATAGTCCATTCGTTCAGCGGGTGAATAAAATTACTTTCTAGAGCAACAGAAATTTTTGACTTTTTGAGTACATTCAGAATAGAACCATGACATAAAAATATAAATGAGGGTTTTAAAATTTTTATTCAGGAGATTAAATATTGAATATACTCAAATTTATGACAAATGGATCAATATAATGGTAAATAATTACTTCATTTGATTTGTTATAGATATCAAAATACATAACATTGTTTTCTATAGTTTCTCCTATCATTTTGTCAATCTCAAAGACATCTTTTAGTTCTTTTTGGAAATTGGTTTAACTCACAGTGTTTCACTGGTAATTTAAGAGCAGTAATTACACATTTCATGGCGGTGTGAAAATAGATAAAATTCAGAGAATCAAATATAGAGTAGGTCAAAAGTTTCACATACCTTGGCATGGGACTAATACAAAATGGAAGATTGCAACAAAAAAACATAAACAAGATAACTGGAGCAGCTGGAAGATTGTTCAACGGAACCTAAACGAATGAAGAAAGAAATATATACATATTGACATACGGATAAGAGATCTATCAAAGTATAAAAATAGTATGATCCCTTCGAAGCGTAGACTGATTTGATAATATGAAATAGTTCCATAGTTTTTATGAGAAATAATAATTATAAACCTGAACATGTGGTCTGAAAATAGCTCATACAAAGATGATTATCGTGATATTATTTTCAGGGATTTTCAAATGAATCATCATCAAATATACCCCTAGATATTTTTCTATACCCCTGTCGTTTACGAATAATATCAATTATTAAAAAAATTTTTCAGAACTGAGTCTGTCTCAGTGAAATGGTAATTCTAATACTGTGACTTAAGTCAGTGTAATTCAAAACAAAGCTTAAACAAATTGAAAAATTATCATCTAGATGAAAGTAGATAGAAATAATGAAAGCGGTAATATTACGAAAAATTGTCAATGTATTGATAAATATTTTATTACTATAGCTTCTATATATATTTAGCCCCAATCAGAAATAGAATAGAAAAAATACATACGAGGATGTTTCTGATCTAACAATTAAAAACCAAGTGTTAAATCTGACGAGTAGCTCGAAAACATGCACTTTGAACGTAAAACCGCAGCTTATTTTGGTATTGAAAATAATGTGTTTTGATCGGCGAAAATACACAGTCAATTGAAATCTGAATGATTATTGTTGAACAACTATTTTCGGAATGATTGAAAATTTAATCTCCATAATGATAGAAAATGGTTAGGTTAGGTTCTCCTCTAACATTTCTAGAATTTTTTTACGCAAACAAATGATTACGTATCATTAGGAATTTGATCGTTTTAAATTGATCTAACGCCCCTGTTACCACATGGCTGGTAATGCCAAATAAACTGCAACCCTTTGCTTCGATGTGCTCCTTCCATTAACACTTTTTGCTGGATTTGGCTCATCCCGAAAAATCTGCACAGTGGATAGATAGCTGCTTTTTTAGTGAAATATTCATAGATGTGTTTGGCTTAACTGTGTAGATATTATACACAATCTTGTATCGTATATTTGATCAGTTTCCACCATAGTATTTACGCTGTTGGGCATGCATTTTATGCTGATATGAAGATGTATTCCGTTTTATTCACTATAATAAGTTTTTACAGTGCTACATAATTTATCGGTCATATAAAGTCGAGTTCACGAGTCAATTTTATTTTCTACCAAGGACTTCACTTAAAATTAACAATGCACTAAATGTGATTATTGAGGTTATGTTCAACAATGTGAAGTTACAATAAGAACGGTGCAAAACATAAAAGACAACCCTCGTACATTAAGTAGTATATGTGAATACCCGCTCCCAATTCACATTGATATACAATACGTAGGTGCATTGTAGGCGATACAAGCACCGCCGGCACGGGCAGGAAATAGTGGAAAATGAAGCGTGCTACTTCCAAGCATAAGCACCCGGTTTTTGAAAAGTTGAGAAGTTGTAATTAGTTTTGGCGAGACCCCGAGATCGGTCGTTTCACGTATACTCTTTTCTGTTTTGCTCCGCTCTGTCCAATTGGGATTTTTAATTAAGCTTACCTCGGCTTTTTATATTCAGAAAGTGTTTTTCGACCGGAAAAATATTCAGTTCATTTGCTATTTGGCCGTCATCGCTCCCTTGGTTTGTTTTCTTGCCTTCGTCCCTTGCCCCTATGCCCTTGCCTTCGGCAATTCATTCTGCATTAACTGACCACCGTTCAACGTTCCAACTAACAAAAAACATCCGCCATCAATCAGTGGCGCTACAATCAGTATACACACACTCAGATTTCAAAAAGTAATATTTCTTTTTGTGTTTGTGACTATCATTGATTGAAAATTTAAATCATTTTCTCTCTTCTCGCAACAATGAGTTTATTTGAATACATCATAATCGTTGATGACCTTATATGTCTACAATAGATTGTATTTGTATCTATAAATTAGATGAAAATATTATGTTATTGTGTGTGAATGTGTTACAATTTCTTGCTAACATGGATGACCATATTATAATAGGCAACTGCCTGTTCATCGCCAACAAGTCTTCCCCGGAAGATAGTTTCCAGCATTATCACCATCGTTTAGGTAATCTTCCTTATGGATTGCTAATTTTTGCGTCCTCAACAAGTCTTTCATTCTTTTATTCCAGAATTTTCGTCTCTGTCTCACGCATCTTCCTGTATTCCACTTTGCCGTTTAATATCTTGCGTATTGCGTATTCTATCGTGTACAAATACTTTGTATTCTCATTTCGACTGTTCTCATCGTCAATAGTGTCCTACTCGTTTTACAAATCTTGATTTCTTTCGGTATTTAGATATTTGATTTTCCAAATTATCTTTGATAACCACGAAATTCGTGGTGCTTTCATTGTTTGTTATCTTACTTCGTTAAAAAAATTCCATGAATAGTTATTTCCGCTCGCAGGTAATTAAAATGATTCATGATCATTTTTGAGTAGATTTCCAACTTACATCGTATCAGTTCTTCGACATTGTATCAGTTCTTCGAACATCATCAGGCATTTGGTGCTGGTTTTGTTTTAGTGTTAAAGGAATGTAGTAGCGTTTAAATTTTATCTTCAGTATCGGATTTATTGTCAGCATAGCAGGCGACGTGGAAGAATGAACTTTCCTTTTTGATTCCCGTTATTTTGGACAGAGTTTCCATTATTTCATCCATTATTAAATTAAGTGTGATAGTACTGAATCTCCTTGTATGATTTATATCTTCTGTTGTTGTATGCCCCACTTTGATTCTTGTTTTGCACTGGGTATTTTTTTTCAAATTTCTAAAACATCATTTAATCTCATTCTATCAAAAGGGTCATTTTAATCCTATGTGTATTTTGGGCGCTAACTGACTGAAGTACATGATTTATGAAATACAGTTATTTATTAAATCACTGACATTTATAATCAGATATATTTTTGTATTTTTAGATTTTCCTATAAGAGAAATGACCTATTATCACTTAAGGTCTGAAAAAATTTACCGTTAGAGGGGGCTACTTTGCACTTTTTTTAAATGAAAAATCTGCCCTCAATAAAGTTTCCTCACAACATTTTTGTAACACTCTACAGAATAAAGTAAATTTTATATTTCTTTATATTTTTATTTAGTACTTAAGTATATATTACATATAAAATAAGAGATTTAACCTAACCTACTTAAAAATCTATCAACTTTCCCTCTATTGGGTTATTTCATGACTCGACCTACCTGCACTTCTTAGCGCCGAAAATACATGTCGGATTACCCTTCTTGGTCAGACAGGTAAAGAAGGATGGTTAACGCCCAAATTACACCCGCCGATCAAAAACATTGGTGTAGTTAGATCAGGTTTATTGTTTTTAGAGATTTTTCGGATATCTGGTTGATAATTAATCTTTCAGAAACATTGTTGATCTTCCCGTATACTCATGATTTCGGTCATGTTTGCCAGTATATTTTTTGTGAATACAATCAGTATTATTTTTCTGGATGAATTTTCCGTCCTATTTTAAAAATGGGTATTGTTCAACTCGTTTGATATTGTTTTTTTATGATGTTCTTAAATAGGGTTGATATCTCGTTTTTCCTGCGTATTTAAGCATTTTGTTGGTGAACTAATATGGTCCAGGGCTTTTTCTATAAAATGTTTCTTATCTTTTTGATTGTTAGTTCTATGTCTTAATCTTCCCTATATTCATTTTTTATATGTTCCATTTCTTGTTCTTTCTTATATAGATGTATGTATAAAAGTATGTTTGTAACTGAGCTGGTGTGCCTTTATTAGTTCGTGTTAAATCTTTGACTTAGAGCTTGTTTCTTCTTAGCATCCCCTCTATTCTTCTTTGACTTCCATTCATGTCTTTTTCCATGCCCTTAGATAATTTTTCCCAATGGTTTTCCTTTAGTGTTCTTATTCTTGCGTTTATTTCATGTCGTTACCAAGTTTTCAGTTGTTTTATTTTGTATATATTGTTTGCGGCGTAGGTTTGGATCTTTACGGCTCATTTTGCAAAGTGCAAGCTTATGGTCACTTCCAGAATTTGCGCTATTTGAAGTTTTAACATTAATAGTTACAAGTTCCAATGCAAAAAATAAATCTTGAAATTTCTTAGAAAAAGTTTCGATATCTTTATCCTTTATAGAACGTAATATTTTTTCTGAAATGTTCGTACTCTGGTCTCGACGAATGATTCTTAAGATTCCATTTGTGAATCAATCGAATTTTTAAATAAATGTTGTCTGGTCTTGTTGACTGAAAAGATATTTACATGTAAATCTAAGATTTAGTTACCGAGTAAGGCTACCGATTTGGAAACTGTGATAATAAAGAACAAGAAACAACCTCAACTGAAGATTTGTGGTTCATGTACATTCAATCACTCAGTAGAACTACTTTTGTATGAAGAAAGTAGTTTTAAAAAATCTTGTCTCCGCCGCTGGTGTCCTTTTATCCCTGGGATTACATTTCCTCGGTCGCTGTTTTTCTCATTTTCCGTATACATCGTTATTTGCTCCTTTTTCATTGTATTTGCATACCACCTTCTATTGTTTTTATGTGGGCCAATCAATGTAAGTGTTACTCGGTGCCATGTGTTATCGATATCACGTACACATATTATACAGAATCGGCTTTAAACCACAATTATGTTTTCCCAATTATAGTGAAAAGTTGGATTAACTTTGATGAATGTAATTAACTTGGTTTATCATTAAGTTTCATTCATTTATCCTTATCAACGGATTTGATTTTATCCGATGTGCCTGGTGTTTGGAAATCGTCCAACTGGTGTGTGGTTGATGTATTTTGGCGAATAAGAAATAACTCGAAGCAACACATTCAACCACCTTGCATTGCACTTATTCAAAACAAGTATAAATTTGTAAAAATTTCGTAATATCCACTGACATTCAATTTTCTCTAATATACAACATTTCTAAAGTAGTAACCGCAGTAAATGCAATATATTAAAAGGTGTAACGATAAACAGGAAGTATTTACACTCATTGGATGTTGAATAATAGTCATTTGATGTTTGCACCGGCAGGCAGATTTTGAACTCAACGAAACTAACAGAATACCTTGAAGGTGTTCTAATTGTAACAAATGACTCTTATAAATACAATCATGAGTATCTTTGACAATATAAGATATCTTTATCATAATACCCACATTTATTTAACTTATATTTAACATGAAAACTTTAAAGAGACGTTGAATTCTATTGTCACCTTCCTTTTATCAATTATCAATTTACTTAAAAATAATTACAATGAACTGATTAAAGAGAAGGACTCAATTATTTATGGCAACTGCTTTCCCGTTTACCTATTGGATTGGATAAACGAGGCGTGATAGCGTCAAAGATATATTGGAAGTTATTTGTTCAACTTACCATTATCTGCGTCCGTAACTAAATATGAATGTTCTAATAATAACTCGCTAAAAAGGTTTTCTTTGATCCTGAAAAATATAAGAATGAACATTTACCGAATTCAGGCATGATTTCCTAAAAAGTGTCACCATCCATTATTCAATTTATTTCGAAATACAATAAACTGGTACGTGGGAAGGATTTGATTATATATGGCAACTACTTTCCAGTTTTCACATTTAAATGAGAAAACGGACTGGAAAGTGCCAGTGTAACATTGAAAGACAATTATTCAACTCACCTTCGTCTACATCCGTAGCAGGATAATCGATTGTGTTCATATATTCATATAACTGTCCCATATCTCGCTGAAGAGGTTCCCTTTGATCCTAAAAAATATGAAAATTTCTTATCATCGAATTTAGAGTTGATTAAAAAATTTGAAAATTTCTTATCATCGAATTTAGAGTTGATTAAAAAAAAAGTGTCACCATCCTATATCCAATTTATCTCGAAAAAATTACAACAAACTGGCAGATGGGAGGGATTTAATTATATGTGGCAGTTCTTTCTCTGTTTCCCATTGAATTTGGAAAACGAGGAGCCATTGTGCCTGAAATACATTGAGAAGCAGTTGAATTTAACTTACCATTATCTACATCCGTAACAGGTTAATCTGGTTGTATTCATATATACATATAAATGACCAATATCTCGCTGAAGAAATTCCTATTGTTCCTAAAAAATTTGGAAATGTGGAATCATCGAATTCAAAGGTGATCAAATGATCACAATAAACTAGCAGACGGGATGGATTCAATTATATATGGCAACTGCTTTCACGTTTCGCATTGAATTTCGAAAACGGGACGCTATAGTGCCAGGGATACATTGAAAGTCAATTATTCAACTCACCATTATGTACTTCCGTAACAGGATACTCATATATTAATATAATATCCCATCTCGCTGAAGAGATTTCTATTATTCCTAAAAAAATTGGAAATATCGCATCATCGAATTCAAAGGTAATTTCAAAGAAAGTGTCACCATCCTATATCCAATTTATTTTGAAAAAACTACAATAAACTGGCAGATGGGGAGGTTTTAATTATGTATGGCAACTTATTCCTCGTTTTCCCATTGAATTCGGAAAACGAGAAGCCACAGTGCCTGGAATACATTGAAAAGCAGTGGAATTTAACTCACCATTGTCGCTCAACAGGTTCTTCCTCCTAAAAAATATGGAAATCTCCATTTCTCAAATTCATAGTTGATTTCAGAGAATGTGTCACCATCATGTATCCAATTTACTTCGAAACAATTACAATAAACTGAAAAATGGAAAGGATTTTATTATATATGGCAACTGATTCCTCGTTTCCCCATTGAATTCGGAAAACGAGAAGACACAGCGCCTGGAATACATTGAAGAGCAATGGAGTTTAACTTACCATTATCTGCATCCGTAACAGGATAATCTGGTTGGATTTATATATTCATACAACTGCTCCATATCTCGCTAAAGAGGTTTCCTTTGTTTCTAAAAAAATATAAAAATTTCAAGTCATTGGATTTAGAGGCGATTTCAAAGAAAGTGTCACCATCCTATATCCAATTTATCTCGAAAAAAATACAACAAACTGGCAGATGGGAAGGATTTGATTATGTATGGCAACTTATTACTCATTTTCCCATTGAATTCGGTAAACGAGAAGCCACAGTGCCTGGAATACATCGAAAAGCAGTAGAATTTAACTCACCATTCTATGTATTCGTAATCAATTGGTTTGGTTTTGCTCTTATACATATCAATAGCTGAATGAATAGGTTATCCTTGATCCTAAAAAATAGAAAAATCTCCATTTCTCAGAATCATAATTGATTTCAGAAAAAGTGTCTCCATCCCATATCCAATTTATTGTGAAAAAAAGTAAGATAAACTGGCAGATGGAAAGGTTTTAATTATATTTGGCAGTTCTTTCCCTGTTTCTCATTGAAATCAGAAAACGAGGAGTTCTACTACCTGGAATACATTGAAAAGCAATGGAATTTAACTCACCATTGTTTGCAGTCCTAACCAATTGGTTTGATTTTGCTGATATAAATAGTCCCGTAACTCGCTGAAGGGGTTCTTCCTGAAAGATATTAACCTTTTCATTCTCCAAAATCAAAGTTGATTTCAGATATAGTATCACCATCCTTTATCCAATTCATTTCGAAATAATCACAATTATCTAGCAGATGGGAAGGATTCAATTGTATATGGCAACTTATTTACAGTTATAGCTTTGAATTCCTAGAACGGGCTTGTTAGTGCTATTTAATTGCTCACCTCACCATTATCTATTTCCTTAACCGGATAGTCCGGTTGTGTTCTTATAGTCTCATAACTAACTGAAGACACTCTTTTTGATCCTAAAATAAATATAAATCCTCATTTATTTGATTCAGAGGCAATTCCAAAGAAAGTGTCACCATATTCGATCCAATTTATTTCGAAACAATTACAATAAACTGGAAGATGTGAAGGATTTCATTATATATGGCAATTGGTTTCTCGTTATCCCACTGAATTAAGGAAACGGGACGTATTAGTGCCAAAGATACATCGGTTAATTGTTCAACTCACCATTATCTGTATTCGTAACCAAAGAGTTCAATTGTCCTTATAGCCCCATTAGTAACTGAAAAATTGTTCCTTGATCCTAAAAAATATAAAAATTTCTATTCATCGAATTTAGAGGCGTTTTGCTTTTAGAGAAAGTGTCACCATCCTATATCCAATTAATTTTGAAAAAACTACAATAAACTGGCAGATGGAATGGTTTTAATTATATATGGCAACTTTTCTCCCGTCATCCCAATGAATTCAGAAAACGGGTACTGGAGTGCCAGGGATACAATAGAATTTAATTTTTCAACTCACCATTATCTACACCCGTAATCGAATTGTCTCGTTGTCTTCATATAAATGTCCTAACTCGATGAAGAGGTTTTTTTTGATTATGAAAAATTAATAGATCTCCAACCATCGAATTCAGAGATGATTTTAAAGAAAGTGTCATCACCCTCCATCTAGATAATATCGAGAAAATCACAATAAACTGTTAGATGGGAAGGTTTCAATTATATGTGGCAATTGCTTTGTAGTTACCTCATTTGATTAGGAAAACGAGCTGAAAAGTGCCAGGAATGAACTGAAAGTTAATTGTTCAACTCACCTGCATTTTCAATCAAAAAGTCTGGTTTTGCTCATTTAAATGTTCAAATAGTTCCCTAGCTTCTGTAAAAGGTTCTCTTTGATCCTAAAAAAATATATAAATCATATTAATATAAATCAGAGGTTGAAGAAAAAGTCACCACACTGTATCCAATTTATTTCTAAATAATAACAATAATTTTGATTTGATTATATAGAGCAACTTCTTTTCCGTCATCCCATTGAATTTCGGGAAAAAGGCGTAACAGCTCCAGATATACTTTGGTTAATTGTTCAACTCACCATTATCTGTATTCCTAACCAAATAATTCGGTTGGGCTCATATAATTGTCCCAATAGTTCCATAGCTTCTTGAAGAGGTTGTCTTTGATCCTAAAAACGATAAAAATGTTGATTCATCTAATTCAGTCGTGATTTCAAGGAAAGTGTCACCATCCTGTTTCCAATTTATTTCGAAACAATCACAATAAACTGGAAGATAAGAAGGATTTAATTATGTATGGCAACTTTTCTCCCGTTATCCCAATGAATTCAGAAAGCGGATTCGGTAGTGCCAGGGATGCATCAAAAAATAATTGTTCAACTCACCATCATCTACAGCCGTAACTGGTTAGTCCAGTTGTATGCTAATAGTTCCATAGCTTCTGGAAGAGGTGGTCTTTCATCCTGAAAATTATAAATATCTCTTTTTATCAAAACTAAAGGTGATTTTAAAGAAAGTGTAACCATCCTGTAGGCAATTTGCTTCGAAACAATTACAGTAAATTGGAAGATGGAAAGAATTCAATTATATATGGAAACTGCTTTCCATTTATCTAATAGAATTTAGAAAACGGATCCACCATTGCCAGGTATGCATGAAATTTAATTGTTCATCTCACCATTATCCGTATTCGTAACCAAATAATTCGGTTGTGCTCATATAATTGTCCCAATAGTTCCATAGCTTTTGGAAGAGATTCTTATTGATCCTAAAAACGATAAGAATCTTGATTTATCCGATTTGGACGTGATTTCAGATGATGTGTCACCATCCTATATCCATTTTATATTGGAACAATTATAATAAACTGGCAGATGGAAAGGATTTTATTATGTATGGCAACTTATTCCTCATTTTCCCATTGAATTTGGAAAACGAGAAGCCACATTGCCTGGAATACATTGAAAACCAATGGAGTTCAACTTACCATTATCTATATCCGTAACCAATTGAACTTTTACTGATAGGGATGTCCTCGTACTCCCACAACTCGCTCAAAAGGTTTTTCTTCCTAAAAAATATGAAAATCTCCATTTTTCGAATTCATAGTTGATTTCAGAGAATGTGTCACCATCCTATATCCAATTTGTCTCGAAAAAATTACAACAAACTGGCAGATGGGAAGGATTTTATTATGTAGGGCAACTTATTCCTCATTTTCCCATCGAATTTGGAAAACAAGAAGCCACATTGCCTGGAATACATTGAAAAGCAATGGAGTTTAACTTACCATTATCTATATTCGTAACCAATTGAACTTTTACTGCTACGGATGTCCTCATAGTCCCGGACCTCGCTCAAGAGGTTTTTCTTCCTAAAAAATATGAAAATCTCCATTTCTCGAATTCATAGTTCATTTCAGAAAATGTGTCCCCATCCTATATCCAATTTGTCTCGAAAAAATTACAACAAACTGGCAGATGGGAAGGATTTTTATATGTATGGCAACTTATTCCTCATTTTCCCATCGAATTTGGAAAACAAGAAGCCACATTGCCTGGAATACATTGAAAAGCAATGGAGTTCAACTTACCATTATCTATATCCGTAAGCATTTGAAATTTCACTGACAGGGATATCCTCATACTCCCCCAACTCGCTCAAGAGGTTTTTCTTTCTAAAAAATATAAAAATCTCCATTTCTCGAATTTATAGTTCACTTCAGAAAATGTGTCACCATCCTATATCCAATTTGTCTCGAAAAAATTACAACAAACTGGCTGATGGGAAGGATTTAATTATATATGGCAACTTATTCCTCATTTTCCCATTGAATTTGGAAAACGAGAAGCCACATTGCCTGGAATACATTGAAAAGCAATGGAGTTCAACTTACCATTATCTATATCCGTAACCAATTGAACTTTTACTGATAGGGATGTCCTCGTACTCCCACAACTCGCTCAAGAGGTTTTTCTTCCTAAAAAATATGAAAATCTCCATTTCTCGAATTCATAGTTAATTTCTGAGAATGTGTCACCATCCTATATCCAATTTGTCTCGAAAAAATTACAACAAACTGGCAGATGGGAAGGATTTTATTTTGTAGGGCAACTTATTCCTCATTTTCCCATCGAATTTGGAAAACAAGAAGCCACATTGCCTGGAATACATTGAAAAGCAATGGAGTTTAACTTACCATTATCTATATTCGTAACCAATTGAACTTTTACTGCTACGGATGTCCTCATAGTCCCGGACCTCGCTCAAGAGGTTTTTCTTCCTAAAAAATATGAAAATCTCCATTTCTCGAATTCATAGTTCATTTCAGAAAATGTGTCCCCATCCTATATCCAATTTGTCTCGAAAAAATTACAACAAACTGGCAGATGGGAAGGATTTTTATATGTATGGCAACTTATTCCTCATTTTCCCATCGAATTTGGAAAACAAGAAGCCACATTGCCTGGAATACATTGAAAAGCAATGGAGATTAACTTACCATTATCTATATTCGTAACCAATTGAACTTTTACTGATACGGATGTCCTCATAGTCCCGGAACTCGCCCAAGAGGTTTTTCTTCCTAAAAAATATAAAAATCTCCATTTCTCGAATTCATAATTTTATTTCAGAGAATGTGTCACCATCCTATATCCAATTTGTCTCGAAACAATTACAACAAACTGGCAGATGGAAAGGATTTTATTATGTATGGCAACTTATTCCTCATTTTCCCATCGAATTTGGAAAACAAGAAGCCACATTGCCTGGAATACATTGAAAAGCAATGGAGTTCAACTTGCCATTATCTATATCCGTAAGCATTTGAAATTTCACTGACAGGGATATCCTCATACTCCCCCAACTCGCTCAAGAGGTTTTTCTTTCTAAAAAATATAAAAATCTCCATTTCTCGAATTTATAGTTCACTTCAGAAAATGTGTCACCATCCTATATCCAATTTGTCTCGAAAAAATTACAACAAACTGGCTGATGGGAAGGATTTAATTATATATGGCAACTTATTCCTCATTTTCCCATTGAATTTGGAAAACGAGAAGCCACATTGCCTGGAATACATTGAAAAGCAATGAAGTTCAACTTACCATTATCTATATCCGTAACCAATTGAACTTTTACTGATAGGGATGTCCTCGTACTCCCACAAATCGCTCAAGAGGTTTTTCTTCCTAAAAAATATGAAAATCTCCATTTCTCGAATTTATAGTTCACTTCAGAAAATGTGTCACCATCCTATATCCAATTTGTCTCGAAAAAATTACAACAAACTGGCAGATGGGAAGGATTTTATTATGTATGGCAACTTATTCCTCATTTTCCCATCGAATTTGGAAAACAAGAAGCCACATTGCCTGGAACACATTGAAAAGCAATGGAGTTCAACTTACCATTATCTATATCCGTAACCAATTGAACTTCTACTGATAGGGATGTCCTCTCGTACTCCCACAACTCGCTCAAGAGGTTTTTTTTCCTAAAAAATATGAAAATCTCCATTTCTCGAATTCATAGTTGATTTCAGAGAATATGTCACCATCCTATATCATATTTGTCTCGAAAAAATTACAACAAACTGGCAGATGGGAAGCATTTTATTATGTATGGCAACTTATTCCTCATTTTCCAATTGAATTTGGATAAGGAGAAGCCACATTGCCTGGAATAGATTGAAAAGCAATGGAGTTCAACTTACCATTATCTATATCCGTAACCAATTGAACTTTTACTGATACGGATGTCCTCATAGTCCCGGAACTCGCCCAAGAGGTTTTTCTTCCTAAAAAATATAAAAATCTCCATTTCTCGAATTCATAGTTAATTTCAGAGAATGTGTCACCATCCTATATCCAATTTGTCTCGAAAAAATTACAACAAACTGGCAGATGGGAAGGATTTAATTATATATGGCAACTTATTCCTCATTTTCCCATTGAATTTGGAAAACGAGAAGCCACATTGCCTGGAATACATTGAAAAGCAATGGAGTTCAACTTACCATTATCTATATCCGTAACCAATTGAACTTTTACTGATAGGGATGTCCTCGTACTCCCACAACTCGCTCAAGAGATTTTTCTTCCTAAAAAATATGAAAATCTCCATTTCTCGAATTCATACTTAATTTCAGAGAATGTGTCACCATCTTATATCCAATTTGTCTCGAAAAAATTACAACAAACTGGCAGATGGGAAGGATTTTATTATGTATGGCAACTTATTCCTCATTTTCCCATCGAATTTGGAAAACAAGAAGCCACATTGCCTGGAATACATTGAAAAGCAATGGAGTTTAACTTACCATTATCTATATTCGTAACCAATTGAACTTTTACTGATACGGATGTCCTCATAGTCCCGGAACTAGCCCAAGAGGTTTTTCTTCCTAAAAAATAGAAAAATCTCCATTTCTCGAATTCATAGTTGATTTCTGAGAATGTGTCACCATCCTATATCCAATTTGTCTAGAAAAAATTACGACAATCTGGCAGATGGGAAGGATTTAATTATATATGGCAACTTATTCCTCATTTTCCCATTGAATTCGGAAAACGAGAAGCCACAGTGCCTGGAATACATCGAAAAGCAATGGAATTCAACTCACCATTGTTTGCATTCCTAACCAATTGGTTTGGTTTTGCCGATAAAAATAATTTCGTAACTCGCTAAAGAGGTTCTTCTTCTTCCTAAAAGATTTTAACCTTTTCATTCTCCAAAATCAAAGTTGATTTCAGATATAGTGTCACCATCCTTTATCCAATTCATTTCGAAATAATCACAATTATCTAGCAGATGGGAAGGATTTAATTATATATGGCAACTTCTTTCCAGTTATAGCTTTGAATTCCTAGAACGGGCTTGTTAGTGCCAGTTAATTGCTCAACTCACCATTATCTATATCCTTAACCGGATAGTCCGGTTGTGTTCTTATAGTCCCATAACTAACTGAAGAGACACTTTTTGATTCTAAAATATATATAAATCCTCATTTATTTGATTCAGAGGCAATTCCAAAGAAAGTGTCACCATATTCGATCCAATTTATTTCGAAACAATTACAATAAACTGGAAGATGTGAAGGATTTCATTATATATGGCAATTGGTTTCTCGTTATCCCACTGAATTAAGGAAACGGGACGTATTAGTGCCAAAGATACATCGGTTAATTGTTCAACTCACCATTATCTGTATTCGTAACCAAAGAGTTCAATTGTCCTTATAGTCCCATTAGTAACTGAAAAGTTGTTCCTCGATCCTAAAAAATATAAAAATTTCTATTCATCGAATTTAGTGGCGTTTTGTTTTTAGAGAAAGTGTCACCATCCTATATCCAATTAATTTTGAAAAAACTACAATAAACTGGCAGATGGGATGGTTTTAATTATATATGGCAACTTTTCTCCCGTTATCCCAATGAATTCAGAAAACGGGTACTGGAGTGCCAGGGATACAATGGAATTTAATTTTTCAACTCACCATTATCTACACCCGTAATCGGATTGTCTCTTTGTTTCAATGAAGAGGTTTTTTTGACTCTGAAAAATTAATAGATCTCCAACCATCGAATTCAGAGATGATTTTAAAGAAAGTGTCATCACCCACCATCTAGATAATATCGAGAAAATCACAATAAACTGTTAGATGGGAAGGTTTCAATTATATGTGGCAATTGCTTTGTAGTTACCTCATTTGATTAGGAAAACGAGCTGAAAAGTGCCAGGAATGAACTGAAAGTTAATTGTTCAACTCACCTGCATTTTCAATCAAAAAGTCTGGTTTTGCTCATTTAAATGTTCAAATAGTTCCCTAGCTTCTGTAAAAGGTTCTCTTTAATCCTAAAAAAATAGAAAAAGTCACCACACTGTATCCCATTTATTTCTAAATAATAACAATAATTTTGATTTGATTATATAAAGCAACTTCCGTCATCCCATTGAATTTCGGAAAAAAAGCGTAACAGCTCCAGAGATACTTTGGTTAATTGTTCAACTCACCATTATCTGTATTCCTAACCAAATAATCGATTGTGCTCATATAATTGTCCCAATAGTTCCATAGCTTCTTGAAGAGGTTGTCTTTGATCCTAAAAACGATAAAAAACCTGATTCATCTAATTCAGTCGTGATTTCAAGGAAAGTGTCACCATCCTGTTTCCAATTCATTTCGAAACAATTACAATAAACTGGAAGATGAGAAGGATTTAATTATATATGGCAACTTTTCTCCCGTTATCCCAATAAACTCAAAAAGCGGATTCGGTAGTGCCAGGGATGCATTGAAAGTTAATTGTTCAACTCACCATCATCTACAGCCGTAACTGGTTAGTCCAGTTGTATGCTAATAGTTCCATAGCTTCTGAAAATTATAAATATCTCTTTTTATCGAAACTAAAGGTGATTTTAAAGAAAGTGTAACCATCCTGTAGCCAATTTGCTTCGAAACAATTACAGTAAATTGGAAGATGGAAAGAATTCAATTATATACGGAAACTGCTTTCCATTTATCTAATAGAATTTAGAAAACGGATACACCATTGCCAGGTATACATGGAATTTAATTGTTCATCTCACCATTATCTGTATTCGTAACCAAATAATTCGGTTGTGCTCATATAATTGTCCCAATAGTTCCATAGCTTTTGGAAGAGATTCTTATTGATCCTAAAAACGATAAGAATCTTGATTTATCCGATTTGGACGTGATTTCAGATGATGTGTCACCATCCTATATCCATTTTATATTGGAACAATTATAATAAACTGGCAGATGGAAAGGATTTTATTATGTTTTATTATCTATATCCGTAACCAATTGAACTTTTACTAATAGGGATGTCCTCTTACTCCCACAACTCGCTCAAGAGGTTTTTCTTCCTAAAAAATATGAAAATCTCCATTTCTCGAATTCATAGTTGATTTCAGAGAATATGTCACCATCCTATATCCAATTTGTCTCGAAAAAATTACAACAAACTGGCAGATGGGAAGGATTTTATTATGTATGGCAACTTATTCCTCATTTTCCCATCGAATTTGGAAAACAAGAAGCCACATTGCCTGGAATACATTGAAAAGCAATGGAGTTCAACTTACCATTATCTATATCCGTAACCAATTGAACTTTTACTAATAGGGATGTCCTCGTACTCCCACAACTCGCTCAAGAGGTTTTTCTTCCTAAAAAAAATGAAAATCTCCATTTCTCGAATTCATAGTTAATTTCAGAGAATGTGTCACCATCTTATATCCAATTTGTCTCGAAAAAATTACAACAAACTGGCAGATGGGAAGGATTTTATTATGTATGGCAACTTATTCCTCATTTTCCCATTGAATTTGGAAAACGAGAAGCCACATTGCCTGGAATATATTGAAAAGCAATGGAGTTCAACTTACCATTATCTATATCCGTAACCAATTGAACTTTCACTGATATGGATGTCCTCGTACTCCCACAACTCGCTCAAGAGGTTTTTCTTCCTAAAAAATATGAAAATCTCCATTTCTCGAATTCATAGTTAATTTCAGAGAATGTGTCACCATCTTATATCCAATTTGTCTCGAAAAAATTACAACAAACTGGCAGATGGGAAGGATTTTATTATGTATGGCAACTTATTCCTCATTTTCCCATTGAATTTGGAAAACGAGAAGCCACATTGCCTGGAATATATTGAAAAGCAATGGAGTTCAACTTACCATTATCTATATTCGTAACCAATTGAAATTTTACTGATACGGATGTCCTCATAGTCCCGGAACTAGCCCAAGAGGTTTTTCTTCCTAAAAAATATGAAAATCTCCATTTCTCGAATTCATAGTTAATTTCAGAGAATGTGTCACCATCCTATATCCAATTTGTCTCGGAAAAATTACAACAAACTGGCAGATGGGAAGGATTTTATTATGTATGGCAACTTATTCCTCATTTTCCCATTGAATTTGGAAAACGAGAAGCCACATTGCCTGGAATATATTGAAAAGCAATGGAGTTCAACTTACCATTATCTATATCCGTAACCAATTGAACTTTCACTGATATGGATGTCCTCGTACTCCCACAACTCGCTCAAGAGGTTTTTCTTCCTAAAAAATATGAAAATCTCCATTTCTCGAATTCATAGTTAATTTCAGAGAATGTGTCACCATCTTATATCCAATTTGTCTCGAAAAAATTACAACAAACTGGCAGATGGGAAGGATTTTATTATGTATGGCAACTTATTCCTCATTTTCCCATCGAATCTGGAAAACAAGAAGCCACATTGCCTGGAATACATTGAAAAGCAATGGAGTTCAACTTACCAATATCTATATCCATAACCAATTGAACTTTCACTGATATGGATGTCCTCGTCCTCGTACTCCCACAACTCGCTCAAGAGGTTTTTCTTCCTAAAAAATATGAAAATCTCCATTTCTCGAATTCATAGTTAATTTCAGAGAATGTGTCACCATCCTATATCCAATTTGTCTCGAAAAAATTACAACAAACTGGCAGATGGGAAGGATTTTATTATGTATGGCAACTTATTCCTCATTTTCCCATCGAATTTGGAAAACAAGAAGCCACATTGCCTGGAATACATTGAAAAGCAATAGAGTTCAACTTACCATTATCTATATCCGTAACCAATTGAACTTTTACTAATAGGGATGTCCTCGTACTCCCACAACTCGCTCAAGAGGTTTTTCTTCCTAAAAAATATGAAAATCTCCATTTCTCGAATTCATAGTTAATTTCAGAGAATGTGTCACCATCCTATATCCAATTTGTCTCGAAAAAATTACAACAAACTGGCAGATGGGAAGGATATTTATATGTATGGCAACTTATTCCTCATTTTCCTATCGAATTTGGAAAACAAGAAGCCACATTGCCTGGAATATATTGAAAAGCAATGGAGTTCAACTTACCATTATCTATATCCGCAACCAATTGAACTTTCACTGATATGGATGTCCTCGTCCTCGTACTCCCACAACTCGCTCAAGAGGTTTTTCTTCCTAAAAAATATGAAAATCTCCATTTCTCGAATTCATAGTTAATTTCAGAGAATGTGTCACCATCCTATATCCAATTTGTCTCGAAAAAATTACAACAAACTGGCAGATGGGAAGGATTTTTATATGTATGGCAACTTATTCCTCATTTTCCTATCGAATTTGGAAAACAAGAAGCCACATTGCCTGGAATACATTGAAAAGCAATGGAGTTCAATTTACCATTATCTATATCCGTAACCAATTGAACTTTTACTAATAGGGATGTCCTCGTACTCCCACAACTCGCTCAAGAGGTTTTTCTTCCTAAAAAAAATGAAAATCTCCATTTCTAGAATTCATAGTTAATTTCAGAGAATGTGTCACCATCCTATATCCAATTTGTCTCGAAAAAATTACAACAAACTGGCAGATGGGAAGGATTTTTATATGTATGGCAACTTATTCCTCATTTTCCCATCGAATTTGGAAAACAAGAAGCCACATTGCCTGGAATACATTGAAAAGCAATGGAGTTCAACTCACCATTATCTATATCCGTAACCAATTGAACTTTTACTAATAGGGATGTCCTCGTACTCCCACAACTCGCTCAAGAGGTTTTTCTTCCTAAAAAATATGAAAATCTCCATTTCTCGAATTCATAGTTAATTTCAGAGAATGTGTCACCATCCTATATCCAATTTGTCTCGAAAAAATTACAACAAACTGGCAGATGGGAAGGATTTTATTATGTATGGCAACTTATTCCTCATTTTCCCATTGAATTTGGAAAACGAGAAGCCACATTGCCTGGAATACATTGAAAAGCAATGGAGTTTAACTTACCATTATCTATATCCGTAACCAATTGAACTTTCACTGATATGGATGTCCTCGTCCTCGTACTCCCACAACTCGCTCAAGAGGTTTTTCTTCCTAAAAAATATGAAAATCTCCATTTCTCGAATTCATAGTTAATTTCAGAGAATGTGTCACCATCCTATATCCAATTTGCCTCGAAAAAATTACAACAAACTGGCAGATGGGAAGGATTTTATTATGTATGGCAACTTATTCCTCATTTTCCCATTGAATTTGGAAAACGAGAAGCCACATTGCCTGGAATATATTGAAAAGCAATGGAGTTCAACTTACCATTATCTATATCCGTAACCAATTGAACTTTTACTGCTACGGATGTCCTCATAGTCCCACAACTCGCTCAAGAGGTTTTTCTTCCTAAAAAATATGAAAATCTGCATTTCTCGAATTCATAGTTAATTTCAGAGAATGTGTCACCATCCTATATCCAATTTGCCTCGAAAAAATTACAACAAACTGGCAGATGGGAAGGATTTTATTATGTATGGCAACTTATTCCTCATTTTCCCATTGAATTTGGAAAACGAGAAGCCACATTGCCTGGAATACATTGAAAAGCAATGGAGTTTAACTTACCATTATCTATATCCGTAACCAATTGAACTTTCACTGATATGGATGTCCTCGTCCTCGTACTCCCACAACTCGCTCAAGAGGTTTTTCTTCCTAAAAAATATGAAAATCTCCATTTCTCGAATTCATAGTTAATTTCAGAGAATGTGTCACCATCCTATATCCAATTTGCCTCGAAAAAATTACAACAAACTGGCAGATGGGAAGGATTTTATTATGTATGGCAACTTATTCCTCATTTTCCCATTGAATTTGGAAAACGAGAAGCCACATTGCCTGGAATATATTGAAAAGCAATGGAGTTCAACTTACCATTATCTATATCCGTAACCAATTGAACTTTTACTGATACGGATGTCCTCATACTCCCGGAACTAGCCCAAGAGGTTTTTCTTCCTAAAAAATATGAAAATCTCCATTTCTCGAATTCATAGTTAATTTCAGAGAATGTGTCACCATCCTATATCCAATTTGTCTCGAAAAAATTACAACAAACTGGCAGATGGGAAGGATTTTTATATGTATGGCAACTTATTCCTCATTTTCCTATCGAATTTGGAAAACAAGAAGCCACATTGCCTGGAATACATTGAAAAGCAATGGAGTTTAACTCACCTTTATCTATATTCGTAACCAATTGAACTTTTACTGCTACGGATGTCCTCATAGTCCCGGACCTCGCTCAAGAGGTTTTTCTTCCTAAAAAATATGAAAATCTCCATTTCTCGAATTCATAGTTAATTTCAGAGAATGTGTCACCATCCTATATCCAATTTGCCTCGAAAAAATTACAACAAACTGGCAGATGGGAAGGATTTTATTATGTATGGCAACTTATTCCTCATTTTCCCATTGAATTTGGAAAACGAGAAGCCACATTGCCTGGAATATATTGAAAAGCAATGGAGTTCAACTTACCATTATCTATATCCGTAACCAATTGAACTTTCACTGATATGGATGTCCTCGTCCTCGTACTCCCACAACTCGCTCAAGAGGTTTTTCTTCCTAAAAAATATGAAAATCTCCATTTCTCGAATTCATAGTTAATTTCAGAGAATGTGTCACCATCCTATATCCAATTTGCCTCGAAAAAATTACAACAAACTGGCAGATGGGAAGGATTTTATTATGTATGGCAACTTATTCCTCATTTTCCCATTGAATTTGGAAAACGAGAAGCCACATTGCCTGGAATATATTGAAAAGCAATGGAGTCCAACTTACCATTATCTATATCCGTAACCAATTGAACTTTTACTGATACGGATGTCCTCATACTCCCGGAACTAGCCCAAGAGGTTTTTCTTCCTAAAAAATATGAAAATCTCCATTTCTCGAATTCATAGTTAATTTCAGAGAATGTGTCACCATCCTATATCCAATTTGTCTCGAAAAAATTACAACAAACTGGCAGATGGGAAGGATTTTTATATGTATGGCAACTTATTCCTCATTTTCCTATCGAATTTGGAAAACAAGAAGCCACATTGCCTGGAATATATTGAAAAGCAATGGAGTTCAACTTACCATTATCTATATCCGTAACCAATTGAACTTTCACTGATATGGATGTCCTCGTCCTCGTACTCCCACAACTCGCTCAAGAGGTTTTTCTTCCTAAAAAATATGAAAATCTCCATTTCTAGAATTCATAGTTAATTTCAGAGAATGTGTCACCATCCTATATCCAATTTGTCTCGAAAAAATTACAACAAACTGGCAGATGGGAAGGATTTTTATATGTATGGCAACTTATTCCTCATTTTCCCATCGAATTTGGAAAACAAGAAGCCACATTGCCTGGAATACATTGAAAAGCAATGGAGTTCAACTCACCATTATCTATATCCGTAACCAATTGAACTTTTACTAATAGGGATGTCCTCGTACTCCCACAACTCGCTCAAGAGGTTTTTCTTCCTAAAAAATATGAAAATCTCCATTTCTCGAATTCATAGTTAATTTCAGAGAATGTGTCACCATCCTATATCCAATTTGTCTCGAAAAAATTACAACAAACTGGCAGATGGGAAGGATTTTATTATGTATGGCAACTTATTCCTCATTTTCCCATTGAATTTGGAAAACGAGAAGCCACATTGCCTGGAATACATTGAAAAGCAATGGAGTTCAACATACCATTATCTATATCCGTAACCAATTGAACTTTTACTGTTACGGATGTCCTCATAGTCCCACAACTCGCTCAAGAGGTTTTTCTTCCTAAAAAATATGAAAATCTCCATTTCTCGAATTCATAGTTAATTTCAGAGAATGTGTCACCATCCTATATCCAATTTGTCTCGAAAAAATTACAACAAACTGGCAGATGGGAAGGATTTTTATATGTATGGCAACTTATTCCTCATTTTCCTATCGAATTTGGAAAACAAGAAGCCACATTGCCTGGAATACATTGAAAAGCAATGGAGTTTAACTTACCTTTATCTATATTCGTAACCAATTGAACTTTTACTGCTACGGATGTCCTCATAGTCCCGGACCTCGCTCAAGAGGTTTTTCTTCCTAAAAAATATGAAAATCTCCATTTCTCGAATTCATAGTTAATTTCAGAGAATGTGTCACCATCCTATATCCAATTTGCCTCGAAAAAATTACAACAAACTGGCAGATGGGAAGGATTTTATTATGTATGGCAACTTATTCCTCATTTTCCCATTGAATTTGGAAAACGAGAAGCCACATTGCCTGGAATATATTGAAAAGCAATGGAGTTCAACTTACCATTATCTATATCCGTAACCAATTGAACTTTCACTGATATGGATGTCCTCGTCCTCGTACTCCCACAACTCGCTCAAGAGGTTTTTCTTCCTAAAAAATATGAAAATCTCCATTTCTCGAATTCATAGTTAATTTCAGAGAATGTGTCACCATCCTATATCCAATTTGCCTCGAAAAAATTACAACAAACTGGCAGATGGGAAGGATTTTATTATGTATGGCAACTTATTCCTCATTTTCCCATCGAATTTGGAAAACAAGAAGCCACATTGCCTGGAATACATTGAAAAGCAATGGAGTTCAACTTACCATTATCTATATCCGTAACCAATTGAACTTTTACTAATAGGGATGTCCTCGTACTCCCACAACTCGCTCAAGAGGTTTTTCTTCCTAAAAAATATGAAAATCTCCATTTCTCGAATTCATAGTTAATTTCAGAGAATGTGTAACCATCCTATATCCAATTTGTCTCGGAAAAATTACAACAAACTGGCAGATGGGAAGGATTTTATTATGTATGGCAACTTATTCCTCATTTTCCCATTGAATTTGGAAAACGAGAAGCCACATTGCCTGGAATATATTGAAAAGCAATGGAGTTCAACTTACCATTATCTATATCCGTAACCAATTGAACTTTCACTGATATGGATGTCCTCGTCCTCGTACTCCCACAACTCGCTCAAGAGGTTTTTCTTCCTAAAAAATATGAAAATCTCCATTTCTCGAATTCATAGTTAATTTCAGAGAATGTGTCACCATCCTATATCCAATTTGTCTCGAAAAAATTACAACAAACTGGCAGATGGGAAGGATTTTATTATGTATGGCAACTTATTCCTCATTTTCCCATCGAATTTGGAAAACAAGAAGCCACATTGCCTGGAATACATTGAAAAGCAATGGAGTTCAACTTACCATTATCTATATCCGTAACCAATTGAACTTTTACTAATAGGGATGTCCTCGTACTCCCACAACTCGCTCAAGAGGTTTTTCTTCCTAAAAAATATGAAAATCTCCATTTCTCGAATTCATAGTTAATTTCAGAGAATGTGTAACCATCCTATATCCAATTTGTCTCGGAAAAATTACAACAAACTGGCAGATGGGAAGGATTTTATTATGTATGGCAACTTATTCCTCATTTTCCCATTGAATTTGGAAAACGAGAAGCCACATTGCCTGGAATATATTGAAAAGCAATGGAGTTCAACTTACCATTATCTATATCCGTAACCAATTGAACTTTCACTGATATGGATGTCCTCGTCCTCGTACTCCCACAACTCGCTCAAGAGGTTTTTCTTCCTAAAAAATATGAAAATCTCCATTTCTCGAATTCATAGTTAATTTCAGAGAATGTGTCACCATCCTATATCCAATTTGCCTCGAAAAAATTACAACAAACTGGCAGATGGGAAGGATTTTATTATGTATGGCAACTTATTCCTCATTTTCCCATCGAATTTGGAAAACAAGAAGCCACATTGCCTGGAATACATTGAAAAGCAATGGAGTTCAACTTACCATTATCTATATCCGTAACCAATTGAACTTTTACTAATAGGGATGTCCTCGTACTCCCACAACTCGCTCAAGAGGTTTTTCTTCCTAAAAAATATGAAAATCTCCATTTCTCGAATTCATAGTTAATTTCAGAGAATGTGTCACCATCCTATATCCAATTTGCCTCGAAAAAATTACAACAAACTGGCAGATGGGAAGGATTTTATTATGTATGGCAACTTATTCCTCATTTTCCCATTGAATTTGGAAAACGAGAAGCCACATTGCCTGGAATATATTGAAAAGCAATGGAGTTCAACTTACCATTATCTATATCCGTAACCAATTGAACTTTCACTGATATGGATGTCCTCGTCCTCGTACTCCCACAACTCGCTCAAGAGGTTTTTCTTCCTAAAAAATATGAAAATCTCCATTTCTCGAATTCATAGTTAATTTCAGAGAATGTGTCACCATCCTATATCCAATTTGCCTCGAAAAAATTACAACAAACTGGCAGATGGGAAGGATTTTATTATGTATGGCAACTTATTCCTCATTTTCCCATTGAATTTGGAAAACGAGAAGCCACATTGCCTGGAATACATTGAAAAGCAATGGAGTTCAACTTACCATTATCTATATCCGTAACCAATTGAACTTTCACTGATATGGATGTCCTCGTCCTCGTACTCCCACAACTCGCTCAAGAGGTTTTTCTTCCTAAAAAATATGAAAATCTCCATTTCTCGAATTCATAGTTAATTTCAGAGAATGTGTCACCATCCTATATCCAATTTGCCTCGAAAAAATTACAACAAACTGGCAGATGGGAAGGATTTTATTATGTATGGCAACTTATTCCTCATTTTCCCATTGAATTTGGAAAACGAGAAGCCACATTGCCTGGAATACATTGAAAAGCAATGGAGTTCAACTTACCATTATCTATATCCGTAACCAATTGAACTTTCACTGATATGGATGTCCTCGTCCTCGTACTCCCACAACTCGCTCAAGAGGTTTTTCTTCCTAAAAAATATGAAAATCTCCATTTCTCGAATTCATAGTTAATTTCAGAGAATGTGTCACCATCCTATATCCAATTTGTCTCGAAAAAATTACAACAAACTGGCAGATGGGAAGGATTTTTATATGTATGGCAACTTATTCCTCATTTTCCTATCGAATTTGGAAAACAAGAAGCCACATTGCCTGGAATACATTGAAAAGCAATGGAGTTTAACTTACCTTTATCTATATTCGTAACCAATTGAACTTTTACTGCTACGGATGTCCTCATAGTCCCGGACCTCGCTCAAGAGGTTTTTCTTCCTAAAAAATATGAAAATCTCCATTTCTCGAATTCATAGTTAATTTCAGAGAATGTGTCACCATCCTATATCCAATTTGCCTCGAAAAAATTACAACAAACTGGCAGATGGGAAGGATTTTATTATGTATGGCAACTTATTCCTCATTTTCCCATTGAATTTGGAAAACGAGAAGCCACATTGCCTGGAATATATTGAAAAGCAATGGAGTTCAACTTACCATTATCTATATCCGTAACCAATTGAACTTTCACTGATATGGATGTCCTCGTCCTCGTACTCCCACAACTCGCTCAAGAGGTTTTTCTTCCTAAAAAATATGAAAATCTCCATTTCTCGAATTCATAGTTAATTTCAGAGAATGTGTCACCATCCTATATCCAATTTGCCTCGAAAAAATTACAACAAACTGGCAGATGGGAAGGATTTTATTATGTATGGCAACTTATTCCTCATTTTCCCATTGAATTTGGAAAACGAGAAGCCACATTGCCTGGAATATATTGAAAAGCAATGGAGTTCAACTTACCATTATCTATATCCGTAACCAATTGAACTTTTACTGATACGGATGTCCTCATACTCCCGGAACTAGCCCAAGAGGTTTTTCTTCCTAAAAAATATGAAAATCTCCATTTCTCGAATTCATAGTTAATTTCAGAGAATGTGTCACCATCCTATATCCAATTTGTCTCGAAAAAATTACAACAAACTGGCAGATGGGAAGGATTTTTATATGTATGGCAACTTATTCCTCATTTTCCTATCGAATTTGGAAAACAAGAAGCCACATTGCCTGGAATACATTGAAAAGCAATGGAGTTTAACTTACCTTTATCTATATTCGTAACCAATTGAACTTTTACTGCTACGGATGTCCTCATAGTCCCGGACCTCGCTCAAGAGGTTTTTCTTCCTAAAAAATATGAAAATCTCCATTTCTCGAATTCATAGTTAATTTCAGAGAATGTGTCACCATCCTATATCCAATTTGCCTCGAAAAAATTACAACAAACTGGCAGATGGGAAGGATTTTATTATGTATGGCAACTTATTCCTCATTTTCCCATTGAATTTGGAAAACGAGAAGCCACATTGCCTGGAATATATTGAAAAGCAATGGAGTTCAACTTACCATTATCTATATCCGTAACCAATTGAACTTTCACTGATATGGATGTCCTCGTCCTCGTACTCCCACAACTCGCTCAAGAGGTTTTTCTTCCTAAAAAATATGAAAATCTCCATTTCTCGAATTCATAGTTAATTTCAGAGAATGTGTCACCATCCTATATCCAATTTGCCTCGAAAAAATTACAACAAACTGGCAGATGGGAAGGATTTTTATATGTATGGCAACTTATTCCTCATTTTCCTATCGAATTTGGAAAACAAGAAGCCACATTGCCTGGAATACATTGAAAAGCAATGGAGTTTAACTTACCTTTATCTATATTCGTAACCAATTGAACTTTTACTGCTACGGATGTCCTCATAGTCCCGGACCTCGCTCAAGAGGTTTTTCTTCCTAAAAAATATGAAAATCTCCATTTCTCGAATTCATAGTTAATTTCAGAGAATGTGTCACCATCCTATATCCAATTTGCCTCGAAAAAATTACAACAAACTGGCAGATCGGAAGGATTTTATTATGTATGGCAACTTATTCCTCATTTTCCCATTGAATTTGGAAAACAAGAAGCCACATTGCCTGGAATACATTGAAAAGCAATGGAGTTCAACATACCATTATCTATATCCGTAACCAATTGAACTTTTACTGCTACGGATGTCCTCATAGTCCCACAACTCGCTCAAGAGGTTTTTCTTCCTAAAAAATATGAAAATCTCCATTTCTCGAATTCATAGTTAATTTCAGAGAATGTGTCACCATCCTATATCCAATTTGCCTCGAAAAAATTACAACAAACTGGCAGATGGGAAGGATTTTATTATGTATGGCAACTTATTCCTCATTTTCCCATCGAATTTGGAAAACAAGAAGCCACATTGCCTGGAATACATTGAAAAGCAATGGAGTTCAACTTACCATTATCTATATCCGTAACCAATTGAACTTTTACTAATAGGGATGTCCTCGTACTCCCACAACTCGCTCAAGAGGTTTTTCTTCCTAAAAAATATGAAAATCTCCATTTCTCGAATTCATAGTTAATTTCAGAGAATGTGTCACCATCCTATATCCAATTTGTCTCGGAAAAATTACAACAAACTGGCAGATGGGAAGGATTTTATTATGTATGGCAACTTATTCCTCATTTTCCCATTGAATTTGGAAAACGAGAAGCCACATTGCCTGGAATATATTGAAAAGCAATGGAGTTCAACTTACCATTATCTATATCCGTAACCAATTGAACTTTCACTGATATGGATGTCCTCGTCCTCGTACTCCCACAACTCGCTCAAGAGGTTTTTCTTCCTAAAAAATATGAAAATCTCCATTTCTCGAATTCATAGTTAATTTCAGAGAATGTGTCACCATCCTATATCCAATTTGTCTCGAAAAAATTACAACAAACTGGCAGATGGGAAGGATTTTTATATGTATGGCAACTTATTCCTCATTTTCCTATCGAATTTGGAAAACAAGAAGCCACATTGCCTGGAATACATTGAAAAGCAATGGAGTTTAACTTACCATTATCTATATTCGTAACCAATTGAACTTTTACTGCTACGGATGTCCTCATAGTCTCGGACCTCGCTCAAGAGGTTTTTCTTCCTAAAAAATATGAAAATCTCCATTTCTCGAATTCATAGTTAATTTCAGAGAATGTGTCACCATCCTATATCCAATTTGCCTCGAAAAAATTACAACAAACTTGCCTGGAATACATTGAAAAGCAATGGAGTTCAACTTACCATTATCTATATCCGTAACCAATTGAACTTTTACTAATAGGGATGTCCTCGTATTCCCACAACTCGCTCAAGAGGTTTTTCTTCCTAAAAAATATGAAAATCTCCATTTCTCGAATTCATAGTTGATTTCAGAGAATGTGTCACCATCCTATATCCAATTTGTCTCGAAAAAATTACAACAAACTGGCAGATGGGAAGGATTTTATTATGTATGGCAACTTATTCCTCATTTTCCCATCGAATTTGGAAAACAAGAAGCCACATTGCCTGGAATACATTGAAAAGCAATGGAGTTCAACTTACCATTATCTATATCCGTAACCAATTGAACTTTTACTAATAGGGATGTCCTCGTATTCCCACAACTCGCTCAAGAGGTTTTTCTTCTTAAAAAATATGAAAATCTCCATTTCTCGAATTCATAGTTGATTTCAGAGAATGTGTCACCATCCTATATCCAATTTGTCTCGAAAAAATTACAACAAACTGGCAGATGGGAAGGATTTTATTATGTATGGCAACTTATTCCTCATTTTCCCATCGAATTTGGAAAACAAGAAGCCACATTGCCTGGAATACATTGAAAAGCAATGGAGTTCAACTTACCATTATCTATATCCGTAACCAATTGAACTTTTACTAATAGGGATGTCCTCGTACTCCCACAACTCGCTCAAGAGGTTTTTCTTCCTAAAAAATATAAAAATCTCCATTTCTCGAATTCATAATTCATTTCAGAAAATGTGTCACCATCCTATATCCAATTTGTCTCGAAAAAATTACAACAAACTGGCAGATGGAAAGGATTTTATCATGTATGGCAACTTATTCCTCATTTTCCCATCGAATTTGGAAAACAAGAAGCCACATTGCCTGGAATACATTGAAAAGCAATGGAGTTCAACTTACCATTATCTATATTCGTAACCAATTGAAATTTTACTGATACGGATGTCCTCATAGTCCCGGAACAAGCCCAAGTGGTTTTTTTTTTCCTAAAAAATATAAAAATCTCCATTTCTCGAATTCATAGTTGATTTCAGAGAATGTGTCACCATCCTATATCCAATTTGTCTCGAAAAAATTACGACAAACTGGCAGATGGGAAGGATTTAATTATATATGGCAATTTATTCCTCATTTTCCCATTGGATTCGGAAAACAAGAAGCCACAGTGCCTGGAATACATCGAAAAGCAATGGATCTTAACTCACCATTGTTTGCATTCCTAACCAATTGGTTTGGTTTTGCTGATAAAAATAATTTCGTAACTCGCTAAAGAGGTTCTTCTCCTTCCTAAAAGATATTAACCTTTTCATTCTCCAAAATCAAAGTTGATTTCAGATATAGTGTCACCATCATTTATCCAATTCATTTCGAAATAATCACAATTATCTAGCAGATGGGAAGGATTCAATTATATTTGGCAACTTCTCTCCAGTTATAGCTTTGAATTCCTAGAACGGGCCAGTTAATTGCTCAACTCACCATTATCTATATCCTTAACCGGATAGTCCGGTTGTGTTCTTATAGTCCCATAACTAACTGAAGAGACACTTTTTGATTCTAAAATATATATAAATCCTCATTTATTTGATTCAGAGGCAATTCCAAAGAAAGTGTCACCATATTCGATCCAATTTATTTCGATACAATTACAATAAACTGGAAGATGTGAAGGATTTCATTATATATGGCAATTGGTTTCTCGTTGTCCCACTGAATTAAGGAAACGGGACGTATTAGTACCAAAGATACATTGGTTAATTATTCAACTCACCATTATCTATATTCGTAACCAAATAGTTCAATTGACCTGGAATAGATGTCCTTATAGCCCCATTAGTAACTGAAAAGTTGTTCCTCGATCCTAAAAAATATAAAAATTTCTATTCATCGAATTTAGTGGCGTTTTGTTTTTAGAGAAAGTGTCACCATCCTATATCCAATTAATTTTGAAAAAACTACAATAAACTGGCAGATGGGATGGTTTTAATTATATATGGCAACTTTTCTCCCGTTATCCCAATGAATTCAGAAAACGGGTACTGGAGTGCCAGGGATACAATGGAATTTAATTTTTCAACTCACCATTATCTACACCCATAATCGGATTGTCTCTTTGTCTCAATGAAGAGGTTTTTTTGATTCTGAAAAATTAATAGATCTCCAACCATCGAATTCAGAGATGATTTTAAAGAAAGTGTCATCACCCTCCATCTAGATTAGATCGAGAAAATTACAATAAACTGTTAGATGGGAAGGTTTCAATTATATGTGGCAATTGCTTTGTAGTTACCTCATTTGATTAGGAAAACGTGCTGAAAAGTGCCAGGAATGAACTGAAAGTTGATTGTTCAACTCACCATCACCTGCATTTTCAATCAAAAAGTATGGTTTTGCTCATTTAAATGTTCAAATAGTTCCCTAGCTTCTGTAAAAGGTTCCCTTTGATCCTAAAAAAATATTTAAATCATATTAATAGAAATCAGAGGTTGAAGAAAAAGTCACCACACTGTATCCAATTTATTACTTAACAATAATTTTGATTTGATTATATAAAGCAACTTCCGTCATCCCATTGAATTTCGGGAAAAAGGCGTAACAGCTCCAGAAATACTTTGGTTAATTGTTCAACTCACCATTATCTGTATTCGTAACCAAATAATTCGGTTGTGCTTATATAATTGTCCCAATAGTTCCATAGCTTCTTGAAGAGGTTGTCTTTGATCCTAAAAACGATAAAAATGTTGATTCATCTAATTCAGTCGTGATTTCAAGGAAAGTGTCACCATCCTGTTTCCAATTTATTTCGAAACAATTACAATAAACTGGAAGATAAGAAGGATTTAATTATATATGGCAACTTTTCTCCCGTTATCCCAATGAATTCAGAAAGCGGATTCGGTAGTGCCAGGGATGCATCGAAAGTTAATTGTTCAACTCACCATCATCTACAGCCGTAACTGGTTAGTCCAGTTGTATGCTAATAGTTCCATAGCTTCTGGAAGAGGTGGTCTTTCATCCTGAAAATTATAAATATCTCTTTTTATCAAAACTAAAGGTGATTTTAAAGAAAGTGTAACCATCCTGTAGCCAATTTGCTTCGAAACAATTACAGTAAATTGGAAGATGGAAAGAATTCAATTATATATGGTAACTGCTTTCCAGTTATCTAATGGAATTAAGAAAACGTATTCACCATTGCCAGGTATACATGGAATTTAATTGTTCATCTCACCATTATCTGTATTCGTAACCAAATAATTCGGTTGTGCTCATATAATTGTTCTTATAGTTCCATAGCTTTTGGAAGAGGTTCTCATTGATCCTAAAAAATATGAAAATCTCCATTTCTCGAATTCAGAGAATGTGTCACCATCTTATATCCAATTTATCTCGAAAAAATTGCAATAAACTGGCAGATGGAAAAGTTTTAATTATATGCAGCAGTTCTTTATCTGTTTCCAATTGAAATCAGAAAACGAGGAGCCATTGTGCCTGGAATACATTGAGAAGCAGATGAATTTAACTCACCATTATCTACATTCGTGACAGGATAATCTGGTTGTATTCATATATATACATAAATGCCCAATATCTCGCTGAAGAGATTCCTATTGTTCCTAAAAAATTTGGAAATATGTAATCATTGAATTCAAAGAGTATTTCAAAGAAAATGTCACCATCCTTCATCCAATTCATTTAGAAATGATCACAATAAAATAGCAGTTGGGATGGATTCAATTATATATGGCAACTACTTTCACGTTATCGCATTGAATTTCGAAAACGGGACGTTATAGTGCCAGGGATACATTAAAAGTCAATTATTCTACTCACCATTATGTACTTTCGTAACAGGATACTCTGGTTGTGTTCATATATTCATATAAATGTCCCATATCTATCTGAAGAGGATCCATTTGTTCCTAAAAAATATGAAAATTTCGAATCATCGAATTTATAGTTAATTTCAAAGAAAGAATCACCGTCCCATATCCAATTCATCTTGAAAAAATTACAATAAACTGGCAGATGAACAGTTTTTAATTATATGTGGCAGTTCTTTCTCTGTTTCCCACTGAAATCAGAAAACGAGGAGCCATTGTGCCGGGAATGCATTGAGAAGCAGTTGAATTTAACTTACCATTATCTACATCCGTAACAGGATAATCTGATTTTATTCATATATTCATATAAATGCCCAATATTTCGCTGAAGAGATTCCTATTGTTCCTGAAAAATTTAGAAATATCGAATCATCGAATTCAAAGGTAATTTTAAAGAAAGTGTCACCATCCTTATCCAATTTATTTCGAAACAATTACAATAAACTGGAAGACGGAAGGATTCAATTATATATGGCAACTGCTTTCCAGTTATCCCATGGAATTAAGATAACGGGTTCACCATTGCCAGGTATTCATGGAAATTTAATTCTTCAACTCACCATTATCTGTATTCGTAACCAAATAATTAGGTTGTGCTCATATAATTGTCCCAATAAATCCATAGCTTTTTTAAGAGGTTCTCTTTGATCCTAAAAATGATAGAAATTTTGAATCATCTAGTTCAGTCGTGATTTCAAGGAAAATGTCACCATCCTGTTTCCAATTTATTTCGAAACAATTACAATAAACTAGCAGATGGGAAGGATTTCATTATATATAGCAACTGTTCTCCCGTTGTCTCAATGAATTCAGGAAACGGGTACTGAAGTGCCAAGTATACAATGGAAGTTAATCATTCAACTCACCATAATCAACAGCTGTAACCAAATAGTCTGGTTTTGCTTATATAAATTCTCCTATAGTTCTATAGCTAACTAAACATCCCTTACATGATCCTAAAAAATCGTTAAATTTAGAGGTGGTTTAAAAGAAAGTGTCACCATCCGATATCCAATTTATTTTGAAACAACCACAATAAATTGACCAATGAGAAAGGGTTTAATTTTACATGACAATTGGTTCCCCGTCATCCCATTGATTACCAAAACGGGACGTATTAGTGCCAAAGATACATTGGTTAATTGTTCAATTCACCATTATCTGTATTCGTAACCAAATAGTTCGATTATCCTGGAATAGATGTCCTGATGTAACTGAAAAGGTTATCTTTGACCCTGAAAAATAAAAAAATTTCCATTCAAAGAATTAATTTGTGCTTTGTTTTGGAAGAAAATGTCACCATCCTTTATCCAATTTATTTCGAAAGAATTACAATAAACTGGGGGAAGATAGAAAGGAATTAATTATGTGTGGCAACTGCTCTCCCGTTATCCCATTGAATTCAGATAACGGGCTCGAAAGTGCCAGGGATGTATTTAAAGTTAATTGTTCAACTCACCATCATGTACAGCCGTCACTGGTTAGTCCAGTTGTGTCCTAATAGTTCTATAGCTACTGGAAGAGGTCTTTCATCCTGAAAATTATAAAAATTTCCTTTTATCGAAATAAAAGGTTATTTCTAGATCTAGATCCAATTCATTTCGAAACAATTACAATAAACTGGCAGACGGGATGGATTCAATTATGTATGGTAACTGCTTTCCAGTTATCCCATGGAATTGAGAAAACGGGTTCACCGGTGCCAGAGATACATAGAAATTTAATTGTTCAACTCACCATCATTTACACCTGTAACCAATTAGTCAGGTTTTGTTTATATAAATATCCTATTTCATAGCTAACTAAACAGGTCCTACTTGATCCTAAAAATAAAAAAATTCTATTCTTTGAATTTATAGATTGATTGGAAGAAAGTGTCACCATCCGGTGTCCAATTTATTTCGAGGAAATCACAATAAACTGGAAGATGGGAAGGATTTAATTATATGTGGCAACTCCTTCCCCGTTATCCCATTGAATTCGGAAAACGGGACGTGCTAGTGCCAGGAATATATTGAAATTTAATTGTTTCATATCATACATAAATATATGAACCTTACCCTGTTCAAAGTTCTTCTTGATCCTTATTTCCAATTTTCAACTTTACATGCAATTTCACAGAAAAGTGTTAATGTCGTTTCCATTTTATCGAATGAAATGCTACATTTGGAAGGAAAGACAGATGCGCCCATAATACTTTCAATGACATTCGCTCAATTATTATTTGTCTGCGTGTTGTTACAAAATTATCTTCTGTAATATACTTCTGAAGAATGTTTTTCTTATCCTAAAAACTACAACATCTAAGAATCTTTACATCAAAAGGTTAAGTTATAAATTGTTCCTGTTCTGATTACCTACTTATTTAAAAATTTACAATAAGATGGCGAATTAGAGCAGTGGTATTATATAAGGCAATTGTTCTACCGTTTTCTTAATAAAGCCAGGAAACGATACAGCATTGCCTGTGATATAATGAGGAACATGCAAGTTTGAATCTTATTTTACCTCTGTTTCATTTTTCAGAGCTCCAGAATGCAACTGTCAGTTTTGTGGATACTTCCCTTGGTCTCGTGTAAGGAAGTTAGTGAGACGATCCAAATGGTTGTGACTCTGGACACTGCCTAAGTGTTTTTCTTCCTCTTTGTTTCGAAAATTATTCCACATTCCACAAAACGTTTTGAACCAATAAAAGGCATTTGTAATATTTTCATTAAGAGTTTTAGCGGCCTCTTCATTTCTTTTGATTCCTATATTACCAGAAATATAAAATGAAAAGAACATTAATTTTCTGTGAATTTTATTCATTGAGCCGACTTGTGCTCTCACCTTCCATATTATCGTATTCAAACACAGTCAACAAAGGGTTAGAGAGAAAAATAGTTGAGAATTGTTTTGTTATTGATGATCTCCACCACTCTAGATTCATTTTAATTATCTTCTTTGTTAATTTATAGTTGATTCTGCAGTCAATTTTATTTTCTTCTATAATCTTGACACGCTGTTTTTGAGTGGAAAGGACATGATTGTTCGTTTGGATTTGGGCTCTTAAAGGTCAATCTAAGTAGAAGGAAAGATGATAGAAATGTTAAAAATATGAAGCTGACAGAAAGAGAAGTTCAAGAAGGAATAACATAACAATAGTAAGATATTAAATACAGATGAGAAGAAAAAGATAAGAATTTCTCAAAAAAGGGTTACGAATAAAACAATGAGAAAGTTGCTGTTTATTTTGGAAATAGAAACAACAAACTCTTATCATTAATGAAAGAAACAAAGATGACCAAGAAAGTAAAAAAATCACCTCAATAGAAGGCGGAAAATACATGCAGAATTAACCAGCAGATCCATCGGGCTCTGCTTCAAAATTGATGAAAAGAAAATTTCGGGGTAAAAAGTTTTTGTTTTATTGAAATTATTCTAATCGATAAGTGACCTCTGTATTAAATAGTTTTAAGCCTATGAATAAATCAGTTGATAGTTTCAAGAATTAAGCAAAAATGTTATTGAATAACACCCATAATGAAATAGTTGTCGATGGAACCGTATCGGTAAATGTTGAAACAAACAGTGCCCTCCAACCTTCCACCAAAAATGATGTAGTGGCATCCAAATCCAGAGGAAGATTTACAATAACAAAACACAAATGCTTGTCTACGCAGATGATATGGTATCTAGAAAAGAAAGCAAAACACTAGACATAAATGAGCAAAAGACCAAATATATGGAGATGTGAGGGGATTTGAATAACTTTAACCAATTAAAGGTGACGACAGAGCAAAATAGTCAATGTCCAAGAGCTTGAATATCTAGGTGTGGCAGTGACAAATGAAGGAGATGGAAACCAAAGAAATCGACAAATACCTGGCGAGAGTGAACAAAACGTTTGGAATCCTAGGATGACTATAAAGATATTTAAAGAGCCGCCAAGTTACGTATTTACAATTATACAACTAACGGCGCTGTATGGTAGCGAATGTTGGACCATGAACAAAAAAATGAAAACAAAATAAGCATATGAGAAAGAAAGGTACTAAGAAGGATACGTGGATGGGACATATAGCCAAAATGGATGAAGATAGTTGGGTGAAAAGATCCTTGTTAAGGGGCGAGGGAGCGAAAAGGAACGTCCATAAAAAAAATAAATAGAAGCATGTAGAGAAGGTCTAGAAACCTTAGAAATAAATAACTGGCGTGAAGCAGCCATGAACAAAAATAAATTGAGGAAAGCAGTAGAGACCGACTCCAAGCCTTGTGCCTCTAAGGCCTGTTGAGCTGTTTTATATGGTTCTAAGAATTTAATTTAAACTAAACCGACATCAAAATAAACGGTTCACCATTAGTTGTAATAAATTTATCAGAAGTCTCCAAACAAATATTTGGATTGTAATAGTTTGATTATCCCTCGTATATGTTATGAATTAATAGCCATCATTAATTTCAAAGTTTGTGCAGTTTATTATGCTTATGATAATAGATATTTATAATCGTTGTTGTAAATAATCCCTCATTTTCTGATTCAGTTAATTAATTCATTAGAAAGTCATTCGTTTAAATTTCATCGCAGGGTCCTCGATTGTCCAATAGTGCGACATGGGTGTTTCAAATAATCAGAATTTCAAAGTCGTCGGCCTTGAAAATAAAAATGTGGATGTGATGTCCATAAATTACCAATAGAAAAGCCATTAGCGACGACAGATACAGATGACTTTTTTTAATAAGGTTGGGACAATAAATCGATTGAATATTTATTTTTTTACCAGCTGCTTGATTACTGTCCTTGTCTGAATCTGATTACTGTCTTTGTCTGGCCTGGCCAACAATGGCTTTGTTGGCTCTTGGTCGATCACTACCAAATAGATACTGCTGAAAGGTTATTAATTTTTATTAAAATTAGTTTTCTGAAATACTTTTTGTGCCGTGAAAAATGTTGGGGACTAAAAAAGGACAGCGAATAGATTTAGAAATGTTAAAAGAATACTGGGTGAACAAAAGAAATCAAATGAAATAAGTTAATAAATATATCATACAATAAAAAAAACACCTTGGTCTTCGTTTCAGTTGAGTTGTTTCTTATCAATTTGGTCCCCTTAAAGCCCCGCTAGTGTCGGCGCTAACCGTGACAAACGTTTCTTTAGCATGTATACAATGAAATAATTCTTCTAATTGTGTAAATGAAATTCAAAATTATTCATTTTCATGGTGACTTGATTCTTGGAATAAATATTAGAGATTTTATAGGGAATATATTCGTTATGGTAGACGACTGTCCTGCTTTATACTCGCAATAATTAAACACCGCATCCGTTTAATTTAAAAACTAACTTATCAGTTCTACAGATCAAGTTCGCCTAGAAATAACACGAGCGTCGAAATTCAGAACTGTGTCTATTATTTTATATAACGGTTCCTATACAAAAATTTCATGAAATCCTATTTTTTGGTTCCCAGGAGAACAAAGCATCCTCACAAGTTATGAGGAAGAGAAGATTAATAAACACAAAGACTTTACATACTTCCACCTGTAACTAAAATGGGCGAGTCTGATTTTGATATATATATTTCTTATTTCGTAAAACGAAAGGGTGCATTTCAATTATATATGTAATTTGATTCTATAATTATTGATAGTATCAATTGTTTTAGGGAGATATATTTGCCTTCGTGGGCGATACAACGATTATAACGGTCCTTGTTAGGACTGAGGAAAGGAAAATATCGCTAGAGACCCGATCTGGGGAGTACAGTGGGTGCTTTGTGACATTTGTGCATTGTCTTGAATAGCTTTTTCAGATAGGGCCGTTTATACGCGATTTCATCTTTCAAACGCTGCAATAGTAGCTATTTATGGTTTTTTTTTACCATATGTATCCCAAAACACTGATGCAATAACATTTCCAGTCGACTTTAAGGTGTTTTTATTTAAGTCGGTTTATCACTTGTATCAGCCTAGGAACTTTCAGCGCATAAAATTTTGTTGTTGTTTTGTTAGAATAGTTTTTGCTTCATTAACAACAAGTCAAAATTGAATCAATTGTAAAGATATGTTCGAGCCATTTTGTTTATAAAACTTACAGATGGAATAAAATCCTGTAAGTCCTCGACCAGGACTGCATTGTCCAATGTTCATCTCCGTGTTTCCTAATTCCGTTTTTTTTCCAATTACAATAACGACAAAAACCGATAAACAGTATATGACAACAACTAAAATTATGTAGTTAAGAAGCATAAATAAGAACTGAAAAATGGAATAAAATAATTGTGCAAAGATAACAATGTAGATTCTCGGAATGGACCCAACAGCGTCTACATCTTTTTTGAAGTAAAGTTTTATCAAATCACTGTATAATGATGTCATTTGTAATTATCGATTCTTCAATTATACTTCTTGGGGAGTCTTGCGAAAAATTGAATGTTTCCTGGAGAAACTGGCAAATCAGTAATTGGTGTCAAGTTGGTCAACAATGAATGTTAATCATAATCTTCTTAAAAAATTGTTTCGTTAGATTATTTTTTTGAAAAATGATGAATTTTTATCATCTGTTATCATCTCGATTGATGAACCAGAAATTTGGATAAAGTTTTAATCGCTGCTAGCAAAGAATTAAATTGCCTTTGGCTAATTACTTAGTATATGTCTTGATTTCATCGTAAATTTTCTATGTGCTTTTGTTTTTCTCATAAATTTCCTGTAGTAGATTTTTGTCCTCAGATTCCAGTATACCAATCGTTAAATTTATATTCAGAATTGGCTGTTTCGAGATACAGGTGTCTGATATACAGTTTAGAACAATCTCTAAGTGAAGTGATTTTGACATACTGTATACTTGTTGTGAAGCTTTGATAAAGGTAAGAATATCCCGATACACTTTCTTCTTAGATTGTTATGGATGTTGAACATTGCCCGATATAGAAAATACTCCAAGGAAAATTTCGAATTATGTGAATACCATAAAGCAAAAAGCGTTACGTGAAAAATGCGCATTATGAGAGAGTGACTTTATTTTCTCAGATTTTCTCTAGGTTTTTGTTAGTTTTAAGACGAATTTGAACCTATTCTTCTTCTTCGTTTTGCCATAGATCTATCGTCTGTTCGTTCTTCAATATATTTCCTGGCTCCTCTTTCGTGGTCGACCTCTAATCCATTGGAGTATTTTCACATGTTTGTCGTTTTCGTAGTCTTCCATAGTTGTTTCGCTTTACATGTTTATGGTCATTGTGGATCTGATTGTTTCTTTGTAAATTCATGCGTTTGTTTCTTGTCTAAGGTGTTTGTTCTGAGGACCATCTTCTACATTTCTGGATACTTTATTGAATCATTAGACTTTCTAGTTCTGATTTGCATCCAATGGGCTCTTTTTCAGTCGAGAAAAGTCATATTTTTTGTTTTTCTATTTTATATTTGAAGTATTTAATATCTTTAAGATTATCTTCATTTTCAGCACATATTATCGACATAGGATTTTTATTCCTGTCATCCGTTGCCAAGCTATTTCTTTTTTATGATTCCATGTAGTAAAAATGATATTTAAATGGGGAAGCAAGGAAAAAAGGTTCTTAAAGTTAACTTAATATGAGTTATACAGGGCACTGAAAAGCTGTCCAGCTTTCAACTATATTTCGTTACACATTTTTCGGTTCCGTTATTATTATATTCGATATATATATATATATATATATATATATATATATATATATATATATATATATTTTGGTATAATACCAAGTTTGGACTTTGTCACGCCAATGGATAAAATTATTATTGTTTTAAAAGAACAACCCAAAAGAAACTAGAGGATACGTGTAAGTGTAAATTATTCAAAACAGACACTTCGGTATCAGAGACCTTGCATTTGACTTAATTTAACTAGAAGATTTCCCAGCGATATCTGTAGTGTCGTTAAGGTGGTCACATAGCGAATCAGATATGGAGATTAGTCAACTATTCCAGAAACAAATGAATGTTTAATTAAGATATGGAAACATGCGCATTTTAAAGAGCGTTATGAGAATAACGTTCTTACGAAGAATGAAGAGGAAGTCGTACAACTACTAAGTCGATTACATATTTATGTATTCGCTGTCGTTAAAAATTGAATTGAATTACTGAGGTGCAGGTTAGGAGAATGGTCATATCAAAATGACCTCCGGCAATTTATTTATATCTCCCATTACTTTTGACTACTTTTATTCATAATTTTAAGCATTAATGTACAAGTAAATACCTATTACCATCATTTAATAAAACTCTTATTATTATTCTGCCTCGCCCAAATTCCCCAAAACTTCAACTCAAAAGTGTTTTTAGAAATTTTACTTTGGAAGCAATACTAATAGTTAAGATTAATGCTCCGTCTCGCCAACAACGCAAAGTCGGAATATTGCATTTAGAAGATGCCAAAATTAGGTGCTAATAAGATGCAAAGTACAAAAATTAGGTGCTCTATAATTTTCACAGCAACGGAATACTCAAAGTTGCTATGAAAAAATGATGCTAGCAACACAATGAAAATAATTGCAATACATTTATTGTTGAGGTATTGAATTAAAAAGAGTTGTTGTGAATGTAGAAGCCGTCCGAGGTGTAACATATAAAAGTATAAAAATACTAATAGTAAGGAAAAAAAGGTATTTTGAAAGTAGGTGCCTCACGAGAAATAACATTAACGAAAAAGTAGTGGGTTAGGCTAGGCGCCGCTGATATGTTGTTGTCCTCCCGGCGTACAAAACTTCCAAGGAGTACAAAAGAGGAGGGTGGTTAAGTGAGGTGAGAGTCCCACATAAACTCCCCCCCCCCTCAGAGAAAAAAGGTTAGGTTAGGTGTTATGAAAGTAGAAGCCGTCCGAGATGTAACATATAAGTAATAAATTACATATATTAAAAATGAAAAAAATTAACTCGTTTATTAGTTATTTGGACACTTTCACGATATTGACTCTTCAGCACCTAATAAGCACCTCATTTTATTACCTCGACAATCAATGTATTGTAATTATTTTCATTGCGTTGCTAGTATCACGTTTTCCTATCACGGCAACTTCGAGTATTCACTTACAGTGAAATTTTTGAACTTGGAACCTAATTAGCACCTAATTTTGATTTGGTAACCTTATAAGTTTTGATACCATAATGAATCTGATAAAAAACTTCACCTTATATTCAAGTATGATATTAAATTGCAAATTTAAAGGTGAATAATTTAAAAAAATCTATATTCAACTTAGAAGGTTGAGAGTTTAACTGAAATCCTTGAAGAATTTTTTTTCAAATTTGTTATTTAATTTTTCTGTCCATTTCTCTGTTCTTCTCGTGTTTTCCGGGTTAATTAACTGCATAATTTTCATTTTAGTAATTCCCTGATGTTGAATGCTTGCTCTTCAATTATTTTCCCCTAATATTTGTACTGTTAAAACCTGCTCTCTTGTCGTAAACTCTATATTTACCTTGGAATCCATTCTTCACTTTACATTGTCGTTTCCAAATTTTTTTGTCTTTATGTCTTCATATATATGAAGACATAAAAAAATTTGGAGACTTTTTGAGATCCCTCCGTAAAATATTCTCAATATTCTTGTTGACACCCGTTTAATCAACTGTGTTTATCAAATTTCAAAAGAAATGATCTGATAATTCCTCCTCCCTTGTATGTAAACCGGGACAGTTGATATCACGTCGATCAAATCTGAAAATCCTGTAGAATCATGACCAACCAAATCGTTGGTTGTCTTTGTCAATAAAACATCAAAAACGTTGGGATTGTTGTATTGTCTCATTATACATCGTGTTGTTTTGAATATAGCGAGATTCAGCGTCATCTGCATTCGATGTACCGGATGTTCTGTCAGTGTTGATTTGCCCTAAGGCGACGATGTTTTCGGTTTTGCAGTAAATAATCTGTTGCATAATGGATTTCCAGCGGCGGGCCCAAAGATTAACGTTCTCAATATTTCACGTAATAAACAATATTTACTTAGAAATGTTGTTCAATTATGTATAATTACAATTATTTTTCTCATAAAAACTACTAAAAACAACTCTGTAATGCCGTTTTTTTTCAGAGAAATTTCTGAACAATATTATAACAAGATTGTTCTGAATGGCAAACGTTCCTGGTTTACAAATAAAAAGGACGCTGTCATTTAAATTACGTTTTTGTTCAATTTTTGTCTTTGATTCGTGACTACTCAATATTTTGGTCGATAGAAGAATGTGGATGCACGAATAGCAATTTTGGAATTCCTATCTAAAAAATCAGTTTAGCAGTACGATAATGGATAAAAAAATTTCCTGAACTGGTATAAATTGAAAAATGTACACAGGAAATTTAGTGAATATATTTTTTCAATATAAAAAAATAAAAGATATGGAGCTCATGAAATTTATGTTGGCTGTCATTAAAAATATCACGTTTAATAGTAGTTGTACAAAAAAAATTCTGATGTACTAAATTCTCGTGAATATACATTAAAGGCGTTGGTGAATGGAGGGTGATATTTTGAAAAATATTTGTACATCCTTCCGTACTCTTTTAACAATCCCCGCCTCACCCCTTGATCCTTTTTTACCCTATTTTACCACAAAAAAATAGTTATTGAATTTTCAATTTTTCCATATGTATTTTTCTATGATAAAATAATAATTACTTATGGCTACGTCAATTAACAATTATAATTGTTGATAATTCCAGTGAATCAATTTCATATATTTTTCACATATTATTTTCACTATTTAGCTGTACTTTTTGTTTACATATTTTCAAATAAAATTTATGATTTGTTAATACATATAAATACGAGAATGTCAAATTTTTATTCTTTAACGCTCTCAATTTTTTTTTAACAACGGATGACCGACGGCTGGAATAATTTTTTTAGTATTCAGTACACTTTTCTTCATTACCCCCCACAACCCCGATAGGGGGTGGGGGATGATTTTTAGATTGATTGAAATTTTAATTTCATACCATGAATAATTTGGTACCAAACAAGTACTGTACGACGGATGAACCATCGATTCGATGTTTTGACTGTTCAAAAACGTTTTTGTTTGAACTGTTCGGTGAGAGCTTGCTTTGAGGTGGTGGAGAATGATTCCTCTTCTGCGATTAGTTTCCCTGATTTTTTCGAACTGATTTTCAGATAATTACCCATGATTGCTTCCTTAGCTTTAAACACTTCTATGTTATTTATTTCTTCTGCATATGCGTGGATATAGCAAAATTTAGAAGCCATAACCCTTGGTACTGGTTTTGTTCTTTTCGGATGACTCACCCCGATTTCATCTATAGTTACATATCAAGATATAAAATAATAGCTCCAGAACAACGTTCCCAGTCATCAGATTGCTGTTTTTACATCGCTAGTTAACTACCAACATTTTTTTGCGATTGAAAACGATGCTTAATCAACAGACACTATCCGAAAAGCGAAAGAAACCATTGGATATAATAAGCTAATAATTCGACATCTGTCGTTTGATTGTACAGTTTTTTGGTGACTTCTTATGGAAATTGTTAATTTGATTTTAAAAGTTTCCTTAATTTCTTGCGGTCTGACACGCAAAAGTTTTAAAATTAATAGAGGTGTCAAGTCCTTAGGTAACTTTAATGAAAAACCAGCCGTTCGTGTATTAAAACAGGAAATAATAGTGACAAAGTGTTATTTTTGCTGAACAGCGTCGCTGTCATAACAACCATTCAGACGTCATGTTAAAAAGCTCGGACACGACACTCCGAGACAAGTGACAGAGAATACGTGCAAAGCTTGTCACTTACCCAGAAATACACTCTTTAATATTCAAAGCGAATGATTGGAACCGTATGCATTATTTCGTATCACATGATTGCCTTACCATTTTTTCTTTTTCTTTTGTTTTGAACTATTACTTGTGAATATGATTTGGAGTTTTAATACGGCTCAGAAAAATTGATATTTTCTTAAATATGTAACTGCAATAATCAAATCAATAATACAGAAATGGACTGCGGAATATAGTGAAAGGTTCATTCAAAAAATGAAAATAGGAATTTGCGGCTTCATCAAGATAATATGTATGGGAAAAAGATACTCAAACTTTGAAAGTAGTACTCATTTTAAGGAAAAGTAAAACAATGAGGTTATGTTGATACTCAATTTAGAAATATTCTATCGTAAACACTTATTTTCATTAATATATAGTAAGTACAAATTCTAGATCTAGATTTATTAAAATTGTTCACGTTTTTACTCGAAATGATGAATCGATTATGCAAAGGGTTATTTATTACTGCTATTTAGTTGTTTTAAGATATTTGAATTCAATTCGCGCTAGAACCCGTGAGTAATTCAATAACAGATTGTTGGTAATAATTCAAGTACCGTATATATCAGTAACTGGAACAATCTATAGGTGTTCAGACAGGCAAAGACACTCCTGGGAAACTGTAACCAAAGAAGATCTATTGAATATATCAATAGAAGAATATTTTCTGGGCATATCCACTTTTGAAGACGCTATGTTTAGCAGAGAGTGCAACGTGTAGTTTTTGTTAAGTAGAGGACGAAACCTCTATCCACATTTTCTCGAAGTGTGAAATACTACGGAGCTCAAGAGAACTACAACCATCCCATATTTAGAAAAATAGAAGTCTCAGTGTCGCAGCAAGACGTATACTCAAGACACATTTTCCGCTACATCATTCTGACCCCTTTATTTCATGCTAATGAATCAGTCAACTGCCAGCTTAGATAATGAAAAAGCTTATACTAATTTAGTAAAAGGCATATCCAGTAGGTAAGTTCCCCTTTTCAAACGTAATTAGCCGTATTAATTACGTATAGGTAACAAATATCTGACGTATCACTCATAAGCAAGCCGGACAGGTCCTGCTTCGTACTCGTAGCTTAGAAGCAAGGGTCCGAAACGTTAAAAACTTACTGCGTGGCATGCTTACTAGTATTGTGCTCCATGATAATGCTTATCCACGTAGAATTCGACGCAGAACAGCTGTTTGGACGAAATTTGACTGGTAGTTGTTTGATCATCCACCCCATAACCCTGATCTTGCTTTCGCTGATTTGTCTTAAGAAATTACTATTCTCCTATGAGTGTTTTGGCAACGAAAAAGCGATGAAGATGTCTGTCAAATTCCATTTCTAGTCATAGGCGGCAGAATGATACAAAAGTTGATCCCACGATACGACATGTGTCTCAATTCTGTTGATTGCTATGTTGAAAAATAGCTGAACTATTGCTGTATTAGTTGCGAATAAATATGTTATTTAAGATGTAAATTCTACTGTTTAAATAGGGGAGTATTTTCTGGAAGAAAAGCGAAAAATTCAGGCAGATAAATCGTATAATAATAACAAAAATAGGCAAACTGAAACGTAGCACAGAAAATTACGTTCAATGGAGCTAGATTTTAGAATAAACTATAAAAATTTCAGAAGGGTTTAGACTCATATAAAAAGATTAATATAGATATAATTCACATAAATAATAAATAATTAAAATTCGTGATTCATCTAAAGTCATTTTATAACAAAACATTTTTTTGTGTGTAGTTTGAAGCGAATTGAAAAACATTTGCCCGTAGCTATATTAGATATGTATATGAAGCCTTCCGTGGCACTAATCCGGCATTGTGTACGCGTTATTGAACTGTGGTTTCCCATCATGAAACTTGTCATTTCCACATCAAAGTTAAGCGATTTTTTTATTTCAAGAGTCTATTTGAAAATTTCATTACACATCCTCCATCAGTACACATCAAACATTATTTCAAATAAAAATGGCGTCTCAAGAGCAATGTCCTGTACGTATGTTAAAAAGAGGACATGGAAAGTTTATGGCGTACACATATATGTCAAGTAGGGTCTCACATCTGTCATATGACTGTTCCCATGCATTAGGGTCCAAAATAATAGAAATATACCCTTTATTTGAGTGCGCCGAGTGCCCAAGTAGGATATAAGGGCAATTCTTTTACCAATCAAAAGGGTATATTTAGTAGGTGGAGCTCTTTTGTATTGACAGTGCAGATTCAATATGGACAGTTTTTTTTTCTTCTCAACTCCATCAAGCACGAAATTAAGTAGTGTAAGCAATCACGTGCAAAGAATGCAGTTGGGAAATTAGATGCTGGAATTGTAGGGGGTTGATCGGTTACACGCAAATAATTCGTCAATGTTGAAACCTTGTTACATGATAACGAGTATAAAAAAATTACGGTTCATTATTTCTAAGTGGATCTTACTCATTTTAACATATCAATGACGTATCAAAAATGTGCTTTTCACTTCTTAGTTTCAAATACGATGGCTGCTGCTTAAATTTGGAACACTGATTGTATATTTCAAATCTGACGTTGCCATCATAAACTTTGACATTTATTATGGTGAACGTATCTTGAACGAGTTGTCATACAAGTGCTATTTGAGTTGTTTAAAGATACTTGGTCAAAAACTGGAATCAAATCGCTAACATATTCGTGACATAATTTTCTATTACTTTCGACGTGGATTAAACTAACAGAAGTGTATCGATCAAGTCGTTTCGGCTTTTGGTGATGAAGCATCATCTTTAATAATAAATAAATTTAATCGACTTGTAACCCTTTTTTGATCACCCATCATACATTACAAAATAAAATTTATCTTTTTTACCGAATTAGAAGCATCCGAAAAAAATAATAAAGCGTAAAAAGGAATAAAAACATTTAAAAACGTGCAAAATAATCTTATTGGAATCAACAAAATACGAGGATTGCTACTTTGAAATATAGCAATACTGATCTTAATCTGTCAAATCTGACATTGTCATCATAAAATTTGGCATTTTTAATGGTGAACGTACGTCATATGGATAGATACTTGAAACATTCATCTTGGTCGAAAAATGGAATTAAATCGTTTCGTGTGATGATTTTTTATGACCTCAGACGTGGATTAAACGAACAGCTGTGTGAATCATCATCTCTAAGTACCGTGTTTCATTGATTTTCCCAATCGTGGTCGCACTTCGGTCGACTTTTGTGAAGATATTTTGGCTGCCAAAAAGATTCATTCACGTTAGATACCGCATAATTTGACAATCTCTCAAAAAAAGCTCGTGAATATTTTCGTGTTATTATTGCCGATAATCTCTAGAATATTTTGGATTCTTTGAGCATAGCGTTACTGCAGCTATATTTCATAGTTATTTGAGAATGTTTAACCTCTCGGTTTGGATCATCTGCCCCATGAAAATGAAATATAAAATGTTTTTGATGTTAACAATTTCAAATATACAAAATATATGCTTTCGCTGGATTCCGAATTAAATGTCAATCAATTTTCACCAACAGTATACAATGGTGTCATTTGAAAAGTAGAGAAATATCAGATCTAATGAATTTTTTATTAAAAGTCCTTCAGACGCCATTGAAAGTAGTTTACTTATTGTTTGTCTTGTGAAGTATTATATAATAACATTGGATAAAAACACTTTTCCAATGCATTTTCATTTCAGAATACTGGGAAGACAAAAATTCAGTGCCAAAATCGAGTGAATTGAATTTTGGAAAAAAAAATAGATTTAATAAAGCCTATTACGTTGACCAAACTTTTAGATAGATTTTAGAAAAAATCTGGGAACAAACAGTGTAATTTTCAATGTTAATGTATTGCTTTACGGCTCACAAATCTCACACAGAACATTATAGGATGAAAGTTTGCCTCAAATAACGTCTATTTAAATAAAAAGAACCATGTTACTTTTGAAAGAAAATATCACATTGGTAAAGTTATATTTTATACGAAAATTGTTGTTTTCTATATTCCATATATTTAATTTCAATAATTAATATAATCTACTAAAAACAGGAGCATAACCAATGAAATAAGAGTTGTATAAACTGATGAGTTTGTCATTTCTGACGAAGAGGTTTTAAAGTGGGGTTCTTCATATCTGCACTTATAGGGACTACATTGGACCATGCCACAATCTGCCTTAATTCGAAATATTCGTGCGGTTATTGACATAACTCGTTCCGGCGGGGGTTGGCAAAAACCCTTTAACGTACATAAGGGTTAATATGGAATCGGTCGCAAAGATATACAGAGACGGTTGCAGTCGAGATGTTAATGAAATATAACATTTTTGTTCGAATACGTCAGTAAAATTATTTGGATTCGCCTCCAAGTGGAATTAATTCTAAACATGTAATCTATATTAATTGTCATATGTAGAGGGCTTAATATGAAGTGCTTATTTTAATTATTGTGGTTATAATGAACTTCTTCAATAAAAATAGAATTTAAGGAACAAAAATTACATCCGTTTGAAGTGTTTTAAGTTTCGGAATAACTCCAGTTAAATACCTTAAAATTGTGTCGCGATTTCAGTCACAAACAGCCAAATTACTAAGCAGTCGAACATAAGGATGTAAAAAAGAGGAATGCGGTAAAGTTACCAAAATGTTTGAAATAAATTTTTATATAAAGAAAAAACCTCTTTTCAAAATAATACATCTATGTATGTCTATAAACTAGCATAAATACACATTTTTCAAATGTAATATCTTATCTATCTATAACCTTATTTTGAATATTTTGAGAATATATAATATGAAAATTATAAATCAAACCTAATTGCCATTAAAAGGAACTTATTATAGCATAGAGCAAGAAAAAATCGAAGATTGTGTGTAGTAGTACCCATTTATGAATGAAAACGCAGCTATTTTGCAGCATCAAGTCCATCAAGCTAGACGGGCAAGTCATTGCTTGGGAAACTGACGGAAAATGTCTGGTACACACACTAAATTTCTTTGGAACAAACACGAAAAAAGCCCTGATCGTGTGCAGAGTCACGAATAGGGGTTGTAGCCCAATTATCAGACCAATCATCACATATGGGGCAGTGGTTTGGGGTACTAGAACTAGTTTGATTGCACAACAGCTGCACTATCGACATAGTACTGGAAAGCGTAGTAGAGAAAACATCATTTAAAATGTTCAGAGACGGAGTTACCAAAGAAAAATCTTTCTTAAAAAAAGCCAAACCTGTGGGATCAAAAAAACATACGAGAATGAACAGAAATGCAATCCAATGATACATGGATCGCCCCAAAACAGCAGATGAAATTAGACTAGGAGGATACGGGACTGGACAACACACCAAGCATTTTTCAAGAAAAAATATATGCAATTGAAAAATGTGCCCAGTTCAATCTGAAGAGGAATTATCGCAAGTAGGAGATCATCATTCTGATCGATAGCCTAGCAGTTATTAGAGCTATGAAATTCCAATCTCATAAAATCCAAAATAGCTTAGGCAAGAAAAAGAAAAAGTTGCAATGGTTTCCCGGAGACACCGGGCAGACAAAGACTCTCCTAGAAAACTGTAACCAGAGAAGAATCTTCTGGATCTAACAGGAGTCCTGTCCGGGTACTGACGCTAGACTTCATCATTGTTCAGATTCTCTCGAAGTGTGAGATACTACGGAGGAATTTGCAGACTTGTTATGAAAGAAAACTATTTTCAACTGTGGACTACGACGATTATAAAAATATCTTTTTACGTGTACGAAAATTGACTGCATACAACCCTGGTTCTCAACTAATTGTCTCGGTTGAAAGATCATAATCCCCACATATAATGGCCAGTTTTGAACTTATCAAATCTACCATCATGGCTGCCATTTATGTACATAACTGAGAAACCCTTGTTAGCTGTCTATTATCTAATAAAATTGCGACACTCTATCCCTCCAAAATTAACAAATTTCAACCCTCATAATGTGCCATTTCTACTGAGACGTATAGAACCATTAACTATAATGTTATTAGTCTACTGTTATATATTCTTAGGTTAATTTCCCATTTTGGTCACCTGAATGCAAGTATACCATCTTATTAATATTATATTTGCACAACAAAGCCTGAGGAATCCAAATCAGCTATATTAAAATTCAAAAAAAACAAATTTAGTATGTTAATTAGAGTGGAAAGGCTTTTTTAGTAGAAAAAAAATTTCAGGATGCAATTCAACTGGATTGTAAAAAAAAGTGAATATTACAGAATAGAAAGATACACTGGTACCAAAAACAATTAGTACTGTGCAAATGTATGAAGAATATCATACAATCAAACTGATACAGATCCATAAATGAAATAAAAGACCGATCGAGAGAGAATTTGATGAATGATTTAAGAGAAAACCAGAAGAAGGTTATTAGAAATTAATGAAAGAAGCTTGAATTGACTAACGTTTCCTAATGGTAAAAGTTGATATAAAAATGTATAATTCGAATATCAAGGATTATAAAGTCACGGAAATAAAATCAGAAAATATTTAAAACTGCAATAACAAAACCATATTACTATAATTAAGTTAGGAGTGACGCCATCAATTATGAATATTTATGCTGCGCACGTTTGTATAAATTAATCGAAAAAATAGTTATAATTTGAATATGTTAATAGTTATAATTTGAATAGGATTAGAATTATTCTTTTTACCCCTTTAACTTGGCCTTTGTGTAGATTGCGCGGTTATCGAATATTCGGTAGTATTCAAATATTCTGGAACGTCCACATTTCAAGTATAAATTTATGAATATCAATCATTCTATAATTTCCTAGACCTTTCATATATTTTTTTATTCTTTCAAATATTCTTGATTTTATGGCTCTTCTGCGTTACAATTAGTTTCTGTTATAATTTTCCAAGGACAAATGAAAATTTGACGTTTCGACTTCTTTAATTATATTTTGATAAGGACTAAAAGAAGTCGAATGTCAAATTTTCATCTGTCTTTGAAAAACTATATATAACTTAATTCGTGCGGTTTGATTGTTCCAATATTCCGAACCTTCGTTGGAGAGACACTGTTATTGTACGCCTTTTCAGTATGTCATTCAATTCAATTTTTTTTTTTTCACTCAAATATGTCGAACTTAATTCCTGAAAAAGTGTTTTTGCGGAGAGTTCTTCATTATTTTAATATGAAGAAAAATGCTGCCGAAAGTCATCGTATTTTGGAGGAAATTTATGGCGAACATATATTCAAAAGCAAGGAAATTGGGTTCCACATGAATTCCAGCAGAGACGTCGAAAGGCGGTTTTGCATGTCCGAAATGCTGCTGGAACGCCACAGAAGTCATTTTTGCATCGGATTGTTACTGTTGATGAAAAATGGATCCCTTACAACAGCCCCAAACGCAAAAAATCATATGTGAAATCCGGCCAACCAACGAATTCAACGGTAAAGCCAAATATCTATGGCGCGAAGGTAATGCTCTCTATTTGGTGGGATCAGAAGGCTGTGCTGTATTATGAACTGATAAATTCGGGTAAAACCATCAATGGAGAACGCTATCGAACACAATTAATCCGTTTGAAGAGAGCAGCAACCGAAAAACGCCCGGAATATGCGACCAGACACGGTGCAATAATTTTCCATCATGACAACGCTCCGCCCCACGTTACTATTTCGGTTAAGAACTATTTGGAAAACAGTTGCTTATACGTCTTATAGCCCAGACCTTGCCCCTTCTGACTACCATTTGTTCCGGTCGAACGCCCTCACTGGAAAACGGTTTACATCAGAGCAAAATATCAACAATTGGCTTTATTCATTCTTGGCTACCAAGCCGGCGCAGTTCTTTTAGGGTGGTATCCACAAATTGTCAGAAAGATGGGAAAAGGTCATAGCTTCGGATGACCAAAACTTTGAATAATACTATACTAAACGTTCAAATTTTGAAAAATAAACAGCACGAATTAAGTTATAGACCACAATAAAAGAACTTAATTTTTAATTTTATAGCAGAATAGACTTAATTTAGGATACTGTATAACGCTGCATTTAACTAAATTACGTTGTGTTCTAATAGCCTGTATAGTGTGTGTAGAATTATTTTTTACATCTGTGTCGAAAATTTACGACATCAATCGTTTGTGCGCCACCAAGAAAATCCTGGGTTCAACATATGTAACATGTGTGAGACTATTATTGGTTGGGCTAAACAAGAATCTAGACATTTGCCTTTTGGTATATGTACCAATGATTTGGACGGAACCAAAAGATTATTCTTTTTAAACAAAAAAAAAGCATCACAACCAAGTCCAAACACACTGTCCAGTCCCCAAAGTTGTCATCAGTGAACAGTGGCCGAACTCCGTGTGCCAAAGCCCCTCCAAATCAAGCAGAATTTGTTTAAATTACAAAAGATTTAGTACGCGATTTGAATTTATCTAAAAAACAAACTGACCTATTGGGGTCTATATTAAACGAAAGTTTCTTATTTTCGGCATCTTCACGAACCGTACTTTTCTAAAAAAGGTTACTTAGTTCATTGTAATAACATTACTGTAATGACGACTTGATTGAATTTTGAATTTGATCAAAGTCACTGTTCATTATTGATGCTTGAAAACGAAAACAAATGTCCTTCAGTGACGGTTGCCCAAGGTTCTGATATGTAAGAGAACATAAAGTTCCTTCTTGAACAAATTAAATAAAGTGAACCGTGTTCGGAAAATTTGTGGAGATTTAAATCTCATTGCTCTTTTACTTGGTTACATAAAATATTTCATTTGGGAATGGGACAGCGGAGACAGAAAAAGTCACTACATAAAGAAAGTATGGCCCAAGCGTGGATCACTTCCTCCAGGGCGGACGAATGTTAAAGATGGTTCTTTAGTGAGCCTACATACTTTTACATACATACAGTTCAAAAACCTTACAGAATGACACTGCTGGAGACAAGTAGTATGATATTAATGTAACCATGTAGATGAATAATAGAAATATACAGAATTAAAAAAGTTAAGTAGAAACAATGCACCTAATCTTATGATTTACTTTTATAAGTATTTCCAATGGGTTCTAGCTATCATTTTTCAAACTTGATTGTCGAGAACTTCCAGCATTTCGTTGTTTATATGGTTATAGAGTCGTTCATCAAACTTTTTTATCTCTTCTTGAACTGTTTTTATATGGAGTCCTTCTTGTGGACATACCAAGGGTCGTTAACTATACTCCTTAGTATTCGCTTTTGCAGTCTTTGTCGGCAAGCATAGTCACATAGTACACCCCCTTAGTTATAAACTATACCAGTTTGATCATCTGTTTGTACTTATACTAGGAACTTTTTTTTAAATAATAATTTACGAGCTTCGTCCCACTAACCAATATAGTTTCAGTTCCTCTATTTTTTTTTTATGTGTTCCTGTCACTTGACTTTGCTATCCAGAAAACATTCTACATATTTGACAGTTTTCTTGTATGTATTTTATATAACTGGGAGATTTATCTTTTTGAATGTTAAGTTTATACGAGTAAAAAATATATTATCCTATTTAAAAGGATGTATTCAAATTTGTCACGAAAATGTTATGACAATCTCGACAAGGGACAGCTTGAGCAATTCGATTCATGTTTTGAGGTGTTTTTAGTCATGATAAGTAGGTTAACAATTTGCCCCTCCAAGAGTGAAGTGCATAGTACCATCCCGAAGAAAAGAAAATGGTAGCGGGATACATCACCTAAACTCATGGAAGTAACAGGGAAAGCGAACATTAAAGAAGAGTGTAAGAGTGGATGGAAGCTCTTCTCGAAATTAATTGTTGAGGGATGAATGTTGGAAGAGCAGGTGTGTATGAAAAGCATCGAATGAATCATATAGAAACAACTGAAAAAATTCTGATAGAATGATTACTATGAATATTGTTTTCCAGACTGAAGTATTACAATGTTTATACGGTTTCATCCCCATATATTGAGGTTTGGATTTTCTCAATTCTTTGTGTGTGAATATTAAGGAGGAGTTTAAATTTCGCACGAATATTCGGTTAGCGCCATAGACAAACCTAAGACTTCACTTCGATGCCAGGGAACGTCCATTTTTGTAGTGGTTGACAGTTTATAACCTCATAATCACAAATTTTTTAATATTTTCAAGGAAATAGGGAGAACGTTTGTTTTCACAAACTACTTCTAGATGTACATGTGTTTAGATATTTGAAAAAATGGGTTTTAAAAGGCGCACGTCCCGTAAATGTTCAATCTCGAAGGAATAATTCTTGTATGTTAAAAAGATGTAATTTTTTTTCTAATAAGCTGTCATTGGTGAGGTAGAAATACGAATGATGATTGAACAAAGCGTTAGAAACGTTTTCCCGGGGTTAGGTACTTGATACCGAAGAAACAGCAGGTAGAAAATTTTCAAACCCGGCCATATGCTCAGGAAGTAATAAACGTAATATTTCATTCTCTTTTGTCGTGCTCATTTTGTTAAATATTAATAAATGACAAAGGAAATCTTGATAGTGTCGTTACGTAGTTAACTAGTTTATTATTAATTGCGTGTAATCTTAATTTAAAATCTGTGATTTCTAACACGCATAATCCCTTTATATTATATTCATACCGTACTCAAAACGGATACCTACCTAAACCTGACCATCTTTCACCTCTGGATTAAACATTCATGTATTTCAACATATAGGGCGAACAACATTACTGAATTACATTTTATATGAAGATTTGTTCATGAATATCAAACTGTTTAGTGTTTTAAAAAATATAAGGGCGCATTTTTAAACATTCTTCTGTTTCAGATCACTAATAAAATAAATTTACTGTTCGAGTCATTAATCTCCTATTCAAACTAAAATATCAGGTATTAAGGATACAATTATGCACATACATACACGCTTGCACGTTCCGAACCTTTTGGTTATTTATTGAGAAATAATTATAACGACACGAGAATATTTTTTTCACAGTAACAAGAAAATTAAATGAAGTCGGTGGAAAAGAAGGTATCTAAAGAAATAAGAAAACATGAAACATAATTGACGATAATTATTTTCTGGTTTTGAATAACTAAGATATCTAATGATGACAACTTTACAATTAATTAAAAGTATCAGATTTTTATAATTTAGTTGGAAGAAAAACTTACTAAGCGTGGGAGAATCTACCATATGTTCTCATGCCTTTCGACCACTAAATATTCCAGAATTATTGAACATTGTGAAAAAAACGTGATTTGTATTGTCCACCACTACAGACAAAAAGACGGTTGTGTTCATATGAATGTCCTGATAGTCCCATAGTTCCTTGATCCTAAAAAATATGAAAATCTCTATCAATCTAATTCAGTCAGTGTGTCACCATCGTGTTTCCAATTCATTTCGAAACAATTACAATAAACTGGAAGATCCCGTTATCCCATTGAATTAAGAAAACGGGTTCTAAAGTGCCACAAATACCTTTTAAGTCCACTGTTTAACTCACCATTATCAGTATTCTTTACCAAATACACGCGCTCATATGATTCTCGTAATAGTTTCATAGCTTACTGAAGAGGTTCTCTTTGATCCTAAAAATTATAAGAATCTTGTTTTATTTATTTCAGAGGTGATTTTAAAGAAAGTGTCACCATTCTATATTCAGTTTATTTCGAAAAAGTTACAATAAACTGGAAGATTAGAAGGATTTAATTATATATGGCAGCTGCTCTCCCGTTATCCCATTGAATTCAAAAAACGGGTTCGAAAGTGCCAAAGATTCATTGAAAGTTAATTGATTAACTCACCATCATCTACAGCCGTAACTGGTTAGTCCAGTTGTGTCCTAATAGTTCCATAGCTTCTGTAAGAGGTTCTTTTTGATCCTGAAAATTGTGAAAATCTCCTTTTATCGAAACTAAAGATGGTTTTAAAGAAAGTGTCACCATCCTGTATCCAATTTACTTCGAAACAATAAACTGGAAGATGGAAAGGATTCAATTATATATGGCAACTGCTTTCCAGTTACCTCATGGAATTAAGAAAACGGGTTCACCATTGCCAGGTATATATGAAATTTAATTGTTCATCTCACCATTATCTGTATTCGTACCAAATAATTCGGTTGTGCTCATATAATTATCCTAATAGTTCCATAGATTCTGGAAGTGGTTGTCTTTGATCCTAAAAATGATAAAAATCTTGATTTATCTAATTTAGAGATGATTTCAAAGAAAGTGTCACCATTCTAAATTCAGTTTATTAAAGAGGTTCTTTTTGATGCTGAAAATTATGAAAATCTTTTTTTATCGAAACTAAAGGTGATTTCAAAGAAAGTGTCACCAATCTATATTCAGTTTATTTTGAAACAGTTACAATAAACTGGAAGATTAGAAGGATTTGATTATTTATGGCAGCTGCTCTCCCGTTATCCCATTGAATTCAGAAAACGGGTTCGAAAGTGCCAGAGATTCATTGAAAGTTAATTGTTCAACTCACCATCATCTACAGCCGGAACTGGTGAGTCTAGTTGTGTCCTAATAGTTCCATAGCTTCTGGAAGAGGTTCTTTTTGATCCTGAAATTTATGAAAATCTCCTTTTATCGAAACTAAAGATGGTTTTAAAGAAAGTGTCACCATCCTGTATCCAATTTACTTCGAAACAATTACAATAAACTGGAAGATGGAAAGGATTCAATTATATATGGCAACTGCTTTCCAGTTATCGCATGGAATTAAGAAAACGGGTTCACCATTGCCAGGTATACATGGAAATTTAATTGTTCAACTCACCATTATCTGTATTCGTAAACAAATAATTCGGTTGTGCTCATATAATTGTCTTTATAGTTTCATAGCTTCTTGAAGAGGTTGTCTTTGATTCTAAAAACGTTGAAAATATTGATTCATCTAATTCAGTCGTAATTTCAAGGAAAGGGTCACCATCCTGTTTCCAATTCATTTCGAAACAATAACAATAAACTGGAAGATGAGAAGGATTTAATTATATATGGCAGCTGCTCTCCCGTTATCCCATTGAATTTAGGAATCGAGTTCAAAAATGCCAGAGATGCGTTAAAAATTAATTGTTGAAAAACATCTTCGATGTATTCGCATCAAGAAGCTGAATTTTTGTAGATTTTATCCGAAATTCTCAAATATTTTCAACATTCTAAAGTACATAATGATCCAATTGGATCAGACAAAAATCGTATATATTTATTTAACATTTAAAAATAGTACGCCAATGGGTTTTTTTATATATGCAGTAAACAACTGGTAATAAGTGTGAAAGAAAAAACTACCATTTGTCATTATATACAAAACATAAAATTAATATTGCGCAATCAGATGGGAATCCTATTTAAAAATTACGTCTAATTGTAGCAGGCTGTGAAAAATGATACCGTTGCGCATCAAAGTTTTATTGTTATTGGCCATTGTTTTGGGGACGTACACGGTCAACTCCGTGTGCGTACAGTAATATTATTTATATTCTGTCTCAGATCACAATACGCAATTTAGTAGAAAAAAAATCCCACACAATGACTACGACTAACTATAGAACTATCTATTTGTCTATAATTTTTTTATTATACAGTAAATTTATATACAAAGTTATGAATATCATTCCCAAACCGTTGAAATACGAGGGTGACCCTTTATTGTTAAAAAAATATAATATGATCTTTTAGTTTATACACTTGTCCAGTGAAGCAATAATCCTCAAAGTAGACTCTACAATCACCTTTTCATTTTTGTTATGTTTGGGTTTAGAACCGTGATTTCCAAAGTCGTCCAGGTGGACCTAATCTTCACTTTTTTTCGAGGATTCATCGAATCCAACAAAAGTGGTCTATGAAACAACAAAGCTGGAAACGATGATTTAGAGAGTAGACAGAGAAAGCTAGATCAGATTAATACCGAGTCGTCACGACCCTATGAAGGACCCAAGAAGCCAAATCAACAAAGTAACTGCCATATAGGGCTGCTTAAGATAGATAATATGCACGAACGAATACATACGAAAGGATAGCAAGGCTAGGATCTATAAGACTTGTATCAGGCCAATCATGACATGCGGAATATAGAAACAAAACGAAAACCATGCTCCGGGTAGCCGAAATGAAAACGCTCAGGACTATAGTGGGAAAAACAAGACTATAACACTGACATCAGGGAACAATGTGGGGTGCAAGACATCGTAAGATGGGGGAGACAAAGAAAAAGATACTGGTACGGCCACGTGAGAAGAATGGAAGAGAGTAGACTGCCACACATCGTACTCGAAGGAAAAGATAACCGGGACGACCACCTAAGAGATAGATAGACAGCTGGCAGTTCACCTCCCATGAACTGATACAGAGGAACATGAAAAACCAACAGATCATGAGATCTTTAAAATGATTAAGAAGAAGAAGAAGATTAATATAGCCAAAACCCTTGCTTGCCAGAGCAAGACCAGTCTCGCTCATACAACTCACGTTTCTCCAATGCAGTCCTTCGTTTTAACTGTATCTTTGTTTCTGGGATATAATAGTGTAGCCTAGTTTCATCTCCTATGACATAATGACTGTTTACGTTTGAATATTTATTGCAAGCGAGCTTTCGATCAGTATAACGTATCCAGATTATAGATAGCTTATTACAGAAACAATAAGAGGACACTATGGGAACAGTCGAAATGAAAAATACTAAGAAGTATACAAGGCGAAACACTACACGACAGAATACAGAATGAAGATATTAAACAGCAAAGTGGGTGAGACAGAGAGAAAAATTCTTGAACGAACATATTAAAAGAATGGAAGACAGATTTGAGAACGCAAAAACAAACAATCTCTGGATACGCTTAAATAACAAGATATATGTAATAAGCCCACAACAAACTAAGAATGATAAAATGTCACGTAACTGTACACTAAATGAAATATTTCAGTTTCTATTTATTAATTAAAATAGTGTGTTACTGTCCTGTGCTGTTGATTGATCAGTGACCGTTGTACCGACCGTTTCATTGTTATGATCTTAGTAGAAAAATCAATCATACGTATTGGATTGGATATAAGTAGAGAATGTCTACCACTTGATTGTGTGTGTATCATCGTAGCGGTGTAGAGTCCATGAAAGTTGCAGTGAATGTCGTGACCGGCGTCCATCAGATAGGGCCTACTCATCCATCAAACGCTGGGTGTGAAAACCTGATGAACAAGATAACGAAAACACTTTGTAATAACCTTTGTCTAAGAGACCTTTTACATGGGTTTGCAACAAAAAAGTCATTTATCTAAAATAAGGGTTGTTGTTGCATATAATAAGCCCTATCTGATTTTCGGGACAATAAACAGTGCCATTTAATGTTCGTTTTGTGGCGTTCGGGCTCGGAATATTGCCCGACGGAAACGAACGATGTTAATTGGTATTTGATTGATGGGTATTTCACATGATTAATATACACCGATATTTTTAATTTTAATCCTAGTTATAAATAGTCCAATTAATAAATAAAATTAAAGCTTAGGGTCGGCTAAATTTGACGCGCAATGTGGTAGCAACAGCAAATACTTTCCTTAAGCAGTATATTACAAAATTCAGTCGATTGAGATGGAGTCAATACATAGATATTAATATCTACAATAAAATCATTCTTTTCTGATTACGAGGATTCGATTAAGTCTCAAAATCTTTATCTTGTAAGTAAAACTTCATGGTTAGAAAACAGGAGAACATCGCTAGTGATCGGATCTGGTAAATACGATGGGCGGTCAACCATTTCGAAGTGCAATTTGTGAAATGTAATCACTTTCTTTAGATATGACAGCTCTTCTACCTTATTAATCAATGATGCGTAATAATCTTCTATAATTATTTGATCATTCCATAGATTGTCGATGAACGCAATCCCATAACTATCCCCAAAACGGTCGCAATGACTTTTAAGGCCGATGAAACTGTTTTGCCTTTTTCGTAGCAGGTTCACCTCTTGCAAATTACTCTCTTGACTTTTTTTCCCTTCAATCAGTCATGATGTCCAGTCCAGTACTATTTAGTGAACTTTCTCGCTGGTAAACGCAGTTTGTGGCCGTCATGAAACATTCATTGGGACAGCTTTAGATATAGCGTATACCACTGAAACGAGACCAGTTACAGCAAAGACCAGAAGTCTTCTGGCAACAGCAGAGTGATAAGGAGAGTCACTGGAAATATATTGTTGGGCAGGGGGCGAAATAAGAAAATTTCAGATATTCATAAGGCGTCAACCTTAACTAACTTAAAAGAATGAAGAAAAAGAAGTAACTTCAGATTATTTCATACCAGCTATTTTCCCCATTTTCAGAATAATCTTCACAACGACTCATTTATACGATAGTCAAATAGACACTAAAGGTACAAAATGACTGAAATTTCGTAAGAATTTCTCAACGGATGATAAAATATATTTCCAAAGTTCTAATGATAAGTGCTGTCATTCTCACCCTTTCTAGACCACCAGCTTATATGACTGGAGTTGGGGATACTAAGCTGGAATTTCTGGAACCGTTGATGATATTCATACTGAATATTCTTGTAACTCCTGTGAAGGTGGAATTTTCCAAACAAGAAATGGTAATATGTGAAAGATTTGATATTTTCGTATATTTACTTGAGAAATAGAAACTTTAATATATTTCTTAGATATTTTGGAATTCTGCTTGGACCAATTCGGGATGACGGAATAAATAGTAGTGGAAGACCTACTACAGTTATGTTAAAAGCCTTCAGAATAATTTAAGAAGAATAATGTGAATAGAATTGTGATTTTAGATTGTCAAATTCATACTTGAATCAGAATTATAAATCTGACAATCTTCTTTGCATGCTTACTCATTCTAACACAACGCACGTGGTGAACTTAACGTTGTTTATTGTATGTAGTTCTTAAGTTTTTTTTAATTGGGCATAATTAATATATGTTTTTCGTTCCTCAAATACCGTATAATTTAAAAAGATTTGTATAAAATTATTAAGCAAACGTTGCGTGTTATGACCCAATCAACGTTTGTCGCCGTCGGTAACTTAGTTTTAAGTTTTCAGTTAGTGTCAAAAATGCATGCACGTCCGCGGCGTTTGTAAATAATCATGTTATTACCTTTAAATTTTGCGCCTCCAGCAAAAAAAATCGAATCTAGAGCATAATGTACGATACTTGATACAATTTTTTGAAATAATGAGTCTTTTAACTCTTGAAAATCTAATATTTTGACCTCTTATTTACTAATCTTTTCATATGTTGAGAAGCAGACACTAAAATTCAGAAATAGCAGCACATAAGACTAGGAAAAGAACTACTGGAGGAATGCCATAATGAGGAGTGATGTTTAGGAAAAAAAGGAATCCAACCGAAGGTAATATAATGATTGTATATAGCAAACATGATCTACGGTTTAATAGTGTAGTAGGAATTTATGCACAAAGAAACAAACAAAAAGAATCTCACGAAAAAGTGGAGGATATTGGCACTGGGTATCACTGGAGACAAGTACTGCGCATAGAAGACATTATAGAACCGTTCATGAAAGGTGTAGCATCAATAGGCGCTCTCCGGTTGAACGAGAATAACCTTTGGAAGCAAAAAATTACGGACATATAATTATTCTGAAGGAAATTAACTCAACACAACGACTATATGATCACAAAAACGAACAAGGAAATGTTAAAGCCCCAATACCCACAGATAATTCTGCAACAAAATATGGAACAAATGCCAATGCAACGATCTACGCAATAGAGAAGGCTGTCGGACTAATAAGAGAAACTGGTGGATCAAACAGAAACAACAATTTACTATAAAGATTACAATTTACAGCCTTAAAGATGATGGCATCAAAAACTTTAAAATCAAAAGTGGTAATGAGCTGACGCGAAGCATTCTGCTGGATTCGTGACACTGGGCCTCTACTGGGTACTTGGAGACTACGAAGTGGATAGAAGAGGTGGGACGAGGAGAGAGAACGACGAATATATAGTAACAGTGCTACTAGAGGTGGATTGAATGAAAGTTACTATTGACACAGAAATCGGTGTCAAAAATCAGAATATGTGATCAAGCACAAATGATTGTACAATATCCAGAACAACTTGGCTAAAAATCAATGAAGATAATAAGATTCACGAAACACTTAATCCAGAAGACCATTGGAGAGATAATTGGACAATGTACCGTTGGCACAAAACTTCAGAAATGGGGGATGACAACAAACAACTATTGCAAAAATGTAACGTACAAGAGACGATCCACCATCTACTGTGTGGATGTACCTTGAAAGGAGAAACGACGTCGAATGCTAGGGGACGATACAATAGATTGCCCAGAAAAAATTGCAGCTGTGGTTGACCAGTCGACTACTTTTCTAAATAGTGAAAAATAAACAGTAAGATAATGGATCTCAAGCATTAGAGTGAACCACGACAAATGTAGATCGAGGTTGCTTGTACTAGCCTAAAGTAATCGAATCATCACAAATATTCATTTTAAAAATGTCATTTGTCATTAACACCGTTTCAATTATCCATTAAATTTATTGTATGAATGATAGTAATTGTAAAATATTTTCTAGATCATTTTAACGTTATCGATTTTATGTACCTATGTAACTATCAACGTCTATTTTCTTGTCTGCATGTTAGAATGTATTTTTTTTTCCTTCAGAAAGTAATTATCTCTCAGAAATGTGTGTAAATGCCCTGGTACGCGCTATTCAAACACGGCCAGCGATCTTTCGTGAGATTTCCATTTATAGAACATTATACACAGATTGTGCAGGCGTTGCCATACCGGCATTCATTCACTCCACATATAATAATAACAAATACGTGAAAATACCTTAAAGAAGATTATGAAACCAAAAATTATTTGACAGACATTATACTTGACATAGCAAACATGAAGAAAAGTGAAAGAAAGAACTTCATTATTATGAAATGTAAGATATAAACCCTTACTAATTGTGTTTTGCTCCTTTTATACTCAAAAAAATTGTAAATGTGGTATCAAATACATAAAAACTTGATGCAGTTTGCAGTAAAACATTCAACGTCCCAACTATTTAAACAAAATATTAACTGGACTGCATCGCCCTCTCCACCCATTCCTTAACTGTTAAATGTTGCAAGTATGTAATAAAAAAAATTCTAGGATAAATTGGCAACAATGTATTGTTTCGGACATTCAGTGTTTTGATCAGAGACACGAAATTGCGGCTTCCTGAGGTGTGCATGTAAAGTGTCTACAACAATGCCATCTGCATAGCTTTCCGTTTCCGGTAGGTCGAGCTCGAAGTGTGGCATGCAATCGGAACTGGGCCTCTCTCAATCAAACTTATCGTCCTCGATGAAAATAACCTCTAGCGACTCGTCCTTAAAGGTTATGGATAACCAATTCTATTGTTTCGCCGAGTAATATTTATTTTCGATAAGATCAACGAGTACAAATCGACACCTTGACAACCTGCAATTAACTCTATAATGTTCTGTATTCTTTCAAAATGCGTAGATAACCTAATAGATAAAAACCTACTAAATATTGGGGATATACGGCGGTGTATGATGGATGTTCTTAAGCTTACGAATCAACACTAGCTATTTATCGGGTAGATCAGAACGGAATTACTTGCGCCTTAAAAGCGAACATAGTCAAAAGCCCTTCATTATATTGAAAATTCTTTGTTATGGAATATAGCTGGAAAAATAACATTAATAAAATATTTATCCAAACATTACATTATGCAACTATTAAATGTTTTTTGCCTTGAAAATTGTTATAAAAATAGTTACAGATTTATGATCAATTCAAAATAGAAAAAAAATTAAACCCAAACGATTAATAGAGTAAATTGAGTATATATAGTAAACATTGATTTTAAATAGAGCCAGCCTGTAGTCGATTAAATTGCACCGCTCGATAAACGAATGGACTATAACAAATTGCTTGAAGTTTCAGTATTCCAAAAGTACCTTTTTCTTAAAGACTTTCAAAATTGTCATAATTATATGTAAAGTTTCTGAAACATTGGTCTCACATAAATTTGACAATTTGTAATGCTGCAGAGCTGACTGCGGAATCGAAGCTGATATTGGAATGATATAATCTGACACTGTGAGAAGACACAAACAAATTGCTAAATCATATGGCTACAGACAATCAAGAACCAATACTTCATATTCGGCGTAAAAATTCTGCAACTACGTAGAGAGAAACCAAAAGCTGATAGGTCTAATCATAGAACAAGCTACAATCGGTTATCACAGTTACATTACAGAAAGAGTCATTTATATTAACCACCGTTTCTGTGGAATAGAAGACTGTCAAGCTATTATTAACCCACCAAGAAAAAACTTAGAATTTGACTCAGTGGAAGAGCGTATCGAGTCACCTAAACCCGGAGGATTAGTGCAAAAAGGCAACTGGAACTAACAGGACTCAATTCTTGGTAAAATGTTTAGAATTCTAAAAAAAACCTTAGCATTAAACAATATCAATAAATGAATGATTACATACAGAAATAGAGATTTGAAAAATGAGAACATTATGAAATTTATGTTGAATAGTGACATTTTACGAAGATATGCACAATAATAGTAGCGAATTCATTTGAGTCTAAATAAGTACATCAATCACCAGAATAAAAATTTAAGACCACCACCTTTGAACAAACAGTCTGACATCCTACATACAAACTGTTTCTAATAATATAGTATAGATTGATATTCGCATTTCTGGGATGAAAATATTTAAAAAGTTTTGTGACAGCAAAATGAAAAGAAACTAGGGAGCCGACGCCCATTAAGTTTCAATATTGATCTAATGGAGGTAGAGAATGAAAAAGGTACACAATCCAACCGTAGCAGTGACACTTGCGTGACAATTGTGACAATAGCTTCATGAACAATTGAAGGTGAGACGTCTCTCATTGGCTGTGGAGATACGTGACAATAGCTACCAATAGGACGACAACGACACCCGCAGTTCTTGCTATTGGTGTCTCCAACGAAAAGATAAAAATTATGACGGCCTAGATATTTATATAGAATTGTTGTTTACCTCACTTAGATTTATTTTTGATCAATAGACAGGGTTGTATTTAACATATTTTAATGATATAAATTATAATTTTTTTATTAGTGAGTTGGAACTATAATTTATGTAATTCAATATGTTGTACGATAAACAGTGTTTGAATCCAAATACCATCACCAATTCCATCTTATGATATAGTTGTTGCTATTAGGTTATGTGTTGTGATTTGTATTCGATGAAAATTAATGGAGTACGTAAGATGGGGAATTGGAAAAAGATTGAGGAAGATAAGACAACCCAGCTGGCCGAAATAACAGTTGGGCAACACGTATCTTCCCCAAACTCAATCAAAAGGAATTGTGCATATCTCCGCTACATCCTAGTTCGAAAAAAATGTCTCATCAAGAATCAAAGCTATATAAACTTCAAAATTTTGTTGCATTATCTGCTGATAGAGATATGACAGTCTCTAGTCAAAATAACAGTGACGTTGTACATATCCAACCTAACCTAAATTTGAATCCTATTAAGGACGGATCGGAAGCTCGGATTCTGTATCTGCTGGTGTTGCATAATGTATTTCAATAAATTAATGTATCGGACGAAAAATTAGGAGAATACAGTCACGCCTCAGTAAAAAAAGTGTGTCCTATTTTAGGGAATACTCACACTGTCTGCTGTTGTTGGTTACAGTACATTCGAAAAAATTGTAATTTTTTCAAGGATATAAACGAGAACAACTTCTATATTTTGCACTAATTGCATTACCTACTGATCATGGATGATAATTATGATAGAGAAGTTATGATTGTTCACAAAACATCCGATGATATGTTTCAAACAGGACGGAGAAGATATGGGCAGCGTCACTAGTCCAAATGATAATGATGCTGCACATATCCTCCCCAACCTAACTTTGAATCCTTTGAAGACCATAACATCTTATATCTTGAGTCACTATTGGTATTGGGAAATGTTTTATGAATGTTTATCTAAAAAAAATACCTGTAATACAACAGATAGGGAATTGAATAAAGATTAAGAAGGATACGGCCGTCCAACTAGCGAGATAACAGTTGGACAACACATATCCCCCTAAACCTCAATCCAAAAAAATTTACTTGCTTTAAATAATAAAACGGCTTATTTTATAAAATACTTACACTGTCTGCTATTACATACAACATAAATTCTTGCGGTGCCTACATCAGGTAGTGTGCTTCGAATGGGATGAAGACGTTATGGTAATCTCACTGGTTATAATATCAGTGAAACTACACATAGCGTCCACAACCCTAATTCGAAAAAATTGGGTTTCCAGCAACGATCTAAACAAGGACAGCTTCTAATTGCTGTATTGGCTGCTGGTGGATGATAAACATGATGATGAAGATATGATTTTTTACCAAGTGCTACTACAATCAAAACATTCGACGATATGTTTCAAACATGACTGAGAAGATATGGCAGCATCACTAGTCCAAATAATAGGGATGCTGCGCATATCCTCTCCAGCATAAATTTGAATCCTATTTCTTCTTCTATTGGTGTTGGGAAATGAATTTTTATTAAATACAAATACATGCAATACATCAGATAGGAAATTGAACAAGGGTTGAGGGGGATACGGCCGTCTAGCTAGCTGAAATAACAATAAAATTACTTGCTTTAAACAATAAAATGCCTTATTTTATAAAATACTTACACTGCATTCTGCTATCAGTTGTGTTTATGGCCAATGGATTTGAAGGCAACATTACTGCTTCCAGTACCTACATCATGTGATGTGTTTCGAATAGGATGAAAAAGATATGGTAATAACACTAGTTATAATATCAGTGACACTACACATATGTTACAAAACCCTAATACAAAAAAATTATGTCCTTAAGAAGATTCAAAACCAGTACAGCGGCTATATTCAACTCCAATTGTATGCAGTACAGGGAATTCGAAAAAGATTAAGGATACGGCATCCCAACTAGCTGAAATAATAGTTGAGTAGCTCGTATTCTCCTAAACCTCAATTCGAAAAATGTGTTCTAGAATAATGTTACTATTTATGAATTTATTAATAAAAACAATATTTGAAAGTTTGCTGCTGTTTGACGATGTAACAATGATGCTGCGCATATCCTCTTCAGCCTAATTTTGAATCCTATGAGACTAGAATGTTCATTTTCAATGAAAATGCATGTGCATTGGATCAAGACTAAGGAGGATACGGCATTCCAACTAGCAGAAATAACAGTTGGGGAACACGTATCCTCCCTAACCTCAATCCAAAAAAATATCTTGTAATAAAACATCACTATACTTGCACTGTCTGCTGCTTTTAGTTTTTTGTTTTTGGATAATGTGAAAAATTATGATTTTTTATTAAACGTAATTACTTGGAGTATATTGAATGGTATTTTTTGAATGAAACAAGATGTGATAGTATCATTGGTTATAATGTCAGTGGTACGTGACTAATCAAAATAACAGTGACGCAGAACATATCCTCGCCAACCTAAATTTGAATCATATTCAGATCATAAATGCCCCTATTTCGACCTCCATTGCTTCATCGGCTGCTTTTGGATTATATGAAAATCGAGACTACATTAAGAATAACTTATGAAGTGTTTCAAACAGAGTGGCGAAGAAATGGCAACATAACTAATCAAAATAACAGTGATGCTACACATATCCTCGCCAACCTAAATTTGAATCAAATTCAGACCAAGAATACCCCTATTTCGACCTCCATTGCTTCATCGGCTACTTTTGAATGATATGGAAATCAAGACTGCATTCAGAATTTCATATGAAGTGTTTCAAACAGAGTGGCGAAGATATGGCAAAATGACTGATCGAAATAACAGTGATGCTGCGCATATCCTCGCCAACCTAAATTTGAATTAAATTCTGACCAGAAATGCCCCTATTTCGCCCTGTATTGCTTCATCTGCTGCTTTTGGAAGATATGCAAATCGAGACTACATTAAGAATAACTTTTGAAGTATTTCAAACAGAGTGGCGAAGAAATAGCAACATAACTTATCAAAATAACAGTGATGCTACACATATCCTCGCCAACCTAAATTTGAATTAAATTCTGACCAGAAATGCCCCTATTTCGCCCTGTATTGCTTCATCTGCTGCTTTTGGAAGATATGAAAATCGAGACTACATTAAGAATAACTTATGAAGTGTTTCAAACAGAGTGGCGAAGAAATGGCAACATAACTAATCAAAATAACAGTGATGCTACACATATCCTCGCCAACCTAAATTTGAATCAAATTCAGACCAAGAATACCCCTATTTCGACCTCCATTGCTTCATCGGCTACTTTTGAATGATATGGAAATCGAGACTGCATTCAGAATTTCATATGGAGTGTTTCAAACAGAGTGGCGAAGATATGGCAAAATGACTGATCGAAATAACAGTGATGCTGCGCATATCCTCGCCAACCTAAATTTGAATTAAATTCTGACCAGAAATGCCCCTATTTCGCCCTGTATTGCTTCATCTGCTGCTTTTGGATGATATGAAAATCGAGACTACATTAAGAATAACTTTTGAAGTATTTCAAACAGAGTGGCGAAGAAATAGCAACATAACTAATCAAAATAACAGTGATGCTACACATATCCTCGCCAACCTAAATTTGAATTAAATTCTGACCAGAAATGCCCCTATTTCGCCCTGTATTGCTTCATCTGCTGCTTTTGGAAGATATGAAAATCGAGACTACATTAAGAATAACTTATGAAGTGTTTCAAACAGAGTGGCGAAGAAATGGCAACATAACTAATCAAAATAACAGTGATGCTACACATATCCTCGCCAACCTAAATTTGAATCAAATTCAGACCAAGAATACCCCTATTTCGACCTCCATTGGTTCATCGGCTGCTTTTGGATGATATGAAAATCGAAACTGCATTGAGAATATCATATGAAGTGTTTCAAACAGAGTGGCGAAGAAATGGCAACATAATTAATCAAAATAACAGTGATGCTACACATATCCTCGCCAACCTAAATTTGAATCAAATTCAGACCAAGAATACCCCTATTTAGACCTCCATTGCTTCATCTGCTGCTTTTGGATGATATGAAAATCGAGACTGCATTCAGAATATCATATGAAGTGTTTCAAACAGAGTGGCGAAGAAATGGCAACATAACTAATCAAAATAACAGTGATGCTACAGATATCCTCGCCAACCTAAATTTGAATCAAATTCAGACCAAGAATACCCCTATTTCGACCTCCATTGCTTCATCGGCTACTTTTGAATGATATGGAAATCGAGACTGCATTCAGAATTTCATATGAAGTGTTTCAAACAGAGTGGCGAAGATATGGCAAAATGACTGATCGAAATAACAGTGATGCTGCGCATATCCTCGCCAACCTAAAATTGAATTAAATTCTGACCAGAAATGCCCCTATTTCGCCCTGTATTGCTTCATCTGCTGCTTTTGGAAGATATGCAAATCGAGACTACATTAAGAATAACTTTTGAAGTATTTCAAACAGAGTGGCGAAGAAATAGCAACATAACTAATCAAAATAACAGTGATGCTACACATATCCTCGCCAACCTGAATTTGAATCAAATTCAGACCAAAAATGCCCCTATTTCGAACTCCATTGCTTCATCTACTGCTTTTGGATGATATGAAAATCGAGACTGCATTCAGAATATCATATGAAGTGTTTCAAACAGAGCGGCAACGATATGGCAAGATAAATAATCAAAATGACGGTGATGCTGCGCATACCCTCGGCAACCTAAATTTGACTCAAATTCTAACCAGAAATGCCCCTATTTAGACCTCCATTGCTTCATCTGCTGCTTTTGGATGATATGAAAATCGAGACTGCATTCAGAATATCATATGAAGTGTTTCAAACAGAGCAGCAACGATATGGCAAGATAAATAATCAAAATAACAGTGATGCTACACATATCCTCGCCAACCTAAATTTGAATCAAACTCAGACCAAAAATACCCCTATTTCGACCTCCATTGCTTCATCGGCTGCTTTTGGATTATATGAAAATCGAAACTGCATTGAGAATATTATATGAAGTGTTTCAAGCAGAGCGGCAACGATATGGCAAGATAAATAATCAAAATGACGGTGATGCTGCGCATACCCTCGCCAACCTAAATTTGAATCAAATTCTGACCAGAAATGCCCCTATTTCGACCTCCATTGCTTCATAGGCTGCTTTTGGATGGTATGAAAATCGAGACTGCATTCAGAATTTCAAATGAAGTGTTTCAAACAGAGTGGCGAAGATATGGCAAAATGACTGATCGAAATAACAGTGATGCTGCGCATATCCTCGCCAACCTAAATTTGAATTAAATTCTGACCAGAAATGCCCCTATTTCGCCCTGTATTGCTTCATCTGCTGCTTTTGGAAAATATGCAAATCGAGACTACATTAAGAATAACTTTTGAAGTATTTCAAACAGACTGGCGAAGAAATAGCAACATAACTAATCAAAATAACAGTGATGCTACACATATCCTCGCCAACCTGAATTTGAATCAAATTCAGACCAAAAATGCCCCTATTTCGACCTCCATTGCTTCATCGGCTGCTTTTGGATTATATGAAAATCGAAACTGCAACCAGAATATCATATGAAGTTTTCAAACAGAGCAGCAACGATATGGCAAGATAAATAATCAAAATGACGGTGATGCTTCGCATACCCTCGCCAACCTAAATTTGAATCAAATTCTGACCAGAAATGCCCCTATTTAGACCTCCATTGCTTCATCTGCTTCTTTTGGATGATATGAAAATCGAGACTGCATTCAGAATTTCAAATGGAGTGTTTCAAACAGAGTGGCGAAGATATGGCAAAATGACTGATCGAAATAACAGTGATGCTGCGCATATCCTCGCCAACCTAAATTTGAATTAAATTCTGACCAGAAATGCCCCTATTTCGCCCTGTATTGCTTCATCTGCTGCTTTTGGAAGATATGCAAATCGAGACTACATTAAGAATAACTTTTGAAGTATTTCAAACAGAGTGGCGAAGAAATAGCAACATAACTTATCAAAATAACAGTGATGCTACACATATCCTCGCCAACCTGAATTTGAATCAAATTCAGACCAAAAATGCCCCTATTTCGACCTCCATTGCTTCATCTACTGCTTTTGGATGATATGAAAATCGAGACTGCATTCAGAATATCATATGAAGTGTTTCAAACAGAGCGGCAACGATATGGCAAGATAAATAATCAAAATGACGGTGATGCTGCGCATATCCTCGCCAACCTAAATTTGAATTAAATTCTGACCAGAAATGCCCCTATTTCGCCCTGTATTGCTTCATCTGCTGCTTTTGGAAGTTATGCAAATCGAGACTACATTAAGAATAACTTATGAAGTATTTCAAACAGACTGGCGAAGAAATGCAACATAACTAATCAAAATAACAGTGATGCTACACATATCCTCGCCAACCTAAATTTGAATCAAATTCTGACCAGAAATGCCCCTATTTAGACCTCCATTGTTTCATCTGCTGCTTTTGGATGATATGAAAATCGAGACTGCATTCAGAATTTCATATGAAGTGTTTCAAACAGAGTGGCGAAGAAATAGCAACATAACTTATCAAAATAACAGTGATGCTACACATATCCTCGCCAACCTGAATTTGAATCAAATTCAGACCAAAAATGCCCCTATTTCGACCTCCATTGCTTCATCTACTGCTTTTGGATGATATGAAAATCGAGACTGCATTCAGAATATCATATGAAGTGTTTCAAACAGAGCGGCAACGATATGGCAAGATAAATAATCAAAATGACGGTGATGCTGCGCATATCCTCGCCAACCTAAATTTGAATTAAATTCTGACCAGAAATGCCCCTATTTCGCCCTGTATTGCTTCATCTGCTGCTTTTGGAAGTTATGCAAATCGAGACTACATTAAGAATAACTTATGAAGTATTTCAAACAGACTGGCGAAGAAATGCAACATAACTAATCAAAATAACAGTGATGCTACACATATCCTCGCCAACCTAAATTTGAATCAAATTCTGACCAGAAATGCCCCTATTTAGACCTCCATTGTTTCATCTGCTGCTTTTGGATGATATGAAAATCGAGACTGCATTCAGAATATCATATGAAGTGTTTCAAACAGAGCGGCAAAGATATGGCAACATAACTAAACAAAATGACAGTGATGCTGCGCATATCCTTGCCAACCTAAATTTGAATCAAATTCTGACCAAAAAAGCCCCTATTTCGACCCCCATTGCTTGATCTGCTGCTGTTGGATATTTGCATGATGATATGAAAAAACATCACATACCTTGAACACGGTTTCTTCACCTGCTGCTGATGGATGGTGTATTTTGATAAATAGTGTGTTGTGTGAAAAGCTAATATAATACCGTTAGGAAACTAGTTGAAATAACAGCCAGACAATATGTTTACTTAATTCAAAACAACTTCACCAAGATCAACCCATCACGTATGTTCAGAACTAATTGAAATGTCTTTTGCTATTGAATAATACGTAAGGTTTAGGCAAATCACATAGTAAATTGGACAAAAATTAAAGAGGAGACGGCATTGGAATTAGCCAGACAATAGTTGATATTCCCAAGACTCAATCCAAAAAAAATCGTTGCTATGATTCATCACTGGCTTCATTTGATGGAAAACTTGAACACTTTAGAGATTTCAGTTGTGTTTTTCGATATGATTATTTATAGATTTATACGCAATGTGAATACGTGTAATCCATCAGGTGATATGCTTCGAACGAGATGGAGAAGATATGGCAGTTTCACTAGTTATAATATCAGTGATACTGCACATATCTTCCCCATCTCAATTCGAATAAATTGTATAGTTATAAAGAATAAAAACTATCCCAACAGTTCTAATAAATTGTGTTTATATTGAAAATCAAAATATTGCAGCTTCTATACTTAGATCTACTTACATTATATGTATATGGTGGATGATTTGAAAGGTGATGATTTTTTCAAATAGGATGGTGAAGATATGGTAACATTACTAGTCAAAATAACAGTGATGCTGCACATATCTTCGCCAACCTAAATTTGAATCCTATTAAGTCCATATCAGCACCTATCTTGAACACTCTAGTTTTATCTGCTGCTATTTGGATGTGTGTAAGATAAAAAGTTAGTTTAATACGTTCACAAACTAATCTAAGTAACAATCATGAAACACGTTTACTCTATAAACTCAATTTAAAACAATTACAATAAGATCAGCACATACTCTATGTTCAGAACTATAGTTGTAATGTTTGCTGCTATATGTACGGATTTGGTAGATCAGTAAATTGGACAAAGATTAAGGAGGATGCGGCAGTTCAACTGACTAAAATATGAATTAAGCATTTCATATCCACCCAAACCTCAATCCAAAAAAATGCCTTATTATGAAACATCACTAGTTTTGATATCAGTGATACTGCACATATCTCCCTCACCTGAGTCGAATAAATTGTGTATAATTAAGGATCAAAACTGAAGCAGTTTCTACAGATTGAGTTTTATGTATAGAACTCTTTCGCTTTTCGAAATCCTTAAGAAATACTAACAATTTTTTATCTAATGCTTCCTATACCATAACATAACATAATTTCGGAGTTATAGCTATATTTTCCGTTAAAGTTAAAATTAATTATTATTGCTGAAGTTTATTGAAAATCACAATTGATCTTAAAAAAGAACGTATTGATATTTTAATGATATTAGGAGTCAACAAGAAACGTGTAATATATTTAATAATTTACATCCTAACCGAAATCCCATAATAAAATCTACTGTCAGTAAATTAGTAGGAAATTTAAACGAAACTGGTTCAGTAAAAGATTTATCCAAATCAGGGCACAGAAAAACTGAATCAACTGAAAACAAATCTTTAGATGTTTGTGTCCTGTTGTACACTTGAGCACTAGACAAATATTCAGGAAACTTGATATTTCGCAAACATTTGCAATGAAAATTTTACGTGATAATAAATTCCTTCCATGCGTGAAGAGTTAAGGATGGAAAAATGTTATAATCAAAATGATCAAAATTCTTTAAATTTTGGGATGAGGCCACTTTTTGTATTAATGGAAACGTAAATCGGCATAATTCTAAATACTGGCCAATATTCAGGAATTAAAATATAGGATTACCACAGGGATAAGAAGAATTGGGCAGTCAGAGATGTTGCAAAATGTATTGTAAAATTTTAAAAATCGCATGGCTTGTTGTATTGAAGTTAATGTACAACATTTTGAGTATATGCCGTAATTATTCTACTTGTTCTGTTTTCTGAATTTCGTAATTATTCTACTTCTAGTATGACAAAAACATTTGTCTTCAATTGTTGTAGGTTTTCTGCACCATGATTTGGATAAATATCTTACTGCACCAGTTTCGTTAAACTTTATTGTAATTATGGCATTTAGGTATAGAGAACATGAAAAATAATCAGTATTTCTAAAAACACAAAATATGTAGGGTGATCCATTTGAAATAACAAAGTTCATTATTTTTCCGAAAAAAGGAAAGATATGACAACAAAGTAGATACCATCATAATACCGGCCGTATCACAAGGCCCTTGCGCACAAAAATTTATATAAATCGTAAAAATTGAGGCGTTTCGTACATAAAACTCATTCTGTATATTGAGCACTACCTACATTATACGCCTCTGGTGGATGATGTGTAATATTATGATGATGTTAAGATGTGCTTCAAACAGGGTGGTGAAGATATGGCAGCCTGACTAGTCAAAATAACAGTGATGCTGCACATATCTTCGCCAACCTAAATTTGAAATCATAACAGCTCCTATCCAAAGCCCCTTTATCTAACATATTTACACCATAAACTCATTTAAAAACAACTACTCCAAGATCATCATATCATTTTGAGGATCAGTTGTTATGTCGCCTGTTATTGGATAATTTTGATTCATTAGATAATAAATTAAATAGAGGTTAAGGAGGTTATGGTAGTTCAACTAGCCCAAATAATAATTGAGCAACGCGTATCCTCCCAAATCTAAATCCAATAAAAATGTATTGATATAAAACATCACAGGTACTATTTTATAAAATATTTGCACTATCTACTGCTATTAATAATGTTTTTAAATAATATGGCTAATTATAAATTTGAATGGAACATAAATGCTTGCGGTGCCTACATCAGGTGGTGTGTTTCAAATGGGGGTGGAGAAGATATGGTAGTATCACTAGTTATAATATCAGTGACACTACACATATGTTCCACAACCCCAATTCGAAGAAATTTTTTCGTACTAGTTGCATTATCTACTGATGGTTGATGATAATCACGATGGAGAGAAAGGAATAACAGTGATAATGGATATACCCACCGAAACCTAAATGTAAATCATATAATATCATAAAAGTACATCAGATGGTGAATTGGAAAAAGATTTAGGGAGATACGGTGGCCCAACTAGCTGAAATAACAGTTTGGCAACTCGTATCATCCTAAATCTTCATTCAAAAAGTGTTGTTTTGGGGCATCCCATCCCAACGTAAATGCGTCCAATGTAGGTGTGTTGAAGAAAAGACGATTAGGATAAAATTGTGCGACTGTGCGAATAACAGTGACACAACTATATCCTATTCAACCTCAATTCAAATATATTGTGCTAACAACCAGACCATCTTTCAAACCAAGTACAGTGTCTGTAAATATTTATTGGGGAAAATATGACACAATGAGTGTATTGGGAAAATGTTTGAAAAAAAATTCGCGCTGAAATAGTCAAAAATAATAGTCAGGTATTCTCTTCATCCTCGATTTAAAAAAAAATTTACTCCCATCAAAACTATCACGGCTTCTATGTTGAATATTAGTTACATTGTATGCTAGGATCGGAGAATGGGTATCGTACATTAGATAATATGTTCAAAGAAGGACGAGCAGAATAAAATTGTGAGGATAGTCGAATTAATAATATCCTTTATATACTCAATTTGAGTATATTGGTCTTTTATCAAGATCATCACATGATCAATCCGGAGAAATAACAAAGTTTATCGATGGTATATGATCGAAAATATGTAATTTGAAGTATTGGGAGAATATGTACGCGAAACTAGTCAAGCAAGATTCTCAATCCAACGAAATTTTATTCTTATAAAAATTACAACAACTTCTATGGTGAAAAGGTTGTGGGGACAGGAGGCGTTGACTGTGAATAATAATTTTAGCAGTTGTCAAATATCCCAAGTATAAACAGTACGTCTCTGTTAGAGGTTTTGTTTCGAGTTAGGAAAATCTGAAAGAAAACTAACTTAGTTGTTAAGTTTTATGAACAAAATCAAGATTTGAAGAAATCGCTTACGTTTAACCACTTTGTAAGAATGGGAATATCCAAACATATCTGACGGCGTGTTGAGACAGATATTTCGATTGAAAGAATGTCAGGATCTGGGAGAAGACAAAAAAATGCCAAAAACGAAGAGAGAAGCTTTGGTTAAAGAGGTTGGCCAAAAACTGGGAGTCAGTATGAGCAAATTGCGCAGAAAATTAAAAATTGCTTAAAAATATGTCAGCAACATACTAAAGAAAGGAATATAGTTCAAAAAGCAAGCAAATTGGCACCGAAATTTTTTGAGAAGCAGCAAATGGAATAAAAATCGAAACTTAGAAGTATCAGTGACAACGAGTTTCCGCCTGTGAAAGGTTTGGAAACTTATTACTATCAGAAAAGCGAGTATGCTAGATCTAGGAAAAAGCATCCTGAAGGAAATTGTGTTTCGGCCGGATATGGCAACTGCTCATTATGCAAACGATGTTGTGGGAGCTTTTGCTGAGCTAAATATTCCTTTTATGGAATATTTCTAATGGCAATTGGACATTTTTTGGCGAAATTTGGAAAGAAACGTGTATTCTCTAGTAAATTAAACATTATTTCATAGAATAAAGTGCAAATAAATAAATTAAAACACACAGTTTGTACTCATTTTTTGTCGCCACAACCGTATCGGATACATTGAAAAAAGGGCGAAAAGGATAAGATAATTTCAGTAGTCAAATTAACAGTAATGTTTCTACATCAAAGAAAAACCAAATACATCCAGTAAGTAGATTGTGTGTTGGAAGAAAGGCGGAGAAGATTGTAGTATGGCTAGTCAAAATAAATCATTATTCTTTGTAGTCTCAATTCAATGTTATTGTTTGTTGGATGTTTTTTTAAATAAATATAAAAATCAACAACAATCAACAGTCGATACAGACATCCTTCATTCGGATAAAAGTATGATATAGAATTTGGCAGTTTTACTCAATTGGTTCGATACGCCATGGATGCATATTAGTTTCAGAATCCCCAATATAAATTCCTTGTAATTTTTTCAGCTAAAAATACCTAAAGACATGATTTGAGTACATGAAAACCTTAATAAAAATAATGAGCAAAAAAATCGACTCGGGAGACACCCCTGCAATCGCAAGTTACTGCCACACAAACTAACGAAGAAATTTTTGTCTTAAAGCTAATAACATTAGCTTCAAAATAACTGACCTTATAAAAGTTGTCTACCTGACACAGCACTATCAGTTAGCCACCGAACGTCAATCGATACACATCTCCGTTGACATCAAACAAGAATTCTACCTGAAAATGGACACAACAAGTGATAAAGCCGCTCAAGCGGTCATCATTTCGCGACAAGGCCAGACATTCATTGGACACGCGGTTCCAGAAAAAAAGGTCAACATCCGAGAGAGATGACTGATTCATTGTCAGCGCATAGTGGACCCTGACTGGTGCTTGAGTCCAGCAAGGGCTGAGAGAAACGCAAGCAGTGACTAGATAGTCAGAAGAAGACAATAGCTAACCTTGATCCAAAAAGGACAGGTAAAAACGCTGAAATTAGAAAAAGAATAAAGGCTACAGATTCTTTGTCGATTTTTTGTCCACGTGTTTATATAAGTATATGAAATCCATTTCTAATTGGAAGAAAAATTGTAATAAATAATTTTTTCAGCAAATATTTTTATGTGTGTAGGATGAGAAATAAAAATATTTAATATGTTTTAGAAAAAACCGGGTGAGATTTTAGATTTACCTACCGGCTAAAAGACGGAACAAAAGTGTCATTGAACCTTATTTGTAAAATTACTCATCATTTTATGATTGGCAGAACAATAGACGAACATAATATTTGTTGAAAGGAATATGCCATTCGTTTTTTTAAGTCCTCCAATTGAATGAAAGTTCCAAGTCCCATCCCCATCGACATAGATAAAGCGGACAGGGGCTTTAATCTTTATCAATGGCCCTTGTACCATATTATATTTAATCCATATTTTCAACAAAGCATTATGAGTTTGCTCATTGGACCATATGACATTAGGAAATATTGTATCAAATTTCGGAACAAGTAAAAATTACAGTCGGTGTTTATTTTCAAATTTCTAATGGTTGGCTAATTTCTGCACTTTCTACCGAGCCCAGCGGGTTCCTATCATTATTGTGTACAATGATCCCTGATGTAGCCATTTCCTTATTTCTAGATCATTGTTGTCATTATTGGTTTCTTGCGATTGTGTCAGATAAATACCTACCACAAATATTGATTATATCTCATTTGTTAAGAAACCATTATTCATTTTATAACAATATTTAAATATAATTGTGAGATTAGGAAATTGTAAATTGCTAATTAGAATACGGTTTTATCATTTCCATAAACACCTATATACCGGGTGATCTAAGTTATTAGTAGTCGAGATCTAAAAATTTCAAAGTGATATAATTTCTAATGCAAAGCTATAGATTAAAATGTTTACGAGACATATATAACGAAAAGTGGAAACACAAAATTCTGGAACAGTAGGAGGAAATGTAATACTGCTAAGTACATAAAAAGAACAAATTGCGATTACTATAAACGATACGTTTATAGTAAAAATGGTGAAGATCTTCCATCATGTGACTGAATTTACGATTTATATACGTTATAGTTTCTTAAAATTAACAGTAGTAAACGTAAAAAGAGACAACGATATAATTGATGTAACGTGAATAACTGACTGTACAAAAAGTTTAATTTGACGTGAGCTTTGTTAACTGTGAGCTTTTCACGAATTTTTGAATTGAACTTGAATTTATTGCTAAAGTCAATTCATTCAAAAATCAATTTGATTTTTTATTTAATTTAAAATCTGTAAGTATCATCAACTTGTAAACTTTTGACATTTTATAATACCTAAATTGCCGTAAGACGGGAAGATTACAATGCTTATGTTACAATTTATTTGTGATAAAAGTTGTTTATAATTTTATACAATTTGTGATCTCTACAGAATTTTCAAAATTGTGTCAAACAAGTGACTGATTATACTTGTGACAGTTTATTGACCAATAGTTATTTTCATATTTGATTGAAAATTATGAGATTAAATTAAATTAAATAATATCACTTGAAAAGTATATGAACACGTGTGCTGAAAAGTTGAAAAATCCTACAAAATATTTTTTATTTTGTAATAGTAGAAACAACATAAATGTAACGAATGATTATGAAATATTTTATAACTAACGAAAAGAAAAATAACCAATAGAACAATAAATTTTTTGTTTATATTAAATTATATTAGATACCTAACAAGATTATATTAGATACCTAACAAGAACTAAATAATTATTAATTTATTTATTTTTGAATAACCAATTCGTAGAAGACCGTCCTTTGGAATACTAGACATAACGATTATTTCTACTGAATTGACAGAAATTTTGATTTGATTCATATCAATATTGTTGATGACGATAGAAGGCCTCCACCGTTTCTATTTCCATACGAGTTTCATTCAAGATATAAATATAAAAAAAGATTGAAAAATAATATGAAGCCTAGGTTAGAAACAAAAGTTTAAAATTAGACAATAAAAAGATAGGAAATATGAAAATGCTAGAGGAAATGGAGTAATGAAAAAATCCCCATTCGAATTTTGAAACAGACGCGAACCAAATCCTTTCCTCTGGAAAATATGGAGGGTACGGCACTGATGCAGGACCCTCGATGATTACTCCCTTGTCATGTGTAATGTTTTGAAACGAGTTTTTGTGAAACGTTTAGAATCGTCGTAGTATTTTACCTAAACTGAAACTAATTTTGAAACGTGGACAATAAACACACAACCCATAATTATAGGCAATCTCTAGTTTATGGCAAAGCGCCTTGTCCCATGGCATTCCTTAAATATATAGAACCATCATTTTTTATTTCTACTATGACATTTTATATTCTCCATTATATTTAATTGTTTTAATTTTTTCTGACTACGGTTATTATGATAATATCCTTTCAATATTTATGAGGTATTGTGGTATAAAAATATAAAGATCCTAAACGACAAATTATTGTTATTCTTCGTACTCATGTGCTGTCACGACTAATTTTTAATTTGTTTATGTTTGTTTCGAACATTAAAATGTTATTGCTGTGACAATTTGTTTTTTCTATTCGTTGACTAAACAGATGACTATTTCCTGATTTTATCTTGTTTTTCTTGGACCCAATGTGTTTCGAATTACATCACTTGATTACCACTAAACCTTACAATTACAAATATGAATATATAATGAGAGAAATATATACAGGTTGTTTGAAAAAAAAGGTAACCTCGTATCTTCTAGAATAGATAGAAAACTGAAAAATAATTGAAAAATTTTCGTAATGTCATCCGTAATTTAAAATCAAAAACATACTCTTGATAAAACTCTTAACTGTGTACAGTTTTCAGAATATTTTGATTTGAAAATTATGAAGTAATATCCGATACTGGTATAAAGTATTGATAAAGTAATTAATTATTATTATTAATTAGTAAGCATTAAGTGAATTGAAAATATTTTGTCGCGTGGTGAATGAGACTCCATCGATAAAACGGATACATTTAAAAAAATTGGGACTGCGGGCATTTCTTATAACGTTTCACAAAAATCCAGTTTCATCAGTACAGGATCCTGTTTATCAAAGTTCAAAAGTACAGGCACTTAGCTATTAGAGTATGAAACAAACAACAATTTGATGATCATGTATCCTGCGACTCAAACTGTTGTTTGTGTGAAACTAAGGTACCCAATAAATGAGTACACATAATTATTTAACTTACACTTACACTATCTTACACGCCAACTTTTCCGTAACTTTTTGAAAAATTAAAGTTTTGAAAAAAAAAATAGTATATAGGCTCAAATATGAAAAGAACATAACCTATATATACTATCCCAATATTTATCGAATGATTTCAATAAATATGGAATTATAATAAGTCTTTAAGCATTATTAATAATAAGAATGTTTTATCGGTCTCGATTTTCAGACAGACCCTTTGGTCGCATTAGCGCACGGAGGCTCTACAGAATTGAAGAAACCTCCTCTAGCTTGAAAGCAAGGATATTTTCGCATATTGATAGTTGCAGTAGTCCTCCTTACGTTTGGAAATATTCTTGAGGTTAGTATGATGAAAAGTTCAAGACTGTACATAATTTTTCGACGCTTTGGCTCACAGTTTGTGGGAGTTTACCGGACGAACCATACAACTGAAGTAATGCATCGTGTTTTTTTTTCCACAGCAGTTAACTGGGTCCAGGTTATTGGCCATTTCATTACCTCTGCATCTGGAGCTCTACCGTTCTTTCGCCAACTAATTGAGGGCTTTGTGGCAGAATTAGCTTTGATCTCACATAGGTCGGACAGTTTTTTATGGGTCAGTTTATAAAGATAAATTATAAAAGATATCCAGGTAAAAAATAGATAAATAATAGATGATAAATTATATAATAAGTTAAAGCAAAGTAAAAGTCTAGAATAATAAAGAAAATTGATAATATAATTATTTGAGTATCAATAAATAAGCCAAGAGTTAACATTATTTTAATAATATTTTATAATTAACAACCACCATTCAGGGTTTATTATAGGTGTAATCATCTGATGGTTATTGAGAAATATTACAAAATAGTTACCGATTTGATAGAAGAGAATTTAAAGAAAATATGTGGAACCCAACAATGGAAACGTATGATACTCATTATAGAAATATGATATCATGTCATATGTGAAAAAGCGTGCAGAAATTCCATCATGGCACACAAGAAACTGTCTTTCACTCTTTAAAGGGAATAGAGATAGCCCATAATTAAGAACGATCAACCACTTGCACAAAAAACTATAATTTTGAAATGGCTGTTATTACGAGTAAGGTCTTTGACAGGTACCTTAATCATTTCTCGGGATTCTAGTAAACTCACAATTAATTGACACAAAATTATCGTCCGTTTTTTTTAACTGCAGCCTCTATAAAGTTGCGATCTATCAAAAATGAAATGTATTGATGTTTTGAATAGAAATCTAAGGGTTAATTTATAAATTTCACTTTCTTGTAATTAATATAGGTGTATTATCAAGATGAATTTTAATAATCTTTTTAAATAGCCTATTTATTAGAATCTGAATCTCTCTGAATAAAAAGAAAGAATAGGCATAAGTCTGTCAACGCTGTCACAAAGGATTAAAGCGAAGCATTCATGCTTCAGAGGATAGAGAATAATGCAGCCGCAGCTGTAGCAGCTCGCCATTCAATTACCCGCTTTCCGATTAAACTAGACTGGAGCTCTCTTCTCGTCTTCTTCGGGCCATTTGGTCGTCCGTTTTTCTTTCTTTTTCGGCCAGGATAGCGCAATCATAAAACAATCATCACAACCCCCACAGGAGCAACTCCTACATCAGAGCAAATTCCAATGAGCCTTCGTCTCTATATAACATTTCCTTTTTCTACCCAAATACACTCTCTTTCAGACATTTGTGTTTGTGTCATGATAACAGGTGCTCGTTGAATAAACGTTTTCAGAATGAATAATCGATAGAAGTTCAGGCTTCAGGAAAGCTTGTTGTGTACGGGAGTACCTTAATGTTTATTTTGGAGAATGGATAGGCAGAGGAGGATTCGTAGAGTGTCCTGACACCCTGTGATTTCATCTCGTGGAGCCTTTTGAAGGAATCGTCTTTTTGCAAGAGGACCACGCATCCTTCCCGACCTTCGATCTGCAATTGAAGAATTTTAAACTCTTCGCCGGATCTTCCTCTACATCGAGAAACTTTGTCGTAAATGCATTGATCAAATTTTAAGCATCAAAATTTAAACACTTACAGTAATCCTTTTCTAATTTTTTTCTCTTACTGCCAATTTGTTACCTTACATTTGCCGACTTCTGTATACAAGGTAGACAATAATAAAGAATTATTATTATACAAAATTTTATCAATTTCAGTTTACATGAAATCGTTCTAAACGGTTTTATTTGCGTAAGCTATTCGACTGTTTGTTTAAAAGGGCGCCAAAGCATAGGGCGTAAATGTGTCAAATTGTGGGGTAGTACGTTAATTACCCTATATCATGAATTGGAAATGAGTTGTCCTCCAGCATTAGCAATGAGATTTACGCACCTGCGTTCAACACATATACACACATATACCCGGAGAGACATCACCGATTCCGATATGTGGGGCACATTCATGGCGAAATCCCACGGTTCGTACCACCCAGCATACTACGTAAAAACTCTTGCTCGATTCGACATACTATATAAAACAAAATTTGTAACAAGAAGTCTTTATTCTAGACTAAAAATAATTGTTTCTTAATTGTCAAATGACATGAATAATGTAATAATTTGTCATTCACTTATCATTTGCTTTTCTATGCAGAAGTAGAATATAATTTCATTGAATACGTGCAAGAGAGAGCTCATTCAAAAATGATCCAGATGTAGTGAAAACAAAGCAGGTTGAAGTCATGTGCTGATTATCACAATATTGTGTGCTCGGTCATTGTGAAGAGAATTCTGATTTCTAAAAATTCTTTATTATTCCATTCCAGGGTGACTATTTTACAAGCGATAAAACAAATGACAATGTAAAAAAATTCGCTGGCATTAATGGACAACAAATTATGATGAAAATTCGACCCAAAAAGCGATAAATACGAAATCATTTTTTATATTGTTGAATTTTATCAAAGTATGTTTGTCAAGTTAGTTCCCGTTTTTAAAATGTGTAAAATTCTCCCATGGCTACTGAATATTTGAGAAGATATTTGATACTAATTGCTAACTCACGCATAAACAATATAAGATTCATAACCGTGTAAAAAACGGTTTCATCCTTTATGAAACTTATTGTACTTATTTGAGATGGAGTAATTTTGTGCTTAATTAATTTTCATACCTCGACCAACTAACAGTTAAACTGATACTATTAAGATGCTCTTTGAATTACAATTCCAGGTAAGTTACCCGATGATTTAGCATAAGGTTGTTTTTTTATGGATAACAATCGACTAAAAAGAAAGTATTGTTATATTTCTGGATGCTGCTGGTATAGAATAAAAGGAGTTAATATAAATTGCGTGATACATGCGATAGAAATTGTTACAGCGGCCGCATCAGAGATAATGTGGACGTGATGAAAATTTTGTATTGTATGTATTAATAAAAAGGGTTGCACATTAGTCCTGAACAATGGAAAAAAAGCTCAAACCCCATTTTTTCACTGATGCGGAACAGAGATGAACTCAGCAAAATTTATATTGATTTATAAATTCTGTTTGACAGCTACACTACATTGTTCAAAATCGAACCAAACGTGTTAGGCAAGTTCGTCAACTGACAATTCTCACTTCTAAATCATCCGTATATAAAAACAATAAACAATTATTATCGTTTTATGAAACTCAAAACAGCGGTGTACGTATATTAGCTTGTAAATAAAAAAATCTAGTCTAAACCCATCTATTATAAATATAAAGGGACGTATTCGCTCATATCCCAACGAATTGTTGAATAATTTTTTCTCTATCGATCTTATCGTCTATGGCCTATGTCACCAGCGTATGAACAGAATCTATAGAGAAATATAGGGCATCCAGAGCAATCACATTGGACATATCGTAGGCTTTTGACAGAGTTTGACATGCCAACTTCTAAATAAGTCGAAGACCGATCCATTAAGGTCGCTATCGATGGACAAACCTTGGAAAGGTTTGAGATCAACGCTATTCCTCGAGAAAGTGAAGCGAGAAGATTTCCAGCGCCTAGATCTCAGTAGAGCTACGCTGTTCGTACGTTTTGCATATATAGTTTTTTTTGGTATATTTGTATATATATGCTACCTCTTCACCATCCTCGACTAAAGCACCCATACGGACTTTTTTACCAGACCATAAGCCTTCATACAGTAAATTCCTAGATTAATGTGATTGAAATGATTAATAGAAAATTATAAGTTGTACTATATCTAGAAGAATTTTATGATACGGTTCTGGGTTCAAACGAAAACATACTTTAGTAGGATGACGGACAAGCTCTTCAGTTCTTTCCCGGATGTTGTTCGCTATTACTTACTCCCTATTGATCTACGATGACTATGTGAATATTAAAAACGGGAGGGTTTCAAAAAATAAGATGTCTTACTTACAGCATTGTCCGCTTTCATCCGCAAATGGAATTCCCTCTTCATATATCACTTACGCACATTGAATACGTAGATATATCCAAGGTTTTATTGATAAGCTATCAGCTATTTCTGGACAGAAACGTTACAAGAGCTGAATTTTAAAGAATGAATATATAAGAGCCAGAAATAAGACGATTTTTTTTGTCACTTTAATTTCAAGTGTCAGAAACCTTATAAACATCTAATAATTTATTTAGAAAATAGCTCTTAGTAAAACCTTTCTTTGGGTTTTTCCCCACGCAAGAATTTTGCCATGGATCTGAATATATGTGGCCTGTCCGAAAAATACGTATAAAAGTTGAATAACTTCAATTTACAGGTCGAAGGCGCCGCCAGATTGCGTTGCTGCTGGGGCCAATCATATCAAAGTATCGCTCAGTTTGAGTCAGAACGCTCTACGTTTAAGTAGAAGTGAACTGCTGAGTCACGCTTTTGCATTGATTGAGGATCAGCGCATGAACATAAAGTTTCTTGCAAAGCTAAGACAAGAGTAGCTGTGAGATTTTTGAGTGTTTTGAAACAAATTTACGAAGACAATTCTCTGAACGAACCAACTATGAACAAGTGGTTAAAAAGGACGCCCGTCGATATCGAGTTCTGTCAATCTCCAAAACAATCGTTAACGTTATTTAGAGACAAAAACTTAGAATGAAGAAATTGTGTGCGAAAATCGTACCGAAACTCCAGAACAAAAAGCCAAGGAAGTCCGAAAATCAACGTGTTGATCCTATCTGATACTGCCACATAAATATCACACGTGGTCTACATCTTCTAGCATCAAATCTCCACTATTAAAACCATTCCGATAATGTCTTAACAATGGGTGAATAATTAAAGGTAAAACTTCACTCATTGACATTACTCTGTAGTAGTCTTAAGCTTTCACGTCCATTTGAATGTTTGTTATGTATCATTAGCAAAAATGATTTATTGAGTGAACTTACGTGGTCGTAAGTTGGTCAGGAAGAGAAATTTAGTGATTGCGTTTGGGTGAATCTGCGACGACATAAAGCAGAAGAGATGTGTTCTAAGAAATCGAGTATAGTGAGAAATATAATAGAAGATGAAGATTGTCACAGTGGTTGCCCAAATTTGCATACAATGCAGTGACATGTCGTAATGGGAAGTGCTGTTCCGCCGTATTGCGGACGACTGTATGCTTCTTGAACACAATTTTCTATTAATCACTGTTACGATCCGTTAATTAAAAAGTTCATCCACATATCTCGAGCTAATCTCTACTCTGCACTGCACTTTTCTTTTTTTTATTTTAATTTGAATTGACATTCTTTTTGGCTACGGTGTATTTAACTTGCTACGGAATATACGTCCATTCACAAACCATTGTTTTCCTATAAAATCTTCACGGAAATATTCACTTTCCCCTATGGTTTATGTAATAAGAAACACCAAATTAGAATTTGGTTCGAAGAACATAACAAGTACAAAATAAAGAGCTGTGATTAAGTATACAAGGTGGTATATTCAAAATGGGATAAAAACTGAACAGAATGACAAATAGGCTATAGAATTAATATCACTTGAAAAACTTGCAACCTTCGGACGAACTGATAAAGGTAAAACACCTATTTTAAGAAGTTAACATCGAAGAATTTATCTTTTTGATCAGCTTCTTCATTCTGACAGCTCTTATTAAGGTTGACAGGTGTATTCGTAGTTGTTTGAACGAAATAAACCAGATCGAGATGAATGTCTTGCTTCTAGGACACTATAATGGATCAACAACAACCCACGAATAGGTTTTCCAGATAATGCAACGTGTAGATTCTGCTAGATAAAGCAGGGAACATCTAGCTACCTTCTTTCGAAATGTGAGATCTTTACAACTGGGAGGGTGTGAAATAAAAGACGCTGAGTAGCCCCCAAGAAAAGGAGGTACAAAAGATCTTTAAGGTAGCAGATTATATGACACCCTAAATACATCTAATAAGTTTGAATTAAAAACATCGTCAGTTATATAAAATGAATTCGTTTTAAACGTCACCTGAAGGTTATAAACTTATTTCCTAAGTTAGGGTAAGGGCAGCCAGATTTTAGGGTGCTATTTCAAAAACCAAAAAAGCTGAATTATATATTATAAAAATGTTCTAGCATTGTGAATACTAATTTGAAAATCAAAAACAACTTTTGTAATAAATTGTGAAGAAGAAACACAGTATCTTACAAATTGCAACATTGTTAATAACGCTCTAATTTTTCTTATTCAATGTACTTCGTGAGAATATTTACAATCTATTTTCATTAAAACCATTTTATAGGTTGATGACACAGTCTTATGATCTTAAGACAAATATTTTCCATATTCGTTTAAGTTGTTTATCGATCGGTATTTACCAACTTGAGTAACGACATTTAATCTCAAAATTAACCTTCTTTTGATTTCATGCGCGAACATTTAAAGTATCGTCAAGCTAGCCGGCTGTTTATTTTAAAAGACTACAAAATTTTAAGTGGTTTAGAAGTTTGTAATAAAATAAATATAAATACCTTTTCATCAAGTATTTGAAAATTGCGATTCGCAATTTACGGAATTTATTTATTAGAATACAAAAGCAAACTAACCCATATAGGATTTTACGATAGGCTCAGTATAGGCAAAGACTTGGGCCAAGTATGTACAACTCTGGCCCTAGGTTGGATGCGCGGTTATTGGCCCAAATTTGGTGGGACTCTGGGATTATAACATGTCCCTCGCTTGGTTTGCAAGCTTCGACCAGGCTGATTGTTTGTGAAAATAGATTTTTAATATATTGTTAATGAAATTATAGTTTTATGACAAATATTTATTATTGCACTCTACTAATTTATGTACATAAAAATATTAGTTACATAATTAAATATATAAAGAAGTGATACTATTTTTTTTATTCTATTTTTTATTGTCTTTTATGCATAAAAGAAAATTATTACTTTTAATGTCAAGATATCTATTATGGATAAGATACTAGTACAAATTTCATATAGTTATTCAGAGCTCTGCCAAGCCTGGCTGACAATAGGATAGCCGATGTCGGGTTACCCAGAGTTCAGCCAGGCTTGTGGCATTTACATAATGCCACCTCATACCATAACAGACCAAAGGGTGGGATGCATACACGAAGTTAAGAAAAATGCTAAAATGAATCTGGTCCGAACGTTGATCTTTCCAATCTTTTCATACGGCTTAGAATCGTGGAAAGATTGTGCTACAGGAGATTGTTTAGAATACGAGGATAGCGATACTAGAAGAGTTAAGTGTATCCACAAGGCTATTATCATTTTGCTCGAAGATGATGGAGTATTTTGGACACGTAGCTAGAAGAATTGACAATATAAACAGATTTATAGTAGAAAGTAAAGGAAAAAAGAACTAGAGTTCGATCGCGTATGAGATGGTCTGATCAGATCAAACAAATCACAGACAAACCCCTTCATATATTGTTACTTCAGACTGAATATCGATCCGAGCCGAAAGTCTTGTGTGCTTTGTCGAATTATGACGGTTTCGTCAACTTCGAAATAATTCCAGATGGTCCAGCTATTAATGCCTAGGTATACAGTGGACAGTTGATGTGAATGTGAATGAGATCGAAGAACCTGGTGTTATTGAACTCCAAACATATCCAGCAGTTAGTGGGAGCCTTGTATCTTCAGATTATTGTTAATTCAAATCCATGGCGAAATTCTTGAAAAAATTTGCTTCCAAAAGAGATGTTGAAAATACAGTTTGGATCTATGCTGACAGAATGGTTTCACAAAGGTTCCAAACAGCTTGCCAAACGCCACATAATAGGGGGGCTATCCTCCAAATATTACACTTTACTTTTTGTGTGATTATTCATTTAAGTAGACATTCTAAAGAAATCACGACCATCATGACTGAGGAAACAAGCAAAGAGAGGTTGTAAAGTTGTACCCTGTATATTTCTAATCGACTTATGAAGAAAACTTTTAACTCATCAAAAGTTCTTAATATTTACAATGTTCCTCGGTCGAAATTTTATTTCTAATTAAAAAAAAAGTTATATAATATTAAAAAACTTCAAAGTAACAAAACTGAATGTCATTTTCTCGGAAATGTTGAACAAAGCCGATGTCGTGTAAAAGACATTAATCACATTTGTGGACAATAAAATGTGGATCGAAGCATAGGACACTGCAAACGAGCCGCGACACTTGAAAATACTCGAAGAATTTCATTTTTTTATTCGTTTAGTGACAGTTTCTAGTACACTGTTAAAAATTTCTTCAAAAAAATAACACGATATGAAGAAAAAGTTACATAATTGAAATAATAATAATGGATTTGTGAAAAATTTAGTTTGAATTTTTTTGTTACTGGTGATTTTTTATGACGAACAAATGAATCATATAATGAGCCTCATTTTGCACCTATACTGACAAATGTGGCATTAACAAGGCTCTAAACATGGGAAAAAAGTATGAAAGAAAAATCAAAATAGTTCACTAGATGGCCTGATAAAGAATGAACGATAAATATAATAAAATAGAACGGGGTAGACACAAGTTATTGAATGATAATCTGTCTTGAAAAAAAGAGTTAGACAGACCCCTTTAGAAAAATATTTAAAAAAGATTTCAATAGTACCAAACCGAAACAATGTTGCTAGCAGCTATACGAAACTATTAAAACATAGAGATTTTCATTGTATAGAATCAAAATGAATATTATTTTTGGACTGTGACACAAATTACTTGCAAAAGTTCACAGTGTCCCCACTTTTTTTACGATGTACACCTGAAACACGACAACAACCGTCCGAGACTGTCGTTGTCACAAGTCAGCCCCGTAGAGCGCCCACCCCCTGGTGCCGTTAGATGCAAGGTGCCGCCTGACAAAGGACCTTCGATGCAAAATGCCTTTTTATTTTATAATTTGTGACGCCCAAATTATTAATTTGATTTCGCTCTTTTACCGTCTGCTTGCCGGTTTCTGATGGGAATCGAGAAGGTATCAGATCAGAATCAATTAGTAAATGACAAAATGGCAACCATTAGCTTTTCAAAAAAAAAAATTATTGTGTTACTAAAAACAAAACTGGATTGCTAAAAAGAGAAGTGACCTTAAATATATTTAGGTTTCTAATTAGGTTTCGAAAATGGAAGAAAATCATTTAAAATCAACCAATTCTCGTAATAATACATTTTTTTCATATACAGTGGGTGATCAGATAACGAACTAACGAAAATCTCTTGAACAGGTATACAGTAGGCACAATTCTAGCTAAAATATCATCAAGAACACTAAAGCCACAAAGAAGTGCATCCATAAAAAATGGAGAGTTTGCTTTTAGTTTGGATAAATGAACGGAAGGTGAAAAAAGATGTAACTAGAAAGGCAATCGTTCAAGAGAAGGCTAGATAAATTTAAACTTTAGATTTGTCATCCGAATATCTAGGACTCAATACTACCACTGATAAGTTTAAAAAGAGATCTTGAATCGAACAAAGACAGAGTTCATGTTTTTGCTTAATCCGACTTCAATTGCTTTCAAGTCAAAACTTTCATATTGGTTGGTGTTTTTAAACTAAACCAAGCCAAAACATACAGTTGATTATGGTTTTTATGAAAATAGTGGCACGCAATATCAAGTTATCTCCTGGTAAACCAAAAGGACAATTACTTTTTCAAATTAAACTGCTATGATTACAATAAAATAAGTAATAACACAGAAAATTAAGGAGCCTTCGTATAGTTATTAGTAGTTTTTCAAATATTATGCAAATGTATGTAGATTGCATATTCAAAATCAATTTTTCAAATTTTTTAATCTGATTAGTCTATTGAAAAGACCAAATATTACTGACGTTCTAAATATCGATTTACGGATCCTAAACAAATCTAGAGCGGGAATTAAAAACATGTATTATAAAATTAACACCTTCCACCCTCCGTTTTTTTTTCATGCGGCTTTTAATCCAAAAATAACGTGCATTCACCTTTTATAACATCACATGCCGTGTAAGTTATGATTATGAATTACTGCTGGTATGAAAGTAAAGAAGGTGAATGAAAAAACAAAACCACCACTATCTGTAATTGACACCTTGTTGTTGCTTGAAAAATTTTCAACTCGTTACATATGCCCCCTAAGTCTCAACCGAGTCGCTAATAATTGGAAGTGCCTCTAACTAGAATGCGTCCCGCAGTGGCGTAACAAAATCTGAGACCCACAGCATATTATTTATGGTCAGTGTAAGAACTTACTTCTTGTAACTATATACAAGGAATAAAGCAAGTCATATAACCATAATTATAGTTATAGGTTAGTTTTATAGACATGTCGTAGGTCAATAGACAAGTTGGGATTTTAGCTATTATCCCAGGATAATAGGCAGTTGGCTGATGTCGCGCCACGCATGCCTATTCTCCCGGAGTATTAGCTTGATCATTTTTTGACGAATAATCTATTGTCCGGCATTTAGCTAATACTCCGGAACAATAGGCGTGCGTGGCGCGCCATCAGCCAACTGCCTATTATCCTGGGATATTAGCTAAAATCCCAACTTGTCTATTGATCTACGATAGACATAATTGTTATTCTTAGTTTCAAATAATTTCCATCCTCATTTAATTATAATATTTGCCTCTTCTCGTACTTTTATTAGATGTTCTTCCTGATCAAATATTCAATCGTTTGACGTGTTTTATGATAGCTGGCATGAAGAATTCATCAGGAATTATTTCGCACGTAAATGCTCATGTTAAGGGACGCCTCTACCTCTCTGTTAGTCACTTGTCGATTTTTAATCATTTTGCGATGTTTCTCGGAGTGACAGCCGATTTTGGGCGACCTTCCTGACATTCATCACTGACGGACGCAAGACGAAATTCTACAAACTAATTGTAAGACGTTGTTTTGTTAAGAAAAGTTTCACGAAGCGATTCTATGTATCGTTGTTGAGCAAGGCCTTCACCTTTTGCACAAACTTGCTCGACAAGTTACTCAGTCATCTTTGAATTGCCACTGGCTTCGCAATAACATACGTTATTGTAAATACAGTCGTGCCAAAATTCATTAACGCCACCTATTGTTCGATTGTAAAAACTTGATAGGCAATCCTTGTACAAATTTTTTAGCTACATATGATGGGTTTGAAAAAGGCTTTTCCACGATAATCTTCAAAAAATCGAACAAGGATCTGTTTTTGCTTTGGAAAACCCTCCATACCATAATCACCAAATGAAGAAAAGCCCATATACAGGAATAACTCGAAGCCGAGCAAACAAATGTGAGATGACGCTTCCGAAGCTGATATTAATAGTGAAACACGAATCAAAACAAATAATAATAATAAAAGCCCTTACAAAAATGTTAATATTAATTCTCATAATTAAATGTTGAAAACATTCCAGACATTTTTCCCACAGTTAATTCACATAAAGAATATTTTCAGTAATCCCCTCGTATAAATATATAATGTGCAATTGGAGGGTTGCGGAAATGAGATAAAGTACATATGAATGAACTTATGATTACCAGTATAGGTGGAACGCCACTGTATCAGAGGCAAAGCAGAAGAGCTGAATATTGCCTGGGAAGGAATCTCAATTAGAATTTAGAGAGATGGGATCTAAGTAAAAGAGTGATGCATCTATAGAGGACGCAACAGCACTTGGGGGCGGTGGCGGTATAGGTCCCGAGGTCGAGGCCGGGTGGTGGCAAGTGACAGGCACGCAGGTCTCTCGATCCGCCCTCTCTGACGGCACGGAATTAGTTTGCGGCATCGACATGGTAAAGCTTTTGCTTTACCTGGGCCAGGACCAGAGATGCTGCTCATATTATATATCGTTGATACCTTCGAATAATTTAGTGCCTCTGAAAATAATAAATTGATGGGATACTGCCTATTTTTCAAATTCAAATCGTTTTACTACAACTGTCTTTATTTGCTATTATCAAATCGAAATTTCAAGCAATATAAAATAAAATATGATATTTCATATTTTGCATTATGATTATTTTTCATATTTCTGTATGTAACTTGAAAAAATTGTGAGTAGTATTCGATATTAATGTTGTTTGAACTATTTATAGCAACATTTATCTACAAATATTATTGATCTTTCATCTATTACCACAGAAAGTATATTCAAATTACCTTTTTCGTTTTCATAATTCGATTTCTTATATGAAATATTGGATAACGAGAAATAAGTCGATTTTAAATTGAATAACTAGAAAATTATACTTAGGTTTCAATAGTACAATTTGAAAAATTATAAATTCTGTTTTAGTCGCTTAATAAAAAGTTCTCTACATTCATCTGTCGAGTAAACATTGTTTCTATCAGGTTTCATGACAAAATACTGTAAGTTATTTTTTGCAACAGGAATTACTTACACTGCATTTCAACTAGTATGGGCCAAAATCCGTTATATTCCCACAACTCTCAAATTTGTTAAACAAAATTGAAATATTTGCAGTAATAAGCAAATCTCCGTTATAAAGGGTGACCCCGGTCACTGTAGAAAGAGATAAATTACTATTCGCTAATAAGATACTGAAACAACTGATTGGTGTCGATATCAGTTGCTTTATTTATAACAACAATGCTCCTGGGATACTCATCGTATCCGATGGCGAGCATACAATTGAAATAAACAAAATGTCGACAACAGCCAGAGCTTTCCCAACCAGCAAACGTAGTGCCGTCCATAAATTCTAAGTTCAGCATAGAAAGAAAACTGTGATCATTTTTCAGTATAGTCACCCTTTGTATAAAGCTTGTTGAGATTTATCACTGACGCGTGTATAAAGATATTTGATCTTATGGTAGCCGAGACTATGGATGAACTAAAATAAGAGTTTGAAGCCAAAGACTTGGGAAATGTGAAGTGTTTTATTGGCTTAGAGTTGGAGGTGAATGAATTGAGTCAGCATCGATTTACTGATCAAGATGATGGAGGCGAATCCAACACTAAACAAAACCACCAAGTTGATCGGAAATCTGATCTAAGCATTTTCAACTGAATTTCGATTAGATTACTAAACATCTAGGGAGAACTAAATTTGTTTATTTTAGAGAAGCTCTGTGAATATTTAACGATTGATTTTTGGTACGTTTGTTTTATATATTCGTTTTAATGCAACAAGTCGTTGAATGTCAAAGAGAAAGTCAGATTTTCAGTTTTATAGCATAAATGATTTACTGCAGTCTTGGTATATAGTTTCTTATGAATCTAACTAAAAGTATGAATATGGATAAAATAGTTGTGACAAAAGATTTTGATCATTGTACGTCTTATACCCTCATATGTTAGGTAGTGACTAGTTTTAATCGTTACGTTTTGTCATTTTGCTACTATAATTGCTTTAGTGACTTTGCAGTGACTGTCGTGAAATATAGCGCTCGAATAACTAAAATTAAGTTTTTTTGCAGGTTGAAAAAAAGTATCAAGCTCACGAAATATTAGAGTTATTCTATATTATTAATCTTCTTCATGTTTTTTTTTTCATTCAATAAGTCGTGTAACTAAATAAGAAAAACATTTTTTTTCCAAAAATCGATTTTATTCTTTGATGCAATCTTCTTCAAGAGCAATACAATCATTCCAACGTTTCTCTAACTTCTTTAAGCCATGCTTGTAGAAGGATTTGTCTTATTCCTCAACACTTGCTTCAGTTTCAGCAATTGATTCTTCATTTGAGCGCAATTTCCTACGGTCGAGCATTTTTTTGGAATCAGCAAATAACCAGTAGGTACTAGAAGCCATATCTGAATTATACGGTGGATGTGGAAGCAATTCGAAGTATAATACGTTCAATTTAACCATCGTTGCCATCGATTTTTGAATAGGTACATTCTCTTGGTGAAACAGTGGTTTTTTCTTCGACATATTGAGCAGTTATTCTAGATTTTTGCATTCAAACGATCCAACAACTTTATGTAGTATTCGCTATTGATTGTCCCTCACTTTTTGAGATAGAAGATAAACAATATTCCATGCGCATCCCAAAATACTGAAGCCAATACCTTCCTAGCTGACTGTTGTGCCTTTGGTCGCTTTGGATGTGGTTCACCGTTTGCAGCCTTCTCATATAATGATCGTTTTTATTCCTGAATGAAGTGATGTTTCATAGTCACGTATCGACCCAAGCATCTGATTTATTATGTGTAAACATGGCCCAACACTGCTCTTATTCATCTTCACTCTGTTTTTGAGCAACTGTGAGTAAAAGCGGCACCCACTTTGCAAAAAAACTTTCTCATGGTCAAATGTTCATACATAATAGTAGTATCTTTTCGGCATCAGCTATTTTACGCAATTTCAATTTAAGATTAAATATAACTAATTTGTGGAGTTTTTTTATGTTTTCTGGAGTAACCATCTTAATTGGACAACCAGAGCGTTCATCATCATCGGTGTCTGTACGACCACGTTTAAATTCAGCAAACCAATAACAAATGGTTCTTTTCGATGGAGTCCTGATAATACTTTTCAACCATTGCTGAGCCTTTACAGAATTTTATTTTTCATCAAGAAGCAATGACAAATTAACAAACGAATTTGTTTTCCCACTAATCGAAATGTCATGAAATTTCACACCTAGCCTTTTGAAAGTTCGTACTTTATAAACGTCATGTGGATCTGAATATGACAGCGCCATCTGTGTGTCAGTCACACGACTTATTGAGTGATGTTAAAATCCATATTTACCAGAGATGAAATTGGGTATATGGCTATGAGTCATCAAACATTACAAACGCCCGTCATTCAAAGTCAAAAGTTCGATTATTAAGACGCAGTAAGATAAAGAGTACAACTTTAAAATACCAACTGAAAGTTTGAGAAACGAGTTGAAAAGAGGACAAGGTTGTAAATAGGCTTTCTTCATCGTGAAAAAACACCGTCCCACAAGTTGCTTTTGATTCTCGAGGTTTAGGTCGCTAAAGATCTTCTATTTTGATCACATCCACCATACTAAACAGATGTAGCACCAATCGACTTCTGTATTTTCTCAAAAAAAAAAAAAATAAGAAAAGGTTCTAAAAAGGAAGGCTGCGACTTGTGTTACCGTGAATTATTACCTTACAAATAGACTTAGACTTAGGACGTGTCAAATCCATTCTTTTTACTCGAAATGTAATGTTATGACACTTTTTTCTACGAATACAGTGAGTACAACTAACTCTTTCAAAATATCTTCAAATAAAAGATAAAACTCATATTTCCAATTAAAATTTCTAAACAACTTTTTTTGTTTCGAATGATTTATTAACATTAAATGCGTAGATTTTAAAAAGTTATTTCCAACATCTCATAAAATATACGAATTCCCATCGTACTAAATCGTGTGTCGTCTGTTACTCATTGTCTCGACCGAAGATCGAAAGATCATTAAGGGCCAGCACGGCGGTCACCATCCTCAACGGACACTGGGGGACTCGAACTCGATATAAAATAACTAATATAACAAGACCAGGCCATTATTCAACTATTTTCTCTACTGTCTCTGCTTTAATTACTGACTAGTCGAAACAACATGCGAATACTCCTCTTAATAATCGAACGGATTGAGATTTTATCCAAGTATTCTTGTACCTACCCAACGACTATTTTACTTTTTCTTTACGGGCCAAAGTTATAGGCCAGTAATGTCATTTTCGATTTAAGATTCTTCAGTGATAAAAGATTTTTTAATTGTTAGTTTATAAAGTCTATAATTTATTTTTTCATAAATACATATTATACATACGTTTTAAAGAGTACAATGATTTCTATTTGTATATTTTATTACCTCAGATAATTTTGTGTGTCGAGTATTCTGTCAAAGGTGTCGAAAAAAGGCCTTTACACACGAATTGCATACAATATTTGATCAACTAGCGAAAATTTTATCCAAATACAGAAGTTTAATTGTAATTTTCCTATATTCAATCAGAATTAGAACAAATGAACAAAACAACAATAATTGTTACTACATTAGTAGAACAATAGAAAATGTATTCAGCGCGACTTGGAACATCCCGTATGTGAGTCTCGTACTCTACCCACTACACTACGAAGACCTTAATAATACGTTTTTTACGCACTACAATTCAAAGTATGTTTCTAGTGCGTAAAGTTTTACGAAACTGTGTCTAAAATACGTACTTTACGCACGGTATTAGAGACATACTTATATAAATGTTCAAATTTAAATTTATAGTAGTTTTCAAAATTGAATAATATGACCATAAAGTTGATGATTTCCATTAACATTGGCGTGACTTTTCCGAAAAACATGCAATAAGCGCAATTTTCCGTGTAATTTTTGATTTTTTTAATCTTACACTAATGCAAAAAATCGCCATATGACTTTATGTATGTTTTTCTTGACTTCTCCGGAAGCAGGTTTTGAGTTACATATCAAACGGATTCTACTGTTACAAACCAAATAAAGAGTCGGAGATATAGAAACTGTTATCTGGGTATGGAGTTGGTCAACGATGTCAGAATATCGTATAGAATTTTGTTAGACCAAATTGAAGTCAAGTGATGTCAACCAGACTTCGTTGACTGAGTAGATTCGACTGTCATCTCCTTGGTTACCCAATACTCAAGGAATGAGCAAGCTTTGATGGTTCCTCTTTTTGTCATTCTGTTTACTTCTAAATATCCAATGGACAATTTTGATATTCAATTGAATATAAATGTTTATGATCTCTTTCATTTTGATGTCTGCTTTGGTAAGCAGTAAATGTTTCTTGGGTGTCCTCAAGGATCAGTAGTTTGGTCTTGGCTCCTAATTGGATCTTAGATCGATGTTTCCTGCTAGAGAACTTCAGTCAAAAATCATCAAATAACTGTTTATACAGGATGAAAAGAGCAAATAGATGGTGTGTGCTATCGAAGAGCATGGGTTCGTATTTACATGATCAGATATAAGATTGTAATTTTAATATACAGAAGAATCTAAGCAAGGGACTTTTTGTACAGGATTTTTCTGCAAAAAGAGAAGTGGAAAAATTCATATGGAACTTCGTAGTGACACACTTGGCAGTTAATTTTGAATGAAATTCTGAAATTTTATTAGGTACTAGGTAAAATCAAATATCAACAGAAAAAAATTTTAAATCATTGTGCGAGGGTAGTTTGAATATAAACTGGAATTTAGCTATAAAAAAATTTAGTATCAAGTTAAAGAGGTGAAATTTTTTACAGTTTTTATAGGAAGTCCCGTCACAATTTGTCACCTCTACGGAAGCTTTTTCATAAAAATCTCTCGGCTTGTCACGTAACTATTCACGCATGAAACATTGGTTTCTAATCGCAGACCGCCAAATACCTCCTTCAATGGTCCATGTAAATAGTAGTCGCATGGCGACAAATCGGGACTATAAATAGGTTGTTTCAGTGATTTCCAACCCAATTCGTTCAACGTTTCCATCGTAAGCCGAACTGTATGCTTTGTCTTGCAGTAATATCGCACTACGAATTGGAATATCGCGTCGTTTTGATCTGTAGAGAGGTTTCACCGTGATTTTCAGGAGCTTCTTCTGTTTTCCTCCACTCCATAGACGCACGTTTACTCACCGGAATGTAGTTGTATATCAAAGTCTCGTCTGTTGTGAATATTTAGAGCAATAAATTTTCTCTTTGCTCTTCATATCGCTGCAGGAGACTCAAAATTCAGAAGTCCTGGCTAAAATTTTGCGGTAATCGAGCCGTTCATGAGTTATTTGCTAAATCCTACCTACCCTGATGCCCAATTTTTCTGCTATATCGCAAATAATACCTCGTCAGCGTCCCAACAGCGCTGACGTTCTCATCGGTAAAACTCATGGGGTACTATTCATATACCTGAGTCTTTGAGAGGATTTTACATTATCATTGACCAAAAAACAAATAATTATTACACACACTAAAGTACACTAAAAAACGAGACCAAATATTTCTCGTGTTCATTCAAAAATTCCGGTATATATTTAAACCACCCTCGTATATTGAATAAAAAAGGAGGATAAGGAGGAATTGATCAAGCGAATGAATATGAAAAAGTCATGACGGAAATTAACAACCATAAATAGAAAATATTGAAATTTATAAAACAGGAAATAAAAACTTCCAAATCTATATATCAGTTCATAAAATGATAATAAAGGTACAATTATTTTTATGAATAACTGGGCTATTACAAGATACTTAACGAGTGTGTCTCTTTGTAGCGGCTGCTTACATTTATGCATAAATGTAAGATAAAACTGGCCCATAAATTACTTTGCAACTGCTACAAATTGTACAACTTTGTTATTATGTCACTTTAAATACAATAAGTTATAAATAAGAACTATATTTGTATTTGAGCTCAAATATACAAACAGATTGATTGTAATATTAATTATTGCTACTGAAATTTTATTGATTCTAAATCATCATTCTCTCATTCGTGCAATTTAAATAAATAGAAACATTAGAAGTGAACAATTCAGAAATAGGTTAATGGGGTGAAGCAAATGACAGTCAAATTTACCAACTATGATCGGTTGCAAAAATACCACTTTCGAAGTGCACAAAAAATTCGTAGAAACCCCACGACGCAATGTTGCTGATTCCATATTTGAATTATAGAGGAAAAAGAAAAATGAATTCCAAACGAGTTGTTGCCGCGACTAGTGTTTCCGAAGAAAAAGATCCTTTAGATCCGTGTTTCCTAACGTGGCGCCCACGACCCACAGGGGGACAATTCGATTGTAAAGGGATGCAGTGCCGAGTTTAACCCTTTTTCTCTGTATCATATAAATACAATTCTAAATTTCGTTGCCAAAATTGAAACAAAAAACTGAATCTTTAAAAATTTCGGTCAATAAATTCCTTTGACGAGATCAAAATATCAACCGGGTCAAGTTAACCTCCCTACAGAAGATGCAAGGCTCCGTGTGGACCCCCGGATGCTTCAAGATTTCTCAAAAGCATAACTTTTCTTCACATCAACCTTTGTAATTTGTATCAGGGTTTTTTTAATTACTGTTATCATTTTTCACGGAGTTGGAGGGATTAAGGAAGATTATGCTTTTAATTTAAGCCAAATTCATTTACCTCTGAATATTTAATTCATAAAAATTGTCATTTAAAAGATTTTTTGATTTATGTTAGTGGATTATCATAGGATATCAAATATGCAATATCAAAAGAAATGCAAAATGAAGAGTCAGTTATAACTTTCTTAAATATAAAAGTAGACATGGCATGGTTGTGTGAGGAAACATATCAAATATCCAAATGTACAAAAAACCGTTACCAATTCGATTTCCATAATGTGGATTGTATGCTGTAAAGGATTTACTGGTAAGAAAAACATCAGGATATAATGAAACGAGGAGACTTGAAACTGATTTCGAGTTTAAATTTTAGTTATTGTCAATTTACTTACTCGAGTTTCGATAAAAATGTCCTAGTGGTTTCTTCTTAAAATCTATCACTTTAGTTTCTCAATTGAACAATTAAATTTTTTTATATGAAAAGTTATCTATTTGTTACATAGGGTGCTATAAGAGATTTGGGGTGGGCCATGGCCCAAAAAAGTACGGGAAACACTGCTTTAAATCGTGAAAAAACTATGAATAGGAAAAATCCTGAAACTTATTCAGACATATATAAAGATGTATTATATTAAATACGTTTAATGTACTATGCTTACGATGCTAAACATTTTGAAGACACAAAATCATCATATACATTCTTTAACAGTGTCTTATTTATATACAATCGAAAAATACAAAAATAGAAAACTATAAGGGTGTGGAGACAGAAAATTCGTACATTTTTAGACATCAAGTAGGCTTTGACTGAGAATCTTATTTGGCAGTAGTCAAATATTCTAAATAGAAACATTACGTCTCTGAAAAAAGTATGGAAAATCTGATAGAAAAGGGAGAACCTTAAATAATTGTTTTGAAGAATCTGAAGAAATCGTTCATGGTTAACCACTTTGTGAGAATGGGAATAGCCAAAGAATTGACGATATCTGTCAGCTCACGGAAAACTTGTCAGTTTACAAAAATTGGACAGAAAATTTAAAATCGATATGTAATATGTAAGCAACATTCTCAAGGAACAGAATGCAGTTCAAAAATAAAAAAAATCGACACCCAAATATTCTAAGAAGCAAAAATCAAAACTTAGAAGTCTCAGTGACAACGATATTTCGCCTACAAAAGGCATTATCGACGACGAGTCATATTCTACTTTGGTATGGAGTGGAACGGCGAATAATGACACAAAAAATTGAACTCTGAAGTGTTGGTATGGTTGGCAATACCTTATCGTGGCCGTTCTTCAGCATACATTTGTCCTGGAAATTTTGAAGCCACCAAAATTTATAAAAAAAGTGTTAGATGTCGGTAAATGCTGTTCATAAAGAAAAAGCATCCTGCAGAGAATTTTACATTCTAGTCAGATATGGCAACTGCTCATTATGCTAAGGTCGTTGTTACAACTTGAGCAATTGGACAATTTTGGAGGAATTTGAAAAGAAACGTATATTCTGAAGGTTGGGAAACAGCTCCAGCAAACGCCAGGTTCAGTATTTAATAATTTGATGCAACATTTAAAAACGAAAATGAGGAAAGCGAGACTGGGTGCAGATTCATTTATATAAAATGTGTGTAATTATATTTTAGTAACCATTGTTTCATTGAGTAAAGTGCAAATAATTAAATTAAAACATTTTGTACCGATTTTTTGGTCATATAAGAATGAAACTCAAATATTTTATAGCAGTAGTAGCAACTGAACGATTTCTATGAAATATTATATTAGGTGTGTATCAAATTATTATCCAGGCTGACCTCTATCTTCAATCCTGAATAAATTATACATTGTCAAAATAATGGATCGTGAAATTTCAGGTCAAATGTTAGTACAGGCGTTTAATCTACGTGATTTAATGCTCGTGAGACTTGTTTTTGCAAGGCCTGACATCGTTGTTGTCCTCTTCAGTGGTGAGGTTTCACTTTAATGGTAACTTGATATTGCCCAGAAAAAGAAAATATGTTTACATGATTCTGTTGCTATGGCTATACATTATCACATTTCATCCCTTCTTATTCATTTATTAAATATTTTTGTAGTGTCGATATTTTTTTATAATTATTTTTTTCTATGCCATTTTTTGTGATACTTTCAGCTATGCCATATTTTAAATTTAAGATGTTTGTTGTTAGCGCCATAGAATTTATTTAGACACGGTGTTCATATATACAGCTAACAGGCCGTACCAAATAATCAGTCGAAGAGGATGGATCTCTCGGCCCGAGTAAATGGGATTTGTACGGTTTCTTTTGTTGTGTCAACCAAAATATGTTAAAATTAAAACAGCACACAACACACAATGCAGGTACCTACCCGAAAAAAAAAATACAAAGATAATGATGGAACTAAAAGACGAACACCAAACAACGGATAATGAACTGTGACAAATGTATAATAAAATATGATCCAAAAACTGTTCCTCAATGACAATTGCTTAATTATTAATTTTTTCAGTAATTTATTATGAAAATCATTGATAACATGACTATGATTTAGGACTACGAAAAAATTTCTTGAAAATTTTGTTGTTATATTGCTAAGGATATCTAATTTTTTGGTGGGGTGCGAGGAGCGCACGTGCATCGAGCACACAGGCACATTTAGAACACATACGCACAAGCATATGAATTTTTGAATAATTATTATCATTAAGACAAAACGAAAAACCATGAGCAACATCTAAGATTTTCCAAAATGAGCAAATGTTCAATATTTTATAAAATATTGAAGAAAAATTGATAGAAAAAATTTTTTCTATAAAAATGCCTTTTAATTCAAGAATGTTAATTTAAGTTAGATTAGGTGAAATCCTTTTTTAAGAATGTGTTATTTTGATGAGCTCTATACCAAATATAAGTACAGTACCCTGTTGCACATATCGTTGTTCCGGAAAACTGCTAAAATTAAAATTTTGCAAGAGAGATAAAAAGTTTTCATACTATTTCTCAAATAGGGTCCTCGCATTTTTTAATTGAGTATTTATTTTTTTGTTTATTTCATAAGTTCTGGATATGAAGTAATGTCAGAAATATTCAATTAAAAATGGAGAACTATTTAATTTAAAATAGCAAAAATTTCAAATTTTCAACTACATAAAAGAATAATTCTCATTGGTTTTCAGTTGTGACGTCATAGGTTTAATAAAAACATTGTGCAGAAAAATATATGTGTTCCCTAGTATTTTTCTGTAATGAAGAAATTTTGAAAAAATTACATTTTTTTCCCGAAACGGCGATATATTCTACGCTCCGTGGAATGCTAGTAACGAAACATGATGTTAACATTGCTATTTATTGCAAATTAGAAGGTCTGTTGAAGAATAAATCCATTAATTAATCCAACTTCCTAACCAGTGAAAACATTAAACATTTTTTGAAACAGCGTCTGATGAATTTTACAGCGACGTGCAGCTTTGGTTTTTCTAACTAAAGTTTTTGCCGAAACGTGAACTCTGCAATTTAAACTTGGTGATGCCAAAACTGTAATAACTAAAAATAAATATGAAGTGCGTTTTTCTGTAGTGGTTGGTATAGAATCTTCCATTTTCAACACTTTTTATACAATATACTTCTACGAATACCTTGTATGTCTTTTGTTTTACTTATTCAAGCCCAGTAAAAAATTATTTATTACCTCTTTTATAATTTTACTGGAATTGTGTGGAATAAATTCCTTTGAAAACAGTGTTATCGATTTTAATTGTAATATTTTCTACACATCGTGTTTCCAATATAAAGGTATAACAAAGAAGCCCAAGAGGGGACTTCCAAAGAAATACTTAAATCTAATATACCTTAAGGCGAAGCTCTTAAGGGTGCTGACCTACTCTTCGAAGTTCCATTACGAAAAATAATTATGTCTGTCACTACATACAAAGAGCCTCCCGACCTCGCTATTAAAACTAATTGACTTTTGACAAAAAATAGATCTCGGGAAGCCCCGCTAGCATACAACAACCCACTATTAATAAATTGTCAAGTCACGAAAAATAGTTATTATGTTTGTCGCGAAGCGATTGAGACCATTAAGCGCTTCTTTGCATATTTATATGTCAATCTATCAGAGGGGATTTAGGGTAACCGTCTACCACTGAAGGGCTGAAAATCGCTTGCCTATAGTCCATTAAAACATTTTCTACAATTCACTAACCTGGAAGCTTTTAAGTTTTCTATTTTTAGAGACGAATCTTCTCTTTTCTGTTATTAATCTCTGGGAAAATAAAGGGTTATGAGATGTGATGACAAACTCCTTAAAATCCCGCTTGCTTTAGAGTATCCCTATATATCATCATTAATAATTCTTAAGAGGATCGAAAACACGAAAATAACTGTATAGGGTTACACATGTCCAAATTATACATGAATATAGGGGCTAATAAAGAGACATCAATTTATAATTGTCATCATCATCTTTAGACTATAAAAACTATCTAGTATTTAATATACAGAAAATAAATTCCGAAATATAATGAGAAAAACATGGTAATCGTCGTGGAAATATTAAAAGTTCCAGCACTCTTTTTGAGAAGGTTGAAAATTACGCAATAACAATGGTTAGGTTAGGTGAATTCATCTCGAGGACCTGCAGACGATGTTATGATTATAGAAGATACAAAATACAAATCAAAAAACCCATAGGTATAGAATAAAATATGAATATATTTGAGACAACAACGCAGAAAATTATCATTATCACTCATTTATCATTATTTAAAGATAGTAAAAGGAAAAGATGTAGAAAATAAATCAGACACACGAAATGGAACAGCGAGATGCTAAAGAAATTAAGGATGAACTAAAAGACACAAGATTTTAGAGAGCACCAAGATTAGAATAGCTATACATATAACGTGAGGAAAAAACCATCGGGAAATATAAAAAAAAATACAGAGTGGATCTGTTCTAAGCAAAAAAGGTCTAGAAGATACAACATAGAAATAAATAACTGATATCTGATGAAGAATCCAAGTTATAAATGCATGAAAATATTATCCATAATCTGTGAGGATTCCTGGATACTATGTAAAAATGTGATAAACATCAAATTGAAAATTATATGTATAGTTGTGTTTGAGAGATATTTGTCAAAAAATCAAATGTACATCGAAATAACTTTAAACGAGAAACTGACAATGGTTATGAAAATGATTACGTCCATTAATAGTAATCACCACACACAAAACGCGCATTTCTGATTCTCAGGTCATCAGAATCTCATCGACAATGACTTGAGAAGGAATGATTTAGAGAAGACAGAGGATATGCTTACAATGAGCTACCGAATAGTTCATTAGCTGACATAGAATTTTTTACAGACTACCGACAGACCATCATAACATCAATCGTAACTTCTACATCACTGCCTATTCAATCGAAAAATATTTAAAAAAAAAATCAATAGCACCGGAATGACATTTTCCTAATATGGAATTGTTACTGAATAGATGGACTTTCGGCTTTCGGTATTAAAAGATTGAGGCGCCGCTTTGTATTGCTAGCCGGTTCAGCGGCGTACTACAAATGTTTCTGTAAGAGAAAATTACTATAAGCAACCTACGAAGAACCATAAACAAGAGAATAAGACTAGATAAACAGGAAATACCTAAATTATGAACAAAAGAACCAATTATAATATGTAATGAACATGGAAGTGAAGAATGAAATAAGAAATGGGGAGAATTTTTCTCCTAGCTTTTATTGTACTTGTATTAATCACATTTACAACGACAAAATTTTTATATGGATCCTAGTGGAAACTATATTCATTCAAAAGGACAATTGTGGACTAGAGGACTTTTATAGTACCGTGAGTGATCTCGTATAAGATATTATTACCAAATTCATGTAGATTGGTTGAATGGCAGAAACTGAGTGAATTATTTCTGCTAATTGTGGAAAATTTATGATCCTGCCACTTGGGTAGAAAGGACAACTAACCTCCAAAATATGCAGAACCTTCCCGATGGAAACTATTTTTCTAGAGCTTTTTGTTGCATTTCCCAAGTTCTTACCACTGTTGGCTGAAGCTATCTAACTCTTCTGCTGAAGTGGAAAGGACATTGTTAATGTGACATCTCATAATGCTGCAATAGGACACTGGTCCACAATACGGCGTCACTGCACCCTTTTTGATAAAGTTGTTTGATTTCTCATCACCTCGGTAGCTACATTAGGGTTACTTTGCTCGCAGAGAGAGACTTGCACCTAATAGCCTTCTTCAAATACTCCTGAGAACATATGTTTAGTGCTAGCAACTCTGCTTATTGCGTTGGCTTGGAACCACCTTAATACCAAAGACATACATATTGGGCTTGCAGAAGGTCTTTATTGATTGGCGATCATTGATTACAACTTTGAATGACATGTCTGTGTGTATCATGCTATGCGTTTGGTCTATTAGTTTGGCACTGCTCTCTAGATTCATAGATTCTATAATCCTGAGATGACCTATCACATTCATTAATCAATTTTTGTGTCTAGTTTAGCTGCTAAGTTGAAGGGGAGGCAGGTTTATCAACTTTACTAACCCAAGTTTATTATTATTATAATGTACTTCATAAAGGATTTATAACTTATTTTTTAAGAGCTGTGTGTCCACGTTCCGATATCTCATTGTTTCAAAGTTGACTTTATAAAAAAGAACAAGTAAATTTGGCATTATTTCGATAATTCCATATTAAATACAAACAAAAAATAATAGAATATTTCATTGAAAATAATATAGTATTTTAAAAAAATGAACTACTAAAAATACTGAGGTTTGATACGCCGATGGTAAGAGTTCTTCTACAAAGAAGAATGACATTGCAGTATGATACAATTGATAAAAATCATGTGTAGTGGACGAGTGCGGCGAGTCGATTCTCTCGGTTATCTTGATTGCTTCTTGACACCATGTGTTTGTCCCAGATCCATTATTTACGCTTTATAACTGAAGTTTACCGTCTCATCCACTACTATACCAGCTTAGTGGATCTTATATATCTTTGATTTTAATTTAACACTTTGATCTTAATTCCAGAAAAAAATTTTTGCTAATCAAATTAAAAAGAAATAAAATGTTAAAAGTAGATTTATGGACATAATATAACACAACATTGAATAGCAGTAGTTAAAGATGAAAATAGAATAATTGATGAGGGTGTTATAGTGAAGATACGATTGACATTTAAGTAAGAAAATGTAATTCAGATTAAAGTATGCCATAAAAACCAACAAGATTGTTGGAAGTGGTTTTATCGCATCTTTAATTTAATATTTAATCTAAAAATTATGAAAAGAAATGTTTAAATATTTGGAAGTGTTAAACTCTTCATTTTTTTTGGTTCTGATTAGCATATAGAAGAACTGACGATACTCGCATCTCTCAATTCGAAACAGAAAATGGGATTTTTGGGATCTCTAATTTATCGAAATCATTACTAGTGATGTCCGCGATTTTCTCGTTTGCGTCATGACTCGTCTCGCTTTCAAGAGAAGACTCGAGACGATACGTTGAATTTTTTATCCGAGACAAAAAGAGGCTTTCAAAAATTCTCATAATAGCAAGCAATGTCTAGTGAATTGAGCGTGAGTGAGAGATATTGCCACGTGTATGTACTAGAATTATTGCCTCCTTATTTGGTGATACTCTTAATATCTACTTTAAAATTACAAGTCTGCATAATATCTAAATAATCCATCATCTAGATGCATCTTATGTTTAAATGACTCTGTTAAAAATAAAATTATTGTTCAATAAGTTAACAAAATTTTAGAAAATTAGAATATTTTTTTCTCTGAATTGTATTTTTGTTCGATGAAACTAGAATTAATATTTTTTGCATTTAATAAATCTATGATAGATTTTCGTTTAGTTTTTTCTATTTACCTTAGATTATTATATTTTTGTACATTAAAATAAAAATTTGAACTGACTTATACTTTAGCGCAAGACATGGGACGAGATTTTTATTTTATTCCGAGATGAGATTCGAGACGACACTTTCCACTTATTTGCGAGACAACAGATTCTTCAAACTTCCGTCTCGACTAGTGGGAAACACTAATCATTACTATCTGTGACATCATACAGGGTGTCAATTTTGACATAGATATAGAGGAAATTCAGAAATATGCGAAGGGAATTTGCAAAATGGTTTTCAATTGATTCACATCCTAAAAATTTAATAGAAAGGTTGACTTTCCAGTCCCTAAAATCAATAATTTGGTTATCGAAACGTGCGATAGTTACGACGTGACAAAGTTAGTGAAATTCGCTCTCTTAACATTGGAAAACGAAGAAATCGCAGATTTTTCTATGAGCTTTACAACAAATGTTTCTCCTTATCACATGTCAAAGACATATTTCACAACCACAATAAAGTTTTGACGAGGATTTCCAGTGATATATATAAAACAATGATTTTATAAGTTAAAACAGAAATTAATTTGAGTAAAAGACAAAAAAATTGAAAATATAATTGTGCAAACAATGCGTATTCCCTTTCTCATTCACCTCTACCAATTTTTACAAGATCCAACTTTAACCCTGTATATTTTTTTCAAATATGGAACTGAAGGAATCGAATGTAAAAAATCACTCAGATATACGGTTTCTCAATCGATTCATGTCAAAAATAAATCGATATCTTAAATGCTTCGGAAATATAGAATTTTTTATACACGTATGTCAAATTGTTATCTGGATTTTTTGACATGTTGAAAATACGCCTTTATAGGAAAATCATGTTAGTTTCCGGATCAAATGTATAGTTTTCCGGAAATTCCAATTTTAATGAATTATCCTCAATTCCCCACCAATGATAATTTTTTTCCGAGGAGCTGTATCCTCGTATCAAAAAATCCTATAGAAATTAAACAGAATCTGGAACTAAATCTTTCAAGGCAAAAGGGTCTATGTTGTCTATGATAGCATCAAGGTTCCTCTTCCGATTTTTTTTTGTATTACAACGTTACTATACCATAAATGTAGGTAGCATAAATTGATGTTATTTTTCAAAAAACATATTTAGTCCAACTTTAACTCAGTATATTTCTTATAAATAACTGAAGGAATCCGATATAGAAAATAATTTAGACATACATTTTCTCCATCGATTCATATCAAAAATAAATCGATATCTCGAACAGCATGAAATTCCCTCCAAAGTTATAGTGATTTTGTCACAATTCTTTTAGCGACAAAAAGTTTGAACTATTTCATTCAATGAGGTTATTTACTCACCTCCACTTGTTTGCACAAGATAGAGAACCATGTACTCATGTAGAATGATAAGTTCACCAATAAGAAAATATATATCCGTTATATAAAAATGATTTTTCCATTAACAAACTCTTTCTGTGATTTTTTTTTTTCGATAATAAAGTTTATTTTCATATTTCCTTCGATAATTCACTAACGATTATGATGTTTCTGATTTCCTGACATCAGTCCCACAAATTAAATCCAAGGTAATGGTTCTATTATAAAAATTAATTTGATTGCAGTTCTAGCTTAATTGTGAGTTTTTAATGGGGTTTTTCTGAATAATAAACTATCCGTACTTAAATCCCTTTTGTGCCATTACAAAGAATTTGAGTCGTCTTTGACGAAGACTCTAATAACGCCCAATAATCATATAACTATACCTAAAGGGTGGTAAAGATTTTTATGTAAGAGGCGGATCTAATAAAACCCCAGAATTAAAATTTTAGTTCTCAGACTATAGCACAGTTAAATTTAATACAAATTAGGTGATATTGATGATGATTGATATTATATTCATATAGTGTTCTATAATTATTAAGATATATGTTATAAGTATGAAGAAGAAAGTTGAACTTTCACTTCTGATAAACTACCCAGATTGGCCGTTATACGATTTTCAAATGTCCTTTTTTACACACCAAATTGTATGGTTTGGTTCCTGTTGAAGTATTGAAAAGTAGAATTTATAATTTCAATTCTTGAAAACCTCAGTAATTCGAAAACCATAAAAGAGCTAGAGATTGGAGATTGTTATCACCCTAATCCTAATAATATTAAAAACTATAATTAAACAGCTGAACAATCAACAGCAAATTCACAATATTTTTTTTCCTGAAAGCTAAACAACACAAAATAAAACATAAAATTCTCCACCTTGTAAAGCCTTTTAGAAGTATCGTGAGGAAAATTATCGTTCTATTGTTTTCAGATAAAGGAAATGAAATCGACGAAAGACGAGGAAAAAATATTTTTCAGAAGTTTTATTTGACCATACTATCTAAGTTCTAGCACTTCTCGGAAACCGTGTGACATTTTTAGTAGAAATAAAAAGAGAACCGAAACTGCTTGTCTCCCAGGTATTGAACAGATGATATCCAAAGAAACCCGCAACGTAATCATTTCTGTCAGCTGTCCTTTTATCATGTAAACATCATTTAATGACTTGTTTTAAACATTTTTCAAACCACACTCATCATTTGCCTACTGTCAAATCAAATAACCTGTCATCGGAATACTAATAAAAATATTTATTGTTACTAAATTAATTTTTGGCATCCCTTAATAGTGTTTATGGAAATAGGACAACATTGTGAACGTTTCTGAAAGCTTTTTGTCATTTATCGTTACATCATTATATTTTATCATTTTTTCAAATTGTTTCAGTCAATTTCACAAAGATGCAAAAAAAATTGAGGTGGATATTACAGATCCACAATTTTATCTGATGAATTAATTGAAACAATTCATAACTTGGAATTTCATTGATACTCAGTTAGTTCTTCGACTAAAATTTTTAATAGCGCTGTTAGCATCTTGGTGCCCGTTTATTCGTAAGTCTTCCTGTTATCCTAGGTGTCTAGCCCTAATAGTGCTTTGCATTCAGCAAATACGTGGATGGATATTTCCTCTTCCATGGAATCTACAGTAGTCTTTTTCTGCTAGACTGATCTTAGAATGTCCATTTAAAAAAAATGTCCTATTCGATTCTGTTAAAATTTTTAGTGCAGATTTGCTTTCATTACTGCATTCTTTATATATTTTCTGGTTAGTTCCTCGATAGTATCTTCACTTGTCTTTCCAATACATTATCTTCTTTAAAGGAATCTAGTCTATAAAAGGATGTTTGGACATCTATCTTATTAGTTCATCAACTCCAATGTGTTCTGCAAGTGATTATACAATAATCATCGGTTTAGTCGCTAGCTATGAGAATTTAAACAGAAATCTTTGGAAGACATAACTTGGGACAAGTATACCCAAATGCTAAATTATTTATCTTTTGTATTTATTGATTTGTTTTAAGAAAACAACACCATTGTTATCTTTCTCGGTAGCAAGTTATCGAATACAATAACGTGGATGGGAGTTCCTGGAACCTATATGGTAATCAATTAGAAGTAGTAATTGCAAGGCGCTTACGCTAAAATAGCATTTAAATAAAAAATATTACAGTACACTACATGTTATCTCGAATGATTGGTTCTGTGGAAAAAACAAAAAAGGAAAACAGTAAAAATCCATATTCATCATATTCATACAGTGCTGTATCAAAAAAAGTCAAAATGAGGATTAAATAATAAATAAATGTTTGGAAAGTAACTTAATACTTGTGGGGACAAACAGTTCGTAGATTTTTGTATCAGCAAGTAAAGAAGTCGTTGGCTGAGAATGTTATTAATCGTTTCTCGTAATTTGGACGTTGTCAAATATAAAGTATAAACATTAAATCTAATAAAAGTTTAGTTTCAAGTATTGTAAATCCAAAAGTTAACGAACGACGTAAAATAATATCCAGATTTTATCAACAAAACAAAAATTTTAAGAAATCATATACGGTTAATCACTTTGGGAGTAGCCAGACAAACAATTTACAATATCTGTCGGCGTGTGGAGACAAGTATATGTAGTGTAATAGGGAAGTAAAGGAATTTTTGTTTAATAAAATATTGAAATTTCGGCAAGTAAACTCCGTATTTTGTTAGTTATAGAGCTTTCTAGATTGATATATAAATACGTGTTATATAAATCTATAAGCCGCCCCTGTTATAGGACTTAAAGACACCCCTTTCTAATAGAACATTTCTACTGTTCAAATTTTGACAAATATCCTGGTTTTTTTAATATAGAAACTTCTAGAAAGACTTTAGCATATAAATAAGTGTATTGTAGGTCTTGAATACGCTCGTGTCTAATAGAAAATTTCGAATGTTCAAATTATGGGGTTTTTCAAGAAATAAAGCTTTCACTACGATTTTAATATAAAAAAACGGTCGAATTGAGACCCAAAAATATAGCAGAGACTAAAGAAAGTGTTAAGTGCTACCACATAACTGGAAATTAAGCTAGAAACGTATGAAAACGGATTTTGGAGAAAAGATAATGAAATTTCAGTTTTAACTAGTTGTAGTACGTATTTCCAATGGTGGAAAACCTATGAAAGCGATGATTTAACCCCATAAAAACTATCATTAAATTGGAAGATGTAGATATCTGATACAATATTTGGTAAAAACAGTGTGTAAACTTTAATAGCCTATAAACTTTTGTATAAGCATGGTTAAATTTTTAGAAAGAAGTTTGAATGCGGTAACTAACGAGGACAATAAATTCTAAGTCGTATAAAAACGTTCGAGAGTTAAACTAGAAAATGTAGAAATAAAAATGCTTCTTAGATAAATTAGAACAAAGTAACGGTTGTTGTAATCAATGATTGCAGTTAATGTATTATTGTCGTTACGCCTAAGGCTTATCTATTCAATAATTTTTATCAATTAACACTTATCAATTAAATCGTTAAAAGACTATTGGTTTTTTGTAGTAAATTTTTATAGCAATCAACTTAGTAAATTTAGCAATTGAAAACAAATAATATCTATGAGACAGGTCACTTTTTTAAAATGAAAAATACACACAATCTATCATGTTCATCCTTAATTCCGAATTGGCAGTTCTAGGACGAAAAGTGTTAATGAACATATTTCTGCTCAAAATTCGAAAGTCTTGGTACCCATCTGGCTGAAATTTTTGCGGCAACAAAGCTATTCGTGAATTTTTTAGCCATCTCGCGTACAGTACTTCAGTCAGTCTTCCAAAATGCAGCGCTGACGTTTTCATTATATTCTAGGGCGCTTATAGCTATAAGTAAAGTTAAAAACGCGATTACGCGGTCCCAGCTGTTCTCTATGCTTTGTAACAGATCAGTCTAACATCCAGTGCAGCCACTTTCACAATACCAAATTTTTCTTTTGTTTATTCAGAAACTCGGTTTATATTTGAACCACCCTCGTAATCATCAAACCTTTAATTCCTTTGGATTATGGCTATACTTTTTTGAGGTGGATTACTCCTTGTTATCTATTTTTATTTTCTTTATAGTTTGACTTGGCTGTTTTTATTATTCTTTTCCATTCCTTTCGGTTTTCGGCATTTTGCCCTTCAGTTCTCTATATTAAGAGCTCTTATATTTCGTTTCTCCGAGTCTTTCTCGGCCTGCCTCTTCTCCTTGGCCACCTCATATATACAAATATTTGTAATGATTCAACTTCACGCAGAAATGGTTCAAATCCATCGACAAATACAATCAATCAGTTTTTATTAGAATGAAAAAGTGACAATCCCATTAACTACCTCACCTTGTAGACATCTCGCTCTTAAAAAATTATTTTCGCAGTCAGTTATTTTATTACTTTGCACTAACTATTATCTAGTAATTTAATTATTCGACAAAACTACTTTTTTAGGCGAATTACTTGTTGTTATAAAAATGTGGAAAGTCTGTAGCATGGTGCAGAAGCAGTAAAATCTCCAATGAAGTACCAGACTTAAATTATCAAACTAAAATTAATTAACTTCTTACTGTGAGTAACGAATAAATCAATTAATTAAAACGTACAAGTTCAGGTAAAAAATAGCGAAAGAAATATGAGACGATACAAGGGGGCGTCCATATTTACAATTTTAAGATATAACATAAAGTCAATGATATTAGAGTTACACTAAAAATTATTCATTTTTGTGATATGTCGGCAAAATCAGCCAAGGTATATGTTCGCTTCATGAGAATGCTACAATCCACACTACTTCGCTTTCTAAGGCTACTGTACACGAATGTGGCTTAACAGCGATTGAACACACACCATATAGCCCTAACCTGACTCCGTTAGACTATTTTCTGTAAGCAAAACTGCTGGCAGAGTTAGGAGATGAAATATTTAACGGTGATAATGTGATTAGACAGGCGGTGTACGTGTACTAACATTTTGACGATGATGATGCATCATATAGCATAGAAGCTTTAATCAGACATTTTGAAAAGTGTGTGAAAGTAAAAGGAAAATATATTGAAAAATATTTCTTTCTATGCTAGCCTAAAAACTCATCCACCTTTTGGAACTATATTTCAGCCTTAAATAAACCAACTAATCTTAAATTACAAAAAATTTGTGAACTAAAATAATTAGAAATCGGTTGTCAAATGAAACGTTGTTTCAAACTCAAATATGTGAAATACCAGCGTACCAAATTTTATTTCTACACTGAAGATAAATTTGAATAACTATTGTCAATGAATATAATTGTCAAGGTAACAAATTATAATTTTGAATTGACTGATTCAAAATTATAAAATTATCATCAACTCCTCGTAGATCGTATTGTATAGTTGTGTGCCTTCATCGGCACTGGACTACATGGGTGGCCGCCGACAAAAGAGGTTAAATACATTAGGATACAATTGCCTAGCAGGGCTCCTACAATTCCAATCCTATTGACAAATAATGGGGGCTGTTACACTTGTTTTAAAAACAGTCAGTGTAATCAGTTGTGTAATTGTTATCCTTTTTTCGCAAGCGAATTTAGTTCGGAAGTTAATTCTAGGACAGGTAGTTCTGTATCAAAAACAACTGAAATTTGGTCAAAGGGGCTGAGATTTGTACAAAGAAGACTGTCAACTCCATGGTGGCGTCTTTTATATTTGGGTAAAACGTAATTATCTTATTGCTTATACACACGAAGTCACGTCTTTGTTAATCACAAGGGATTCGTGAACAAATTTGATTCTGTCAATATTGATTAGTTGAAGTCGGTGCAGCATTTGTTTTAGGAAAAGAATCTTAAAAATCGAATCAATCAATTCTAAATTTATTAATAAAATGATTAATTGACAGATCTACTGCTGAAAAAATTGAGTAAATCTAGTTTATACTGAACACACTACCATTAGTGAGTATTGGTAAAGTGAACAGTGTGTTCAGTGTGAATATCACCAACCGTTCCAAAAATTCAGTTTAATAAAATCATTGTCTACATCTCATTAAATGATTAATTCCCAGATCTATTGCTGATCTTTTATTGTGTGTGTAAAAGAAAGGCTTGGACGCAAGTCTATCAGCCACAGAATTTTTTAACTATTCATATAAAATTGATGAAATTTATCAATAGATCTGAAGTATGTTAGTTGTCTATGCTCAAAAGGTCAAGTGAGGTTCAAATGGAAGAAGTATTTTTGTTCAATATGGCTTCGGCCATTAAGAAAAAACATATGCAGTAATTGGGCAAGAAAATATGATAATATACAGGTAACATTCGTCATTACGGCCATTCTACACTCCACACAAAAGATTATTTATAAATTATAAAAAAGAAAAATGTTCGATTCAGCCTGTTGGTATTCACAGTTTTGAAAATTTGGGGCTAAAGATTGTACAATTTTCGAGACTACCAAATCCTAAAAATTACATGTTATTGCATTCGTCAAACTTCAGCGACATTATTTGTTGAAAATGATGGAAATATCACAAATTTAAAGAGAAGTAGTGGCTGGAAGTCTACTACAAACAAAATTGAAATTATCATCAAAAACAACAACAAAAAGCATTCAAATATATGAATTATTTCAAATAAATTGAGCCCGATTAATAATACTAATTGTTCAAATTTCAATATAAATATTCATATAAAGAATATATATATATATATATATATATATATATATATATATATATATATATATATATATATATATATTAATAACTAACCCACAGGGTTATCGAAAAAATAATGTTCCTTAACAGGACCGGAAACCTTTTTCGGACTCGCTTGTGGCTCGTCTACTCATCCGAAAAAACCGTTATTCTGAACAAGCTATGTAAATTATAATTGTATAATTCTGTTGAGTTTTGTCGACAAATATATTTTTTCACGTACATAGTAAAATTAAATTACATAGGTTAAAATTAAAATATTTGTCATAGTAGGAATCGCACAATACAATTAATCTTTCATTTATCAAATTATCACGAACATATACAAACGTGTAAGCGAAAATACAAGAAAAATAGTCAGGGAAACGAGCATGTTCTAACAAGCTCTAATAAAACGAATCAACAACGTAGAAAATGTTATAAGAAATCGACAATAATCAATTTCATAAAATTTGTTATTAGGTACTTTCTTTTACATTTACATTTAAAAGTCTTCAATATTTTAAATGCATCGATTGTATTATCAGAATTAAATTGTTAAAAAAACCAAAACTGATTATCCCAATAACCACGTATTTTCCTAAAATCATATATCCGTAACGTGGATAAACGTCGCAAATTGCACATAATAAAAACCATCAATTCAACTTAAATATATACAATAATAATAGAAACACTTACCGAGAATTCTAGAAGAACTGCAGCAGTCCTGATAGCTCACCAGATGCATTCCCATTTGTTGATTTTTGATTCCACAGCTCCATAACATCCTGCACCATAATATACTGCTCCATGAAGACCTCATTCATTCAAATAATCATACAATGTATACATTTGGCCATTAACTTCAAAAATTTGAAAATTTGATTATCATTTTGTGTATTTTATCAAAAATAATTTAAAAAAATAACATAATTATGTGGTCTGTCAATACTAAAATGATAATTTACGTATCAAATTTCTGAGTTTAAGTGAACCTCCTGCTACCTCTTGCGTTTAAAGAAAAACGGTATCTATTTTCACCGTTCCAGACATCCTCGTCCTCCTTACCCTGGTAACGTTGTTACCAGTGTTAGAAGGCCTTATCCGTCCCAAAGAGTAAATTGTATGATCCCTCACAAACATTCTGAACATATAACCATGAAAGGAAATAAAAATATTTTGTAAAAATTAAGAATGGTTATAAGTACAGGTATCTAACCAAAAATCAAATCACACACACAGAGTTGCAAAACAAAAAAATATAAGGAATCATTTTTACTGTATAAGAACTGACCGGAGATGATGGCACATAAATTGCTCTATGAGAATCAGATACATGGGTGCCATAAATTCCTTCTTATTTTTCACATGCAATGAAATTGGCAATAGTTAATTTATATAAAAATATTCTCAACAGTATAAGAATTTTTTGTTTGTTTGAAAAAAGTATGGATTGAAACTTTACATGGAATCAAACACAAAATAAGACAAACCAGTTCATAAAAATCATTCTGTAAATCTCTAAATTTATTAATTAAATGATTAGTAACCAGTTATTATTGAATATGTAATTTACATGGAACCAAAAACCAAATTGGGCAAATCTAATTCACAAAAATGATTCTCTAGTTCAAGTATTTTATATGAATCTTTGTCAAGGAGTATACGAGGAAGGTTTGATCGAAGAGTGACTTTTCAATTGAAAATTGTTTGTTTTTGAACTACTTGTAAATCTTTCTACGAGACGAAGTATTCTCAGAATATTATTCTTCTGTTTCTTTCTTTTCTTTTCCACGCGAATAAAATGAATTTTTAAATATTCTTCTCTCTCAATATGTCAGTTAAATGAATTATCAACATTTTACATTGTGATTTTATTCAAAGTCTCAACAGAATTACTTGATTTAATCTCTTATCCAAACGGAAATATCAGGTAATCAGTACGAAATTGCAAAGATGGTCCCAGGACCAAGTTTGAAAACGCCACTTCATTTAGTATTTGCTTCGGAGCCATTACCAGTGAAGGTTTTCAGTGAATTTGTAAACATTCTACCAAAAGTGCGTGAGTTAGCAGACTTGGTAGGTATTACAAAAAGTGCAGTATATCGCACATAACTGAAAATTTGGACATGAGAAAGTTGCGCACAAAATAGGTGGCGCGTTTGTTTACAATAGAATAAAACAGCTTCGTGAAGAAGGCAAAGACCGTTCCATCTGCAGGCAAGGTCATGGCGTCGGTTGTTCGGGATACGCGTGGAATAATTTTCATTGACTATCTTGAAAAAGGAAAAACTTTCAACGACGAGTACTATGCGAACTTATTGCAACTTGAGCGATAAAATCAAACGGAAACGGCCGCCTTTGGTTGAGAAAAAAGTTATGTTTCATCAATACAGTGCACCAGCTCACACATCAGTTATTTCCACAAGTTTTGTGTTTTCTCCTTTAGGCCAGGTGCTTCTGGGATCATCCTCGTACATTCTATATAAAAATCTGCTTAGCTAGCTTTTTGTAGTCGAAACAATTGAATGAAAAATAGATGTTGAAATCTAGTGTCAAATGGTGAGAATATAAAGCTTCACAATTATGTTTTTTTGCAAAAAATATTCAATATCACGTGGAATGTTCATTTTAAATTATTATTATGGCTATAATGAGCTTTTTTAATCAAATAGAATATGGGGAACCAAACTTACATCCGTTTTAAGTAAGTGTTTGATGCTTGAAACAAATTTGAGTACCTCAAAATTGTATCATTCCATACCATTGAGATTTTGTTTTGAAAATGTACAACCATTTAAAGTTCAGATACAACATATTTAACCATTCAAGGGGCAGTTTTTTAAATATATAACCATTAAAGGTTCAAATACTAAATTCTAAACCATTTGAGGTATTGATTTGTGCATACACAACCATATGAGGTTCAATTATAGAATTCTAAGCCACTTGAAGTTGAGTTTAAAAATTATTTTTTATAAATAAAACAGTTTCCTTTATAACATTATTACAATTAATCAGATTTATACGGAACATCAACCACTGAAAAGTCAATTGTTCGTTAAACCGCCCTCGTACAACAAATGACATATTTTAGACAAACGACCTACTTTTATTCATAAATTGAAAGTGCAACTCTACAAATAAAAAAGTATCAGAAAACTATTTATATAAAAATTTTGGCTGCTGTTTGTATTTTGGGTTAAGGGACATGAAAAAATGGCGATAATTGAAAATAAGTCAAAAATGAAATAATTCAAATATTAATTGAAATTGAAAAAAGAAAAAAACGAATTCATCTATTACCAAGTAAATGAATAACTCCTACCAAATTAAATATTTTTTCTCAGTACATAAATATATTCACTACCCTAAAATCAAAAAAGGAATAATAATGTTTAGAGAGATAATAGAAAAATAATACTTAAGACAACAAAACTATAAATTCTTCGAAAATTTTATCTGTATTTTGAGAAACAAGCTGATTACACATATCTTTTTATAGTCATCGTTGATTATTATATTTTTACCAACTAAACATGAACTTTGATTTATATAATATGCAATCTCTCTCCTCTAATGTGCCTGTATAACATTTACGTTATGAAAGATAAACTACATTCAAAAATGACAATTTTTAAATAGTTTAACGACAATTTATTATTTGTTCAACTGACTCACACAATGTACTACCTTTTTGAAGATTGCTAAAAATAAAAAATAATAATTAGTAACGTTAACAATTAGAATTTTCTATTATTTATTATGTGTCAATGTGCATAATAAATTTTTGATTTCAATAAAAACCTATCAAGAAACAAAAAGAATAAGATTATCAAAGCAAAATTTTAAATGGAATTCTAGAAAAGATTATATCAGCATTAAGATATTTCCATTATTTATGACAAATATTATTTTAGACCCTTTCTGACCAGATTGATAGCCAGCAATTGGCCAGCTTCGACCAGAAACTAGATTTTCTGGAAAATTACCTAGTAAATGGTATAAAGCAAATGAGTTCAAATAATAATTCTTAACAGCTAATACATCAATTACATCGAGTAGCTATGCCTGGAAGATGACCCCCAAAATTTTTCGAGGAATATAGCGAAAGAAGCGTAGAGAAAGAGATTTGCAAATCCTTCCTCATGCAACCCAATCCCCTCTATAAGCTTATGTTATTAATCATGGTAGTTGGTAAAGTTGCGATGCTGCAAATGATAAAATAATTTTGGACTACCAGACCTATGCACTGCGAAGAACATGTCTAATTCAACAATAAGTAAAATTGAAAGTGAGACATAGTAAATTGAATTTGATGTTGATATCAAAAAAAGAATAATGCCTAAGAGCTGCAAGGGACACGGATTGTGAGACTTTAATAAACAAGAAAACACTAAATATATTGTCATAGTCAAAGGAAACATTATGAGCACACAAAAATATAAAATAATGAATTCGGTTTTGAAATGGTAACGAATTCAAAAATCTTGGCTTAATCATTACTAGAAGAAAAGAATTGAATCCGAAGATGTCTAAATTATTGAGTTGAAATCCTCTTTACTGTTGAGAAAGTTTAAACAAAAAAAAAATACATAGAACAATTAGAACACTTTTGAAAGATGATTTCTAAGAAAAATATATGGACCAATGGGATTATTTGAAGAATTAGTAGTAATTTAGAGTCAAATAAGCTTTACAAAAAAAAGTAAACATTAAAAAAATAAACGAATACATTGGCTGGACATCTAGAGCGAATGAAAGAGAAAAAACCAACAAAAAAGATCCCTAGGGGAAGAATAGTAGGAAAAAAGGAAATGGATGTCCCAGAAAGAGGTGATTAGATGAGGTAAAGTAAGACCTAAAGAGAATAATTGGGAAAAAAAGCCATGAATCGGGTATGATAAAGGAAGCCAAGATCCTGTATAGACTATATAAATGAGGTGAAGCAAAACCTATAAAGAATGAAAGTGAGAAATTGAAAGATCAAGGCCAGGGTATGGTAAAGCAAGCCAAGGTCCTGTAAAGACTATAGAACCGAGGAGTAAGAAATGGAAAAGAGAAAGATGCAAAGAAAAGCAAAACAGAACGAAACATGAGGGAAAAGTATGTAGTTATAAAAAAATAATTTATGGGATCTAGAAATTAGATAAAATTTCTATTATGATTATAAACGTTTCAGTAAATTATCAAATAACCATAATGGAATTTTTCAAATTTATTCACTGGCCTATTTATTCCTCGAATTTAAAACTATTTTCAAATATCATTTGAAGTTATAGACTTCTATCGCAATAGACGTTCCCAGAAACGAAAATGAACCGTAAAATCAATTTTTATTTTTCACAAGTTTTAATCACTTAGGACGTATAACTTCCATCGATCTGTATTGAGGAAATATATTACAGATATGTATCAATGTGTTTCAGCTGTTTTATGTGGGTTACCATTACGACTGTTTCAATTTGAAAGGTTATTGGGGGAGATGGAATAGAAAGAGTAGGTCATACGTTTCCTGTCCTATTTTTAGCGCGAGTACAGATGAGGGTAAGGGCCGCGACTCGAGCCCTAGGCGAAAATATGAACAGAAATTACGTGTATACACAAACAAAAGCTTTATTGGCAATACCAGAAAGTGTGCTGTATCCTAATAAAAGATTCAAGATACAATTTTGATCAAGTGAAATGTCTTAATTTGATCACAGTAAGAGGTATGAAGTAGGGATACATACGTTTTTTTTTAATTTATGATATGAATGATAATATTTATATAACCATGGTTATATAATATAGTCAAAATCCCTGTGTTTCAAAAAAAACTTGCCAATAAAAATTAGATATTTTGATTTGTTTTAATTCTAAAAATTTCTTCCCGCAAAGTTCACACAAAAAACGATTTTACGTCCAAGTTGTATAATCTTAACAGTTTCTTTGCAACTTGCAAAGTGCAGTTTGCAATATATTGTGATTAACGATATTAGAAAGGTCCAATCGATACTTCGACAGTTTTACCCGGCTGTAGAGTCTATATAGGACCTCGGCATCCTATATCATATCTGATCCATGGTTTTTTCAATTATTTCCAGCATTCTTTTTCTTTAGGTCTTGCTTTACCTCATCTAACCACTTCTTTCTGTGGCGTCAGTTTTCTTTTCTCCTTCTCCTTCTATAGATTCTTTTTGCTGCCCTTTCTTGTTTCATTCGCTGCAGATGTTCAAGCCACTGTATTCGTTTACTACGTATTTTTCTTTGTAAATGAATTCTGGAGCACTTATTTCCTTTTTTCCTTCTACTCTTTCTTTATGGATCTTCTTTGTTGCTCTTTCTCCTTTCCTTCGTATTCGTTTATTTATTTTAATGTTTACTATGTCTTTTTCTTTGTAAAGCTAAATTACAACAAATTCGTTAAATATTTCTGTTGGTCCATATATTTTTATGAGAAATCATCTTTCAAAAGTAATAAGTGTTCTAATTATTGTTCTATGTACTTTTTTTGTTTCAAACTTTTTCAACAGCAGACAGGATTTAAACAACTCAAGCCTTAAATCTCGGAATTTAATTCATTCTAGTGATGATTGAGCTATGATTTTTGAATCCGTCACCATTTCAAAACCTTCCTCTATAAATTATCTTCATTTTAAAATAGGTTTTTGTTGGAAAAAACATTCCAAAAGATCTATTATCATAGACAGAAACGATATTGTAGTATGAAGAAGAAGCTACCTAAAAACTAATAAAGAAATGAGAAACAAAAGAACTATATTTCATTTAGATGAAACGTGGACATATACTAAAAAAATGTTGGCAAGATGAAACTATTACAAGTCGAATACAGACTTTTTCGAATAATTTATATACTGGATCAAATCCCCCAACAGGAAAGGAGTGCAGATAGATAATAGTACACATCGACATTTCAAACGGTTTTGTTAAAGATGATTTATTGACTTTTTGATCTAACCATAATCAGATGCTCGTGATCAAATGGTTGAAAAGATTCATGGAATAGGAAATCAAAAAATAAAAGTTCTATCCTGTTTTTGCAAAATGTAGAATGACGGTGCTTGAATAATCACTATATCATTGGGAACTGAACCCGATTGATATGGTCACAGATGAAGGAAAAAATTTCAAGAAAAAAATAAGTGATATTCAAAAGTTTTTGGAGGGTGTGAAAAAAGCAATATTACTGATGAAATGATCAACCAACTCATTGGAAATATTTGTTACAATAGTTCATCTTCTGATTCCGAATTGAATTTGTGAGAACTCTTCATATACTGGTGATTTTCATATTTAAATTGTGAATGAAGTTTGTTTAAAAATAATAATTTCTTATACCTATATAAGCGGTATAATGCAATGTTCTTAATATATCTTGTGGCAAAATACTTTTTTATAAGCACGTTAATTAAGTGGTGATCATTATATTTATACAAATGTTACTTCATACAAAAATACTCGAGATATAAAATATGTTAACTGTCTACTAAACGAAGTGATACGGCTATAAATTACGAATGCTTTATTATTTAAATACTCTCTCTTTCATAAGAATAGACTATAGATGTTATTTCACAAAATAAAGAATATTTTAGAATTAATAACCGATTAATGATTGGATTAACAAATAAAATAATATATAATGTAAATATTAGTCGACATCGGTTTGTAATAGAATTATAGAATTGCACTGTATCAGCTGTTATGCAAAATAAGCATAACAAAAATCAAATTTAGTAATCAAACAGTTATTTTTGCAAATATGTCAACATTTTTGGACTTGGGAAAGGAAAAAATGACAGTTTATCAAGTGAAAATGGATAACCTCTAGTTGATGAATTTTTCAAACATTGTACAAAAACCTTTCTGTTGAGAAAGATTATTCCTGACCTTTTTCAATGATAATTCGATGCTATTTGAAACAAATATTTTGATACATTTGTATTATGTCAATTATATTGACGTGAATGGAAATATAAGTGAAATAATCTTATATCATGTATTATAATATTAAATCAATCATGAGCATAAAAGATCTTCTAAAAACTATCTTAGATCAAATATTACAACCTTATTTTCATTATTGTTTTACATTTGAATAATGAAGAATAGTACTAACATACAAAACGTGGTAAATGTTACATATAGTTCAGAGTAAAAAAAGATATTTTTGTATAGAAAAAGGCCAGAAATATTGATATATTGATTAAAAGAATTCAACAAAACCAAAACAATAAAATCTATGAAGTAATACAGCTAAAACTGTGTACCTCATTAGTTTTAAAATAATTGTGTGATCCCATAGAAAATTAACTGAAATAATCACGGCATCTGTTGTCGTTGGAACTTACTAAAGTTCAACATAAACTGAACGTGAACTCGAGCATATAATGAAATTATTCTTAAAAATTACCGCTAAAAATGTCTCATTTTTTTACATTCAATTAAAAAAACAAAGCTTAATGATCAATTATCCTGTTATAATTTTAAAATGCGACAGCCTCAAGATGTTTGATTAATATTTTGATTTGAATTACAGATTAAATTTACAGACCTAGAAAGTGTGTAGTTTTTGCTCTGATTGTGAATTGTAAAAATAATTTTTGTTAAGCGGCTTTAGTAAATTAGAATTAACCAAAACTTCATTCAAAATTATACAGGAGTCTACATAGAAAACATTGTAAATTGTGACAATGAAAAAATAAAATATAGTATATGAAGAAAAGTATGAAGTAATGAAATTAAAATAGGAGAACAATAAAAAAATTATCAGGTGAAACAAAAAGATTTATCTTGATAAATGTAGTAATGAATTTTTGTAAGCCAATCCAGGTTGAATCATTAATACGTTAACTGTCAACTACCTACAACATAATTGAACTAAGAAATATTTTTTTCAAAAACCCTACATTTTCTTTACCTTATCAGTGATAACTTTGTACTCAAATTATATTTTTAATGATGTAATGAGATAAAATAAACTTGTTAAAATTACTTTGCAGTCAACGTGTTAAAACATTCAAATTTCTCTATCGAACAAACAGGACGAGTTTAAGGATTTTTCTATTGTCATGGATTAAAAAATTTTAATCTAAGATATAATCAGAGACGTGACAGAATAAATTAAATGTTTTGAAGTTTTGAATATTAAATTGTATAATTTGATCCTGATTGTTTCTAGTTCCACTCATTTCAAGCAAACATAAATATTTTTTCATCTTAATATTGATTAGTGGTAATTATAATTAACAACAGATAAACAGAAAGCATAAAAAGTATATAGTAGATAACAACAAAGAAATACTCAACTAATAATATATTTCAAATTTTTGTTTTTCCAATCAATTTCGACGAAAATAAAAATGCGTAAATGAGATCATTATAAAAAAATTTTTAACCGGTTGATTCTCAAACTCATAATAAAGAAATTTGTCCAATAGATAAATTTATTACCCCACCAAATTTATCAATTAACTTATTTTTCAGAAGAAATAGTAATAATATTTTCAAGAGGCAAAAAGAATATATAAAAACGCGAGAAAGAGAATTCGAATAGAAGAGCAGGTTTACAATGAAGATGGGGGTGAGGTGAGTCATCTTCTGTTTCTATGTGATGGATGATGCAAAAAATAAAAGCGAAGAACTATAAGCTGGTAAGAATAATTAGCTATAAAAACCTAGAACCGGTAATAATGGACAGATTAGTATAATAATAGTAACAGATGATATAGTAATGGTAGCAGATATAGATAGATTATAGAGATACAAAATGATGGTAGTAAACCAAAAAAAGAATGACAAATATTTGATAATAACAATACAAAGAATAAAGTGACAACATTTGAATACCCGGTAGGCATTTTCACAGAAAAATAGAGTAGAGGTAGTAAAAAAATCCAATCTAATGTACTCTTAATAAAACAATTTTCCGGAAAAAAGAATTGGAAGAAAAAAAAACTGAAATATACAACTCGATATCAAAACCTACGTTGATGTATGGAAGGGAAACTCGGATAATGACCAAAAAGATAGACAGTAGAATAGCAACTGAGGAAAATAGCAGAGAAAATGAGAAATAGGAAACAAAATAGTTGCAAGATTTTTAACTGGTACACAAAATCTAATAAAAGCAAAAAGTTGTTAGAAAAGAAGGAGAAGAAACAATACAGCAGATAAATGAAGTAGCAAATAGGAAAAAGTGGAAACATAGATGAAAGGAGAAAACTAAAATCTCAAAACTCCGAAATGCTGGAAAAGGCATAAAGATTTCTAAAGAAGAATAAATTGGTTTGACCCTGTATATTGTTATATTTATTTGTGCTTATATATACTAAAATTTCTGCAAAAACTAGTCCATAAGAATTCATATTTTTGAAAAATAAATTAAAAATGGTTGTATGTTATAGAAAATTCTTTTTCAACTCGGTCAATAGACTCAATTATCCAAGCAAATAAACATACCCAAAATATCCACGAAAATATAGAAAAATAACTGGGATTCTTACTATTGTTTCAAATCCTTTCCACATCTTGCTTCTTGTACATTCTTTGACCACGTGTTTAGAATCGCCACAAGCCTCTACGACGAGACCTTTCTGTGAAATTGAAAAAATCCAATAATTTCATTATAGAATCAATATTTTAATGCAATTACTGTTATCAATTAATTAGTCGGCAAGTTTTACTCATTGGAAAGATAGAAAAAAATCGTTAAGTACAGTTCCCGGCATTTTCATTATGTCGCCACGTGGAAAAGCGCGGGGGCTATTTACAATCAGATACATTTCTCAACCGTGATAAAACTAATAATTAATGCATACATTATTCATTATTTGTCTTTAAAAATATCAGTTATATCGATATAATAATTAATGGATTGATTCTAGATTCTTGCAATTATTAAAAATATATTAATTATAAAATTTATGTATTAAATTAAAGAGAAACTTAATTTCATTTTGTCGCCAAGTGATTAACGTTTCAGCAATTTACAATCAAATACATTTCCTAAAAGTGAAAAAAAATAATATTACTTCGTACATTATTCAATATTCATCTTAAAAAGCATCAGTAATATCGAAATAATAAATTATAGATTGATTCTAGAAAAAATACTAAGATGGCGACAAGGCGTCACAAAATAACACAAAAAATCTAATAACAATTTCACCAAATATTCTTGCAATTAGTAAAAATATATTAATTATAAAATCCCTGTATCAAATTAGAAAGAAACTAATATTAACTTGTGATAATTTCATTCTGTAGCGACGTGGTCAACATTTTAGAAATCTACAATCAAATACATTCTTTAAAAGTGAAAAAATTAATAATCACTGCCTACATTATCCAATATTCATCTTAAAAAGCATCAGTAGTATCGAAATAATAAGTTCTAGATTGATCCTAAAAGAAATGCCAATATGGCGGCAAAGCGTCACACAACTACACAAAAAATCTAACAAAAATTCCTTAAAATATTCTTGCATTTATTAAAAGTATTAATTATAAAATCCCTGTATCAAATTAAAAAGAAACATATTAACTTGTGATAATTTCATTCTGTCGCCACGTGGTCAACATTTTAGCAATTTACAATCAAATACATTCTTTAAAAGTGAAAAAATTAATAATTACTGCCTACATTATCCAATATTAATCTTAAAAAGCATCAGTAATATCGAAATAATAAGTTCTAGATTGATCCTAAAAGAAATGCCAATATGGCGGCAAAGCGTCACACAACTACACAAAAAATCTAACAAAAATTCCTTAAAATATTCTTGCAATTATTAAAAATACATTAATTATAAAATCCCTATTTAAAATCAAAAAGAAACTTATATTAACTTGTGATAGTTTCATTCTGTCGCCACGTGATCAGCTTTTCAGTAATTTACAATCAAATAAATTTTTTAAAAGTGAAAAAACCATATATGTAATACTCCTATATGGACAGTTTCTATAAATAGAAACTGTTTAATCTAAGGAAGACAGAATGGCAACGATTTCTATATCCTCAATGATACCATCTCGATTCTGCGCATTCTCAAGCATGCGCAGTATGGATAAATTCTCTGGAACGAGAGAAAATAATACTGTCGGCATTATAACATAAGGACGTTTTTTCCCATACCAACTGTCCATAAAGCAGTAATAATGCCTACATTATTCAATATTTGTCTTTAAAAATATCAGTTATATCGAAATAATAGATTATAGATTGACTCTAGAAAAAATACTAAGATGGCGGCAAGGCGTCACACAATTACACAAAAGATCTAACAATAATTCCTTAAAATATCCTCGCAATTATTAAAAATTGATGCATCAAATTAAAAAGAAACTCAATAACTGTGATAATTTCATTTTGTCGCCACGTGATCAACATTTTAGAAATTTACAATCAAATACATTTTTTAAAAGTGAAAAAACCAATAATTAATGCCTACATTATTCAATATTCATCTTAAAAAGCATCAGTAATATCGAAATAAAAAGTTATAGATTGATTCTAGAAAAAATGCCAATATGGCGACAAGGCGTCACCTCATTACACAAAAAAATCTAACAAAAATCTAAAAAAAATTCCTTAAAATATTCTTCCAATTATTAAAAATGCATTAATAAAAATCCCTGTATCAAATAATAAAGTAACTCACCAATTTGTAGTAATTTAAGAAGAATATTCAATCTTGGCAATCACGATGTGCACCTTGCTACATCAGGATGTCAAATAAAATATGGAGCATCATATATGATGATTTACCCCCCTGGGACAGAGCAAAATTTGTTGCCAACTGTAGGAAACGATTTTTATATTTTCGCGTATTAACCTAATAATCCGAAGATATGTCGCCAAAAATCTCTTCAGAGTAACGGATTATAACGGGCCGTATTAAGGACAATTTATAACAATAGAATGGAATATAAATTAGAAACCAATCTATGTATATGTAAGGTTATGATGTTATAATTTTTAATGGAAAAAAGTTTTTATTGAAAAAAATTATTCATATTAGAGAGTATTTCAAACGAAATCTCACGGTAAAAGTAATATTTTTATACAATTTTGAGAAAAAAGAAAATACAATCTATATCATTTCCCAATAATCAAAAGTAATTTTGAAAAATTGATACCATGATTAACATGATAATCGAATCTTTTAAAAAATATTATTTTTCCCAGCGGAAAACTGGACATGGAAAATTAACAATGGAATTATTTATACTGGAGCTGGAAACATCCTAAATAATATAAAATTTGGATTCTTCGCAACACCTAAGACAAGAAAGAAAAAGAAAATGGAGACAATATCGTTTATTCCAATTACAAAAAAATAATAGTTACCTTCACAGAAAACGAAGTAGACATCTATATTTAGTTTTTTTTACTTTGTCCCTAAACAGTTGCAGTAAACAGGCCAGTTAAGAAACTTGGATATAAAAAAGAAACAGCTTTTAAAAAACAGGGTAAAGTTGGTCAGCAGCTTTAATACGAAAATAAATATAAATACGATTCCAACCGAGTCAGTTTTAAACAAGACTTTATGACATTTTTTGAAAGTAGGTGCAAATTTTTTACTACAATAGTTTGTATTTTGTAGAAGCATTAATCTCTGAGCGTTTTATTAGTAATTTGGTCAGTGTAGATCTAGGTACAGGCGACACGATATCCAAACCCTCAAAAGTAATTAGTAGTTTCTACAAACTGCACGATCGGTCATCTGCTACAACTTTTTGGTAGAGATGCCCCAGTCATAATAGGTAGATGCGAGTAATATATTTCTATTATTTTTTTCTCAAGACAGCATGCTTTCTTTGTATAAAAGAAAATGTCTTCAAAGAGGTAACTGAAAAGGAAAATTTATTGGCAGTTATCCAGGCAGTTACGAAAGGCGAGCTGGGCACTAATCTAATAACTTGTACTGATAGAAGGAGGAGTCAAGTTGAAAAATTCTAAAAAGGTAAGAATGGGGTCAGATAGCAGTATCACGAATGAAACAAAGCTAGTGAACCTTATACTGAAATTGCTAAACTATGGATTTTCACCCTCAATTGGATCTTCGACAAATAGCCTAACATTCATGTCTTTGTTTCATTTAAATTAGCAAAATTGAGATTGCTAGGTCAGACAATGGAAAAGTGGGGCATATCTACCAACTACCCTATTAAAATGCATTGAAAATGAAGATCGGTATTTTAAATAAATTAACCAGCTGTTTGAGCTGATGTACTAGGTAGCGAGCTAGTAACTAAGTTACAATATTGATTTGAAGTCTGCACATTCGAGCCGTGAGAAAGATTGTTTCGGAAACATAACGATTTCATCTTAGAAAAATAAGTCTATGCGTGAATCAGTATAAAAAAATATCATATGGTGTCCCAATTTTGGATACACAGTCATTGGTGATTTGTTAAATGGCAAAATGGGTCATTTAAATGGTCATTTTTATATAGGGTGTTACAAATCGACACACTTTTAACACAATTACACTGACGCGTGTAACCTGACTCTATTTAAACTATCAGTGTTGGTGTAGAGGTAGAGTAAACAGTGTGTTCAATATCAACATCTGGCGATCTGTATAAATCTTCAATAGGTCTCCTTCTATCTTTCGATTGGCCTGGAAATTCAATATCAATACGGGAATAGGATTTTATTCAGTGGCGGATTCATAGATTAACCGCTGGTTGGCTATTCATCTTTTGCATACCTCTACTGACCACTTAGATACAATAGTTGACAATTAGAGTCAATGTAAATGCGTTTAAGTCTGTAGTAAACTGCATATAATGATATATTTCAATTGTTATCAAACTAATAAGTTGGAATTAAAATTTTTTGTACATTCGCCGCCCTTTGAAATATGCCTGCTGGTAACTCCACCACTGGTTCTATCACATATTCTAAATTATTCCTTGTAGATCCCTTTCTAAGACCCTCTCAAATATTCTTTAACCTAATTTACATTTCTTGTATTCTATTTACAATTAATAATTTTCATGTCGTCTTTGTTTTTGCATGTCCCTTTAGATTTTTCAAAATAATTTCTTCTCGTTTATTCATTATCTCGATGTATCTCGAAAATTAACGAGCTTAGATAATTTTTATTTAGATACTACGTATTCTTCTTCTCAACCGTACTGAAAATATATCTTTGCCGATTTATATTGTTGTAACATTTTCAGTAGAAACAATAAACTTTTTTTCTTAACCAATTCTTTCTGGTTATTCGAATAAGTCATTGTTAAACGATAAATGTCATCGTTCTTGTTAAAAATTGATGTAATTCTCACTGAAATGAAAAATTTGATGCAGTGTCACCACCGTATAAATTTCTGTTCGATACGGGCACGTTGTCGAGTTTGTCGCTAGCTGGACAATAATTCTGAAAAGTCTCGCTGTCATTCGATGCTCTTTCCGCGTCAGTGATTCTTTTCATTGTTATATGTGAAGTGCTCATTGTCAGACTTACATTCCATGTTATTCTTTACTTAAACACTTCGGAAGAAATGAACCCACTTCAATATTGTGGGTTATAATGTGGTTAACGACACTATGCAAATATTTATACGACATTTTATCTAAAAATTGGTAATGGTTTAGTTATAAAATGTAGAAACACTTTATATCAGAAGTACTCTGAACACATTTTTCATCTTCTGGAAGAGCTAAAAATCTCATTGTGCTAAATCTTTTAATGACCAAATTCTGTCGAATCAAAAGTGACTTATGGCTATGCCTCTACCTCTTTTTAGCACATGATCATATTATGCCACAAGGAAAACAATATCTTTGATATCTTTTGGAGCTAGCTGAATAACCGGTTTTCTAGACTGCTCCTAGACGCAATTTCTGCATAAAATTGGCACTTTCGGCACATTTTTTATTTTCGGGAAGAGCTAGAAACCTCGTTGTACTAAATCTGGTAAGAAGGACTCATGAGGGATGACAGGAAGACGTTTAATGGCGCTATTCTGAGCAAATAAAAGGGACTTATGGTACTGTCTCTGTTTCTTTTTTAGCATATTGTTCGGGGTTTCAAGATGTGCCATAGTATGTTGCAAAGAAAACAATAACTTTGATACCTTTTGGAGCTAGGTGAATAGCTGGTTTTCTTCTAAATTGGAACTCGATTTCCTCTTTGTTTATCATTTGAAAGTATTTAGAATACATTTAGCACATATTTACATTTGTAAAAAATCTTTCCATGTGAGTTATAAAGCCCTTTATTTATTAATCAAATAGTCAATCGGCCAACAACCTAGTCTATTTTTTGACATTATCATCTGTTATTGTTTTCAAATGTCTCTTTTTCACTTATAACTATTACTACATTATCACCATATATAGATTTTAACAAATTTACAGCTTTCTTATCAACAGAAATAAATATTGATGTTGATGCTTTATCCATATTTCACAAACATAGACTTTGGTAACCGAAACACATTTAGACTTAAGTCAAAACGTGAGGGTATAAGACAAACTAGTTGAGATTGATGTCATAAAAATGTTAAATTTCAATAAAGAATATTCTAATATTCTTTCTTGGATGATAATTAATTTGACTCCGTCCCTGTGTTACAAAAACGTCATATATAGAAGTAACAGTTACACAATTTTCGATGTATGTAATCTATAAGTAATTAGAGATGGGCAATACCTTTGTTCTAATGTTGTTCTTTGTGGAACAGCTCGAGAGTGTAATTTGTGCTTTATTATATATATTGAGTTTGTCATATTAAATATTATATTAAATATAATAATACTAGCGACTTTCTATCAATACAGCCCCAGTTTCTGAAGTTATTGTATGTGAAAGTCCAGTTTATATTTTTCAAAATGTGATTCAAATCAATCGAATTCCATTTGGGTTGCCATTTTTATATTAGCAATAGAAATAATAAATACTATTAGGTTTAAAGTCGTAGTTATAAACTGGATGACGCAATATATCGATTGTATTGATTTTTTCAAATTAACGGAACGTTCCTACCGGAAATTGACATATATGGCGCCAATTGAAATATTAGTTAAAATGGAAATATGTTGGTAGAATGTCTCGACTAATAACAAACCGGAACTAGAAATGATGATCATTGTTCAAATATTGTGTCAACTTCATTTCCGTTTAATGTGAGTGAAAAGCGTCAGACATCTTGGAAATTTTTTTAAAATTCATTGTAAATTATATAAATAGTGACTCTGATATTGTGAAAAGTGGAAATATAGAGAATTTTGGTTTGGTTTAACATTTGAAAGAAAAAAATTCCTTCTTTCGACCAGTTTAGAGCAGCTTCCAGGATCCAACAGCTTTTATATGATCAAAGGTAATCATTAATTAATTATATAGAAAAAAATATTCAGTATTAACTTTAATAGTCCAAGGAAAACCTTGGTATTACTAAGTATGTGAAAATATTTCTTTAAATTTTCCAAATTTAGCAGATTCATTTTTGTAATTTTTTTCCATTATTAGACGTGTTGATTATTTTATAGAACTGTCAAAAGCTCTCTACTTCTCTGATTTTTAAAAAGCTATTTGCTTCTACACGTGTGAGCTTAATAACTTTACAACAAAGCTTTATTCAACATCTCCTACACTGATATTAAAATTTTCCTGCTTTTTCCTAAAATCATTCAATTAACATATTCATTTCCAAATTTTGTATTTTGTAATTTTGTAATATTTCTGTATTTCTTGTTTTTGCCATTATGATCAAAATATATTCCAACGGTTTATTCATTATATTGTGTTATTTTGAAATTTTATTAAGAAATTACAATCATACAACAGTTAATAATTACAATTAATTTGAAAGTTATCGTACTTTTGAGACAATTTCAACAAAATTCAATCGCAACCACAAAACTTTTAAGTAAAAATAATAATTAATAATAAAAATGAGCAAAAACTATAAAGAATAGCAGACAAACTAGTAAAAACTATGCGATGAAGTGGAATAAGGTACAACAGAAGAATAAAGATGAAACAAGCAGATAATTACATGAAGGCACCCAGGTAAGAACAAATTTGGTGAAGAAGTAGATATTTTGAGACTAGGCGGTAGTAAGTTTGGCCAGATAGCAGTTAAATGACCTTTTGGTGTGGTAAATTCGGCCAGAAAAATTTGGGATGCAATAATCGTGCATTTTATTACACTCGAGTCGTGTCTGTCGTATAAAGATGCTTTTGGACTTCAACTTCTGTAGGTTGTAGTGTTCGGAAAAGACGTACTTTGGTAGAAGATTCCACTGGCTTGCACTTCTTCAAAGAAAGGAATTTTGATAAATTGACGTTCTGGGTGTCTGCAGGCGAATTCCAAGTTGATCAGCCATATCCGCTTTCGAGTATCTGTCGTGGTAGTATCGGTAGAACAGAGTCAGATCGGCTCTATGCTCTAAACTATGCTCTAAACTGTCCAGGCTTCTGGTAAACTCTGGGTAGCCTCTAAATCGAATTACTCTTTTGCCTAGGTGCCGAGCTCCAATTGTACGAGCAATACTCGAAACATGGAGGCTTGTAGAGGATTGGAAGCTGTTGCGAAGTATATAGCTTAGAGGAGTCCAAGCTTTTGTAAGGCTGCCTTAGCTAATTCAACCACGTGGCTATGTAAGGACATATTGCTTCCAACCTCGACACCTTAATCCAGAACCACAGTGCCAGTCTTCTTTATAAAAACAGTAGTCTGGCTCTTTGTTGGATTAAAATCAATTAGATAGCTTCCATCTCACTCCAGAATGTTTTTAAGATTAGTATTGATGGAGGTGATCTGTTTCTGCCTTCGGGTTTGTGTTTCAGCCGAGTTTATTGAGACGGTTGATTTGAACGAGTAAGACAGTGTGCTATTGTAGGCAAAGCTATAGATTAAATTGACAGTTTTGTCGTGTAGATCGTTGATGTAAAGAAGAAAAAAATTAGGTGACAAGTGCATCCTTGGGAAACACCAGCGTTGACCTCAAACCTCTCCAAGGTGTATCCTTAGATAGCGACCTGGATAGATCGGTCTTTGAGAAAGCTACTAAGCCATCGATAAATGAGGACGACAAACCGTGGGGTCTTAGCTTATTTAGAAGATTGACATACCAAGCCCTGTCAAAAGCCTTCGATATGATCAGTGCGATTGTTCTGAATTCCCCATATTTCTCTATAGCTTTAGTCTATAGCTTGGTGATATAGGTCAGTAGATCCCCGGTTGATATATGTTTACGAACGCCGTATTGATAGTCGCTGATGATGTTAGCAGACTCAAGATATCTCAATATTGGTTGCTTAACGATTTTCTCCATGACCTTGGCAATGGTTGGGACTAAAACAATTGGACGGTAGGACAATTAGTATATGTCTCTTGTGTCTTTTACTAAAGGAATTTACATATCCATGCAGCGCAAAAAATTGTAAGAATATTCAAATTTCTGCTGTTGTAAATATTACGTTTGATGCGCTTCTTGTGGACTCTTCAATTCTCTTCACACAATTTTCGTGGGAGTTTATCTACATTGTCCGCGGTCTTCCGTTTTCAGGAATGAGAAATTATTTGTTGATTGACGTTAGTGTCAGGTTCCAGCTGATGTCGTTTTTGATTCATCACAGGATTTACCAAGGTATAAATTGATGCACTTCCACCTGGTTTCACCAGCTTCAGGGGTATTACCAAATCAATACTCATATTTTTTATACCACAAGTAAGTGAAGAAACAAAATTGCATATACCCTAAAAGTGTTGAGAGCTCTAACGATTATTACGATTTTCGGAGAATTTTATTTCAATGTTTCCCCTATACTAAAGGTATTTGTTTATCTAATTCAGGGATGTTTTTAAGTATATCATTGTATTAAAATTTGAATGAGACTGTACCGATTTAATGAAAACCTTAGTACCCTTCCTGTTTCAGATACCTTCCTCCTGTCCTCTCCTGTGACACTTTTCAAATTAAATTTCCCGAATTTACATTCCTCATAACAAGTAATTTTACTTTTTACTTTATATAGACATTTTTTTCTTATAATAAAATATATTGAGTATCTTTATCATTCCATATTTTTCATTCTGTTATTGTTTTTTTCATGTTTGTTATTAGTTTTTTTCAGTACTTCTAATATGGGGATGAAATATATGAGCAAATTGATGGTTGTGCTATGGGGGCATCCATATCAAGTGTTATAGCAATTATAGTAATTGAAGATCATGAGGAAACCCAACTTGAGGATTTCAGTTTTATGAGTAATTGGGGTAGTTGTATCAGAAAATAAAATAAAGAACACAATAAAAATATTTCACTAATTTAATATATAATAAATGAAAATATATATATATTTTATGCATAAAGGGAAAATGTTTGTTTTAGTAACGATGGAAAACGAGAATGTTAGAAACCAAGATTTGCTATTATTGATATACGATTTTGAGGGTAATAATCAGCCTAACGAAGAATTGATCGAAAATGAAAACGCGGCGGTCGATATCAATATAAATCTATTTGAAACTATCCAGCAACTTGTTCCCGAAGATGAAGAAATTGAACCTGAAATGAACAATGTACCTCAAGAAGGAGGAAACAATAGACCTGAGATTGATATGACCGCTGAATATGGGCTGCATAGAGTCGAAGGTAGCATGGACATTTGGCAGGACTTATTACTTGAACCAGACATAGACAACGCTGAACGCCAAAATGCAGATCCAATGATTATAGATAGAGAGGAGTTGATTCGTATACTTGAAAGTGGCGATACTCAAGATCAGTCTTGTCAAACGGAGCCTTGTGAAGAACTACCGGAAACTTCAAGTAATGTATGTAGCATCTGTCGTGATAAAAATAAGTAATTCTCATTTTTCTATATTAAATTCGAAGTTTCTCAATACGTTTTTGTCATGACACATTTTGAAAAATCTTATGTTCATGCACAAATACTTTTCTAGAATTTTTACTTAAATTTGGTTTCAATTCTAGATTAATTTGTGTTACATTTAATTTTGTTTTGGTTGCCGAATATTTAATAAATTATTAATATATCATGATAATTGTTTTTATATATTATAGTCTAGTTTTATTAATGAGAGAGTTATAAAATGATGAGGCAATCGTAATTCATAGGCGGATCATCTTTTAGTAAACAATTAAAACAATTTTTCAAGTTATACCCTGACACAAGTATAAGTATAATTAAATAATAAATAATTTCTTTTAAATAACTTCCAAATAGTTTAAGGTGAAAAAGTAATTGTTTGTCATACTGTTTATATAGGAATAAGGGCTTAAACTTTGATTTTCAAAAAAGTTTACGTTCATAAGGAATTATTTTGATATATTGCAACCAATATTCACAAACATTTCATCAGTTATATTATCTAATTTCCACATTTTCTCTTCTTTAATCATATGATTTACTGTATTTTCCTTGTTTTAGGGCTTCACGTTATATACAGACTCTAAAAATAACCGTTCAACATCACTTATTTGACAAAAAAAATATTTTTCTTCTATTTTCTGTGCCCACACTAGTTCAATCAGGTTTAGTTCACATAATATGGTGCAGGTAATTCCAATTTCCTGCAATTTCATATTTCTTGAATATCTTTTTATGAGGAATTAAATTTTTCTCTCACAGAAGCGGGATAAAACTTAATATTCTTTGAATTTAGTCAATTCTACTTAGTTATGGGCAATTTTTCTATAAGTCTCAAATGATAACTTGCATTATCGCTTACTATTTTAGGGGCTACAATGTTGTTACAATTAGTTGTTAGATTATTGTCAAGATTACAATAGCTATGAGACAATTCCAGTTCTGAGCAAGATCCATTATTTGTTCGAACAATTTTTTATAAACATAGGTATTCATGTCCTCATGGTAGTCACTTGTACGAGTAGATTCAAAATTCAATAAACCATCTCTAACAAAACCATTTGAACTGCCGATGTCTACCATTATCAATCTACGCCCCTTTTCTGTTCGTGTCCCCGACTTGTAACAGTTTCATTTTGTCAAAATTTATTTAGTATAAGTCCATGTTTTACCGAAATAAAATATATTTTTCCTTTGGTTTCTCATTTTAGGTAGTTTCTTCTTCTCTACAATATCGATTTTTTTCTATTCAAATAGACTATTTGAAATGCTTTTTCCACCGAAAATATATTTCTTTTAAATGTTTCCATAGTGTGTTTCGGCTCAGTTTAGGGTAATCTCGAACCGTGGCAAGAACTTTGTTTCACTGGCGGAAATTCTTCTTTAAAGAAGAACGCATATGCATCCTTCGAATTCTTTCTTTCATATGATTTTCTATTTGAAATTTTGGTTTTACTGGAGCTTTCCGTGTTGTTTAAATTCGCCACATTTCTCTGATGCCACTGTGTCATCAATACTTTTGCATAAATGTTTGTAAATGGTTTAAAACAAAATTGGTAATTATTTTTAGGTTGCGTATGCCCGACTTCCTTGAAATTTTAGTATGTTGTGGAGAAAATTATGCTGATTAATTCAATGTATATAAATAGGGCCCGGAAATTATTCCTTCACATACTTTTTCGAGGTTGAAAATTTAGAAAGGTTAGGTTATTTTAGCTCATACTCAAAATATTGAACGACTTTGGCGAGATACTCGTGATAACATATTTTGAGGAGGAGTTTCTATTTAAAAGATATTGTTCATCTTCAAATAAAATTGAAGCATTTATTGAAGAAATGTCACGAATTTATCCAATAGAAATTACATTACATTTTAATTATAATTAATGTTGAAGAGAATTGGGGGCGTGTGGGCGGTTCTGTTAAAAGACTGAAAGACTAAATTTTTAACAGATATTCAAGATAGTGTACATTTTACAATGTTCAAACCTTAAAAGCTATATGAAGGAATGTTTTGCGCGCCCAACATATATAATATATTCTTTTTCGGCATAAAAAACTGTATAACATACTAAAATTTCAAAATTTTCTCTATTTAGTGCTGGAGCATCGATTTTTTCGGCTCCTAAGTAGCCCTAATTTCCACCACACCTTATAAGTGTTAAAAATACACAACTTGAACCTCTTCACTACAAGGAAAAATTTGTCGGGAAGAGATTCTTTTAGATCTTATGATGTTTTGGCCAGTCCAAACCTTAATCTATTGTTTTGTACAGCTTACAGTTATGAAAGACCAATAAAAGCCTGAAAGCTTCGTAGGCTCAAGTAAATTTATAAAAATTTTCAGTAGTAAATTCGAAATTACCGTTACTTTTATATTTTGGATTAATAAATATATAATTTAATTAATCTCTCGTTCATAAAAATAGACTATAATATTACTGTAGCGTCTAGATTAACAGTGTGAGCATTTTTCATAAAAATTGCACAAAGGTTAAATTATGAATGTTGTTGAGAGGAGCTACCGAAATTCGAAACAGTATCACCAAATTTTGAATTTTTTTTTTTTTTGACATCTACTGATATCACTTTCTCCAAATAAATTTAAAATGTATATATATATATATATATATATATATATATATATATATATATATATATATATATATATATATGTTGATTATTTGAGATATTTAAGCTTCATTTCACTTGTAAATACGTGTAAGCCTGTATGTATGTTCGTGCATTACATATTACAAAACCGATTGGCAAGACAGAGGGGGTATAATATGTCCCTCCAAAGGGGTATCGTCACCTACACTCTACGTCCACCTTGTCAACCCCCCTTAGAATAAGTCCCGCCTTATATGCGCACGCTATCATCCCCTCCTGCTCATTGGGACAGCTCGCTTATGCGACATCTCTTCGGTAACAGTGCTCCTGAATCGGTGCAGCTAGTTGCGACGTATGACACAACGCTTGTGATTCCCGAAATTCGGCGCTAAAAAATATTGTTTTGTGTTCTGTGATTTAAGTGTTGCATGGATTTGGGTGGACAAGTGCTCAAATTACAACAGGATATACACTGTAGGTACGTATATTCTAACTTTAATTCGGAAGTGAATGTGGTCGTTCGAAAATATTTGAAATTTATATTTATTATGAAAAATTTCTTTACACTACAATCTTCCTTTTTTATCGTTATTTCGTTATAAATCGATGAGAAATCGTTATCAGTTAATAATTCCATGTTTCCAAAACAGCGATGACCGTCAAAGTATTGAATGTTATCGAATGTAAATATGCCATTTTCGTTGATGCAAAACTGAAAAAATTTCTAGTTTAGCGTAATTCATCGAGTTCCAAGTCAAAACATTCATCGTTATCAAGGATATTTTTATCCTGTTATACAAACAGCATCGTTGGTATCTAATAGAATCTTTAAACCAGCTAATTAAATGTCATGAATCCAATTTGTGCAGAAGCAAAACATTTACTGACACTAAGGTGTAAACAAATCCCGAGATCCTAATTTATAATACAAATAAATTGTTTGAATTGAGTAAACGTCGCTTTCCAGAACGATCGGCAATTCTGGAGTTTTAGATTTTTTCATCTGACCTGGATATACAAACTCATTTTTAAAACAATAAACCGACTAGGTATTTAAAAATAAAAAAAGGAGCAGCCACGACAATTATGATATTTTATGTGGGAAATATTCTTGCTTTTTGTATAGGCTTAATTAGTGACTTGAATTTTGGAGTTTTCGATAAATGTAGGTACAATGAAGAAATTTGCGATAATCACCTGTATAGAAAAAAAATAACGGTAATATTCTATGTAGTTCTTCGGACTTGGGCAATATGTCGTGAGTAAAAAATAAACTATTTATTTCAAAATGAGCGTAGAATCATAATAAGGCAACTGGTTCTTCATTAAAGAACCGTGGCACTTAAGTAATGCCATTAACTAAATTGACAATAATAATGACGCTAAAAGTAATTTTGAAACCGTTGATGACACATGTGCTAATAGATCATTATCTGAACGAAAAAAGCGGCTTTCTTATAACTGAAAGTGTTAAATATATTTTTATCCATCTGGTGAAAATTCTATAAGAAACAATCATCATCTTCCGTCGCTTTTATGAATAGTACATTGATTGAAGATCGTTCTTCGTTAATAATTACGCCAATCTAATAATCTACGTCATTAAGGACTCTAGCTATAATCTTTTAAAGCAAATTTCATAAGAAGATATGTAGTGTACGGAAAACGTTTGCCCAAAAACGCATAGTAGAAAAACTGACTTGGCACGAATGCATTTTTGGGCCTTTATTAATATTTAAAACGTTTCAACCCGCTATTTCATGCAGTGGTCAGAATCACAGACGCTAAAATTACATAGTATTTTGCATATCATTTTTGCGAGAGGCAATAATTTTTTGTTAGGTATAATTTTTAAAATGGGCAACTCGATTCTACTGGTTCTTCTTCGTTTTATTAATAGCTTTATGCTGTAATATTGAATTCAGTTATTTAATAATATATGTCTTTAAATATTTCTTCCATCATCACGCTTCTTTAAAGCAATATTTTTCAAACGGTGTGTTTTCAAATTTATAGATGTTGCATATTAAAACCATAATCAAACTTTTATCTCGACATTTAACAGACTATTAAAAATGTCTAAAGAATTTATTTCTTTGCATTTCTTTTTGCGAATATTTATTTATTCGAAATTCGGATCAGTTCAACTACATTGAATTGTAGATATAATAAACAATTATTTTGTAAAAATGATTCCAGTTTCTCGTTAAAACCAAGTCGATTACAATGTTTCTCTATTTCCACGTTTACTTTTTCCTTCTTTTGATTTAAAACAACAAAACAGTTTCTTGCCTTCTTTTCTATTTAAAGTTTAATTTCAGATTTATATATTTTTTTTATACCTTTCACTTCCAATTTTTGTCTCATTTCTTTTTTTATGTTGTTAATATTTTTTATGAGTAATTTCATACTTCCTTTCCGAGGTTACCATTTTTAATAATTATTTGGATTCAAAATTTTTATAATGTTATCATCTATTTTCTTGTGTTTTGTCCTTTGAATATACATTCTTCTTTTATGTATTTACTTTCATATTTATAATGCAGAGTTATCAAGTTTTGAAAATAAGTAATAAAAGCTTTCGTATCATATTCAAAATGTAAAATTTTATTTGAAATTCCGGAATTCTTAGTGCTAGAAGCTAATGTAGGTACAAATTCTCTCCAACCATTTTTACAGGTCTTTTCATGAATTTCTGTTTAGTCTTGATGTACCAAAAAATATTTATTATTAGTTATAATAGTTTGGTTCGCTCAATTTTAATAATCACACTGTTCTTGGTGTTCTCTATTTCATTCTGTCACAACTTTTCGAACATTTTAGACACATCAGTTATAATACAAAGTATTTTCTAGTGACTAAATCAATTATTCGATTTTTTCTATTTTGTTTATTGCTTCATCTACTACCATCGCAAGCATCGTTATTTCTATGGGTTGTAGACAATTAACTGTATTTGTATTATGTATATCTTTTCTTGGAAGTAAAATTAATTGTATCGCCACTCTTTATTATTAGTATTAACATTGAAGAAATAGTTAACACTAGATCTTCGAGATCTTTTATGACTGTATTTTTATTTGTTAATCAAACTTAAGGCAATCTCGAGTCAGCCCTTCAAATCTTGCGTGACAAAATTAGGACCATCTAGATTATCGCGGAAACGGAGTTTTAGAGAATGATTCTTATATTTCTGTTGTTAACCTTAAGTTGTGCAAATATCCCACACGATGAAGAGTGAATAAAAACACCATTATCGCTGTTAATTTTAATTTGAAAAAACCAATTCTGTCCCGTGATTAGGTATACCGATCGCCTATTTTATTTTCCAATCACTTCCATAAAGAAAAACTAGCGAGCACAAAAATAAGATTTTGAAACACAAATTAGGTACGCGTCTTTAAAGTCAACCCAAACCAGAGTTATTTTACGGAAATTAAGCGTGATTGCTGGTTAAAAAAAGCGTTCTCACTAGAACGTGATCCGGCGAGTGAATTGAATTCTTCAGAAAAGAAAAAATACGAAGAGATGCTTTGTTTATTGTGCGTCTAACAAGTAAATTTGTTAAATAACCAATGAAACAGTGAATATATTTTGGGATAGAACACTGATATTAATTGCGAAATGTACAATAACAAGTACATATTTCGATTAAACTAGTTTATTGAGACTAGTAATGAGTAACTGCTAGACCAGACCGGGTTAGTCTTGATCGTGGTGTTGCTTTCGTCGTATTAGTCTTCCAACATAATAAATGGTCTTGATCTTGCCGGGTCCAGTCATGGTATTGGTCTTGGACCAAGACTCTTGCACTTTTTGGTACATTTTCTTGGAAGCATAGATTTCAAATAAATAGTTTTCCCAAATCAATCAAAATATAGCTTTTGATTTTCCAGCTCCACATGTAATTAAATCGCGTAATTTTTGCAAGTAAAATTAATAGGAAAACATTTCGAGTTACGTTTTTGACTTTTTTTCGTGGGATATTGAAACATTTTTTATGTCGAGTTAATTGCTGCTTTATCACGAGAACTATTTCATTTCTGGTTAAATAAGGGTCTATTTTATTATTATACACGGTTGTATATCGAAATATGAGTATCTATTTTCTAAATAATCCAAAAATCTGAATTATTTTTCTCATTGTATTATTTATTTTCTTATACTTTTAGAACATCATCAGTCTGAAACTTATTTATTGATGAAGAACTGCACTACTACAGAAAATGTTGAAAAAAGAAAAAAAAAGCGAAAATTACTTTTTAGTTCTATCAATGTACATGCATTAATTTGATTTACATTGGAAATTTTGAGATTTAAATGTTGTATGATTAGGTAGGCCACAGTATATTGAGCTTTAAACTAAATAATGAGTTTTAATTACCCTAAATTAGTTATTTCACGACAAAGGTTAAAAGGAAATTTTTCCTTTATATTTCGAGTCAAAAATTTTTTTAATTTTACACACTCTTTATCTTTTAAATTATTGGATGACCAAGAATTTAAATAAAGGTTTAATCATCTTTAAATGATGTACGGGTTTTTGTCATCATACTTGCTATAGAAAATAATTTTTCAACGTTTAGAAAAATGTAGGAAAAACGTTTTCATGTACTTTTCATTACTCTAAAGTATATTTTGATTCCTATTTGCTCTTTCTAACAAGTAATAGTCTTCAAACTCAACTTCGAGGATTTTGTCGATAGACTTTTCAATATAATTGATATCGTTTTTAATGATTACGTTTTCAATTAGTTGGAAATTGAGGATGTTTTTAGCGTATTTCTCATGAAATTGTTTTGAAATCATTGAATAGATTAATTTCTTTACCCCAGTCGGTTTAGTTGAATACTTCGACTTAATATCGAAGATCCAAAATCAATTGGTTTTCCTCTAGTTCTTCAAAATTCTTGTCTCTAGATACTTGAAAAGCAATCATAATATCTCACTGAGAAATCGAATATTCATTATAACAGACACGCTAGTATCAATTGAAGTGAAAATTGGTTTTTAAAAATTAAAAAAAAATACCCTAAAAATTTTATGCTTTATCAAAAATATTGTTTTCTATGTAGACGTTTCTTAATGTTTTGAATAAAAACTTCGGAAAAACGAGACGAAACGAGTAAAATCCTAATCCTAAAATTACTAACCCATGCATTTCATTATGTTTTTATACAACAATATGTATTTATAATTAATGAACTCCAGACTCCATCGTTTTAGTGACAGAAAATTTATATTGGATTTTACATCCAAGAGATCTTTTTTTAGCGAGCTCCTCACAAAGCTTGTTAACATCTTTAGCTATTTAATCGACGATTGCTATTTATCTCAAAATTGAATTGGGCCTTCTACAAATCTTTGTGAAATTAATAAAATTGCTCTTGATTCTATTTACCTTTTGTCTCATTAATTATTATATTATAATTTTTATTCTATTTAATTTGTGTAACTCTAGGTTTCACATCTCTGATTATTATTTTATTAGTTTTTTGTCTTTTAAATTGATTGATTGGGGTTAGTTGCTCAAATTGTTATTTTTATCTAGTCCGCCTTTCGTTTTTTCATCTCTCTATTATTTCTTCATTGGTTTTGTCGTTTTTCGTTTCGCTTATCCAAGAATTTGAGCTTCTTTAGAAATCTTTTATTTCACTAAACGGAACGGATTTACTCGTGTTTTAAATATGATTTTCGATACAAATTATTTAAAATGAAATTAACGATATTTCTGGTATGCTTGTTTGAAAAGTATGCTTCTAGTAGAGTTGTGTCCGTCGGAACTTGTACACATAATCTGTGTAATAAAAGATTCAGTCAAACCAATCCTTGATGTGTTTGTTTTGATTCCACAATATTAATTAATCTTAATCAATTTTACCTCGATATTATATATAGAATTTCCACTAATTTCTCTTCTTTGAAGTCCGCCAATACTTGCAAAATATGTTTTTGGTGTTTATTTTAACCACTAAAGAATTTGATGTGAAGGTGTCTATAAACTTGATATGTTTTTGAATTAAAACAATCATTTATCTTTAAAATATACCGCGTGTACCAATCAACTATACAAGAGCTATTCAGAAAGTACGAAACGTTTTGAAATAAATAATTTAATATCTACGTAATGGAAGATTTTTACATAGTGAACAAACTAATTGAAGCACTCACCATAAGCATTGAAAACATTATTTTATCATGAAATTAAAAGGGTTGTCCATAAAATGAGGCTTCCAAGAATCTGCGGACGCTTGAAATGCTGTTCATTCTTGTCTTCGTAGCCGTGAAAGATGGAGCTTCTTTTCGATTCTCACGCCAGATGCGATCCACACTCTGTGATTCGTGGAAAAAATGCTCCTCCAGTGGACATTCATTCCCAAATGCGTGAGGTTTATATGGAAAAGTGTTTACAACATGTGCGAAAATTGTACAGGCATCCATGACGAACAACGCTCTGGTTCGCCATCGTTTTCGGACGAAGGGTAGATGATCCTTGATGGCAGCAAGTCCTACATTCACAAGATTGTGAGAGATCGCTCAGGATATGTCAAGGTTTGCGCAAGGTAATATGTAGAAGTGGTTACCAGTGATTACTAACTCTTCTCTGAATTAAAAAATCACTTGTAAGGGACGCAATTCACAACCGATGAACAGTTGAAAGAAGAAGTATTAAGCTGTCTTCGTGACGCAGCAGCATGCTTGAGATTGGGTCTAAGCTTTTCAAACACGTCTTACCCAATGCCGTTAAATTTGTTTTTCATTGTAAAAATCCGTTGGGAACCTTATTTTATGGAAAATACTCGTATATACCTATGATTTCATCCACATCAGTGATGCACGTTACTAGGCCATTTTTCATTCTTGTTATTGAGTGAAAATTACCAGATGAAAGTCTAGAGGATGAGGTAAAATCATTTGTAAGAATTCAGGAGCTCTGGAGTGTGTCTTTCCTTGGCGTTTGTTGTGAATTGCTCCAATTTTCTTTGATAACCGGGTTTGCAAACATTTTCGTGGCTTCTTGGGGAATTTGTCTAAGTACTGTCTCTTCTACTTTTCGTCATCAATTATGATTCGAAACAATGGTGAATCATTGATTCACCGTCTCTGTTGTAGACATCGAAAGCTTTGGACTATTTGAATAGCCCTGGTATGATCAGATTTTCAAGTTTTTACAATTTTTATGTCTTTTCATTTCGAATCTGGTTGTGACGTATCTATATATGATAAATATTCTCAAACTTCACGCCGGTGTTATAGGAAAATTTAGGTCACTTCAAGGATATCAGAAGTTTTATTCAAAAGAGACTGTTTGATATTTTTTTACAGCATATTTGTTTTAAAAGTTACGCGAGTGGTTCAATTATAAAGTTATAACTGCGCGAATAATTTAGCATCATTAAAGTATCCGTAGTGCGATATTGCTCCAAGACAATGCCAGACCTCATACTGTTAGTCTTATAATCCCGATTTGTCGCCATGCGACTATTATCTATTTGGTCAATTGAAAGAGGCATTTAGTGGACTACGATTCGAAAGCAATACGTGAGATTTTTACGAAAAAGGCAAATGTGAATAACGTGACGAAAACTATCTAGAAAAACTGTAAAAACTTTAAGTTCTGTAACTTAATAATAATATTTTTTATAGCAAAGTTCCAGTTTGTATTTTATCTAGCCTACTACTTATCCTAATCGAGTTTTTTTTCAATTTTATGAATTTTTTCATACTTACGTATGATCGAAAGAAAGTGATAACATAATTTTGATAACTGGTGTCAAAAATTCTTCTAAATACAGTTATTGCAGGTGGAGAATGTATTTTCATGAGATGATATATCTTTTCACAAATAATTGAATTTTCTGTAAAGTGCTGAAACAAATTAATTGTTTCTAAAAATAAATATGTATTCAGATATACATACCTAAATGATTTATTTAAGTGTATAGACTTACTACTCTTTCACTTTTATGTTGTTTTTATCTCGATCCTATTTATTTCATTTACCTTGATAATCATCATAATTGTAGTCGAGTTCATAATTTCATTACAAATTTTTCATATTTTTGTTCCATTATATGATTTATTTCTATATCTCTATGACTGTATCATATTTCCAAGTAAAAAAATTCTCGTAGAATTAATCTGTATATTGGATAAAGACCTTTGAATTTATCTTAACTGATTTATTTGATATAAAAAAATATATTTGTTGCGACAAAAGTTTGAGTATTTGTGAAAATTAATTTTTATTAAGACAACAAGATGTCACTCTGGTTGGTTCGGTAAATATTCGTTAGAGTAAATAGTAATTAGTTTGATGTAAACGCGTATTAGGTATAATCGACAGATAGCTAACAGGCATGGGTATAAAGTTTAATGAATGTCATATATAAATAGTAGTTTGATTATCGTTTGAAAGGCTATCCTGGCAACGTCGTCCTCTTGTAATAGAAACGATGTTTGTTTGCTATAGATTGAACTTGAGAGGGGCAGGTGACGGTGACTAGCACCCCGTTTATTTATAAATGTGCGGGAGACATTCAGCAGGCTTCATTTCTAAACAAGAGTGCTATCGAAACGCGTATATTTTTATACACCGGCACCGTCCTCAATACACATTTTATGTCGGTCTCCGTACATTTCACTTATTTATTTTCACTATCGTGCAAACTGGTCTATTATTGAAAAGCCGCCGATATCTTTATTATATAAACTTTTGCCACTCTCGTTTCAATTTTCTGCTACTGAAATCACCAGATATATTAAAATTTTACTATCGCTTGGTATTCATTTGTTTCAGCAGATACACGGCACCACTCTGGACCGATGGCGCTTCCGTACACCTGAGGAGGAACCTCTGGTCCTCCAACAGTATCTTGGGTTCGACGAAACAAGAGCCATAACTCAACAATTGCTCCTGGCGCAACAGGCACTTCAGGAACCCACACTGGAGCGCCTCGAGCGTCATCATTCTCCTCATTTACGTCGGGCGATGTCTCCAAACCATCGCCCGTCACCTCCAGCCCTACCAACTTCAGCTTTTCATCCTACTAGACTGCCACCGACGATGTCTCCGCATCAAAAACATCCGCTCAATTTCATCAAATTACCTACTCCAAACGGGCCGATCTCCTCAAATTCTCCTCCTAGCAATATCGCACCCTCTCCTTTGAACTCTTCGCCTCTGAATCGTTTACAAAACATGCAACTTTTTGACTTCCGGAAGCTTGGTGCTGGACACGCAGCTTTTTCTTCAAGAGTAAGTCCCGAACGAAGAAGAATATCTGAAAACGAATCAGTTGGCTTGAATCTTACTAGAACAACGTCGATGGCTTCTTGTCTGCCTCCACCGTTACCTCCACCTTCATCTTTGAGTCATTCTGCTGCAGCTATGGTAGCAGCATCAGTGAACTCCCTTGCTGCTGCTAGTTTAGTAGCATCTTCATTTCCAGGATTAATGTCAACAAGAATGTCAACTGGAAGTAAATCTCCATCCAGTGCTGACGTCTTGAGTAGTGGAAATACAAACAGTGAAGAAGACGATGATGGTGATGAAAATTCCCATAGTGTTTTAAATTTAAGTAGAGATAGGGATGCCCTTAAAAGTCCAAGACAAACACGTATTTTGCCCGGAAGAAAACCGTCCACACCTACCAAACGATCGTGGGGCACACCAAATTTACCTTTAAACTTAGGAACGCAGTTTATCAATCCCGCTACTGGAAAAAAACGAGTTCAATGTAATGTTTGTTTGAAAACGTTTTGTGACAAAGGTGCTTTAAAAATTCATTTCTCTGCTGTACATTTACGAGAGATGCATAAATGCACTGTTGAAGGTTGTAATATGATGTTCAGCTCTAGACGATCCAGAAATAGACACAGTGCTAATCCTAACCCAAAGTTACATTCACCTCACCTTAGAAGAAAAATATCTCCTCACGACGGAAGAAGCTCCCAAGCACATTCAATCTTGATGCCTCCGCAAAGTGGACTGTCCCTTCCGGCAGCAGCAGCAGCTCTTAGTCCATTGAATCCTTTTGGTCCTTTTCCTCTATTGACACCACCACCGGATATGAAATATCATTCGTTACCTCCAATGGACTTTAAACAAACGCTAGACCTAAGTATTCAACGAATGAAAGAGAGCAAAGGTACATATCCGGATTATTCATCGGTTCAAGTATTCTCGAATAATCAACAACATTCAGAGGAAGATGAAGATGATGATGATGGCATCGTGGTTGTAGGAGGAGATGAGGAAGAAGAGCAAGAAAAAGACAAAAAAGAAACAACTAATGGAACAACTGATGTTCAGGAGGGACCTGAAGATTTGGTTATGCCTGCAAAAAAGCAAAAAATGTCAATATCAGATATAGATGAAGACGTAACAAGTAATGTTGATAGTAACGAAGATTCACTTAGCGTCGTTGATACCCCTAGCCTTAACGATGAACCGAGTGTTCAAATTAATAAGAGAAAAAGAAAAAGTCAAAATCCAACAAGATGTGCTGTACCTGTGATGATGGAGGATGCTGTTAGTGATGGAGATTCTTCTAATGACGTATTTTCTGAAAGATTGGCCGATCAGGTACGGCTAGAACAAGAAGAAAAAGAAGAGAAAGAAAAAGAAAATAACAGTGAGCTGCCAGTACCTGTAGAAACCAAAAAAGAATATGCTGCAAGCGATACTCCTCTTGATTTAGGAAAACGGAGTCCAGATGTTAATGCAAATGAAACAGAAAAAATTACACACGAAATAAAAACTAGTATAGCACCATTATTTACAATAGATAAGCTAAAAAAAGAAAAGCAGCATCAGGATTCGGAGACTCACGAAGATATAGAAGAAAGGCCGACTAGCTCAATGGAAAGCAACAAAAGTGATGAATCATTCGACTCTACAAATCCATTACGACAGCTCGAAAGTCTTTCTCATGGTCATTTCAATGATCTAATGGCTAGAGGTCTGCATTTAGGTTTGGGAGGCCAACCTCCATCGTTTCCTCCGTTGGGGTTTATGATGGGTACTGGTCCCCCAAGTCCCACTCGATCTCAAACATCCTCCGGAGGTAGTAGTAATGGAAGAGATTCTCCCGATGATAGTAGCCAACATCAGTTATTCGGGCATTTTGACAACGGCCAGTTTATTAGCGGTATGGATGTACCAGTAGACAAAGATAATCCACGAAGATGTACAGCGTGTGGTAAAATTTTCCAAAATCATTTTGGTGTTAAGACTCATTACCAAAATGTTCATTTGAAACTAATGCATAAATGTAATGTAGATGGTTGCAATGCCGCTTTTCCTTCGAAGAGAAGTCGGGATAGACACAGCGCTAACTTAAATTTACATAGAAAGTTATTATCAACTACTTCAGATAAAACTACAGCTAGTTTATTTTTAGACAAATCGCCGTTTGCCAGCTTAGCAAATCCAGCTTTACACGGTGATTTTCTCACAAGATTATACGCTGAAGAAGCTTTAAAAGGTCACCATTTACCTCCTCCAAATTTAGATCAACTGATGCTTAATGGTGACCGTATACCGCATCCACCTCTTTTACTACCTCCCCTAGGTGGGCTTCCCTTTCCTTTAGGTAATTTTAACCACTTTAGCCAATTTAATGGATCCGCGTTGTCTACAACGCATAAAGAACGTTCCTCGACCTCCAACTCACCTGTTTCCGGATCACCTCCACCCTCAAACCTATCACCTGCTCCTACCAAATACATCCACTGTGTCGGAGAAGATCTTCCAACTCCTGATAAGGAGGGTAATCTTCCATGCAGACTGTGCAAAATCGCTTTTAGTACTACCGCGCTACTCAAAGAACATTGCGAAAAAAACCATATTTCGGAAATGTTTAAGTGTACTGTGATGGGTTGTCCAAAAGTGTTCGTTTCGCGAACGAGAAGGAACATCCATTCCGAAAATGAATCTCTTCACGCAAATTCTCCATCGAAAGACGCTGAGCTCTCGTGACCTTTAAAAAACGTTATAGATTTTAGCGCGATTCCACTGTGGTGGTGATCTTATTGAGAGTACCTACTTATTAAAGATTATCTTAATCGATCAAATTTGACTGCTTGCTATTTTCAAGGAAATAGTATTTTTATAATTTTTTTTCATTGAAGCTATTGTATTGAGAGGTGAGTAATGAAAAACAAATTAAATTCACATTCTGGTTGGTACTCAAATTTATTTTCACCAGTGAACTGATTTATTCTAGTTTTTTTTTTTTATAATTGAGTATGGAAACAACTATTTGTACAACTGTCAAATAACTTTTCTGCATTTCTTTTGATGCCTGAATGTTAACTTGTAATTTCTAGTAAAGTTTGAACAATTACTTCCAAGTGTTGCGAGTTGCTGCTGATCAGAAACGTTATTTCTTGAAAAGTTTTGTTTCCACAATTTTATCAGATATTTTAATGTGTTTGGAGAAGATGGACAATTCTATATTTTGGCAACAAGAATTATAGAACTTCTTCTGAAACAGTGAAACCTTTGTATCCCTTACATGTGTCTTTTTCCAAGCCATTTTCCAATTATCTTGCTTATAAAGTAATTTTGTTCCGCTATCAGCATCTTGAATTTATTTATTGATATCATCATCCTTTGATGTATTTTCTCGGTATTCGCGTTTTTGTTCTTAATATGCAAAATAACATAGAAGCACGTTTTCAGAGACATTTTCACTTCTTTCTTTTCGCACCCTTTGCGAAAACGATCCTATGTTTTCCCATATGCATACTAACTTTGATTTGGCCGGTTATATATTAGATAGTATTGTATTCGCCTCCTCAGTTATATCTAAGGAAGTAAATGCAAGATGATGGATGTTGAACCATCATCTTGAAAATAACTTCAAATTTAAACAATTAAGAGCAAATCAGTTACTATAGAAAGAGCACAGGAAGACCACTGGATGCTGTGAAATAGTACTGACAGCATTAAGGATAACAAAGAACCACCAAGATGTATTGGAAGTATTTATTTTTGATATAATTCAGACGATGTGAATTCATATTGACAGTTATACAAAACATGTTGTTTGTATATTGCGTTTTTATGGCACATTCCAGAGAATGTTTAGCCTTCACAAAATAATACAACAATGTCATGTGCCGTTAAAAAAACACTCATTATACAAAATATGCTATTTATAATAAAATAATCATTATTATCTTTAAAAAAATATCAAAGATTGTTTGCATTTTATTGACAGAGATGTGAATAATGCAAATGATATAGAAAACAATCCAAATGAGGTGAATAAAACAAAATAAATGTTGGATAGAGAAAATTCTAATAAAGAAATTAAAGAAGTTCTAGAAAATATAGAAGATATTTTTATAAAAATTTACTTATCCAAATGTTAAGCCATACTGATACAAGGCTTAACTTTCATTATTTCTACTACATTATAAGTATATTCTATGACGAAAATTCAATAAATTAATAAAAATAAACAAGTGTGGATTTTCATAACTCACCTAACATATTAATGGAGGTAAAGATGATGTTGCTACTTCCCATAAAACTGTTCTTAGTTTCGTTTTAAATGTAATCATACATTAATATTTTTAATGTTTTTTCCGTGTATGTATTTGTAAATATCTGCAATTTTAGAACCAATATTTCTCATTAGCACTTTAGATTAGTCATGACATATTCACATATTTTTCTCACGTATAATTTTTCAGTATTTAACAGTCTATTCACAGCTTCAAAATTGATTAACAATCCTTGATTACATCTGTAAAGTAATTTACAATTTTTAATTGAATAAATTGAAATATCTCGTTAATATATTGCCGTGGAATTCTTAAATACCCTGTATATTTCGGTCCCTACCGAAAATTTAAAAATATGTAAAACCACTTCTTACTTTAAGAGGAAAATTTACGTCTTTCCAATTGAATTACATTGCCCCTTTAGAAATTATTATGACGTGGCTTTGCAAATTTTGATTTTTCTGTGGAGGGCGAAATTTGGAGAGCTTTGAACACCCTGTATGAATAATAACACGCCAATCAACGAAAAAACTTTAAGAAACTATTAATGTATGAACTTTAACTTATGAGGGAGGGTCAATAAGTTCATGACTTTTTGAATGAAACACAGGTTTTTGTATAAAAATCATTCTATTTTTCAACTATACACTCAGCCCAATCCAACATTTTTTTTATCCCAAATATGTATTATTATAATCGATCATTTTGTGAGATTATTGAAGTCCATTTCCTTTTCAGAGTAATTTCCTGAGGTACAAGATGTAGCCACTCTGTCTAAAATAACATTTTTCTTGGCCCCCATTCACGGTTACTAGACAGCACAAAAATTCATGTCGTTATTTCACGATTGCGTTTATGATTCATTGTAATCAAATAGGGTCCTCCCTCGTAATCCTAAAGCTTCCTCATACAAAAGTAATTCGAAATTGAAACCATCGAACCAAGATACCTAAGTCTTGTACAATTTCTGGTACCATATCGTTTTTGGAATGTAAAAATTTCAACTACTTTCTATGGCTACCGAATACCAACTAAATGATGCAGCTTATTACACAGAAGTCAAATGACGGATGGCTATTGACAAAAGCAGTGTTGCTGTTTTAGTTCTAGGTGGGACATTCAAACAGTCACGGACGTTTATATAACAAGTAAATAAAAGCAGTCATATATTCGATTAAGTTAATTGCGTATATGTGATTATAGAATAGTTCATATTTCTGGAAGCCAGTTTCTGTATGCTTATTTATTTGAAATAACCTGCATTTCAAAATTAATTATATATATATATATATATATATATATATATATATATATATATATAAATATATATATAATTTTATTTGCCAGTCTTCGAATACTCAAATTTGTACATATATCTTAGTTTAGTGATCTCTCCATTTTATGATTGCAAGAAGTTGTAAATGTATAAATATTCACAGAAACAGACGGACCACAATTGTCAAAAAGGGCACTATCATTTACGAAAAGTAAAGTACGTAAGGAATTGATGGTTTTTAAAAAATTAATGTTGATACAATTTGCATTTTCAAAAATATAATTGATTACATATTTACATCCCGTTGTTTGAAAATATTTGTTGTAACTACTCTCCAAAAACGTAACAGTGGTCGATAGATTTCATATCACCCTTAATATACTCTACCCTATCGTATTCTATGGTTTCAGCTCAATGTTCAACAAGCTCTTGGAGATCTTAGTAAAACCATTCATTTTTGAATTGCATTTTCAACATTTTGTTTGGATTCAAATTTGTCCACACAGGAATTTCATAATTGGTCTAAATAAATAGTAAACTGACTGTATGCAGTCTGAATTAACTGCTGGATATGGTAGCAACTCAACACCATCAAGTTCTTCGATTTTTTTCCGCGTAGTATGTCATGTTGTAAGAGAACCCACGATCGGTTAACTAAACCTGGATATTTTTTCAATAAAACATAAATTCACATTAGCTGTCCTCTATATACCTTGCTATCCATAGCTCTACTATCTGGAATGATTTAGAATTACATCAAATCTTTATAATTCCACCAGACACACATCAAGACTTTGCAACGGATTCTGGTCATTTTTTTTCGCTTAATTCGTCTGGCACTTTTATAATTGCGATGTATGGTGTCTTTAGAAAGTCCAAGAGTCCTATAATTGACTGCTTCTCTGCAGGTCGAGCGTTAAACCTCCATTATTAAAATGATTAAATCAACGCTGCGACTTACTTATTCATAGTGTCTTTTCCTTAAATTACACATACTTGCTATCTCAGCTACTTTAAACAACGATTCAAATTTAGGCGTAGGAATTTTCACATATGAAAACCGACGTTGCTTATAAGCCACCTCTGTAAAAATGGATAACTATTTGACGAGCTTTAATGCCTCTTCAGCACAAGGTTTCTCGTTAAGAGTCTATAAGTGTAATATACTGTCCTCTGTCGTGTTCCAATATTTGTATGTAACTAAAAAAAATGATTCTGGAGTATCAATTTTCAAATCTATCTGAAAATATTTCGAGTATATTTAGAAAGTCTGAATTTCACTCATGTTTCATTACTGTATTCGAAATCAATTTTGTAGCTCATATTTTTCTTTAGGGACCGAAATATTTAATTTAATAATGTAATAAACAATTGGCATAAACGTAGCGTAAACATTATTTTTATTACAATTTCGTAGTACTAATAATACTCAGTGATATCAAGAATTTTTTCTATTGTTATATCCTAATCACTTCAATTCAATGTAACTATTAAATTAACATGTATCAACATTTGAATGTTTTCATTGTTCAAATTATTTCTACTCATTTGAACCTCAAAGAATTTAGAAATAAAAAAAAATGAATTACTAATGTCTTAATCGATATCAAAATTTGAAGTAAATACCAATTTTCAGAACCGTTATGTTAATATAATTATCCTCTCAATTCTGTCAACATATGTAATTAGGGTTATAAATTGCTATGGGATAATAGGCAAAAAAACACCGAAACTGTTTTCAATAATCTTTTTCATTAAAGTGTTTAGGAGTTTTCGGAAACTATGATCTGAAGTATCATCTATCAGCTGATTACGGATCCTAGCTCAGAATCAGATTTTTATCCCAGTTTCCTCGCATCGCATTCATTTTTTTGTGAAAATTTCAAATTTAAAACATTGATCTAGAAGAACTTTTGGTTTTTATCACATTTTTATGCTTTTATTCTTCCATGATATTTATTTACTTGTATAATAGATTCTAGATGTTTAATAATTGTTAATGAGCAGTTATATTTACCCTCTCCCCTTTTACCCCTTATTTTTATAAATTTCTTATTTCTTAGACCTTTTGATGCATTAATACAACCAAATATTCTTAATTTTAGGTCTCTTCTGATTTCAAATTAGTCGCTTATATAATTTTTCGATGAGGTTTCGACTTTAGTCATAGTGATATTGACTTAGCTTTTTCTTTCTTATGAATGTGAACTAGTTCTAAAAATTCTCTTTTTCCTGTATAAGATTCCGTTCCAAAAGCTTTTGAATCTTTTCAATTGAATTTATAATTTTTCGATATTTCGTGGTTCTTTAATGCAATTCTATTTTTTTATCGTATCGATGACCTCTTAGTCTATTTTCTAAATACTAAGATGTCTGCCCTACGTAGACAGCGTCACAATTAGTTCAAGGCCCTTGATATATAATTTTACTCCTTTTGTTTTTTGGTGTTTTTGATTTCAATTTGGTAAAATATTTGGATAAGTCCTCAATGACTTAATAATTCGATAGTTGTTGAGAAACTCCTTGTAGATATGGTAAGAAGAAATATTTTATGTTCTGATATTTCGTTTCTGTTTTATTTTTTCATTGATTGTAGTTTATCCTTTTCTTGAATATGCTGTTAATAATTTTTTCCGGATAATTATTTTCTTTTAATTCATTTTTTTTGCTTTTTGAAAATATCTATATACCAAAAAGTGTAACAACCGCAAACCTCAGTCTACCAATGTAAAAAGCATCATATCAAATGACTACCACCTGATTAACTCCATCAGTTTCCGACCAATATGGAACGTGATCCGGGTTAGTTACCGAATATTCATATCATAATTGAATTAATCCGATATAGTTTCCGAAAAGTCTGTGGTAGCAGATAGAAAATACCTCAAGAGCCAGTGAGACTTTAAAGATACACTACAGTGTTATTGCCAAAGACTTGTTTTGTAAACCAATCCAAATATTCAAGTCCACCACAAGAATCACCAATTACCAATATTTCTATGAGTGCAAGTTGACTTGAGCACTTACTCAAACTAATCATCTCGACCTAGTCATACCAACAATCCTTAATACTTATAAAATCTAAATAGCTAAGAATCTACAATCACTCATGAATTGATGTATATGTACTAGTTCAGAAATCTCCAGAACATCGCTCTGTGATTTATCATATGCAGAATATGAGTAAGGTACCTGATGATACCTTCCAAGAAACCATTGAGACAGATGGACACCTGTTAGGTAATTGTGAAGCTGTCAATAGGAAAAAGCTGCAATACCTTGGCTTTATTGAGACCTCGTCCCAATAATAAACAATGCATGGTTGTACAATATTTTGCCCCTGATAATCCAAATGATGCCTCAAATATTTACTGTATTGATAAAGTAGTGAACTATAAGATGAATCTATGGTACCTGCGACACCCACCAAAAGAGGATTCAAATTTTGGACTAGATATGGCTAATCTACTGGGTATGGTTATACAAACACTTGATGAAAAAGTTCCTTAAGCTCTTGGGAATATACCATCTTAATTGCTTTTACTTATTACTTATTACCTTTGTTAAAATATGAAAATAATGTGGAATGGTTGGTTAAGAAGAAGGTATACTTGCAGTTGATTGGAAGTATTTTTTATTCTGGCAGCAGAAAAATTAAGAATGGCACCTCTACAGAGACTCGTACATCATAGAGAAAATAATTCAGATCCAATTACTACTTTATATGGACAAGGAAAAGTATACAATGTTATAAGGAAGCATTTTCTAATTCTTATGGTTGCATTTTTTGCAGAAAGTCTTATAAATTTGGAAATGATAGTACAGGGGAGTTTAGACTCTCCAAGAGAGTTAAAGATGCTATGATCTATATCAGTCAATAAAAACTAGAAAAAAAAATTGGATGCTTGAGTTACTCGCGTCCTTATCTCCAATAATTTGTATTTTATTTCTAGGATTAAGTAATTTCGACTAGTTTTATACAAAAAAGTGTTTGACATATTATTTTTGAATATTCTTATCTAACTGTGAATACTAAAAATCGTATTGAAACCAACTAGTACCTGTTTATGATCCTTTTGATATTTTTACTGTTTAAATTGAAGTGACGCTATGTGGTTAGTGCCCTTTGATGTGGTTCGATTAAAAAAGAAATGTCATATCTAAATTACATGTTGCTTAAACAATTAATCCAATCAATGATACCTATAACAATTGATGTAATCTCTTATACTCTACTGGTGATACAATATTTAGTAATCTTCAAATAAAATGTATATTTAATGTGCAATAACTTTGTAAATATGCTGCAGTGCTTGTGAATGTATAGTTGTATATATACCAATTGTTAACCGAAGGGTATTATTTAAATTATTCGATTTAAACTCCTTGATGTATACGAAAACAGTGTAAAACTAAAAATCAAAATAAACTCCTATTCCTACTTCACCACAGCTTGTAACACCTCCACATTTTCTTCAGTAGTGAACTTCTAACAAAACTTCATGTTGAAGATACCACATTTACTATATGCAAGGTGTCAATAGGTCATTACACATATCTTTTAGACCGAAATAAGCCATTGTCTAAAGTGGTTTAGTTTGTTTGCTATTTTCCTCAAAATCTATTAAAAAAAATGAAATTACAACATTTTTGAATACTCTCATAAAAATTATTTCTTATCTTTACTGTAAAAGCAAAAACAATTGTTTAATTTTATTTCCGTTATAATTATTTTCTCGAAAACCAAATGGCTATGGAGACTGGTTAAGAACAAGAGTTTTATTATAAAAATTATTCTACATTCGAATGCTTCCCTTCAATATATTTTCCTTCCCATCACCACACACCTTTCCATACGTTTTTTCCATTGATCGAAGCAGTGCTGGAAGTCTTCTTTGGTGACGGCCTTTAGGAGCTCTGCCGTTTTTTGCTTTACCGCTTCCATCGACTCAAACCGGGTCCCTTTCAAAGCAGATCTAATCTTTTTCTAACTGTTTCTATATCAGCGTTAGAAAAAGATCTGCTTTGAAAGGAACCCGATTTGAGTCGATGGTAAATGGTGAAGGCCATCATCAAAGGGGACTTCCAGCACTGCTTCGATCAATGGAAAAAACGTATGGAAAGGTGTGTGGCAAGGGGAGGGAACCAGTCTCGTTATTTAATAGCCAGACCTCGTATACGTAAATCGACTTATTTTGGTTTAGAAAATATGTGTGATGTGTGAACTTTTATTGACACCTTGTATATTTTACTTTCTCTTTTTTCATAACTGTATACATATCATATTTAGACATTTTAGGTATTTAATGTCCTTATAGAAAAATAAATAAATGGGAATTATTATAAGTAATCAACAAAATATATGAATGGGAGTTTAATAATATTTTTTTTGTAAATCATACCTGTAAATGTCATTTGTTACTGCGTATTCACAAATCCTGTGTACAGTTTAACATGTATTGCCTTTGGGCTAATTAAATTCTATAGCTGTCGTATTTGAAGTTTCATTTCCTCATCTACTTTTCCCAAAATTTCCTATAGAAGAAAACAAATAAAAGAAATAAAGAGTAGGAGAAATAATTACCTTCAGGATTGAGTTAAACCAAGACACACATAAAACACGTTGAGGACAGTAATACAATACTAGGAGGAAAATTATGGGATTTGACTTAACGGAAGAGCCTTGCTTTGGAGCAAACTACGTTTGGTGGATTCTCCAATCCTCGAAACCCCCCATGAGCTAGGACAAGGGATATTCCAAGGTATCCCTAGTCTTAGTTATAGTAATATTTAAAAAACTATGACGAATGTTGTTAATACTATTTCAATTATCATATTTGTACTAAAAAACTAGTAAAAATTTAAACAATTCACAATGATACGAGGTTAGTTCAAATATAAGGGAATTTTGATATAAAAAATGTTATCATTAAGTTACAGAGCTTACATTTTTCTAGATAGTCTCCATCACATTGGACATACTTTTGTCACTTCTCCGGAAGCTTTGTCGTAAAAATATCTCGACTAACCATTCACGCACGAAGGATTCTATATCGTGCTTTCGCATCGCAGTTCGCCAACTGCCTCTTTCAAAGGACCAAATAAATAATAGTCTAACATTAAGTGTAGCCAATTTTATTATATTTGAACTAACCTTGTATCATAGTGAGACAAAAGTTTCCATCATGGTACACAATAATTTAGTCGCTTAAAGTATATAAAACATATCCATAATATCCAGCTTTTCTTGTTTTTCCCTGTAAATTGTAAATTCAGAATTTTTTGAAAACTCAAATGTAAATTTTCCGCAATGCGTCAAAAATAAAATTATCTAAAGAATGAGTAGGTTGAATTTTCAATATATGGTACAGACTTTTTGGAACCTAACCTTGAAGGGTTGATAACATTTTAGAAGATTATTTTTCTTAAACCTTTTTTATGTCTGAATATCTGTAATCAAAAATAACTTAATACCTCTATAGAAATTTTTGAAAATAAGACTCAATTTCTACGAGATCTATAAATAAGAACGTTGCTTTTTATCGGAGTTCCCTCGTAAGACAAATTTGCCGACACGGTTTCAATCCAGAAAAATCATCTCTTAAATTAAACGATAAACTGTGTTCAATTTTATTATACTTTTGAGCATGCTTATTTTCTTTTTATAAACAAGAGGAGACACAAGTAAATGTTTTTGTTATTTTTACATTGAAATAGCTCTGGACAATATTAAATTTATTTTTCTAAGATTCGAGGTAACAAAACAACTGCCAAATTACGGCAATTATTCATATATACAATAAATGATCCGTCGTCTTATTAGAAGGTATCACTAGAGATAATGAAGAAAAGTTTGGATTTGAAAACTACTATTCATAATTTCGAAAAATGTTTCCTAATGTAAGGCCCACGACCCACAAGTGGGCAAATCGAAAATGGAGTCGACACGAGTTTAAGACTCAGTCCTACTAGGATCCAAGAGATTTTTGTCAGAAAAAACCTTTAAGTTCTCGATTTTCGGTATCACAGATTGAAGATATTGTAAAATTTTTCATCATTTTCTAATACTCAAAACTTTATACTCTATTATCTCAATACTGAATTGTTTTGGTTTCCTGGACTTATACTTCTGATAATTTTCAAACAATTAACTTAAATTTTTGAATATATCTTGGAAAATACATTGTCTTCGAAAGTACATAGGATTTATCTTTTAAGTGACATAGTTAACTTGTTATTAACAATTATCTGACGATCTTTTTTTTGGTTTTCCACTTTCTACTTTAGATTTGGCTACAAATCGATGTATCGCAAAAATCCTACGTTCTTCTATAGCAGTATTTATAGATTATCAAAAAAATTCGATGGCTCATTATGATTTAAAAAATTACAGGAGCTGTTAGTGCAGCCAAAAACCATTAAAGAGGAGACGTCATCACAAAAACAGTATACAGTCGCAATTTTGAGATAAATTCTTTCAAAAATATTATTGTGAACAGTCACGGATATGAGCAATCACGGGCGTAACCAGGATTTAGTTTTGTGGGGGTTTGGTTTGAAGTAAATAAAACAACAAAAATATACTTTAACTTTAAATGTAATGGTTAAATTAATTTCGTTCCTCTGCGTTAAATCTAAAACCATTAAAGAAGAAATCTTCGGCTTTTTCTTTTAAATATATCCACAACTTCATCTGCATGAATTTCTGTTCCATAGTGAATGTTAATGAGAGCCAAACCATTAAGTCTGTTTTCACTTGTAGTGGTTTGTAAATAGTTTCTCAGTCTCCTTAGGCCCGAGAAAGACCTTTCTGGGGTAGCAGTGGATACAAGAATGGTAGCCAATATTTGTAGTAATGTGTAAATATTAGAATAAAGGTTTTTCTGGCACATATCTAGGCATTTTCCATCCTTCAAGTTCTGTTTTAACCACTGAAATGGTGCTTTCGGGAAGCAGTGACGAGTACATGAAAATTGCTTCTTCAATTTTAAAACTGGCAGTAAAATTTTAGGGTAGCACACCAGATAATGCTGATACTACTTTACGATGTTTGGTAAACCTTTCAACCAATTGATGAATTGTATGATCAAGAAGTGGAATGAACAAATTAATTTTGTGATATGTGCATACATCGAATGCAGGAATGTTCGGTCTATTTAATTGTCTTTCGAGGACGCGTGGAATTCGCAATATACCACCATTTTCACCCAGTAAAATCTTTGCGTTTCTCAGGAGCTGTAAGACATTAATAACATCATTTACATGTTGTAATTGTTTTGATATAATATTAGGTAATATTTCGGGGGGTTTGAACCCCCAAAATCCTTCCTTTGGCTACGCCCTTGTGAACAATGAAGTTACGTTTTTGTAGTTTTTCTGAAAAGAAATACTTTTTTTCGGCCTCTACGGTGGCATAAGGCCTTAACCCTTTCGCTCTCGGCCAATTATGCAATGCTAGTTTTCAGTACCAAAAAATTAGATATAATTTGGCTGCTTAACATTGATGAAAAATGCGAAACCAGAAACGGTTATTGTTAATTTTTTTATTCATAGAACTTGGTAGCTAAAAACATCTCGTTTGTTCTAAATGAGATTCAGTTAGAAAGTTTTTATTGCTATTAAGAAAAAAATGAGGCCTATGTGAAACTTAAACTTCATACTAGAGTGGGGTGGGTTTGATACCCCAAATGATTTTTGAACAATAAATCTGAAACGAAGTATCTGTTAACAATCGATGTTAAAACGTGAGTTATTTAGCTGGTATTTTTGAAAAACTGAACATATTTAATAAGCAACTTTTGAAGAAGAAATTAAAGTTTTATCGAAGCTAAAGCGAAGATATCATATTAATAACAAAAATTCTGGACCGTTTCATTGGCTTCAAAAAATGTAAAGTTACTGACACTGCTCTACCAATATTATCAGACTCGCAGGATTGCAAAATGATAAGTCAATTGAAAATTGGCGACGCGAGGGCACGGCATTTATGAGGAAATAGAAATCAAATATTTTGTAGTGTTACATAGGGAGGCGGCATAAAAATTTCAGAAGCGCACGGCATAAAGAAGGTTGGGAAGCACTCGTGTGGAGGATATATGTCATTATTTTCACCCCAAAACAAGGTCAAATGAACCATTGTAACATTTTAAAGTGGTTTCAATTTCAACTAAAAATTCATACTTTCTATGGATTATTAGTAAAACACGTAATAATAATTTAATAAGTGTCTTGACTGTATTGACGAAATTTCTGTAGAATAGATACATTTCGAGTTAGATTATAAAATATTTTTTAGTATTTGCTTTATTATTATTGTCAGGAATCTCAATTATAACTGTAAGGCAATGTAACATAAACCAAAATTGAGTAAAATACTGTATAAAACTTGACACAACTAAAGAAAATAGAAAAAAGGGTTTTCTTTGGCTGTGTTCACAATTTAAATCAAATTAATTGAAAATATTCTGAAATAAATATTGATATTAAAAACATCGATGACATAAATCGATTTTTTCAACGGTTCAGGACAATTGAAGTGACAAGACATAGAAAATTCGTTGTGAAAAACTACACTATGACAAGGAACACCTCGTCACGTCCTCTAGCGACGAACTAAAACAGTATTTTGTGTCGGAAAACTGCCTGAAACTCTACTTTATTTCGTCTCTAAATGATGACTAAATGGCGTACTGAAACAGTATTTTTTAGACGACGCAATCTTAAAGCTGTATTCATTTACATACCGAAAGTTGCGTTTTGAGTGTTCCATGTAGTGAAAGTGGCCACCATGTAGCCAATTCAATGTTGACAGTTGACAGTTTCACTTTTATAATTTTGCATAACCTTAAATTTTTAATTTTCTGAAATTACATGTTTTATCCGAAGTTTTGTCTAAATTAATGAATAACAATGAATGATGATGAAAAAGAAAACTTCAGCGATGAAGAGTTACTCGAATCCACGCCACCGAAGAAAGCAATGCGTCCATTCTTGATTCGTTGCCGGATAAATCTCGTGCAAGGTACGAAAAATAGTACGAACTCTTTATGAAGTGGTGTTACCAGATAAAGTTATAAATAACATGTTTATAATTCTCTATTATTTATTTTCTTTCCTCAGTGTAATTGAAAAAGTTTTGGATCTTATGCGTCGTCTAAAAAATGTTGTGTACGCCGCTGCTGAAATACTACTTTGTTCGACTCGTCTGAAAATTGCGAGACTAGCGAAACGAGGCGAGCAACACGCGAGTCCTTGGTATACTATTTTTTTTTTCATATTGTACTGTAAAGTCGACTTTACAGTACTAATTCCGGAAAATGGCACTTTACGTATCCTTGTACTTTACAGTACTCGTAAATTCCTCCAATCCTAATTCTATATGTCTGCCTTGGTTTACAATGTTACCTTAGTGACTTCTGTTAATTCTTATTTTTTTTAAATAATAAGAGATGAATCAAAGGAAATATTTTTCAGTAAAATTGTCAAATCTGACAATACATATTTTAATATAATTTTACACTATGAAAAACAACAGACGTCCCTAAAGTTATTATTATGGTACTCGATTAGATACTCTTGACTCGGCTCCTTCGTCGCTTCGTCCATAAACACCTATATCACTCCCCAAACTTTTGCAATTGAAATAAAATAAGGTTGTATTAAATTTTTTTAGCTTATGTTGGGTTAGGTTATGTTATGCTAGCATTAATAACCTAATCTAATCTAACTAAGAGAGTAATAATCGCCAGTTACTGAGGTACGTTTTCTATATTTTATACGAGCATCAAGTTATAGAAATACTTCTTCAGAACATCACTATTTAGAGCTATTTGAAGTAGGGCTTGCACAGCTTTTGAGTTTGAAGTAACTTCGAAATCCTAACCCAGTTCGTCACTATTTAAAGACGAAATTGAGTAGATTTCTACAAAGACGAGTTAGTTTAGATTCACTGTAATTTCGAGTTGTAACTTTTTTTCGATCATCCGTCGTGAAAAATAGAGCAATGAGATCTAAACAGTATTTATGAATTAAAATTAGTTTTTCATTTATTTTCATTCAATATGACTCCTAACATAGCTCAAGATTTGGGATTAAATAATTCCAATTTAGAGACCTTTTATGTAATTGCTCATTATATGAAATATTCTAATTGATTTACCTGGCGGTATCTGATTAAAACTATATAACTCACAATAATACGATCTCTGTATTGTAATTTCTTTTAGTATAAATATCCAAAATTATTTATTTTAAGTACGTTTTGCTCTAAAAACTACCCGCTAGCATTTATAGATTTTGCTTTGATTAATATTCTTTCAACTTCAAACAGTATCTCTAATAAAAGTAGCAGACAATTTTGATGTAGTAATAAAATGTTTGTGTGCTACTACTAGCGCCACACACTAGCCAGCAGTGGTAGTCTATTGGTGAATCGATTTATACAGAGTTGACTTAGGAGCTTCGCGATAATATTCATGGGAACTATGCAACAAAATTAACTTAATAAATTTAATCATTAACGAAATTAGTACTTTTTGGTTAAAACAAATAGGAATCACATCCAAAAGAAAACTAACAAGTTACATAATAATTCAACACCATTTGGGCTAAACATAAACAGCAAAAAACAAAGATGTTACCGTTAAAGAAAACGCTATCTATTTAGAAAGAAACGAAGTAGAACAATTTTGTTATTTAGGCAGTTTAATTAGTACACAAGAAGGTACTGTAAATTGTGACGAAAAAAAAAATAGGCTGGCGCAAAAATTCAAGTCATTAGATATAGTCTTCAACAAATATTCTTCATGTGTAGTTGCTTTCCAAACTTCAGAATACACGTTTCGTTCCAAATTTTGCAAAAATACCTTCAATTTAACTCAGTTGAGGCACATTAGAAGCCTAGACTTATCAAAAAACAGAATATCCAACTTTGCAAAAGCTCCCACATTTTTCTTTGCATGAACAGTTGCCATATCTGACCAAAACACAAAATCTCCTTCAGGATGCTTTTTCTTTATGAACTGTATCTGTCTGGCGGTTATAGAATTTCCAGAAGGACAAATGTATGGTTAAGAACGACCACGAGAAGATATCGCCAACCATATCAACACTTTCAAGTTGATTTTTTTGTTTCTGTTGAAATGCCCTTCTGAATTCACTTCTTGATAATAAAAAGTCTCATTATTCGCCATTTCACTTCCGTCAAAAATAGAATATGACTCGTCGTCATATGTTTTCTGAGAAGCAACATATTCCGTTCCTTTAGAATTTGCCTACAAATTTCTTACAAATTTGACTCTTTTAATCAAAATACTTATCCCAACACGCCGACAGATATCACAAATTGTTTATCTGGCTATTCCTATCCTTTCAAAGTGGTTAACCGTTAACAATTTCTTTAGATCTTGATTTTGTTCAAAAAATTGTTTGCAATTATTGCAATTATTTTTCGTTTTCTTCTAGATTTTAGCTGCGATACTGGAGAACCCAGTGTTTACAGCTGATCTATTGATCCAACTTCTTTTAAAAAGTCTAGAATATAGGATGCTTTAATTGCCAGAGATCTTCATCTTCTATTTCAAACGCTCCCAGGTGTAGTGCTCTGGAGTTCCTTCGAGAGAATGTGGATGGAGGTTTCGTCCTCTGTACAACAAAACCTTCACGCCGCATTATCTGCTAGGTCTTTTCTATTAGATTTTCAATACTTGAAACTAAACTTCTAATAGATATGTAATGTTTGTGCTTGGGACATTTGAAAACTGCCAAATTACGAGAAACAAATAGAGGAACCTGTATGAACATGGAGGAGAACAGTGCAAAAGATAAACTTAACATAAAGTGAGGCCACAGAAATGGTCAAAAATAGAGGGCAATTGAGAGTCATCGTCAACAAAATTGGACTGAACCGACAAACCTACGCATGGGGATAACGATCTCATCGTTTTACCTTTGCTCAATATTTGACGATAAGCTAGCATTACAAACGTTTACAAAGCAGTTATTGCTAACGAATATCTGTTACATATATTTCGAGAAAAGCCTACTTTGCGGTTAATATTTTATGTTTAAATTATTGGTAATATTTCAATTGTAGATACATTAAATATATTTCTACTCAGTATTATCAGGTACTTAAGAGCATTTTAAACGATTTTCAACTGAACTGGATCTCCTCAGATCATCATTTCAAACTTCTAGCGTTATTAGTTAACAACGTGTTATAAAACAATATATCTCTTGATGAAAAATTAAAACAGATTCAGACAGTATCCAGTGGTGATTGAAAATGAATACGCCCCCCTGGGGACAAAGTCTTGCGTGCCCCCCGTCGTAAGTCACACAGGTTCATTATTTACTGACTGCCGGGCCCTTTGCAAAGTCCGACCTAGGAGGAGGGGGACAGGTGGGGACCTATCTACGTCCTTCAAGGTCACAATATAGATCGTTCTTTGGGTACAATAGAAATCAGTCTCTCATCTTTTTATTTTAATATTTATGAAGTTTGTTGATGTATTCATTTTTTAGTATAAAATTAATGGATAAACCTTTGGAATATTATTTTTCTATTCATATTTTATGTTCATTATGCTGTTATGTGAAAACAAAAAGTCGGTTACTATAACATGACTTCGTTCCAAAACACTTTGTGTCGTGAATTTATTTAAACACACTGTACCGAAAAGTAGATACTATATAATATTAACGAACTGTATTTTTAGCATATTCGTCTTTACGCATTTCTGAAAAATCATTTCAAGGGTTTGTGTGTCTGTGTGTGCCAATCAAACGAAAGATAAAGCCGAAGCGTAACGTCAAATAAAAGCCATTTCAATATGCATCACTGAATAAATATGAATTGTCAGATTACATTAGGGTTTACATGGGTCCAATTTTAGTTAAATCTCTTGTCCGTTTTCAGCTTTTCACTAGTTTGGAGTCATATATTTGTATAAAAGGTCAGTTTGGCTGCTATTATAAAATACAGATCTGTACTAGGTTTTGAAATCATGTGAAACTGTTTATCCACACTTTTAATTATGAGTAATGAACTATCACAAACAGTTATCTCTACTTATAATGGTGGTAACATTTTAGAAAATATTTCAGCCATTTGATTATAAGCAAGTTGATTAGGTGAAAATATAATTGTAAACTGTTAACTGTGTTACTATGGATTATCATCATTTTATTACTCTCTCATACATAAAGATAGACTATAGAAATGAACAAGGCACAATAACTTTAAATGTCTTTGATACGACAAAATGAGCTGACAAATGAAAATCAAATATGCGCAGAAATTACAATACTTTTCAGTCCTTCTAAAATTTTACTTGGAATTATCTAAGTAATATACTATTACATAATATGTTATTGCGAATGTGCTCGGGAGGTGGTTCCTTATGCCGGCCCTGACTGGCTGCAGTGGAGTTTTGAAATTCGGCGAATTCGTGCGGTGCCTCTAACATTTTTTTATAAATGGCGGAAGCGCATTTGATGTGTCCTTATGGAACTTTTTATTAGAGGGAGAGGTTTACTTACAGTATTTCTTCTAAATAATTGCTAGGAAACCCTATTTATTTATTTCTTTTTGTTCTAGAACTCTGTAGAATTTTATTTAGGTATATAAATGATTTGTGTAAACGTAGTTAGTTAAGTTTAAAATAAAATTAATGCATCTAAATAATTTTAGGTTTTTTTAATAATTTTTGGAAGAAAGATAAAATTTGACATTTCGATTTTTTTTTAAGTCAAAATATGATATTGACACTGACAATTTGCGTATTTATATTAATCAATAGATCACCTACATCATGAACTGAATAAATTATTTAGGTCTTTTATATAATTTATAGCTTTTTCGTTCTTATGAATGTGAATAATTTTTAAAAAATCCCTTTATCATGTTAGATTCCGTTTCAACATTTTTTGAATCTTTATAATTGAATTTATGTTTATTTAATATTTCATGGTTCGTTAACGCAGGTTTATTTTTTTTATCGTTTTGATGTCCTTTTAGTCTATTTTCTAAATTGTGACATGTTTGCCCTATGTAGACAGCGTCACAATTAGTACAAGTCACTTGATATATAATATTACTTCTTTTGTATTTTGGTGTTTTAGATTTCAATTCAGTGAAATATTTGGATAACGTATTATATCCTTTATGACTTATACTAATATCATATTTATTAAAATATTTTGATAATAATTGTTGGGATAGTCCTTGTACATATAGTAAGGAAAAATGTTTTATGTTTTGGTGTTTTGTTTCTGTTCCGTTTTTTAATGGATTATAGTGAAAATAAGAAAGTAAAAAATTGTTTAAGTGATATTTATAAGTAAATTAAAATAATCGAAGAATGTAAATAAATTATTTAAGTTAGTTAAGTGTTAGTGAGAAGTGAATTATCATAAGTTAGTTAAGTGTATTGTATAGTGTGTCAATAAATTAAGAACGTGAGAGACATGGTTTATTAATTCACCCCAAGAATAGAAAGAGTGTAAATAAATACGAAAAACGTTACATTATTAAATATTCACAGGTCGTAGCAAATTGAAGATGGTTTGCTATGTTGCCGTCAATAATTAGATGATAGACAGATAATAAATTTATTTGACAATTTTTCCCTTCTATAGTATCAATATCGTGCGTAGTTGATTCTTTCAGTTACGTCCTTAAAATTAGTCATGCAATTTTAGGGTTAACAAACATAGCCTCCAGTAGGCATTGTGGCCCTTTGCTCTAATAATTTGATGAACATGATAATTTTCCCTCCTACTACCGTGAAATACCGTCCTTCTGGTCTTTTAATCCACATGAATGAAACTTTTAATGTTATACAAACAATCCATTGTTTTCTACAACGTTGCCAGATTTTTCACATAATTATTAATACATCGCTTTTCATTAATAACATTTAATTTTGAAAATTTTTAGCAAGAATTCAAATTCATCGTTTATTGATTTCTTCAAAAAATATCAATTAATGCGCCTATTTCATAAATCTGTTAATATTTTTGACAAATTAATTTGTGGTCACTATAAAGAAATATCATTACTTTGAAACTTTTGTTATATAGGTTAATAAATCCATAAAAATTGAACATAATTGGTTATAGATTTCTATTTGAACGATATTTTCACTTTTCCCCGTATACATGAAGTTTTGATGATGTCAAAATAATTTTGGCAACAATGGATGAGCGTTTCTCTGTCATGACGTGTAGTTGACTGATCAAAATACCGAATCTTCTTCGGTCGACTGGTTTAATTGTGCCTCAAGAGTTACACTGGAAATGTAAATGAGATTTCGAAGCAGAGGGATGCAAGTATTTCGTAAAAACACCCTTGACCGCAAGATGGATTGATCCCGTATTTATGGGATGCTATTTAGAATAATGTAGAGTCATTGTTACTTTGGTTTATTGAAAAACCGGAAATTGGTTTATTTGTATCCGTAAAAGCTGAGTTATTCCGTTTTTTTTCTCCCTCTCGATTCTTTTCTCTAGTATTTACATGTTTGTTTTATTTCAATGCTTTGAATTAATCATGTTTAAGGCTCGGCCATTTACTTTTCTGAATAATACAACATATCCTATTACTAATATTACATTAGATAGTGCTATGGCGTCGGGGATAGTGAAAAGGTTGCACAATAAACTAAGTTCCATAACTTATCATCATTAAAATAATATACATAAAAATATTCACAAAAAAACGGTGCAATTTCGCTAAGACCTCGGCGTTCGTGATCTGATCTCTTCGCTGCCTCGATACAGAATGAATTTCGAATACAAACGCCTCGCCTGGGTTCATGTAAGTACGTGAAAATAAGCATGCAGAAGGTATGGGTTTTTCCCAAAAAGTGTATCAGGGATATTGGAGAGGATTAGTTTAATTGTATACTTTTGAAACATTAAGAAGAGAGAATTTCCTGGATCAGGTATCAGTCAATCAGGGGTGGACGGGTTATCGTTTGTTTTATTGAGGAAGTTTGTTCGAGTATCAAGTATTTGTAAATTCCAGGGGTGTGGTCGCTACACTGTTAATCACATGATGGGTGAATCGAACAATTTCCATAAACAATTATTTTCTTTGTAGAGCGAGGAATACTCCTATCGATGCCTTAAATTCAACCAATTACGATAATCAAGCATGATAAAATCTTTATCTGATTGTCATAAGAAGTTAGTTCCACCTGAACAGACTGTGAATCAGGTATTCTATAGCGATTTAATTGATAAAGATTAGAAAACAGAGTGCGTGGACAAATGTGTCGCAAGTTTTAGTTTCCAGAAAGATTTTTCCAGTGTTAATCGCTTTATGACTTTCTTCTCTTCCAAAAATTAAAAACGTTGTAAAAGGAACAATACAAACAACTGTGATGATGGTGCTGTCGGAACCTCCAGTGAAAGACTTCCAGAACTGCCATAACACCTGGATAGATTGTTGAAGTTACAACCGAATAATTTTAAAATAAACAATTGTTAGACCTCGTATTTTAGACAAATTTTCAAAATTTTTGCAGTCAGTTCAAAATTCCATATTTTTGTCGCAATAATCATAAACAACTAGAACTTTGGTATTCATTCTGAACATAAAAAATAAATTAGGTAATTTAATATTTATTCTGAGATAATGGTATGAACAGCCATGAAATAACATTCAAATTAGTGGTGGTAATACATATATCTGTGAGCAAATTTCAATGTCATATGAGGGTTGCCTTATAAGTTTTTATAAAAAGAAAAACAGAAACAATTTCGGAACAAAGTTTCATAGATTTTCGGAATATTTTATACATTTTTGCATACGTTCAAACCAATTTTGGGAATTTTTCATAGATTTTCGGAATATTTTATACATTTTCCTTCCGTAAAATAATCGGGTGATTACCATTTTTGCACTGCTTTTAAACGTTCACTATCAACAACTTACTCAGTCAATTTCTTGATTGACAGTGGTTTCGTAATAACAAACGTCAATGTTCACAAATACTGGGGTATCAAAACTCATTAATTGTTCAATTGTAAAAACTTGACAGGCAACCCTCGCATAAACGCATCGCGCCGTTGCCAAACGTTTCTTATTGACGATGTCCTGCTTTTATTCACTTTTTAATCAACAAAAAATACATTATTGGAAATTAAGTGGATGTACGGGTTGAAAATGTTGAATATTGTATATATAAGAAAAATAAGGCGTAATCGATTAATTTCTTTAACCCAAATCCCAGTTAATAGCTTCCAAATGACACCGGTACTAAACTTTTTCGTAGATAAGTCCGAATATCAATATAAATTATAAATCAGATTGCGAGACCAGTAAATAACCAAGTACAAGCACCAGCCACGAGTGAACGTTGCGGAAGCTGAAGATACCATCTCTGTCCGAGAAAAATATTACTCAATATATCATCTTGGCTGATGACATCGATTTCAAGACCCTGCCTTGCTAAAGTGGCTTAACTTCTATATGACAAACAACAATGAAAAATTGAGAAAAGCTCCTCTAGCGAAATACCTGCTGCTATATTATACCGAGTATATAAATGTAAAACTTCCTAGCAAAAATAAAAAAATAATTCTCAAACCCCAGAGCCGACATTTCGAGTCGAATTACAGCAGCGGCGGCGCTTGAAATAAAATTTAATCGTATTCAAATTTAGATTGATTGTCGCGTTTATAAAAAATGATCTTGTGCACCTCACTTAAAGAACACATATTAAATGATATATAATTTATCTATTGTATTTAACTGTTATCGTTGGTAAACGTACGTGGAAAGATGCAATTTAATCGTCCAAGTATCAGCCGTGCAGGCGACCATATAATTTGGCAGGTTCTGTTAGAACACAGGGTAGTACTATCCCTTTCGTGACGCTTAACATCCAAATAAAATATCTTACTGATAACAATCGAGGAATAAGTTTGATGTCGATAGACAGAAACAAATTTTTTTGTACGAGCTTATTGCATAATTATTATGGAAAAATTTATTTTTGCCAATTCCTAGTCTTCATTTACTTTATTACCCATATTATGTTAACAATATAAAGTCCAAACCAGTGGAAAATGTATAGGGATCAGTTATCTTTCATCGTTGCTGTTCAATATTTGCTTTGCGAACAAAAAATCCAGATCAATCTCTGTGAAGCCATATTAGTGTGTAAAGTCAATCAAATTGTGCCGCGCCTTGTTCCGTTTACTTTTTGATGCAACTGCCTTAGTAAGTTAGTAGATGCCACGTTCACTGTTACTGATTACTTAAAGTCAATCATAAGAATACCCTGCAGTCCCAAAATATTGTAGCCATCACTTTTTTGTGCTTTTCGACACCTTTGCTTTTTTTGGCAATGATTCTCCTTTCCGATACCGCTCCATGGAAGCTCTTTTGAATATAAGATCATAGTTTCCTCATTCATTACAATTGATAGGATTACACTTCCTTGGTACTCGCTTTAAAGTTTTAAAAATTGCTGGCAACATTCTACTAGACGCTGCTTTTTCACTGCACTGAGAATTCGAAACATCCACTTTGCACTAATTTTTGACACATTTAAATGTTCATAATGGATCCTTGGAACACTTGTTTCGAACGTCACCTTTGTGATATTGAAAAAAATGTTCTAAGGATCCTACATGAGAATTCACATATGACAAAAATTAGTGCAAGGTGGGTATCTCAAAAAAGCAGCGTCGACTAGACATTCAGGCGACATTCGGCTTTGTGCTACAGCCTCTTGAACATGTCCGCCATTATTGATGCTCCCTCTAAGTGTGAATTGCGAAGTGTGATTCATTTTCTACAGGCTAAAGACCATAGCGCTGCAGAAATCCATCGGAGAATGAGTCGTGTGTATGGGGAAAACTTCATGAGTGATGGTGTTGTGCGTGAATGGTGTTGAGAGTATGGTTAAAAAAAACAGCAGATTAACCATTACTACTCTGTCTACGGAATTTCCAGAAGTTTCAAGATCTGTTCATTGGCGGCAACTTTCTTTGAAGAGGGTATTGAAAAGCTTGTCCGCAGATATGACTAATGTCTCAATCTCTTCTATGATTATGTCGAAAAGTAACCTTGTACCAATCTTTTGGTAATAAAATTATAGTTTTATGCGAACTTGTCTTTTATTTATTGCCTATCAGAGGTTGAGGAAAAAACGGCCGTCGTACAACCGTGAAAGCAGCATATTACCCAGACTTGCTGAGTCAGTTGAGTCAAAGAATTATATAAAAACGACGCTGCAAAATCAACCGAGGAGTCGTCACTGGACATTGTGTATTGATAGCGATCATCTGATTTATTGAAATTTTATCAATAGATTCTGCATATAAGTCAAGCGTTATTTATGTTTCACTTCTGACGTTAGTTTTTGACTAACGCATACTATTTTTTCGTTTTATAGATCGATATAGTTTTTGTGATTCGTAGATGCGTTTAATCTAACGATGGGTTTGTCTTTAATTTTGTATTAATTGAATCAGTGCGTAATTTTTGCTAGTAGAAAGTCCAGTCCTGGGCTAAATATATGGAAATAAAGCAAAATGGGTGAAATCACAATTATTCGATTGTACAAAAATTACGCATCACTGTTGAATAATTGAAGCGTTTTTCGAAATGGATGTACCTAACTGATGTAATTATAATTTATGTTTTTGCGTAATTCCTAATTGTATGGGAACCTCAAGACGTTTTGTCCGCGATGGAAGTCGACATACTCATTTAACCAATAATAGTAGATTATTTGCAAACTTTTAAATATAATTAATACTCCACTATGCATGCGTTAAATTTGCAAATTGTTTGCAATTTTACACGACATCATTTGCATTTTGTTGAATGGAAATCTAAAATTTTGTAGTTTTTATCGAAATTAGTAGTTGCCATACAAAATTTGCAAACGAAATTAGCTGCAGATCCATTAATTTTGGTACGGCATTATCAAACATTTTTTATTGGCCTAGTGGGCCGCTCTGTGTATTAGTATTAGCGTGCTACTGAACATTTCGAACAACTTGTCACGATAGTACCCTCTAATTTTAACCAAATTTATTTATAACAATGGACTTTTAACTTTTTGTTTTTACTTAATATGCTACCAAAGAGATCGCATGCAAAATATTTTTATATGAGCTTAATTGTTTATAATTCTCTTATAAATTTAGTGAGTTTCAAACACGCACTAATGCCAGATTCTGAATTTACAATTTTCATTAGTTCACCTTCTTCTTCTACCATATAAACTACCTCCTACATCTTCACTTATAGCGTACAATTACCTACAATTTAGCAAAAGTTAATTTTACACAAAAAACTGAATAATGTCGTTTGCCATATTTTTTTCGATGTTACCCGAGTCATCTTGGTGAACAGACAGAATACAGGTCCACTAGAACACATCGACCAAACATCTATCTTTGCATATGCATTCATTTTACTAAAATCTTTCATACAACACTAAACTTCTTTTTCTGATGACAAACTACTCTCCTTTGTGGTCTTTTTTTGAATCTTTTATGGGTACCAGTAAACTATTCTTCTATACTCGCTACATTCTAAATATTTTCGTATCTTGTTCATCATACTAAATCATCAATACTTCTACATTTTAGGAGCTTACTTAGTATTATAACAAAATGAATGTTTCCTTCATTTCCCTGTATAAATAAATTTCTAGTTCAGGTTAAAAAAACGATACAATGAAACAAATTTATTACTTTTACTTTTCCTAATACATCAAAGATTATGTCAAATATTAATTACATATAAAAATTCTATGTTTAGTCAATTACTACAAAAAAATTATAGAGAGTTAAATTAATAAAATCATCTTTTTCTTGTAAGTTACTTCTGGAGTATATCCCTATTTATAAACCATTAAAGCGACTCTAATATCTCGCTTAACTTTTGTGAAGGAACCTTTCACCATATCTAAGTGTATAGTATAATCACTGATTTTCCACTAATAGGAGGTCTGACTATTAAATAACGAGACTGCGCGCCTAGAGGGCGCCCTAGACGGGTGGTGTAAAAAACGAATAGTGCGTTGGGTATCTAGATATCTTGTTTATGCACGTCCCGAAACACGTTTCCGTCATTATCATAGTATTTGTGCAGTAGCGGTTAGAAACGAACGTGTTGTTTCCTCACCATGGGTGACGAAAAATAGCAGCAACGTATTATTCTCAAATTTCTCCGACTGAGTGCTATAAACTGTTGCAAGCGACCTATGGGGACAATTCTCTATCTCGTGCGCGTGGTTTTGAGTGATGTAAGCGCTTTAGTGAGTGCCGAGAGAGTAAATCAAAATACAAGGAAATGTTGATGGTTTTTTTCGATATTAACGGTATCCTGATGATTGAATGAGTTCCTGGGTGTCAGACCGTCAACCAGACTTACTACTTATCAGTTTTGGCAACACTGCAAGAACGAGTTCGTTAAGAACGGCCCGATTTTGCACCAGGACAACGCACCTGCCCATAACGCGCTATCTGTGAACCAGTGTTTGGCTAGTAAGCGCAGTCCAGTGCTCGAATACCCGCCGTACTCACCAGATTTGGCATTGTGCGATGAAAAGGACCCGATTTGAGTCGATGGAAGCGGTAAAACAAAAAACGACAGAGTACTTAAAGGCCATCACCAAAGAAGACTTCCAGCACTGCTTCGATCAATGGAAAAAACGTATGGAAAGGTGTGTAACGAGAGTATATTGAAGCGGAGCATTCGAATGCAGAATAATTTTTTTGATAAAACCCTCTTTCGTAACCAGTCTCATTTAATAGCCAGACCGCGTATTCAGCGTATTTGATTGAGTTCAGAAGAACTGCACTCTATGGATATTCTTATGTTGCTTCAAATTCTCAATCTAAAATCGAACAGATTTCGTTGACGTTTTGTATACAAGGAAATTCTTTTGATCTCACCACAATGTATCCCAACATAAATATGTAGCCCCTAATTTATCCTGATCTCCACTTTCATACCAAAATAATGATTATAAACAACTTCTTCCAAAGAGAAAACGTTATTTATCCACAAAAATAGTTATCCACGATTTTTCTGACAATCATAACAAAAATATTGGTCATAATAACTTTCAGCTAGATTATGGAGAGTAGAGGTAAGGAGGAGTATCTCTTATAGGAGAAATGTTGAAAAAGTGTCCATCTGTAAACAGCAAATTATAGTTCTACGAGTCACCAAAATAGCGCTAGTGTAGCAATTTTATGTACCAATTTCGAATAAATTTGTACATTAATAGTGAAATGTTTTTCTTCTTAATTCTTATATTCGTGGGGTGAATTAATAGACACTGTCTCTTACGTTCTTTATTTATTTAAAAACTATACGCACACTTAACTAACTTGTAATGATTCACTTATCACTAACACTTAAATAATTTGATTAAATTTTTCGATTACTTTCTATTTCGGTCTGTTTATGATAAACTGAGCTAAGCTGAGCCACACAAACTAATTATATATGTATACCAAAAGAATTCTAGAAAATAAAGAAACAAAACAATATTCTATAGTTATAGTTATGTAAAAGGTCCGTCCGCCGAATTTTAGAATACCATAATAGCAGGACAGGACCCATTTCGCGAATTAACTATAGTTATAACATTCAAATGAGAATTTAATTTATTATCTTACTCTAATAATGTCCATTTGCCACTAAAGCGCCACCTTAATTTTTAACGGACACTTTTTGATACACTGAGATGATTTTCCTTACTTCTATACTCTATGAGCTAAATATATTTGTATTTTCACAGTTGACAGGTGTGTTAATATCTAAAATCAAATTTTCTGTATAATAGAAAATATCACTTGTAGCTTTATTGGAACGAGATAATTATTTTTATAGAGTTTTTTGTGTTAAACAGAAAGCTTTATAAGTAAACTTTCGTAAAAAAGTCCAAATGATTTTATTGATTTAGATGATTGTTTTAAGGTTATGTATTATGTATTATACGATGACATATGACAAAGCTCGGAATGAGCTATTTTTTTTCTAAAATAAAATTTTTTATTCATAGAAAACTACTCAATAATGGATAAATTATTGATAAATTCAGATGTCCTCTTCAAGATCTCAAAATATTCTACACTCTATTCTAATTCACGTTTGGATGTCATTTATAATGCCCAAATGGCTTTAAGTGCATAAATAATAGTATATTCATATGTCAAAATACTTTGATATATGATAGTATATAGATTGTGATGGGGAAAGAATGATATCGGAATAATATTTTCGAATGTTGAGACAACTCTCTGTAATACAGCATCTGTGGTGTATATACAATAGGGAAGAAAGTAATCAAACATGGAAAAATCAAATTGTTACAATGAGATCAAGTAACTGTTATCAGACTAAGGGTGGAAACGTTTTATAAATTTCAGTTTATTTTTTTGTACACCTAAATGGCCATCAAGTAACAGTGAAATTGTTTTTCTTGTAAGTATAATTTCCTGAGACGAGGGTCAATCTTAGGTGTTTACAGAAGCAGACCACCAGTCTCGAGAAGTCTGATAAATTTTTATCTATCCTCTGGGAACGCATGTTTCTGTTTTTTACCTTCTTTCGGTCTAAACGGGATTTTGTACAACAAGAGTGACGGCGTAGAAAACTGAGGATTTCAGTAATCTTTGTCCTTTGTAAATAAAATTCACTTTATAAGAATAAACATAAAAAATAAATTACCCGAATACGTTTGAAAATACGTTAACACAATATCTATCTTATTAAAAAGACTTTTTTTGTATTATTCACATAGCACAGTGAAGTAATTGAATGTCAACATAGTCTATTGTAAAAATTTAATATAGTCACATCAAATTATATTTTATTCATCTACTTAATAAATTATTATCACTTAATTCCGAAAAAGTTTTGTCCTTATTCATTCTAAGTCCTTGTTAATATCTGTCCTTTTCATTAGCCCAAAATCTATCATGTTTCTCCTTATAATCAGTTCTATATATGTTATTCAATTCAATCATTTTATATAATTACATTCTGGATTCATGTTTTATATTATCTTGTAGACGTAAACTTCAAGCCCTACTAGATATGTAAACAAATATACTGCCGTTAGTATAGTAAATTGACTACCTCGTAGGTGGTTTTAGTGAAGAGCAGTGATGGAGTTTCATTATACAAATGTGTTTACAACAAAGTTAAGGTTAAAATGCCAGATATTTTCAGAAACTAATAATGAAAATCATTAAAATATGAGAAAAAGCAACTAAAACTGTTGAATGATATAGTTTTCTTTGACTTTTCAACATTTAAATGACTTATTGGTGTTATAATTTATAAAATTTGTAACTAAACTAGTTTTAGTAAAGAGCAGTGATGGAGTTTCATTATAGAAATGTGTTTAAAACAAATTTAAGGATAAAAATGCCAGTTATTTCGAGAAATTCTTGATAAAAATCATAAAAATATGAGAAAAATCAACTAAAACTGTTGACTGATGTAGTTTAATTTGTCTTTTCAACATTTAAATGACTTATTGGTATTAAAATTTATAAAATTTGTAACTAAACTGGATTTAGTGAGAAAAAGTGATTGAGTTTCATCATACAAATGTGTTTACAACAAAGTTAAAGATGAAATGCTAGTTATTTTCAGAAATTAATAATGAAAATTATTAAAATATGAGAAAAAACTTCTAAATGATGTAGTTTTATTTGACTAAACTTAATTTAACTAAATTAGTGAACAGCAGTGAATGAGTTTCATTATACAAATAAGTTCACAACAAAGTTGAGAATTAAATACTAGTTATTCTCAGAAATTAATATTGAAAATAATTAAAATAGGAGAAAAATCAACTAAAACTGTTAAATGATATAGTTTTATTCGTCTTCTCAACATTCAAATGATTTATCGGTGTTATAATTTATCAAGTTTGTAACTAAACAGGTTTTAGTGAAGAGCAGTGATGGAGTTTCATTATACAAATGTGTTTACAACAAGGTTAAGAATAAAATGCTAGTTATTTTCAGAAATTATTAATGAAAATTATTGAAATATGAGAAAAGTCAACTTAAACTTTTAAATGATGTAGATTTATTTGACTTTCCAACATTTAAATGACTGATTGGTGTTATAATTTATCAAATTTGTCACTAAACTGGTTTTAGTGAAGAGCAGTGATGGAGTTTCATTATACAAATGTGTTCACAACAAAGTTAAGGACAAAATGCTAGTTATTTCCAACAATCAATAATGGAAATTATGGAAATATAGGAAAAATCAACTAAAACTGTTCTATGATGTAGTTTTATTTGTCTTTTTAACATTTCAATGACTTATTAATTAATTATGATAATTATTAAAATATGAGAAAAATCTAGTAGAACTATTGAACGATGTAGTTGTATTTGTATTTTTAACATCTAAGTGAAGCGCAGTGATTGAGTTTCATTATACAAAAAATAAGTTTACAAAAAAGTTAAGGATAAAATGCTAGTTATTTCCAACAATCAATGATGGAAATTATGGAAATATGGGAAAAATCAACTAAAACTATTGAATGATGTAGTTTTATTTGACTTTCCAACATTTAAATGACTTTTTGGTGTTATAATTTATCAAGTTTATCACTAAACTGGTTTTAGTGAAGAGCACTGATGGAGTTTCATTATACAATTGTGTTTACAACAAAGTTAAGGATAAAATGCTAGTTATTTCCAACAATCAATAATGGAAATTATGGAAATATAGGAAAAATCAACTAAAACTGTTGGATGATGTAGTTTTATTTGTCTTTTTACCATTTCAATGATTTATTAATTAATTATGATAATTATTAAAATATGAGAAAAATCTAGTAGAACTGTTGAACGATGTAGTTTTATTTGTCTTTTCAATATTTAAATGACTTATTAGTGTTATAATTCATCAAGTTTGTAACTAAACTGGTTTTAGTGAAGAGCAGTTATGGAGTTTTATTATACAAATATGTTTACAACCGAGTTAAGAATAAAATGCTAGTTATTTTCAGAAGTAAATAATGAAAATTATTAAAATATGAGAAAAATCAACTGAAACTGTTGAATGATGTAGTTTTATTTGACTTTCCAACATTTAAATGACTTATTGGTGTTATAATTTATCAAGTTTGTAACTAAAATGGTGAAGAGCAGTGATTGAGTTTCATTATACAAATAAGTTCACAACAAAGTTGAGAATTAAATACTAGTTATTCTCAGAAATTAATATTGAAAATAATTAAAATAGGAGAAAAATCAACTAAAACTGTTAAATGATATAGTTTTATTCGTCTTCTCAACATTCAAATGATTTATCGGTGTTATAATTTATCAAGTTTGCAACTAAACTAGTATTAGTGAAAAGTAGTGATGGAATTTCATTATACAAATGTGTTTAAAACAAATTTAATGTTAAAAATGCCAGTTATTTTGGGGAATTGTTGATGAAAATCATTAAAATATGAGATAAATCAACTAAAAATGTTGAATGATGTAGTTTTATTTGTCTTTTCAACATTTAAATGACTTATTGGTATTATAATTTATAAAATTTGTAGCTTAACTGGTTTTAGTGAAGAGCAGTGATGGAGTTACATTATACAAATATGTTTACAACAAAGTTAAGGATAAAATGCTAGATATTTCTAACAATGAATTATGGAAATTATTGGAATATGAGATAAATCAACTAAATCTGTTGAATGAAGTAGTTTTATTTGTCTTTTTAACATTCAAATTACTCATTGGTATTATAATTTATGAAATTTGTAACTAAACTGGTTTTAGTGAAGAGCAGTGATGGAGTTTCATCATACAAATTTGTTTACAACAAAGTTAAGGATAAGATGCTAGTTATTTTCAGAAATTATTAATGAAAATTATTAACATAGCAGAAAAATCAACTAAGACTGTTAAATAATGTAGTTTTATTTGTCTTTTTAACATTTAAATGATTTATTAATTAATTATGATAATTATTAAAAAATGAGAAAAATCTAGGAGAACTGTTGAATGATGTAGTTTTATTTGTCTTTTCAACATTTAAATGACTTATTGGTATTATAATTTATAAAATTTGTAGCTTAACTGGTTTTAGTGAAGAGCAGTGATGGAGTTACATTATACAAATATGTTTACAACAAAGTTAAGGATAAAATGCTAGATATTTCTAACAATGAATTATGGAAATTATTGGAATATGAGATAAATCAACTAAATCTGTTGAATGAAGTAGTTTTATTTGTCTTTTTAACATTCAAATTACTCATTGGTATTATAATTTATGAAATTTGTAACTAAACTGGTTTTAGTGAAGAGCAGTGATGGAGTTTCATCATACAAATTTGTTTACAACAAAGTTAAGGATAAGATGCTAGTTATTTTCAGAAATTATTAATGAAAATTATTAACATAGCAGAAAAATCAACTAAGACTGTTAAATAATGTAGTTTTATTTGTCTTTTTAACATTTAAATGATTTATTAATTAATTATGATAATTATTAAAAAATGAGAAAAATCTAGGAGAACTGTTGAATGATGTAGTTTTATTTGTCTTTTCAACATTTAAATGACTTATTAGTGTTATAATTCATCAAGTTTGTAACTAAACTGGTTTTATTGAAGAGCAGTGATGGAGTTTCTCTATACAAAAAAGTTAAGGATAAAACGCCAGATATTTTCAGAATTGTTGATGAAAATCATCAAAATATAAGAAAAATCAACTGAAACTATTAAATGATGTAGTTTTATCTAACTTTTCAACATTTAAATGATTTACTGGTGTTATAATTTATCCAGTTTGTAACTAAATTGGTTTTAGTGAAGAGCAGTGATGGAGTTTCACTATACAAATGTGTTTAAAACAAAATTAAGGATAAAATTGCCAGTTATTTTGAGAAATTGTTGATGAAAATTAATAAAATATGATAAAAATCAACTAAAACTGTATGATATAGCTTTATTAATTTCACACTCTTCCATACATTTTAGTTTAGTTTTGTTCACTTTTTTATCAATAAACAATTAATAGTTTGCTTAAATAAAAAAATGGATTAGCTACCTCAAGTTATAACAAAAAATGTAAAAGAAACATTTAAAAAGTTTTTTTGAAAATTTTGTTGTTACATATTTAAATTTTTCATTTTTGATGTAACCCCCTTTGTTTTTATTATCTTGGTGCACAATATCTGTTAAAATTTCGACAAAAATCTAGTAGGTTTCCGGTTTTCAGGATATTCCAATGAAGTGTAGTGGATTACTGACTTTCCTATCCAATTTGTCCTACAACTCAATCAGGTTGAGGTTGGCCAAATCATCAGTTTCAGTACATTCCTTTCCAATTCTTTCAAATACTCTTTGCACAGGTTCGAGCAATGCTTGGAATCGTTGTCATACTGGAAGATAAACTTTCCGCCGATCAGCTTCTGGCCAGAAGGCACTACATTTTCCTTAAATATTTTTTAATGCCTTATGTCCTTTAAAATCCCTGCATTATTTACCAGGTTTCCAGCCTCCTTCCTTCATAACATTCCCAATACATCAGCACCTGCTGTGCTTTTCAATCGGGATACACATGGATCTTACATGCGTTTTTTTGACCTGCACATAAACACTCTTCTCTTAGACCCAAAAACCTCATACTTTGGCTCATCATTCGATCTTTTATAGTGGTCGACGGAAAATTATATTTTTAAACTAACATCGAGACCTAAATTTCGATATCACCAATTTGAGAAAGGAGAATAATGTAAAGAATTGCAGTTTCTTGCAGATATATGCAAGCCTTCAGTGAATGAGGATTAATTTTGCTTACTTTCAATACGTCTGAGAGGACAAGAAATGAAAACCAGACTAGTTAGTGTTTTTATAAATCTAGAAAATTCGAAAATTCCACATCACCAGACAGAATATTCCAGTCAGTTGTTAGACAATGGAGCTTGAAAATAGTTTTCCGAAAAGATATGGTATAATTTGGTGTTGTTCCATAGTAAATGTTTGGGTTAGTTAAGAAAAATTAAAAAAAATGATATCATAAATTAATAATTTAATAAAATTAGTGTATTGCAAAAATACATTCACATGATTTTCCGGGTTTCTACAAATAAATATATAAGTCATTATCTTAATACTTCAAATAATAAAAAATCTTCTACCGAGTTGTTTTTTTTTAATCATCAATATTAACTAAGTGTCCTTGGACAGTAGCTGATTGATGATACCGTCTTCTGTTCGAAAAATCTTCGTTGTCCTCATTTAATTGAGAAGACGTCACGTCTAAACCCGGGTGCACTGGAGTTACGATTATTTGTTCGTAATCCGTAATTCTCCGTCTAAAAATACAAACTCATTTAAAAAAATCTTAATTATATTCTAGGGAAAACAACTTGCATCATTTATAAAAATATTGACAGAAAGAAGAAGACTTGTACACTGGAATCCATCAGTTTTATTAATCAAGAAAGATACTTCAATACATCAAGGTACATAAGAATTTGCTTACATTTATATATATAGTTTCTCTATTACTTACCCCATGCATCTGAGGATTAAAGTTTTTAACCATCTAAAAAAATGAAACTCAAATGCTATACCAGGTTTTACAGCAGGATTCGCAGTTCCTATGTACAACCATACTAAGAATACTACGCTCATACAAGCCATTGCGTAATACCAATTCACTAGGATCATTATAAGTATTTTTAAGGCAGCCTAAAAACATTGTAATCAAATGTATAATAAAATTACAAGACTTGGTCCTTCAAGCCGGATATAAAATAGTAAAAGACTAGAAGGCCCAGAAATTGTGTTTTTAAATGTTGGAATAGTTGTACAAAAAGTATAAATATAACTAGGGTTCACACTAGCAATGAAAATTTAGTGGTCCAAAAGGACCACCTAAGTTATGATTTAGTGGTCCAAAAATATAACGTGGTAGACAAAAGTAAAAAAATTGACATATGCATGCTACACACACTTTTATACATATTTTTACGGCATATATAAATTCTTTTATGCAAAAACAACACAGTAAATACAAAACATAGGTTTTTTTAAAAATATTTTGGGCGACAAATTTGTCGTCGATGTGTATGATTTTGGCGACATTTCTTGATGATTTGGCGACAATTGTCGCTATATCGCCATGCTGGCGTGAACCCTAAATATAACAAACAGTTATTATTTTGACTGATTTTTATTCAAATATTAAAAATGGTGAAATATAAACTATTAGTTATTAAACTACAGGATAATTTTTATAATGTTTTTTAAAATCATTGTGGATTTAACTATTGACCACATTTTTCCATGTTCTTAGAAATAAAAAGACAACAATAATTGCTTTCCATTTACATTTAAGTGAACTGAGACACTCAGTTATGTGAGTATCTTATACTCAGAAAATGATGTCACTGCTCAGTAAATAAAAGGAACGCGTGATGTGAGTTAATATTCTGAATAACCACATAAAATTCCCCATTATCATTGGTAATCCACCTTCGGTTAGTCGCAGTGAAAGAAACGACATAACTGAGATTATTTACATCACTGACTGTTTGAAATCGTTTAGTATTGTGTAGCTTCTTGCTTATTTTGATGACATGATCTGACAATATGATGTCCTTAACCTCACTTTCAATCTGAGTTCAGAAAACTCACTAAAGCAAACAATCTCAAGCTTGTACAGATTGCTGGTAAAAACTCAGTTAGGTCTCACTTGGAACACTGGAAAGGAAAGTGTATTGAACTGACTTATGACGTTAGTGAGAATAATCTGAGTTTGGATGTAAATGGTAAACAGCTAATGTATCTTTTCCATCTGTCTAGTCCCAGTACTAATATTCTTTGTATTAAAACATTAAAACTTAAGACCTGCATCCATTGGAAGATTGAAAGAAGAAATAAACGAAGGGATTGGAGCAGCTGGAAGATTGGAACAAGAGAAACGAGAGGATTGGAGGAGCTAGAAGATTGGAACAAGAGATAAACGAGGGAATTGAAACAGCAGGAAGATTGGAAAAAGAGATAAATGAGAGGATTGGAGCAGCTGGGAGATTGGAACAAGAGATAAACTAGAGGATTGGAGGAGCTTCAAAATTATAGGAAGGAAATACCAAGAAACTAGAGAATAAATCAAGATACGACAAAATAAGAAATTTAAAATCAATGCAAAACAAAGTCGACAGGGGGGAGGACAATAAAGATAGTTTGGCTATGTTATGAGAATGTGAGAAGAACAATTAATACGGAAGATATATGAAGCACGAGCTTACAAAAAAAAAAAGGAAGACCAAGGAGAAGCTGGGTAGAAGAAATTAAGATGGCAAGGAAAAATCGAGAAATAAGGTGGCAGGAAATTAAAAAAACGACACAAGATAGAGAAGAATGGAAACTGTTGAGGTATAGGGAGCCCATGTAATGACTCAACTACAATATGCCTTACAACTAAAAAGGTAAAAAGGCTTCAAGATTAAGCACATTTTATCAAATGAAAATAAGATAATTATATTTTCCCTGTTATATTGTAAGATATAGAAAGGTACGTTTTTTCCAACACTTAGTCATGGAGATTTTTCAAAACAAAAAACAATTGAAAATGTTTGACATATACTTACACCGAATAAAGACAGCCATCGATTACATAAATTGGAATACCAATTTTTTTGTTTAGAATGGATATTTATTTTTGGAGTTATTGGTGTTTGTTCACTATTCTCCTCTGGACTACTGACAGAATTTGAACTTGATTCACCCTAGAATATATATGCACAATATGATTGAGCTTTCTAATACACTGTTTACCATCACCATACCCACACTCACTATTACGTGTTTGCTTCTTCAAGCCAAATATGAACCTATAAAAGGCTCAAAACTATCGTTATTGTGGGTGTGGTATAGAGATAATAAACAATGTGAGACATAACACTTGAAGTTTCTGAAAATCTCAATTTTTTTAACCCTTTCGCGACGGACGACTATATCCGAATTACTGTAACGTAATATCCAAATGGTTGTCATTTAAATCGAATCCAAGACTATCGTTGAGTTAATCCATCCTTATATGAAGGTTGTTGAACCAGAAGGTCGTTGAAAAATTGATAAGGTTATTTGTAAGCCATAATTAATCAAAAACGTGTAATCTAGTCAATTAAACAAGATGTTGATATAAATAAGAAAATCTTGAAACTAAACATTAGATCAACTGATGTCAAGGTACTTCATAACTCAGCTGAATAGATATTGGACAATTTTTATAACAGTTACTTTCCATCATAGCTACAGAGAAGCTATGAGGCACTGCCAATATTGGAGAGAAGAAGAGAAGAGAGTGGCGATATATGTGTCAGGACTGCAATTTGTAAGTATTATTAATAATTTAGATAAAAATGCTTGTTTGTTGACTAGGTTAATGTATTTTGAAATGTATCTATCTCTAATTTCATCTCTGACGTCGATATCAATACACCCGTCTCTGGGGTTTATCGATATGAATAAAATGCCATCTTAAAAGGGTTAATAGAACAAAACAGATTTCCCACTGATATTTGAAGAATATTTATAGATGCAGAAGGATAAATGTGCTGTAATTCTTACTCTGAGGTTTTTATGTCTTGTGCGTTCTGGAAATAGCATATCTAAATCACTGTCTTCACTAATTGTCGGTTGGACCCTCGGTCTATGGAATCGTTGTTCTCTTTGATGTTGTATATCAAAACTTTGTGCAAGAGCAAAGTAAGCGTAATCAATACAAGCGTATGTTAGAAGAAAAGGCATAGTTACAATAGGAGCTAAAGTATTGATTTCCCCAATAAATATAAATGTAAATGTTACAACCGCTACAACAGCCATTGAATATAAAGGCACTTTATTTGGTCCTCTCTAAAAAATATAACAGAAAAAAAATTATACCATCAAAATAAATTAAAAGTGATCTAATACTTACTCCTTTCCCAAGAGTTCCAATTCCTGGTATAACATTTTCTAGCGCTATGGATTGAAGAACTCTTGGTGTACCGTACATAGCTCCTAAACAACTGGACATAGAACTAACATAGAGTCCGGCTAAAAATAGAACCCCAATAACTGAAACATCTTCAGCAATCATGAAATTGTTGGCCAGTACAGCTCTGGTACATGTCGATCCCAAAAATATTACAAAAACGAGGTAGAGAAATGTTGCTGTGCCAATAGCAGCTAAAGTACCATTTGGAATGTTTGTAGAAGGGGCTTTTAAATCTCCGCTCATGTTAATACCCGATAGAACCCCCGTTATTGTTGGGAAAAATACACCGTATACTGTGAACCAGCTATACCCCTCGGTGTAATTGGACCACATGTTTTTTACAATGTTGTCACTCACCCAACCTTCAACACCTTTATCTACAAGAGGACAAAATTTAAGTTCCAAGTATGAAATTTAAAAAATGTATGCTTACCTTCTTCTGTATGTACAAAGCTGCCAACCATGAAGTCAAGTCCAGCAGAAAGCAGTATCAGTAACAAAATAAATTGTAATTTAATGACCCACTTAACTCCAGCAACATTAATAACGCTAAGCAGAAGTACAGCTGCCATGGCAATCACTCTAACTGTCCATTTTGATTCACCAAGACCTACCAATTCAGCCATAGATTCTCCAAAACCAAGAACATTAAGGGCACAACCAACAGCCTAAAAATTACAAACTTTTTCGGTTTTCTTCCAAAACATTGAAAATATGGGTAGAGATAGAGAGAGAGAGAGAGAGAGAAATGCTTTATTGTCAAAAAATTGTTACAAGGTATAGACAAAAGCTTGTAATATAGTGAAGGTATGTGAAAAATCAAATGATAACATGTATTTTCCCCTGGAGATTTCGAAAATCATATCAGATTAATCCTGTATAACTCCTTCAAAAATGCAACTGAAGAAATGCAATGAGAATATTAAGAAATGTACACGTTTTGTTTATTGAGTGAAGAGATAAAGCCATTGATATATCTCAAAGAATATGATATATATAGCGTGTCAAAAATTTTTTGAAAACTTTTAGGTTTTCAACCAAAAAACTGAAAATACCGGTATTTGGTATAGTTAGGTGCAAGGATATCAATATGTTGAATTTCTCCACTCCTGTTACATTATGAGCGTATACTGTATACTTTGTAAATGGTATTTTGTACACATCTCAGATCAATAAAGACGATTCATTATTATTATTATTATTTACGTCTTACCTGACCAAAGCAGTACAATAAGCCAAGCGATCCCCCAAATCTTGATCCAAGAGTATGGGCTACAACAAAATATACTCCTCCAGATTCTATTCTACATCTTTCACAAATTCCTACTGCAGAAAGCACTGATATTAAGGCAGTTAACACTAAAAAAATGAACAATAAAGAAGTAGATTAGGGTAGAAACTTTTGAAGATGATAATAAGTTAAAAAAAAAACATTAAAAGTAGGATGAAACCCATTGGAAAAAAGGAGAATATCATGAAAATGAAAGGAAAAGTAGTTTATGGGCGAACTGAAAGAGGTGAGTTTTTAAGGGTAAAAAACTGTTTATCTCGATTTGTGGTAAGTTGCAAGTTGTATGTAAAAAAAGAAAATAGCAAAGTTGTAATTAATGGAAAGATCTACAATTTTTGTATTTACACTTTTTTCACATCTCAAAATTCATGTAAAAACTTGAAATAACCATGTTTTTTGTTTTTTATTTTTACTTTCTACATAAAACTTTTATTTTCCTCGAAATTTGGTGAATAAACACCTTATTTTGATTTGATATTGAAAAAGCACACTAATTTTTATTTGTTGAATTCCCTATTTTCATGGTGTAAAAAATATTACCATTACAGTGGTAAAATTTCTCAGAAAAGATAAAAAAAGCGAAAAAAACATCCAAAATTTTTTTTCCTCATTTGTACAATTTTTAGAAATTTCTTAAAATTTTACACTCTACTTATGTTTATCAATGTAACAGAATCTCATGTTTATCATGTAAAAGAGTGTGAAATTCTAATAAAAATTGTACAAGTGTACAAATTACGTGGAAAAAATGTTTTTTTTGCCATTTGACTTTTTCCTATTTGACCCTCTTCTCCTTCCCGACGTCGTATCCGCCCGTAAATAATTTTTAATTTAATTTTTATTATATTCACCTCCTTTTTAAATAGATTTTACCCCACTATTATTTTTTTTTTGTTTCAAAAATTATCGGTCTAAAGTTAAGCTGTTGTCTTTTTATTTTTATTGTGCAACAAGCTGATATTGATATGTAAATAACCATCATCAAACCCTGTCAACCTAACATTTTAACAAATATTTACCATGCAAAATTCCATACATATTCAACTGTTGATGAAAATTGATATTTGTATTTGTAGTTGATTATATTATATAGACAACTATTATATCTACATACTTTTGGAGATATCTAAATGAAATTTATGTATACATCTTTCTCTATCCTTCAACTATATTTATTTTCTTATATTATTTATCAATTTAGAGCGTTAAAAATACCATAATAACTATATAAAAATGCATTGTATCTACCTGAGAATAAAACTATAGTAATACCACTACAAACTCCAGCTTGTGCGACAATCCATCCAGATCGTAAAAATACTATCACCCCAAATATGTTAATCAAGCAAGATGTGAAAACACCATCCCATGTCCCAAACAATACCGGCTGGGATATGAAAAAATTAGATTTCCACCAAGGTACATCTCCCTGAAGCAAAATGGTATAACTGTTCATGACCGTAACACCATGCATTTATTACAATTCACCTCATTAGGCATTTAAAATGGATATTTATTATTTCTTATCAACAAAACCATCATAGTATAACTAAAGTACAAATGAATTAAATTTTGTTCTGATCTCATTTGGTACTAAAATTCCAATACTAAAGCCTCAAATCTGGATATGAAGTTTATCAAAAAATGACAGGTTATTATAAATATTATATACACATATGTTCGTTTCAATGTATTTTTTAAATTTTATCTTTATACTAATGAGGTAAATGCAAATGATGTTGATGACTCTAACTCATAAAGTTAATTACAATAGAATAAAATATGTTTACTTGTTCCTCTGCAAATAATTCATTAGCCCCTGAGGCTTGGTGACCTCCAGCCCCATAATCATTTGATAAGTCAACAAAACCACTTGTGTTGCTTCTAACTCTGGCTGCCTCTGTACCTAACCCAAATCTGGACCAATTAATATCCTTATTTCTAGAATCTCTGTTGCTGTTTCCGTTTTCCATTATTTTATCTAAAGAAAAATCTTAAGTACATACCATACGTCGTGTGAAATTAATTAAACCCACCTTCTTAAACTGTAGATGATTCATAAAAATTGCTATTAAAATATATTAAGATATGTTGACTTTGGCCATTGATTGATGTATTTATTTTTTATCTCTATAAATGTTCTTATCTACAAGTCTTAGCTAAAATCATGTGTATTTATATATTCATTCTCAACTTTTTTGGAGCCTACGTCCTTAAAACTGAAGGGTTTTTACATTTTATGACAACTCAACAATCCTTACCGAAATTATAAATGTCAACACATGCATAATGTCAAGTTAAATGTCAAAACTATGTCTGTTGCCCTTTTCACTTGCGACCTCTACATCAACGTACCGAATTAAAAAATACTGTGCCTCTACTGTCGTTATCGGATAATTAAGGAATTTTTATCCAAATGCTCGATATCGTATTTACACAGATATGTTTACTTTGCATTCAGAGACGCCTCTAGCTCACGTAGCACCCGAGTGCAATCATCATATTTGCGCCCTTTAGTACCTATGCGTACTGAGTACTATTAAAATGGAATATGTACAAACAGCACTTCAAGTTACCACGAACTGCCTGTGTAGCAAACAAACACCTTGTGAGTACTTACGCATTTTCAAAAGTGAAGTTCAAATATTTGTCCGAAAACAATTAGGCGAGTACACTGTGTCTCGCATCAAGCTTCCCATGTCTGTCCAACATCTTCACTCTAATTTAAACCTCTTGTCTAACCATAGATAAAAAAATTAGAAATAACTTAAGAGTTCAAATGAAGTAGTGATTTGGAATGTTCGACAGTTTTAGTTTGGGAAAATAGAATCAAGATGCAATGCAAGGTAATCTTAACCTAACCTAATCTCAACCCAACCTAATGTTAACCTAACTTGACCTCAACCTAACATAACCTACTCCACAGACGGCTCCAGGAGAAATTAGACTGATTAAACTTATATGAAGTGGATCATATAAGTCTAATCATTAGTCCAGTAAAATGATTTTGTTAGCTATGCAACAAGTTGTCATTAAATAGATTAGGTTGCTAATAAATAAGAATGTAATAAAAGTCCTTTATATAAAAATTTCGTTTAGTCCGTTTATAAATTAAATATATTATAACATAAGGAAATAATTAAGAAACCGGCCAGAAAATTTAGTTATTCATAAACTTGATCAATTTACTAAAGAAACCTTGAAAAAAAATTATGTTTTAGATATATGTAACAACGAAGTTTAAACAGAGTATTTTTTGTATTTTGAAATTGAAAAAATAATTTTAAACTTTCTTATCAATTTAGTTTAACTATCTTGCTTAGTTTAATGTTTCCTGATAAGGTTTTTTACGTCCTGATAATGTTCCAAAAGCAGTTATCATCTTACATCGTTGTTATAAGGTATATAAAATGTGCCGTGTATTTTAAGAAAGAAAAAGTAATTTGCTTAAATTTGCTTGGATGTAGTGAAAGTAGTATGTCCAACACGTATGGGTTATAGTCCAGTTAATAAATCTTGAAGGTCAATTTTTTCGAAATTTTTTGAATAAACAGCTACTGAATATTTATTATTAATACGGAGTGAAAGAAAAAGGTAAAGTGATCCACGTATTCCATATATTTAGAACTAACAGCCAGCACCAACAGAAAGATGTAGATAAATATAAAAAGACTGTCATTTACAAATCAGTTTTATTATTCACTTCATAGTAATCATTTTCATAAAGATGCAATTTCATGTTGACTTTCGACGAAACAAGTTTGACTGGAGCGTCATCTTAAATTAATACAGCGTCCGAACTAATTATTATTTAGCTCAGTTTCTTGACTTTTCAGTTTAAGAATGTAATACGTTCACTAATATTTAATAACAAACAATTTATATCTAAGACACACTCTATGTTTTTAGGTTAACAGACTACTGACATAAGTTCAGCAGTTTGAAGCTTAGCGCTCTTATATTTGATATGGCGTTCCAGTCGAAATTATACCACATAACCTCATTTGACGCTCTAGAATAAAGTCGAGCGTCAACATTAAATTGCACCTCATTTCTTCTTTATAAACGTTGTTGAAGTATTTTGATGTTCCTAATCGAAGCCCCATGATTCTAGGGAAACCTAAGTTTCTCATATTTCTCAATAGACAAATGAAACAACAAAAAACATTTCAAGAAGAGGTTATGATTATGTTATTTTTTTCCCAGATTTTTGATTTTTTTTTTGGGTTGAAAAATATCACATCACAAACAGGTTAATGAGAGCAGTCGACATACGAAAATAGTATAACAAAAATTAGAGTAAACCGACATTTGGGTTTACAGACACGAAAGGTTTAAAATAAGGGTGTTGCCTCTCGCCAACGCTACTCAAGATTTACTATGAGCAGGCACTCAAGATGTGAAAGTGGAAATGCAGAGGGATGGGAATTCCTCTCAGTGACAATACTATATCTATGATAAATGAAATATTTGGGACCAAACAATATCAAAAGCCAACAAACAACGAATAAATAACACACACATGAATCGATTACATCAAAGACAAACATCCAATCTTATATGGGCATTTACAAAGAATACCAAAACAGGTCCTAAAGTGGACACCACATGGGAAAAGGACAAGCTGGAGAAAGAGCATAGATAAGGAAATACAGAAGAGAGAAGGATAGAGACAGATGGCGGTTAGAGATCGGAAGAAATCGGAGAACGAACCGATATGTATATATATTCGCCGAAGTGCTAAACAGAGAAAACGATACACGATTTTCATCTGCACTATTCTAACATGTAAGCTCGTGGGATGGACATATTTATAATGAAATAAATTTTTTGGCATATCAGAATGGTGATATTAATTATATTAATTTATTAGATATTGAAAAAAAAAAAGAATTTGTTATCCAAAACATGCTTCCTATTACGGTTCCAAGCACGTGATATAGTTGTGAAAAATACGAGACTGTTGTTGATAATAATAATTAATCATTTTTTAGTTCAATCTTACAATGCAATCTACTACGATAAAGTTGATAAATAAAAATGATATTTTAATTTGGAAGTTGTTACAAGTATTTATTTAAAGAAAATTTAATTACGCAATCTTCGATTTCCTCCAATATACTGAATTAATAGTATCAACCAAAATGAGTATTGATACAATAAATTAAACTCAAATTTGTACAGTTTTTTAACACGAGCAAACGAAAATTATTCCCCTTGAATATAGCAAGGACAGAATTAAATTTGCGTGTCCTTGTTCAAAAATATCTGGGCCAATGTAGGCGTTGGTACTGGACGACCGTCAGATTAAGGTTAAAAAGATAAAAAAAGTTGTCAATATATCAGAAGAATGCATTTACCATAAACCAACTGAAGAATTAGGCTATTCGCACGTTGAGTTCCGCATTTCCTCACTTTGGACCAAAAGCGCATTTGAATGAACATTTCCTGTTCCTTATTGGCACAGATTAAGCAAAATGAGTTAGATTTTTGCATCGATTAATAAATGTAGATGAAACCTGCATTGAGGAACAGTGGATTGCAAACGGCGAACCTGCTCAGAAAAAGGCAGACGATTTCATCGCTCGATAAAGTGATAGCGACCATTATTTGGATAAGGTTAAGGTAAAAAAATAACATAAGAGTATAACGCATCATTGCTTGATAAGGTAAGGTAGAAATTACAGAAGAGATATCGCATTCGAAGAAAAGAAAGCGCTTTTCCTTCAGGGTGATCGTCTTGGATAAAATTCCCAAATTGCACTTCTAATTGGTTGACCACCCATCGTGTTCACCAAATCTGGTTCCTAGCGACTTTTTCTTGTTTTTTAACCTCAAAGTTTCACTTTCAAAAGAAATATTTTCTCAAATGAGGACGTTATCGTATTTTCACGAGAAACTATTATTTGGAGGAGTTAAAAAAGTTAGTGCATCACTGCGAAAAGTGCATATACTTAAAAGAAGACTTAATAAAAATTATCGTAGAAAAAATATCTTGTTCCTTTGTTAGTTCGACAATTTTTCCCTCGTACTCTTTAAACTTAATTAAGAAGTGAGCTATTTATATTGATTTCAGTTAATCTTTGTAGTCAGTTTAAATAGAATTTTGAAATAGCATTGATTAACAAATTCACATTTTGTATTATATACATTCATAATTTAAGTTTTGTTTTTAAATAATCAGTATGTTGTCTACTTAATAGTGTAAATATTCTCGATTTATCACGGAATTACTTATTAGTGTAACATCATAATAACAGTTTAGTATTGTATTAACCGGACTATAACACAAATTTCTCCAAATCGATTCAAGCTATAGAAAGGGGTTAAACATTTACGGCGCATGTCTGAACTTGGTCGAAGCGAAATAATCAACACTTCTTCCTGTCGTTCCGGTATTCAAATTTGAGTGTTTAAAACAATCAGTGATTTTAAATACCGCGTGTCGTTGCATTTTAAGCATGAATCAAGAAGAAAACAATTTTTGTCCGGTGAATAAAATAGCGCTTATTTGTACATGTATAGTAGGATTTCAATTATCTAGGATGCTATTCAGATTCCTTTATGACTCCTTTTTGGCTCCCGCATTCAAAATCAATGCTGTTAATATTAAAGAAACAGGAACATGGGCTGGTAAGTACTTCTATAAAAAAATAGGATTTTTGAATTTTAAAATGTTTTAACAATATAATAATCATTGTTTAATTTTATAAACCAATACGTAATTTTAACCTAATTAAAAATATTGGTAGATTTTTAACATTTAATCGTTATGGACGAAAGAGTTTAATAAAGTATTACATCCACACATCACATCCCCCTTTACATCCACACACTTTTCAGAACGTCTGATATAACCACTATAACAATTTGTTGCATCTGTAGAATCAAAATATTCATAGACTGCCGGTTTAATTTAATCTTTTACCCCTTAACTCTGTCTTGAGCTTTGCGAATCCACATCGTGTTCAGTAGCATTGGAAAATGAACCAGTATGAACTGGAGCATTGTCGTGGCTAAACGCAAACTTCAGCTGATTTTGCTGTGCTTTTTTCGATAAGTCTTTGACGCAACTGTCTTAGTAATATATCGCGTTAAAGGTTCTATTTGATTCTTCAAAGTCAATCAAAAGAATATCCACGTCGTCCCAAAATATTGTAACTATTACTTTTTTTGTGCTTTCCGACCTTTGCTTCTATTGGCACGGGCTCTCTTCTCCAATGTCACTCCAATTCATTTGGGTAGTGGATCATTATAGAAGATCATAGTTTCCTTACTCATTACAATTGATCGGATTACAGTTTCTTGGTCCTCGCGGCAGAGCTCTAAAAATCGCTCACAACATTCTACTAGTCACTGCTTTTGCACTGTGCTGATGAGAATTCGTGGCATCTACCGTCATCATCACAGGACCTCTCGCACGAGGGTCATTTTCTAATGGATCTCGTTCCCTCCAAACAATTTGGATCAATTTTTTTGGATTGTTGGAAATTAAGGACACACGTCACCGTGAACAGCCTCTATTCTGTTTTCAATTTCTGTTGGTATTAATCCTTCTTAAGTCAAAAATTATGACAGCGCTTAAATCAATTTGATGTTCAAAAGCAAGGGGTCTTTCTTCTAAGATAATTTTATAATAACTTTACTTGCATCAAGCACCCTACGCTTTATACATTGAAATTACTCTTATTTAAAGTGTTTTAAATTTATTATTTATTTTATAGTTTGGTTTGCTATTAAATGTATTTTTTAAGCTTTTGAAATTATTATTTATTTTTTGATTAAAAATTAACCAAAGTCAGTAAGATCATCTGATCAGTACATTTTCGTTATCTATTAATTTATGGCATAATTTCTTTATGGCATTTATTCACATTAATTTAAATGTTGGAGAAAAACTACTGAATACCGATGTCTTTCGAAAAGCTAATCAAACATTTTAATTTCGAAGACTGCAAGATTTGAAACTCGAAAGTTTGAATGCTGGGCGTTCAGCTAAGAGACAGAAAGAGAAAATTTTGATCAATGGTAGCCATGACGCAATAGCGTGGCTCATAGTTGGATTGTGTGCGGTCAGGGACCATTGAGAATTCTGATATCCCCGTCCTGTTCACTTAAAACTACTAAAGACCGATGTCTTTGGACAAGCTAATCAAACACCTCGGCTTGGAAAACTGTAAGATTTGAACCTCGAATGTTTGAATGCTGAGCGTTCAACGATGACGTGGTCTGCAATTCCTTCCTCCATGAACCAGCGGCATTCCAAATCTTCCATTATTCCGATAGTGTAGAGATGCCCGTGTCCAGATAAAAGGCCAGTCACCAGTCTAATTTCGCGATTTTTTAAGAGGAACAGTTGATTGGTAGATCCATCTTAGCTTGTCTCATTTATCTTCAGAGTTTATTTTGCGAGCAAACTGCTGAGAGACGTGAAAGCAAGACTTTTGGCTATACCAAGAATGAGTTTTGGGTTCATTGGTGGATTTGTTGATCCCAATCTGGCGAGCAAGTGACCAGGCACCAGCAGACGATCTGGGTCTTGCAGCCATCGCTAATTAGTTCTTGTAGGACATTTTTACACTTCAGCATAAGCCTGGAGCATACCGTTATGACTTTTATAGCAACTATCTTCTATGAATAGATTGCGATTGCCTGTAGTTTCTTGTACATGGATAACATTTCTACTTTTTATTCTAGTCATGCAAAAGACGTGGTCTACAATTGTAGTTATACATCTACATGTATTTTTCGTTTAATACCGTCTAACTATTAAGAGACCTGCCTTGATAACTCGTTTTGCGATATGAACGTTTTGCTGCAATGAAATTAATTTTATCTGAAACATTATTTTATGAACATTAACTGAACCCATTAAAATTGGTAAAACTAAATATAATGATAAAAAATTGTGAAGCCTATTTTATGTAATGGAATATATTATTAGATGATTTCTTAATATTTGGAAAGATACTTTGAGGACAAGAAGAATGTTTGAAAAAACATTGTGCAGAAGCCATCTCGATTTAGCTTTGGTTCATTTAATTTCCGGAAAAAAATCGAATGTCATCAATCTCAAACTGAGTATAAGAAAAAATTACAATATTTCCATTATTTTTTACACTTCTCATTTGGTCAAATCCAAAAAAAACATCAAGGTGATATTCCACAGGAATTGATAGCATTATATGAGTCCGCTGTGGATAAGGGATTAATTTCTCCTTACCTTAAAGACAGAAGATTAGATTAGTAAGTAAGAGAGTTCAAGATAGCGTGCCAAAATCGAACCACTGGTAGCATCCACCAGGTAGATCTATAGTTTACACTACTTAAATATCAGAATGATCGTTCCCTCCATTTCCCACTGGGCTCATTAAAACAGTGCAACATTTATTCCTTACGTCTTCTTAAGGCATAGTTGAAGGAGTTTTTGTGAGACCCAAAGGTCGGGATGTGGAGAATATCTTGTTTCTATAGATTTGTTCCAACCTGCAAGTCTAGATCGTTCTTGGAACAGTTCTTGTAACTGTATTTGCTATCAACCAAGTATCGAAAAGACAATCCTGGAAACGGTTCGCAAACCTAAGTCGGTTGGAGCACAAAACAGAATCGTTCGTTTAACGGTAACTGTCCGATTGGAACACGTAATCTGTATTGCGCAGAATCGTCACCGTACAAAGGACGGTTTTTTGATGAGTTGGAACGAACCTTAATCGCTGGTGGAGTTGTCGCTTTCATAGGGATACTCAGTATAGTGCTGATTTTATAAACACGATCCCAACTGCTATTCCTTCCTGATGTTTAGACATGTTAGTCGGAAGAAATATAAATTCGTGGAACGACTGGTTTGATATTATTTTCAAGCATAAAGACAAGATAATAGACTTTATCTATCTCTATCTATCTATCTATTGTTTTTGATTTGTTTGAAAGTCTGTATCACATGAATAAAGAAACAATAAGAAGAGTTTTAATTCGACCTGTTTGTTAAGTTATCCTTGAATTACAAATATGCCAATTACGACTTTGGAACACGAGATTTCGTTTATGGGTAAAATAACCAGCATTTAAAATTAACCACGTCACTTCCAGTATAAATTAATTTTTTTTATTTGAATGTGAGTTTTAAGAATAATAAACAACATAACAAAGATGCATAAAAAGTAGTATAAATCCGTTTATGGAAATTGAGAATATTCAAAACCACATTTTTATTCTTTTATCTCAAGGTCAGTCGCTGATTCGGACAAATCAATTTATATAGTGAAATTAAAACTTCTGTGTATTGAATTATTGAAAAATAAAAAACAAAATCTGTGGAAATGAAACTAGAAATCACTATTTCAGTGAAAAGTGTCAATTTGAATATTCAAGTTCCTGATAATACCAATCTTTGTTACATAGGATGCTATAATACAGGATGAGGTTTAGCCACATGCTCATTTGAATATGACACTTTCATGGAAAAACCACACGCAGAAGCGACAGAAGAATCCACTGAAAGAATAAGCTCAAATCGCCAAATTCAAAAAATAGATCAAATATGATCGTAGAGTTACATAATTTCTTGATTCTTTCTATTGTGTGTACGTATAGAGAAATCTGACATTTTATAATTAAAAATCAACACTATAATCTAGAGATAAATGATGCCACCTCTGGTTACAAGATTCAAAAATAAAATCACGTGAAAGTTATTTTACGGAAACTGTTTTAAATGTTTAGCGGTAATTTCAATTTACATCGATTGTAGATTAAAAGTTCTATCTAATGCAGTTTATTATTTTGATAAGGGGTCACAATGAGGTTAAGTGTCCGTATTTTTTATCGACTAGCTCAAATGAAACATTTTTAATTTGCATAACTACATAAAACATAGAAATTTTTATGTAAAAAAAAAATACCAGAAAAGTCAATAAGAATTAACTATACTACGAGTGTTCAATATTTAAAGAAAAGTTTAACATTTCAAGGTTATGTTCCCTTATCATAATTGTTTGGTTAAGGTCGGTGAATCAATGTTAAAAATTTCGGTTTCTAGGTTATGGTAGTCATATAAAAAGGCTCTAGTTCTATTTTTAATTTTCGAAATACTGGAGTATAAAATTTGATTGTTTTTAAATGAAGTACTATAAGGACCTAGGTATTTCCTTTTGTTTATTAATAAAAAATCTTCACAATGATATCCCCATTTTAACTTCTCTTATCTTGTCTCAAAATTCGTCCTAATTTTTAACTAAACACAATGTAAGTCTAATATACATTCATCAATGAACGAGGTTAAAATCAACTTAATTGCCACAAGAAACTTCTAAGGTTTGAAAACCAAAACTAAGCCACAATACTGGTGTAGAAGTCTACGTACATACAAAAAAAAAGAACAAAAAGAACAAAGAAAAGATACCAAAAAAGAGCGAAATAAAACATCGACAAAAACATGTATAATGCAAATGAAGACTTGATGTATTTTGATCAAAAATACGGTCAAGATAAATGTCAGCTGATTGCTAAATGCTGGATCCGAAATTGCAAACTTTATCGGTTTGTTACCGTTTTTATTGCCTGCAAGTTACAATTTTAATTTAATTTAATTAATTCCCAGACGATGAATAGATAACTATTCGTAAGGTGGGAAATATATAAGAGTTAGTACACTTTGTTGTTTAATTTTGCCACAATTCTACTACGTTCAACTCTATAGGTCTTCTAAACCCTTGGCAACAATCTTCTTCACAATTCTTCTTCGCTACTTGTCTCAATCCTTCCTTTCTCATCTTTATCTTTATATGTTTGACTTCTTAGGTATTTTGTCTTTCCTTTTTAACCTTCTTCTTCTCCCTCCAGCATCATTCTCACAATTCTCGCTGTTGTAATCTGTGTAATGTTACCTAATCATTTTGCTCTTTGTGCTCGATTGATTGTCTCCTGTCTAACTCTCTTGTTGATTCGTGGTTTCTGTTCTTGGAAATTTTATGTTTTCTTTTATTATGTCTAAAGATGGACAGAGCACCCTGCGGAAGGATAAGTTTTGCCTAGTAGCAGCAATGATGCAATGGCAAGAGCCTTGCACAATGTCAAACAAAGTGTGAGATTCATAGTATATAATATTCTGATCTGCTTGTAATTTTATGCACAGTAAGCGATTTTAAACGCAATTCTGGCAAAAAACATACCCTCGAAATGCGAAACTTTTCATTATAAATTGAACACTTCTGGTTTAGTTGATTCTCATTAGTTAAAGGTTACTCCGAAATCTTGATTGGGGCATTATCTTATTGACCAAAGGCAGGGTTTGCAGAGGTACAATAGTTGGAATAAATTGGTATATAATGTGGAGCAAATTTATGGATAGAGGTAGATAAAAAACTAACACGATATAGAAGATTTGTCTAGGAAAAATTTAAAAGAATTAAAGTGTGTTACGGCTCTACTCTGGGTAGGGTTAACACAATGAAGAATATTGTGTTTTATTGTTTATATCCAATAATTATTTGGGAAATTTATGAACATTCTGTATATTATAATTATTGAATTATATTGAAATAACATAGGATATTTTTTTCTCAGTCGTTACTGGAGCTACAGATGGAATTGGTAAAGCGTATGCCGAAGTTTTAGCTCAGAAAGGCTTGAATGTGGTGCTTATCAGTAGGACCAAATCAAAACTAGACGATGTGGCGAAAGAATTAGGTAATTTTTATATTCATAACCTAAATATTCATATTTTTGGTATTGGCAATACCGTTTGTTTATTATCGTCACTGACACTTATGTTGCAAACTTGTTGAACATAACCTCCACCACAACATTCTAATTTTAGTGCGATTGCAATTAATTGGAAAACTCAGTTACTAGGTAGACCCGTATACTTTTTTTCATTGTTTTTCACGTAGATTTTCATAATTAACATACTACTTATATATCGATAACTCCTCTTCTTACAGAACTATGAAAAACTCGTATAATTTAATGAATTAAAACATTAATGTTGATTGCTTAAACAAGATTATACTAGGAGGGTTGCTTCTCAAGCTCTTATAATCGAAGTGGCGTTAATTAGTTGTAGTATGATGCATCACCTTATTGAGTCAGTAGATATCAACAAAGGGAATTGATGACATTTTTATTACGTATCTATATTTTGTGCTTATAGATATGTATAGGGGAAGGAAGGAAACATGTGCTGAAGACCGCTTCTAGTGTCATTCACTATACAGCATTGATTTGGCATATAATGACTTATTGTTATTTTCGCACCTCAAAAAGGAACAGTGTTTTTAATGACTTTTAAAACAAAACTATTTTCGTGCACCTAACTAATTTTTTTAAAGTTACCACAGTCATTATAAAAAAAATGTTTCGAAATTTGATTCAGACTCATGGAAAAGTTTATTTATCTTAATGAAGGGCTTATATAGTTAAGAAAACAATAAAACTAGTTTCGATTATAAAATTAATTTTTTGATTTTTTATTGTTAAACCAAAAATATTGATTCATCAACTGAATTGTTCTTTTTAAAGCCATTGAACTGTCAACTCTACAGTCAGCAAAAATTACAGCAGTTGTTTACAAAATGAAATAAAAATAAAAAAAATTATGTATTTAATAATATATTCAAAGGTCATTAAACTTGAAAATATAATATTCTTGGAAGATATATATATATATATATATATATATATATATATATTTCACTGCTTTTTGGTGTAATGGGTTTTTACTGGTATTAGTTTACTTACCAATTGGCGCTATGGTCCTTGAAGATCCTTGGCCTCCTGGACAACCGTTCTCCATTCCTCTCGATGTTGTACTTTTATTCGCCAATTTCGGACGCCTAGTTCTTTTAGGTCCTTTTCTACGTCGTCCTGCCATCTTATACGTGGTCGTCCTGGTAGTCCGCGGTCTTCCATTATGCAAGTTTGATTCCTCGACCCCCCGGCATCCGTTCGACGTTACCAAGCTATCTTGGTGTCGCACTCTTGATCTCTGTTACCATGCTGGACTCTCCATGCAGGGCATAAATATCAGCGTTAATATGGATGCGCTATTCTACTTGGTTTTGGATTGGGCCACAGAGACACCGAAGTAATCTCCCACGAGTTGAGTCCCAGTTCATCTCTAGAAATCATTGGCCCGGTTGTGCACCTGCCGAGTACAGTGGGATTTCAGCATCTTCTGGGCACTGTAATACTCCTTATTTCCAGCTTTGACTCTCTTCTGTATCTTCAGTGCAGTATCGTTGTTTTCACTTATGAGAGAGCTAAGGTATTTGAGCGTGTACTTCGTTTTAGCTCTGCTCACACGAGTACTGCTCGACTGGATTCTTCGTTGGATGTCCGGAAATATATAACTTCTATTTCCTCTCTGCTTAGCAGGTTCATATTGTCTGTGTAGGCCACCTCCTGTCTTAATTAGTTGGTATTGGTTTACTGCCGATTTTATGGAACTTGACCAACTATGTAGAAGCTTTTTAAGAACAATTTAAGCTACATGTGTAAAGATCCTTCATCGTTTTTTCCCCAATTCATAAATTAGAATAGTCGGAGCGATAAAATTCGAAATATATTTCATACTGTTAGAATTGAATCTAGTTTATACTTTGGTGGAATTGAAAATCAAGCTTTCGTATTTTTTCAAACCTAAATAACATATTATATTTACTATAATTCACTAATTTGTTTCAGGAGAGAAGTATAAAGTAGAATTCCGAACTCTAGTTGCCGATTTTACAGATACTGAGCACATCTACCACGAAATCGATAAACAGTTGAATGGAATGGACATTGGTGTACTGATCAACAATGTGGGAATGAGTTACACTCATCCAGAATTCTTTTTAGATGTAAAAGACAAAGACACTTTTTTCCCTAATCTTATTAACTGTAATATTTATTCAGTAACAAATATGTGTAAAATCGTCATGCCGGGAATGGTGGAAAGAAGAAAAGGAGTAGTTATCAACATATCATCATCGGCTGCACAAATTCCAAATCCCCTTCTAACAGTGTATGCTGCTTCAAAAGCGTATGTTGTTAAATTTTCTGAAGATCTAGCTGCAGAATATTCAAAGTTTGGTATTACTGTTCAATGCTTGCTCCCTGGATATGTTGCTACAAATATGTCTAAAATTAGAAGCTCAACTTGGATGGCACCATCTCCCCTCACTTATGTAAAAGAAGCAATAAAAACTGTTGGCATCAAGGAAAGAACCACTGGGTATTATCCACACACTTTACTAATTACTGTAGTAAAAGGGTTGGATTATATATCTCCCAAATTGTCAAGGTGGCTAATATTCAGAACAATGTCAAATATCAGAAAAAGAGCTTTAAAAAGGGCTACACAATAATTTCATGTACACTTCAACAGTTATTTATATTTTGAACTGATCTACATCTCATGTGGCCAAATTACCAATTATATTTAATTATATTTTTCAAGAAATTATCTTTCTTTTTGTTGAAGAATTTTAAAGAACATTGTTTGTTAAAAGTTGTTTCCCTTGTTAAAATTTGTATTTGTTATGGAGCCGACTCTGTTACATTGTATCACGAAAAAAAAATAATAAATATTTTACTTACGTTTTCAGTTTTTTTATAATACTCCTAGCAAATCACATTGATTCAAAATTCCCGCACTTATAAAATGAACGAAACATGAGCTTTCTGAAATTTTAACTGTACTAATATGTAATCATAGACCAATCACTGTATGATTGAAAAAATGTAACAAGATTATTGCATTAAACTAACTGCCATAGCTGTTACTACATATTTCTGAAGATAATAGTTTCCAATACATTTTAGATATATTATACCGTTTCCCTCCAATTTGTGCGTGGGACATTCCTCATAGATATGTGAACTATCGATAAATTAGTTAGATAGATTCATATCGATTATGTCTATGATCTTTCCTAATACGTAACTCTTTTATTTTCATTTTATATTTATTCGTCAGCTATTAAGAGGAAAATGAAATATATTAATGTGTAATGTATTAGACGTAAATTTAAATGATATATCTTCACAAAAAAATCTGTACGTAATGTAAAGTTCGTAATATTAATAAATTTCAAAATTGCATGAAAACGCTATTAACGATATCTATTCATATTTTGAAAAAAAAACTAGATGTGTAATGTTTTGAATTTTAAGAGACTTAATATTTTTGAGTTCCTCAATGGCAGAACACAGATAAAAAATTTCTTTCCTCACATGTATTAAATTTAGTATTACTATTAAATTTGTTTTTTTAAAGAAAAATATATTAATAACAGTATATTTAAAATCCACTGAGTTTAGAAAAAAATAATTCGTTATTATATTGACAGTATCATAAAGCTTTGAACGCAACGAGCTTTTTTGAAACATGATTAGAGGGCGGTAGCTCATTAGACTAAGTACCAATTCTTTCAGTCACCATCTTTGATCTTAGTTTTATATATTTTTACCTTGCATTTTTTTCTCTAATTTAGTGTTAAGACTGTGATCCGAGAAGAATATAAATATCCAATTGTAAGTACTTTCTTATTTAATACAATATGTAATAGTGAAAGAGTTATGTATTTTCATATTAAACTTAAATTGAGATAGTCTAAACAGTATAAGCGTTACCTATGCTAAACCGTTATATAAATCGTATTTTAATATTTAGTTTCGTTTAAATATTTTATGGATATTGTTTATTGACATATAACTATGTTTTGAATACTTGTAACTGATATACTTGATCATAAATGATGCCTAAAAAACAATTGATGTATCTTCAGATTTTTTATTGTTTCACTTGAAAGCTCAATGGTTTCGGTTTCTTATGTTAATATAAATCATTGAATTCTTTTATTATAATAACTTAAATTCATAACATTTGTTTAAATTATATTTCCAAATTTAATCTTGAACTTATGTTGCTTGAATAAGCCATTAATTGAATCTGATTTTTTTTGTTTAAAAGAAAATATTTTTTATGTTAGTACATTAATAATTTGATTTAATATAAGGCAATAAAATGAAATACCTGTTTTAAATGACATTCAAAATTTATATTGTTGCTACTTGGAATTATAGTTAAATATGTTTAGGAACATAAAAGCATAACCATTCTTGAAATAAGGGTGTTAATCTATGCACATCAATATTTGGTACAGAAATATTTTGGTTCCTGACATGAAATTTTATATATCTCTGTATTCTAAAAGAAATGATTAATATAAAATTAATATTAATGATACTAAAATTAAACATTTAGGGTATTCACTAGAGCACTTGGTATGATATATAATGAATTTGAAAAGTATATGTTTTAGTTAAGTGACAATACAATTATTTCAAATATTTTTTGTTTTCTCAATTGAGACCTATAATAATTTTATCGAAATAGTTTCCTTGAAATTTGTTTATTTTGGAAAACTTACTGTTCTTGATTCTATTATTATTATAATATTGTTTATTTTTTACTTATAGATCCACAAAAAAAATATCTATAAATTCTTCTGAGGTTTTTTATTAATTAGATATTCATGTTTTATTTTTTTCTATCCACTGTATCCTTGGTAATCCTCTATATTCAAAACGTTCCACTTTTGTCACGTTGAATCTTTGATTTTATTCAGTTATATCTTCATCCAAATATATTTAAAGACCGATATACCAGGTCTGGCTATTAAATAACGAGACTGGTTAGAAAAAAGGGTTTTTTAAAAATTATTCGAATGCTCCCATTCAAAATATTCCCCTCCCCCTTCCATTGATCAAAGCAGTGCTTCAAGTCTTCTTCAGTTAGTGCATTTAGGAGCTCTGTCTTTTTTTGCTTTACCGCTTCCATCGACTCAAATTGGGTCCCTTTCAAAGCAGATCTTTTCCTAACCTTTTAAGGAAATCTGAGCAGACCCGTTGATTCAAGAGCTTTTGGTCAGGAGTCAGATTTTTTGGAACCAACTCCGCACAGACTTTTGTCACGTGTAATTCCTCGTGTAAAATTTTTATAGCTGTTTTTTATCGGCTTTTACAGCCTCGGTGATTTTCCGGATGCTCATTCGACGATCTGCACACACAATTAGTTTGATTTTTTTCACTGTTTCCGGAGTTGAAACATTCACAGGGCGACCTGGACGCTGGTCATCTTCAGTGCTCTCTCGGCCTTCACTAAAGCGCTTACACCACTTAAGAACACGCGCACGAGATAGAGAATTGTCCCCATAGGCCTCTTGCAACAATTTATAGTACTTAGTCGGAGATTTTTTCAATTTAACGATAAATTTGACTGATACGCTGCTCCTGTTTTTCATCACACACATTACTCGTCTAGGGCGCCCTCTAAGCGCGTAGTCTCTTTGTTTAATAGCTAGACCTCGTATGACAATATCAAAGATCTGTGTTGAATGTTTTTTCTAAATTGATTTTCAAATTACCACAAGAAATATTTCCCAACATCACATTCCTTGAAGTGCTCTGAAAGTTTAACCAAAAATTTTTTGCTTAGTCAAAATCAACTATTAGGAAATGGATTAGTTTTACAATTTCAATATTGAAAATATACTTTTTTATATATACACTAAAAATATATAATAGTATATAATATAAAAATAGTAGAATAAAATATAATTTATATAGCATCTAGTAGAAAGGTTGGTTGCCTACGGTTTAGGTAAGACAATAACTGTTCAAATTAGTACAGAAAACAATTTTTAATAAACTTCTGGATGAAATTAATGCACAACTTTAATTAATCTAAATATTGACAATATAAACACAAAATAGAAGTAAGTTACATTGAAATAATAATGAACACCTACAAATTAGTCGACTTAACGACCTTAACATAACCTTAATTTGTCATTTTTTCCATAAAATTTTTTTCTGGAAATCTAGTGGTATATTGTCCGATTTTTCAATAGCGACCTCTATGAGTTGGTTGTGACTAGAAACAGGGGGACTATAACTTCTAATCCTCTTTTTGATATAGTCCCATAGATGTTCTATAGGGTTAATATCTGGACTGTTAGGTGGCCACTTTAATAGAGGTATATTGACATCATGTATGTAGCCAATAACCTTTCTAGCCACGTGGGGATGAGCTTGTCCTGTGTGAATCAAAAATTAGGCCCAACAAACGAAGCAAATGGCATTACAAGTCAAATTGGGCATTCATAGACCTTGTACGTATGGGGACAAATTCCTCACGAGCATCGAAGGAAATTCCTTCCCAAAATATTTTACAACCACCAACAAAAGGTAGGAAAAGGAGAGTTATTACAGCTGGCAAACATTTCATCAGAGAACAGAACCACAGTTTCCAATAATTGATGGTCCAATTCTGATGTAGTAATCTCTGATATATTATCCATTAAAAACTCATAATGTTAGAATGTATAATTTAGAAAATATACTTAAATATAAGTTATGATTTCGCAACCTTAAAGACCTATAACTCAGAAACGAGAGGGTCGTATAATTTTTTTTTTACCACAGCATTATTTCACGTCATCTACTCCCGAATTTTTTGCATCAAGTATTGTTAACGTTGTTTCTTTGTTTCAAAATTGCATTACAAATTTTTCTCGAAAACTTTTTTTTTGAGTTTCTCGTAATTGATTGAAGTTCAACGGTTGGTATAAAATAATTTTCTACTTAGGATATATTGTAATTATTGAAAATAATTTGCTTTTTAGTGCTTATGTTGTTATACGAGTGTTTCATCAATAACAAAGGTTTCGATATTGGAATGTCGCGTAAAGTAAAAAATGTCGCGTGGAGGGCTTAGACCCCCCTAGACCCGCTACTGCTTTTCATCACTTTATTGTCACATTCCTTATTATATGAAACTTAATTAAATCTACCTTCAAGAATAACAATTCATTAAACATGTTTTAAAGAAATCGATTTGGAAAGTGTATAAATTATAATTTTAATGATACTATTAAAATGTCATTAAATGGAATATAAAATTGATTTGATTCCATTTTGTTTCTAATTGTATATGGATGTGAAGAGCGAAATGTAGAACTAGTTGCCTATAACATAGGTAATGTTTGAATAAGAACTCGATTCAAAATAATCTGATGGACTTAATGTGATAAAGTATGATTTGTATTGAAAAATTATTCTTTTAATGACCGATTCATGAACTTAACTTTCCGTTTGCCGTTTGCTGTTACAAATTTAAAAACATTGAAATGCATAAGACCATTGATAGTTGCCGTTTACTGATCGGTTTGCCGTTGCAACTTTCGTAGTAATAGAAAAGAGCCAATAACATCCGTTTGCGTTTGTCACGTTTGTCCCAATAAACAAAACTGTTTGTTATTTTCCATAATACCGGATTACAAACAAAAACACAAAAATATCACGAAAAGAAAGAAGCAGTACTCACCTCAAAAAGAATTACAAAATTTTTGGGTTAAGGGCAGCAAGTCAAGTTTATGAACTTGTTGTTCCGGAGAGTATTTTAACTTTTGTTTAGTTAATTGTCATGAAAATTGAAAAACTATTTTCCAAAATTACCATTTATTTCTATGAACGTTTGGTGCCCTTATTATATTTGCATGTACAGTTAAGACCCCGCTCAACGCGTAGGCTAATTTACATCAAAGAAGAGCGTAATGCCAAACAGCGCCAAATGAGGCACATAAGATGGATAGAAAATTGGCTAGATATTAAATTAGAAAGTTTTTTTTTTAATTAAAAATAAGACCAAGCATTTATTTTTTTACAGAAAACTTTGATTGAGTACATATTTCTGATCTGATTCTGTTCCTACATCATTAGGGTACATTTTCCCTGGAAACTATGGTAACAACAAAGAAATGAAAATTTCTCGTTAAATCCGTTATGCCCTTATACTGTCTATCGGATATAAATCTATCTATGACAAAAAGAAACGTGTTAACTCTCAAGTAAACACTCGTAGCAATCCAAGTATCTTTATCAGGTGTTTCATCAAATCTTCTTTTTCTTTTTGGTTTTTTTTTTTTCATTCCTTTAGTATCTTCGTTTCATACACTTAACTCCATCACATTTTTTTCAAAATACTTGAAATCCTCGTTCAGCTATGAATGAGTGTTTCATAAGTCTAAATTTGAACATTCACTTTATTTGTCCTTTTTTACGCACAAATAAAAATTTTCTGCAATCGAATTTGCTAATTAGACAACGATATTGAATGATGATTGGATTGTGTAAGTAGAATCAATACTTTTTAGTGACATCGATGAAAAATTATTGTAACTATCAGTGATAAATTATGGAATTAAATCGCGAAAATTTTCGTACGATGATTTTCTATGACTTTCGGCTCGAATTAAACCAACAGCAACCATCTGGCTTCAAGTTTGGGTGATTAAGCACCATCTTGTATCATACATACAGGATGAATTTCGTGAAAGTCGTCCAAAATCGGCTGCTGTACCAAAAAACATCGATCCTGGCAAAAAAGCTTGTGCCATTCATCGAATAATGGATCTATGCTTATGAACTCGGAATTAAACAACAATCGACTGTATGGTTCTTTCAACACTTCGAAGCAAATGGTTGCCTGTTTCTTCGGAATAACTGGTTCCATAAGAGCAACGTTCAATGGTCAATTCTGAATTTGAACAGTTAAAACATCGATTTGATGAAATCGTCCGCGGTACATTTTTCATTTAGCACCCAATGATTTCTTCTTTTTTCCGCAGATTGAAAATAAATTACGAGGTCAACGTTTTTCTGCACCTGAAGTAGCGGTTGATGTGTTCAAATCACATGTTTTGGAGGTATCTCAATCGGAATGGACAAAATGCTTCGACTGTTGGTTCAAACGCATGCAAAAGTGTATTAAGTCATATCACACCCTCGTTTTTAGACACGGAGATGTACCTTCTTCTAAGCTTTATGCCCCTTATGGTCAGTAGATGTAAGATTTAAACGATTACGTGTGGACCAATTATAAAGATACCGCCAAAAGTTTAATTAGAGTAAAATTTGTTTTTGTTCAGTATTTAAGTGAGTTTTCAATCTCTCAATTTTTTCAGTTATTACCCTAACCACTTTATTGAAATCCTCTCTTATATTATTATATATACCTAATATATGACACTCAGTACACTAAATGAGTAATCACAGGAAAGAAAATTCATTCCTTTAATACTCAGAAGTGATGTAACATGTTTACAATTTATATCTAGTGGTTTTATTAACTTACACTTGGCATAAAGTTTTTTTAAGGATATTTAGGTTTCCTTATCACTAAATATGAGTCATAAGTATAATACATTCATTAATGTCACATTGATCGAATGAATCAGACAATCCTGTAATATTTTAAAAGCTGATGATACATGAAAGAATATAGAAATCCTAAATTACGAGGTGTGATCTAAAAAAATAGTGAATGAATTTTTATAGCAGCAATTACTCACGCTGCATCAATTTCAATTAGTCTCATAACCTCATGTGTTAAGACAAATACTGACATGTATGAACTTGTTAATCGGAACATGGAACTCGACAAGACATTAACAAAAAAATGTACTGAAAAAGCTCACGAAATGTTGAAATCTGTTTATAAGTTGATATGCAGTAACTATGAATATTGTTTACTAAGTGTCAAAAATGAAAATGTATAACGACGGTAATCGATTGGCAGATCCTTCGACCACAAAACTTATTGATTGTGTGCAAAAAATTTCTTCAAAAATCGGTTACTATAACAAAAACTTCAGTGCTGTGCGTAAACTGATATTGCAAGATCGTCATGTGACATATCATGAGATTGAGGCATACTTGGGCATCAGTTCCACTGCCATACAATCAATATTACATGTGGATCTGACTGTCAAGAAGATTTGTTCGCTTTGGAAGAAACGGTTGATGCGTTCAAACCACATGTTTGGGAATTACTTCAATCGGAATTGAATTAGTTCAAAGGCATGCCAAAATGTTATAAATTATAAAAAGTTTTATAATTAAATTATTCATGGTATAAAATTAAAATTTTTGGTAATTATCTATCTATATCTAACTATGGGGTTGTGGCGAGTAATAAAGAAAAGTGTACTGAACACAAAAAAATTATTCCAGCCGTCGGTCATCCCTTGTTAAAAGTATAGAGAGGGTTAAAGAATAAAAATTTCGTAATTTCGTAATAACAAAAAATACAGTTAAATAGTGAAAAAAATATATAAAAAATATATGAAATTAATTCACTGGAATTATGAACAATTATAATTGTTAATTGACGTAACCATAAGTAATTATTATTTTATCATAGAAAAATACATATGGAAAAATTGAAAATTCAATAATTATTTTTTTGTAGTAAAATAGGATCAAAAAAGTATCAAGGGTGTGGCGGGGGGTAGGGGGTGTTAAAAGAGCACGTAAAGATGTAGAAATAGTGTTCATGAGTAGAACCTAACCTAACCTAACTTAAAAATAATGACCGATGGCTAATACAACCTTCCATTTATTGCAATTACAATAAATAAAATAAGCGATGATTCTACATACAGTTTGTATATCTATTTTATTTATCGTCGACCACCTCTTCAAGAAAAAACCATGGAAGAGTTTTCGATAACAGCAATCCCTGCTTGTGATTGGATTTCATTTTGTAGAGTAGTGTCCAGGTTAGGTTTGGTTTCAACGATTAATTTAAATATTACAATCACTGAAAAATCATTACAATTATTTGATACTTTAAACGCAAAAAAGTACCTGAAGGGATTATTTCCGCTCCCTATATATAAATATATTCTTGTTCAGTGTAATTTTCTCTATAACATACTAAAATTTTAACGAAATCGGAGGGTTGTAACGTAATCTAGATACTTATCAAATTTTTTAAATCAACTGACAGATAACTTGTGAAAGGTCACATCTAATTAACTCCTAGAATTGTTCGCTCGTTTTCTACTAACCATTGCTTAATGCTTCAACAGTCTAATACAGTGTACCAAATTTGGTATTTTTAAGCTGAAGGGTGGCAAAGAAATTAATTTGTTACGAAATTTTAGGCCCTACTTTGATACCCTATGACTCTTCATGGCTGCAACTTGGTATAGAGGTAAATTGCCCCCATGCATCTGCCCTGTATGGGTATCTATATATATATATATATATATATATATATATATATATATATATATATATATATATATATATATATGTTTAGGATTAATTTTACTTTGCGGCGAATTTAATTATTTAATTTACATATTTAAGGAATAGAATGTTTGGAAATAAATTCATTTTGACATGGTGTTATTTAATTATTAACTGAATTAAAAATAAATATTTATTTGTCAACATTACATCTTGCACCTTACGTGACTTGATAAAATCACGTTGAACGCGCTGCTAATTCAAGATTGATCTGCAGTATCTAGTTTACGTAATATTTTTTGTTACGTTATAGCAAAAGAGATCACGTGGAGAGAAGAATGTTGTAAATATGATATGAAAAAACGCATCAATCATAAACGTCACCTACACAGATTGATCGGTTGGTTGGTTAATTCATGAATCGTTTAATTGCGATGAAATTCTGTATTGTATGATTATCCTATACCATACTCGGGTATTGTAGGGGGAGCAGAACTGGACACTTGAAAAATAAAATGATGTAAATGAGAAAAAATGTGTGATAACGTTATCTATTACTGTGAATAAGATCCATAATTTGTTCGAACTATTTAAAAACAACAGCATTCATGTCCTAATGGTATTCACCGAAAAGAGTAGACTCAAAAGTTACCACCTTCATAACCAAACCGTTTGAACTGCGTAGATATACTATTATCAGCGTTCGCTCCTTTCCTGATGGTGGATTTAGACCAATACATAAACCATTCAAACAAGCCCGTCTTCGACTTCTAACAAGCTCATCATACAGGGCTTCTGGACAGTCCAAACCTTTTTTTATTATTCCGTGCACCTTATGGTTATGAAAGACCAATCAAATCCTAAATTTACCTGAATAGTTTCAAATTGTTAAAAATTTGGTCAATTAAATTTTCAGTTCAGATAAAAATAACAATTTAAGTAAGTTGTAGATAGGTACCAAATACGGTGTTTATTATTTGAAGTAAAAATAATTGTTATTTTCTGAAATTTGGAACTATTTCCGATTCTTTCCATACTCTATTACAAATATTTTTTTAACTAAAAGTCTTTGGAGTGTCGTGAAAATATTCAGTTATTGCCTTGTTTATAAATCATTGTATCAACAAGAATTGACCATGTAATTTTTCTGTTAACGATACTCTCAGCTGCGAAAAAATATAAAGCAGCAATAACCTCATAGTCTTTGCATATTCAACCTTGGTATAGCTTCCTTTATAGTCTCACGTGCGTTTACACTGGTTTGCAATGGCGTAGTTGGGACAGTTTCACGTAAAAATGAGTTAAAGATGCCAAATAAAAAGCAACTGAGGGTGTGGGGACAAAAAATCCGTACAAAATCAAGATTTGAAGAAATCGTTTACGGTTAATCACTTTATAAAAATGTCAAGAGCCTTATAAACAATTAACGATATTTGTTAGTGTGTCGAGACAGTGAAAGATAGTCAGGATCGAGCAGAAAAACGACAAAAAATTCCAAAAAAGAAAAGAGAAGCATTGGTTTAAGCGGCTCACGGAAAACTGGCAGTCGGTTTGCGAAAATTCGACAGAAAAACAATCTAAATGAACAGAATGTAGTTCAAAAATAAACAGAAACAAAAACCAAAACTCTCCCCCATACGTCACACGAGCATTCAGGACAGCGGCTTCCACGTCTATCCATCGTCTTTCGCACCCACTGCAAAGCTCGTCTTCCGGAAGGTTTCTTTGGCCATCGATCCAGAAAGATTGCCGCGAGTGGATACGAGCTTGCAACGATCAAAAGTTACCAGACACGTGCACACCCTGAGCAAAATAGGCCATCCTCGATTACCCGCAGACCGCCAAACAGCCGAAACTACCTCAGAAAATGTTTTCGAAAATCGACTTATTTAAAGCTTACAACCAAATCCCGGTAGCCGATGAAGACGTACAATAATTCCCGTAAATGACGTTTGGATTACGTAACGGGGCCCAATCCTTACAAATTTTTATGGATAAAGTGGTCCAAGCAACCTCGCCGGTTCGCCCCGGATCATTATTAAAATTTACCATTTCATCAATATATCTTTTGAACTTATTTGGAAAAATTTTAATTTGATTTTGACTCCGTTGACAGACATATTACCAGATTTGAACAATCATTGAATCATTTGAAATTAACTCCTGCTTGGAAAAAGAAATATTTTTTATCTACGCCACTGGTGTATTGGATGTATTCGTATTTGCAGACTTCACCTCACCATATTTCCTAGTTGCGTCACCATGTTACAATTCGCTGTAATCACCTTGCTATTTTCTATTACATTTAATATTGTTTTCCCTTTTTTAGCAAATATCACAAAATTTACATAAAGTCGTGGAGAATTTTCAGAGGTCAAAACTATCATGCAGCTTACGATTTATCTTTACGCTTGTTCATTTTATCACTTTTCCTAATTTGTCAACAAGGAAAAATTTCTTTTTGGTCTGAGATCTTTGCTTCGATTCAAATTCTGATAGAATTTGCAAATTAGTTTTCTGTATTGTTTGTTTTATTTGGATGCCTTGAATCAAACTTAACGTTAACATTGATTTTTAATTAAAATTAATTTAATTAACAAATTTCAACATTGCTTTTTCTTAAAGAAGATCATGGTTTTCAATTTGAACATTTAGTTTGATAGTTTATGGATTATCTTAGTCTTTTGAACCACCCGTGGAGATGCCACGTAGTCTAGGTCGTCGTCTAGGCATATCTTCAATGGTTTCTTATTTAATAAATCGGTCTGTTTCCCATTTCCCCCTTCCATCAATGATGATTAGATTGGACATGATGCTCCTTATCATCGTTTGCATTACCTCCCAAGTCCTTTTGCCCTTAAAAATTGTCTCTATAATGGGTATTATCCTATTCCACTCCCTCTTGTTGCAATTGAAGATAGTGTACTCCACGGCGTCTATTGATTGGCAATACTTGCGATTTTCTGTGTCAGTTTTACCAAATCTTTTTGCATAAATGCGGAACACTCCATATCCCGACAAAACTTGGCTAAGGAAGTAGTCAGTTCGACGCAGTCCACCCATATTATCTGTTATGCGTTTTGTCCACTGTGTATTCGTTGTTTCTGTCTCCCATCTTTCTTCATCTGGCCCTGCTTTTTTAATTTTTGTTCATTTTTAGTGTTTTCGTGTGTGTAGCTTCTTTCGATATTGGTGTTATGCCTTGTATTACTCGCAGTGCCACCCCGAGGCTATTCTGAAGGCTGACGCTACCCGCAAAAGTATGTTGTGGAAGGCGTTGCAACGGTTTGGTTCAGGGAGAATTCTTATTAGATTTGACATATTCTCCTTAGATTTTTATGCACTTTTATAAATTACATTAGGTACGTTCCAACCCATCAAAAAACCGTCTTTGGTAAGGTGACGATTCTGCGAATTACTTGCTTCAACCGTTATACGAACGATTCCTTTTTGTGTTCCAACCTATTTAGGTGTTTTTGAACCGTTTCCGGGACGGTCTTTTCAATACTAGGTTGATAGGACGTATTGTTATCACAACCGTGCATATCCAGAGATCGCGCAAAAAATACTATAGACCGTTCCAAGAGCGGTCCAGATTAACAGGTTGGAACAAACCTATCATTACTTTTGATAAATTTGTTTTATGTGCTCACTAAACTAAGATTCTGCTGGGTACGTGGGCACTATGAAGTATCTGAAAGAGATAGGCTTGCAAAAAGTAGGATAAGGGGAAAAATTCCTAAGAAACAGTGTTACTATTGATGGAATAGTTACGTACTGTTATTGAAAAGGAATACAAAAAATACATCGATCGAGCATCAGCTTGGCCTGGACGGAACAACGACTTCAAATGCTGGTAGAAAAAATAGGAGGGTGGTATCTCAATAGGCATCACGCCTTCAAGTGAACCACAACCAATCTAGGTGGAGGTTGCTCATAACCTAACCTATTTGCTCACTGTGTAGTAAACCTTTTATTACAACAATTAAAAAACATTATGAATAAATATAATTTTTTATAAACAAATGTGATATATCAATGCGTTGCCTTGTAATTAGTTGATAATAATAAGTAAAAGGTAATGGAATAAGGTGAATGCATTGCTATGATCTAACAATTCAATCATAATATTACGAAAAAAATAATCAAGGATGTTTATGTATAAAAATTTGACGGGTGATTAAGCCAGGAATCGTCATCAGTTTATTTAAATATTATTCAAGGAAGAATTATTGTTTTTGATTTAATAACATATAATTTTTATTTCTAAGAAATTTGCATTTTATAAATAATGTATTTTCGATTGTATTGCATCGCATAAATTTTCATTCACGTTATTATATCGTCATTCTGTTGAAATAATGATGAAAAAGTTTTTGAGAAGAAAGTACAAATTTTGAATCCGCATATTGTTTTGGCGATTTTGACGATTATTTTGACAGACTTCATAAACTAAGCGAAGAATTTTCAATTGTCAGTTCAATAGTTCAACAGCTACTCGCTTAATTTCTATATTGCAGGAAGCAAAGCTAAAAATACTGTAATATGCTGAAAATTAGCACATTAGATCAAAAAATCTGAGCTGAAATCACGAGAAAGTTAAAATTCTGCATAATTCTAGTTATTGACTTCATAAAATATAAAATCAAACAACCCACTCGGAGGGTTTACCTTGCAGGGGTAGGAACCACCACCGCGGAGTTATAAGTTTTATGAAAATCAGCATAGAAAGGCCTCAAAGTATAATATGTTTCTTAACAAAATTCAGTTTATTACCCATTGAATTGAAAATTTACTGGTATTGGTGAATTTGGCCATTGGAACCTAACTCATTAATTTGTGACATTTGTGCATTGTCTTAATGAAACAGCACACACAATCGAACGCTCCAATCGATGAATATTATACCATATGCATGCAAAAATACTAATGCCTTCCAACTTTTACGATTTTTCACGCTTTGGAGTCTGTTCATCACGCGCAGTCCACTCGGATGTCTGTTGAAAGAATTCCAGTGTGAAATGATAGAACCATATTTCATCCATTGTCACATATCGACGTGAAAATTCTATTGAACAGCTGCAAATACTGTTCATAATCATTAATTTGTTGTTGGTTGAATATGAGCTCGCGCGGCACCACTTTGAACATAGCTTTTGTTTCCCCAAATATTTATTCACCGTTGGTGGAATATTTCATATGTTTAAATTTTTCTTTTCTTATTGCGTCATATGTTTTTTCGATGTTTTCGCTTCATTAATACACGAAATTAATAACTATTAATTTTATCAAACGTCAGTACGACAGCTGTCAAATTAATACACACGTCTTCTGGAGGTTAGGTTAGTAGTGCCATCTATATGCTAGCCTACGACATTTTCTGTTCACCTTATAAAGTATTGTATTTAGTACAAAAAATTTATTTTTATTATCGGATTTCATTTAGATGATGCACACCACCATATAATACCAAACGTCGAATTTGCAAATACCATTTATAGATGCGTGATAAAAGACCTCGATAAACAAGGTCCACATTACGCATAGCAAAACGAAGATAATAACAATAAGGAACTGTAGGTAAACCTCATCCACGACTGGCCCTGATTATTTCTTTATACGAATCATTTGGCCTTTTTATTAATTCACGGTAAAAAAATTCTGCTTCATATTTAGTTAAAACCAGTTATTTAAACATATTTATTGAATATCAGTAGAAGAAAGGGTTATTATCGGAAAATAATAATATAGGTTTGTATACTGGGTGAATCATAAGGAATTTTACATACTTTTATCATATGTAGAGCCTCTCGAGGAGGACATCATGCTGTGAATCAATTTACTTTGTGAAATTGACCATAAATTTTGATTGGCTATAGTGTTTACACAGCTCATTTGATTTTTCATAAGTTTTCATGATGCAGTACACTCTACTATCAAGCATTCTATTGGTTTTAGCTGAACTTAGAAATTACAGAACCGGCTTTGGAAAAATCAATTTGTATTCAATATTGTACCCTGTATATTTTTTAAATGCAATAAGTGACAATGTTGTTATACTTTAATTCAATTTTTAGTGAAAGATCAAATCTTATCAAAGAAAACAATGACGTAACACATGATAAGGTATCAATTTGAACAAATGTTAAAAATTTCAAAGTATTTCAACCTACAACATAATGTGTATGTATGTATAAATCAATTGTTCCCAATTTCGAATTTTTAGTCAAAAATCGCATTGGTGATTTATTTTCGATAAATAATAATTTGAATCGATTGAAAAGTCCAACCCTATGTGTTAATTGTAATTGATTGAAATTTTACGTCAGATAATGATATAGTTCTCCCAGTGTCAAATGCAGATTATAAAAACCCTTGCCAACAATTCTATTTGATCTACCATAGGCGTACCTACCTCATTTTATAAATTTATTATTTTTATAAATACTTTTAAAAATGTGTACAGGGCCAGAAAGTTTTCCGAATTTAAAAAAATAATAATAAAAAAACTAAATATAATCCTCATACATTTTTTTATTTGATTTGAAACAAAAATTCATCGAATCTAGATCTCAAATTTGGCACATTGGGAGGGGAAAAGCTGCTATTTCTTTTCGAATGTTGGAACTGATTAAGCGTCGCTGGGTTATTGGAGTAGACCCTTCTTTTCAGGTATCCCACATGAAAAAATCCGGTGGTGTTAGGTCCGGACTAGGCGGCTATGCAATGTCACCTCGGCTAGATATCAGCTTCACAGCAAACATCTGGTTTACAACCGCCAAAGAGGCATTAAAATTATGACATGTCACACATCTTGATGAAACCATGTCGTAAGATTATAGGCTTCAAATTTTTGCAGTTGCAGAAAGAAAAAATCCCTTAGCATGGCTATGTATCGTTCAGAATTTACATATCTTATATGAGAAATTTTTGGCCCTCATTTCTTTCAGGTCTGTGTATATTTGTTCTTCCCATCTGCATCTGAAATGAATCGTCATCGTAGTTCATAAATATTTTATACCCATTTTCTTGTAATTCTCTTTTCAGTAGTGGGGTATAAGGGTTTAATATTCGTTTTTTAAATTTTGTTTTATGTACTTTTTCCTACTTTCAGTTTATATATGGCTTCTTGACAGGTGGCGCAAGTAAATGAGTCTATGGAAGACTATGGAAGGTCTACTCGCAAGCCTTTAGATGTTTTGGCGTTAGATATTGAAGTAGGACTAAAAACTGGATTCCTTTAAATTACAATTAGTGCAAGGAATGAAGTATAATGATTTGATTTAAGAAAAATCTCCGTCGATACGATGTTCGAGCGTTTTGGCTCACTCTCACTTGAATGGGCTTATAAGCAAACAAAATTGCCAAAATTCTAACGTTAAAGAAATTGATCTCGCGTAGCGATGATATTCTTTGGGCTCCCCACAGCCTAGTTCTATTCCCAGCTGATTTCTTGTTATGGGGTTTTATTAAAAATCGAATACGTGAATAAACCATGGGTAGAAATGAAAAATAATTTCCATTCTTATTTTAAATAAACATTTGTTTCGTTACCATATCTTTTCTTTTGTGGCAATTTCATTGGAGCTAAAATTTATAATAATACGTGGTAATTGTTTTAATATAAAACTTTTTGAAAACGGAATCAAGGGAGTGAATGTTCATCAATATTTTCATCGAATCCGTGCTGGCTTTTTTTATTTTCTCATATTAGTTTGAATTTCCACTTTATAAGAGTATTCTATACAGGGTGTTTCTATATTCGACTAACAACGCTTTACCCCATAGATATATCAATAAATGATTTATTTTGATATAGGAATACGAACCCTTACGGCGCCTAGCTGCTGAGATATAGGGTGTTCAAAATTTTAAATAAAAAATTTGCCGTAAATCAAGAACGCCCTTAAAATTTTTTTTCAAATTTGGTGACCAATAATAAGTGATATTTTGACAAAAACAAACTTTGGAAAAATTTAACCAGTGGCGCGCTGTCAGGGCTAGTTGTCACATTTTTTTTGACGCCACTGAAGCAAATTCTTTTTTAAATTTTATTTTAAATTGTCTGATTATTTTTAGATAAAAAATTAATAACCTTTTATGGAGATAAAATGAACGGTTTTGTAGAAATTTGCCTCTAAACAAAAGTCTGCAAGCACGTAAGTAATTTACAAATTAATTAATTATTCAATTAATTCCGAATAATGATTAAGCGTTAGTAGTTCAAAGCAAATAAAAATTATTCATAATCTTAATTGTTCAAACTATTAGTCGCTTACTTCAATACATTTATTACACAGTTTTGTCTTTGAAAAACGTCTCTTTGGAATAAATCTGGATGGGATTGAATGATTTCTGCCGCACTTTGAATTCTAGCAATTAGATCTTGTTCATATTCGATGATTGTTTCGTATACTAAGAACTTTATATAGCCCCTTATAAAAAAATCGATAGGATTTAAGTCAGGTGATCTTAAAGGCTAACAATTGGGCCCACTCCGACCAATCCATTTTTCTTCAAAACGTCTGTTTAAGTAATTTCTTGCTGCTGCAGCAAAATGAACAGATGCCCCAACGTGTTGAAACCACATGTGTTGTCTAATATTTAATGGAGCATTCTCCAAAAATTCATCCAACATTTCTTTCAGAAAGCGCGTATAAATTGCTCCATTTTATTTATTTGTTAATATGTAAAGTCCGATTAAGCAATCTCCAACGATACCCACCCACACATTAACCGAATATTTATGCTGAAATCCCCTTTCACGAATTGTCTTCATCCCAAACGTGACTTTTCTAGAATTGAAAATTCCTTCCATAGTAAATCTAGTCTCGTCGGTATACAACACATATTTTGGAAAATTTCGATTTTCACGACATTTTTGTAAATAGCAGTTCAAAAATTCTATACGCCCCTGAAAATCTCTTGGTTGTAATGCTTGAAAATTGGCCAATTTGTATGGATGCACCACTTGTTCTTTTGAAAATTTCCATACAGTAGAATGGTCCACTTTTAAAGCGAGACCTACAGTTCGAGTACTGGCCTTTCAAAAATATTATTTAATATTTCCTCTTCCAAATGCACAGTCCTTGTTGTACGTTGCAATATTTTTTGTAATTAATAAGTTCCGGCTTCTTTCAGCCTTCTTTCAATACTTGCAAATGTAGAATGATGTGAAATTCGACAATTGCGAAATTTTTGTTGGTATTAACGAGCTGCCATTTTATCATTTTTTCGAGCTTAACATATCGGTCAACTCTTCAAATCAAAAATTCATTTTATAACAGCAAAATTAACGTAAAAATTAATTTGAAATTCTATGATTTAATTTACCAAGATCATGTCAAATACACAAAGTGTCACTATCAAAAATATGACACGTACCTACTAGATTATAATTTAGAAATATTGAGACTTTTGTTTAGAGACAAATTTCTACAATATACAACACCGTTCATTTTAGCTCAATAAAAAGTTATTAATTTTTTAACAAAAAATAATCAGGCATTTTAAAACAAAATTAAAAAAAAAATTTGCTTCAGTGGCGTCAAAAAGAAAAGTGACAACTAACCCTGACAGCGCGCCGATTATTAAATTTTTCCAAAGTTTGTTTATGTCAAAATATTACTTTATTAAGGAGCATATTGACCAAATTTGAAAACAAAATTTAAGGGCGTTCTTGATTTACGGCAAATTTTTGATTTAATATTTTGAACACCCTATATCTCAGCAACTAGGCGCCTTAAGGGTTCGTATTCCTATATCAAAATGAATCATTTATTGAGATCTCTCTGTGGTAGAGCGTTGTGGTCGAATATAGAAACACCCTGTATAATATTCGTTCTTCAATTCATTTGACACAATTATGGAACGCAGAACGATCATAATGGAATAATTGTTTAATTGTAGATATTGAAATATAAAGAGATGTTTGGTAAGTGGAATATTCGTTAAAGAATTTTCACGTGGCCAGTTAGGCAAAGAAATGTGAGCAAATAGTCTAGAGAGGCAAAGCCATGTATTGTCACGTTTTAAATTGTTGTCTAAGCACATGTTTTAGCCATACGTCGAGCTCTCTGCGATTGCATAATGAAACACCTACGTCCTACGTCCGTTGAATGCTTTTATGTAACTGCGAATTACATTGAATTTTGTCCTGGATAACTGTTAACCGTTATTATTACCGAGATAAAATTTCTCTATGATATTCTATGACACGTGGTTATGTATCTGAATATCCATCAACTATACGTAACTTTCTGAGATTTCTATTTTTATTTTTTTATTGACAGAAGGCTCTTATGAAAGCAAGAATTTTTTTCAGTACAGTCTATATAGTATTACCCTCCTAAATCCATCAGAATTACAGCTCTGCAGGGGAAAAGTTTTTATATATCAGGGATAAACCTAAAATATTCCACACCCCACATGAGTAATGTCCCGTTCACAAAAATCTAACCAACCTTTTGAAATTTCTATGCTAGAGCCTAAAAACTATCCCCATAGAAATAAGCGTGACGCGATTTTGCCGAAATGTACTGTTAGCAAATTTTGTGGAAGTGCTTGTAAAAAGGAGAGTGAGCCACATAAAAAACTGATAATTCCATGTCAGTAATTAGTTATTTAGTTAGTAATTAGTTAATTAATAATCGTCAAACTAATCTCATGTTATCATGAATGCTTATGGTTCTTATGAAAGAAGAAATTATAATCTATTTTATTATCTAAAGAGTCATAAAATGATGAATTCGTAATCCATGATCCACGTCTTTTACTAGACAGTTGATATGTTTTAACACGCTTATATTAGCTTCACTTATATGTTGGTTTGTTTTTATTGTGAACTAGTTCGTAGCTCTCACTTGTGGCTTACTACTGTTAGTATATCCCACCACTTTAATTGCGTACGTTAGCCGAGCGGGCTAAGACGTCAGCCTCCGATTTGCCGGGCTCAAACTTTTAGACCAGAAAAACACGTTTAGAAAATAACGGAAATTAAAAAGATATAGAAAATTATACCAAAAACCATATAAAAAAATTAAACAGCATCAAACAGGTTGTTTTGTTGTTCATCGCTATACAAGCCAGCGCTATCTAGTGACATGTTATTTTCGCCAATTACTTTATAATTTATCATGTTGTTCGAGAGGAATTTTATATCGTTGCACCCTCTGTTGGAGATTTAAAATAATAATGACTAAAATTCCACTTTCGCCAATAAATCGAATTAAAAAGTGGAAAATAAATATAATTTAGGATAACCAAAAAACATGTTTTCGCTTTATGCTATATATAAAATTAAAAAGTGAAAAATAATTTTTAAAATAACCTCGATGTACGTGAAATATGGATCAAAGCGCCCCACCCTTATTTCACAATAATACTATTTTCCAATCACCATTGTTTTAAGATTATTAAATTATTTTCAACTTTTTAGTTTGATGTGTTTTAAAAGCGTGTTTTTTATTTTTTTAAACTGAATATATCGAGTGTTCACTATTTAGAATATCAAATTTTATAATGGCAATGTCAGATTCATATCACTGTTGCCATATCTAAAAACTTAAGTAGCAGCACTACGATTTGTTACGTCTTTCCAGCTTTATATCTTCAGTATATCGAAAAATTTGACAACAATGTACCATAATATCGGCCATATTATAAAATAAAACCTTTACAATTCAAAATGAATACAAATATAGCAAGCTGATTATGAGTTACGTACTTAAAACCCATAACAATTTTTTATCCTATTTTGATTGATTTGATTGATAATAAAATAAATTTTGTTCCATTTCCAGTGAACAAATTCGACAAATATTACTAATAACAATAACTATTATCTAATAATAATTTATATTTAGACAACTATCGGAGATTAATACTGATCGAATAAACATAAAGTGAATTGTTTAAAAGTGTGTCAACGAGAAGTAGTTCAGTAGAACTAGTTGAAAATAATACTTTAATTTAACCATTATTTTAAACGGAATAAAATTGTTCTGTTGTCATAGTGCCAATGAGATAAATTTTTCACTTCCATGGCGAATATTATGGGCATTATACTTCTAGCTATAGCTTTAGTTATTTGGGCAAAACAGATAATAGAAGCATTTCTATGGAGTAAAGAGACAAGCAAACAAAGAAAAATGTGAATATATGATACCATGATGAAAAGCACAGCATTATATGAACTACAGACCTGACTACAGAACAACTACAGAAATGGATACAATAAGAAGGACATCAAGACTAGAAATAGTGACAGAAGCAAGACTATCAAAGAAAGTAATGAGATGCATACCACCAGAAAACTGAATGAGAAGGATACCAAAGAAACATTGATGGAAGGAATAAAACGATCCATACGTGAGCGAGGACTAAGAGAGGAAGACTGCAACAATAGAAAACAATGCCGAATGACATCGGACAACGTCGCAGGACGTTCTATGAATATATCAAAATATATGATTCTCACTATTCACCTCGTAAAATTATTTCGAAGATATAAATTGCCGTTCTTCAAAGGAGAAAATAACTACTTTCCTGGCTAATGCTTCAACGAATATTGAACTACATCTCATTTGAAGAGCGTGATGTCTAACGACATTTCGACTAGTTTCGACTTTATTATGTCTCATCAGAGTGGTATAACAACCTTTCGTCACCGAATTTTATCTGGTGCCATGACGTAATAAAGAGGTTGTTATACCACTCTGATGAGACATAATAAAGTCGAAACTAGTGGTTACAACCCTCTCCTTGCAATTGCGAGCTATTGAGAATGTTGATATCGACAAAAAGATCGATGAACATCACGCTGTCCAGATGAGATGTAATTCAATATTCTTCGTGGTATTAGCCAAGACAGTAGTTGTTTTCTCCTCTGAAGAACGGCAGTTTATTTTTTCGAAATAATTTTGCAAGGTGCAACTATTAAGAATACACAACTTGGACGTAAAATCGTACTTTCAGGGAAATTTCTCGAAGAAGAGTTTCTTGGAATTGAAATAAAAAGAAATTTCTAACTTTTATTGGCAAATAGGTACTCATAGATCTTATGACACAGCTATCTAATCATCAAGTTTTGGATGAGTAATTAGGTTTTATTACTCTCTAGTTGTAAAAATAGACTATAGGAAGGACGGATTGGGTGATATTTGTGTGAACAATTTCGATGAATATCAAGAGTAACCGGTGTTTTTTTTTTGAATTTTTACTGACATCAATTGTGAATTTGATTTCGTCATTCAAGTCTTCTTATTTATACATATGGAATAGAATAAGAATAGAAAACATTGTATTCAATGTCATTTGAATTCTTCTGCCTAATGATTGAAACTGTTGATAAGTTTGTACTGGACATTACTTAGGGTTTCGAGATTGTTTGGTGTAAATCCTCACTAGCGAATAGTTGAAAGACCTCGTCCATTTTGTCATGTTAGAAGATTCGCTCAGTATGAACGTTTCTTTAAAAGAAATGGTCATAAAATACTGAAAAATATTTGCTTACAGAATTTTCTGATGAGATTTCTTAAATCATATCAGTCATCTTTACGTTGCGTTAGTTGAATTAAAATAAATAACTAGAAAAAAAACAAATACATATTACTGTTAATTATAAAAATAGGTCTCATTGTTATATTTATTCCGCAATCTTATTTGCATCATAAAAATAAACATTATGTCGCAAATGAATGAGAATTATGATTATTCAGGGGCGTAGTATATAGTATTTTTAATTTTGTATCTGTTTTGTTTGTACAATATTACAAAGCTAGTTTTGTCTTGAAAGTTTTCTTCTAATCACTGATATTCTATGTTTGAGTTTGAGAAAATGGTTTTACCTACCATCTCAACAATGCGTCTAACGAAAACTCGACGTTTCGCTTGAATCTCATTTAATCCGCGTGACACCTTGTGATAGACGACATTTTTTTTATTATTATCTAGGGCAAGAACAAAGAACGCAGATGATCTTCCGACCCTTGAACATGCCACATATAATTGGCATCAATATTTGAGATTGTCTTTAGTTTTTTCGTCTCTAAGATTCTGGTATTTCAAAAATTTTGCCGCCCTTAAAATTACGCCGCTTTAGGCTTGGACCTCACGGGCCTAGGTGTATATTTATCACTGCAAAATTAAGTCGTAGAAATACAGATTTTTTTATTACCGATTTCCCTCGTTTCACAAATAACTGAACTGAAAAATAGATTTAAAAATGCACACGAGAATTACCGCGATCATTAATTTTGTTTTGGTATGATAAGTTCTCCACGCGCAAATTTTTTAACAACTTTGAGAGAAAATTAGTGCAATGCTTACACCGCGATCTTATTGGTAATTGAGTATGATGTGCAATATTTTATAATAATTACATATCTAATATTGGCTCTGTATATTGTTAATTAGGTGACTATTAAAAAAATAATGAACTCTTACACCACGTGTGTTTATCATCCATCCGTTCTGATAAAAATTTCGTAATGAATATGTTGCAAATAAAATAAATATGTAATAATTAATAAATTTGCTTATCTATGACCTATTTAGCTGAATGAGAATGAATAAACCTAGTTTTTGTTTTCTGTAAGTTTGCAAGGACACACAACATCCGATACACCATCATATTTTATTAATTTAATATTAAGGTCCTTGCAAAGGATGTCAGTCACATTAAGGCCGCTTGACATGATGCAATACAATGAATATTTCTTTATCAAAAGCGTGTGCAAACGTAGTTGTTTGTTATTTTCATTTTTAAACTGCCAAAAAAATGTTAAATAAAGTTTGAGGTTGGGGATTGACTGAGATACTGACATAATGTCAAACGACGTGAAATATTAATCTATGAAATATTTTGACTATTGGAAAAATTGCATGTAATTTCTTACAAGTTTTCTTGCACTATCTCAAGCAGCCTCAAGACAATTTCATGCAATTTCTTGCAGGATCAATTCAATGGAAGATTATTGCATATCAATTAATAGTATGCCTTCGCTTCATGATTGCCATTAAACAAAATTCCACAAGAAAAAATAACTTCAAATAAATTCAAAATAACCTTTTGACATTAGACATGTCGACTGGCTAATATGTGTAGACAAACATTGTTTATCTCAGTTTATTCAAAATTTTTTTTTCAAAAAATAATTCGAATATTGTAGTAATGCGATTTTCCTGTACTATGAAATAGAGATCTCGACATTCAGTTAACGTGAGTGCCGTTTGACCTGACGCCGATGTTTCTAGGCCAATAGGACAAATTCGCCATAGTGAGATTTCACTTGGCCGGAGGCATATTTACTATCGACTGAGCGGATTCTATTCTATCGTAAAACCGCTGTTAGTTGATGTGACTAATGATCTCCCAACTTTAAGGTCTAGGTCAAGTATAAGATACCCAATAACCGGAAATTTTGTATTGGTCTAAAGTACGGGTATTTTTGGAATAGATTTTCATCACAACGATCTTAAATATCTAGTATCTATCAAGCATCATTTTATTTAAAATCTAGAAAAATATTTGCGATACAATTTATACGAGTAGACAACAAAAATTTTCTTTCTGTAGCATAAAACTGAATAGCATACTATAGTAAAATGAACCTGATTGGACCCCAAGCGCCGTTTACAAATAGAATACTTGATCTCGAGTACCTGCATTGAACCATTGATATCAGTAAAGGCACATAACGAATTTTCCATGGTGTAAAATGTGGAAGACGCGTCATTCTACTTAAGACAAAAACTTGTCGCTTTGACAACCCCAAATAACCTAAAGAATTTAAGTCTTCTTGAAGAATAAAATGTTTCTGGTCCATACAAATGTAAACGAAATAAGAGAATAAATACATGCCAATTCAATAATATCTCATGAAATTCAGTACCTGCGAACAAAAAAGGATTCAAAAAACATATTGCTCGTGCTCATAATCCAGACGATACTTTTGTATTAGCATAGGTGCAGATTTTCGCCGATAAAGTAGGTTTAGAGGTCGACGCGATCCCCTAAAATATTTTCTATGTATCGGTTCGCCGTTAATCCCCTCGCTCTACCGCGATTTTCAATCAAAAAACAACTCGGTTTTTGATTCCATTGAAATTCCCGCCCAAACCTTCTCTAAAAGCCACGTTTGTTCCAATACAGCACTGCCTGAATCGTTCTCCAGTTCTTCTGTTCTCCTCTTCTATCACTACCATTCAGGCACATTCTGCTTTCATCTCCGAAGAGAACGGAGTCGATCCAATTAACTTATTCTCTGGTAAATCGTAAACGGGCTGCTCGGTGGGCTAGGGTTAATTCGAGGCCAGTAGCTGACCTATTTGGCTCAAGGTTAGCTGCCTTAAGTCTTCTTACTGTCTAGCCACCCACAGCCACTCCTCGCGTTTGTCTGAGATCTTGTTGGACTTTAATATCAGCGATTTCTCACAACGAATCGGTCATCGCTTTCGAAATTCCAATTTTTCTTACGGAACCGAGCTAGTCTTCGATTAAACTTACCAGTATCTTGGTAACGATGGTAAACTCTAAAAACAGCAGACTGACTCATGTTCAGGGCACTGGCTACGTCTCGCTGAATATTGCCTTGTCGCAATAGGGTGACCGCAATTTTTTTCTAAGGGCTAAATGAAAACATTATAAATGTTTGTAAATTCTTTAATATTTGAACAAAATTTGAGTCATTTTAAACTGAAAATACCGATTTTAAACAAGACACTATTTCTCGTAGTGACAAATATTAATTTCTTCAACGCTGTCACTTGAATTCGAATTTTTATACACTGATAATGTAGCTGACTAATTTCATCTCTAGTTTGTTAGAATTTAATTTAAATTAAATTTAATTTAATTATTTTATTTGTTCAAAAAGCTCTCTTCGATATAAATAGAATGTTAATAATTAGTTTAACATAACCAATGAATTAACAATTCATCACAATTGAAGAAAAAAATGTCAAAATATCGATAAAAAAGAACATTGAACTTTGTTTGTTTATGAATATCAGGGGTTGCGAAATTCGTTTAAATTTCAAGCAGTAGTTTATGTAAAAAAGTTTTGTAATCCAATGGGTACATTAAACTTTAACATTTGTCATAATTTTCTGGTGTATGAAGTTCATTAACATAGAAGCCCACGTATGGATCGAATCTAACAAACATTATTACGAGTTGATTTCTATTTGCAATGATTCGTTGAGTGGAAAGTGAGGTATCACACAGTAATCGTTTTATTCAGTCAATTCATAGGCGCATCGCTTTTTAATTTTACACATTGTCCCTAGTTTACAATTTATTAAAAGGATACGAAAAAGGGTTACTGTAAATGTTGAATTGATACCCATCTTAATCGATGCATCTACGGCAACGTTTCTTAACGGAAAGGTAGGTCCAGCGAAGCATGACTTAGCGTTTCAAATTCTTCTTCAATTGCAATTCGGATATCGGGAAGGGTGCGAGGTCCTCGTGCAAAAACGTGGTTCTTGATAAGGCCCCACAGGAAGAAAATACAGGGTGTCATCACGGATCTTCGCGAGTGTTGGATCGTTGTCCATTGGTCTACGTAAATCTTCGAGCATTTCCAAAGAACTTAGGTCATCAAAAAAGTACGGACCCATGAGAGCGCATGGGCACTAGTTCACTTACCCAAAGCAGGTTTAATTATTTTTCAAAGAAGACGTAACGATTCTGGTCATTCCAGTACATACAGTTATATCTATTGACCGTACCGTTCAGCTTGAAGGTTGTTCCATCCGACCACAAAATGGAATGCTGGAACTGCATCCGAGGTACCGCTCGCAAAATACCAATCTGCGATCGAAATCATCCTCGTGAAGTGCGTGGAAGAGACGCGGACGGTAAACTCGACCTAGTATATGCGTTTCAGCATTCTTCGTAAAGAACGATCTGGTATTTGAAGTTCTCCCTATACCTGTTTATTTGGTTCGGCTGCTCAACTAACGCCAGCGTCACTATTTCCATATTTCGTTAGTTGTTGCAGATACCGGGCGCCCAGAACGCGGCGCCTCGGCAACAAAGCCTGGTTTTAAGAACTTCTGGTACATCTTCCACACTTATGTACGATTTGGTAGCGGCGAGTACGGAAATTTGGTAAACATAGTTTAGCAATCCGCGTTCCTACAGAGCTGACGTAACAAAAAAAAACTCTTTCTTAAACCGTAAACTTGTATTAGTTATTCTTTCTATGTTCATGTGTTATCAAGACACATATACAACTGTCTGAAGCAGGTTTTAATATTTTTTGACAGCGTTGCCAGACTTGTGAGCGTTGTTGGACTTATGTCGATTTTTCGAGAGCGATGCCCGACTCATGCCGACCACTGTAAAAACTATAGATAAGCTAGAGTGAATTTTGTGAACAGGTAGAAATTCTAGATGTCAAATTTGGAGATGAATAAACAAATGTGGAATGTATATATGAGAATCTCCTTCATGACAATGTGATCACTAATTTGCTAGGTATCTCTGTTTCCATTGATCAGAAGATAGTTGCTGCTCAATACTATATTCTGAAGATGCGATTCTGGTTAGTTAGTCAACTATAAAACAATCTATCGTGAAAGATGTTGGATTATAATAATAATGTTTTGAAAATAAGTATTAGAAATTTGGGGTCAAGTTTGTGAGTGCGCCACTGCTGAATCGTCAGCATAGTAAAACTTAATAGAAAACAACTGAATCCCGGTGCTATTCAGGTCATTCTTGGTTGTATAATTCAGCGTATTATGAAAGTTATTACTAAAAGTCAGGGCCAACATTTTAGCGGTCGAATGTTACGACTCTTCCTTATTCTTTCGTGAACTTGGCTTGAACTGTTATGATTTTTTTTCTTCTATTGTTCTCAAGCTTGAACTCAATTCACCAATTTGAGAAACCGTTATTCTGCAAAAACATGTAATGAGTGTTTTTAGACTTTGGTCGGAATTCGTTTTTTTACTAACCGAAAGAAATTTCATGACACAGTTAGTAGTGTTTATCGAACAATTTCATGGAAAATTATAAATATTGAAATGAACAATAAGATTCAAAGTGGAGGGAGTTTTCGACTAGAATGATGGCTAATGCTGCCCTTAGAACTAAATAAAAACTAAAATAACATTCCAATGCCGAATAGTGATAAAAGCAATGGGGCAATAATTTTTCTGCAGATTAAATTAATTATTTCTGGAATTTGAATTCAGCAAAAATTAATATTTAAGAAATAAATGATGAAACTCTTTCAACTTTTTTGCTTTATACAGACTTGTTATTATATTTCTGCTCTCACAATAAAGCTAGTTGTAGTTCAATATATTCTCAATTAAGATTGATAAACTTTTCTATGCGTTCTTTCTACTATATAAGAGATGTATTGATATCTAGTTAGCCTAGACCAATTCCATGCATAAACAAATTATTGCGTTACCATGGCAACTAACAATAACTTAGAAGTTTCAGTGTAAAGTTTGACGTCAAAAAAGTAAACCAGAGTTACGCAATAAATTAAAAGAAAAAAGGAGTCCACCGGAATAGTGGAAATCGAAAAATTTGAGTATCGAGCCATCACCAAGTCCTTCTATTTAAAAGGGTTAATAGATAAGCAGATTTAAGAAGATACGCTTAATACCCTTGGTGATCAATGTACTTCGTACGTGATCGTGAAAAATTGAACTGCAAGCTTCAAAAGAGGTAAATTTGCTATTGAAGATGACCGATCGAGAAGGCTAGTTTCAGTGTCAGTCCCCGAAAATATCGATGTAGTTCAGGACATGTTTTTATCAGATCGTCGAAGTGGGCACTGAATATTTCATACGAACACTTTCATCATTTAGTTCACGTCAATTTGGACGAGAGAAAAATTGCTGCAAAATTGATCCCCAAGTGTTTGAATTTTGACCGAAAGCGTGCAAAGGGTAGAAGCATCGCGTTCGACATGTGCTCAATTTGAAAACGATGTAGACTTCTTAAACTGAATTGTTACTATGGATGAGACTTGGGTAAATTTCTACGATCCAGAAACAATCGATGGAATGGCGATACTCTGGTTCTCCAAGACCTAAGAAGTTTCGTGTCCAAAAATCTGCTGGAAAAGTTGTTGCTTCAGTTTTTTGGGATTGCTAGAGAGTAATCATGATCGATTTTTCGGATAAAGGTAGAACAATAACTGGAGATTACTATTCGCCATTACTGACCACTCTACGGGAAAAAATTAAAGAGAAAAGACGCGGAAAACTATCCAAAGATGTTTTGTTTGTGTAGGACAACGACCCTGTACACAAATCTCATGTTGCCATGCAAAAATTCGTGATTTAGGGTTTGAATTACTAGAACGACCCCCTTATTCACCAGATTTGGCTCCGTCCGACTATCATCGGAAATTTTCTTCCAACGAGGAGGTAATAAAAACTGTGGAGGTCTGGTTTGCAGAGCAAGAAAAAACATTTTTTTGAAAGGTCTAGAGACGTTGCAGAATATGCGAATTCTGTCACTAAAAAGTCAAAATGTTGTGGTTGAAGTTATGTATAACAATGTAAAGTTTCATTGATAAACTCAGTAACAGTCAGTGTTGCCAATGCCAGAAATATATATCTATACAAATTTTCGTATAACATTAATTTAGGGTAAAACCACATTTGGATTGTCTCGTGTATTGTACAAATTATGATAGTACTTGTATATAGGGCATAATTACCATATTAACTACAATGGTGTAAATATTTTAAAAAAATCATTCAAATACTTCTAATATACGTAATAAGAGTGATAAGGCAACAATTGTTTTTAGTGATAATATAATTACATAATCGAAATATACCACAATCCAGCTTTACTTATTTTTACATATAAATATTTTTGTGTATGATACTTTGAACTGGTATTTTTTTCTTTTTAATTTTGGTGCGGAATTTATCAGAATTATATATTTCGTATTTTCCTAATTATTATCTATTTTTTTTTCAAGCATTACGTCAGTGCTTTAACCTTCAGAAAATTACAATTAAGATTTTATTATAATTATACGTATAATTATAGAATGATTAATAATTAATTTCTATATTAAATAAAAATGAATCAGAGCAAGATGGGAATGAAGAATGGTGATTTCCAGGTTCGTTTTATTGAATACTATTTTCACTTGTAGCATCACTCACTAAATAATTGTACCGGTACATCAAAATAAGAAACTCAATGTCCAGTAGGATAAAATAAAAACAAAGTTTTTCGATTTGAATTATAAATCCAAATCCAGAAAATTCAGTGATATTTTACCCAGTAGGGCTACTCATGTATCTTTTAGGCTCAATTGAGTCATTGTGTTATTTACTGCCGATCATATCCTAAATAATACCTGTATGGTAGAACAGTTAGACCAAGGATAACCTAAGAGTTGATAGCATGGTGAGCAAAGTATCAACGAATGGCTATTAGGTAACACGGTGTTACGGAGTCCATACGAACTACTCCTGTAGCGGCAATAGAAGTCTTGATGAATCTTCTTCTTCTTCTTAAGTAAGCCTTGTCAGGTTCCCCTGCAATCGTAATGGAGAGTTTATCACTATTTTCAGCCACTTTAAAAAATTGTTCGAGACTTCTTATTGCCAGATGATTTCTGAATGTCCCTCGACGAGTTTGGTTTTGTTCCTACGCTCTTGCAGCCCTTTATTTTGCTCTTCATTATAAGTTATAGAATCAGGTAACGATTTCTTCTGAAGAAATGGTCAGAATTTCGCGAACTGCATTTGCATAACTGTTACAGACTTCATTTTCTTACACAGCCACCCATAGTATTCCTGGCAGATTACATAAAAAAGTGAATCTATAGAAAGGAATCTAGAATTAAAAGAATAACGATCTTAGAAGATCGCTTCACAAGCTACCTCAACTTGCTGCAATACTGGAGAATCCAGTGTTTACAGCTGATCTATCAATCCAACTCCTTTTAAAAAGTCGAAAATGTGGGATGGCTTTGAGTGCTAGAGATCTTCGTCATCTATTTCATACCCTCCTAGGTATAGTGTAGTTCCTTGGTATTTCACACTTCGAGAAAATGTGGATAGAGATTTCGTCCTCTGTGCAACAAAATTTGTACTCCGCTTTATCTGCTAGGTCTAGCGCATCCAGGTGTTTGTTGGGGCGACAGTGCCTCGATAGAACTCCTGGTAGTATTCGTAGATTGTCTCAGCCCCTGTAGGTTGTCCCAATAATTGGTTTTGCTTTTATCTAATTTCTTTTCCAGTGATTTCTCCGTTGTACTGTAGCTGATACCACAGAAGGGTTCGGGTCCAATGAGGGGCTTGTCTGCCCCCGCTTTGGCGAGTTTATCATTTCCCTTCCCTCCGATGTGTCCCGGGTCCATTGTAGGGTAATTTTATCTTTGTTGCCTAGCTCATTTAATTTTTCTAGGCAATCTAATTGCTGCTTGACTATAGGACAGGATGATCTCCTGTTTGCAATAGTTCCTAGATTGAATTGAAAACATCTTTAACTGTTTGAAAAATGTTTGGTGTGCTACCCCGGCTTTCAGAGTGTTTGGTTCTGGTCTCTTACACTCCTTTTCCGGTTCCATCTGGTGTTTTTGATCCATCCGTATACCAAGTTCTTCTAAAAGCTAAACTTTTTCCACGCAATGTTCTGAGACACGTCCCAGGGTTGGTCATTATTTAGAAACAGGTTTTTTTTATGATTAGATCTCTGAACAGTCTAAGTGATATTTTCTCTGCCACGCTTTCTAGTGCTATGTGGGGAGGTTGAAGATTTAGAATCACTTCAAGTGCAGCTGTTGGGCATGTTTTTGTACCTTCGAGAGAGTTCCTCGTGGTATTCAGACTAGTTCTAGTACTACAAACTACTGATCCACATTTGATGATTGGTATCAGTCTCAATCCAGAGTAGGATCTTTGGGTTATATCCCCAATTCCTCCCTGCAAAATTTCTGCACACCATCAGGTTTTTTGTGGCTGGTTAGTTGAGTCCCATATATTTTCCCTCTGTTTTCCACTAGATTACTTGCCCTTCTAGCTTGATGGGCTTAAAGAAGACAACTACTATCTCCTTGTTTTACCCCTATGTCCATCTTAAACTCCGTTGGGGTAATTATTTGATTTTATGAAGTACAAATAAATTTTTTTCGATTCTAAAATATTTATAAACAGTTATGTATGTATTTAAACGGATTCAATGAAATTTGCCGATTATAGTATTTGGGTTATAAACCATACGTTTCGCGTAGAGATAGTAACGCTTGGAATAATTATATTAGACATTGATGGTAATAGTACCGCGAGTGAGGGGCATGACAATCGAGAAAGTACGACCTCAATTCTTGACACACATTTCACTTGATATTGTATCTCTATCGCTTCAAACAACTGCATATAATCGCATCTTTTTCTTCTTTCTTTGACCTAGATTGTAGAGAAATCAAACAATATAGAATGGACGTAGTTGTTTTATCGCCAGCAAGTGAAAATTAACGTTACGCATTTGTTGTTTACTCAGTTTTTATTTAATGTTATCTCATTATCCACTGCAATTCAATAATTTCGTTTTTTTAATTTGAATAGAACTTATTCTAATTCAACTTTATTACTAATTAATATTCAACGATGTTTTTGGTTACCGCATTAAAATATTTCGAACAGCAATTATTTTTAAAAATATTTGCAAATCATTATGATCTAATCTTTAATTGATTAGCGCCTTGAATTTGTGTGGTTAAGGTTCTTTCTATATGTATTTAACATTTGTTCAAATGAAGTGATCAAATTTTATTAGTCATTGGATTCTTATGTCGAAGGGAAACCGATAGTTGAAGAATGACTATATATACGGAGTGGACAATAAAAAATAGCTGCCATTATACATTACACTTTGTGGAATCGCATTTTCCATATACGATCATAGTTTATTAATTCCCTTATTAATACCATACAAGAAATGAACAGGTATACCATGAAATGGTATACGTACGGATCCAAAATAGTAGACGGGCCGAAACCAAGCCCTATGAAAGCCTGGGCAGCGCACCAAATATTTCTCAAGCAGAAATCTATGCAATTCAAAAATGTGTTCAGTTCAAGCTCCAATATATTAAATCCAAACTCATTTTGGGACAACCTACAGTGGCTGAGACAGGCAAAGATACTTCTGGGAAAATGCAACCAGATTAAATCTGCTGTATCAACCTAAGGCGTTCTATCGAGGCACTGTGGCATCAATGGACACCTGAAGATGCTAAACCTAGCATATAATGCGGCATGTAGATTTCGTTGCACAGATGACGAAATATCTATCCACATTCTCTCGAAGTGTGAAACTCCAGAGCACTACACCTGGGAGCGAATAAAATAGAAAACGAGGATCTCCGGCAATTGAAGCCATCCCACATTCTAGACTTTTTAAAAAAAGTGGGATCAACGGATAAGCTGTAAGTACTGGGTTCTCCAGTATCGCAGCAAGATCTTTTAGGTCACATAGTATACATATTCAACGCCCTTATCCTACTACTCCAATAACTCATTTTGTAATAGGAAATGTACCAATGTGATCGGCGAATGCAAATATTGTGGAAAAGCGAAATACCTAGGGTACGTTCCACAAGATTATCACACCTTGTTTATAATTCCACGTGAGGTCTGTGGTTGTTGTGAACGATTGCTGCACATCATAGTTGACATCAAGGTTTACGACTGCGTTTCGCTTATAGAATATTTGTTGATCAGACTTTGCTTTCATAGGTTAAGTGGAAGTTTTATAAAAAACGCAAACATAATATTATAGGTATCCATACTGAACACACTGTGTAAACTACCACTACACCAAAACTCACAATTTCACTGTCTGACGCGTATTTCAATAATCAAGAGACTGAAGGTGGGACTAAAAGGTTAACCTTCAGTCTCTGAAGTGGACAGTATAATTGTAATTTACCAGTTGGCAGTGTTGTACCTCAGGGTTCAGTTTTAGGTCCATTTTTTTGGTATTCATTAATGATATCATAGCCTTACCAATTAATGGTAAATTCCCTTTATTCGCGGATGATACCAGTGTAATCTGGAGTGGTCCAGATATACAAGCTTTACATTCTATCATGGGCAAAAATCTCATTACTGTTAAATCCTGGTCTGACGTGAAAAGTCTTTGTTCAAACATTGAGAAAACTTTAGCTTCATCCTCAAAAGGTAAAAGGTTCACCTTCAGTTTCTGAAGACGTTAATTTGGTTATCGAAACGTGCTTCAGGCAGTATAATTGAGTATAATTGAGTGTTGGTGTAGTGGTTCATAATGAATATCATCTAACCAACCAAAAATTCCAACTCAGTTACGTGGGTATGTTGAATTAATATAATAAAATAATTACACAGATCTATGTGGAATCTTTATTTCAAACTGGTATACAATGATACGCGGATTGCGAAAGCGAAGAAGTCCATCCATCAAAATTCAATAGGAAGAGCGCGTATATGGGAAACCCACTTCAAAACTTCCTCTGGTTTATGAAGAAGTAAAGTAGGATTTTCTGTCGGAAACTTTCTTGAAACTCTAATCTATTTTGTATCTAAATAGTGACGAATCTTTTTATTTCATGCTGTGGAATCGTGAAACTACACTTCAAATAGCCTCAAATAAAGTACTTGGAAAGTTTTGTTTACTATATCTTTTAGAGTACAACTCCCCTATGACCTTGACCTTGAAATATGTCATATCTGGAATCATTCTAAGCATATCCATGTATATTTAAATAGGTCGCTTATGCCTCCTCCCTATTTTTTTTAGTTGAAAACTTCTTTTTTTTTCCATTTTGAAAATTTACTATCCTATTTTATATTTTCAACTCATTGTTCCCATCGGTCTAGTTGGTACAGAACTGACCTTATTTAACTTAATGGTGGGTCCACACGATACAGACTTTTGTACGTACAAATATCTGTACAGACTATGAAGTCGGAGTTAAAAATTTTACCCAAACATTTGGATAGAATGACTGTTCATTACTTTTCGCTCGAAAATACAATTTAAATTTCTTAGCTACGATAAATGCTTACATGCATACTCCGACTTTTGGATAACACCGACCGCATCTAGTTTACACAAACAAAATTCTACAGAATTTTATGGAAATCTGTATCGTGTGGAGCCACCATAAGATAGAATACTATCTTTTAAGATACAACACTCCTATGTCCTAGACCTTGAAATATATAATGTTTAGGGTCATTCTGAGCATGACCAAGTATATTTATATACGGCACTTATGCCTCCTTCATATTTTTTTCTGTTCAAAACTTCGTATTTTCAATATTTCATAGTGTACGATGATCCTATACTTTTATATATTCAGATCACTGTTTCCATGGTCACTGTTTTCACTAATATATTCCAAACTATCGAGATAAACATATATACTATATGAAATATAATCAATATTTTATCTACTTACCAATAATCAAAATCTCAAAACTTAAAATATATTATAGCACTCGGATTTGTTACTGCAAGTCAAAAAATTTACTGATTTCATTGGCGGGAAACGCACGCGACGTAGGTGACATCTACGTGAAATGTTTCATACTGATACAAAGTATGTTCCATAAATTTTTAAGAGAAAAACAAACATTTACGCACGCACACATTTACCGAACTTTTTTACTTCGAATGACAAAGATTTATGAAAAAATAATCAATCAACTATCAGGTAAAAAACTCCTGTGAAATTTTAATGTTAGTTCACCCCTAATTAACTCCCCGGAATGGTTCTATTGCCTTCTACTTACCCTTAACAGTCTGATACACTGTACCAAATTTGATACGGTAGTTGAAAGGTTGCGAAGAAATTAATTTTTTCGAAATTTTTGGCCCTACTTTGAAGCCCTATAACTCCTCTGAGATGCAATTTTGTATAATGGTAAATTATCTGGAATGGTCATATTTTGAGCCTCTGCTTTGTGTCTGTTCTTATGACACCCTGTATTTCGATAGAAATTTCTCCTAATCAACAAAATTACGATAAATGTAATCAGCAACCACACATCTATTAATAAAGCAGCGAGAAATAATAACTCACTAGGTATCCTAGAGTGTGACTGTGACCCAGTTATTTTATTCAGGTCACTCACTGTTCGGTTCTTACCTCGTTTTGCTACAATGATTTGTCCCAGAAAACGCACCAGCACCTCGCTTATTTTATAATTACAAATTACGTTATTTTTCCGTAACCAAATTTAATGGATGCTTATGTTTTTTGTCAATCTAAAGATTGTCATTCTTCATTTGAGGGTAATGTTATACCAAACCTTCAAAATAGTGTATTGGCTCAAAATAACAATTATAAATCATGAGATAATTTGGGTTTTGTGGTGTTATTTACTTTAAAATTGAAATAGGAAAGTACGTCAAAAGTCTAAATCAACTGTCTTATGGAATAACAATTTGAGGTCGACTTGAAAAGTACGTAAGAAAATTTAAAGCAAGGTAGCACAATTTGCGTAAATACCCCGTAGATTAGTGAATGAGTTTCAATGAAAATGACCTTATGGCTTAACGGCGACCAAAAATAGAAATGCAAAATATTTTGCATATTCTCCTTGATACTCTATTGGCAGTAAACAACTGTATAGTACACTAATAAAAATGTCGTAAAAATGTGCAGCAGTAATTATATACTATGCGGTCAATAATAAATTTAAAATCAACGTCACTATATACTATGTTAAAAAACCTGAAATAGGTCGATTTTTATTTTTAAATTGATATTTTTCAGTATAAAAATATTGAGCACTCCATAAAAAATTTTAAATAAGAAAGGGGGTCGTTAGACACCTTGTTAGAAAAGGATTTTAGTCCTCTGTTTAGCAATATAAAGTTTTTCGAATTTGGTGCAATCACAACTGAGAAAATTAATTTTAAAAATGTAAAATTTTCATGTTCAAATTGACCACTATTCACTTCTTTATAATAACCGAGGCGATTTTGGAATTCTCATACAACATTTTTTATGACCTCAGGGGTTATTTTATTAATTTCTTCCGTTACCCTAATTTTTAAATCAGCAATTTGGTCTGGTCTATTAAAATATACTTTAGATTCTAAATAACCCCATAAGAAGTAATTGAAATGACTCAAATCGGGAAACTAGCCGGCCATTCAATCGTTCAACGCCTTCCAATCCACCTATTGGGAAAAACCAGATTAACATCTGCAAAAAGTCTTTGTAATATAGGCACAAAAAATCTAGATAAAGCTCACTATGAACTGTGCCCTCAAATAAATAAGTGCAATAATTTTTTTTAATAATCCTAGCCCAAACGTTCTATCAGGATTATCTTCATTTAAGTCCTGAATCAACTGAAGTTCGTAAGGGTGGCATTTTTCTTTATGCAAAACTCTCAAAATAGATGATTTCTTTACATCATTGCCGGCGACAAGTTCTCGAGTTGTCTTATGTGGATTTTCCTCAATCTCTAGAAGTACATCTAACATTCAATTTTGCTAACTATAGACTGCGAAACGTGTTGACCGTGGTATTTATTATTAAAAATTTCACAAACCCCCTTTTGAGTTCTTGTTTTATTACCACATCATTATTAAAATGTCTAATCTTTGAATCTTGGATAAATGTAAGATAAGAAATTCCAGATTCCAATTGTTTTTAGATTTATTCCTACTTTATAAAAGACTAATTTTTAAGAAAAGTTTTTGAAAAATCAAGTATACCTCAGAAATGGTAATGTTGCTTAACGAATATCCCAGTAGTTTTAGCACAAAATATTTTTGTAATCTCTAATAAAAGTCTTCTTCTTTGAAATAATTAACGGCTTGGTTATTGATGAAATCAACAACTTGAACTAAATGGGGGGCTCGTAGTTTTAAACTGGGCGTAATGCTCTGAGAATATCTCTTATTAGATCTTGGGGATTTCTTCTAGAATCTAACTTAGAGCCTCTTCTGGTAAATCAGCTGTAGAACTCAGCTATATATCAAAATTTTATATCCGTTTTGTTGATATATTTGATTTTAATTATATTTCACTACTTGGAAATGTTCCTTCATCAAAAATGGTACTTTTGTTGTAGTCGGTTATTGATGTATTCAATTCAAATGCTTTCACTTCAAATTCAAATTTTTCCATGGTTATTCCATGTCCGCAAAAATGTTTTCATCTAATGTTATGTGAAAGACTATTAAAAAGTTCTGGCTGTAAAACTGTTATGCTTATAAGATTTATGTGGCTTTCTTAACAATGGATCTCCATTGCATTCTTAGAGCACCATCCTGTAATTCGCATAGTTAATAATCATCCATGACACTGTCTAACCATCTCATTTTTGGTCTTCTTTTTTTCTCCTTCAATGTTTTTTGGCATTCTAGAGTCTTCCATACTTTAAATATGACCAAACTATGGATTCTTTGATATTTAATAATAGTTTTGTAGGATGTCGCTTATCCCAGAATTATATCGAATTCTTAATGCATCTTCCACTTGTACGTCTATTTGACTTGTTTTTTTCAAATTTTACGCCGTGATTGTCACTTTCGGGTTGCCACTTTCCATCATACATTTTGCGAGATGAAAATGTACAAAAATCTTCAATTGGACGGCCCTGAGGTGAATTATTTTAGTACAAAATGTATGTTATTTTCAGTGGCCCTTGCAGGACGCTAAATCCGGCCAATCAGTTGATATACCTTTCAGAATCTACAGTGTCCCTCCCTTACTCAATCCACATAAAGTTTGGATATCCTTCTTGTCAAAATCGCACATCAGACAAAACTATTTTCATTTTTCTTTATATTTTAATTTGTTAGGTCACTCTTCTATATTATTCTTTTGATTTCAAATTGGCAAGTGTGAAGTATTTTTCATTGTCCATAAAGATCACATTCGCAAAATGTATCCGCCTTTGCTGACGACGGCATCTTGTTATACATGCTAATTGGTTTGGGGTATATTTAGAACAATTTCCTACTCAAACCTCTACTCAGTCTTTTGCTCTTCTTACTGCTCTTCCTGGGGTAAAACTACTTAGTTTTTTAGGAAGATTAGTCATGGTATTCCTTCTTCACATTAGGCTATGCCGGTAAATGCTTCTGCATGAAATATTTTTTGAAAAATGCTTAGCTTAGATCTATCCATTCAACCGAATGATAAACGCCACTTTAATATTGTGTTATTACAACCTATTTTTAAACTCTGTAATATTTTGCCAAAATTATTACGGCATACGTTATGTGGTAAATATGAAAAACGTTATTGGGAATCAACATCTAGGATCATATTCCAAATTTCAGAGAACTGTATAAGCTAGTACATTTCATGCCAAACGTTATCGAATGCCCTTTCCATGTCAAGAAATATCGTGGAACAGACTTTTTTCTCCCAGCGACTTTTGCAAATTTGGTGCACGAACTGACAAACTGGAATCAGATTATACTTTTGTTTAATGGATTTCAGCAATTTTTTAAATTGTTTCGACAAAACAGGGAAAAGGGAGGTAGACGTGTAAGAGGAAGCTTCATGTGGGGGCTTATCTGCTTTAGGGATCATAATATAATGATCCTTAAACAATTCCATCGCATATCATATCCTACCATTTTTCGTTGTTGGAGTGACTGGCTAGTGAAGAACAGATTACTACTTATATAGTATTTAAGGCCAGTGGTTAATGTTTTTCAACTAAAATAACACACAGATAATATATAATTCCATCGATTTCGCTTTTTTGGTTTGTAATATTTCCTTCAACAAATAACCACCGTGCTCTCAGACTAGAATGGTGCAATGAACGAAGGAATGGGGAAAACAAATGGATCGTCTTTTCAGACGAGTCTAGACTTCACTTGGGTCGATTTTAACAACATAGTTTGTTGTTTTAGTCGAATGAAGACGTACGCAAAATTTGTTTTAATAAATTGTGTTTAAAGAAGTCGCGTTTCGTATTTACCTTTTTTATATTCGCCCATATCAGGAATATACATGTCGAGCTTTCTAATATACTGTTTTATTCCGACTTTTAGAAAAAAAATATTATACAATTTGCTGTTATTTTAGTTTTCTCACAATCGACAGTTACATGTATTGATTTTTGTTTTATACAAAGATGGTTGGGTGATATTAGATGCAGGATGTTTTTAGGAGTTATATAAATATAGACTGCGTTAGCAAATTTCTTTGTGCAAGTTTATCGGCCCCTTATTTTTATACTGCGTCGAGGTATGCACCTACCAGTGGCGGCAACAATCTCTCTCTGGAAATTTCTCATTTAATTTCGTTTAAGTTTTAAATTTTTATAATATGAAGGAAACATTATCATAATCTACTCAATGAAATTAATACTGAAACACACTGTTTATACTGTCCCTACAACAACACTCACAATTACACTGTCTGACGTGCACTTCGATAACAAACTTATCGTTTTCAGGGACTGAAGGTAAACTCTCCGATCTCTGAAGACGATAACTTGGTTATCAAAACGCGTATCAGAGCGCCAACGGTTCCAGATATTCCAAATAATTTTTTTTTATTATATTATTTTGAACCCACGAAAAATGTATTGATATCTACTACCCATCCTTTTCATCATAAAAAAATAGTTATTCGCAATAACTCCAGTTGAACCACAATAAAAAATAATTGATTTTTGACAAAGGCACACATGAAGGTTTTTTTGAAACATTAACATAACTTTTTACTAACGTCATTTTTCAATTAGTACAGTCGAGAATTATTAAAAATTTTTTGCATTTCGCAAGGATGAAAAAAAAATGTTTCCAAACCTAACCTAACCACGTAGTTTCAGCTACTGATATTATATTTTTTATTTCACAAAAAACTTCCTTCATCCAGCACTGTCATATTCTTTCTATGCGTTTTGCTTCATTTTTCTTCAAGAAAAAATGCGATTTCCTCACACCAAAGTAGATGAAGGAATTTGCGGAGTTTTTTTGTGTCATAAAAATTCCAAATATAGGCACCAAATATCGGTTGAAAATACGTGGTGTGGTTAGTAAAATTTTTGTTTTCCATCTCCTATCCTTGAGAAACGCCAAAAATCCTTTTAGGCACAATCATCTAGTGTGTCATAAAGTATCTGGTAAAAATTTGAAGCCAATCAGTGGGCTCCCGTTTCCCGAACTCCAGCAACAACTTACTTCAATGATACAATATATTTTCTTGCAGTTCTAGATTTTATATCGTATTTATGAATTTTTAATCTGTTTTCTAGATATTGAGATGTTTGTCCTATATAAATAACAACACAATTATTAAGAAAAACCTTATACATCATATTACCATATATATTGGTATTTTATAGATTTACTATTGGTCAAGGGACTATGTAAGTTAAATCTAATTTTTCTGTTTCCCATATATTTGGGGGAGTAGGGCATTAATAAGAAATTGTTATGTGTGAAACGAATTTCTAAGGTGGTTTTTGTCTTATTATTTAACAATTTCGTAATTTTATCAGTATAATTTTATGGAAATTATAACACTGCTTACATGGGACACAAATCTCAATATTTGGAATATAGATTAAGAAATCATAAAAAGATGAAACAACAAAAAAACTTACATTCAATTATAATAATCTCATAATCTCTGAAATATGAATAAAAATATTTCGGAAAGGTTCATGTAGATTGAAAATAGAATAGTCTGTTTTATAATGCATATATAAATATTGATAGCTGTTCATTTTTCGTATGCTGAAATTAAAATTTCGAAAACTAATGATACAAAAGCTTTGTATGATTAGAACAGTTTGTGTTTTTGTATGAGAAAATAAATTACTTCATGAGTTCAACTGCATTGGAAATTTGGAATTAGTTCACGTTTCAGCTTCCACTTTTTTTATATTTCGGCTTACAACGTGTTTATATCCTACTTTTCTTTACTTAAGCTCTTTCTCTAGATTCTTCATTTTTTTCGAATTATTTTCCCTTGTGGTGTCCACTTTAAGACCTATTTATTTATTCTATTATCTGACTTTGTATGACACTTTCCACTTTCAATAGAAGAGAGGGTTGGGGTAAATATTCATTTATTCATTCGGTTCTATAGACTCTGCCTACTTTTCGAAAGTCAACCGCAAAAGGGCAAGCTGCAAAAATAAAAAAAAGTCGACTCAAAGCTTGAGAATATTTTATTTTCATTTTTGCATCTTTCTCTGATGGAATTTTTGATAGTGGTCCCTAACTAGGGAAACCGAACATTTTTCCAACTGATAAGACGTGTACTTTCCATTAATATGAAATATAAATATCAAATCTGAAACAATTTCCTATACTATGGTGTGACTTAATTTTTGTAATTGGATTCTGAAAAAGACTTGGATTTGTGGAAGTAGCATTAACAGAGTAAGAAATTCAATTTATGGGTTGTCAAGTTTTTGAAAAAGATTAAAAAATTGCAATATGTGATGCAATATCATAAATATTCATTGTAGATACAGTTACAATTGTCCAGACAACGTAACACACATACATATTTATGGAATGCATATTGCATGACACGATTATTTTTATACCGATTCGACACTGAGTTCATTATTGCTATTGTTTTTATTTCGTTGTATTTTTTTTGAATATTAAATGCATTCACTTTGCTATTTCGCTATTTCGATAAAATACGATGGTTGTCCGATCGCAATGAAAGAAAAATTAGACACTGCGTACCGAAACTCTGCACCATCAGTCAAACGTGGCCGTATCAACTTTATTAATGTGGTCACTTGATAGCACTGATAGCAAAAATATCAACATTATTTTCTTTTATCGGCTCTAATGACTACGAATACCCTCGCAGTTCCCAAGTATTGTGGCAATCACTCTTCAAGACTTTTCGAGATCTCTGCTTTTTCCCGATGCCACTTCTTGGAATCTCAAAATTAAAGACCTCACCTGCGATCCTCAGAATTAATCAGGTTACACTTTTTTGCTCTTCGTGGCTAAGCTCACAAAACTCTACTAGACGTTGCTTTTGCACTGTGCTAATAATTCGTGACACCCACATTTCTTACACTAATGTTCTTTGAACAAGTCAGAAGAGGACCTCCCGTACGTGGATCCTCTTCCAATAAATCTCGTCCCCAGCGAAACAACCAATTTTTAATTGTTGAGAATGATGGATACAAATTACTCAAGCCTCCATTCTGTATTTGATTTGTGCGAAAATCAATTTGAGACGTTTTCCAAAGTAACTTGACATAGTGGTCTACTCTGATCAAATGTAGCGAAGCAGCAAGTTTCAACTTTGCGTTAAGTTTGTTGAGACTTGTCACTAACGCGTGCAAAGATTCATGGACCATAATAAGTACCAAAATGTTCTGTATAGATGGCACTAGTATGACAAATATATTTTAGGATTTTTTCACTAAATGACTTAGTACGTACATATCATCGTTTGTACAACAGTAATTGTACGAGGTATATCCACAAAGTAATCTCCGTTCGATTATATAGAAGAAAAACTCGTTCTTCCGAAGATTGTAGGTGTAAAAGTCGATAGGAGGGAGGTCTGGGGTGTACGGCTGTACATTTCTTCTTATTGATAGAAATAGAAACAGAACTAACATTGTGAATATAACTCTTATAACAATATGGTGGATTTTTGCTCACTATTTAGTTATCGTGAAAACCCCCTAAAGATAACTGTTTAAAGTTTCTGGACTCAATTGATTAATAATATATTGCGCAATAATAAATTAGTATCCTAAATCCCACAGTCATCCAGACCGATCAAGGTCACAGACCAATATACCGCTATGACAATCAAGCGTTAAATGAAAAAAAAAATACCGTACCGATATCAGTATCGGCTTCAATATTCAAGCGAAATATTTGTTTCAATTTACAGTTCGGTCTAGTCAACAATCGAATTTAGTTTCTCTAATAAATCCTGAGAGTGACATAATGTAGGTTAAATAATAGCGCGTGAAATTTGCGTTTAAATCTTCTCGAGCATGGCGAATGGCTCACGAACGGAACTTGAAAAAAATGTATGAAACTATTCAATGTTCTACTTTCGTCGAATGAAATAAATCAAACTATGCTTATCAATATTTCAGTAGCGGATTGAGGTGCATATTATAATGAAAAGCTTGGGAAATTGGGCCATATGTTATTTATTTCTACTAGGATCTTCGTTTCGACGTTTTCAAAGTCATATAACATGTGAACGTGGTAACATGAACTTTGGGGTCGAAGTTTAACTTGATTCTTACCATCTTAATCAGACGTGTATAGGAACAAAACTAATAAAAAACCGAGAAGTTCAACACGATAATTGGCTACATAAAATACACTCATGAGCAAAAAAAAAATCGATGCAGACGACACCCCTGCAATCTTAAGTCACCAACAAAAAACTCAACACAAAATTGTATTTTTCTTAGTAAAATCTTAAATCTAATATCTTTAGCGTCAAAAAATGTTTCTTGCTATCATCGGTAACTACCCTTTTTATGCTTGTTTACAATAGTGCTAATTAGGGGTAACTGACCCTTATAAAATGTTATCGTTTAGCCATCAAACATCAACTGATGCACAGAAACAATAATTCTACAGCCAGTGCGCTGAAGATGAGTCACTGGCCCTCACTGATATTTAAGCCCAACAAGAGCTCAAAGTTGCTGGACAAAATTTGAATGTCTATAATTCTTAAACAGATTTTCATTAAGTTCCTGTAAGTATAAAATAAACATCTGAAATACTTTTAACTATTTTACTGTACAGTAAAGTATTCTCCAATGAACATGTGGAATTATCGGAAACTAAAATGAAAATTTCAGTCTGACAACTTTTTATTCAGTAAGTACGATTCTATCATCATAAAGTTTCTCTTTTGCTAATAAATAGCGTAACAAGGTTATGAACAAATAACAAATACAATATTATTAAACTTTCTCCAAAAGGTAATCTTAATTTTGTCTCTTCTACATCGTAATCGACATCAACATGGCTACGCTAACATACGAGGTGTGATAAATAATTATATCAAAAATCAAGTACGTAGATAACAAAATTTGAACTAATATCATTCAAAGTAGTTGGTTCAGAATGTCTTCATTTCACTTTTCAATTCATAAATTTTGGTATTTCCGGACGATTTTCATTTGCTCCGTCGTGTCAGGTATAATGTTTCCTTTTCAACACATTTTTTTTTATTTTCGAAAAATAATACGAGGTCTTTCTATTAAATAACGAGGCGAGAAACCAAATTGTGCGTACGTATCGTTGAGCATCCGGATGATTGCCGATAAAGAAACGGTTAGAAAAATTTTACACGAGGAATTACACGTGACAAAAGTCTGTGCGAAGTCTGACCAAAAGCTCATTGAACATTTGATCAATTTGGAAAATCTTCGATGTTGCTGTTTGTTTTTCTTTTTGTCTTAATGATAATAATTATTCAAAAGTTCGTATGTTTGCCCATCTCTGGGACTCGCTTCGGCAGATCAAATTTTCTTGTGCCCTCGTCGAACGATCCTTCGGATTCGACACAGGTAGTGTGCGCTTGATGCCCTCATCGTGTTGCTAAATTTGTGGTCTATTTTTATGTATAAGAGAGTAATAAAATGATGAAGCATTCGTAATCAATAGGCGCATCTTTTAGTAGACAGTTAAAACATTTTTCCAAGTTTTACCCCGAGTATTTTCATATGAAATAACATTTGTATAAATATAATGAATATATCGGGTGTAAAATTATATTTTTACCTAATCCTGCTGTGGGTGAAAAAGTGCAAGGTATGAAGAATATTGCCTTATACTGGTTATATAGGTATAAGGTATGATTTTTAAACATTCACAAACAATATGTTTTATATAACAACTCACTATTATAAGTAGAGCTACTTCTTACAAACTCAAATCAAAAGATGAACATTACCTCGTCTTCAATCGTATGATTAACTGCCTTGTCCCAGTTTTCATGTTTATCATCAATCATTTTAAAAGAATTATTTTTCTATCATCAATCTGTGCCCCTTTCCTGTTGGTGTTTTAAGCTAGTAGATTATATATTCGAATAAGCCTGTTACAGTTTCCGAGGCCAAGTTATAGGCCTAAAAGGCTTGAGCCATTTGTTCAAAATCAAAATCCAGTTCGTTCATTTGTATACCATTAAGTTTGGAATACCCAGTCGATGTAACACACATTCATAAGCAATGCAATCAAATCATTTTAAATTTCTTTGAGACGACCAATGAGAGATGGTTCAGTTTTTTGGGAACTGAAGATACTTTATTCGTCAATAAAGCAGGAAAACCAATAAAAAACTTCTACTGCTAAGCGGAAGAGACATTAATGTTCAAAAGAAATAGAAATTAGTTATACCATACAAGGACTGTACGACGGATGATCCATCGATGTTTTGACTGTTCAAAAACGTTTTTGTGTGAAATGATGTGTGAGAGCTTGGCATGATGTAAAATGGTTCGCCTTCTGCAACTGGTTTACTGATTTTTTCGAACAATTTTGCCAAAAAATTCAAAGTGCTTCGTGCGCAAACAACTTTTATTGGATTTGACTCGTCTTGAAAGACCAATACAGACGATTGTTGTTAAGTTTCGGATTTATATACATAGATCCATGATTCGTCGACTGTCACGATCTTATGGACTCTTTTGCAGCACCGCATTTGAATTTTTTCAGTATTTGTTAGATGTATGATTTTGCAATATCAGTTTACGCACAGCATCGATGTTTTCTGACACAGCAGCCGATTTTGGACGACCTTTGCGAAATTCGCCCTGTAGCGAAGGGCGATCACGGAAAATCAACGCAAAACGGTAGCTGGAGATGGTACTTCATCACCAAAAGTCGAAGCGAGTTGATCGGCATACTTATGTTGGTTTAATCCACGTCAAAAGTCATAGAAAATGACCAAGATGAATGTTTCAAGTGTCTGTAAACAACTCAAATAGCACTCGTATATAACAGGTTTGACATATCACATCGTAAAAAAATATACTAGGTCCATACCAAAAATAACAAATAATTTTTGCTGAAATATAACATTAACATTTCAACTTATGTCAATGTACGTATATTGTAAACACAGTCATAGTCATATACCCACATTCAAGGCTATCCGTTCAGTTCAGTATTGTCTCAAAACACCAAACAAAATCAATTATAATTATTCAATTAAAATTATAAATTTTATTTTAACTATTATTAAGTTATTTATAGAACAGTAGTTACGTATTCAAATATATAAAAATCCTATTGGAAAAATATTTTCACGTTGCGAACGTTATGTAATTAGTTTATTTTTCTGCGTGTATGATAGCATCCGGTTTAAAAATAGCCGTCTGGATGGATATTACTGAAGCCCTGTAGATGTTGAATGTGTTTTAATGGTGTAAAGGGAGGCACTAAGTAATAATTAAAAATATTTTGCAGACCAGAGTCACCTTGAAGATATTTCTGTATCGCGTAGTTGCAAATGAATCGCAAACCCGTCTTGTCATCTGAATCATCATTAGACCGAGAAAGAAGTTCTTAAAAGACAGAATTAAATTGAAAAATATTCGCGAAGAGAAAAATGATCTTTTTAAGAATTACAAGAACTATAAATCGAATGTATGGGAAAATTAAATCGATGCTAGGCCACAAAAAATAGATATAGAAAGAAAAACAAAATAACAATTTTTATAATAATATATGCGACAGATAATGAGGTAATTCCTAAAACTCGTAAATGAAATCTGGCTAATTATCTAGATTAGGTTACACCCCTCAGATTTCGTTGAAATTTTAGTATATTATAGAGAAAATTAAGCCGAAAAATTTGATATATATAATATATATATACATGTATCATAAAATTTGCAGAGAATTTAGTATAGTTTGTTTACATACGACTATCGTTAGTAAATCCATCAATATTTGTTAGGTTAGATTAGACATGCGAAGGTAAACTATGATGTATAAATTATTTTTCTTTTTCTGGAACTTCAAAATTGAAAAACTCTGTGAAGGGATGATTTCCGCGCCCTACATAACATACTAAAATTTCAACGAAATCGGAGGGGTGTAACCTAATCTAGATAATTACCGAAATCTGTTTAGAAAAATAGTAACAAAGTAAGTTTACAGACAATGGCCAGGTATTGACATAAATAATAACAATTATATAGGGAATAACGATAGGAAGTTATGATTTGTATGCATCGCAGATGACTTTTTTATGTTTAAATCAAGCACTAGAGGGTAAACCGTATTTCATTAGAGTGATTCGAATGGGGCCTGCTGTATGGAGATGTCTGAGGATATTGATTTTGAACTCCTGTTCGGAAAAGAAATCCCTTATAGCTGATTCCACAGCTTGGAGTCCTCCAAAGAAAGGAGTCCCGATAAAGTTCTGGGCGTCTGCAGGCAAACTCGGAGTTCATCACCACGTCTGCATGTCGAGTAGGTTTACCGTGGTAGTATCGGTGAAATTTAGTCAGGCCAGCGACCTTTCTCCTATTTTGTAAGTTTCTGCTCAACTCTGGATCGGTTATAAGTTGAATTGCTCTCTTCTGTATTGGGAGGCGAGTTGTTCATTATCAAAGTTTATTTTTTCAAACTCTTGTGTGTTATTCAACTTACCTACAAATCGAAATATATTTCAAAATGAAAAATTGACCGTATCGATAAAATTGACTGGTCTATATCTAACATTTCTTTCTAAAACAATGACCTGAATGCAGTTTCGCTTTCAGACATGATATAAAACGCAACTTTTGGATGTGAGCCATTATTACGAATTGCGAATAAATAATTTTCTTTGTATTGCCGTGACAAGCGTTCTTCTTTGTTATAAAATTTATATTCAAAAATATGTAACTAATGCCTGCCAACACCTACAGTGATGAATTGATGACCTTTATTTAAAACAATTTCTATTTATAATTATTTCTAACCTTTAATTTTCAGTCGTATAGAATTACTTAGTCAATGAGATTTTCCCTTATCCCTAGTTGTTATTAAATTTGGAAACTCTTCATAATATCTACCTGAAATAACCCTAAAATGATTGTTAGTAAACGTGTTGTGATTTGGTAAGAAAATTTCAAAACGTGCCTATACATCAGTAGCATGCACGTGACAGAATGTGTTTTTAGGTTGCTCTTGAAAATTTGTAACAAAATATTAAGGTAACTTTTGAAAAAACATCAGGTTGTTGCACTCGAAGCAACATTTAAATTCATCAAAAACTATCCAATGATTTACACAACCTCATCGTCTCAAATCCTACAAATATTAAATATTTTTTGGGTTACATATCAATCAATAACAAATTTTTTAATCGAAATTATTACCTATTTTTATTGCTAGGAGAGTAGTTAAATTATAAAGCATTCGAAACCCACGTAACCCAGGCGTACCACTTCTTTTTTTTTCAAGTTATATCTCAAGTATTTGTATACACATAATGATTATTTCGGGTCTACCTTAATATTTTCACCTAATTAACCTTCCTATAACTTTCAGCTGAAGGTAAAAACAATGAAATTTTTTTCTAAAATGTTTTATTTTTCCACTAGGTATGAGAGAGAAATGCTTTATTGTCAAAAAATTGTTATAATTTGTAGACAAAAGCTTGTAAAAACTAAAAAAGTTACAAATGAAATAAAATTTCAATATACAGAATAAAACCATAATGATTAACAAAATTACAGGTAATAATTAGAGTATAAGCAAAAATTGAATAAGGTTAAAGCAGCATGCCCGGAATTAAATATTATTGCGGAATAAAAGATGATATCGATTTGATTTCAATTGGCAAGTGATTGTGCATTTTTTTCATCGTAAACTATTGAGTCCTTAACTAATTCTGGAGTAGGTTCGTTTTCCCTCGGGTTTTTCCTCAGATAAGATAAACCTTTCGACTTAAAATATATTATTTATAGCGTTATTATTATCATTTGCTGCAGTTTTAAAAATTTTAAAAACCGAATATTGTCATTAACGTGTTTATTTTAAAACTTATTTCATTCTTAAACAATTTTGTATATCCCCAACTATTTATTTATTTATTGTTTTTTAACGGTGATCGTTAAACTTTGCCAGACATTGAAATAAATACTAGAAACTATAAAAACGACTATAAATTCTGAGCTTGTTAAAGAATCTGCTACAGAGTATCAGCTTCGTTGGTCGTTGTTTTATATAATTGCAATATCGATTTTCGCCCAGGTCGATTGTACATTCATTCTATTCCATTATTGGGAAAAGATTCGCGGAACTTGGAAAATTTTAATTTGAAGTCTTCAATTTACTCATTTCTAATTTACAAGAGTAAATTTCAATATATGATGAAAAATTCTTTACTAAAACTTAATGGAAATGTGTGTAATTGGTACAAAGTTTGAGTAAATTTGTCATTGTCATTGTATGAGAAACCATACATTGTGCGGTGTATGATTTCTTAGCCTAACATAAAAATACAGATCCTTAATAACAAAACTGCGATTATATTTAAATATATTTTCACATACTGACTAAAATTTCTATGTCACTATGAAAATATGATGCATCGTCGCTGTTGAGTCTTTTACCTTTTAACCCGGACAGCTTTGCGAACAAAAAATAGTCGGATGTGGCTAGATAAGAGTTATATGGTGTGTGTCCAATCTCTGTGAAGCCGCACGTGTCCAGTGGCCGTAGAAAGTTCAACTGTATGGACTTGAGCATTGTCATGAAGCAACCGCCCACCTCGGCTGGTTTTACCACGTCTTTTTCGATAATTTTCTGGAGCTACTGCCTTAATAAGTGAGAGTAAATTGCATGGTTACACTTGATTCCTTGAAAGAAATCAAAAGGATACCTTCACGGTTGTCAAATATTATAGCGATCAGTTTTTAGATGATTTTCGAGACCTTTGCTATTTTAGCACGAGCTGTCCTATCAAATGCCACTCCATAGTTTGATCGGATTACACTTTCTTTGCCTTCGCGGCAAAAATCGCTCACACCATCGTGCTGCGCTGAGAATTTGAGGCTTCCACCGTACACTAAATTTGTGAGATTTAAATGTAGGATCTTGTTTCGTAAACTTCGGTAAGTTATACAATATGTGCCTTACGTATCATCTCGGATTACCTAATTTCTGTCTTATATTGATGTGACTGTGAAAATTATAAATCTACCTATTCAACTTTTACTTACTGTTGTATTCATTAAGATTTATGGTAAACTGACCGTCCTCAACGTCTTACTTGAGCGGTTCCATATGTCCCTTATACACTTGAAGTTCAATTAACTAATCAAATTACTTACCCTTATTTTTGTGTGTCTCCTGACGACCATAAATATAAGAGAGAAAGAGAGAAATGTTTTATTATCAAAACTTGATCGAATCAGTGAATTTATACTTAGCGTAAGGCTTGTTGGATTTGTCACTGACGCGTGCAAATAAGTATTAATATATATTAAAATATTATATTAAAAAAAAAAAAACTAACCTAACTTTGTCACTATTGCAATTAATTCAAAATTTTCAAGAAATACGAGGATCTTTCATAAAATATCTAACCCTTCAAAATGTATAGGGCTTCATGTGATGAAAAATATTGAAAATATAAATTGTTCTTCAATTTTTGCGAAACTTATGTTTGTTTATATTTACTGCGTTTTATCTGGTACTACTGCTTTGTTTAAAGATTGAAAACACCCAAGTTAATCCTTCAAAACACTGTTAAATAATGTCATACTTAATACACAAAGTATGGTGCATTGACCTTAGAAATTGCAGACGACATAAACAAAATGCACAAAAACAAAATATTTTTTTATGAATTTATTATAAACACTTTTTATCTTTTTAAGTAGATATAATTATTTCGTTGTTTATAACTTGTTTTTATTCATACGTTGCTTTATATTTACATCATTCGTAACATTTGTTAAACAATGTCATAAATATGATGTACTTCATGTTATCAAAACCGAGCAAATATTTTTCAGTCTGTTCTAAATCATATTATTTAATTACAATTTTCTTGGAATTCTATGTAATTATCAGGGTGGGGCTTTGTTGATAATATCAAAAATTGAAGTCACTTACAATTCTTCTTCATGTAACATTTTAGAGGTTAGGTATCATTATAACTATAAACTGCGAACCTAGATAGGTGACGTTCAACCTTCTTCGCAGGTTTTTAAGCCAATATATTCTTCTATCATCTACATCATTCACATGATCTGTCCATTATATTATCTGTAATCTGTTGGTAGACCTACATCTCGAAATCTTCTAGTCCTCGTTCGCAATATGCTGCGAGGGTCCAAGTTTCTACACCCTACAAGAGGACTGGGAATTTATAGGACTTGAGCATCCGTGATCTCCGCTCTAAGTTCTGGTCGCAGCTATAGAGAAACTTCTTGATCGTCATAAGGAATGCACGGACTTTCATGATTCGAATCTTTATTTCTAAACTGTTATTCACGGAGGAGTCAACACTTGTATCCTGGCAATCATATCTCTCGACTCTTTCCAGTCTTTCGCTGTCCGCATACAGTTTTGGTGACATATGTTCAGTCGTCTTAACGTTAAGTGTCAGAACATAGCCTCGACTTTATTCAACAAATTTTATAAATCATGGATGTTTTCGACGAGAAGTCCTGTGTCTTCTGCATAAGGTCATTGTTCAGCAGAGTGTTGCAGAGCTTTGGGAAAGATTTACTTTGAGTACACGTTGAAGGGGAGTAAGATTACACCCCTATCTGATTTTTCTATTTATTTCCATTGAATTCATCAGTTTGGACTGAATGCGAACACACGTAGTTTGATTCAAATACAGTTTGGTTATTATTTGGATATAAATTTCGTTCCAGGGATGCTATTAATTGTTTGTTTCACTTTATCAAATGCCTTAGATCTAAAAATACCTTTAGCGTGTGGTTCACCAGGATATTTTTTGGTAATGTGATTGAATCAACTCCCTTGGTATTACTTCTATTGAATAGATCTTACTTTTAAACAGTGAAGCTATCTCATCTAAATACTGCTCCTCAATTAGCTTTAACACATCTGTAGGTAGATCATTGAGGCCAGAAGCTGATTCTAATGGTGCTTTTACTTCTTCCTAGTTATTTTATGTACTCACTATTAGATATACAATATCTTTTTTTGTGAAATCTAAAATCATTCTATTGTTCTTGTTTCGAATTCATTTTGTAGGTATTTCCATTAAAAATTCTTAGACTATAGAATTTCAAAATTCCTCTAATAGATATAACAAAGATGATTCATAATTCCACCAAAAGATGGTGTTGGTAATTTCCAAGTAATATTCATTAAAAAAATTTAAACGATGGTAAAAATTCATGTAAAATGTGCAATTTCGTATCTTTCACATTCTACAATAGTTTTTTCAATTAAATTAACTTGATTTCACACATTTCTTCTCAAATAAATTTGCCAACGAATGTTTTCGATGTAAAATAGCTTCGATAGCTCAATGGTTCGTGAGTGCGTCTTGCAACCCTTTGGTTGGCGCATCCAATCTCATTAAGAACCTAAATTTAAGTCAACTTTTCTTTTACAATAATGAATTTTAATTGAACTCAATAGCGAATATTTCAGCCAATTATTAAAAATTATGCCGCCATAAAACCTTATATGTATTTTACGTTTGTGGGACTAAACCAAAACCATCCAACCCGCAGTGCATTTCCACACCAAATCATGCTGCAGCAGCTTCAAATTCACGCCCACAAACATGAACCCTATACAGTAGTTGCTGTTAAGTTTATTTCTTGATTTTTTTTATTCTCTTCACCATGCACCCCCTGGGAACTTGCGCTCATAGACCCGGGCATATTGGGAAATTCGGTTCTGCTTTTGCATCTTGCTCGTCACTAGCATCTATTATTTAAATCATTCTTAAACTTGATGTTATGGTGAATTTTGTTTTCATTTCTCAATAACTTTTTAAATACCCAGTGATGGATTTATTGATGCGACAAAAACATAGTATTTAGGTTGTAGTACAGGCAAATTAGGCGATTTTGAGCTAAAACCTTAAATTAAATAGGACGGTTTTGATTTCCTAGATTCTGGGAGGTTTTGGGATACTGAATAAATCTATCAACTCTTACAACAAAATTACGGGCCCGGATAATTCGAAATTCGACTTGAAACTTAATAAAAATTTTGAAACACAAATGACTCGAAAACTATGAGGAATTCGAAAAAAACTGCCTTAACAAAAAATGTAGACTACACATTTCTCTACAAAGAAGTATACCAGGTATTTGTTTCTAACCTCAAAATGTTCTCCTTAAAATGGGTTTAAAGGCTCAAAAATATTTTGAAAAGCGAATAACTCGAAAACTATGAGGAATTCGAAAAAAATGCCGCGCCAAAAATGTAGAGCACAAAATGAGCACCAACATTTTTGTGAAAGAGAAACTATTAAGAAGTCCGTGAATATTGACCGAAAACGACCGCGTTTTTTGAAAGTTAGTTCATTTGAAACCAAGCAGAAGTTGATGTGTGTTATGTACATGAAATATATATATAACATATTGATAATAACACAAACGATAAATCTATCATTGGATTTGTTTTTTTATAAGCCTAGTGATGAAATATATCCATTGAAACTTCAAGTGATTATGTGGCCAATATACCTCCTCATCTCGCAAGATTTTCGAAAATATCCTAGGTCGAAAATTATGCTAGTTTACCCTAATAGAAAATAGAGATCTTAATCATCATGATGCATTTAATTTTTTTTGAAAATGAAGTAATTTTCCAGGAGTAAGAGCAGTTTCCATATGCGCCTGGAACTCAAATTGGCGGATTCGTGAGCGGATGCTCCGGCTTTCGGAGTTGATGGAAATTTACTCAGAAATAGTGGCTCTAACGAAAAAATGACTGGAGACCTTTTTTGTAGAAAATTTTGGGCTCTCCATTTTTTGTTTGGGCAGTTTTCTTCGAATTCCTCTTAGTTTTCGAGTTATTCGCGTTTTAACATTCGAAAACCCGAGCCCGTAATTTTGTTAAGAGAAAACCTTTGAGAATCTAGAAAATCAGAATTTAATTTAAATAGAACTGAATACCTAGTGGAGTCAAGATGAACACCTTTTTCCGCCTTTTGAAATGGACAGGGTCCACGGTTTTGCTCCCTACGTTCGAGGCTGTTAATATTATTAATCAAAAGTTACACAATTTGCTTTTCTTATTTAAAAAACAAAACACATAATTGCGTAATGGAATTTAAAAAAAAACAAAGCGCCATATACGAGTTTGTCATCTAATAGAAATTAATGTTTGGCAAAGTTATCAACAAAGTAATATCATTGAATCGTCTTTGTTAGGATAATTAGTTGTTTATACTTGTCACAACAATATTTAATGTAACCTAGGCGATAGTAAAAACGTATCAATATAATTTGATATCGACATAGTAACAAGAACAATGAAATTCAAAAATATAATAAAGTTGACATCATTCATTAAATATATGATAAAGTGATGCCGTCTACGTTATCATTACAAACAGAATATTAACAATTGTTTTAAAGTATATATAAGAAAATTACGTCATACAATATCAAAAATTATTAATAATCCATCACGTTTTTATACCGACTGATTCCTAAGAGTTTCTATAGTAGAAACATTTTCTCATGGTTCATCATAATATTTGAAAAAATAGATGAGAATTCCTCTAAAATATGTGGTGATTCGTAGTTGGACGCACTGTTTGTTCAAATGGTCTCTACACAGGGTTCCCAACTTAGGGGCTTCCCCCTCAAATTTAGGGGGAGAAATGTGGGATAAGATGTTTTTAGGGGTGTTTTTAAGGATTTTAATAACAAAATTGCGTTACATAATATCGATTGAAATGTGGTTCGATCCACACTGCAACGGAATGGTGGATCATGCACAACATTTCAACAATGAGCAAAAATTTTGATATAATTCAATGTCAATATGTATGATTTTGAAAATATCAGAATCTGAAGAAAAAGTTTAGAGGTAATCCCTAGTAATTGTAGAGATTTTAGAGGCTTTCGATTGGTTCTTTAGGGAGATAAATTTTTTAAAGTTGGGAACACTAACACTGTCTCTACAGTTGATACGAGTTTGAGAAGTAACGACAGTTGTAACAGACGTACCAAGAAGCTGTTCCCACTGACTCAGTAGGTTTTAATTCAATCATCTAGATAATGAAGCTCGAAGAGAATAAGTCGAGCTTCAGATGCATACAAAAAAAAACGTCATTTCTTCTAATAGAGAAATCTGTTGCTTTTGTAGAACTTGTCTTAATACAGAACATAGAAATTTGGTCTCGTAGATGATTGATTAGGCGATACAGTACACCAGCAATTGATAACTGGGATCGACGCTTTATTATCCAATTAGTTTGAGTCTCAATCCTAAATATTCACGCTCGATTTATTTGCAATCTATAACAATTATTACAATAAGCAAATTATGTGACTCAACTGATTACTTTCTCTTACAGCTATAATTAATCTAGATCAATTAAGTTTGGCTATTGGGAACACACTAACACTCATTAAAAACTACTTTAAAACCTAATTAGGTAGTAAGGAATATGTATGTAAGTGTATGGTGAACTGTTGGTTGCACCATTAGGTTAGATACCAGTCTGTTTGAGTGGAGGCTTAACTTATTTTTATAATTTCCTTTTTAACCGTTGGAACATGTAGTTATGACAAAGTTTGGCGCAAACCATGGAGCATCTACAATAATTCGTAGGACCTTTAATTGGAATCGCTCCTGAATTTCAATATTGGAGTTGGTTCCTGAGTCCGTAGGCTCATATGAGATTTCCTACCTGTCAGCCACTATAAATCCCTTAGTTTCAAACCCAATTGTTTCCGTTTGGTGAATAAGTGTTTCCTCCAGGTTAATCGCTTGTCCAGGAGCATGCCAAGATATTTGACATCATCACGTTATGGTAAAGTTTGATTGTTTAGTGACTTCTGGGCATTTGCCTTTGCGATTGGTGAAGGTTACTTGGAGTGATTTCGATTCGTTTACTTTAATGTGCCATTTCTGCAATCATTTTTCTGTCTTGTTGAGATGGAGCTATAATGTATAAGATGCAATTATAGGATCTCTGTGTGATGCATGTATGGCGGTGTCTTCTGCTAATACATCATTGTTTATTGGGAGATCTGCCGTGAAGATGAGGTGAAGCAGCGGTCCGAGGACAGTGTCTTGAGGAACTCCGGCGTTTATTTTGTAAAGTGGTGTTTGTTCATCATAGTAGTTAACAAAGAAATAGCGGTCATGAAGGTAGGAATGAGGGATTTAGTGGTAATTAATAGGCAAGGATTTTCTGGTTTTGAATAGAAGGCCATCATGCCAAACCTTGTCAAAGACCTCAGTGATGTCTAAAAACGCTGTAGAACTATATTTTTGTTTTCAAAATCGTTTATTTTTTTAGTACATAGTGAACTTGCTCAATTGTTGCTTGCTAGTATCTGAATCCAAATTGATGATTTGGTATTATATTTCTTTGATCAATGATTGGTTGTAGTTTTTCTTGGCCTTTATAGGTACCAGACTTCCATTGACGAATGAAACATTGTCTTCAAATACAGTGCTGCTTTCTCGCTATTAGCCCAATTACTTGTGGGGTGTGATGTAACTGTGATTACTTTATTTTTTTTTGTTGCTTTCCAGAATGAGTGGTCCGTGGTTTGCGTTGCCGTTGCTCATATATTTTTTGTGTATGTGTTTAATTTTTTTATATACGTCACTTGCAGTCTACATGTATATGATTGATCCCCTCGTTCTATTGTGGATTATTACAAATAATGACTCCCCTATTACCTCAAGTTTCGATCGTCTAAGAGATTTTTATAGCGTGCAATTTTCGAGATTGTTCTGATTAGGTAATGTGTGCAGTAGTGAGTTGCCTAAAGCGATGCAGCCAGTTAACCTTGGCAGGGGCGTTCAATGCAAGACACAGGGTCTTTCCTCTCGATGTAACCTTCACGAGAAGAGGAAATAACCGCCAAAAGTATTTAATATCATCATAATAAAGAGAGTTAATACCATTAACAACAAATATATCGTGGAATATGTGATTGCGAGATTTGTTATTTCACTTTATTATTTATATTTCAAATATTTCTGTAAAATCAAAGTGACTTCTAATAGTCGAATAATGTAAAAACTTCTCGACAAATATCTCACTCTAGAGTATGTGATATTAAACAATGAGGTCATTGTCTGATTGACAAATCTAATTTTCGTCAGGGTCGCTGTGAATGTCATTGTCGATAACAATGAGGCTCCCGTATACGACAGAGACAAATACATCAGTAGTTTTTGAGACGATACGGACCAGCATGCATAAAAAATAGAACTATCGAAACTATTATGTCATGAAATCAATCTTATCAAAACATTTTATAAGTTCCAACGTTTCGTCATGTAATTGGGAAAAAAATATTGCACATTCTTTTGTTTCGAATGGATTCACCTCTAAGTACAATCAATCCTAAACATATGATATACAGGGTGTTTGATGTCTAGAATTTTGTTTCCATTTTATTTTCCCGTAGATCTGGAAACTTTCAATTCTGTAATTTTGGTGCACTCGCAAAGGACTACCAGGATGGTCCCAGAAGCACCTGGCCCAATGGAGAAAACACAAAACTTGTGGAGAAAAATCTATTTACTTTTCAACGTAATCTCCTTTTAGGTCCATACATTTTCTCCAGCGATGTTCAATAAGTTCGATTCTCTTTTCATAATAAGAATCGTCATGCTTCTCAAAATACCTATTACTCTCCGACATTACCTTTTCATTGTTAGAAAATCTTTAACGAGCCATTTTTTTCATTTCTGGGAACAGAAAATAATCCGAAGGGGATAAATCTGGCAAATAGAATGCATGAGGTAGCAATTCAAACTTTAAATAATTAATTTTGGTCGTTGCAATAACGGATGTGTGAGCTGGTGCATTGTCTTGATGAAACAACACTTTCTTCTTAGCCAAATGTGGCCGTTTTGCTTGATTTCTTCGTTCAAACGTTGCAATAAGTTGGCATAATGCTCACCGTTGATAGTTTTACCTTTTTCAATGGAAATATCCCACGCTCATCTCAAAAAATTTACGCCATAACCTTGCCTTCAGATGGAACGGTCTTTGCTTTCCTGTAACCGGTTCTCCTTTTTTAGTCCAGCATTCTCACCCAGAGTAGAATCTAGTTCAGCTAAATATGTTGATTCGACTAATACATTTCAATTAACAGTATTGTGCCACATGGTATCTTCAAACTTGAAACATATGCTGTATAGATTATGTACTTTCTAATACAGCAACTACCGCCATCTCTAGGTCAGGCCAGGTACTTCTAGGACCATCTTTGTAACTATGGATAAATTTTCAATATTCGTGTTACATTATAGGGGGAAAAAGCACTTTAAAATGAAGTTTTATGAAATAAAATTCTTGTTTTATTTAAAAATATTTTTCAATGATAATGCTTTTTCCCAAAACCCGCTGCAGAGACACCATTTTTATATTTTTTTTAATAAATTGCGTGGAAAACTGTAAAGATGTAAAATGTAATACAATTCATGATAAATGCTGGAAATAACCACCTCTAGCCAGAATATATGAACGTAGCCTACGTATCATGGATTGCCGAACACATTTATAAAAAAAAATGAAAACTTAATGTAAGTCACCACCTTTTAAGACTGATATCTCGGAAAGGGGTAGATTAAGTAAATTTTGTCATAGAAAAGACCCATCTTAAGTTCATACCAGCAATCACCTCTTGAATTTTATCGGATGAATTGAGAAACACCCTGTATATAAAAAAAAAATACGGAAATTGTTTGATTTTTGTCAAAAAATTCGTATACATTTTGCACGTTTTTCTGATAAAGAGATTTATTATTATGAAAAAATTAATGGAATTTCAAGGTTTTATTTTTAGTCTTAATCTATTTTTTAAGGTTCGATTTTATATACCAGCAGATTTAAAAGTCATAATTATTTTTTATTTTAGGGTGTAATAAATACATGTTTTATATTCAGTCCTTTGTTTTCACCATATTAATCTATTTTCGTAATTGTTATCTAGATATTAACCCTGTCTGTGTTTGCATAATTTAAATAATCAATACAAAAGCCCATAAAAGCAAGTGTCTTCGTCAAATAATAAATATTTGTCGAAGATAAGGTCAATCATGGAAAACATCAGTTTCCACGGGTGGATATTTATTTACATTTAAGATTATACTAACCTAAATTCATTTGTTTATTTTCAAACTTTTACATGGATCTTTCTGTATCCCTTGTCTACATAATTTCTCATTAATTTTTTTTTCGCTGAATATCACGTACCCCCCGCTTTTTTAATCAAAATAATATCTCTTATGAACCACTTAGGTTTGGTTTGCTGTTATACGTGTTTTTTAAATTTTTATCTATTTTCTTTATAGTAGGATTAAACTCAAAAGTAGAATCAATTAAAACATTTTTATAAATACCAAACAACGTAGAAACGGTCAAAAAATATTTTTCAATAAATTTCAGTAAAATTTTAAAGACAATACTACCAAAAACATATACTTAACGAAAAAAATATGCTAAAAAAATTATCAAAAACCATCGTTTTTATTACTTAGAATAAATAAAGAAAAACAATCGTTTCTGTTCCATAGTCATGCATAACCTAACCTCAAATTCACAGTTCCTAACAAAACATCGATTGGTCGAAGAACAAACAAAATTTATCGTGTCTCGTTTTTGATCTACTGAATATTTTTCCGCGCTAATCATTTGAGTCTGAACTTATCCTGAAATACAAACTTTTATACTTTAGTATCCCCCCAAAATATGTAGAACTTTTTGGTAAGAGTATGATAACTTCTCTATGACTTTTCACGCACAGATAGATCTTGATTAGATCTATCGAACAAAGTTATCCATGGTTCGATATCTGTTAGGCTTCCTGAGGTAATGGCCACTTCCGGTATCTCCGGAAGTAAATGTTTCCGCATAAAATAGATCGATTTCTCCAAATATCAATAGTCTATGTCTAGAGTTTCATGATGATCGTTGTGGGTGGCTTATCATAACTGTGCCAACTTTTTGTAGAACCAATTATGGAAATTTTATCTGAAACTACATTTTTAAAAACAAATGTTCACTATTTTGACATAAAGACTTCATATTTTTACTAATTTTACCACTAGAAACTAGCAGAGTATAAAATTGATTAGTAGCTTCGCCACTAGATGGTATGTGTTGATGAATCTTCGTTGTTTTCAACAGAATGATTTTAAAAAAATTATAACGACCACGGTCTTACATATAGGTCTTCAAACTAAAGTAGTGGGGTTGATTAATTTACCAGGCGTTTAGTTGTTTCTCACTCTCTCTCTCTGCGGCCACCAGGGTGGCGTTTAGTTATTTCTCTCTCTCTGCGGCCACCAGGGTGGCGTTTTAATCTAGGGATGGAAAAATTGAATACTCCCCTTCATATGAAAAATACGAAATAACGTATTTGGAGCACAGGTGTAAAACGTACTCGTCCATTTTAGGTTGTATACTCTATGTCAAAATTTTCATCCCTATTCACGTCCATAAGTTGATAGCAGCGCCGTGCCATGGCTATTTGAAACACTAAAAACCCGGATAACCTGAAAACCATGCCGCTCTAAGTTTCTCGTATGTAATACCTTGGTAATTGCGTCAGCCGAATTTGGAATCAGACGTTTGGTAACGCTACCAAAAACGCTTTATTTCCATAATTTACCTTAACTTTAAAATGTTATTACCCACAATTTTTTTATAAAAACAAATTTAAATTTAGATGCAGATCAATATAGTTTGTTAGAGAAAATGCTTTTAATTTTAATGAAAATATTTTTCAAAGTTTCATATTTTTATGAAGTTTTATAACAAAGACAAAATGGGATCAGTGTCTTCTTCTTTCGCAATAATGCTATATAAATTATCTAACTTTATTGTCGTAAATGAATATTAAATATAAATAATTATAAACTGTATCTTTTTTCAGCATTGTTATTGAATTTCCCTTGGTGTTGGTTTGATAATTTTTATCTAAACAACTATATAAATAACTTTATTTTTCTCTACAATTTATTCATTGTCTGAATATAACTTTTAATGGATAACAACTGATACTGTTATAAGGTTAACATTTTTTTTAATACACAACATTTATATAAAGCAGTTAATATTACAACGCAAGCTTAACACAGTACTGTACTGGGGAATATTCTGAAAACATTTTTTTTGTATTTCAACATTATATAGAGTTATTATAAAGTAAAGTAAAAAATTCATTAGACGTACAACATTTTTGGAAAAAAATGCAAAATACGTCACGCAGAATTAATGATAAACTCATCAAATTTATGAAAAACAAATACGTAATGCAGAAACCAATGAAAGTCAGAATGTATGCAGATGATCTGATTATGTACATAAAAAGTAAGGATCTGACAACAATGAAATCAATTTTATAATAACACATTAATAAACTTGAAAAATGGTCCAGAGACTCCGGTTTTCGCTTCTATGCAGCGAAAACCAAATGCATAATATTCTCTAAAAGAGGGATAGACAAAAACCTACTCGAACTAAATGGTATATCTTGGTTATGTATCAAAAATCACATATTTGGGAATGATCTTCGACTCGCAATTAAATTGGAACGATCACATTAAGGACCTTGTCGTCAAATGTCAGACTGGACTAAATTTATTAAAAGTTCTCTCAAACAGAGACATGGGATCTTACTAAAAGACTACACTCAATCTACAGGATCGATTATGGGGCCATTGTATATGTCTCCGCTAAAAAACAGAAACTAAAATGTTTAGATACTTAGGTCTCTTACATAATTAATTATTTAGGTCATTTTTATCATTTATAGCTTTTTCGTTCATTTCTAATAACTCTCTTTTTCGTGTATTAGATTCCGTTTCAAGAATTTTTGAATATTTATATTTAAATTTGTTTTTTTTTTGATATTTCATGGTCGGTCAATGCAGTTTTATTTTTTTATCGTATTAATGATCTTTTAATCTATTTTCTAAATACTGAGATGTCTGCCCTATGTAGACAGCGTCACAATTAGTACTAATATATCAAGTGCCTTGTATATAATTATGATGCTGTCTACCTACATAGGGAAGACATCTCGGTATTTAGAAATAGACTAAAATGTTATTAATACGATAAAAAAAATAATACTGCGTTAACGAACCATAAAATAACAAAAAAACAAATTCAATTATAATGATTCAGAAATTCTTGGAACGGAATCCAATACACGATAAAGAGAACTCTTAGAAATCGTTCACATCGAATCGTTCAAAAAACTTATTAAAAAAAACTAATTTTAAAATCAAGAACATTTAGAAGCATAAACTAATTAAATATTTTGTCAGAAAAACATCCTGTATATTCAATAATACCCTAGTTGTGTAAATGATCATAATATGTAATGGTAATGAAAACTTGTTGGGAGACAACGAACGCAACGAATGAAAAATAATTATATGCGCGTTTTTATCCAACAGCATATGATTTGTGAGAGTATTTAAACAAAGACGGGTAAAAATCGAAGAGAAAGACCCTGGATTCGTGCGATGCACTTTGCGAAGGTCGAACAGAATCAAATGAATAACAAACATGTCGTAGTGTCTGGCTTACTTATACACACCAAACCAACAGCGCCGGTACATCAGGGTTATGTTGGAATATACTACATATATATAACAATTAATAAAAGTCAAATCATATTCGTTCATTCGATTTTTTTCAAATATTTATTTATTCGTTTTTATCATATTATATTCAAATAAAAAAAAAACTATTCACAGTTACGTAAAATATTCTCTATTTTTAGAAACGAATTTAATATTATTGGAGAATCATAATTTGTATTTCTCTTAAAATATGTGATAGAGAGTATTCATTATTTCTATATTTTATTAATTAATAATGACTGTTATCGCCCTCCACTTACCGAGTTACCGCTGTTTCTGTTTATACAATGAAAATAACTAATCAATTTAACTATAATTTTCTAGGAATATTGGAATGTTTCACTTTATTTGCCATTTTTTATATAGCTTCAAAAATAAACAACTTAACCCCAAAATGACCTTTGTAAACACTTTTATTTCACAATAGGAACATCCAGGTTAAAAAAATAAATACGTAATACTGTTTTTAATAACTAAAAACTAAAATATTGCCAATATGTAGGAGGATAGTGAAATAAATTAATATTTTTTATACATCGTCATGATTTTAAAAAATTGTTTGAAATTTTATATTTAAATATACAATACACAATTTTCTATTACATAAAGCGCGCGGTTGGAAATGTGCGTATTTGTAGTTTAGACGTGGTAAAAGGTTTGCTTCGTTCTAGTTGGCCATAATTTTTCTTTTTTAATCTCCTGCCGTTTTCACATCTTCAATTTCCACTTTTGTATTGTATTTCCAGTTCTATCTTCAACATTTATTTTTTCTTCTCTGTACTATAAAATTTATTCTTCTAAATGATCTTGATTTTAAGTCTCATCTGTTTTAAAATGAGTTTTTTTTAAATAATTTTTGATTGAAATAAATCAATTTTTATCTGTGTTCCAATAATTATTAAAAAAAACTAATTTTAAAATTTAAAATCAATAACATTTAGAATCAAATATAATAAAATATATATATATATATATATTATATATATATATATATATATATATATATATATATATTATATATATATATATATATAATATATATAAATAAATATAAATATAATAAATATAAATGAAATAAAATATATCAAAAGATATAAGAAATTGAAGAAATTTACTACAAAATTTCGTGTATTATAATCGAATTCGATCGGTATCAAAATAATAGTGGGATAGTGTATAATGCCAGTCCTCAAATACCGAAAAACAATTACATTACAATAATCAATTTTCAAATGAATGATTTAAAAGTATAGATAAACAACTTTACAAAAAAAAATTAATCCCGTGGTATTCCTGAATTCACTAAATCGATTAATACTGAAAAAGTAATGAACGTAATTATCCATAATTCGAATTATTTTTTTATAATCATCATATAGGTACTTTTCGTAGGGTTTTCTGTTCACAATCAGTAGTTAGTTGTTAGCCATGTTAAATTACGGTGAAGTTTCGTGAACAATGAAATATGCGGCAACCGTGTCTTCAATATTTACCATCAACAAGTCGATATGCAGATTCGGTAAACTTCCTACTGGAGCCTAGTACAGAGAGACGCCAAACAGCTGGAAATAGACGGCAAAAGCTAACAGATGCTCAAAAAGTGAAGTTAACTGATATGCTATCAAGGAAGCAATGTTTTTGACAAATACTTCTAAGTCTACACAGGAATTTTTTCAAAAATCAAACCTGATAGGCTATCTCCAATATGCGAAACAATCTACAGTATGTTCGCATCAAACATAGATACTTGCAGAACTGAAAAGGAAACGTACCCTTGAGATATGTTTGGTACGAACACTGGGAAGATTTTAGAAAAAACATATTTTCGATATAAATAAAATATAAAAAAAAAGTAAAGTGTAATGGAACGTAGTCGTTTGATAAAGTAGAAAAACGAATATATGAGAACAATTCGGAATGGTTGGAACATGGTTTTACAGCCATGATGCTGTTCGTGAAGCTTGGACAAATGATAATTGGAAATGTAAAACGCAAGCACCCCATTCCAGAGATAAACGCATATTTCATTGCGTTGGTAAGCAAAGTTGATTGAATGATGCATTATTATTAAGTTCGAAGCATGTTGAGGATCGTCCCTAGATTACCACCAGGATATTGAAGAGAGTCTAGGTTCAAAGTAAACTGGTACCAGCACTACATGCTAACAGCGTGATTGTGTTATATAACGCCTTGTATCATTCAAGTAAAATTCGTAAAATTCCAACTGAATATTTTTTCATAGCAGACAGGAGTTCCTTCTTGAATGAATTTTAAATTTCGAGGAGCATTATACAAAGAAGCAACTCATAGAGGTTTTAGATTACGTTCGAATTAATTTGGTCCCAACTAAAAAGACAGACAAGAATATATGCAACATGTACCAGTTTTGAATAGACTTGTAATGGACTTAAACGATAGTGATTCTGGGGAAGATGAATGTGCTACTAGTGATTTAGAATAACTGTATTGTTGTTTATATATTATAAGTAAAGACCACAGGGGGAAAACAGTCACAGTTTTAGAATTTCCATTGTCAATTGTCATAGCTATGGAGTTGGAAAGTTATTCCCCAATATGATTTTACTGTTATAAAATATTCCCTGTATTGTATCTTCATTATGGCAACAAAAAATAGTCTCAAAAACTTTTTCTGCTGTATGAGTAATTTCCATTAAAAAGTGCTATATAACTTTTACTCTAATTTTTAAGTTATAAATAAAAATTATAGGCAACAAATTCATCTTTGTATTTAATTTTACTGAAATTATCTTCGCTATTAAGTACTACTGTTGTAGAAGATAGATCAGATATATGAATGAAAGACGATGAAGAGGACGCTCGTCTATGGTTAGTAATGAACTGGATCACGCAATAGAAGAGAAGCTTAAACAAAACTGTATGAAATTTCGAGAACTTCGCTCGGAGTGGGTACCCAAAATTCTTACTGAACGATACAAAGAAAACAGATGGCAGTGCACTTCAGTTTTGGGCACGCTACAGGGAATGAAACTTTGGCCAAACAATCAATGCACATTTTACTGCGAGTCCATTAAGAAATTGCTCTGCATAATACAGAAGAAGCCCCGAGGATTACTGTCCACGATAAAGCTCAACCTTACACCAAAAAGACTCCTACAGGAATTTGATTGGAAGGTATTTGATCTTCCTCCGCTCCTAGCGACTTTCATCTTTTCTTGGTTATCAACACTTCAATGATAAGACAAGCTAAATAACTTTGTTACCAAATGGTTGAAAGAACAGCCGGCAACCTTCTATGAAGAAGGCATAAAAAAACTTATGCCTAGTATAACAGATGTAGATTTTTATACAATAAATATTTTTTCTATAACTGTATACATTTTTTGAGTTGTTGATATTTAAAAGCAACTGTCACCACTTCGTTTTAAAACATATACATTGTTTGTTTGTTTCAGATATTGGAAACTGTAATTGTCCAAACAACTTTTTTTAGTCAAAACCATCTACATCAATATGTGGGTAACATACTTGATAACTTTCGTTAACGGAATATGTTATTTCTACATACATATCGACTTACTCCTTGAAGGATTTCCATCACGGTTCGAAGTAACTTTACATGGATCAGTCAGTTACACCGCACCAGAAACCGTAGTATACTTCGACCCTGTTGATCCAAACGAGAGATTTTCTGCTTAATTCAATCATCTTTAATATTAATTCTCCAGAAACTGTTTATTTTATATTTGTTTGAAATATTTTTCATTTTAAGTTCCAAGTTATTTAATTAAGCTCACTTTATATCATAGTTTTTACCTAAAAAAAGGAATTTAGTTTTTTCTTTTGATTTTTTTTATACATCACCAAGTAGTAGATTTAAAGATGTTGAACCAAAGTGTCCACCTAATAGATCGTGATCACAACATAGCTAATCCAGAACGTGACTCAGCTGTCTTTGAAAGTAAGTGTTTCTTTATAATTTAAAATCTTATTTTTTAAAAGTATTTAAACGTCGGACGGCTTCGGTTTTTTCCCTTTTTTGTAAAGAAAATGAGGAAGGAAACACTATTTTCTTTCATGAACACGTTAAATTATAGATTAGAAATATAAAGTAAAAACACAAACACCCTTCTCAAAGCACAATGCATTCCGATAAAAACTTCTCTCACCCCCCATCCCCTTCTGATAGTGTTGTCGGTCTTCTTTACTCTTCACTCTTCTTCCTGCTTCCATGGTCTTAGTGGAAGTCTCCCGCTACTTTCTTTGGGGTATTCTCATGCAGTTTCCCTCATTTTTTTCAGCTCAGGCGTTCGCGTTATGTGTTTTTCGCAGTTTCTTGAAGGGGCCAACTGATTACGATTAAAAACGACCTTAAAAAGTGAATCTATTTGCTAAAGCTGTTTTTATCCAAAACTTTTACTATCTTCTATCTAATTTCAGAATGTCTAGTAGGTGATTCCTCTTCTTTCTTTGTTCTTTTCCTTCTATGTGCATTGCTGGTCGTTGTTCAGCCCTATTTTTCTCTGCTCCAGATGTCTGCTCTTTCAGTTGGATATCGGGGTGTATCCTCAGCTTTTGGAATCTACTTCATGTGATTTTCAACAAAGTTTTTTTCCTACACTTGGTATATATGTTGGGTCTTAATGCATATTTGGAGGTTGGAGATTCTGTCCCTTGTCATCTTGCCTCCCTCGTCTTGTCCAATAGGTAGTCGTCGTGGTTATTGAATGTCATAGCTTCATCCAGGATATCTATCAAGTACTTAGCATCAGTGTTCCAGGTGATTTCCTCACGTTTTCTTCCAGTATTTTATTCTTCTATTTAAAAATTAGCTTTGGCCTTCTCCGATTTGAGGCTGATCTTCCACGTTGTGCACCAGTCGTCGATTTGAGCCATGGTTTCCTGAAGTCTTCGTGTTATTGTCGTAGAGGGGTTGTGTCACCGTATTCTGTTTAGAGTGGTATCCAGTTTGAAGGTTAAATTGGAAGTCGTACTACCAAATACAAAACTCCCCTGCGTGTGTAAGCACTTTTTTCTATGGTGGATATATTATGGTTAATCTTTCGTCCAGGGAGTGTTTGAAGAAAATGGTTTGAATTTTTTTACATTACACAAGTTTTTGAGTTCGGATGTTGAGATATGCAATATAAATTAAATTTTTGATTGAAGTTTATTTGAAATATGTATGAATATGGAAACTTATACTTTGGTTCTTTGGATATGATTTATGATCTTATGATCTTATGATCCGGAGCTAAAAAAATTCGTTATCTGGATAAATATGAAAAAAAAATTGTAACAAAGTAGAGAGCCTAGTAATGTTTTCGATGAGGTTGAATTGAGGTTAACACCACATTTTTATATTTCTTCCGATTGTTTAGTTTTTTTATCCATTCTCTCTATTTCGTCCTTTTTATTCAACATTTTCGTTCAATTCCTCCGAATTTTATAACGTTTCTTCTCCTAAACCAGTTTTCTTTCTTTATAACTTCACTGTTTAAAGGGTGGCCCAAAATTAACGCAAGATTTGAATTGAATGGAAAAGACAATTTTTAGTATTTTGATTGTATGAATAAATGACCTCCACGGCTTTGTATACACATACGCACTCGTTTGTCGAAAATTTCCATGACTATTCTGCATAAATATGGCTGAATTTCGTTGATGTGCATGCGTGATTGTGAAATCAATCTGATCTAGGGGGCCAATTCTGATCGCCGAAACGAGTGTACGACTTGGAAATGCAGTAATTGAAGTGTTCTATGGATTGTATGACAAGTGACACCGTCTTGTTGACGGTGTCACTTGTCATACATGGTATCATCCAATTTTGAAAAAAATAATTGTGTTATTATGTCGCGATATCTTGCAACAGTAACACCAGCTCATTGTTAGACCAGACCCAAAATGCACCCCAAACAGTGGCACATTGTGGATGCATTTGCTGTTCGACAATCACATGTGGGTTCTCAGAACCCCAAAAGCTGCAATTTTGGAGATCAATGATCCCATCAAGGCGAAAATATGCTTCGTCGCTTAGGATAATTTTGCTCGAGAAATCGGCATCCATTTGTTGATGCTAAATAATCCATTCAACAATCTCTCTTCGATGTTCATGATCATTAGGCTTCAATTGTTGTGTTGATGTTTTGTGAATATGAAGACGCAGATCTGAGTTTTTTGAAGTTTGCATTTCTTGTCCAACACTCCGAATTGAGGTTCTTGAATGGTCACCGACATTCTCACTCACTTCTTCGATATTGACATTTGACAATTGTGTTTGGCATCTACAACGGATCCTATTTCCCGGAGTTTGTAAATTAATCTCTTCAGTGTTGACGAAGTTAACTATTCTGACCAAATTTTGTATGATATTATCGAACTAAGGCCGCTAAGCTTTCATTATTTTATAGATATTGTTCAATAATGGAGATAATGGAAATAATGTCGATTTGTTTTCTTAGGATTGTCAACACTTTACTGCATAAATGGCGACAAATTTAAATTTTACGCTATAGTTTTTATGTTGTTTTAATCTTTTCTTCTCGGTTTATGTGTCTTATATCATTTTTTTACACTCTGGTGGAATAGTTTATTTTTTTTACTCGTATAAACGTTTTCCTACATTTAATCCGAAAACTTTTTATTGTAGGATAAACTCAACTTGTCCTTCGATTCTTCTCCTTCGTTACATAAAAATATGAGTCTCAATTTACCTTTTTTTTATGAAACTGACCTCTATTAATAATGTTGGTTTCAATGTTAAATTGTTTTTCCTGTGGATTTATTTTAGTTCCTATTAACATGTTAATTGTTAACTATTATAAACAACTACTGTATTACGAGGGTTGCTATTTATTTGTGTTCCTATTCAACAATTAAAAAACAAAATTTCTCCAATGTCTTCTGGCGATCAAATGGATGCTTCTATTGTGAGATTTGCATTTTTTATATGGCTCGCATCTACCCCTTAATTCAGCCTTCAGCTTTACAAACAAAAAATAGTCGAACGGGGCCATATCACGGCTGTATAGTGGGTTTTCAATTTCTGTAAAGCCACATTCGTGTATGACGTAGTGTGGACTGAAACATTTGATTTTTTGAAGTCATACCCTCACAGTCCTAAAATATTGTAACTTGGACAAATTTTCAATTGTTGAGAATGATTTATGTTAGTGTTAAAAATCTCAATTTGAGACATTTTTCAAAACAACTTGATTGTGTGGTTGTTCAAACTCTACTATAATAAAATGTATCGAAGCAGCAAGTTGAAACGTTGTCTAAAGTTTGTCGAGACTTGAATAAAGTTTTTTGCGAGAGCTACTCTATTTACTATATGAGGCCAAAAACTCATAGACCTATGTTTTCGGGCAGAACGATTTTATTCAATTACAAACAACAATAAACGTATTCTTGTGTTTGCATCAACAGCTGCCAAGCTGCTGCTGGGATGATAAAGATGATAAAGCTTTCATATCATCTTGTAGGTGGTCGGGATGTATTCGGTTTTTCTTCCTTTGCAATCTTTGCATAGCATACCATCTGACATTTTGTTCACGTGGTCTCTCTATTCCTTTCGTCGATTTCTCGCCCATCTCACTACATCCTGGATATTACATATCTCCCTCATTTCATCATTTCTCTTGTGGTCAAATAATGTGTGTTCCGCTATTGATCGCGTTCGCATTTCAATAGTTCTTAAAAGCTGCTTATGGTGTTTTATGCTCTGCTTATGTCATTACTGATCTCACACAGATTTTGTATATTCTGACTTTGCTCCTGGTAGCCCGCCAAATTGTTCAAACTTATACAGTAGCCTTTGTAAGTTATCTTCGTCTTCTGAGATAACCCCTGCGTCATCAGCATAACATACTTTGTTTATTTCTTTGTTTCTCATCTGGTATTATCTTCCAGCTTGCTTTACCTCGCTTATAATCTCATGATGCTGAACAAGATCGGGCTGAGGCTGGCTCCTTGTCTGATACCGGCCGTGACAGGTATTCTACTACTCAGTTTATTGTCCATTCTGATATATTTTAATGTGTAATTATCGGTGTTCAGGTCTTCGATTACACTTTTATTATGTTGGGGTGAATCTTCCTTCAGTTCTGTAGAGTTATTACATCCCTCAATCGTACCCTATCAAATGTTTAGGCGAGAGCGATGAAGCACATATTGAAGTCTATAGCCTTTTCCGTAATAGCTGACCTGTTCTTTCTGGATCCCTGATGTTCTTCAGAGATGCCAGATGACATCACTTATTCCGCTAAAAATTTGGTGATAAGTTTTTGTACTGCACTCATCAAGCTAATACCTCGATAATTTTGTGGATGGTTCTTTTCACCTTTTTTGACAACTGGAATCAAAATACTTTATTTCCATTCCGATGGTATACTCTTGGTGTCAAGTATTTTATTGAAAATGGTCCCTCCATACTTGATCTTCTCGTTTGATATTTCGTGAATACCTTCAGCTTTTCTGTTTTTCAGTTTATTCACACATTTGTTGTGTATTTTCTCCAAAGATATGGTACATCTCTCAATTTGTTTCTCATCTTGATGCGTTGATGTACTTGTTGTTGTTGAATCGTAGATTTCTTAAAAATACCTCTCCCATTTTTGCATAGTAATTTTTGTATTCTGCATGTACTCATTCAAATAACAATATATTATTGTTGAGATTATGTGCAGCAATATAGAGTCGTCAATCAAAACCCTCGTATTGTTCAAAGACCTATTTAATTGCATTATGTTAACCTAGCTAGATCTGTTGCATTGATTAATTCTTAGATTATTTCCGCTGATTTCTTCTTTCAAGGGTAATTCTTTTTCTTTATAGATATCAACTCAATTATAAAACATTATTATATGCGTACACACTATACATTTTTTCCACTTTTCTCTTTTTAACTAGTTGTCTGTTCCATTTCCAATATTTCTAAAATTTGGTTCCTAAATGATTTCATGTCAGTTTGAATTTCCATTCAAAAGTAGGCATAAAATTTTTATTTTTGTTGTATCTTTTGGTATCAATATGAAATTACACGGATCCTTTGGTTTGAGATATTTAATGATATAATGGTGGAATTTTTAGGTTCGATTACGACACAACATGTTATGGTAAAAGAAAAATTTCATCTCGTATCAACTTGAGACTATTCTTTCGTCTTGTCTCGCTTCATCTCGACGGCTTCATTTACAAATTTTGAGAACGTGTCTAATTCAGGGGCTGGCGTTCCAAATCGTTAACTCTAAATGCATTGGACCGTCTCTTAGTCCGAAAAACGCCCGCAAAAAAATAAAAAAAAAATCAGAATAAAGCTGAAGACAAGCTATTGGATGCATGCAGGTGTAGGTCGGTTTCGAAAATTATATAGACCAAGCAATCAAGGTTAATTTTTTAATATAAATATTTCCATTGTGAGTATAGGCACAATCAAATAAAATTGGTTAAACAGGTATGAAATACTGATCACTTGGTACTTTGTTAAATATTCCTGCTTAAGGATTGAATTTGATGACATATCCCCGTTTTGAAGCAGCTAATCCCGTTTGTCCAAAACTGATTGTTTTCTTCTGACTCTGTCATTTAATGTATATTTTGTAGTTATTGTGTGATCTTACAAAGCACAATACCTTCATAATCAAAGGTTTTTGGTCTTGGTGATTCAGAATGCTTCCTCCCACTGTGGTTGTTCCTAGATCATAATAATGCACCTAGTTTTCCAAGATTTAATCAAAATTTTTCGTGTCATTTCCGAATTGAATAGACTGCAGACGAAAGTCCGTTCGTTAATGAGTTTTTCAAGAATTAGTTATCTCAATACTTTTGGTTACAACCTCGTATTAAGAAGATAGTAGAAAATATATTTTTTTAAATTATGTGAAAGATTCTAATTATTAAATAACTTTCTTATCATTTATGAATGTTTTTTAGAATTCCGACGATTGCATATTAGAATAAGTCGAATTGCCTGGTCTAAAAGAAGATCGTTGTTGGTGCATTTAAAAGGCCAAACACCCGAATTTGGGGTCACAGACATTAGACGATGGAGTCAGACGACGTGCATGTGCAAAATCTAGGGCCAATGGACTATTCAAGGCAGTCGGCCAGTCGGACTGCTGTCAGGGCCGTGAAGTTCACTTTAAACTTTCTGGTGATGCCCCGTGGCTCATTCGCACAAGCCTCTCCCTCTCACTGGGTTAGATGCATACCGAATGTGTCACACCATGGATAAAATACGGCGCTGTATTCAGATTCACTTCTAAATATCTTCAATTTTTCATTCATTATCAATTGTAATGCTCAACATTTCCACATTTACTACTTGAATGTATGAATAAAAATTTCTTTTAATAATTAGAGTTTTTTTTTCAATTTAACGGGTAAATAAAATAATTCACAGAAAAGAATTCGATTGGCACGACTAGAAGTTCCCACAATTTTTGTCCACATTATCAAAAAATTTATATATTTTGTTTGCATCCCAACTTCCTTTGCTGCTGAGTAATATTCCTGTTCTACTTGTTTCTATCTTCCATTATTTGTTTCCAGTTTACCACCTCTTTTAGTTCGACTTAGTGTAAGATCTGCCATGACCTCCAATGCTGTTGGTTATATATTGTCAACTGTTTTTCGTGTTACTTTGTCTACTCCATAAGATATCATGCATTCCATTACATAGAATACAAGTAGACTCTTATACGATATCGAAGCCTTTATTGCTTCATTAACAACAATTTCAGAAGTTTATTGGTTAAGGCTAATTCCAAATTTTTATTTCAATTTCTAGTCTTATATCTTCATTTGAAACCTAGTTTACTTTTTAGAGTAAATGTGATTATTGTAATCTTAGTTTGGTTAACTTCAGTTCCTTTTAAGAATTCCTTCTTAAGGTTTTGTGTGTTTTAGAGCGATTCATTAAGTTCTGGGAAGTTGTGGATTAACCAGGTCTTCTTTATGCATATACTATGTTCACAATTAGTGGTAACGATTGATTCGATCATTTTCACTTAAATTGAGAGTCTATAGTGCATTTTAATTTTTGAAAAACATTTCACTTTGACTTTCCTGTCATTTAGACGTAATTTCGTAACAGGAATTGAATACCATTAAACATATCCTAAGAAGTGCAAACTCAATTGTCATTCAGTGGAAACAACATGGCGGATTTTCTATGCCACTTCCATCGATGGTAAGGGGCAGAACTAATATATTTTCGCGTGTCATTTAAATTTACAACACAGGTTTAAGTCGATCTGTCCACCAACATATGTCAAAAAACTATCAATTTATCACAGTTTAAATAGGTTGCAGATACTTCTTTTGTCCTTAAAATAGCAAAACGTTTTCTCAAATTTCATACATCTTCTTCAATGTCTTTGACTGATCTTCGTTATTCTTCAAACTGTTTTTTAATTCTAATATTTTGGCTGTTGTATTCCGATGAACTTGATACATTGCCATTAACCTATTTGTAAAATTTTTTTACTAGTTCCAGCTACAGTAAAATAACCCGATTTTTGTTTGTCAACTTGACGCTCTTCGAAGATTGTCTGCAATACCTATTTTTACAGAATATGAGTGTTCTTGGTTTACTGTACAGTCATGAAGTTTAGTATAACTTTGATCTTCATAAATGTATATTGAATTTGATTATTTATTTTGACAATTGACATTGACAGTAATGACACATTTTTATTACACTAGCGTTATGATTGGTAAGAACTACATTTGTGTTGTCGAAACTTGCAGGCAAGTTCCTTTCTTCTTATGTATGTTTTGCAATAAATACTCGTAACAGAATTTCGTGTCAATTTAAGCCAGTGTTGAAAACTTTTTCTAACGTTACGATGTACTTCAGGTTTTAAAAGAGCCACTCATAATTCACGTTTCAATATTATTGCGACCCTTGAATGGGAAATAACATTTATTCACATAAAAAGAAAATAAAATTTAATCATGGAAGTATTATTGAAAGTTTGGTTGATGTAATAACTTGTGGTTTCTACCACGATAGGAGAATTGTATTGTTAGTTGATTATTAGCTTCACTTTTTTTCAAATTCATATCGATAAGTCGAATTGAAGATCTCCAACACTCTATATATCAACTGCTTCTTTTCACTTATCTGGAAGACTATTCCACTAAAAGCACACTATAAATAATTATTGCACTAACTCTAAGGATTCAATCCTCTTAAGTCTTCTGGTCATGTTTCTGTTGTCTCGACGTTCACATGATGAAGCAGCCAATGTTCATAGCTACTGACAAATTTGGTTAACAGTCTGCATCTGAAGATCCCAGAGTGCATCGATGATGTTCTCAAGTATCTTATTATGGAATCGTTGAATAATTTCAATGTCACTCTTACTGGCACAACCCCAGAGTTGTAAGCCATAACTCCAAATAGGTACTGCGCGTTGTACATGCATTTTTGGACATCAGTCTCTTCCAACTTGCTCTTGAGTACTGTGAACTTGTTACTAAATAAATCGTTGGACGTAAGATCAATTCCAATTGAATTTATATTGATCTTATTTATATTTGTTTCAAGAGAATTTAATATAAACGAGAGTGTACTTTCATCGCGATGTAGGAAATAAAAGCTGAAACAAATTATTTAAAAGTGATCAAAATAGAAATTAAAGATAATGTGCTTACCATCTAGAAAATCGTGGACACTATCACTGCTGATATTGAGCTAACTGCTCCTCTTTAGGCTAGTATCTTCCATGTTTTCTGTCTAGGTACTATATCAAAGGCTTTTTCTCAATCTAAGAAGACCACGAACAATTTACTCTTTTCTTGTATTAGTTTTTCTGTGATCTGCTTCATAAATACATGATCTTGGGTACTCCTTCATATTCCAAATCCACTCTGAAATTCTTCGAGTGTCTCTTCTACTGTTAATTTGATATTTTTCTTCGATATTTGCCCCATCATTTTCATGCCTGTACTAATGTTATTCTTCAGTATTCATTGCAGTATTTTATATCACCTTTCTTGAGGATTAGCACTATTAATGCCTTCTGCCAGTCTGATGAAAGTGTCTTATCTTCCATATATTCGTTTTTGACTCATACTTTTTATCATATTCAGGTGCTATTTCATTATTTAGTTCTGTAATTACATTTTCTATCTCTTCTGTGCTCATTTTTATTTCTGATTCTTTTGTTTTGTCAATTTGTAATTAACGATCAAGAAATAGTATATAATGTTAGGTACTAAATATATATTTTTTTGTTTTGGATATATATTTTTTCGAATGGAACTGGAGAGAAGAAACTATACACCATGCCTGCAGACCTCAGGTTTAGGTGAATCCTTTCCACTACGCCCATTGTTTGAGTAATATTTCGATTATATCTAATGTTGCCAAGTTATTATTAATTCCATGATGAATTCAACTCAAATAAGGCAGTACATCATCATTGATATCATTTGACCTTTTTTTTTTGTTTAGTTATTTGTAAAAACCCATTTAATAATAGTGTATACGTGAACGGGCTCAAAATCAATTTTGCTCTACAATTTTTTTGCCCTTGGATAATAGAAGTTAATTCACGGCATCTAATGCAATAAAAATTGACTTATGGTAGGTCAAGTTTTTAGTAAACATATTTATTGAGTGTAGAGGATTTCGTCCTTGCTTCATTGTTAGATGAAATGTCTATTTGCAAACATGACGGTGTATACTGGCAAATTTCGTCTAGTAACGCGATATTTCGGCAGGGGAGCCATAGGCGCGCATTTTTTTCACAACGGTTACATTATTTACATGAAGCTACAAATTTTTATAAAATAAAACATGTTCAGGTCTGATGAATATCTTCAATATAATGCTTTTTATTATTCATTATTGGCAAATGAATACTATGGTAAATAAAAAATTCTAATCATTCCTTTTGACCGAAAAGCTGTAAAACAATGGAACAAAAACAACGTCGTGAAGATGTGGATAAATAAATTTACACCCGAAACAAAACAGTAGACTGAAAACGGAGAACCGGCTCCAAAAACGACAAAGACCGTTCCATCTGCAGGCAAGGTCATAATTTTCATTGACTAATCAGCAAAAACGACCGCGTTTGGCTGAGAAGAAAGTGTTGTTTTATCAAGACCATGCACCAACTCACACATCCGTTATTGCAATAGCCAAAATTAATTAATTAAAGTTTGAATTTCTGCCTCATGCACCGTTTTCGCCAGATTCAGCCCGCTCAGATTATTTTCTGTTCCCAGAATGGAAAAATGGTTCGGTGGTCAAAGATTTTCCAGCAATGGAGAGGTGATTTAGGCAGTTAATGGCTACTTTGAAGAGCTTGACGATTCTTATCATAAAAATAAATAAAAACTTATTGAACATCGCTGGGAAAGGTATATGGAGCTAAAAGGAGATTACGTTGAAAATTTTTGTGTTTTCACAGCAAAAATACTTGTTCCTATTCAAAATTCCATTCTGTTAAGTATCTTAATTCAATTTTTCTCAATTATTGAATGAAACATGTGTGATAAGATTCGTAAACTGGATTGCACTTTGTTCGAAATTCATTGGCCTCAATAAAACTATAATCTTTAAACTATTGTTTATAGGAGTGGATTTTGTTAAGATAAAATTTCATTTATCTATCCGTATTAATCCACGTCACTAAAACAATCATCAATTATTTCAATGTACCCAAAAATTTGCTATTGCTACAATACGGATTATTAGATAAATTAATCTTTTATGTAACTCATAACAGCAGTTTCAATTACGATTTCGGCAATCATTGTTATAAAATATGATGTAATTTTTTTCAAATTAAATCGATTATATTACTTTTATGTATACTTTTAAATTCATTTATTGAACAATAATTGAATTTATAAATATAATGTAAATATCAACATTTACTATTTCCTACAATTTATAGTCTATTTTTATGAAAGGGAGAAGAATAAAATAATGAAGCATTCGAAATCCATAGGCGTATCAAATCAGAATCGGAATCGAAAATGAAGTGTTGCAACGAATATTCACAATGAATAACGCGATCATTTTATCAGTAATTTAGTCCAACTTCCACATTTCCTCTTCTTCTTTGATCGTATGCCTACCTTTGTCGCATTATCTATAGCTATTTTCTAAAAAAATGTTTACTCCTTCCCGAGATACGAACTCTCTATCATGACACATCTCAGAGACAACCGCATTCTGACAGGCAGTTGTAAGCACGTCACCCATCAATCTCTATCTTTGTACCTTCTTTTTAGGATAAGTGGGATCAATTTTTCTCTATCTTGGCGATTCTCTAGACAAACTTCTAGTCTGAAATCCTCTGAGTCAACCTCGATCATCCCCCATCAACTAATGGCCCTCAACAACTCTCCCCTCTCACTCTGCTGATTCAAGTACCGCTCTGTTAAGACTTCTCCACAGTAACTGTACTAATCAGCTACTGTTCCCCTATTATCCTCCTGCGTGAGTTTATTGCAGTTGCATAGAGTCAATACAGTACATATTTTTCAGGATTACTTTCTGTCACTCGTACCAGGAACCTGAAGTTGCATTAAGTTAAACTCTTCTTGAAGGTGGATGGGGCTTGTAACATCTAAATGTACCTTTATTTATGTCAAACACCATATACTTGCGATGATATGAGCATTGGACCTCCTCTTCCTTGAGATTATAGGATAGTATTTTGTCCATCACAAAAGACCTCTTCCAATAGTCTGAAACGACTTCAACTCATATTTTTCGACTAATATGAATAAAGAACGATTATCAATCAATACTGAATTTTAGACTCGAACCCAGAACCATGTGTGCTTAAAACACTTTTTTGGAAGAAATTATTGTATTTACAAGTTTGATAAGTCCAGAGAACATTATAATGTCATAGTTTTTTCCGAAATTTTACATCCCCACCTTCATCCCATCTTACACATCAAAACCCACCATCATCCATCACCAGCCAATGACAATGCTTTTATATTATATAATACCTGGTCTTCTGTTGGTTTTTAAAAATTTTACCTTCCATCTGGGCCTCTCTACAGTTAGGTTTAAGGACCTCACAACAAATTCAGATATAGGGTCTATCTAGGGCAAGCCAACATTTTGTTATCCTTGAAAATATTTTTACTCCTTTTGATATATACCTTGTTAACTCAAACCTCGTAATAATCTCAATAAATTCATAAAATGTTGTGTTCTCTTCAGAGTTAATAACTCTTCCACTTAAAATATAAGACCTTTATAATTTACATGAATAATTTGGGCTTCGCACCTCGTTAATTCAAAGTTGTAATGACGACGACCTTTGTAGCTTCAGTCATCTATCAATGATTGAGATTTTGAATGAGTTTGAAAACAAGTGTTTACCAAAGGGCTTCAAATGTAAACTAGCCTAAAGTCTAAGTACAGTAACTTATTTACTTATTTGTATGTACGAGGATGTATTGATATCTAGTTAGCCTAGACCGTTTCCATGCATAAACAAAATATTGCGTTACGATAGCAACAAACAATAACAGCAGATTTACGAAGATATGCTTAATACCCTTGGTGATCAATGTCTTTTGTATGCGACCGTGAAAAATTGAGCTGCAAGCTCCAAAAGAGTAAATTTTCCATTGAAAATGATGACCGGAAGGCCAGTTTCTGTGTCACTCCCCGAAAGTATCGATGTAGTTCATGACATGATTTTATCAGACCGTCGAATTGGACTAAAACGGATCTGATCTGAAGCACTGAATATGTCATACGAACGCGTTCATGATATAGTTCACGTCAATTTGGACATGAGAAAAATTGTTGCAAAATGGATCCCCAAATGTTTGAACGTTGACCAAAAGTGTGAAAGGGTAGAAGCATCGCGTTCGATCTCTGCTCTATTTGAAAACGATGTAGACTTCTTAAAACGAATTGTTACTATGGATGAGACTTGGGAACATTTCTACGATCCAGAAACAAAGTAACAATCGATGGAATGGCGATACTCTGGTTCTGCAACACCTTAGAACTTTCGTGTCCAAAAATCTGCTATAGAAACTCTTGCTTCAGTTTTTTGGGATTGCCATGGAGTAATCATGATTTATTAGTTGGATAAGGGTAGAACAATAACTGAAGATTACTATTCGACATTACTGACCAGTTCAAGGGAAAAAATTAAAGAGAAGAGACGCGGAAAGTTATCCAAAGGTGTTTTGTTTTTGCAGGACAACGCCCCTGTATACAAATATCATGTTGCCATGCAAAAAATTCGTGATTTAGGGTTTGAATTACTTTAAAAGGTGGTAATTTTTCTTCCAATGAAGACGTAATAAAAGCTGTGGAGGTCTGGTTTACAGAGCAAGAAAAACATTTTCTTTGAAAGGTCTTGAGACGTTGCAGGTTCGCTGTAATAAATGTATCCAATTAAGAGGAGAATATGTTGAGTAATAAAATATTTTGACATTGAAATTTTGTTTAGTTCCATAGTGGCTAAGAACTTTTCAATATATCCTCGTATGTACCAGTACCTTTTAGCCTTCGTTCCGGGAGCATCTCTTTGCGAAGCAACGAAATATAGTTCATCCTAAACAAAACTCATAATGGAATCGCTGAGTAAAAATATGAACCAATGAATACTCTTCAACTTAAACCCTTAGTAAGTAAAAACCCCTATAACTCAAATTATTCAACGTTTCCCTTGGTATTTATCTTATCGAGGTTCTACTGTATTTTGTGCATAATTGAAGATATTATATGCTGATTAAATAATTGTTGAATAAATATAACAATATTGATAAATTACTTGCATCGTAATTACCTTTTTTAAACATTAAAATTGCATAATTCTTATTTTTGTTACGGTAATTATTATTTGACTGATAACTAACGCTAATATTTAATATTTTTATGCAATCTTGCAAAACGAACTTTATTTAATTCAAAAGTCGTTTTGAATGCCGAAAAATAAAAATATGTACGCAATCAAGCGAAAACATAATTAAAGTTTCCAAGAATATAAACAAAGCAGCTGAACAGAAGTTATCGACAGCGAAATCTATTCTAAAACTCCCATAAACTTGGCAATCCTAACAATGTTTTGAACAAATAGGTCAGTAACACCTCGTAAAAAAAATAAAATGTCGAAGGAAAACATCAGCCAAGCGAGAGTTCCAATAAATTTATTTTTAGTATATTTTTTTGGTTCGCTTTGGGTTTTAAATCTTGCAAAACAAGTGCATCATTCTTGCATCGCGTAGGGGCCCCTATGGGGTTACAAATATTTACCCATCGCTTTACTTTCTCATCGTCGCAAAACAGTAACGAGTTATTGACTCGTGTTATATGATGTCACAAACCAGCGACAACCGAGAACTCTTTTAGGTGAATATTAGACCAGCTAATAATTTGTTTCAATTTCTACAAGGTGTACTGCATCCCCCAAAGACATATATTTATATTCGACAGCCAACTGGAAATGTAACCCGATTTTTCATAAATAGTATTATATTATATGCTAAGAAAATTGGTCGATGAATATACAAAATGGGGTCTGATTATGAATATGTCAAAATCAGATTATCTGAGAATACTTAGGAAGCATAATTTCGGAAGACAAAATACGATATAAGAAATAGAGTGCAATAAGGAAAAAAAAACTACACAAATTCTGAACTCATTGCTGTGGTTAGAAAAAAATTAGCCTTATCACAAAAATGGCAATATACAAAGTCCTAGTGGAACCTATTTTAACGTGTGGATCTGTGTGCTGGCAACTAACAGATAGACAGGAACAAAATATAGAGACTGTGGAAACTGACTACTTAAAAAGATTGTGCAGGATATCCAGAACAGAACATATACAACGAAGAACAAGTCGGGAGAAAACAAACTAAGCAACTGCTCTGGTAAAGACATGTGATGAGGATGGAGCAGAACAGGTCGCCGAAGAAAGCATTGATGCATCAACCGCAGAATAAAAGGAGACGAGGAAGACCCTCAAGGACCTGGAAAGAAGGAATTAAACAAAATATGAAAGACAGAGCTATCCAAGAAAACGAATGAATAGATAGAAAAGTGTGGCGTACGAAATGCGGGGCAACAAAGAAAGCTGTAATGATTAACTCATTTACCATCGGAATCTATAACATCGGTGACTACTCTGACCAGTGGTTAGCAGCTGGAAGTGAGGATGGCACTACTTAGCGTTCGTTCGGGAATTTCAACCACATGTACCAAATAGAGACGCTCTTTGACGTTGTCTTCAGTTCGGATCTCAAGTCTCAAGAGGTTAACAACCCTCGTTCGGGCTTGATGATGAGACGTAATGACGTCGAAACTAGTAGTTAATTTCGACATAAAGGTTTTCAGAGGAGATGTAATCCAATATTCGTCGAGGCATTAGCCAGGAAAGTAGTTTCCCCTTTTGAAGAACGATGGAATACATTTTCGAAATAATGAATTTCAGACGTGAATAGTAGTAGTTATTTTTAAGATTTTCTCATAATTGATAGATGATAATCGTCCTCTCAAAATATATGAATATTGAGTTTTAATAATACAAGGGGTGATAAAATAATGAAGTAAACTATTGTAATGAAAATTGAGTTAACATTTTTACGTAAAATTTGAATAATTCTTCTTCTTACTTAGAAATTCATTTAAGGGTGTAGGGACAAAAAATGCGTACAAACTGTGTGTTTTAATTTAATTATTTGCAGTTTACTCTATGAAACAATAGCTACTACACTATAATTACACACATTTCATATAACTGAATCAGCACTCAGTCGGCTCGCATCCCAACGTTTAGAATATATGTTTAGTTTGAAATTTTACCAAAAACGTTTAATTGACTTCAATTGACGCACTTTAGGGATATTCCTTAATCTCTCAAAAAACTTCAAATTCAACTTTTATTACGACCAGTTATGGCCGATTAATAAACTTGACTTATCGCCCGTTGACATTTGACCATTCATAGTTGCAGTTTGACGTCGGCCGTCCGTAGCAGCTTTCGTAGCAATAGAAAAGAGCCTTTTGCGTTTGTCACGTGATTTTGACGTATGTTGGTGTTATTTCTATTTCTGTATACACGCGTCACAAAGAATAACAAAATTTTTAGGTTAACGGCCGTAACGTCAAGTTTATGACTAGGGTGTAGAATTGCCGCGAACGTCAAACGGCAAACGACAACCGAGAACGCGACGGCAAACGGATAATCGAGTTTATGAATCGGCATTAATTCACGTTACGTCAATTGTCTCGTTGTCTCTTTCTACGATTACTACAGTCAATTTAAAAAAACCATTATGTATGTCTTGTAGTTGGTATTGTGAAGAAAACAATCGATCTTATTTTTTATTTCTATTGATTGAAGATGGTATGTACAAAACACGTGTTGTATAAATAGTAGATTGATTCATGTGATGTTTCCACCGCATTTTTTGGTCACGCCTCGTACGTTGTCAATTTTTTCCATAGCATAGAAAGAAACTAAATTTTATGAAAACGTAATTTTTAATTTGCATGTTACGCAAATCCCCTTCGGATAAAGAAAGATTACCTAAATCGCCATACATAATTTCTTCTATTCACTCATTGATATGAAATTGCTTTTGACGTTCATACTTTTCAGCATTTTACATACACGTTTTTTTTCGTTGTATGTAGGTATACAGACCTCGTACAACACTTCATTTCGCAATTTAATTACAAAACAAATAACTTCAGCTTTCCATATAATCTCCACGTCCAGTTATTTATTATTCGAAACGGATGACAAAAATAATTTTCGTTGTAAACAGGATAGGGTATACTTTATTAAACAATTAAACAAACAAGTATTATTAAACACTTAACACATACGTAATACTCATTGTTTATGTTGCAAAAGTGGATTTGATTTGAAAACAAATATGTGATCATCAGCACTTGCATTTGAGAATGTTTTTATAGGATCAAGCAGATCAACTTGTTTTTTTGAATTTGGCGCCTTGAATAGAATGGATTTCGATGCGTCTACATGGACGGTAACAATGTTTTTACTATGGAGTATGTTTATATGAAAAAGTGTCAGTGGAAATGTGTTAAATAAAGATGGCGCCAGTAAATTTCTAAGGAAGCTCCAAATATTGTTTATGCCCTTGGCAACTTTTCACGATCTTGTACAAAGCACGTTGTGAAATTTTTAATAATGAACTATGATATAAAAACTCTACATACTTCAATGCTTCTACAATTGCTATATTAATACCCTATGTCTACACCAGCGTCATTCTGGAAGGTTTTTGAACTGTTAACTATTGCATACAGCTGGACGGTTTCTCAACTTTTCTCTCATTTCTCTCTTTCTATCTACCATAATTTTTATTAAAAAAATAATAAAAAAGAAAAATGAGATGACGCAATATTTGGACTGATGAAGTTAAAAGCTAACAAACTTTTTTCACAAAACTAATCATATAATACAATGACAAGAAAATAGTAGGTGATTGCTCTAAAACCCCATCGGTAAAATTACCAAATTTCATATTTGGCTAAACGAAATACTTTTAGTTTAGGTAACCAACGAGTACTTTCTGCAGCTATGCAAAACTTTAAACATCCATTGGCAATTGATTGAATTTATGGTGAAGACTACATGTCCATTCAGTACGTCCTTGACTGTGCTCGCAAGGGAGAGGCAAGAAGGAGAAATTGGTAAATTCTATCATCTTATGAAATAAAACGTGTATGTTTTATTACAGTCTCGAAACAAAACAACAATCTTGTCAGTAACATTACTCTGGTTTTACGCCACCAAAGAAAGCCAAACAAACTCAGTCTTCAGGAATGTTTCTGGCAATTGTTTTTTGGGATCGAAAGGAAATATTTATCATCGATTTCTTGCAAACTTGCACAACAATAAAATGCAATATTGACCATATCCCGGCGATTGATCTAGAATCACCGGAGAGGACGACTGACGGAGGAAGTTTGGTCGTCAATATAGGATTTTTTAATGTTATGCACCATCCCCCGTACAGCGTGGATTTAGCTCCCATCGATTATCACCTCTTCCACAAGCTAAAAGAACGGTGAGGAGTCAAACACTTCAAGTAGAGAAAATCAATGGCAGCTATTGGCAGAAGTATTTTCCGATTTTGGAACCGAAAAGCTGAAGTACCGTCTTCAAAAGTTTCCTATTTGTGAAAAATATTACTTATTACATTTGTACAAGCCTCGTATCATAAAATGAACATCTATAAATTTATATATGCGATGAATTATTATTGTGTATAATATAATATAATGATACTAATTATTTTTTGTGTAAAAATTGTAGTTTTTCGAATTTGTATAAGGGGAGATGTAGGACAGTCCTTCTTAAGTAGTCGGTGCCGCTCCAATTTTCAGTTGTCAAGTACAACGAAAAATGTGCGTTCTCCTGTACGTTGTCGTAGGTTAAAATCAGTGTTTACAGAAGAATCATCGTTAATGTGTTGAAATTTGAAGTTGTGAATCCGAAATGCCGCCTGCAAGATGTAACTAAACTAACATAACAAACAACATTCATATTAGTTATATTTGTCTGGCCTTGCAATCGAAGGTTTTGGTCGCAGCAGGCATGGGCAGGCCGTTCAACTGTCGACCTTTCGCAGTTCGCATTCAGTCAACATATATCTAGTAGGGATGAGACATTATCCACCAAACGCGATTTTAGAACGGTATGGAACATAACGTATTATAATGAATGTTCTTTATTGCTAGATTTCTAATATATTCAGATTGGTATACGACGTCATTGATTCTAGTAAAAACTATTTATTTTGATTTTAGATATTCAAAAATGAAATAGGCGTTTAAGTAATATTTTGGTTCAAAAAATAGTAAATTATATTGAGAAACAATATGAAAAATGTTTCGATCCCGTCTAGGGCGCCTTCTAGGCGCGTAGTCTCATTATTTAATAACCAGACCTCGTATTTTTGTTTCCGTTGTTGTTATGTATCCTTGCTTATAAAATACGGAATGATTGGTACTCGATTATTTTGTTGCAAATCTTAAGTACTTGCGAGTTTTTTCGTTATTCATTTTTGCACGAATATGTGTTAAAACTCAGTTTAATAAATATTTTAATGTATTATTATGCGATCTACCGTTATCCAATCTACTTAAATTCTGCCTATTTATGTATTATTTATGATATTAAAATGTTTCAGCACTTTTGAATGATAAGAGGTATAAATTAATGGTTAAATAGTTGATACGGTACATATAAAATATTGAAAATAGTTTTATGTATTTTGTAACGGTATTTTGGAATCACAGTTCCAATATCGTTTCCATCACTAGTATCTAGTACGAGACGGAGGCAGCGGCGACCGTCTCCGACGTAAAAGCAGGGAACCGACCGGGGCCCTCCGTTAACAAAAAATTGGGACCGCCGGCTCGGGCCCCGACTAGGGGAAAAGCTCCCGACCTTTTTCTTCTCGAACTTTCAACCCTCAACCGACGCGTTATGCCAAAGTAGCTATTAGGGAGGCGGCAGCCACTTTTTTGTACACACACACACATATATATATATATATATATATATATATATATATATATATATATATATATATATCAGAAACATTGAACTAGGCTGCCAATTAGTTCCTCCAACTAAATCCAGTGGCAATCAAAGATAATATCAACTTGAAGTGGTTCGTATTTTCATAATTATATGTATAATCAAATAAAAAAAATATTTCGATATCCATTATTATTGCCTTGTTTTGTTTTTATTCTATAATTTATTATTTAAATTAGTTACATGTAAAGAGCTATTTCTATGCTAAATTCATACTTAGCATTTTTTGTCATATTATTGCATATTTCTAAAAAACGCATCTGTATGAATTCGTGTCGAAATGACTAAATTTTCACTTGAATTTCTCAATTCTCCAGAAAATGTGGATGCGACTCATTACTGTTTATTTTGCACCCATTTCCGGCCCAAACGGGTAGTAATCCAGGTAGTCAATTAGTTATTTCCAACTATTTTCTCAATAGATGTGATTTGTTTCATAATTAATTCATTACTTCAAGTGAATGTTTAGTTTTTGGGTAAAAGTCTTTTTGTTTTTGAGTAGTGCAGAATGCCGAAGGACTATTCGAGACTGATAATTCTTGGACAAGAAGCTTGCCCGAGCTTACTTACTTACAGCAATGGAAAATTATTCTGTAAAGCCTGTAGTGAAATGAGGAGTTTTTTAAAATTTAGAGATTCCTTCCGTTTTCGTAAATATTTTGTTAGTTCTTGATTATTTGAAGTTCAGACAGTTTGAAAAAATAAATGTTTTTATTCTGGATACCAACCCAACGGAAATTTTCGGTGACACAATGTCTAGGGACAGAACTACACAAGCCAAAATGCAAGAAGATGAATAATTTGAAAAAAAAAATCAGTTACTCTTAGACGGTAGACCGTCATTCATAATGTCAAGAATTTAAGCTAATTCATGCGAGCCGAATATTTGTGCAAATATACCTTTTCTATTTTTAAAATATTTCGAGAAAGTGCATTAAAAAAATATATCCTAATACCCAAAAAGAAGTCAAGAAGATTGTAGAAAATTGAAACAATTACTTGTTTGTTTATGAGTTTCTGATCTGCTGATAGTACGTCTCACGCCAAGGACTTCTTAGTTATATTATGTTTCATTGCCCTTAGGAGTTTTTCAAATGTTTCTTCATCCATTCTCAAATAATTTTTGTATGTTTTGTCTAATTCTACAGCTAAAGCCATGTTTCCCCTTGATCTATCTAGCCAGGGCCTGGCCCACCATCATCTGGGTGCTCTTTTCTGTCCATCACACTCCAAAAGCAAGATAGTAGTAGATATAATTATCGCTAGTGATGCACTGATCACTTTTGACCTTTCGACCAATAAATTGCATACAAATTATTGCACGTTGTCTTGCATCATGTCAAGCATCCTTTAAGGCTTCTTGACATTATGCAATACAACGTGCAATGCAATGCAAGGCGCAATATTTCTTGATTAAAAGCATGCGCAGATGAAGTTCAGTTAATTATTCTCTTTCCCAGTTTCAACATTATCGGTTTGATGCGTGCGAGAAATCTAGTTACTTTTGGCCAAACCAAGTTATCCATCAGGCTGCAAAACCGGGGCAAATTGATCCACTGATCACTTTTTCACATTGTTACTTAATTACTTAGTTTTGTTATCATCATTTTTAAACCGGTCATAAAATTGAATCAAATTTAAGATAATGTATTTGTTTAATTCACTTATGGAATTTCTGTTAGTGACAGCCATGATGCAATGGCAAGGGACTTGCATAATGTCAAGCAAAGTTCATTATTCATCTATGAAATATATTGACCAAGAATGCAAGAAATTGCTTGCACCATCCATATCAAGCGGCCCCTATGAGATCGGACGGACTTTTCTTTAATCTTTATCAAAATATATATATTGATAAAGACTTAAAGAAAAGTCGAAACGTCAAAATTTATCTTTCTTTTGAAAATTATCAAAAAAAATTAATTTTTAAACAGAAGAGACCTAAAATCATGAACATTTAGATGCATTAATAATAATGTATAGAGATATCTCTACGCCTATGTGGAACCAAGATATAACAACCCATGTAAGTTCTTTGTCATAACGTTTTATTACAAAAAAAAGATAAAAAAGAAAACAAAAAGTGTTTGTATATAATTAATGCAAGATTTTATAAGCAGCGCAGCCATGAACCGCGAATTATTAGCACATCGAGCAGTAAACAAAATCAAGGTCAGCCTCATGAAAATCGCTAGCGTTGATAAAAAGTCGATGCACTTCTCTTTATATTATTGACCGAAAACTTGGCAAATATGATGCATTGTCTGTAACGCAAGGTCACTCAGTATGTGAATGTTAATGTTGGGCAGGGAATCCAGTGGTGGATTTAGTTCCCTAAATTAGAAAATCTACCGAAAATTATCATTTAAATAAAAGGATTAATCTAATTTGTGATTTCAATTATTTGTTAAGTTCTTTAATTCTTAAACCACGCATTATGATTAAGTTACATGATAGACACACATGTGTGGAAATGTGTTGAGGAATGAAAAAATTTGAATAAACTATGGATACAGATAAAATCGACAATAAAGTTTTATAACCGATAAATCACAAACAAAAAGTCAAAAAATACTATTTTCGGTATTCCTGTTGTATAAATTCTAAACATAAATTGTGTGTTTGAATACATCAACATAATTCTAATGAAATACAACGTCAATAGAGAGACTGGAATCGGTCAATTAATCAAAAATTTGTATTATTCATTAAAAATTCGTAACATCATTTTTAAAACAGACCATTAAATGTTTTCATCGATGTTAGTAAGATGTGATTTGATGAATAGGTATCTGGTTAGAAATTAGTTCGGATAGTAAAATTATACATAATCCTTATTTTTCATCTGTTTATTTCCACAATTTTGTTATCTTAAATTCAATAGAACGTTCAGGTGGTATTCTTTGTTCACTTTTTCACAATATGCCATTTGTCTAGTACACAAAATACACAAATACACAAATCAAACTATTCACTGTTCTGTTTGATCTACTCCATTCGTTTGCGGATCACATGAACCGAGCGAAATAAGCAAACTAAATAATAGTTGACAGTCAAATCTGCTTATGTGAGGCATGATAAAAAAATAAGTTGTATCATTTTATTAGAAACAAAGTAGAAAGTACTTTCCTTGGCTAAAAATAACTATTCTAACGTTAGAATTATAACTGTAAACAGACTTCTGCCAGATTGCTTTATCGTGGTCTTGAGCTAAGTTTGGTGGACAAACGGAAAGATTTGACGGCGACTAAAATCGAGAATCAAAAGTGACTTGAGCTTGGGTTGTTATAAAGCAAACCGTAGGCAGTTTCTTCCTCCGTACAGCGGTTCGCAAACGTTCACTCTAGGTTTGTTCCAGCAGACTATCTGTAACTACTGAAGCTGAATTTTCGGCCCTTTGCGTCATTATGCTCTAGGCTTCGCCCCGTATACCATTTCTCCCCATACCTCGCTGCAGGGACATCTACTTTCTGTTGAAAGTATACGATTGCATTATGGCTTCGCCTCGGGTATTATGACGCGCAGGGCCAAAAATTAACTATTGGCTCTTGTAGTGTATTGCACGCGTGTAAATTTTAAACTTTCGTCCCTGCTATTAGGGAAAAAAAGGACATACTTTCGACGAAGGTATGAACAAAAAAGTTCTATGTTTAAGCAACAAATTGAACTAATTCGAGACGAACAGTAATGTTTTGGACATATGGATCCGCGCAAGTAAACAATTATTTTAGATCATCATGAAGATACAGTATTAAATCGGTAGTGGATGATGAATTAAATGATATTAAAACTAAATAAAACATTTTTCCAACTTTCGTTAAAGATGGTGTTCCATCAGAAATTGTTAGGTATGTATTCGTAATAGATTATAGTCAAGTTCGAAATATGATTAGAGCATACTGCTGGAACAAACATATATCACTTGTACAAGTCGAAGTTTATAGTTGTTTCTCTTGGAACAAATTCCAATCGTACTTTGACCTCCCTATACAGAACTCAATAATCATTATCCTCATGTTCCACTTGACAGGATGTAGAGTCAGTGGTTTTCGATTCCATTCAAAGTCATAGCCATAAATCCAGTAGTGATCTCCAGTAACAATTTTGCCAATCAAATCCTGATATGCATGAGAAAAATCTTCCAATTTAATGCAAATGTATCAGTTAAATGTCGACATCTAATTATTTAGCTTGGAAATCATCTGTATCTACGGATCTATACGGAATTATAACTTCTTCATAAAGCTTTAATCGCCTATTTGAAATAACAAGTTTCTTTACTTTTAAATATTTTCATCAGTTTTTGAGGTCTGAGACGTTCTTAAATAACTCGTATCTACTTTTAAATTGCTAAAAGGCTGAACGACCTAAAGATTGTCTCAACATTTTAATGTTCATGTATGAGATACCACCTAATTGGAATAGATGCAGGTCTAACAATTTCTTCTATAAAAATTTATTTATCGTATTTTTTTACCCCACCTCGTATACTTAATGTTATAAACCAAATACTTAAATCGCACGGGTTCCACTAACAGGTAATTTAACATCAAATTACTTGGTATATCAATTGAAGCTTTTCGTTCATAAAAAAATATTTTATTTACATTGAAATAGACTTGGTACATTCTTGTTTTTTTTACTTACTGCCTTTACTTGCAAAACCAGTGTTGCATAAAATGAAACTGAAAAAATAGGAAAACAATATAAAATTATATTCAATTTCAAATCAAATATGGAATTACGTGTGCGTTTCAATGCCGGTGGTATTTTTTTAAAATGACAAAAAAAAATAAACATTGTGCTATGGTGAAGCAACATTGAATTGAACTGATAACAAATAAAAATCAAACAAAATTACCAACTTTTAAAAGCTTATGTGTAAAATTTCACGACATTTCGATTAGTCAGAAAAAAGTGATGGCCATTTAAGTGGAGTTCTTTTGATATTTTCAAACCAATTGATTCAAAACAATTTCGTGTGTTAGGTTATCATTCTTGATGAAAAAAAAAATACTGTACAAGCTCAGCAATGGCTTCAAAAGTATTATTCGAACTCTCTTCCATGGAATAGAATAATTTGTTAATAGTTTGATGAATTTAAACTTGGTCGTACAGACAATGATGATGGTGAACGTTCTGGGCGTCCAATGAGGTGCTTACTCCAGCAAAATAAATTGAAATTGCGTGAGATAGCTGAGGCCGTAAAGATATCAGAAGGCAGAAATATCGATCAAAAACAACAATATGTTAATGATTCAGAGTAGTGTTTGGCCATGTTTACACGTAATAAATCAGATGAAACATGGATCCATGACTTCACTTCGGAATCAAAACAATCATCATCTGAGTGGAATGAAGCCAATGAATTATGTCCGAAGCGGCCAAAGGCACAATAGTGAGCTGGGAAGGTTATGGCTTCAGTATTTTAGGATGCGAATTGAATATTATTCATTGATTATCGAAAAGGCAGAAACAGTTAATGGCGAATACTACTGGATTGTTTGAATGCAAAAATCAAGGAAAAACGGCCTCATGTGTCGAAGGAAAAACCACTGTTTCACTAAGGCAATACACCTAATCAGAACTCGATTGCAACAATGGTAAAATTGAATGAATCACACTTCGAATTGCTTCCTCATCCACCGTATAGTCTATTGCTGAAACTGAAGAAGTCTATTTTCAGACAAAAGACAAATCCTTCTACAAGCACGTCATCGATAAGTTAGAGTAACGTTGGAATGATTGTATTGCTCTTGATGGAGATTATATTGATGAATAAAACGATTGTCGGGAAAAGATGAAGAGTTTATGTGAAGAAAACGGGATCAACAATTTGATAGCAAGCATCATGCGCGCTAAACTGTGGACGTTATACAAGGGGTTTTCAAAACATTCGCATGCGAGTTATATCACTGCATTAAGCGAAAAAAATCGAATAAAAATCACCAAACAATCACATGTCTATAACGCATACATTAATTATAATTAACAATAAGGTTTAGCCAATCAAAGCTTGTGGAACGTTTAAGTCCTCCCTATCGAGCGGTCGAGAGAGCCATAAAAGTATTTAGCTGCTGCCGCATTTTTGAACTTTGCGTTATAGACATGTGATTATTTGGTGATGTTTAATCGATTTTTTTCGCTCAATGCAGTGATATAACTCGCATACGAACGTTTTGAAAAACTCCGTATACTATTAGAAGACCTAAATACCCCTAGAAGATGTCAGCTATTTAATCAGAATATAATCTAACAGCAAAAAGGGGGTAACAATACATACATTATTGAATCATTGTCATTTGTCTATAAAATCTAAACATCTAATTATTCTTTAACTAAGAAGCAGAGTGCTTAACTTTTTCCATTAACTGAATTGGAATTCCTGAAACCGTCGGTGATATTCATATTGAACATACTCTACTTCTACACTCACAATAACACGGTTAAATGCGTGTTTCGATAACCAAGTTATCGTCTTCAGAGACTGAAGGTAAACTGTTGTTAAGAATAATCGGAACGAAAACTTTATATCCTCAATCGTCGGATGCGACGAAAGTAAGTGAAAGTTGATTTCCGTAGTTGCCTTTTTACGGTATACAATGTAACGCAGAAGTTTGTGACAACCTGTAGTCTATTAAATATTAGGGTGATAAATTTGGGGAACTAATTGAATGTAAAATATCAAAAACCACATATCGAGTGTTTGACGAATTTATGTGTTGAATAATTGTCGAAATTTTAAACATCGGATTCAAGTAAAAACATTTTTTTGATGTTTCCAATACCAAAATCCTAATATAGTCAAAATAGAATGAGCATCTGTTGTCATAAGGTGTGAAAACAGAACGTTTAGCATATTTCTTTATTCATCAAGTATCAATGAACTTTTGTTATTTTTAAAACGGGTGTAAATGACTTGGAACAAAAAACATAATGCAAAGTTTAGATTATGTGAATTTTCAGGACATTTTAGGGTCACGATATTGTCGAGTAAGCTAAGATTTCCATAAAAGATTTTGAATACAAAACGCATACGCTGCGCTATTTACTAAAATATTGCGTAAAAATTCGTCTTATTCAATGTCACTTTAAGTCGAAGCTACTTAAGTTTAGATATTTTAACAGGTTAAACAGAGCCGACAAGTTTTCGAATGCCTATTTGTTTCGACAAGATGAAATACGAATTGTAAATACACTAGTGAGCAAAAAATCGACTAAAATCGCATCCAGCATTTCAAAGCCATTAGTCTTATCTTCATTATTACTTATCTTTGTTGTTATTGAGTTATTTTGTTTAATAAAGGAAAAAAGGGTATAATTAACGCTGAAGATAATATAATTTATTTGAAATAAACTAATCAAAATCTCGTTGAGCGCCGATTTCTTGGTTGGTGCAGGAATTCTAGCCCTAACTTTTCTCTTAAATTCGAAAAGATTTGAGTCAGGACCATGCGCTAGCCAATCGTACAGAAGTATGTGGACAGGCATAGTACTGCATTGGAATGAAGTTATCACCGATGAAACTTGCGTAGGCAACGATGTGAGCCCCTAAAATTTCTTCTGTGTATCGCTCTATGGCCAGTTTCATTAAAAACCAACTCGGTTTTTGGTTCCATTGAAATGTCCGCCCAAACTATCCATGAATCTCCTTGTATGCAGTGTGCAATACTGCGCGAATCTTTCTCCAGTTCTTCTGTAGACTCGATTCTTCTATCACTACCATGCAGACACAATCTGCTTTCGTTTGAGAAGAGAGCGGAGTCCATTGTTTGTCAGTCTAATTAACATGTTCTCTGGTAAATCGTAAACGTGCTGCTCGGTGGACTGGGGTTAATTTGGAACTGGTAGTTGGTTCAAGGCTAGTTGTCTCAAATCTTCTTCCAACTGTCCAGCCACTCGCGTTTCTCTAAACAGTTGTTGGACTTGAATATTTGTGAGGGTCCAATTTCTCAGCGATGTGCTGACAATGAATCGGTCATCTCTCACGGATGTGCTCCTTTTTCTTCCGGAACCGCGTCGTCTAAGAAGTTACCAGTCTCTTGGATTCATGTTCAGCACACTTTGATCAGCTTTTTCACTAGTTGTGTCCATTTTCAGATAGAATGCTTGTTTGTTCTTAACATAGAAGTGTATAGGTTGACCTTTGATGGCTAACTGATAATGGTGGGTCAGGTAGATAACTTTTTAAAAGGGTTAGTTACCATAACATATTATTGGACTGTGACAGCAAGGAATATCCCAATATCTTATATCATTTTGAAACTAATGCCATTAGCTTCAATATTTTACTGAGAAAAATACAATTTCGTGATATTTTAATACATTTCCAAATAAAATATTCTTTTTATTAGTTGCATATATTTCCTTGCTAAACTTGTTGATTATTTTAAACTAATTATTTTTTATTAATCATTTGGAATGATTTTTACATTTCGTATGCATAGTGATTTCTAAGAAAATCCGTGACCAGATCACAGGCCAATAACATTCAGTTTTTTTTACGTAACTTGTTTCAACACGTATTTAAAATAGTTCAGGTGTTCCTAATAAATTAGAGTAATTTTTATTTATGAAACATACTTGTAACACTATAAATTTTATTTTTGCTGTGGGATGCTTCGGGTCACCTAACTTTCGGTAGTTCAATGTATTTATGACAACTTTTTTCTTAACTTACCGCATTTTTTGTATATTTTTATTGCGAAAAAAAGGTATGTCATTAATTAAATCGCATATTTAGGCGCTAAAAATTTTATGGCAATTGCTATAACCCAAATTTTGGATTTTTATGAGACCATTCGATTCTGAAACTCTGCCTCTAGCTTCGAATTATTTAATTTTTGCTAATAACGTTTCCCAAGAAAATATTCAACATGAGAATCAAAATATAAATACATTTTTTTAAATACAAATTTTCAGTAATTTTATAGTTTCGCGGTTCCCTCGTTTTTTGGCTCTAGAAAATCGAAAAATCATCTGATTTTGATGAATTTTTGTTTAAAATCTTCGTTTCTACGGCGGATTTATGAAAAAAATATGGGAATAAAAAAATGAAAACTTATATTAGTTACGTTAGGTTAGGTTAGGGAGGGGTGTACTAAAAATTCAGAAAAAATGTCCACGTTTGGTCTGCTTTGCAAACAATTCCCCCTCGCCACTCGCCACAGTCAACCTTAGTGAAAATTTTCAATTTTTCAAAGTTAACTTTTAATATTGTACACTTGAATTACAATAAGTGATTTCAAAAATGTTTTTGTTCATATAACTGTAATGATTACTCAATAAAAAAGGTACAAACAATTAAATGTGAGAAAAAATCAATTTTAATGAAATTGTTACTATTTTTAATTGTAAAAACATGATAAATCAACATTTTTGTATAATTTTTTTTAAATTTGTTCGTTTTTTTTTGTGTAGATTATAAAAAAAATATAACAACTTCATTTGATCATTTAGAAAAAAGTTATCAACAATTATACGTGAAGGAGTGATTTTCATGAACATCAAGCCCTAAAACCAATATAAGTTTTCGTTTTTTTCTATTCTCATGAATTTTTTGTAAATCTACCGTAAAAACGAAGATTTTGAAAAAAAATTGATCAAAATCGGATGATTTTTCGATTTTTTACAGCCAAAAAACGAGGAGACCGCGAAAGTATAAAATTACCAAATTTTTATAAGCTACACCAAAGTGGAGGGAAACCCTTGTGGAATCAGCTACAGAACAATAGGGAAAACACTTGTAAAAATATTTCTGGGAAACTATAACCAGGAAATGTGGAATGTATCAATCTAGGCACGACTAATCTGCGAATCTTGTCGCTACCAGCTACGTGAAGATGCTAGACTTAGCAAAAAATGCGGTGTGTAGATTCTGTTATGTATTGGAATATGGATTCCCTCGAACTGTGATAAATAATTTAGATGAAGATCTTTAGCAGCTGAAACTTTCTAATGGGATTAATAGATTAGCTGAGCATTCCCACTGCCGCATCAAGAAAAGGAGTCACAATGAAACTTTTGAATCGCTCTTTATATTACACCCGAATCACATACATATATACAAGGCTCAAACGAGATGTTCATCAAAACCATCAATTTTGTTTTGTTCGCAGTTTACATTAAAATAACTCTTTTCTTGATTCTATTAATGAAAAAAATACATTTCTCTGGCTCTGTTCATTAGGCAATATTGTTTGATAAAACTAATGACCAGAAAGAGTGTTTGGAAAACATTAAATGTTTCATATAAGACATCTGTTGCTATTCAACTACAATTTAAGGAACACTGAATAAGCAAACACTAAAACGGATAACAAAGATAAATATTCTAGATACTAAATTTCAAAACACTGACTAAACTTTCGTTTATTTGGCATATTATTGCATTCTTTGCTTGATTTTGATTCGTTGTTTGTTTGTGAATGATTCCGCAACACAATTTTGGTTTGAATGTTGACTTAAAAACCTCAAATCCTATATTTTGTTCCAGATACTCTCTTTTGTTTGACAAGCTCATTTTAGTTACAAAAATCAATCAAAGTAAGCACTATATTCCCGGCTCGTTATAAAAATTAGTTTCCAGTAGACAACAATCAAGCAAGGTATTCTGAATAGATATTTCGGCAGGCGCGAATAACGAAGCAGACTGGTATTTTTTATATATAATGCGAAGTTGAGTTGTATGTGATTGCTTACTTATTATCCGATATTGAAGTTTGGATAGCAGGCTAGATACTTTCTTGAACAATAACTTTTTTGTACTGTACGAAGAATTATTCTTTTTAATAATACAAGTATAAATTTCTCAACAATGTAAAAGGTGAAATTATTTTATTTAATTGAGCTATTTTTATCTCAGATTGGCTTCGAGTTTTTCAATTTTTAGCTGGAAGATAAAAAGCAATTATTTTCTAAAAAAATTATACGAGGGTTGTTACTTAATTTTAGAGAGACAAATAAAAACATTTATAATTGAATATGGGTTTATTCGGTATTAGAAACCTCCCCAATAGTAACCGATAAATAAGAATGTCATTAACGTTTATTGTTTTTCGAAATATTCTCCATGTGATTTGAACGCATCAACCGCTTCTTCGGGTACAGAAAAACGTTTATTTGGTAATTCATTTTTGATCTGCGGGAATAACACGTAATCCTTGGATGTTATTCAAAGTCTGTACGACGGATGACCCATCGATTCGATGTTTTGTTTGCTCAAAAATGCTGGTGTACCAATCAGAATTGAAATTCTACGTTGCGCTAATGGAACTGTGGTAACATTTCTAGTTATTCCGAAAAAACGGGCGACCATTTGCTTCAAAGTGTTTCGTGTATAACTTCTGTTGGATTTGGCTCATCTTGAAAGACCCATACAGTCAATCATTATTTTGTTTCGGGTTCATCTGCATAGATCCATGATTTGTCGCCTGTCATGATCATTTTTACAGCCAAATGTTCATGCAATATTGAATGTATGCCCAAAGATGTCTCAATATCAAGGGATATGTCACATGACGATCTTGCAATATCAGTTGCACAGCATCGATGTTTTTTTTGGGACAACAGCCGATTTTGGACGACCTCACGAAATTCATCTTGTAGCGAAGTTGGACCACGATTGAATTCGGAAAACCAGCGAAACATGATGGATCGAGATTGTGCTTCATGTTGATCGGCATACCGCTGTTAAATAAATCTACTTCGAAAAGCATCGCACGAAAATTTTCATTCCATTAAAATTGTCAAACTTTATGACGGTAATGTCAGATTTCACATATTCAATCAGTGTTGTTATATCTCAAAACTTCAGTAGCAACTCTCGTATAAAAGTTGAGCATATATATTTTTATAAATGTTTCTTTGCCGAACAATTGAAAATGTACATTTTTCATTTACGCATTCTAAGAAAGACGTAGTAAATTTATGAACTAACCCTTGTATACAAATCTTTTCATTATTTTGTATCAACTTCCGTGAAATTAATTTGTTTTAATTCGTCTTTAAAATATTGTAAATAAGAAAATACATTTACGTATACATATAAGGAATATTTTAATAATTTTTTTTTTTTTGGTTACGTTATTTGTGTTTTTATATTTAACGATGTAACTTCTCCGTCCAAGAGTAAGAATTAATCAACTCTCTCTAACGATGTAACCCTATTAGCGAAATGTTTTCCAATTCGAATCTGGATGGTTTCATTTTTATTCGAGAATGCGCTGCAGAAAGTTCCATACACAGAAATTGAGGACACAAACATATTATGCGTTGTGGTAATCTCACGTAACTATATATTACTTTATGTGGCCGTATTTCCTTTTGGTATCCCTTTCTCCGCTTTCTTCCATTTGCCACTACTTCGCGGCCCGCGAATTGTAGGTCACTATCTCAATAATACTTTTACATCCTCGGGTCTACTGTTTAGCCTGCACTTAACAGTGAACCACTGCTCTTCAGATCACTCGCAACTCTTGGCCTTGTGCTCTAGTGAAACCACTAAAGTCTCTCTACATTGCGTTTTTCTTACTTAAGAACCGTGCTCGCCGGCGTTTCGCAGTTTTTGTGTTTATTTTTGTGCCCTGTGTTTGTTTGAAACGTAATCATTGCGCTCCAACAGCTTAGGCCTTCTCCGGCTCCACCCCCGAACCCCAGGCCATATAACATGCCTATGCGCACGGAAAATGGATTAATTTTCTCACAACCCTCTGGTAAGTAAATAAATCATAACATTTTTAAACTCAATTTGAAAATTTAGAAATTTATAAAATATATACACCGCCCGACACAATCATTGCGTTCGACAAGAATGAATGACAATAATAATGATGATAATAATAATAATAATAATAATAATAATAATAATAGAATAATAATAATAATTTTTTTCTGTTACTAAATAAAAATTTATATATTGTGAATGTTTTTTAAAGTGTGTTTTTGTTTAAATATAAAGGTTTTCACAAATATATCATTTTCACTTTCTTTGTTGTTTTGATATACTTTTGTTAATAATTTTTCGGATATCTAATCTACTTAAAATTCTTCTTCTATCAAAAAATAACTTTCATTGTATGTAGGTGACAGTAATTGTTTTCATTGAAATTAAATAAAGAAAATTATAACTGTATAAATGTGTCTGCTGATAATTTAGGTCATGCTCTACTTGACAAAAAAGAAATTTTGTTGTATTGATTTAATTTTCAGATTTCATTACAAACGTTATCATTAATTTAAATGTAGAATACGAAAATGGACTGACTAAGAATAATGAAAGTATGTCATCGGAATTCGTTTAGTATCTTTTTCTTTGATAATGACATACTTAAATTCTTGTATTGTCAGGATTGACATAACCGTATAAGTTTTTATTTCCTTTTTCAATAATCTGCAAATGATTGCAAAAATATTATTTAATTAACTACTGTCCCAGTAATTATGCAATATTCAGCAAATTTCCTCTTGTATTGGCAAATTCAGTAGGATCGATTTCATCATTAAATTTTTAATAATTTAATATTTGAATATTTTATTGATAATTAAATTTATTGAAATTCTGAGAGGTATTTCAGAAATGAATTATAGTTCCATTTCTCGTTTATGTATAAAAACGTACCACCCACTATATTTCGGTCCATATAAAGAATTCAAAACAAATGCAAATTCTCAATCAAACCCACCTAGTAGGAATTAATATTATACCTGAATCAAAATCAAAAGTAATTTTATAAACAATCGATTTTAAATGCTCCCATAGAAAAAAATCTAGAGGTGCTAAGTCAGGCGAAAGTGGTGGCTATTCTATTGTTCCTCTGATACAAATAAGCCAGCCAGTAAATCTGTCATTTAGCTAGTATCTAGCTAAAGAAACTTAAGCTCCATCTAAACTCCAAACTGTCGAAAAATTCACCAGCTGCTCAATTTGATTTTCCGTAAGAAATTTATTTCTTTGGAAGCGATTTCAAGTAGTAGTTTTATTTTCTCATGGTAAACTGTTTACCTTCAGTCTCAGAAAACGATAATTTGGTTATCGAAGCGCACGTCAGACAGTATAAACGTGAGTGTAGTGGTGGTGTAAACAATGTATTCAGTATGAATATCATCAACAATTCCATAAACTCCAACTTAACTATTCGTAATAATACCAGCCCAAGTAGCGACTTTTCATGGTAACATGCCGACTAAGAAAAAACGTACATTTATCAGTGAAGCAAATATTGTGAGAAATATTCTGGTTTTCAACTTAATTCTTCTGACCAATCATCGTCGAAAACTTTGTATTGGAACTTCAGTGCTTCCCCACTGTTTTACTAAACGCAGCAGTTAATTTCGGGACATATTTATAACATATATTATTATTCGGTTTTCTTCCATCAAACATTGTTCACCTCGGTGCACACTAGTTGCGTCCGGGTTGACCATTTTCTTATCTACAGGCTAACGTCATAAAATTTCAAACATATACTTCAAATTTATCCCCATCCATGGTAGTTATTCCAACATGAAAGGGAGTGTTATGACTAATAAGTTGGTTAACCATAATTCAATATTTTAATACCGATAATCCTGGGAAGTATAATTAGTTTACAGAAGTATCTAGTACCACATTTCTTGGAAGGTCTTCGGAACGCAATTCATATATGACCCTTACAGTAGCCCGGATTAAAATTTGGCATAATTGGCATACCTGGGATCTTTTCTTCTACATTATAACCTGTAGGGGTTGTATCCGCCACACGGGTTGTAGTAAGTCAATTTCAAATGAGCCCACAATATAGTAGGTGGTACGTTTAAAAATTAACACCCTATATATCAGAAATACATCTCAAGATTCTATTACCGAACTTTTTTTTAAATATAAAGTAGTAGAAATGTTTTTAAGTCCCTCACACTTTCGCAATTGGATAAACAAACTCAAAGTTATTTATCGAGGAAAAAATTATGAATCAAAATACTGATTTGAATATTATTTCACACAACTATTTTCTAAAAAAAGATCCGGAGTTGTTTTGTACATTTTCTATATAATGTTTCATGAACCTCAAACAGAGTACAATGCCACCAAAAATTACAGTTGTTGACAATAACTACATCTAAAATTCCAAAATTCATTGACCAAGGCTTATCAAGGTCGACTCGACCTTGTTACATCAGCCGGTTGAGTGTTCGAATCGGCCGCCAATTTTCAAGGTTTGCGATTGGTCAATTTGTCTTGAAACGTTAAATCAAATAAAAGTGGTTTTAAGTTGCTTTAATTCGTTGAAATCCAGCATTCGGATTAAAGTGAAATTGTAAAAAAGAAATGTCCTATCGTTGTTCAAAACATGTACGATATGAAAATAATGAAGAAAGTTTGTGGATATTTTCTATGTCGTTATATAAAACTGATTGTTTCATAAATAATTAAATACATAATTCGAAGCTTAGGCCATCGTATTTTGTGATTTTAATCCTACGTTCAATAAGCTCTTTGAGATCTCAATACAGCAATTCTTTTGGTTTAAATGCTAAAAAAATTTAATCAAAATTTTATCCCACGCAAAAATTTTGCCACGAATCTGAATAAATACTAATCTGACGGTGCAAGGTCCGTATTAAATACTGGTTGTGGCAGTATATCAATACCACTAAATTCTTCGATTTTATTCCGCATAACTTTTACATAATCTGGCTAAGCATTGTTTAGATTGTTGTTAGATATTCCGCTTTCGGTTAACTAAACCTGGACATTGGTAACTCGACCATCTGGAATGATTTGAAGTACTCTAAACCTTCATAAGTCCACCAGACACATAAGACGTTCTCGACCTCTCTTTGCGACGGTTTCTGGTAATTCTCTCTTGACTGATTTTCCATGTTCGGATTGTTTAGATGAATCCATTTTTCATTACAACAATTTTTTTATAATAAGTTTTTATTAACAATCAGAATATTCTATACCTTCTATGGGTTAATTTGCTCTATAATATATTGGGGAGGCTTACATCCAGTGATGTAACCTCTTATACCTCATATTGGATCTATTGGACAACTTTTTTCAGTCTTTTTGCGTTTCTTGGTGTCAAAAACTCCTCTAGTAGTGGATTTGAGTTGGGCAAGTGACAATGCGTCAATTCGATTGAATCTCGGTTGATTCGTGTGGCACAACTTCTATAGATCTCACCTAATGATTATAAATTGTGATGTTATTTTCCAAAGGTCCAAGGGAGTCCGATAATCAGCAAATACTGATAAACGCAACTTCATCAAGCATCAAATATCCACTATTGAAATGATTAGACCAACGGAGTTTCTCACATTAACTGTGTATTTCCCTTAAATTTCACATATTTTCCTTGCTGCCACGGCCATACTTTTGTTTCCAATGTTTTAACGATAAATGAAATTCATATTTATCGCACTCCATAATATTTATTATAATTGAAAAAAGTAAAGAAGATATCTTCAATATTGTTAATCACTCCATCCAAAATTTTTTACTTCCTTAGAATTTGTATGATGTATGTATGGGTTTGGGGTCTCGTATACACTGCGACCCAAAACATCAATTGTGTCCCTCTACAATGTGGGATGGCTTTTATTGCCAGAGATCTTCATAGGCACCCAGGTGTAGTGCTCTGGAGCTCCTTAGTTTTTCACACTTCGAAAGAATGTGGATAGAGGTTTTGTCCTCTATGCAACAAAACCTGCACACCGCATTATCTGCTAGGTCCAGCGTCTAGGTCCAGGTGTTTATTGAGGCGACAATGCCCCGATAGAAATCCTGTTAGTATTCGTCGTAGATTGCTCTTACTTAGGTTGATACATTCAGCAGATCTACTCTGAATATAGTTTTCCAGAAGAGTCTTTGCCTGTCTCAGCCCATGTAAGTTGTCCCAATAATTGGTTTCGCTCCTATCTACCTTTTTTTCCAGTGTTTTTTCCATTGCTCTGTACCTGATACCACAGAAGGGTTCAGGTCCCATGAGGGGCTTGTCTGCCCCCGCTTTAGTGAGCTTATCATATTTCAAATCTTTTTGTATGTCCTGGAATCCATTATAGGACGGGATGATGATCTATTGTTTGCGATAGTTCCTTTCTAGATTGAGCTGAACATATTTTTCAATTCCACGGAATTTAAACGTTTTATATAATTTTTAAGATTGAAGTATGACATAAGTATGACACTAGCACGAACAAAACGATAAAATACATGTCGTGAAGATAATAGAAAGTATGGTAAATTTTAACATAGTTATTGAACATTAAAAAGGATTAAAATGTTAAATTCGTGATCGAAAATTTAATCATCTGTGTCCTGTTCCATTTTATTGGTAATTTACGGTAAATATAAACTATTTAAATGAAAAAAATGTTATCATAAATAGAGGACTTATAACAAAAATACAGGGAAAGTTCTCTTCATATGAAGGTACTCACAAATTGTTAAATATGATTTTTAAATACAGTAATTCATAAAAAAATTCTTAATGCCAAAAGTGAAGAACATCTCAATGTATTTGTTGGTATTTATGAAATACCAATCTATGATGAAAAGACTTAAGATTATTTAGAAAACTTCCGTTAAAGTATGAGCTATAAAGAACATAGAAAGTTTTGTTAAAATATAAGAGCAGCTGTTTTTTTTTTTCATTGGCTTAAATAGATGAAAACAACTAAAATTGAATAATAGAACAGGAAAAACTAATGTAATATATTGGAAATTAATAGAATAACCTTGATATAGTTATAAGAGAAAGTCAAAATTTACTTTTCAGACTTTTTTTAATGTTTTCTGTTATTTTTTCGATACTTTTTCTTTATATGAATGTGAATATCAGCTAAAACTTTAAATTACTAGAACAACATTATAAGTATTCAAATGTCTTCAAAGTGCATTAGTTTTATAAAAAAATGGGATCTCAATATTTCCTTTCTTTATAAAATAATGATGCATTATTGCTTAAAAGGTAAAGGGAAAATTTTCAAAAAAAAAAACACCGCATTTGAAGAAGAAACAAGTGTTTTTCCATCAGTATAACACACCTTCTCACACCTAGATTATCGACAAAGCTAGAATTCACAAATTCCACTTAACCAGATCTGTCTCGCAACGACTTTTTCTGTTTTCTCAAAATTTCACTTGCAGGAGGGAGATTTTCATCAGAGAGCGTTATCGCATAAATAAACGCATATTTTAGAAGAAATGTCTCGTTTTGGACACTTCTCAGACAACTCTCGTATACAGGTTATTCTCATTTCCCCTGTAACTTGACGTTTACATATATGAATATGCAATTATCGAATATTCTGGAAAAACTACCGAGATATTCAAGGTCCTGGATTTAGATAAAAGTCAACATTTTACCTTCAAATCTGTCAAAATCTTTCATTTCAGAAGACAGTAGCAGATATATGTAATACTCGGTGCCGACAATATTCATTTTCTCTCTTGTTCGAGACACTTTATCTAAACTGCGCACGCTTGAGAATGCGCAGAACCGAGCTGAAGCCCTGGAGGATAGAGGAATCGTTAACATTCTCTCTTCCTTAGTCGGAACAGCTTCTACTTATAGAAACTGTCCATATGGAAATGGAAGTGTTACATATATGCACATCAAAAGATGGAAAACTTTGACACGTCGCTTTAGTCAAGTGAATTGCGCACGATGGAATGTCACTAAAGTTTTTGAATGTTCAAGGAACAGCAACAACAACAACGATTCTAAAAATCGTGTAGAATAGACAGGTATTAGAAAGACAATGATTCCATGGAGGCCATTAGAGACCATTGCTTCGAGAAAATTAGCTATTTCGTCATCAGCTGCGTGGATTTTAATAGCAATGATAGTTTCCTTGACGGGCAATGGTAACATCAGTTGTAGTAAGCAGCAAGCTTGGTGAAAATTCTGCTGTAGTTGATAATGGGTTATAAAAAAGACAAAAATAATTGTCATAATTGGAATGGAATGAAAATATATGAGTTCAACAAATTGTTGGATTCCTAACTTTATTTACAGTCATTCCAAGAGGAATTATTCAAAGGGACTAGATAGTTTATGCTTCAATAACTTGGCCTCGACGTAGTTTTCGAATATTTTATGTTACTCTTAAGCTCGATGGAAGATTGAAGGAAGGGAGAAAGGAAAACGTCAAAATTTCTGGTAGTATAAATATTGATTTATGATCACGTTTTAGTTCCGTAGACACAGGAAACAGTTGGGATCAAAAAATTATAGATTTGGTCCATATTATGACTGCAAATGATGGCCTCTTTTCAATAGACAAGTTAAATAAGTGAATTTTATAAACAAATACATTTTAATAACATAAATAACTGAATTATTTTGTACTTAGATCTTTATTCTATGCTATTTTTTACGTAAACGCAGCTGTGGTTGATTTATTTTCGTAAGAGGGAAGTAATCACGATTTCATGCATATATGGTGCAGGAAATACAAAAAATAAACATCTGGTGTCTCAAATAAAAATAAGAATATTAAAAAAAATGTTTCGACTTTCTTTGAATATATATATATATATATATATATATATATATATATATATATATATATATTAGAATAACATTTGATAAAAAATCTGTTAAAAAAAGATCAATGATCATGCGCATACATTGTTAATGAATGGATTATTCTTTCATTATCAAAGTTATTTTAACTAAGAGAGGTGCAAGATAGTTACACAACCCTCTAGGTCTGTTGATAGTTTTTTTCGACATTAACGGTATCGTGATGACTGAATGGGTTCCAGAGGATTAACCAGACTTACTATTTGTCAGTTTTGGCAACACTACGAGAACAAGTTCGTAAAAAACGGCTCGATTTGCACTAGGACAAGGCAACTGTCCATAACGGGCTATCAGTGAAGCAGTATTTGGCCAGTAAGCTCACTCCAGTGCTCGAACACCCGCCGTACTCAACAGATTTGGCATCGTGCTACATTTAAGTTTTCGACTACTTCCATCGTTTTTAATAGCCAGTATAATGTGTGATATTAATTTAATCAGCGATACGAGACGTTTCATTTGTCCGTTATGTATTGAAAGTACCTACTCCGAAAATGTGTAACAGGAGATTATTTATTTGGAATGAGTAAAAGAGAACGCAATGTGTAATGTGCGGTGTCCAAAATTATAAATTAAAATGTTTATTTCAGTTACATTTAGGGCAGATAAAAATACTGAAACGGGGGCAGCCATGAAAATGACATTGTTAACGAATACGCAACAAAAGCTTTTATCATATTAAGTTTGCGTCATGTTTATACGTTTATTAGCAATGAAGGGAGGCGCTGCGGGGAAAAAGCAGAAGTAGATAAATTGATTTTAATATTTGATTTAATGAAAATATTTTATCTCCAATGTCAGTTGATCATAAAAAACAATAAATGTTTTTATTTCTATATCTATTGTATAAATAATAATCATTTAAAAAATAATTGTAATTTTGTTTACTATTCGATTTCCAGACATTTTTTTATCGCTCAATGAGAAAAATACTTATTAATCTAATTAAAAGAAACCTATTGAACTATAGACATACGAGGTGTGATAAAAAATAAGATTAATATCCTCAGGTGAAACGTGTATGAAAATCACTTAAATGAGGATAGGCTTGTTTTCGGAAAAGCGCATAAATCCTTACATGAGAGACAATGATTTAATAATTTCAAAAATACTGCCATCCACAACGTTAGGGGTCAAACTCGTTTTCGAAACGTCGTACGACATTGTCCGATGCCTAATTGCCATTCTTTCCTGTCACTGCAGTTCTGATCGTTCAGATCTCGAACACTCATTAATTTTCTTATTCCATGCATCCTTGATAAGCTTGGTATTAATCGCTTTCTCTTCTCCCGTGGGATCAATTTCATTACGTTTTTTGGTAATCTTTCCTCCCTCATCTTCTGCACGTACCCGTATCAAATCAACAGCTTTTCTTCGATATGTTCTCAAACCGTTTGTTCCAGATTTACTTTTTAATTGTGTCGTTTTTGAACCGATCTAACCTTGACGTTCTATTTGCTCTTCTTAAGGCGTCTTCCGTGGCTTTTTTTTCTTTTATTTTCCACGTTTCCGATCCATACAACCTTGTATTCAGTATTCCATTCAGTGATCTGGCTATTGTTCATTCTACATCTTATTCTTTTATCATCTGTTCCTTCTTTGTCAAAATATTTCGTGGTTTTCTAGTTGTAAGTCGATTGTTTCTATGCCATGTATTCTAAGTCATATCTGTAATTTGCACATATTACTTACTCATGTGCAAACTGAAGGCTGGATAAGCAGGTATCATGGTCGATTTGAATCTCCATTACTTTTAATTTCTTCTTTCAAGTTGTTACAGCAACATATATATCAGAAAGTGTTGGAGAGCTGCAGCACCCTTATCCTGTATTGACAGTGAAGGATTTCGATTTTTACATCAGATCTCGTATCTTTATCTCAGTTCTGGATGGTATGTTATGGTAAGCTTTTTGTGAATCTATAAACATCAGGTGTACTGGTCTATATCTTTTTGTTTTCTTCTCTATCAATTGCTTTAAAGAAAACATGTATATATAGGACCTTCCAGCTCTAGACCCAATCTGTTCGTCTTCTACGTAAATAATAATGAAGAAACTTGAACTATTTGTGTAAAATATATAGTACTAGTGCAACTACAAATAATTTAATTAATGCAAATTTTCAGTTTCAAGATATATTTTCATAAAGACCGAAATAGATCGAAACATGAAAATAATGTGTGCCTGAGATATCACATCCCTTACTATTATTCTATATACCCTGCTTATTGGACTTGAAACCGAAAACAAATTATTATAAATAATTGTATTATGTTTGAATATACTTGAATCGATATCATAATCCTGAATCTCCACATAACTAATTTTATTTACAAGTTATTTTATCTCTAATATTATTCAATTAAGGAGGTACCAGATGGGAGACAGATTGTCTAAGATTAAAATTATTTTCTTTTTATTATTTATCGTCGGTTTGTACTTTATTTATTGATAGACACGTTTTATCAATTATATTCTAGAAAATTTCAGGAGCAATTATACATTCTAAATTTTATTTACAAGAAATATCCGGTTTCTTACACGTGTACTGTTTGACTTTATTAGTATAATAGTCAATATTTTCGTATTACGTGCATGTATGTTAACCTATAAATAGATTTTTTACTAAATACACCTGAAAGTGGTAACGTTATATTTGTTATTAAATGTCCTTACTTATTTGCATAAATAAATGTTGGGTATAAATGAAATGTTACAATTTGAAATAGCAATTAATTTATTTTTAATCTAAAATTTAAGTATATATTTTAATAACTGACAGAAACGAAAATGCTCTCGACGAAATAGCAAAAGAACAAAACCTTAAAAATCAACTTACAGCCCTACCGAACAAAGAAGTTGAAGAAGTGATCAATAAGATAAAAACAAATAAAAGTCCCGGGAAACAATGTAGTAACAAAAGTACCAATTTACTTGATCAGATTTGGAAAACCTAGAAAATGCTAGAAGCATGGAGAAAAGCCATTATATTAACCATTTACAAGAACAGAGACAAAACATTATGTGAAAATTATAAAGGAATAGCCTTACTAGACACATCAATTCTGAAAAGAAGATTGGGAATATATGCAGAAAAACTGTTAGGAGAGTACCAAGGAGGGTTTAGAAAAGGTAGAGGAACATCCGATCAAATCTCTATGATTACTGGTTGTTGTGAGTACGAGATACTAACACAAATCCTTTTTGTTGATTTCAAAAGAGCTTATGATAGTGTTAACAGAAAAAAGTTAATCCAAATATTACGAGATATAGAAATTCCAAACAAACTAATTCTACTAATTAAAATGACATTAGAGAACGTAACCAATATAATAAAAATTGATAACAAGAAGAGTGAACCTTTCGAAACACAACAAGGATTACGACAAGGGAACCCACTATCAACGGAACTGTTTAATCTAGCTTTGGAAGGCATAACAAGAAGAATCAATATCAACAGAAAGGGGACGATATTTATCAGAAGTCATCAATGCTTTTGCCGATGATGTAGCGTTGATAGCAAGAAACAGAAGAGAGCTTGAAGTAACCACAATACAACTAATGATAGCAGTAGAAGAGATAGACCTACAAACCTTTCCTAAAACAAAGTTTAAGGAAATAAAGAATAAATGTGTGAGTAAGACAAAAAACAATTTTAAAGTACATAAACCTAATGGAATTCGAGGAAGTAAAAAATTTCATGTATCTGGGTGTACTACTAGATAATAAATACCAAGAAGAAAAGGAAATCGAAAAGTAACTGTACAGACAGTCTTGGAAGAATATTAACATTGAAAGAGATATCCAGATCTACGAGACTTCGAATTTATTAGACAATGTTGAGACCCACCTTGACATACGCCTGTGAAACTTGGGTGATGACAAATAAACCCAAACAGAGATTGGATATCCGGGAGAGAAAAATATTAAGAGAAATTTTTGGAGGAAAGCAGCCAGAGTTAGGATGGTAGAAAAGTTCAAACTATGAAATTTATACACTTTTTAATGAGGCACCAATCAGCGCCTCTTGCCAGAGGGCAAGAGGCAAAGAGATAGACCAAAAAAAAAAAAACGATGGAGGGAAGCGGTGGAAGAAGACCTTAGAGAGAGAAACATGATTAATAATTTTTGTAAGATAAAATTTGACGTTTCGAATTTTCTTTATCAAAATTTTGATATAATTATAACTGTACTGACCTTCGTTTAATCTTACAATATGAAATATTTATTGTCTAAACAAATTTAAATTAATTTTTAAACTATGTTTAAAAACAGGAAATTTTGGTAATAAGGCAATTTATTTAAACTATTAAAATAATCTGTTCGTTTTTATTTGTACATTGTCTTTTAAATATTTTCAATTTACAACAATTAGGTCAGTTACATTCCTTAAATAAAATGACTATTTTTTTAAATTACCCTAAGCAGCATTTTAATGATGGAATATTGATAATAACTCTGTTTCAATTTAGCAGTTTAATGGTCATTAAATTACTCCTATTCAAATTACCTGGTTTCAAAATTATTACATTCTACCGATAAACGTTAATGCACATAAATATTTAATGTTATTTCAGTTTGTTCAATTGATATAAATTATACAAAAACTACGTTGTATTCAATACTTAAATATCTTTAGTGGATTATAGGTCAAACAAATAAAAATTGTACTAGACAAACATTCACACTCAAACACAATTTTAAAAGAGTGTACGATGTATTTAACGACATTTTTCCAAGTGTAGGAAATAAGCGGTTTTGTTAAGATTTACTCAAATAATAGATATTTATTCAAATTTTTATATCTCATACCCTTTTATATGGTTTTCTTAATAAATTGTATTTATTTTAGGTGTTTTTTAATAGAAAATTAGTTTTTGAAAAATTAATGTTTCGACCTATTTCGGTCTTTATCAAAATATATCTTGACACTGAAAATTTGCATGAATCAAATTATTTGTAGTTGCATTAAATTCTATAAACTAGAACTATACATTTTACACAAATTTTCCAGTCTCTTCATTATTATTTAACAAGCAATTGATAGAGCAGAAAACAGAAAGAAATAAAACAGTGCACCTAATGTATATAGATTCACAAAAGGCTCCCGATAACATACCAATATCAAAATTATGGGAAGCACTTGCGACTGCCTAATCAGAAATATCGGAAGACTTCACAGTCAACAAAGATCTGCTAAAAGGGTGTTGCCTCTCCCTAAACTTCTTAAAATATATTTTTCTAAAGCTCTGACAACTTGCAGGAAGAAATGCAAAGGAATGGGAATCCAAATTGACGATGGTTTCTTTTAAATTGGTTTTAATGACTTTCCACCTAATAGAGCCAACAAAAAATCAACATTTCTTCAAATTAGCCCAATATCTTCCTGGCATGATAAGTGAATCAGTGGCCAAGGAGTTATTTATTCCTGCAGTTTTGCTTGAATTCTTTTATCGGTGCCAACTACTACACGATTGTGGATATTCACCAAGGAGTTTGTCGTCGTATAAATCATCCAGGCTGGAAAATTTATATTCAAGCTTACTTTGATGCAAGGGAATTTAATGTACCTCATAACTCTGATTTCACCTAATAAAAATAAATTAGTGAAGAGAAAATTGGAAAAGTTTTTGTGTCGCTTGTACTATTTAAAAAAAATTATTTTGGCAGACACTGGAAACAGAAGGAAACCGGTTAGACTGCTACAATATTCTTATAAAACATATTTAATATTATTACATAACAAAAAACAAAGCAATTTAATAATAATAAACCACTTTGATACATATTTTGTTTCTATTATCATTTTTTTTATCTTTAGCATATTTAATTTCCACTTATGAGGTTATTAGCATTAATTTGATGGATCTCATTGTCATTTACTTCACTATTGGATTTAGTAAATTTAAAATCCATAAATCCCATACAACCGTGACTCTTATTTTGGATTAGTTGGCAACGTTGGAAACATAGCCGTTCATAAACTAGGTCCCTATGGTTGGAATATTCTGTTTTTCCGTTTTTTTGAGAAACAAAAAAATTAGATGAAGAAAAATTAGTGATTTTAAATGATCGGACGATTTTACCGACTCAATATAATTACGAGGACGTCTTGCAATAGAAATGTGGGTCAAAAAATACAAACCAAAGAAATGTGTAGAGCATTTTAGAATGAACCCTTGTGACGTCAATGAAATTCTTGTTAAAAGGTTTTTAAATTTCAAAAAATTGGTGGAAATCCATAACAAAAGTCTATCTATCAGTTGTTCACACAACTAGTTTGAGAATGTTTTGCAGATCCTCTGTGAGGAAGTTTTTGTCAGAGTATAGTGACAAAATGGAGAATACCTGAGAAGGTTAATGAATCACGAGATCAAGTTTGCCTAATCAAATGCCTAAATAGTTTGGAAATATTTTTAATAAAATTTGGACTCATATTATGAACTTTGAAGAATAATTTAATCAAAAATATATAATAAGCTGCTACAGTAAAAGTACGCATGCGCCAAAGGTTAGCGACTGTCAGCTATTTCGCCTGAAGTCTACTCTTTCGAATGCGATGTCTACTGTGTCTGTGGACAAACCAGTGTAGCCGTTGCCTTGGTTGGTACATTTTTCTATTTTGCCGTTACAATAAAGCAACGAATCGTTGTAAAATTTAACATGGAACTTGAAAAACCTGCAACTGAAACTCATAATTTATTGAAACAAGTGTATAGCAATGATTATTGGTCAAGTACACGTGTTTTTTTGAGTTATTTGAGCGTTTTCAAGTTGTCGAAGATGATTCACATTTGGGTCGCAATTTGACGTCAAAAATATCGAAAAAGTTCATAATCTTGACCATCGGCTAAGTATTCGTGCGATTGCTGAATCTATAGGAATTGACAGGGAATTTTTGCGACAAATTTTAAATGAAAATTTTAACATGCGAAAAGTGTATAACTGGTTCCTCATTCTGTAGTGTCAATAAGTTATTTGCCATGTAATTTCAAACAATATTTGAGTCTGTTAACACTATGGAAGACAAAGCGGAGCGTGTCCTGAAGGAATTGACAGGACAGGAGAGGTATATATTGAAGGTAATAATAAATAAACATGCTCTCAAATTAAAATAATTTATATCACCAGTCTCGTTATTTAATAGCCATACTTCGTATATCAAATTTTCTGATGAAACCGACAAACAATAATTCGAATTGATTGAAATCTTTGGTGAAAATAATAATTTGCCAAGTAAAAATTTCAACTGATAAGTGTTTCACATATAGATGTATCGTCTTTGTTGATTCTAATTTTATCGAATTTAATTTGGGAACGATCGATTTTCCACGTGCACAAGTGATAAATTTCATTTTGATTAAAAACATATTTTTGATATCTTATTTCATTCTCTCATTACGTAGTTGTTTTCTAAATTCATATGAAACGATTAATTATGCAACATATTTTTTGTTCTGTTAAATTTGGTCCGTTAGAGCAAAGAGATTATATAATAATTAACATATCATTTACTGTTGGGTGATTATGCTAATTAAAAACAGATAATTTGAACAAATATTTGTCGTACTCATTTATCAAAATCTTTGTAAAACCGAATCGTCGTATGAAACATTGAAGTTACGTATGGCGGCACATGTATATATGTAAGTATGATTAATATCCACCTCCCACTTACATACCACGGGGCTAATGATCTATTGTTATCATATTTGAAATATATTTTCATAAAATATTTTATGAATATCATCATAATCTTAAATCAAGTGGAACAAAGGATACGTAAATTTTCAAAAATAACGGCTTGTTAATAATAAGACTGTAATAATATTTAGTTCAACCCAACAAGTTTTAGTTCTCTTCAAATTCATTTTTCTAACTAAATGACTAAACTATACACTTCACAATATATTTATAAATAATCGTTTTTACTAACTCTTTATTTGATTAAACGAATCAATATCGAAATAAAACCAGATACGTTAAATATAGTTTTCTTCATTATTTAAAAACAACCTTCCAGTTAGCTGGAATTCACTTGATTATAACTATATTAATTCGGTTAATTGGTGTCATCTAAAAAGCAAGCACAAGAAGCTAGTTCGAGTGATGCCTGCTGTAGGGAGATCATCTTGAACTTCTGTTGGTTGTAGTGTTCAGATAAGACGTGTCTTGGTTGCTAATCTCAGGCTGGCACTACTCCAAAAAAATGAGTCACTATAAATTGACGTTCTGGGCGCCTGGAGACGAACTCAGTGTTCATGAGCCACATCTGCCTGTTGAGCGGGTCTTGCAGAGACTGCTCTAGGTGGGATTATGTTGGACAGTTCGGTAGCATTTTCTGTATTCCGTTGAACATCCTCAAGCTCCAGATGTGCGAACAATACTCCAAAGATGGACGAATATGAGCTTTGTAAAGGAGACTAGGAGACAGGCTCGATGTTTGAAGAGTTATGCTGATGTTGTAGTTAAAAACATTAATAGTGAAGGTAAAATAATAAGAACGATGATTAAAATGATTAGCCCCTAAATATCTTCTCTCTACATCAAGGAATTAGATTTAGATTGAATACACACTTACATCAGTTCAGTATACGACTGAATTCGCTTTTGTCAACATCATAGTCCCAAATTGATTATACTTTTCAGTTTTTACAATACGTTTCGGAACATGAGGTACTAAGAAATTCGACTCTTGAAAGGTATGCCAATAATGTGTTGGTACCAGTTACTACACTTCGTCAATATAATTCATTATAGTAACTGCTACATCACTGTACTTAGGATCGTATTAATTATGGCTTCTAAGAACTTATTAAGGGAATTCCTTATTCACTCTTTTGTTTTGTTGATAATGTCACTTGAATTTAATATTCAACTAATCAAATGAATTAAATCACTTATTCAAAAATGTATTTCCTGTTATTCTTAACATTCGCATTTGAAACAACTAGAGCAGCTTTCCAAAAAAATGATTCATTAAAATTCTGTTTATATAAAATGAAGCATAATTTGGCGTTTGTCCAGGCTAAACTGATGAAACAATTATGAGTTGTAGTTTCAGTTCTGAGTAATCGGAAAACTTCACTTTGGTTTTGGAAAGAATTAATTGTATTCTGCTTAACTATCGATTTTGAGAATCGATTTATGTTTAATGAAAATTTAGTGAAGGTAAATATCAAAAGAGATATTTTCATATATAAATAATAGAAATTAAATCCGGCTAGGATAAAGAATTATCGCTAGGTGTATTAATTAAAGAATGTAATATTTGTCGGCTTTAATTTATTGTTACGTAATAGTAAATGACGTCTTTTCATTATCATTTTCATTCGAATGCTTTATTCGAACATAAACATAATTTTACATCTTGAAGTAAGAGGCGCGGTTGTCACTAATTAAATATATTTAATTAACTTGAAAAGTTCCTACGTACGGGGATTTAAAAAAAAACTAATTGCTTCTATACATAGGAAAGTATGATTGAAAAAAAAACAAATAAAAATTATTGTAGAACACTGAAGATATTCAGTTTTGGATACTTATGAAATGTGTTAATTTTGAGCTCTATTTTTTTAGAAATACCACCATAAATATTTAAATCATTCTTTCAGCAACTTAGATCTGTCTTGCCATGAACGGTTTCTCGTACTTCTCTTCCCCAAACATGGCCTTCTCTATTTTCTTTTTTAACTATTTATCATTTCCATTATTCTCCGTTATTTTTCTCAGTATTTTACACTTACGTGTATTCACTTTTATTTGTGTATATAAGACTATGTAATGTTCTTTAATTCTCTAGTTGATTTTTATATTGCCAACGAAGAAATTTTTTGAGAAACTATTTATGGAAGTCAAAGGTCTTGATAAAAATTTTGTACGTATTGCGGAAACTAATTCTAATTGTAATGAAATCTTGCAAAAACTGTTGGAATCACTAGATAACCTCACTAGATAATGTTTGATCAAATAAGTTCTCATATTCATTATGATAACAATTATTTGTAGAAACAATTAATTATAGAAAAGATAAATAATGAATTTGGATAACCGTATCGCTTTTTTTTATGGGCAGTGTAGTTCAAGTGCTCACTTCCTCGCAGATTATAAACTAACCGAATGAATCACCTTGAATTTTTGGAACTATTTCATCAAAACAGTATGACATAATCGTGGTGTTCTTGAAATTTTTGATACCGCAAACAACCAATATCATTCTCGAATATATTCCAATGAAACTACAACAAGGTTTTTGGAATTACAATGCTAGTTGCAAAAACATCAAATTATACAGGATGTAAACGAAATAGTCTAAATATTTAGAGGTGACGAGGACTGGCTATTAAATAACGAGACAGCGCGATTGAAAGGCGCCCTAGGCAATTGGGGTAAAAACGAGGGACCGCGAAATTATAAAATTACTATTCCTAAATCTTTTTGATTTTAGGTCTCTTCTGTTTTAGAATTATTTTTTTTTAAATAATTTTTGAAAGATAGATAAAATTTGACGTTTCGACTTTTCTTTAAGTCTTTATCAAAATATGATATTGACACTGACAATTTGCGTATTTATATTGATCAATTGATCACCTTCATCATGAATGTCAAAATAAAAAATCAAACTAGAACTTCGTTCTATTAAGAAAAAAATATAATTTTTTCTTTCGTTCCCACATCTCAAATATGGCAGTAGTCAATTAAATTATTTGTAGTTTAATTAGACTTTACAAACTTAATTATTTAGGTCCTTTTTATCATTTATAGCTTTCTCATTCTTATGAATGTGAACCATTTTTAAAAATTCTCTTTTTCGTGTATTAGATTCCGTTTAAAGAATTTTTGATTCTTTATAATTGAATTTATGTTTTTTTTTTGATATTTCATGGTTAATACAGTACTATTTTTTTATTGTATTATGACTTTTTAGTCTATTTTCTAAATACTGAGATGTCTGCCCTATGTATATATTATTTAAACTTAATCATCGATACGTGTATCGCTAGTAGATTTCAATGAAGAATAATTCTAAAATGACCATGGTAAAAACAAAGTCGTAATATTTATTTTACCAACTTATAAGCGAAAATAAAAATTTCGTAATATCTGCCCCGCCTAATCAATTCGAAATCAAGGTTTGCAATGGTTGGTATAAAAATTATATTCGTTTTGATAAAAAAAATCTTTACCGGAAATAAATTAACCATGAGGTCAGTATATAGCGAACCTTGTCACTTTGAGGCCTACTTCTTGTTCTTAGCACATACGATATATACGAAGCAAAGAAAGAAGTATTTTTGAGGACAGTCGAGTTCAATTTATACACTGCTTTCACTAATCACAATCTTCGCATACATAATATATATATATATATATATATATATATATATATATATATATATATATAAAATGTTTGTTTTGGACCACTTATTTTATATCGGATACAGGATATAGCATATGACGTGTTATTAAAATTATTTGTATTTGAATAAAACAATAAAAAATAAACACGTGGATTTAGAAAAAAAATCTATTATTAGAATTAAAGTTTAGTGATGTCAATGAATATATATTTAACTCGTGAAAGTAACATTTCCAGATCGTGATGATCTCCATAAATCTCCAATTAAGGAAAAAGCAAAGACAAAGCAACAATCAGACCTATAATGACTTATATATCAGGAACAAAATCAGAAACATCAAAAACGAAACAAAACAGAAATGAAAATTTACAGGCGTATTTCGGGAAAAACACTACTAGACCAAGAAATAAGCGAAAACATCAGATTACATGACATAAATAACCTTAAGGAATGGGTATCACACCGTAAAAAACAATGGAATAAAAATAGAAGGGGATAAATATAATTGGAACACAGAGTAGAGGTCGACCACCAAAGAGCTGGTAGAGCGAGAATGAGGAACAATATTGAAGAAGCAACAGGCGTCAGACCTATTATGGAAGAAAGAAGAAGCAAAGAAAAAGACCATGAGGAAATAGGACGAAATAGCGTGAAAAAGGACATATGAAGACCGAATGGATGCTGGAAAATAAGGTTAACAAAGAAAGAAAAAAAGTAAGGAAGTAACAAGGAAGCTTTTATTGGGAATTGCATAATGAGAGCCAACGTTGGTGGGAAAAGGCGTACACAAGAGTTCCGAACTCAAAACACAAATTGTAGCTCAAAAAATCTAAAATATACGAATCGACGAATCGAACTAAAAAGTAAAAAATAATTCTTGACACAAGAAAATTATTGTCACTATTATAAAAATGTCTGTGACATTTTTAATTTTCAGTAATCGAAAAAATCATTTGGATAATCTTCGGACTTGTTATCAGATCTATTGGATGGGACCTCGCTCTTACGTAGTTTGCCCACTAACTCTATCTTACTCTCATACAAAATTTACTATAAGAAATGTATTAATCCTTGCCAATCCAATCAGGATAATGAGATATTTTGATCGAACTGAATAAGATCGCTCGAAGTAAGACGAAAAGTAAGTAATAAACATTCAGATACAACTGATAAAAGCAATAACTAGCGCAGTTCGGTTAAAAATCAATTATTTTCCCAATGAAATATGTCAAGTTTCTAATGAGAAGACAAACTGTATAAACTTTCACAATAATGTCACCTAACCTTTCAGTCCTCCTGAACTCAAAAGCGTTGTAAATTCGGCGCTTTCCGTTTTAATATCCGAAAAATCAGCAGTACGAAAAATGTTAGGGCGAGATTAGTGTGACAAACAAAATGTTAAGACGATGTCTGAAAACATTTTATTGGCTTATTTGATGCAAAAATCAAATGTTTTCAAAATTAGTACCATTTCTGAAAAGAAAAGCAGTAGTAGTAAGTTTTTACGCGTGAGCAAATTGGTACATTCCTGAAAGAAGCTAATGATAAAAAATACTTATTGTTGAACGTAGTTTTGATAATGCGAATATCTGGTGCCTTGCGACGAGATGAGTTAGTAAAAATGGTCATTGAAGATATTCAGGAAGATAATGTGGTATTAATATTAAACGTTCCTGATACCAAGACAGATAAAAAGCGTGTTTTCACTGTTACTTATATTGATTTCATAAAAATTTATCATAAATATGCAGACCAAAACATATTGTTAATAATCGTCGTATATTCTTGAGATACGTAAACGGAAAATGCACCGCACTAATTGTTGGAGTGTATACTATTAGGAAAATGCTTAGGAAAATACTGAGGCTGATATGTCAATTTCAGGCGATATAGTATCTGGTTTATATATAACCATTATTCAGAAACACTAGATGTAGCTCCTCAGCTTCTGGAATAAATATAAGTAATAATAACTGTACAATTAATGTTAATATTCATCCTAAACAATATAAGTATTTGTTGGTATTCAATAAAAAATAATCGTTGTCTTTGTAGTATTTTAGAAATGTCAAATTTGGAAGTGACGTTTGGTTTCGAAATCAAATTTCTCGGACTGTGCTAAAAACACGAAATACTTCGCGTTCAATTGCACGAAAAGACAATTTTTAGAAATGGTCACATTCATAAGAACGAAAAAGCTATAAATGATAAAAAACATAAATAATTTAAGTAAAATTTATGATGTAAGGACCGAGGAAAAATTAATTTTTCTCATTAGAACAAATTTCTATTTTCAATAAAGACCTAAAATCAAGAACATTTAGAAGCATTAATATATTAAAAGATTTAAGAAATAAGAAATTTATATATTATTTCAATACAGAAATGTTCATTTTTCAATTTGTTACGATAGAATTATGTATAATCAGAATTTTCCAAATGATTGCATATCTCCAACTTTTGTTATAATCGTTCTAAATGTATTTAAATTCTATTAATGTCTAGGACACAATGTCGATAAATAAATAAATGATAACAATATCGCGATGTAAGAATAATAAGATTTTCTAAGAATGTTACGTCATGCTTTTTCTGAAATATATCTTTTGATTATTGCACTAAAACAATACAAATTATTTTATGTAAATAATTGGTGTATACATAATCATTATCAAACAAATAAAATACGTAGATTTTGACTGAAAAAGGCATTGAAATTGTTTATGTACAATAACAATAATATAATCAATAAAGAACAGAAAAGATTTCTAATATTTTGATTTTCATACTACACCTTTAATTTGTATGGTTTGGTAGTGTACATTATTGTAAACTTTTTCTTTTTTAAACTGAATGTCATTCATTGCAACATTCTTTGGCAAAATTACTTGTAGCTAATTCTATGAACGAAGGTGAATACTTCAGATCTTAACCAATCAGAAGAATTGTGAAACATTATTTGGTAAAATTATCGAATAAAGCTTTATGCTGTTTATAAAAAACTTTGTCTTCAAACCGTTTCTATTTATACATGAAATTGCAAAATTTCTTTTGTCAATATTAGTTGTAGTTGTGGGATTGTGGTAACAAAATACCCAAGTCTACTCTTCTTACTAATATATATTTCGAGTTTTCGAATACTTATAGGTTCATCATCGGGGGTTGAAATTAATATTCAAAGTAGATTATAATTATATGTATAGAAGAAAATTAAATTAAAAATAATTACTTATCTTAAATAATTGAGAATTTGTTTGACATGCTTGTATAAAAAATTCTATATTTCCGAAATCATTCTAGATATCTACGTTGTAATATAAAAAAATCGGAAGAGGAACGTTCATATTATAATAATAATATATAATAAAAAAAATACAATAACCTTTTCGTAATCTTACAAAGCGAGTTTAAAGAAGTTAGAAGTTATGAAACAAAAGTTCAGATTACAAAGGGGGCCCCTGAGCTCTAGAAGTAGAAAAAAATATTTTTGTTTCAGATTCTGCTGAATTTCTGTAGAAAAAAGTTCAAAAAGATATCAGTTAATCGGCAACAAAATTGGATTTTCTGATAAACTACACATTTTATCTGGAAACTAACAACATTTTTAGATTTTTTGTATAAAAATAGATCCATTCAGGGTGATTATTGTGAGAAATATACAGGGTTAAATTTAGGGGTTAAGTGACGTGCCGTGAAAGTGATAGAAAAATTTATCGACTCACACCATTATTAAATTATATCACCATTCTAATATCTTATATCTACAATGGAAATATATAGATTATTCCTTCCAAAGACTCTTTCAATTACTTTTAAATGCCCAATTGTTTCAGATGAAAATAATTGGTATCATAAATTACCACTTTATTTCTTTCTAGTTAATCATTACGTTGTCCTATTGTTCACGTACTTATGTAAATAGTTAAGGTGTCAGAGATGACATCCTGTGATATCATCTTTTCATCAGTTTTTTTCCTTTACTCAGTTATCCCAACCATATTTTCCTTGATCTTCCTCTATATTTTATTATTTATTGTTCTAATTCAAAACATTATTTCTGTTTTCATTCGCCTATCCACATTTTCACATGCCATATTCTTTTATGTATCATTTTAAAGGTTTTGTTTTTCTTTTAATTTCCTACTGTTTGGGTTCATATTCATGTTATTTTTATTTTTGCTTGTTTGGTATTTTTTCTCATATTATAGTGAAGAACATACAGTTAAGAGAAAGTAAAAATAACCGGAATAAGTATTAATATCAGTAACGTTACCATGTTATCAATGTGGCTATTATTAGAATGAAACGGATGTGTGAAGCTTTAGGTTTTTGATTCAGCCGTTCACTTGTCTTCTATTAACAACCTACTTTTTCTATTGATTCAAACTGTTCTGCGTTCTAACTATGAGAGAAAGCTCGGAAACTTTCCACTGAATGTCGCTAATTTATAAATTGTTTTCTGTTGCAACGTACCTTATTAAAAAATTAATTATTGCATTGTGATCATTTATTTTGCACTTGAAAAAAGTAGATCGTTTATACATTTATTGCAATTTTCATCTAATGTTATAGTTATTATAAATAATGAAATAACCACGAAATTATTGAATCAAAAGTAGAGCATTTTGAACTAAAACGAATTCTATATCAAAGCGACTTCAAAAAATTTAAATACTTATCACTTAAAAATTATTATTAAACCATATTTAGTAAAAAAATAGGTAGTTAATATACGAAGATAACCTTTAATAATAATATTTAATCTTCCTATGTTTTTCCTGTAACCTGGTGGACTGGTTTATACTAAGTCCAGCCCTGCAGATGAGTTTTTCCTATATCAGGGCCAATCGAAATAAATCCCTTCTCCCACATGAATAATATCCTCATCCAAACTACAAAGAAACCATTGAACCTCTCTGTCTCCCTTCTCAATTCGTTAAGGGCTCTTGACATGATATGAAGTAACATGGAATACAAGGCGCCATTATTTTGATGCGCAGATTGAGCTTAGTTAATCCGTTAATACAATTTTATCGATTTTGTACCGTTTTCTGCAAATAATTGTGATTATAATGAGAAATCTAGTTACTTTGGGTTTGACAACCAACTTAATATCAGTTCATCAGTTAATTGATTGGAGCGGAAACAGTGAGAAAACTTCTATAGTAAATTTTCTTAATCGTTCGTGATTTTTGCTGTCATTCATTTTGCTTTTAATTTTGGAGGGATGGCACTTTGGCAGCCACAAAAAAAAGAAAAAAAGTTTTTGTTAGTTGCAGTAGTATTCATCGAATGCGGAATTTTAAACTTGCGTGTAATTTTTTGCACCTTGTCAAGCCATGTCAAGATATATTTTATTCTGGTGATTCCAAATCTAGTGATTTGGATAATACTACAATAAAAGAATAATTTTAAACAGAAAAACTGTCTTTTCAAAGTTGACAGGAACTGATAGACCTGTAGGAATAATTTTCCATTAATCCAAAAAAAAGCTCAATAAATACAGTTTAAAAAAACTGAAAAACACGCTTCAAGAGCACATTAAACTAGAAAATTTCAAATTATTTTTAAAATAAGCTTGAAACAATTAGAATTAAAAGTACAAGTATTATTGTGAAGAAAGCGTCGGGCGCTCGATGTACGAGAAATATGTTACAAAGCTAACTCTTTAGTTTTTTCAGTTTTTTTAAGTTATATTCATTTTTCACTTTTTGATACCACCCTCATATATTTGCTTCGCTGCTTATATACCTACATCTCGTCGAAACTTGTATCGAGCCACAACGGTGTAGTTGGTAAGGTTGTCGAAGTGCTTAGTCTCCAACACGGAGATGGGATGTTCGAATCCTCTATCGAACGAAATTTTTATTATATGAACCACTTGCTCTTAGTCCGAAGGAGAGTTACAAGCAAACAAGCTCACAAACAAACAAACCCACATACAGATAAAGCTAATATAAGTGTGTTAAAAAAGTAGATTCATCTGACAAAAAGAAATTAATTTCCATCAAAATACGGATATTATTCTCGCTAAATAGTCATTGCTCAAATTATTTCGAGCAGTATCTCCTTTATTGTTTTGATAGTGATCGATTTCGATTCTAATAAGTAGATTATTATCTGTTAGCTCTAGCTGTTATAAATAAAAGAGACCTAAAATCAACACGATTTATTAGCAAGTATATTTTTTAATTATAGTTTTTTTCGTAAAAAATTCTATACTTTTTGGTCACCAAGACTCAATAAATTACGAGGTTATACCGTAAAGTCTATCTAATCGAAAAGGCGTTTATGTATGTAGTCTTCTGATGAAAATCTCTGTCCTAGAAGTGGAATTTCAAGGTTAGAAAACAGGAAAAATCCGCTATGAACCAGATCTAGTCAATGGGTATGGAGGTGTTGTTTCGTTTTTTGCAGATAATCGATGACGACAATACTATGACTATTCCAAAACCACGGTCGCCATCATATTTCCGACTGATGGAACCGTATTTCCCTATTTTCTTTCACAATCCACTGTCTACATTGCTTCTTCTTTTCAAGAGTTTGATCTACTGCTATGGCTAGACATATAAAGTCCGATTCATTTTGCTTGAACTGCGTCAATAAGGCCTTGGAAATATTCATTCGAATGCTCTTCCGGTTCAAAATGAGCAAACGCAGTACCTAACGAGCGAATAGTTTACACATGCCTAATTCGAAGATTGTCTTTTACCATTTGATAACATCGTTGGTTGTCGCAGTTTTTGTCCGTTCAGAATGCTCCTCAATTACTTTTCTCCATTTTTAGAAAAGGAATCACGAATAGAACAGTAACCAAGCATCTAAAGTGCTTGATATTTTCGTGAGAATCTCTTAAAGCATGTGCAAAATTATATCCAACATTTATTGATAAATGCAAACATCTTCAATATGAGGTGGGAAACTTCTCAGACAACCCACGTAGAAATACACATAAAAAAAATTTGGATTTGGAAAATCATTGTATCATAGCTGTAAAAAGAGTTGAATGCGATGATTCGAATGATACAGTATAAAATAACAGTATTATAAACAATGGAATTGATTGTGATGGTATTAATGATTTGAAATTTGATAATAGCTGTGTATTAACAAAAGTAAGAACCTCTAATCTTGTATAAACTAGGAATTTACATGGCACTAATATTAAAGAAGAACTATAAGTATATAATTCTCGTTCATTATACAAAATTCTAAATTTCTCACATCCACCAACAACTCATTAACGTATATATAAAATAAATAAAAAAATTAGTAGAATCCTACAAGCAACACGAAAAAGAGTCAAAAATATGTTATAACAACGAAAAATCGAAAGATTTGAATTTTAAAAAAGGTAATTTAATAGTTAACATAATTATACGAGTGTTGCTTTTAAGTTTTTACAATCGAAGAATAATTTGGCAGCACTGTATATGTGACTTTTGTTATTGCGAAGCTAGTAGCAATTTAGAAATTGACTAAAGCAGGTACTACACGATGCTTCCAACGTTTGCGTCAACATTCGCTTTCCAGCTTAAAGCAGAGCATTGGAAGGAAGGCTGGATGCAGTGCTGCAACTACACGAGGCGTCCAAAATTTGTGCCAACGTTGGCTTAACATTGGACGAAAGCTAGAGCGTTACCTAAACTTACCTAAAGAAATAAAAATGTGACAAAAAAGTAATGAACAGCCTACAACACATATAAATGAAGGTCAAGAAGGTCAGCCAAAATCGTTTGTCATTCCGAGAAACGTCGATGCTGTACGCAACATGATTGAAGAAGATCGACAGATAGATGCGTTTTTAAGATCGGAGACTGCATTGGAATCGATTTAGGTATGATAAAGATATGTTCCAGATGGTTTCCGCGTAAAGCTCGTCAACTGAATATTTCGAAAAGAAATACATCGAATTGATATCCGTATTCACCCTAATGACTTTTTCGTGTTCCTCATTGTCAAAAAAAAAGATGCGCGGATACCTCAGGAAGTTGTTGAAACCTTTTAATTCTGTTTATAAGATATCAGCTTCAAAGTGGAAATGATATTTCAGAATTGGTTTAAGCGTAAACGATTTTTAAAAGGCATAAAAACTTTTATTCGACTATTTTTTCTCTATTCCACTTTTTGTAAAAACTTAAAAGGTAACCGTCGTTATTCAATTTGAGAATAAATGTGAGTTAAATAAATGGTAGGCAATTTCGATAGATGTATCATTTGTTAACGATAATTTCTTGTCTTTTCTGATTACTCATATCATTTATAAAATCTTTGTAAATCCTTGGGAATTCATTGAACTATGACTGTCCATAATCAATAACTATATTTTCTGATTAATTGACTATTGATTCCTTCGTATTTTATTAAAATTTTAATTATTAATTGGATTAATTAATGCTTGTTAAAATGATCACAGATTTGATATAATAGATATACTGATTTTCGTTTCGGAGTAAGCAAAACAAGTGTCGAGTTCCGAAGTTTCATTGAACTACTCACATGTAATCGGCATGATCATCCATGATTATTATTAAACAAAATAGAATATACAATGTATGCGTAAAATCACTGAAAACATTTATCTCCATTGAGACTGATTATAAAAGTTTAATAAACTTATATAAATCGCTAATAAAATTAAATATAAACTAAGGTCGTTTTATTTATTTTTAAACATTGTGATAAAATATAATTGATGGTCACTTAATATTCTGATTTTTCTTATAATTTTTTATCGACATAAATTTTTAATTACACAAAATTTAATCTACAGGGTGCTGTCAGAAAAATCCTCTTCTTTGTTCTTAATCTTGAAAGATTGGTTTGATATTGCAACATTCATCAATTAGAAATTTCATTTAACATTTGTTTAAACTGATCTGTTGTCTTTGCATATATAAAATGAATAAACTTATTCGAAATGCTTAGATTATAATGCTTACTACCTCCAGAGGTCACGAATTGATAGCTAGCTTCAGTGCGAATTGATTCTCCATTGTTCCATTGCTATTATCCAAATAAGCATTTAATAAGTCAAATTGTATACTTTCACTCCATACTTCACTAGTCACTGTTCTGACCAACTGGCACAATCTAGCGGGTTTCAAAATTTTTGATACCATACAAAAGCTAACACATTAGTAGTAGCTATATCAGAAATTTGTTAAATTTTTCTGCAGAAATGGTGGACAGATAGACAGACGCGTTGTCGTATCTTTCTTCGCAAATCCTTTCAGTAGTGACCAATAATCGCTTTTGCTTTCTTGGGAGCACGCTCCTCGGGTTATATTCATTGTCTCTGGTGTACCTACTGTGACATATTAACTTGGATTACGTTTGAAGGTATCCAAACATTCAATAGAATTCATTCAAAGTGACGCTCCCAGTCGTCCAGAATCAGCCGTGTTCATATGAGCGAAACGAGTACCGAGGACGATGCACGCAAAAGACGCCCCAAAGATGCTGTCACAGACGAAAACAACAAAATCGTCCACAAAATAATTTCGAATAGCTGTGAAGCTGACTAAGATCTGAATATGCGAAAGCTTTGTTCAAAGGGGGTACTGCGCGTGCTCCCAATGGACCAAAAAAACGAATTATTCTGAGCAGTGTTGGGAGCTGCAAAAATGTGACAATGGATGAAATATGGTTCTATCATTTCAGACCGGCGTCTAATAGTCAGCCGAATGGAATGTACACGATGAACAGACATCAAAGCGTGAAAAGATTCAAAAGTCGGCTGGTGAGGTTATGGCATCATTATTATGGGACGCGCATAATATAATATTCATCGAATTAACATCTTGAAAATAAAAAAAAAACGTAAACAGTGAATAATACGTTATTGGAGCGTTTTAAGGGCGATATCGGTATATTAGAAGGAGAAGAAAATGCTGTTTCCTCAATGTACTGTGTCACACTTGAAAACGAAGCCAAAATTGCATGAATTTGGATCCAAATTGCTATCAAAATTTCCTTTTCTCAGAACTCAAAAGGAGCTCGCTGGACATAAATTTTTCGCCAATGAATCGCCGAAACTGAATTCTATTTTAATGCTAAAAACAATTCGTACTATAAAAATAAAATGAGCCCTATAATCGTTGTATCGCCATCGAAGACAACTGTTGGCAGGGAGTAAAGTTTATAGTGGGTACAACTAAATCGACCACAGCGCTCAATGTGGTCAAATTATCGTTAAATCATGCTCTTAATAGAACACGTGGATATTGATTGGAAAATGATTCATAATAGTTGTTAATTACAAAAATACAGTTTAAAGTTATATAATTCGCAGTCGATCTATAATATTAAAAATTAACGTAGACTTGTATTAGAAATTGAAATAATGGAAAATCTTTTACTTCCCTTGGAATTGTGTTTAAATAAGTTCACAATTGCCTAATAACTATTAAAAAATGTAAATGTAACCAACTCAGTTATGATTGGTAAACTATTATTAATTTTTGTATTTTTTTGAAGATAATCATTTTAATTATCAATTATATTATCAATTTTTGTTGTCAGGTTATACTTTTTCTTAGATTTCACTGGTTAACTTCACAGGATTCTAAAAAATTTTTTCCACATATTTATGAACATTTCTTTATCCTTACTTTTGCATCATAATAACTTTTAATCACTTTTTTAACATGATAACAGTTTGTCGTAATTTTTGGAATTTTTTTTAAGACTGTTATTTTAAGACATATTACGTCATACTATTACTGAGCATGATTTTATGCCACATTCCCGCGCAACCTACCAATAAGAAAAGAAAACATTTTTTTCTATGCTGACCCACCGATAAAAAATACAGGGTACCAAAAAAATATGCGGAAAAACCACTTAGATCGTGGATTGGATGTGATCACACTATTAAGGCTCCTTTGACAGTTAACTGCTGTCAGCTACATAATTGTTATATACAGTTTTGAAGTCAAAGTTCGAGGTTATATCAAACGCAAACATAACAATTAGTTCTTGATTATAGATTGCCAAAAATCCGGTACTTATTTGGAATCTTTTTTATAAATACATGCGAAAGTGGAACATGTAACGGGTATTTTTATGACACGTTGCTAATACCGTCACTAGATAATTTCTGTCGAAGGCGGTTTGTTCGCTTCGTTACCTCACCGAAACGAATATCAAAACCTCTATTTAATTGACCTACTTATTAGCGGAACGAACTGCTATCGACATTTTTCAAATACATTTAAATGTTTCGTTTTATTCGCATTATTTGAATTTAATTGAGGAATATCTTGAGATTGATAATTTTATATTTGAATCGAACTAGAAATTTCTAATGAACACAGTTCGGCTTTCTATATTCGGAAAATTATCCTATATAATTCACTGGTTTCCTTCTGTCAACATATTTTGAATTGAAATCATTCTGAAATGTACAAGGTGTGACCACAAAACGCTGTGAATGAATCTTTATAACAGCAATTACTCACGCTCATGCAATGAGTGGAGTAGACACAAGATTGAACGTTTAGCTGCTGCTATGCATGTTTATAGCATCTGGTACTGGGACTTAAATATCGAATTAACGAAATTTTGTTCAAAATAGTGGAAAACTGCCAAAAAACTGTCAAAAAATCTGTCTATGGGGATAGGAATTTGTTACGTATGAGAGCCACAAAGCTTTTCATTTTCATTTTATTCGATCCTAAACCAGATTACCATGGGTAGGAATGGGAGTTTATGACATATGCCTTTCTATTCTTCGTTTGATCTTTAATCCATTCCCTTTTAATCACCTTTATCTCAGCTGCTACTTTCACAATTTCAATCCATGTTTTCTTGGTCGATCATTTTTACCTGCTATGTTGGAATTCCTGTTTCCAAGCAATTCTCCTCCATATATCTTGTTTCTAACTGGTTTTATCTTTAGTATTTCTTTATACGTTCCTTTTCTTACTTTATCCTTTTCTGCTTTCTTTTTTTTCCCTGAGGAATCTTATTTTCAATTGCATTTAAACGGGGTGTTTGATATTGATCCAAATCTCAAAGCTGTAAAGACTGGAGGCCTCACTACTTTTTTCACAATTTCTTTTCCTATGTTTTTTGGTGTTTCTTGTCTATCTCCTACTCTAGCACCGACCACATAAACAGAAGAAAATGTGAAATAGAGGGGACAAGAAATTGAATGAATTCGTAAATTCACAATCTCGTATGTGACAATCAAAGTTTGTGGAAAATATCCATAGTTATGTCTCTGAGATGGACATCAGACCAGTGAATCACATCGTCCAAAAAAAGCTCGTCAATCAAAGGTGATGGGTATCGATTAACAACTTTAACAGATTTAAACTCAGAATTTTACATAGGTTGGTGAAATTGGTTTAAGAAACCATGTATGAATGGAGAAATTTGGAAAGTTAGTTTTATTCTTCTTGTTTGCCCACATCCACCATACTTTTACCAAATTTAGCACCTTGTGACTATTGGTTCATTCCGAAAAACTTGCTAAAATGGAGAACGTTTCAATACTACTTCTCGACTTACCAGAAATGGTTGAAGTTATGAATTCAACTTTGAGATAATTATATTGCTAGACACTAGCATTACTTTGAAAGAGATTAACTACGAGGGTTATCCATAAAATAAGGTTCTCAAGAGTCTGAGGATACTAGAAACGCTGTTAGAAGAGACTGGCGTGTAGTTTGGCTTCCTTTTTTCTAGTTGTCGCTACGGCGTGCTGTCTACAACTTCCATTCTCTTCTTGGTAACCGTTAAAGTCGGAGCTTTCGTGTGATTCTCACGCCAGGTCCAAATTACTCTCTATGATTCGTTTTCTGTGTGCAAAAAACGTTTCTCCGGTGAATTATAATTGTCAGTATGTATGTAAATGGTGCACAGAATTCAAAGACGGATGTACAGATTTGGATGGAATACTGTCCCACGCCGCCGTTCAAGTCCAGACTTGGTCCCCAGTGATCTCTTTTCTGAATTTAAGGAAGGGACGCATTTCATAACAACGCCGAAGATCTGAAAAAACATGTTTCGAGCTGTATTTGCGTCACCACTCAGGTATAAAGAAGATGGTACAACGCTACAAAAATCCATTGATATAAACGTCGATTATGTAGGAAAATAGAAGGAAGTCTAAGCTTTCCAATCTTTTTTTGATTGCGAAAATTCGTTGGGAATTTTATTTTATAGACAAGCCTCGTACTTTATACTTCCTCTTAAGAATATAATAGTTGAACACGTCGTAAATTTAAACAATAAGTAATCGTGGATAAATGTATGTAGGATAGATTTTCTCAATTGTATCCCCTCAAAAATTAATCAAAATGGCTGTAATATGAATGGAATGTGAGAGGAGAATCCATTAAGTACTTTGTAAGAAGAAAATTACGATTTATGAAGACATGGTATAATTTTTTATGGTTTATGTCTATAATTGCACGTTATTTAGTTTTCTTTGTTTAAAAATAATTTTATCGGAATTTTCTTTGTATGAAATTAAGTATTCTATATAAATAATAATCATAGGTAATTAAAAAAAAAACATACAGATTATTGATATTTGGTAACAGCACGTTTATAATTAGTCATAAGATTTCGTGATAACCTTTTTTACATCATTTATATTGCGAGGTACTATCATAACCAACCTTAAACTTCTTCATTGATAGTGGAAGAATAATTTAAGGTCATTAGATAGTATACTAGTGTGAAAAGTGAATTTTGATCATAACCTTATTTTTGTGAGTAACCCGTAATAAAATAATTCGATTATTGTATTATTTTTGTCACAAAATCGTTAAATGGCAAATGGCATTGAACTTTTTGATTTTCAAAAACAGTAATATCTAGAAACCATGAACTTTGGACGATAAATATGTTGTTAATCTTACATGCAGAATACTAACCTATGTCAACATAATCTCTTACAAGCCGTACTTGTTAATGGCTGAATTTGATGACAAAATTTTAATTTACTGCGTCTTGATAACTCCATTCGATATTTTTCGAATTAGCCTGACCTAAGTCGATATAGTTGTTTGTCTTGATTGTTTATTAATAATTATGCAACATTAAGAACTATTTTTAAACATTTGCTATTTTTCTTCACTTATTAAAAAGTTTATAAATTAGGTAAAAAAACATTGAATCGCTTGTGTGATATAAATTTTTCCTCATCAATTATAATTGAATTTAATGTATATATAGTATGTTTAAGAAGTGGAAAAAACGGCTAAACAAAAAGTTCCTAATAGGTTTACGAGAAAAAGTTTCATTTAAAAATGTATTCTATGAATGCCAACCATAAATTGTACCCCTAAATTTTTTGTCGTTTTCTGTTTATTAATTGCATCTATTATCATATAGAGTGTTTCAAAAAAAGGTGATCCCGCCTCTAGAATAGATAGAAAACTGAAATGTATTTGGGGTTTGCTCAGTAAGAAATTTTCGTAATGCCATCTGTATTCAAGATAAAGGGCGTTGAAAAAAACACATTTTTTACATTTTGCAGCAACTACTGGCAACATTGCATTGAAATTTGTTTTGGAAGCTAATACATCCAATGAATTTGTCTTTATGTCTGACTCTCATAGAGGGCGCTTGTTACACGGTTCGTACCAAGTAGTATTGAACATAACTTTTTCAATATTAGATTTATTAAGCAAAATTTCAAGTGAACTTAAACATCACATTTAATTTTACACCAAAAAGCTACTCTTGATTAAACTCGATTCTGTGTACCGTTTTCGGAATATTTTGCTTTAAAAATTATGAAGTAATAACCTATGCTGGCATGAAATAATGATAAATGTATTAATTAAACAAAAAATCACTGGAAATTTAAAAAAAGGTTAATAACATAAAATAGAATTATAGACCATAGTTAGTGTTCAAAATGTCCTCCGTTTTAACGAAAATAGAAATCTATCTTCAATCTTCTGAACGGTTGGAAGTCAACTATGAGGTCATCAAAGTGATTTTGAATTATGTCTTCCAATTCTTGAAGCCTGTGTAGCATAAAATTTTTCTTTAGGATACAACCAAACTGTGTAATCCAAGGGATTAAAATCGCATGACCGAGAAGGCCAATGAATCGGAGCTTCTGCACATCTACCAATCCATCGATTTGGAAAATGTTTTCTTAACCAATTACTACACCTTCTATCAAAGTGCGGTGGAGCTCCATCGTGCAAAAAAATAGAGATCTTCGCTCGTTTAGCGTTCAATCTTCTAATGTCTCGAATAAATGATTACTTAAAAAAATTGTCGGCCTACCATGGTTTACTTTTTTAGGTCTCACATTCCTAGAGGCTCTAAATGTATTTCTACTTGGTAAGTTTCTTCGAGGAAACTTTTCTGCATAACGCATAACAGATGCACTAGAGTTTCCTAAACAGTCGTTAATAACTAAATATAAATAAATAATTTTTTTCTTCAACGCCCTTTATCTTGAATACGAAAGGCGTTTTTCAACCTAACTCCAAATATTTTTCAGTTTTTTATCTATCCTAGAGACGAGATTACATTTTTTTAAAACACCCTGTATAGAACACTATATTTTTGTCCACACTACAGTCTATTTTTATTTATGAAAGAGTAATAAAACCTACTTACTAATCCAAAACTTAGTACGGTCATTTTAAATATTATTATAGAATAATCTGATAATTTTCATAATCATGTACCTGAGCTAATAAAAGTTTTGAGGTTTTTATTGGTCTTTTATAACCATGAGATGTCGAAAACAACAGAAAACGGTTTGGACTGGTCAAAAGCCCTGTGTATTAATAATTACGTAGAAGTATCATGAGATATATTTACCAATAAATATTACAAATTTGTCTTATTTCAATTCCAAGGATCTCTTCCAGAAAAATGTCCTCAAAAATACGATTTTTCCATTAAGTGAGGTAGTCCAAGTTGTGTATTATTTACAGTTTAGTTTAGTTACAACTTGCAAGGTGCAATGTGTAGTCTATTGTTGTTAGTTATAGTATGATTATAAAAATTTCAAAAAGGCTGTGTAAACATCATTTAACAGTTAATAAAAAACATTAGTATTGTAAAATTGTTTTAAATCGTTTACAGAGAAATATTTATGTAAAAAATTTTGATGACACAGTGGAATTAGTTAATAGTATGCTTCGTTCATTATTGCATATTATAAAATGGAAAAACTTAAAATCGTATTTTCAATGAAATTTATTGGAAAGAGAATCTTGGAATTGAAATAAAACGAAGAATCTTTCATGACAAATAGGTACTAGGTACTTTTGAAAATAAAATCTTATAATATGCCTATGTAATCTTAAATATACAGGATGCTTAGAATAAATTCCCGAAAACTTGAATTGGCTCAAGTATATTTACGAAAATTTATATTCAGTAAAAATATTCAAAATAGTACTAAGTTTTGCATTTGGAATTAGGTTTTATTACTCTCTCGTACATGTCTTCCATTAAGGCGGATGTCATTATGAAAGAAAACTGCGTCAATAATTCTAAAGCTGTTTTCGATAAGCTGAAGGTGAACTTGTATTTAAGAAAAAATGTGGTAACCTAATTGATTACGTGTTTTTCAGACCTTTATCTGCCATATTCAGTGATTTTCTTTCATAGTTTCTTTCGAAGCATCATTTCCAGCAGTGGCGTGTTTAAAAATTATTTTCCTTTATCGTTTCTCATTTGTTTTTTCTAAAATCAACTTCACCCTGTATATTAGCTATTGTTCTACCTCTACTGTGTTATTTTTTTGAGTAATTCGATTACAGTTATTATTATAAATCATGAAATGAGATATTCACCTAATTTAGAGGCCCAATGAAATTAATCTAATCACAAAATTAGTTGCGTAGTTATTTTTTTATAAATTGAAAACGTTAATCATCTATTGAAAGAGGTGATTCAATATTATGAAATTTAATAATGATAAATCCCATTATTATTGTAACGATTGCAACAGGTTATCGATAACAAATTATTTCCAGTTGCGACATGTCTTTAGTTTCTTAAACAAAGAATCAATTCCCTTGGTTAATTCGACAAGGTCATTAAAATTAAGGTTCAAGGTTTGACATTAGATTGATGACTAAAATACGGGTCATTTAATACCCAATTTTTGATTCAATATCATAAAATGGTTTTTCATCCCACTATTAATACATTTAATAAAAAATTCAGAAAAATCTGACAATCAAATATTCTATTGAATCTGGTAGAGTATTTTGAAATTTAATTAAAAAATGAGCGATATCAAGTATTTAGAGGGTAATTTTTAAATCCAGAAGTAATTTAGTAAAGAGTCTAATCATAATCATATATTTGAGTCATTACATATTCTCTAAATTATGTATGTACAGAGGATGTCTCATAAGTATTTGGGTTGGGTGATTTAATAAACACTTTCTCTTACGTTCTTAATTTATTTACACGCTATAAATATACTTAACTTATAATAGTTTACTTATAAATATCACTTGAACAATTTCTGCGCTTACTTTTACTAATTCGTTCTATTCACTACGAGTATTTACTTAAAACTAACTAATTGCATTTACACAAATCATTTATATACCTAAATAAAATTCTACAAAGTTCTAGAACAAAAAGAAACCAAAGAAATAAATAAATAGACTATCCGATAAATTATTTGAAAGAAATACTATAAATAAACCGCCGTCTATAATAAAAAACTCTAAAAGAAAACATCAATGGCGCGTCCGCCATTTATAAAAAACAGATGAAGGGCTTCGCATGAATTCGCCGAATTTTAAAATTACATTTTACCTGGACAGTGCCGGCCTAAGGACACATTTCGCGAGCTTCTTACACAGTAAGAGTAACAGTATAAGCTTTAGTTTCTTTCAATAATTTTCTCTTCGTTCATCGAATTGGTTTTTTAATAAATAGTTTGGAGTGCGATAAATATGAATTTCATGTATTGTTGAGATATAAGCAATCGTTATTTATTATACAAGTTTTATTAGATACTTTTTTGTCTCGCGCTCTTTTTAGAGCTCGAAAAGCACAGTGAGGAGTTTTATAAAGCGATGAGTGCGACAAAATTGTTTTATCTATGACCACCATTTAAATTAAGCATTTAAAAACTCACAAATACGTGAAATTACGTCTAAAAGCGTACGAAAAAGAACAATTTAATAATTTAATAATTTTGTACTTTTATTAAGAAGTGTCAAACGTCATAGTCATTTTGCAAAATAGTTTACAAATTTTTATTGATAAATCACTGATTGTTAAGCTAATTGAACATGGAAAAATATTCTAAATGCACTCCTCCTGAAATTGTAGGAACTGCGTGCAATGTAACTCAAAACCTGTTTCCAGAAAAGTCAAGAAAAAAAGACATGAAGTCATATGGCGATTTTTTTAAATGAAAAGCTCGAGCGTAGCTATTTTCTGTTCTAAATTGAGAAGTTGTTACATTACCTCAGAAAAATTGTGTTGTGGTATAATTGGATGGTTGACGAGATCACCAAAAAAGACGTTTTTTTGTTTGACACTTAACAGTGACAGTCATTGCCAACATTAGAACTTAAAACAGATGCAAAATAGAAAAAGTTTAAAGCAGCCGTGACACCAAGAGAAATTTATGATATTGAGAGGCTAATAAGTAATGTGGAGATTTGACGCTCTAAGATCGTCCATATCGCCCATATGTGTGGGAAATTTAGGCACACGTCGATTATCGGACTCCCTTAGATCTTCTAAAAGTACCATACATCTCCATTTAAAATCATTAGGTGTCACACGAATTAACCATTGAAACTAAACTTCGAGTAGAATTGTGTAAAGAGCTACTTACCCTTTTTACTTGCGATGATGGATTTATCCAAACAACCTGAACATAGGAAAATCACCAGAATCCATCACGAAGGGAGGTCGATTCGAGTGTGAAGTCTTGTTCTTTGCCATCATTCCAGATGGTCGAGCTATGTATGTCGAGGTATATAGTGGACAGATGATGCACTACCTTGTTCTCTGTTATATAGTTTCTTTGATGAAAGATTGAAGAATATAAAAAACCAAATACAGCAGATGAAGATTGTGTATTACAATAATTTTGTAATAGCTTTTGAAAATATATTGATCATTATCAATGGTCTAATATGTAGTTTAAAGGAAAAAAAATACTATCCTTCATTAGTGTTTTCATAAAAAACGCGTATCGGGTCACGTAATGCAAATAATGTTCTTAATAATTTTTAATGGTGTTCTGTTAAAAGTATTTCATGTCATTAGTATCAATTACTTGGTCAAATCAGATAGGTATGTAATTTTTTTATGTATACAACTAAATTTAAATTACTTCAGTTTCTATTTTAGTTTTGTAATTAAATAATAAATAATTAACAGCAAAAATTTTTATATTGTTCAGTTATTTATTGAAACCATATTAATGCAATTCATCAAATCTAGTTTTCTTACTGTTTCACGTTTTGTGCTAACAGTGTAAATTTATCACATCTCCCTACCTAACTTCGTTATTTTCTGTTATCTTTCAGTACATGAATATGACTAAATTTACTTATCTTAAGCTTTCCTTCATATTTTAAATTTTTGATTCACAATTCTTCGACTTGTCACAGTATTTTTTGTATTTTCATTAACTATTACTAATTTTTATAATATATATTCTCAACCACTTTCTTCCCGAAAACCGATAAGCTATTCTCAATTTTCTATTATTATTTATTATTATTTTATGGGTGGGATTTCACACTCACAATATTTTCTTTCAGCTATTCATATTCACGTCACATCATTCTTCGGGACCATAATTTACATTTCGCAGAAATTTGGGGATACATTAGTGACAGATTGGGTCATTCGAAGATATTTGAAGATATTGAACTTATTCAACGTACATTTAAAAAAAGCTGGTGATATCGCTCGCTGAGAACAAAAGTGACCAAATTCAAAATTTAGGCAAATATGGCTAGGGACCTAAAAATTCACCTTACCGCTTTCAAAAAAATCGTTGTTGACGGCTGCCTCTACTATATACAAAGTACCTATTTCTGTCAAAATCATAATACTTTTGATGAATTTGGAATTATTCCAAGTTGACGAGATTGTCAAAAAAAAGTTTCTTCTTGTTTCTTTGAAACTTAACAGTAACAGGTCATCATTGCCAACTTCAAATTTTCAGTATTTTATTGGAGCTCAGTACGAAACTCATTTGCGTATCGTACTATGTTATAGGTGCAAAATTTATGTTTTAACATCTATTAGGTTTTGCAATCTGTTATACCGATTAACATTAAGAAAAATAGGGTGATTTGAATACAAAGATAAAAATGAGTAATCCAGCCAGTACCTTTAAAATTCAAGTGTAAGCTAGAGATTCGGCATCAGATTTACAATATTCTTATCTAGTTTGACATTTACTTTACAGTTATCTCAACATTTACTCAAATCTATGAACTAAATCAATTGTTTTTGCACGGTCCAGTAGATTAACCAACAGATGGTTCGGGTATAGGTCCAGCCTGCTTACTTAGGAGGAGCTTTTTGGTCCCTACGTATCACATCGTTGAGTACATACCAACGGTTATTAACAATCGGTTTTAACAGTTTGGATTGAACTCTCTTCAGTATATCGATACTGGAGTGCCTCATAACTTTATTCTATAGCATGGAATTGACCTGATGATTACTTTGTAAAGACGTATTAACCAATACATGTTGCTGAGTTTTTATCTTTGGGTGTGTGTTTCTTCTAAATAATATATCGTTCTTTGAGAAAAATCTCTGAATGACAGATGATGTGTCACCTTAGTGACAAAAGACAATTTATAATACATAGGTACATAAACTATATTCACGATATCTGCAGCTGCTTTGTTCCTTTTTGTCGTTATCTTTAATTTTTCTTTTTCATTATTTGAAATCTTCTATTCCCTTCGTCTTCTTTCTTTTAGAGATGTTTTTATGTTTTTTAATGATGGTCTGTTAGAGTCAAGTTTGGTTCGATATATGTACTTAAATAAAACTTAATTCCGTTGTTAAACAGCGTTTAAAAACGTCAATTATTCAAGTTCGAAAATATTTATATTCCGCGAAAAGAGAACTTAAGTAGTAGTAGTAAATATATATATATATATATATATATATATATATATATATATATATATATATATATAGTAGTAAATATTTTGTTATCGAAATATATATCGCTACCTTGTGAGAAACATTTGCAGTGAGAAAGGTGAAGGTCAGTTCGTTTAAAAGTGAATAACAAAGTGCGTTTTAAAAAAATGGAATAAATCATGTACATAAATGAGGCAATCCAAAGGAAATGTCGATATAAATATTTTTGACGGATTCTATCAGATGTATATTATTTTTAGGATTATGCAGTTGGGCAAATATCAACAATATGTTTACATATTTAGATCGATTACAAGAAATATATTTCGTAATAGTGGCATACAGCCGCCACCCGTTTTAATTTAATTAAAAAATTTATATTATCTCTATTATATTCAAACTTCCAAGGATTAAAAATTTATTTTATTACATGTAATATAATTTTTTTACGAACAACAAACCAAATCGACCATGTACTAGTGGAAAGAAAGTATTCAAAATTGATAACAGATGTCAGAACGGACGCGGACTTAGATCATATGTTGATAGTAATAAGACTAAAAGAAGCAATACCAAAATACAGAGGAAAGCCTCAGGATCTAGTAAAATATTATGTTAAGGCATTAAAGAATGAAGTTGTGGCAAAAAAAGTTGAAAATGTAATGACCACAAATCTGAAAAACATTAGAAGATATTGAAATGGAGTGGACAGAGATTGAGAAAACAATAAAGCAAGAACTAGAAAGATTGGATAAAAAGGCAAAAATGAACGGTATGATGAAGGCTGTAAACGGGAATTGGAAAGAAGAAACCTACAGGAGAACACACGGGAAAGAAAGCAAAGAAAATGTACAGAGGAAGAAAACAAAATTGACCGGACAAACATATTACAAAGACAAAAACAGCTCACTCATAGGGGAAAAAAGAGACACTGGATAGATAGAAGGAATATTTCAATGGACTGCTGAATAACGAAACAAGAAGACTAGTTCGAAGAAGAGAAGACAGTGAATGAACTAGTCTTGGTAGAGAAAACACCATCGAAAGTGGAAGTAGGGAAAGTATTAAATAATATGAAGAATGGCAAATATACCGGTAGAAATTGGATTCCAATAGATGTTATAAAGTATGGTGGTGAACCATTGAGGGAGCGAATGTATAAGTCAATCATTTACCCAGTACATAAAAAAGGGGATGTCACAGATTGCGTGGATTATAGAAGTATCACTTTTTTGTATGTCGTGTACTATATTCTAGCTTGAATCATAAGAAATAGATTGGACAGAAAATGGCAAAACAAGTGGGTGAGTACCAGGGATTGCATTCAGAATTTTCATTCTAGGTGGATTGTATAATACTCATGATCACATAATGTTTTGGGCCCAAAAATTTTCTTCATAAAAAGTTAAAGAATAAAACAATTTCTGTAACTGTTACTTATTATCTTAATAATAAAATATAATATAAATATAAAATTGAGCGGTCTCTCTGGTGATCTATTTTTGATTCGAAGTATTATTTGTAATCGCGTTCGTTTCTGACTTCACTTCTGATGTTTTCTTATAACTGTACCTCGTATTACGTTTAATGCGTTTTTATATTAACGAAGAGATAAATTTTCACCCAGTATAAACAAGTTATTTATGAAAAAAATTGGATTTTTGACCTTATTCGCCGCCAGTGCAATCTTATTTTTGTTTTTCGCGTAGGTTATAAAGTATTTTTACCATACCTGTAATGCATTGCAGACGATTATAAATAACATGTTATTGACGTTTGAAAAAATTCAACAAAAACAACTTTGTTTTCAAATTCTGCAAAGGTACTTAACCCCTTTTACGAATAATTATCAATCTTCATTGGCTTGCCTTTCATATGAAAATATTAACAAATTCAATCGTTGTTTGTCATATGCAAAATATTTGATAAATATTATTTGTTTGCAAAAAAATCACCAGTGTCGGACCGGTTTCTCAATGTCTCACACCCACGAAATTACGTAGACTATTTTAAATTTTGTTTTCAGCGCTCATTCATATGATATAAATTACTCACATATACGAGGATATTTAATTATTTTAAGTATTGAACTTTCAATGTTTTTAATTCATGAAACATTTTTTTATCAAAAACTATCATAAATTAATTAAATCGAATAACAAATAATAAATATAGAAATACAACGTCAGAGGATTAAAACTGTGAGCACTTTTAAATACTTTGGAATAGCAGTAGAAAATACAATCAATGAAGACACAGAGATTGCTAAAACGCTACATATTTCATCATAAACAACTACTTGATCAATCAAAAATTCTCAAGAAAGATGAAGCCAAATACGACAAGATCTGGAGATTATATCGCAACAAAGAAAGTTAAGTTGGTGGAATTATTCACAAAGAACAAAAGATTCCAAACGAGTGAAGAGAATATGGGAAGCAAAATTAGGCAAAAACAAAAAAAGAAGAATACTTAAAGCAACATGGGATACATTAATTAATAGTATACTTAAAAAACGAAGTACAACATAGCGAGAAGCAAAAAAACAGAAGACAATAAGAAAGAAAAGACAAAAGTTGTAAATACTAAATGAATGAACACTTAGATCACCACAATATGTGATAATGTGGATTCGTTTATATAGTTCTCCTTATAAGCTCCTTGCAATATGTATAGGCTGACTTGCTTCAATCTCATCACATTGTCCAATGACTACCAACTTGTCTCATTTCAAAAAACAAAAGTTGCTATCATTTGGTTACCATCTCACATTGGCATCGTACGTAACGAACCATCCGACCAACAGGAAAACAGTGCTTCAACTTTAATCATCACCCATAACATAACTATCCAAAAGGACTTACTTTAAAATCAAAATAACGTGGCAGGAAAACTAGAATACCTTATACTACATACAACACCCTCAACCAAGTAACTTGACGGGCCTCTTAAGAAAATATTTAACCGTTGTATGAAGAAGAAGAAAGGTTGTTGTCGTCTCCAACAATTTTGGATCTGATTACCAGGCATACATATCACACCGACAACGGTATCCCCGAAAATACTAGGTCAAACATTCAATATCTGTATGGGAGCTTTTGGGTGTTAATTGCAACAAATGAACGTGGATTAGTTTCAGTTCCATATCTGTGGAATGTTCCTACATCAAAGAAAACATATTTGTGTGGACATCTTCATTTTATTCTTGTACCAATTGTATTTATGTGCATGAAATTTCTTAATCTTCGTGATGCACCAGCTACTTTTCTTATCGACTGCTTTATTTCGTTTCCATTGAATCATTCATCAACTTTTAAATATACGGATGATCAATATATTTATTTTAATGATTATTACTGAATAGGCGCTTTCCCTTTAACACGTTCATCAATTTTTAAGTAAATTCCCATAATTTTTATTTTCTACTGATGTTATACACCATTTTGAAAACGCCACATATAAAGTAGCTCAAATCGTGCAAATTGATCAAAATCAATATTTAGAAAGTTATTACCTTGCAATTACTTTTCGTCAAACCACAAATTTATCTTTTTCAAAAACGTAAATATTTGTTAATCTCTTGTTTATCATGAGACCTAAGTCGAAACAGGTAGAAATTTCCAAATTAGAAAGTTTTACCGTTCATTTTCTCTGAATTTTGATAAAGATACTGTATAATATATAATTTAAACATTACACTCATACAGTGGCGTGACTACATCCGGAAATAAAAAATTACGGCTTCCCATAAAGAAACAGTACCTATATATGTTCATGGAAGACATAAGAATATACCAAAGTAATCCACAAAGATGTAGCTGATCCGCTTTGGGTATCGGGTGTGTTACTTTTTATTAATGCGCTAATTTCCGCCTTTCTTTCTATTTCTAGTTTTTTTCATAGTCTCTTTCCAAGTTATTCTCTTTTCTCGTAAAGTTGTGTCAATGGTGTTGTCTGAAGATTTCTTCGAGCACCCTCGTTTTCTCTTTTCTATTGCTCTAGCTTACCAAATCCTTTTTGTCCCTCTATTGTCCTTTATTCTACAAAGGTCTCCAAACCATTTGAGCTGATGTTTCTCAATTGCATTAATTCTCTTGCCATTTCTTTTTTTATTCGATCTTTGCTGGTGACACCTATGACTTCATTTCTGCTGGTTTAATTTTGCTTTTGAGTAACTTTGTAAGCTACCATATTCAATGATTTGTAGTAATATTGATTTATATAAGTTTATTTTGGTGTTATTTGCTATTTTTTTTTGTTTCCCGCTTAATATTCCTTAAGATTACTGTCTGTTTCCATGTTAATAAATTATGTTTCAATTTTTGTTTATTCATTCAGATAAAACAATTGAATATAAACAACAAAAAAATATAGAATGTTAATTAAAAATCTATTGGGCCGTTATCCTCATTCGATTATTATCTAAACGACTGATAATCGATTATTTTTCTGGCAGTTTATTGAGAAAATTTTGAAGTATCATTTATTATCATCTTAAGGTAGCAGTTTACTGACCCCGCAACATTACCTGAACATTTTTGTTAAAAGCAATGTTCGCCTATTTTTATGTAACCCAAATTTACGCCACTACCGGTTACTGACATTAACCGCCAAGCCAAAGTTGTTTCAAATCATTTCAAACATTCAGATGCTTTCATTTGTATAATAAAGTTATATTTTTAAAATAATTACAGAGATAAATCGGTTAATATATTAATTAACACATCGTATGAGTTCGTGGACAAGAGGATATGCTAAATCAGATTTTGCCACTAATTAAAAAAAAATTATAACAATCTAGTTACTAAAAGAGCTGAATTGCGAATTGTCAAATTTAATGTATAAATTGATAGCAACCCTCGACTTTATCCATGGTATGAAAGTGAAATTTTTCAAATGAATAGACAAATAAAAAAACTAAACTTCTGTGGAATTTTAAAATTAAATCACTTCTAATTAACCCCCCAAAATGGTTCAATCGACTTCTAATTACCATTATTTGATGACTTTGTCTCGTACAGTGTAATATATTATGTTTTTTCGAAATTTGTAGGGTTACAATTTAGTAAGGAGGTAAATTGCTCCTAATAGTCATATTTTGGTCTCCCCTATACAATAGTTATAAGTAGACACGTATAATACAGTATAAATCTAAAAAAATAATAGATTTTACTTTGTACTACCCTTTTTGATTTCTCTTTAAATATATCAAATCGTATTTCATAATATTTCACAATCCTATGTATGAAATTAAAGTAGATTAATATTTCAAAAACATAAGAATATGAGTAATATTTTGATATATTTTTAATTAAATTGTAGAAAAAACAATTATTTTCAATGTGTTGTTTATTTCTTTTCAATAAGTTTATATTCAGTAGTTCCAAATTTTTATGACGCAATATTTTTGCTAATGAACAGTTTTGATGGATGGATTACCGTTTATATACGAGGAAAATAGCAATAGTTTACATCATTGTCAGGTCAAAGAACTGGGTTTACACTATTTTGTTATCTGGTGCGTAAGTCGTTTTGTGACGCAATTTCAAGTGATTACACAAGAAATTTGTTTACTGGCGAATAAAACGCAGTATTTTTCTTAAATGATATCGTGAACATAATGGAATTTTTTTAAATAGCCATCGAGACGTGTGAAAGGAGTTGTCTTTAATGAAAAAATATAATTTTTCTTATTTTTTCCATCTCAAATTTTAGCAAAACTGTGTAGAATACGAATTTTTTTTGCTAAATGCTAAAATTAACGTTCTTCAGTTCTTTTGTTAGTACGAAAAGTTTTTAAGTACTCCTAGTACAAATCACTAGATCAGAATCATTTGGAATTGTTTTACTGGTACTAGAAATTATTCAAAATTCCGTGCACGTTACATATATTACAAAAATCGATCTTATTTCTTCTTATTTTAAATGCAGTAATTTGTAATTAGTTCGTAATATAGTGAACAAAGTAATTAATATCAAATAATATAGAATTTTATATGCATTTCTTTTTTTCAATAAGGAACGATGCATTTTTTGTCATAATCATTTTTATTTTCAACATAGTTCCTTCAAAATCTATACATTTAGTCCAATTAAAACTTTTTTCTCCCCCTCCAAATAATAGTCATGGTTCAAAATATTGAAATGTTAACGTTAGAAAACATGCTGTTGAAATAAGTATGAGAAGGTTTGTTGTCCTGATGGAAAAAACGTTTTCTTTTTTCAAATGCAGAATACTGTTCTGTTATTGTGTTTTTATGTGGCCAATGAACGCAATCCCATGACTATCCCAAAAATCCACCATCACACAAAATTTTACGGTCGTAAATGATAGTGCCTAATTCTTCTTTCATTCACGTAGGCGTAATTCCTTTTAAAAGGAATTATTTGATGACAGCTAAATACTCAATTTTTTCCATATTCAGAAAAAATTTACAAAGACTCACTTATATAATTGTCTAATAGAAACTAATCAAAATAGAATATTATTATTATATTAAGCGTTTCCAGGACTTGAGGTATTAAAATTCAAATCATATTTTGCGCGTTTGTGGACTTCCTCATAAGCAAGCAACGAAGCAAAGTGAAAAAAAAAAAGAATGTAATAATGACAGTATTCTGACACACTTTATTATTTTTGAGGAGGACTGGATTAACCCAAAAAAACTCAACAATTTCAATTCAATTCACAAACAAGAATTAAAACGTTGTAAAAAATGTACATGTATTTGTAATTTTGAAGATTTAGTTAATCTAATTGATACATTGAAAAAAATGCGCATTCTTGATCTAAGCAGTAAAAACTACAAAAAATCTTAGATAAGTTATACACATAATTGAAGGACATTTAAATTCCACATACTAACATCATTCATATTTACCAAGTTTGCTGATTAGTTTACCATTTTAGAAAAATCAGAAAATCAACCCTAAAATCATCTTAGATTGCCAAAACTCATAAACGCTGACGATACTCTACTGATTATAAAACAATTTTTATTGAAAGAGAAAAATTTTAATTTCATGTGACCAGAATAAAAACAAAAAGGAGAGAGTAGTTCAAACAGTTAAAATGTTTGAATCAATCAGAAAAGAATTACTGATTCGATCTTTTTTGTGCCAATATAACATTAAAGTTAAAATATCTTGAGGTCCAAGACATCAAGATAATTAATTGTATTACTTTGTTCGATTTAGATTGTGAATTGAAGTTTTTTTGGATAAGGATTCGATTTTTTGGTACAGCAATAATTACAATCATCTTCATATTATTAAGTTCGCTAAAGACGGTTTCCTCATGATCTTCAATTACTATAATTGCTATAAAACTTGATATGGATGCCCCCATAGCACAACCATCAATTTATTTATATATTTCATTATCAATTTTGAAGTATGCTGAAGTTTTGAAGTGTTAGTTTGTGCAGCTTTAGACGGTATGCCGTTATGAATTTTCATTATCTTTGCATTTGATGGCAAAATAAAAATCATCCCAAGATCGAATGAGATTGTTATTTTGTTTTTGACATGAATTCGTAGGGTCTTGTTTATTTTGTTTGTGAGTTGTCTTATAAATGAATAACGTCGTCATTTTATTATTATAATTTTCTGTTTCATAACAGTTTTATTTCATTTTTCTACGCCTGTTATAATATTCACGTTTTTTTTCATTCATTTGCATTTATAAAGAAAGTAATTTCTGAATCGGCCAAAAACCGTGAAAAAAACTGTGGCGGCGGTTCATTTTTTCACGCTTTTGCGTTAAAAAAAGTGTTGTAACGTGTCATGTCTTAACGCAATTATAAAATTATCAAAATAGTGGACTTTGAACGCTTTCTTTTTGATGTCACATTTTTATTTTTTGATATTCGTTAAAGAAAATCCCATTTGTGTCTAATTAAAATGAGTGATGTAGAGTAATAGTGAAGAAAGTTTGAGCTGCACACCAGAAGATGTTGTTGAATCGGCAACTGCAGCAACTATGAATCTTCTCCCTGACAAATCCAGGGAACAGTATTTAAAGGAATATAATTCTTTTATGGAGTGGCGTAATAAAAAAGGCATAAACAGCTTCACAGAAAGAGTTTTACTAGCTTATTTTGAAACTAAATCCAATATGTGGAAGTCTTCAACCCTTTGTCGACTTATGAAAGGCACCCTAATAGTGAATAACGACATCTGTAAATACTCTAAACTCATTCCATTTTGGAAAAATTAATCAATTGGCTATAGACCCAAAAAATCTAAAACATTTGTCCGTGAGGAAATTTCTGTTACAAGCTCCAGACGATCATTATCTCATGCATAAGATATTATTTGTAACAACTTTCAGGTTGCTTTAATATTCGGAATCGCAGGATATTAATAATACCGAAATTTTTTTAATTATCACAGTACCTGATACAAAAACTCATGTTCAACATCGATTTACTGTTATTGGTGAAATATCTGACGATAGATTAAACTCGGTAAACATTTCTAAAAAATATAAAAACCAACAACCCACAAATGTCAAAACAGATCATTTCTTTTTGTAGTATAGAAATGGAAAATGCAAAACCCAAATTGTAGGTATCAATACCTTTTCAAAAATTCCCTCGCTTATCGCAACATATTTGAATTTACCTAATCTCCAAAAAACTTCACTGGGTATAGATTTCGTACACATTAGTGGATTTCGGTGGCGATATAATTCAACCAAAGAAGCACGACGGGTGGAAATCCAGCACAGTTGCGGAGGGTTACGTAGACGACTCAATAAACAACAAAATTGATTTCGCAGTGAAAATTTTAACGGAAACAATTAGTTCGACTTAAAGCAACATTGTAAATGTTCACGATCCCATCAACAATCCAATAAGTACTAATACAACTATAGACGATGTTAACTCGTTAAATGTTGCCAATTCACGTACCAATAGTAATGTAACTTCTTTTTCACTTCAAATTAATAATGCTCACAGTTGTACTATTACAAAATAAAAATTGATAAAAGTTATGTCGACTTTTTTCAAGTCTACGGACGTAGAAAAAATTTTGTATGAAATTTGTGAGTAAGATAAGATGGTAGAAATCAAATCGTCGTACTCGTGAAAAAAGTATTACTTTACTCACTTATAGCATAAATAACTATTATCTTATTTCAATATTTTGACATATTTCAAATTTATTTCTATAATTAGAGATAATGTTAAAAGTATCAGATCTTATTTTCAAAGAAATATAAACTACCTAAAATACGCAAATTAACTAATAAATTATATAGAGACTATAAGTTATAATAAGGACTCAAATCTCAATTCACTATCTAAATATTCAAGCCTAATAAATGTGGTTGATGCGATGAAAAATAATAAATACAATCGGACGCATTCTAATCAGAACAAAGGAAAAACTATTGCGAATCCCTGGTAATACCAAAGTTGTCCCTGCTCTGATTGGTGAGTCACTGAGGGTGTTGTCCTCTGACTTTCCCCACCGGCGACTATGATCAACAGCACCACGCGGTTCTGGCTGTCGCGTAATAGCACGGTGCGAGTCCGACTAGTTAACTTGAATCGCTCGTGATTATCGTTCAGTTATTGTCGAATCCTCTTCTAGTTAGGACGCGTGAAGTGACTATCACATTGTGATTATTGTTGACATTGTTTTTTTTTTTCAAGTGCTTAAATTTCTCTACAAGTTTTTCACAAAATTTATTCAACACGTCAACTAGTGTAGTTGGTGAGTTTCGGATTACTTTTTAAAATTATTTTCGAATTTAATTAACTTTTTATTGGTGTTATTTTTTTGCCCCCGTGTGACAGTGTACTGCAATTTTTTTTTTGTAAAATTGCGAAGCGGTTGTTTTTCAATTGCGCTCTTTTGAAATATTTATCTCATAATCCTATAAAAATAATTTCGAATTCTAAGAATTACTATTAGTTTATTTTTAGTGCCAAATCGAGATAAATACTTGGGCCTCGATTAGTACTACTTAACTAGAACAAAAGAATTTTTTTAAAATACGTCAATTTATTACTATTAAACAAACTTATTATATAATAGATGAACTGAATATTGCATCGCAATCTTGAACTAATCTACTAGCCTAGTTATGTTACTATTAACGTGATATTATATTCTTGCCCGCTGGCCTTTTCGTGGATAACTGGCGACTACTCGGCTTTCCATTGTTTTCTTACAAACCGCGATGATTCACACTACGACTCGGTAATAGGAAAATCCAACTTATACCTTGTCATTATTTTCAGGGGAAGTTCGCAAGTCATATATTCCTGGTAGATATTTTTTGGGTATTGGGTACGAAAATTTCAAAATTATTGCGTACTAAGTTTTTTTTTATGGAAACGGTTGAAGCTAGGACAATAACTTTTATAAATGATTATTTTCGCAGACTTGTTTACAAAATGGTATCACCAGTTCCCTTTGTTGTTAAAAGATGATTAATCTGTCGATAACGATATCTGCGGAAAGTCGTTACCTACACTTTGACTTCGCGATTACAATCAATTTTTTTACCGCCGAAATTAGTAGAAAAATATCGATAACTTAATGAAATATAGTTAGTAAGGTCAGTTTCATAAAAATGTTTGAACGCCAGTATAATTTGTGCAGCAATGTGCTCTAATTGAGTTCGTATGATCATTGTTACGGAACCAAGTAGAATTATAGATTACGCAATAAAAGCAACATGTATCCAGTACACGAATTGATATTATAGTTCTAGCAATAAAATTTAAATAAATTTTTAATAGTGACTTCGATGTAAAACCTTTTTTGAATGTCTACATCTTGATGACTTTCGCTAAGCGCTTCCCAACTATTTATTATCTATTTTTAATCGCATTCGGACAATAATGAAAATACTTTCGAATTGATTAATTTAAATGAAGATATTTCCTAGACTATAAAATTAATTTTTATTAAGAACAAATTGAAAATACAACAAAGCGTTGGCAACTTTGGTTTAATGATATTATGTGAACACAAATACATATCTGAGCGTGAGTTTTAATATAGATCTACCATATTATGTAAGAGACTTTGACCCAGTTTCTTCACGATTTTAAGGTTTTTCAGTATCTAGTTCAACGGTATTTTTATATTAAATATAAATTTTGCGACGTATTTTGTTTCGAATCGTGTCTCATCAGATATGCGCAATTTAAATTGTTTATCATATAATTTATTGAAAAATTACAACGTGCCAGATAATTTCCTAGAACGATTTATTCATATCGTCTATTATTACACGTATTTTGGAGGTGCTTACGCAATAATTACATTTTCTGAGAAATATTTTTCCGATTTCCGGGATAGTTGTAATAAATATTTTTATAAAATTCCACCTATACAAGATAAATAGAAAATAAATGATGTAAGAAGACAGAAGTTTTTCGTACTGTTAGATTAGATTAGAATATGTTCGACTGTATCGTTAATATTATTTCCCCCAACTGGCTCATATTATATACAATGTTTATATATATATATATATATATATATATATATATATATATATATATATATATATATATCATCATTAAAATACTAAAAATATATTTCAATTATAAAATTTAAAAAATATTTTCAAGTTGAATGAACTATGACATTACATATTACATAATATAACAAGTCAATTAATCATGTTTTTTCTTTTTTTACAGATGTAATAAAACAGCATATAATGGTTGCCGAATTCGTGGGCCGCGGTCAAAGTGGTTCCCCTGTAAATGGTGAAATTCCACATCTGAATTCAAACTTACCGGCAACGCACACACGTGAAATGTTGTCTAACTCGACCACTCCAGTCGACGATTTCAATTCCTCTTACGGGATGCAATCTGTTAAACATAAAGAATTATTCTCCCAGCGTAAACAGCGGGAATTCACTCCAGATAACAAGAAGGATGACAGTTACTGGGATAGGAGAAGAAGAAATAATGAAGCTGCAAAAAGATCTAGAGAAAAAAGGAGATTTAATGATATGGTACTAGAACAACGTGTAGTGGAATTAACAAAAGAGAATGCTATTCTTAAAGCTCAATTGGAAGCTATTAAGGAAGAATATGGAATCTGTGGAGAAAGTGTTGTTTGTGTAGAAAAAGTTTTGGCTAATTTACCATCTAGTGAACAAGTTCTCAGTATATCGAAGAGGCAAAAAATTACTCATCCAGCTACACCTCTTATGTTTACCACCCAAAGCCCCATTCCAACACCTGTTATACATCAACCTGTAATCGGCTCCCCGCCGCCTCAACAAATGCCACACCCTCATAATGTTCTCCATCCTCCCCCATCCTCACATTTAGAACCAGCTTACAGAGAACCAGATTACCACCATCCACATTACCAACTATCTTACCACGCTGGTATCCATTACGACTCCAACAATGCCCTGAATCTCTCCAGATCTCGATCCAGAGTACAGTCACCATTCGAAGTCTCAAGCAATTCTGGAGACGAAAGTACACCAGTTGCTTTAACCACAAATGAACCCAACAACAGTTTACCTTTAAAATTAAGACACAAATCACACCTTGGCGATAAAGACGCTGCAAATGCTCTTCTTGCCCTTCAAAATATCAAGCAGGAGCCGGGACCCCGCGCAAGTCCTCCTTGGGATGGCGAGGGCTCTAGCGACGAAAGGGACTCTGGAATTTCTCTTGGAGCTGAATGGTCCGCCGCTGCAACAGCTGCTGCTACTCTTCAGACTCTTAAACAGTCCCAGATAAATATGCAAGATAGTGGAGATGGTGATACCACTGTAAAACACAGACTGCATTCAGAAATTGTTCGACTTTCCACCGAAGTTGAGCACCTCAAGTCGATGATGAATAGGAAAGAAAAGTAAAGAGGGCTCTCATTGTTAGTTTAGTTGTCGATGTGATGAAGTGGTTACCAAAACGCCACTGTTTTTGTGATGATTCTCAAAGGAGATTGGACATATCGTGCTCCGACGGAGCATATTTATTATATTTGTAGTTATTTATTTATATTAATTAAGGTTTATTAAACTGATGGATATCTTCGTCTAGCACAAACACTGCTTTCATTTGCCAATGTTTTCCTATGATAATTGTTTTTTTTTTGTGTTTTTTTTTTCATTCATATCTATTTTACAATATTGACTTATTGGCTGTTTATTAATAATAACAGAAGGTTTTTAAGAGTAAAATATATGATTATTTAATCACCATCAGTTGATTCTACTTTGTAAACTTATCATAGGGATTAACGTACCTTTTAATGTAAGCTGAAGAAAATATGTGTGATTTTTGTAACTATTTATCTCTTATGTATAAATGTATGTATTTTTGTTATTTACCACTAGCGATCCATATTACTATGTTATGTTATCTCATTGTATATTTATATAATATCTTAGAATCGCTGGACATTACCTCAAAATCTAATGTTCACTTTGTTCATGTATGTATGAATCAGAATCTGTCATTTGTCCAGCTTTAAACATAACTATACATATTATAATGAAAATATCAATATTTTCCTATTACCGTTTGAATGTATCCTAATTATGTATTAAAATAAATATTTGCATCGTTTTCAACACGTTGTTTTTTTTCCTTTTTTCTCCTGAACTACGAGGATGTATTGATATCTAGTTATCCTAGACCAGTTCCACGCATAAACAAAATATTGCGTTACCATAGCAACGAACAATAACTTATTAGAAGTGTAAGTGTAAAGTTTGACGTCAAAAAAGTGAATCAGAGTTACGTAATAAATTAAAAGAAAAAACCGAAATTGTCAAAATCGAAAAATTGGAGTATCGAGCCATCATCAAGTACTTACCTGTATTTAAAAGGGTTAAGAGGTAAGCAGATTTACGAAGCTATGCTTAATACCCTTGGTGATCAATGTCTTTCGTATGCGACCGTGAAAAATTGGACTGCAAGCTTCAAAAGAGGTAAATTTTCCATTGAAGATGATGACCGATCGGGAAGGTCACTTTCTGTGTCAGTTCCCGAAAATATCGATGCAGTTCATGACATGTTTTTATCAGACCGTCAAATTCGGCTAAAACGGATCTGATCTGAAGCACTGAATATTTCATACGAACGCGTGCATCATATAGTTCACGTCAATTTGGACATGAGAAAAATTACTGCAATTTGGATCCCCAAATGTTTGAATGTTGACCAAAACCGTGGAAGGGTAGAAGCATCGCGTTCGATCTGTGCTCGATTTGAAAACGCTGTAAACTTCTATTGTTACTATGAATAGGACATGGGTACATTTCAACAATCGATGGATTGGCGACACTCTGGGTCTCCAAGACCTAAGGAGTTTCGTGTCCAAAAATGTGCTGAAAAAGTTCTTGCTTCAGTTTTGTGGGATTGCCATGGAGTAATCATGATTGATTTTTTGGATAAGGGTAGAACAATATCATGTTGCCATGCAAAAAATTCGTGATTTAGGGTTTGAATTACTAGAACACCTCCCTTATTCACCAGATTTGTCTCCGTCCGACTATCATCTCTTTCCTCAACTGAAAAAAAGTTTAAAAGGTCGTGAATGTGTCTTCCAACGAGGAGCTGTGGAGATCTGGTTGCAGGTTCGCTGTAATAAATATATCCAATTAAGAGGAGAATATGTTGAGTAATAAAATATTTTGACATTGAAATTTTGTTTGGTTCTATAGTAGTCTAAGAATTTTTCAATATATCCTCGTAGCATAAATCGCACCAGGAATTTTTTACCGTAAAAAACATGACATTACTCAATATCGGAATATAGAAAAAATCTTTCTCCTTCTTGAACATGATGTTCCTTTGCACTACTTTCCAGTTTTTTTTGCTCTAATCATTGCCTCTGGGTATCGAGTATTACCTCGTGATTTAGTTCTCAGCATGCAATTTTCTGAGTGGCGGCACACCCTATATTCTTACAAAACGGCTTAGACAGTGGTCAGTTAGGCGGTGTTCACAGTCTATTAAGCGTTTGTATACTGTGCTTTCGTTGTCTCGTTTTCCCATCTTTGTTGCTAGGTTTTTAGAGTTCATTCTCTGATTCGCATTCCGCAATAATTTGAGGAAATATTTACTGGAAAGTACCTTGTACTTTGTAAACGACTTCAATTCTAATAATAATATTTAACTACGGACATGCTGCATACTGGTTTTGCAATGGACTTGGGTTTTTTTAATTTTTACAAGCTTTTTGTATCAATTTTTTGACAATAAAGCATTTCACTCACTCTCTCTGCCTCTCTCTCTCTCTCTCTCTCTGTCTCTCTCTCTCTCTCTCTATTACCTGCAGTACCGACCCGAGGTTCTTCTGAAGGCTTCAACAAATTATACGAAGGTTGTTGCATAAATTCTGTCAACTTAACAGATACAGTTCAAAAGCAGTGTTATTACACAATGGAAATTTAAAACCATCTATACCAGTTGCTCCTTCTGTGAAGATGAAATAAACTTATGAAAATATTCACTTGCTTCTAGATAAAATTTACTAAAACAAGTATAAGTGACAGATATGTGGGAACCTGAAGGTGATTGGAATTTTAATGGGATTTTAGAGAGGGTTTACGAAACATTGCTGTTTTCTTTATCTATGGGACAGTCTAGAAGTAGATCAAAACTTTTTAAAAAAAATTGGCAAGCAAGAAGTGAGTTTCAACCGGGATCCCTTGTAGATCCCAAAAATCTACATCTGCCCCCCCCCCCTTCACATTAAAATTGGATTGATGAAAAACTTTGTAAAGGCTATGGGTAAAGAGGGTGATGGATTCAAATACCTTAAAGAAATCTTTCCCCCGTTGAGTGATGACAAATTAAAGGAAGTTATTTTCATTGGGCCACAAATAAGAAAATTGCTGGACTATGACAATTTTGCAAAAAAGTTCACTTAGAGCATTGGAGGCATTTGTTAGTGTAGTTAGGGGATTTTTGAGCAACAATATGGATCCAAACTACCAACAGTTAGTCAATGAACTTCTAGACGCCTACAATCCATTGGTGTTCGAATGTCATTGAAAATTCTCTTCCTCATTCCCATTTTCCGAAGATTTGGGAGTTCTCATTGATTAGCTGGGTGAAAGGTATTACGGTATCAAGGTACCAAGATATTAGAAAAATGGAAATTCGGTTTAAAACACGATGGGATTCGGCCATGATGGGTGATTACTGTTGGTTTTTGAAAAGAGAAAGTGTAACCCCTCATAAAAGGAAAAACTGCTAATTGATATTTAAAGTAATTTTTTTGCAAATTTTTTTTTTTTTTTTGAATAGATGTGAGGCATGTTTATTAGATGTAAACTATAAATATTTTCAATATATGCGATTTAAAAAACGTGAAATTAGTTTTTTAATAAATATTTTACCAATGAATATGGTTCTATAAATGTAACTTAAAAACCTTACGTGTTACAATTATTTTTTTCATTTTTTCATATTTGTATAGGTCCATTTTATCACAATATACTTCTTCTTGTGTTACAAGAAAAAAAATTTTTGTCGACCAGAGATATTAATAATTTCATTGTATTTTGATATAATATTTAATTATCTATAATGTGTTTTTAAAATACGTGTTAAATTATTAGATAAGGACGTAATACATCTTGATATAATTGGTCGTTGAGGTCCGTCACTTTTATTTACTCTTGGTAACATAGACAAATGATAAAATAGCAGAAACTATTATAAAATATTATATTTAAATAGAGAAAAATAGAGAATGTTTTGAAATGACTCATATACATATGAGGTTAAAAAAGTAATTTCCAAAATTAATTCCAGCCCCCGTATATATTTATTAGATTTCTAAAACTTTTAATAAAGGTCAAAACCGTTTTTACACGTGAAATCTACGGGTACACGAAACAGTTAAAAATAGATTATACATTTACAAAACTACAACGCATATAATTCGCATTTTGTGCACTGACCATGAAATTAATATGGGACACTCAATATTATGAAACTATTATATCTGCAAATACATATATATTTATTTCATTTATATATACTATATATTATATATATAAAATTTTCGCAGAAATTAGCTAAATGTCATTGACCTAAGATAGTATTCCAATAATTTTTGTTTGGACTTATCATTGTTTGAACGCTTTATTTATTACAGATTATGACTTGAAAACATCGTCTCATATTTTTTGCTACCACAAATGTTTGGAGTCTTTGGATTCTATTACATAACTACCATTTGTGTATATGAAAACTTTCCGCACTTGAAATTTTAAATTTTCAATATATGATATTACGATACAATTCATTTACAATTGCTACAGCCATAATCCTTTGTCTACACCAGAGCCATTCTGGAAGGTTTTTGAACTGTTATATACCATATACAACTGGACATTTTTTCAACTTTCCTCCCATATTAAATATTCCTCCTTCTCTCTACCCTCGATAGTTCTAATTTTACCCAAATGGGCCACATGAAATAATTCGTAGTGCGATCCATGAGTATAGTAAATCATATATGTAATACTCCTATATGGACAGTTGGTATGGGAAAAAACGTCCCTACGTTACGGTGCCGACAATATTCATTTTCTCTCTCGTTCTAGATACTTTATCTATACTGCGCATGCTTGAGAATGCGCAGAACTGAGATGGAGCCTCGGAGGATTTAGAAATCGTTGCCATCCTGTCTTCCTTAGTCGAAACAGATTCAACTGTCCATATAGAAGTATTACATATATGTAGTAAATAGAGTGTGTTCTCAAAAATATTTATGCACGCGTCAGTTACAAGTCTCAACAGGCTTTACACAGAGTTTCAATTGGCTGCTTCGATCTTCGTTTTTATAAAATTAAAGAAGAATTATAATCAACACAAAACAGAATAGAAGCTGTTTTCGATGACTTCTGTCCATAATTTTCATCAATAAAAAATTGGTTTAAATTGTTTCGCCGGGGACAAGAATCATTAGATGTCCCACGTGCGGGAACTCCTGTGATGGTGAAACTACACAAACCGACATTTCCAAAACAAGTGTTCTAAAGCCGTGTTCACATTATGTCGATCGACACGTTCGACTTTCGGCCTGTCCACATTGACCAGTACATGTGGACGTGGCGACCGACATTCATCTTCCTTTCCCTGGTAAATTGGCTTTGTATATTTTTAATTGTCTTTTCCACTTCCTAGTCGAAGGACACTGCTATTTCCATAAGTCCGTCATCTCTGCTGCATTCGATTCGACTGACTTTGATCCGAACCGACGTGAATCGGGTTCGGTTCGACACGACACGACACGACATGGTTCGACAAAGTCGGGCGACACGTCCACACTTGTTCGACATTGTGTGAAACAAATTAAGCATCCTACATGTGCAACTAAATATGACAAAAATTAGTGCAAAGTGGGTGTCTTCAATTCTCAGCGCAAGGCAAAAGCAGCGTTGAGTAGAAAATTAAAAGCAATTTTTCGAGCTTTGCTGCCAGGACCAAAAAAGTGTAATTCGATCAATTGTATGGGGTGATCGAGGTATGGTCTTACTATGACCCGATATACAAAAGAATGACATCGGAAAGAAGAGTCCAAAAAAGCAAAGATTGCGAGAAGGCTACAATAATCTGGGGCTGCGAGGATGTTTTTTTAAGTGACTTTAAAGAATCAAATACAACCGCAAACTTGGCATATTACTCTCACTTACTATGGCAGTTGCCTCAAAAAATTATTGAGAAAAGTCACGGCAAAATCAGTAGAGGTATGGGCTTGCTTCATGACAATGCTCTAGTCCACACTGCTTCGCTTTCCAAGGCTTATCTCAAATGCGCCCAAAAAATTAACATAAAGGAAAAAATAGGGTGGATCCCACTTCCAAACAGTTACCTAAGTTATAAGATATTCCAAATTTTTTTCAAAAAGTTTCACGTAACTTTTAAACAGAATAATTTGTGACAAGATTAGCAGCTGATTTATCATGTTTAAACAGCTTAATCTTAATATCCACACACACATACACATTGATAAAAATACTGTTTTTCAATTTGAAGTACCTATATATTTACTTTGAATATTGCTAAAATAAAAGATGATGTAGTTATTGATAATTTCATTGTTTCATCATTTAAACAGGACAATGAACATTTTATTAATCAACATATTTATTGATAGCCTTATTAATTGCATATAAATATTTGTTAAACAAAAATATGATTTCATAATAAAAAAGTTTACATATTACGTTATTATATTAATTCATTGTATCCTTGCTTCTTCGATGTATGATTGATTGGCTATTGATATTCAATGAAATTTGCAAGGTCTTCAAGACGCGCAAATTACTTCATCGTCGATAATTAGTTTACAGCTTTAAACAAAGCAATGGAAGCAATCAGACCTCGAAAATAATGAAGATACTACTCATACCGAATAATAGTCATTCAGTACATATATTTTATATTAAACAAGATGTAATTTTTTTTTATATAAAGAGCAAGTACAAGAAGGTTGACCCTATTACACTCGAGTAGTTCGAGTTGCCTGTGTATGTTGATCTTGAACTTATGTAGGTTGTAGTGTTCGAGAAAGACGTGCCTTGGTAGCTGACTCCACAAGCTTGCACTTCTCCAAAAAAGGAGTCCCAATAAATTGATCTTGTCTGCACGCGAAGTCAGTATTCATGAGCCACGTCTGCCTGTTGAGTAGATGGAAATATGTTGGACAACTCGAAGAATCATCTGCCGTGGTAGCGACCTTTCTTCTAAGCTCTAAGATGTCCAAGTTTCTGGTCAACTCTTGATCGGCTATAAGACGTATTGCTCTCTTCTGCATTCAGTAGAGCATGGGTATGCTTGGGGGCATAGCTCCAAAAGTGCGAGTATTACTCGAAAGGTAGACGAATCCGAGCCTCATAGACGATTAGAAGCTGTTGCAGAGTATATAGCTTTTTGATCTTAAAGTTTTCGTGAAACTGCCTTAGCTAACTCTATCTACCAAGACATATTGCTCCCAACCTCAACACTCAACAAGCAAAGTTATATTTTATGTCCAGACAGAACCAAATCCTGCCAGCCTTCTTTGTAAAAAGAGCAGCTGAATTATACTCAATCAAATTGCTGGCTCCAGAATGTTTTCATGATCGGTATTGATGGTAGTGATCTGTTATAGCCTACAGATTTAATGTTAGTCGAGATTGTTGAGGCGGCTGATCTGAATGACGACACCAGCGTGCTACCATCGGCCATATTGACCTCAAACTTTACCGAGGTCTGAGCTACTAATCCAGTCATATTAAATAGATTCAAAATATTCTGAATTTAATTAATTGCGTTTAAACTTAACCAACATATTGAAAGAAAAAAATTCAGAGCTTGATATTATTGAGTAAATATTGAGAATATCTCTAACCATCATGTAGTTGAAACAATGTTTTCTGGGTACGGGAAACTGAATTTTACCTACCGCATTTACTATCGTAGATAAAGCGTAAGTTATCTCTCCGTCTCTCGTAAACCTATCCAGGGCATAAAAAATTTTTCATTACCTACAATGATTGATGTTTTTAATTATTATCCGAAGTAAGAATAGTCAATTTATTTTATATAAGAGGAGAATGTCGAAATGAATAATTTCAAAAATTTTTATTAGAAACACTTTAAATCTAAACTTTAAAAGTTTATTCAGAAATCGAAAACCATATGATTATGAAAAAATTAGCATGATCTATTTGCGTACTACGCAAATGACTAAGTTAGAGGTTGTTGAACCAATATGAATTTCGTACACAATGATAATGAATCATTAACAATTCTTATTAATACCATAATTTTATCAAAAACGTTAAAGACATGAAAGTGGTTTAACATTTTTTTTATATTTATTATATCTCAACAGTAAATTTTATAATGTTTTTATATCAATCGCGTTGTGATGTTCACTTGAATCATTTCTTGGTTATTTTGGAACGTCTTATTATTCACAATTATGTCTTTTAATTATTTAATGTGATAGATACAGTAATCAACACGAATTCTATAGAAAGAGCCAGTTTATAAATGCAGCAAATTAACAATTCTTAAAGGCTTTTATGTGGTGAGAAGTATCTACATTTCAAAAATGAAATACGAAGATGCTCCCAGAAGCCTGAACAAAATATGGCGGTTATTGCTCGAAAAATACCACTGCATTAGAAACTGCACACTTCAAGTTTGAAGTCGCCACGTTGTTTAATATTTGTTTGGCAACTATCAATAGTGAACGTTTTCAGTGAATTTGTAAATATGGAAAAAATTGGTTATCGTTATGTGATACAACACTTTTATTTGAAAAATCTTATCCCAACCAATATTTGTCATATCTGTGGACAAGCTTTTATATATACCCTCTTCAAAGAAAGTTGCCGCAAAATGAATTCAAGTAGAGTACAAAACAGACCTTGAAACCTCTGGAAATTCCGTAGACAAAGCAGTAATGGTGAATCTGCGGTTTTCTTTGATAATTCTGTAAACTCGTTGACAGGTCATGTTGGCATCAAGTGTTTGGCAATGTTTCACAAAAATAAAACCGTTTCATAACCATGGGTCCATCACATCACACCAGAAACAAAAGAACAATCAAAGCAATGGACTGAAAAGAGGGAACCAGCTCCAAAAAAGGCAAAGACCGTTCCATTTACAGGCAAGGTTATGGCGTCGATTTTTTGGGATAATTTCTATTGACCATCTTAAAGAAGGAAAAACTATCAACGGCGAGTATTCTGCGATGTTTGAGTGAACAAATCAAGCAAAAACGGCTGCATTTGGCTAAGAAGAAAGTGTTCTTTCACCAAGACAATGCACCAGCTCTACATCCCTTATTGCAATGGCTAAAATTAATGAATTAAAGTTTGAATTGCTACCTCATGCACCCTATTCGCCAGATAAGCTATTAGCAGTAGTGCTAAATTTTTGGATTGGGTTGATTTTTATGGCTCTGAAATAGGATTTGATTCCTATACAGATCTCTTGGTTTTCTAAAGCGGTATTTAGTGTGTATATGCCTCCTTGCCGGAAAATACAATATTGTACGATTAAATAATGTACAGGGTTTTCTAGCGAGCCCAAACGCGTCGTACCTGTAAATAAAAGCGCCAAATTTGCAGCTGTGGGTTAGTCCTTTGGACTTTTTCTTGTATGTTCCAGCGTCAAATACATTAAAAGTTCTTCTTTTAAGTAATTATTCACCCTCGGATTATTTTCTGTTCCCAGATTGGAAAAAATGGCTCGAACTTGTTGAACATCGCTGGGAAAAGTGTATGGAGCTAAAAGGAGATTACGTTGAAAAATAAATAGAGTTTTGTGTTTTCAATGTAGGGCCAGATACTTCTGGAACCATCCTCGTAAGTATTTGTTGTCGCTCATTGTGATGGAATATGAAGTTATATTTTTGGTAAAAAAATTGAAGAATCCGTTCTAATCAACTCCAAAACTCTTTTTATAGTGTGAATTAATGTATCTTATATTGAAAAAAAAAATAGGGGTAATTCTATCTTTTAGAGTACAACTCTCCTTGACCTTGAAATACACGTAGTCCTATTGACGGCCTTCTTGGCTGAGATTGCTCGCCAGTCCCTGCGATGACTCGTCGCGAGCGCGCTTCATTTTTGTATATTTCTATCACCCCCTACCACATATAGACAATGGACAAAGATAGAATTTCCAAAATTTTTATATATTTTTTCACTCGAATGAATATATAAATAGCATTACTTGTGTCACGTAGATTGGATTCAAATTTTTCCCACGCAATGGATCTGAATAAATAAGTAATCTGATGGTCTAAGGTCTGGGCTAAATGCTGGATGCGGTAGGGGTTTATATCACCAATATCTTTGATCTTAAGCCGCGTAACTTTCGCATGTGGTTTAGTATCGTGTTGTTGTAAAAGAAACCGCTTTTGGTTATCTAAACCTGGATATAGTGATACGAAACTATTGATAGTACTATCGATATTTTGAACAATCGAAAGCTATCGATGTTTTGTTATGCTATCGTTTAATATCGACCAGCAACAGTGAGTCTCAACCTAACCTAGTAGGAGCTGAACGCTAGAAAATGCAGTAAAAAATAGAAATTATGCATTAATATTTTGGAAAGTATTTAAATAATACAGTAAGTATGATGTTTCTTGGTTTTAGGTCAATAATTGCGAACTGGGAAGGGATCTGAATAGCTGCAACCAATTGAAAGTTACGACAGAGCATAAAAAAAGATATAGATTTGATAAAGTCCAGGTGACAGTGACAAACGAAGGAGGTGAAACTAGGGAAATCGACCAAAGGAACAAACCGTTTCTAGTTTTAGGAGGACTATTTATAAGACAGTTATACAACCAACGGTGCTGTAAAGAAGAAAACAAAATAAACATATGCGAGATAAAGGTACTCACGAAGATTTTCGGAGGAGTGCAAGAGCAAAACGAGTCGAAGAGAAAAACGAACGCAGATATTAAAGCACTCTATGATGGTAAAGCTGAGATGGGATATGTGGTCAGAGCAAAAGACTCCTTCGGATGGGGCATATAGCCAGAATGGAGGAAGAAAGTTAGGTGAAAATATCCTTGCTAAGGGGAGAAAGAAAAAAGGAAAAGAGGGCGTCCATGGGATAAAAAAGAATAAGAAAGAATAGGGATAGAGAACTGGCGAGAAGCAGCCATGAACAAAAATAGATATGGGAAAGCAGTAGAGCGACTCCAAGCCTTGTGCCTATAAGGCCTGTTGAGTTGTTTCACCTACATTACTTATGCGACACCCTCTGTAAAAAACGCAAATTTGAATTGATGATTAACGTATAACAAATCTTGTGATCACAATAGTTAAATATAATTTATATGTTATTTTAAATGTAGTTTTAATGTATTGTTAATTAAAGAACAATTAACATGCAATCTAATCTCAATTTATAAACGATTACCACCAAATCAAATTCAGTATTTTAGTAAAAATTTATATAATCATTTTTATCAACTAAATGTGTCAAAGTACAAAATTGTATACGAAACTTAGAAATTACAATTCAGTCACAAGTCGTATCGCTATGCCAATATTTGGGATGTCAATATGTCAATCACAATGATAGTTACTACGGGGGCATTGGGTTATGAATAGTCTCAAATATGGGTGTGAATTTTTCTGCCGCTTGTTTCAGTTAGAACTGAAAGAACAACACGAGTTTCATGTCAAAGGATATTTCAGTAATCTCCACGCAACAATGATTATTGTGGTTCCTGGATGTCTTCCAGATCGGCTGTGAATTACCGGTGGCAGGTTCTTAATGAATAATAATTTCATCCACATAAATCAGTAGTGCAGGAGCTGAATCCTCTTGACTTTTCTACTCTACATGCAATTCCTGTAGAAGAATTGACTTTATACGGTGTGGAACAGTCAAATGGAATAAACTCGTTAATAAATGAGGTGGGGTCAGAGGAGCGCACGTGCATCGAGCACAGACACTACCTGTGTCGATTCCGAAGGATCGTTCATCGAGCGCACAAGAAAATTTGATCTGTCGAAGTGAATCCCAGAGATGGCCAAATATACGACCATTTGAATAATTATTATCATTAAGACAAAAAGAAAAACCCTCAGCAACATCTAACATTTTTTTAAAATGAGCAAATGTTCAATATTATATAAAATATTGAACAAAAATTGATAGAAAATCTTGTTATGGGATTTCGGTTAGGATATAAATTATTAAAGACAATAAATGTTTCTTGTTCACTTCTACGCCTAATATCATTAAAATATCATCCATTGTGACTTTCAATAAACTCTAACGATAATAATTTATTGAAACGTCAAATTTGTTATTGTAGCAGCCATATCCACCTAAATGTATTATTTTATCGATAACGCAAATAATAGGGATTGCAAAAAGCGAAAGATATACAGGGTGATCCATTTGAAATAACAAAGTTCATTAATTTTCTGGTAAAAGAAAGATCTGACAACAATGTTAATACCACCATAATATAAAAATCGTACATAAGCCGTTTTCCAGATAATTGAGGAGTATTGCTGTTATTTTTTTGCATTGAATATCCATCCGGTATAAATACAGGGCAGATAATTTAGTAAAACTTTATTCTAAAATAATTTTTGTCCTCTTTAGAGCCTACAACGAATTATTTTTTGCGAATGGGTTGCGTACATGTATAAGCAATATTTTTTAAAATTGTAGGGACTGATATAAATTACAGTTTTTATACGCTAGTAACCAGTTGAATTAAATTTATTTGTCTGGTTTCTAAAATAGGTAAACAAATAACGAAAAACGGTGTGTACGTCATTGTGCACCATTTTTAAGGTGACCTTTCATTATTGACAATCGTATTAGACAAACCAGTTATTTTTAATAATACTAGTAATAAATACTATTTATCAGAGACGCACTTATGGTTACATATACGGAGTATTCAAAAATAAACGTAGTGCTTTCTAAATGTAGTGTTTTGTGCACACGCTATATTTAAAAACTACACAATAATATGATACGATTTTTTCCGTAAAACTTCTAGTTTTTTATTAATGTTTGAAGTTATTTCAAAATCATACATAACATCATCAGAAAAAAATTAAAAATACCGTTATACATTCTATGCTAACAAAAAACAAAACCCGTAAGACCCTCAAGGTCATTAACCTCAGTTATGAATTTCGCAATCCACTAGGAGATACATAATTAAATTTAAGTTTTCGCTACAATTCAATATATGAGCAGATAACAAATTCATTCTGATGATTTTAAATGACGTAATATGTGTATATTTAATCATCGAATTTACGCTTTTTTTAAATATTTTAATAAAAATTTGAATCATTGAAATTGTATAATAATTTGAGTTCACTGAAAATGAGCTTGGAATATAACCTTCAATAAACTATTTAAACATATACTTATTGGCTCTGATTAACATTTTCCAAAAAAAAAGACATAACACAATGTGATTCTTCCGTTAGTTTATCCTATCCTAGTCATTGAACTTATGTACATCTCTTTAAATAATTGATATTCGCAAAAAGGTATTCAAGTAGGTGTTCTTTTCATTCTATAAGGTGGTATATTAAACTGTCTGTTCATTCCTACAATCAATCAAACTAACCTCTCTCTGTTTTAATTCGACCTTTATATTTGGAAATTTGAATTATAAATTTACGAAGCGTAATGCTAAATTAATAGATTTTTTATATGCGTCGTAATATCTAGAAAATTCGAGGTTCGTTCATCTTTCTTCAAGCTAGGAAAACATCAAATCGTACGAACACCCATGCCAGAATGTTTATCAGTGACGAAGCACACAAGCCGGTACACGCGCTCTGACCATGACCACGCTTAACGTTGCGCAATACTTAATTCTAGATTTGAGGGAATCAACATGACTTGTCACGTCATGGGTATTTACGATGTCTTGACAGCGTTGCCACATACAATGCTAATCGATACAAAGTGGATTTTATTGTTGAATTACAACAATTAAAAGAAATTTACATCTACGAGGTACATCCACATAGTAAGCTCCGTTCGGTTATATAAAAAAAAACGTGTAGTGATACAGGGAAAATATTTATTGCTTAAACTAACTGTTGAAGCAATTTTCTGCATAGCTTAAAAGTTACTGCCTATGTTTTCAACATGTTCTTTCAGCACGTCATTAGCGTTGAAATGTTGATCACCAAGGAAAAATTTTAGGATTAAGAAGAGATGAAAGTCGCTGGGAGCAAAGTCCAGATCTAGGAGTAAACATGTGCATTGATTGTTTGGCACAAGTAGTCAGAAATTAATCAGCGAAATGCTTTTCTGTCCCAAAAAACACAGGTTGACGAGGCGTCAAGATTACGCTTAACTTTCATTGGTGAAGAAGTGTCCCTCCATTAATGTTTAGCTTTTGGAGTGTCATAAGTAACCCAAGTTTCATCCCCCGTGATTATACGAGAAAGAAAATCTTCACCGACTTCATTGTAGCGTGTCAAAAATTGAAGTGTACAGCCCAGCCCAGCCCATCCGTTGTTTTCTGTGTTGTTCACTGAGAATTTTGGGTACCAAATGTGATCGAAGTTTTATTGTAGAGCTTATTGACTATCATCAAGGATAAAAAGAATTTAGGATTTAAGTCCGGACTATACGCTGGCCAATCAAAAGCGGCAATTTCGATATCCTGTAAAGACTGCAGTATGTGGACGGGCATTGAAATACTCGCCCAAACTATCCAGGAACCTCCTCCTCAAGCCACGTTTTCTTTCACGGAACATTTTGCGAATTCTTCTCCAAAATTTCTGTGAAGAGAACGAAGCCTCTTTGTTCATCAGTCCAATTAACGTGTACTCTGGAAAATCATAGACGGTGGGCTGGGGCTAATTTGGAGCCAGTAGCTGACCTTTTTGGCTCAAGCTTAGCTGCCTCAAGTCTTCTTCTAGCAGTCCAGCTACTTACAGCTACTCCATGCGTTTCTCCAAGCTCTTGCTGGACTTGAATACTTGTGAGGGGCCGAATTCTCAACCGCGTCTTCGATGAAAGTTACCAGTCTCTTGATAACGATGGCAAACTCTGGAAACAGCAGACTGATTCATGTTCAGTGCTCTGGCTACCCCTCGCTGACTCTGGCCGTGTCGAAATAGGATGACTTCTTTAGCGGCTTTTTGTTGTTGTTGGATTGTGAGAGCATCAATATATTTTATATTATTTTGAAGCTAATGCTTTGAAAACTTTAAAATTTTACTGAGAAAAATACAATTTCGTTTTACGTTTTTACACCAGTGAGTTGCGTTTGCGGGATATCACCTACGTCGTATATCCACGAGGAAAATAAAGAAAAAAGATCAATCATAGTTTTGTTTATAGGGCCGTATTACACAATCATCTCTTGTAACAGGATGATATGAATTACAATATAATTATGAATTAATAAACAAAAATAATTAAAAGATAATATAAAAACAAATCTTTTCCATATGTGGTCGGTGAATCATCAGAAATGACACTCAAGTAAGGCTGATCGCATTTAGGAGACGCTGCAAATAAAAATAATTTTTTTCTTTCATATTTTACGCTTTGTATCTGTATCTTTGTTTGTTAATACAATGAATTTTGAAACTTATTCTCCATTGAACGTTTGTTATCTTCAAATATCACATATCTTTGCTGATTGATTTAAGTTACGTCACACTTTTTAACTGATTTGTGAATCCCTTAATTCGCCTATTTAAAAAAGTTTTAAATATTTACCAATATATACGAATTATTTAACAGACGCTTTAGAATTTGGTCTTATCTGAACAGTTTCCTCAATTTTTGTTTGAAGTGACACAATAGATCCTTTGGGTCGCAGTGTATACGAGACCCCATTTTTTATATATATTTTTATAGGAAATTACACGGAAAGCTTAGAGTATGGAACAATGGCGGGTCATTAGTATTAGGACGAGTCCTCCACCAAAGACTGTAACGTTTTCACTGCTCACAGCTTGCCTCACTTTTGTTGTTATAAACATTATACGATATAAACCTACCAACTTCTTTTTGTAAATAATTCTCTTTATAAGATATTTTGTCATATTATGTTTGAGTAGAAATATTATCATATTATATTTCATGTCTCTTTTGTAGTTTTGTATGTACTTGTTGGTGACATACTGGGTTCCTGGAATTCAATTAATTGAGCACAGTTTAATTTGTCCTTTTGTTCAACTATTTTATATAAACAAATTGAATGTTTGGTTTATTTTCTTTTGAGGTTAAGTCTTGGTCTACAGGACGCAAGCATTATTCGAAATTTGCCAGACGTGGCATAACTGGTTGCAGAATTATGTTGCTTGTAAAAGCCAAGTTGCTTCCCCTTAGAAGGTTCGAGTAACATCTAGTTAACTGTTCAAGAATTAAGTTATTTGTGCAGAATTTCGTAAATTTTGCGGATATTGATTATTGGTTGTTCAGTCCATTGATGAGTGATTTGTTAGCTGGTGTTTTTGAAATTGAGCTATTGGTGCACCTGGCTGGATTGCCGTCATGACGTATGACCCGATTTTGCTCAAGAAGTCTGCTGCTAACTTCATTCATATTTTCCTTTTGATTGTGAACCGATGTGGAATTTTTCATTATGGATTTGATTATAAATTTTTAAATTTGGCTCCAAATTCTATATTTGCGGAAGTCGTGATATCCGACTAAGAATTTGACGACTGGAGAGGTAGTTACATTGTCCTTTTGGTCAGCGACCGTGGTAGCGTTAAGATCAATTTCTTCAGAGATTTTAGAAAAGCGGGATTTAGCCGGCCTGAAGAAGCCTTCCGCTGATTTCAAACATTCTGGAATCTTAATTTTTTAATTGACATCCAAGAAGAAGTAGATATAAGTTCCTATATATAAGTGATCTAGTTTTGGACATAGGACCTTTCTTGCGGCTTAAAACTTAGACGACCTTAATTTGGATTTAACGTCAAACTTTGACTCGTGGAAATACCTAGTCCAGGACAATTAACTGTATGAACTTCTTTAATTCCTAACCGCATTCCACGGATATGGTCCTATTTGCTTTCTCCTGACAAGTAGGGAGCCTCATGTGTTGCTAAAGGTCAGATCCACTCACATTAGTTTTTTGTTTTACTTCATTATTTTCGGTAAACCAAAAACTCATGAGTTTTGCGGGTAATTTTTTTTAACTTGGTTTTTTTTATATAATGTCGAATTTCAAATATAGATCATTGTATTTTATTTCCAACAAGCAGCTTTATTCCTAAAGATACCACAACTTATTTCTATACCTTTCTCAATTTAGGTTAAAAAAATTGGGTGGCGCCCTATTGGGAAATTGAAAGCATACAAAATCTTGCAACGAACCCCGACAACACACATTAACATGATGAGCTTAGTCGGAGCCCAAAATGTGACCTTTTAGGTTACAAGACATTGCATTTTAATACTTTTACCCACAAAATATAAGTGAATTACGTTGTTTTGACAGCATAATGACGAATTTAACGAAATTTTTACTTTAAACCTCAATTCCTCATCGACTTTGACTCACAACGTCAGTCAATATACTGTATATTTTTGTTTTGTCTAGGGCAATTCTCCATTACAGTTGAATAACTGAGAAATAATGCGAAAGGTTTTTATTGAGTCTATTTTGACTTGTTAAATAATTATAACGTTTATCAATTCTAACTCAAAACTATATCTTATTAGGTATTTGAAAGTAGACGGACTAAGGGTCTAAGGACTACAGACAATGACAATTTTACCAAAGTAATTAATTAAAATTAAACTATGCTATGCTACATACAGAAATGGATATTGATACAACTCCAACAACTATTACAAATTTATAATATGAAATCTAGCTTTCTTGTTGTCTTAGAAAACCGATCAATGACTCTGTCACAATCAATGTCGCGATGGATGTTTAGCAGAGCTAAACCTACGAGACGGTCTTGGTGATCGTAACCACGATTTGACCCGGCGTAGGGTGGAAAAGGATCTTTCGCTGGTAGCTATGCTCACGGGTAATGTGACCAATACCCAGAGCAGACAGATAACCCCTGGGTACATGTCGTTGTTACATTCACCTATTATCTCCAAAAGACAACTAAGGACTCCATTTAGTGTTCTTTCTTTAGTGAACAAAATGGAGACAAAATTCCTTTATAGAAGGTTGAAAGATCATCTAAGATTTGAATGTTTTCATTGAAACCATTTTGGGCAAAAATATTTTCAATTTAAATAAGTCCATGACTTCTTTAGAAAGGCGCGGTTTTAAATCCCCTATAATGTGATCGAGAAGGGGAATGTAATCAACTCGTCGATAATATTTTTCGGGGTCCTGAGCTGACACGTTTTTCCTCTGGGTTTGCCTCGTTATTGTTCTCGGCATCTTGACTTCTGTATCTAGTTTTGCAGCTATATCACTTATCTCACAGAAGAGCTGATTGATGTTTGAGGAGGCATGCTCCCTCTTTGCCTCTAGTACCCGTAGCGTATCTACTATGAAATCGGCTGCTTTGCAGAGATCCATTGTTGGATTTTGGAGAATCAGATAACAACAATACGAATAATACTCGAGAGTATGAATGTCGAGGTGCGACTGAGACCCGTTGAGGGGCCAGAGGTTGGCAAGTGAATCGAAAATCGATTATTTTAAATCGTTAATCTAAAAGAGCGCTCTTTCGAACGATTCCAAAAGAACTGCGACTCTTCTTGCCTTCCCTCACTAGTTTAGCTTTCTCATCTATCCAGAAAACCGACCGACTCTTCGAGTCTTAAGTTTTTTTAGGGACATTTGATTCTTTCGACTAGACCAACACCTAAGTCGTTTACCGATAGAGCCGTAGACCGACTTCCGGATCTTTTTTCGATTAGTTTGACTTGATTCATATTAATTAATTTGTCAGATTCTTCTTCTTCTTCTTAGTTTTGAATATCGTGAGCGAAAGACAAACTAATTAATCAGGGTTTCATGACCTCCATGACCCCCATGGATCCGCGCTTGGTATAGAAGCTACGTTCACATTGGGCGCCAAACGTTTAGATGATGCTTTCACATTCCTTTTGCAGTTCGACGAAGAAGAGATGTTTGTATAAACCAGATAGTGACAAATGTTACCCACATTACACTAGAATCCCAACGTTGTCATACCGAAAAATCGTGTATAACGTGTTTTAAGGTAGCAAGGGGGTGTTGTGAAGAAACAATTAATTCAATGGCGGGCTATTCACAAAAGAGGCGTGGTATGTATAGCGAAGTTGCTTCACACTGTCCATGTGAGGCTAATCCAACCCAAAATTTGATCAGAGCCTTTGTCAAACAGTTATGTTGGAGTGGTTGTCAAGATAGACGGAAGAATTTTTTGAAGACGTGATTCAAATGCTAATTGGACAATATTGCAACTGTCTAAGTTGAAAAGTACTGACTGAAATTATCAAAAAAGTCTCATCGTTTTTTTGTGTTTCTAAACGGTGATTAAAACATTTTCATATTCTATTATTTTAGCAAGAGTTTTCCTGGTTGCATAGATCCAGTCTTAATGATAAAAGAAAAAGAAAATAATATTGTTTGAATCAATTTACAAAGAATAGATTTTAAGATAATTACTACCGTTTCAATCTATTTATAATTAATTTGATTCAGATTGAGATGATAAATTTCACGAATTGGTTGACGAATTTCCATGTCACATGTTTCTTCAGCAGTTTTCTGTGAGTGAATAAAAACTGTTATGTAACAAATTCCAGTTGTTCTCGTTGAAAAGGAATATGTAACAAAATGTTAATCCACGGGAAAACAAGAAAATTAGTAACAACTGATGTGAGAAAAGAGTCCGGTCTAAGAACGTGCTCAATTTATCCCAACATAGCCGTCCGATTAAAATTTGAGAAAGTAAGATTTACATTTTTTTTTCTTACACTCTTTTACGACGAAGGAATTGAGTACAAAATATTTGGAAGAGAAATTACAATTACAAAGATTTGACAAATTCGAAATTGAAAGAATTGATTCTATCTTTCAATCAAATAGGTGGTACGAACATGTCTTTCATTCTATAAATGGATATGACATTGCACCAAGAAGAGTATCAGGCAATCGTTAACAAGTAATTGCGTACCTAGGTAATTTTACTTAAAAAAGTATAGGGAAATGTCACCTAAGAGTACGAACATAACTTTTTCTGAGCTATAAATTAGTTACACTCAGTCAATTTTCGAGAATACATATTTATTCAAGTAAAAAATAAATAAGAATACAAAAACGAAACAAAATTTAACGATTTCCTATTATCGGTAACGAAAAATGATATAAAAACTTTTCAAAAGGCGTCCTCTTGGATTTCACTTCCCCTCAAGAGTACACAGTGTACTGTCCAAGAGTACGAAGTTAACCTAAGAGTATGCAGTCAACCCCTTTTCGAGCATATATCGCAAAAATTATCATACAGTCCTTCATATGCGGTGCAAATTTCATTAAATCATTTTTTACAGGTTTTGCACTGTATTAGGTCTGTTTATGGGGGCTACCGGCATACTTCATTGCACGCAAGACATGTTCCACTAATTTCTCTTGATGGAGTATCATTTCCATTTTTTTAGAAACTTGGGATAAATTTGCTTCTCTTTTTGGTTTTTTCTTATTTTTTTCAAGTCTCTTTTAACAGTTTGTCTATGTTTCTTCTCCAAATTCCAAATACTGACTAGGGTGTGCTTGTTAACACTTCCGACTTTTTTCTTGTAGCCTTCCTCAAACCGCATTTTTTAGTTACTTTTGGCAATGGACACAACGATCAAGAATTCCGCTATGTTGATCTAAAATAAAATAACCACGAAGTCAATAATCACTATACTTCTACGTCAGATGAGATGTGGTGAACTCCAGTTAAAGTTAATTTAGATTGTGTTTTTTCTGTTTTGAATTTGTTAGGTTTCCGAATATTTTGGTAGAATCATTAAGTACACAGACCACTTGGACTAGATTGTAGTGATTCGTTTTTTATTTTTTTTATTTTTTTTTCTAGAGTGGATGTGTTAGTTTCACTTGCCTTCAGTGAATGGCCTGAAAGGAAAGTTATGTGCAATAGAAAATACTGGCTTATCAACTCACTTATATTTAAATTATGGCAATTGGTTTTTCAGAGATAGCGTTCGCGAATGCTAAAGCTGTAGGGACTTTTGGTGCTTTTTGAAAAGCTCTTGTTCCACTTCCTCACCTTCTATCACTATTTCAATATCTTCAATGTCGCTGAAGATATGAGGATTCCCATATTCCCGTTGCTAAGAAACAGTGCTCACTATATTTTATTAAAGACGTCTTCGTATACGCTTTTCCAGAAAGTAAAGCTACTTGATCTAAGTTATATTTTTGGCAAAACGTTGTTATCCAGTTCTTTCCAGCATCTTTGGATGTCTTCTTAAAAGGATGATTCAACTTCAATTCCTCTGCGAATTGATATACAGCTGCTCGTAATTCCTTGATTGTCAACCCGTAAAAAAGTTGATCCAATTGTTTTATTTTTTTCACTAAATCAAGTTCTTGCTTTAAATCAAAGACGGGCTTAAAACGACCTAAAGATGTGGGGAAATGTCCTGATTTCATTAATACCGTATTCTCTGGATATTTTGGACTGTTCATTGTTAATTTCTTCTTTTATTTCATCTAAAATTTTCGGTCACTCTTTCTCATATAGAAAGGACCCATCTACGCCAAAATCCAAAAATAGTGAACCGTAAAATAGGAGCATGCAAGAGAAATCGTCGGAACGGACTCTTGGATTTCAATCCATCTCGAATTAAAACTGAATTATCGACACTAAATAAGTCTATTGGAGCGTGTAAAGCGCATAAGGTCAAACTAAAGATACACCAACTCCACGGTTCTGGATACTGGCGTAAACATAATCTTTTATCGAACTTAAAAAGTTACAATGAAAGTAGCCAAAACAATAAAACATTAATAATTTACTTTTGGCTGAACCGATTTCAGTAAAATTTTCAATATAACTTACCTTTGACATGAGTAATTGAAAAACTACTTATTTCCTATAAACTCATGATGCGTTATTGTTATTAATTCTTGATGATAAGTGAATATGATGCAATATGGCAACAGTGTTGTATAAACTGTCGTTTATTTTAAATCTCCTAGAGAGTTCAGATCACGTCCTCTCAGTCAAAAAACAAAGTGTTATTCACATATTATTACAGTATCGAATAATAAATTTAATTACGTAAACAAGTAGCGTAAACAAATTTAGTAAGTTTGTTAATCTTTTCTGAGCTATTGTGTAAACTTTTTTCGCCAGACAGATGAAAACAATCAAATATTTGATAATGTATGTACTTGTTACTAGCTGTTTTTTGAACGCACAATAACTGAAAATATTAACTGCAATAATAATTTTTGTAGGTTATAAAAAGATTGCTTACGTAAACTGTAAAACATAGGTGTACATAGAAAAACTGACCTAGGCTAAACTTTATTATATAATATTACCAAATCATCAATTCCCGATATTATATGGAGTGGCTTTGAAAATTAAAAAGAAAAAGAATGTTTTTATTTTATAACAAGTTTTTATGAACAATCAGAATATTTTATACATTCTTTGGGTTAATTTGCTCGCAAGTGTTAAATAATCTAACATCTATAATGTCTTGGTGAGGCTTATACCCAGTGATGTAACCTCTTATATCTCATATTAGGTCTAATGGCCAACTTTTGTCAGACTTTCTGCGTTTCGTCCTCTAGTAGTAAATTTGGGCGAGTTTCTATAATTTTTTGGTGTTTGATGATCCTCTCTTGGATAACTTCTTGTACAGTCGGCACTCCCAGGTTTACGTGAATGGTATATACCATGAAGCATCTACTAGATGGAGTAGTTTTGAAAGCGCAACCCCACAGTTCAATTCCATATGTCCATATAGGCTTGATGACAGATTTGTAGACTTTGTTTTCAAGTGGATTTTCTCCCTATCAACCAATGTAGTTGTCTTGCTTTTATATCAAGTAGTTTTCTTTTTTTTGTGATGTTTTTTGTCTAGATGAATTCCTAAGTATTTAGCACTATCTGTTTGTGGTTTTTCCGTATTATTTAATTTAACTGGCTGACATGTAGCATGTTATATTTATTGATTTTGTCTCGTTAATATTAATCCTCTATTTTTGTAGCCCCTCCTGTAATTGGTCAAGATGAGCCTGGACATTCTTTGCTACTGTTTGTGGTTCTTGATCAGTAGGGAGGATGATTATGTCATCTAAAAAGTTCCTGTTGTTCCTCTGGTACTTCTGATTTATACAGTATGTAAAATAGCGGCCCTAGTACGCTACCCTGTGACACCTCTGGTGTTATAGTAAAATTTTCGGACTTTTCCTCATTAACTCTTGTTTGAAAGGTTTTGTTGGTTAAGGAAAATTTCAGAAGTGGGTAATAGTTTGGGGGAAGAGTTCTTTTAATTTTGTATAGTAGCCCTTGATACCACACTCTGTCAAAAGCCTGTCCGATATCAAGGAAACAGAAATAAATTGATTAATGTCTAATATTGAATTACGGAAAAAAGTAATTTTTCATTTCTGGTAGATAGTCGAATTAATAGTTTGGCGAAGTTTGAGCAACTCATAACAAACAATACCTTCCAAATCCACCAAATACTAACAATTACCATTCTTTGGATCAATATGGCTTAGTAACGATTTGTGAAGCTTCTCCGGGCCTCAAAATATTTCGCATATTATCGTTGTACGTGATCCACTTCCCACCGTAATCATTTTGTTTTGTTTTAGCGGAGATTTAAAAATGGAAACTCGACTTTGCCACTTCGATTTGTTGAAGAATTTCGTCGATTCTTTCAACCGTTTGATGACTAAAGCGAGTTACTTCTTCAAAATTTCCGAAGTGAACTAAATCAGACCTTCTGAAATATCCATTGTCCGGTGTATTGTATGTGTTGAAGAGGATTCCAATTGAATTGTTGTAATATATGGGTAGCTTCTCTGTTGAAAAAGAGGTGCAATGCTTCATTTGGGTCTATAGCAACCATTCTCGATTATCTATATACATATCTATAATCATTATGATTCGAATGACTTAATCAACTTGTTTTTAAGTGAATTTTACATATGGGGGACTGTAGTTTCGAGATGTGTTTAATAAATAAACTGTTTATCATATTTGTATTTACTGTAATTAACTAATCTTCTGTTTATTCATACTGGATCTTTGACCGGTTGTCACTTTTGATCCTAAAATGTTAAATATTTGGCGAATAAACGAGTAATACGAGGGCTAGTTAGTAAGTAAGGAGCGTATTAAAATTAAATAGAATGAAGTTCAAAAAAATCACTAAAAGTCTATTTTTCTACATAGTTACAAGAGAAATTGAGGCACTAATAGTAGTGGGGTGAAAGCTTTGAAATATAAAAAAGTCTTCAAACACTTTTATTATAAAATAGCTTCCACATACAAATTTTTCTTCTTCATCTTACTCAGTATTAATCGTATGCACAACCAATATTTGTTTTATTTATGCAAACTCCGCAAAAGGAAGGCGAACTATAAATATACTGTTTCAGGAATAAGTTTTCTTGGGAAAATAGAACGTAACATACTTGACCTTGAACTATGTATATTACAACTCGGCCGAACGAATGCGGGTTAAAAGTTACATTGGTATTTGGATTTTTTTGGGAAACTTATTGTTAAACCATAACTAAATGAAACCTTTTCTAGTTTTTTGTTAACAAGAAAAAACTAATCTACTGGACAATTTATTTATTTAAGTTATATTAGAAGTATAAACAATAATTATTAAGGAAGCTTCAGAACTCTAATTCACAAAAAAAGAATCAACATCCGGTTCATGTACCTCGAAAACTAATTAAACTGTTATACAAATAAAAAAAAATCACCGTTTTAATAATCAATTCGTATTGTCAACATGATCGTGATTAATCTCGACATGGTAGATTACTCAACAAATGGATGACAAAATAATAAAGATTTGAGCAGGACGCTAAAAACATCGCAGCACCACAAAGACCTTTTTTTAATATAAAATGGAAAATTCATCATTATGAGCTATGTATCTGTCGATATTTTTCATTTAATCCAACTAAAGTAAACAAGATTCTGTCACTGCTAGAATAGAACTGTCAACCTTGGAATTAGGTAATCTTAAAAAAAAAACAGCTGATCTACATCAAAATGACGGCTGTGGGGTAAGCAATCGACTTTTCCGTATGTACCTTTGCTAGCTTTTCTTGATTTTTTCCGGTAGTGAGAGTTGTTTTCTCCGAAAATATTTTTTTACTTAGTCTGCAAGTAAGTTTTCAAATTCACAAAATTTAGAATACTTAGTTGCGTTCAAGTTTATCAAACTGAGTAGGTTCCAAAGTATTAACCCTGTGGAAGTGGAAGGTACAAGGACAAACTTGAAGCATCAGGTGGAGTTAACGCCTTTTCATTGAAAGAAAAGAATTTTAATCAGAATTCAAACTATTTTCTATCAATTTCTGATATACTTACTTTTCAGGCTATATTTACCGGTTCCCAATACTTAGCACAACACTGCATAGTAGAAAAACAAAAACAACAAAGCCACGTTTCCGGAAGTATAATTTCTTTTAGAAGCCATTTTGTAATAAAAATACGAATAATAAGGTCGAATAACTTCACAAATCGCGCAGAAACTTACAGCAAAAACATTTGTTTGCCCCACGGCGGCCATTTTGAAATGAGCATCGATAGATTCCTCGATCCGGAAATAGTGAGTGCCAAATTAAGCCTGTGACTACAGATTTCCCATCTAAACCGTAACAACAATTGAGAAGCGAAGATACAACGGGCTGAGTACCAAAATAATTAAACAGAAGTAGCAAAATAACACACAAATGGGAATATTTATACACAATGCTGTGGTGCAGAATTAATGCGAGTGTGTTTATCACTTTCCAGCTAGTTATGTACAATACTTTTCCCATGATCCCCACAACGCAATAAATTTTTTCTTAAATTTACATATTTTCTAATTAAAACTTCATTTATATTATTTACATACCCACTGTAATTATTTTTTGTGATGGTAATAAAAATTTATAGTAAAATTATTGTTTCAACAATTCGTAAAATGAAAGAGAAGAGTTTGGTGATTTATACTTTGCGATATTTTTTGAACATATTGCAGATTTCCTGTAATGCTTCAGATGCCACCGAAGCCTTCATTTATATAGCCCCGCTGTAGTTTACTTCCAACCCCCAAGTCTCTTACATCCACTAGAATTGTTGCGGATGTTCTTCAGAAACAGTTCCTCGTATATAAGTCCGGATTTTATAAATACAGGTAACTAGTAATTACTCTCGGTGAATCACCAAATTTGTTAACACCTACCGGTTGTCTCGTACATTTTCCTTGTTCCTGTTGCTCCTTTATTATAATTATATCATGAAAGTTGGCTGAAGAAGAACTTCTCGAGTGAGTAAATGTGTAGGTATTATACGTCAATTCACACTGATATATGAGATTGGATATGATTCGATCTCAATCGGCGTCAATAGACATGAAATTATCAATCAACATGAAGTGACAATCGACCTCAATCGGCTTCAATGAATGCAAATCGACTATCTGACAAAAGTAAACGCCAATTCATCCAAATGTATAAGAATTGATGTGATTCGACCCCAATCGGTGTCAATAGACATCACAAGACACCAATCAACACAAAGTGACAATCGACCTCAATCGGCTTCAATGGATGTAAATCGAATATATCTGACCAAAGTAAACATAAAAATAATGCACCTTCTTCATATGTACGTTAGGTTCTTCTGCCTTCCAATGGTGTAAGTCCAACTCAAAGGTGTCACTTCTAGGTGTTCTAAATAAAACAGTTGGAAAATATACTTCGAATGCTTTTCTGTAGAACTTAAGTGACCTAACTGTAAGGATATTTCTATATAAATGCTTTATTAAGACGGGTTACATTCAAATCTGGACTCATATACTCATTTGTTCTCTTGGCGCGAGAATAATGAGACTGCTCTTGAGGTATGTTATTAGTGTGCTCTATAACAAGATTCATATAATTCTGTATGAGTTTTCCACGTTAATGGTTTTCAAATGTTTTAGGTCAAATCAACAGTTTTCATGAAAGACGATTCACAAACAACCGCAATATTACCCTCTCCATCCATCCATTTTGAATTTTATCGCTATCTTTTGCCTGGTTCTTGACTGTATTTGAAGTCCTGGTACTTTGTCGATAGTAATTTGTGGAAAATTAGCATTTAGTTATTTTTACTCTTTAGTTTCTGCATTGATTTATCTGTATGGGGATAATGATATGCCTTGATTTTCGGTCACGCTCCAGATAATCCATCAGGCTAACTCCATAGCTGCTTTTATGCTTATTGTCTAAGCAAAATTTATTTCGTACACTCTAACTATAGGATCGATGAAGTGCTTACAGTCAGAACGGTAACTCTGGAAACTGTTTTATTTCCATAATTAGAAGAGATAAGAATAGTCTCCCACGAGAAATTTTGAATAATTTCGTTTAATGTCGATTTTTGTCTTATAAAGAACTTGGTTTGGCGCCTTTCTGATTGAGAAGAATGATACCATATGTATTCTCTGCTTATGGCTTCTTCGACATACATTTTCACGACACCAGACCAATTTCCTAATCGTCTTGCCATTTCAATGGTCCTGAACTGGTCCTAGTAGTTAGTTTGGAACTACTTCAATTAGAAAGTCATGCTGAGATACGATTATACGGAAATTATTAAATTTCTTCATTTACTATTGGTTGGTATCACTAACCAACTAGAAGTGATATTTTTGAGGGATCTGAGGAAATTTTGTTATAAGAGCACATCATGACTGAATTTAGCATGAATCTGGAAACATCCTGTATGTGCTTTCTTGATTTTATTTTAGTGCAAATAGATAAAAAAATTGTGGGGTTGGTTTATTGGTCTCCTAATAGAAATCACTGTTAAAAAAGCTTTTTTGGTCGTTCAAATGAATCCCGAATTATTGAAAGCCTACGTACATAGGCCACTTTTTGTGGGCGCCGCAGCAATAAGTTTGCAGTTTGCAGATAACTAGTTCACCATGGGATATTTGATAACCATAAGAGCGTTTATGGGATGTGATCCCTTTTGTGGTTGTCAATAGACGTTCGATATAGCCATAAGTTTACAGTCATCTAGACAGCACGTAATCCAAATTTTTCAATTGTTTCTACTCCGTTATAGTTAATACGAATGCAGGTGCAAAAAATCGTTGGGATGTGATCAAAATCTGACACCTAGACGAACATAAGAAGTGGTTCGTTACTCCCGTCTACGTCTCCGAGGATAATAGTTGTTTGGGTAGTTTTTTCTAAAGTTGATTAAATTAGTTATTCCACTTATACTCGAGTTTAAAATACAGTGAACGATGATTCACAAATATCAATTTATTTAAGTAAAGTCATGTACGAGACATATAAAGCGGATGTTTTGAAATGAATCCTTGTGAAATTGGCATGTAAACTCATTATGTAACCTTAATCTAAGTAGATATACCACTATTTCAAACAGAAATTTTTTGTTTGGTCTGTAATGTTACTGCAACTCGTTAAGTAATTATATTATGGCAATACATTCATTAATTTTTATAAGAATATAAAATCAAGATGTTCACGGTCCAATGTGTTACGAGGTTCACTACACACGTACTAAAAGCTTGGAATCTGAATATACTGTTTACACCACAATTACACTGTCTGAAGCGCGTTTCGATAACCAAGTTATCGTCTTCAGTGACTGAAGGGAAAGTGGAGGGAGTTGATGTAATAGAAGAATATTTACAGTTAACAAAAATATGTATGGAACAAAACTATTTTCAGTAAAACATCGAAGTCTACAAGTAAGACGAAAATGGGAAACTGGCTATCACCGTTCATGGCTGAACTGTTCATGAGTCATTTTGAAATCAGTCAAGAGTTTCAGTATTTTCCCAGGGTATGGTACAGATATGTGGATGATATTTTCGCCATATTCAATACGAAGAAGGCAAACGTAGACTCAAAATATCCATCTATAAAGTTCACCTATGAAATGGAAAATAATGGACAGTTACCATTTTTAAATACTTTAGTAATTAGGAATAGTGATAGGTTAGAATTTGATGTATTTAGGAAAAACACCGTATCCATTTCCTGGTACATCGGTTACCACTTACCATCGAGAAATACAATAAGCAAAAGTCCTTCATTGAGGATGTAGCTGTACTCAACGGTTATAATAAAAGACTTGTTAATAGGTTAATCAATCGTTATAGATTTAAGAAATCCCTATGTGAAACCACTTTTTTCCAAACCCAAAGTAAAAAATAAGAAAAATTTGCTCTGATATCTTCCAATCCTCTTCATACAAAAGGATTTGAAAGAATATTTAGCAGGGTGGGTTTTAAATTGGTTTATAAATCCAACAATACAATTCTAATGATAAAATACCAAATTTGGAAACGAGTGGTATATATGAAATGGGTATATACGGAAAGTATATTGGGCAGACTAAGAGATCCGTTATTGTCCAGTCTAAAGAGCACATAGCTCTTTTGAAATATGGACGGACCGGTAAATCAGGTATTGCTGATCACTCAAGCTTCGATTTAGCCCTCAATGAGCTCTTCTCGGGTCTAAATTAGAAGGATGGTTCCAGAAGTACCTGGCACAACGAAGGAAATACAAAAATTTTGGAAAAAAATATATTTATTTTTCAACGTAATTTCCTTTCAGCTCCATACACTTTTTCCAGCGATATCCGTTACCCATCGAGCCATTTGTTCAAGTCTGGGAGCAGAAAATAATCCGAGGGGCTTAAATCTGGCGATTAGGCTGCATGAGGTAGCAATTTAAACTTTAATTCATTAATTTTGGCCAATGTAATAACAGTGTGAATTGATTGCATTGAAAAAGGAGGCTAAATCTGGCAAATTAGAACTTTAATTCATTAATTTTGGCCATTGCAATAACGGATGTGGAGCTGGTGCATTGTCTTGATGAAACAACACTTTCTTCTTAGCCAAATGCGGCCGTTTTTGTTTGATTTCTTCGCTCAAACGTCGTAATAAGTTCGCATAATACTCGCCGTTGATAGTTTTTCCTATTTTAAGATAGTCCATGAAAATTATCCAAAAAAAACCGACGCCATGACCTTTCCTGCAAATGGAACGGTCTTCGCTTTCTTTGGAGCCGGTTGTCCTTTTTCAGTGCATTATTTTGATTATTGTTTTGTTTCGGGTGTGAAGTGATGAACCCACGTTTCATCCATAGATATGAAACAGCGCAAAAATTCGGCTTTATTTTTAAGAAACGTTACCAAACACTCTATAGAAACATCTACACGACGCTGTTTTTGATCCATTTTGAGCAAACGCGGCACCCATCTTGCTCACAGCTTTCTCATGATCAAATTTTCAGTTAATATACGATGTACCGTACTTTTTGACATGTCTAGTATATCTGCTAGCTCGTACGCTTTCAGTCGACGATCATCCAGTAGATTTTCTTCGATATTTCTGGAGTTGTCACCCCTTTTGGTCGACCACTCCGATCCTGGTCTAAGCAGGTATTGTATCACATAACGATGACCAATTTTTTCCATATTTACAAATTCACTGAAAATTTTCAATGTTGATGGCTGCCAAACAAATATTGAACAACGTGACATATTCAAACTTAAACATATGCCTTAGAGATTGGATACTTTCCCTCCAATTATCATATTTTCGGCTCCCCGATACGCCCCTGCTCTGTGTCGACTCTTATGCGGAACACTCTGTATATTGCGTCTTGCATCGCATTACACGTAGCCTTGCCTTTTTGTCAAAGGCGGCTAGTGCATAAAGGATGCAGTGTTGCCAAAAAAATGATAGTAGCATAATTCCAATACTAATTATCCAAACTAATACAGGTCTTTGTATTACTTCTTAAAAAAAAAAGTTTAGTACTTCGCAGTCGCCTTGTAGTACCTTGATAAACAACTCAGTATAGTCGACCAATTGAATAAGACATTTAACCTCCCGATTAAACGCTGTTGCAGTATTATCATTCATCTGGGATACACGAATGTGTTCTGTACGCTCTTTCCATTACCTATGTTATAACCTCGGCGGTCTAAACAATGTGGTGTGATTTAACTGGTGAATTTCGCTGTAGGTTAGGTCTCAGGTAAATAACTTTTTTCGTAACTTTTCGTACTGTCCAACTCTCTAGGACAAGCTGAACTGAGTAATACTATACTATTGTGTATGTCGAATCTGTTCAAATTATTCAGAACATTTTTTAAAATTGGTATACTAGAGTATAGAAAAACCTCGATTTAGACGTGACGTCCTTATGCGACAACAATTCATCATTTCAACATGGAAGGCGATAAAATCAATGGATATTTGACAACAACGGAAGCGAAAGTTTTTTTTAAACAACTAATTTTTTTTCAACGAGTCGCCTGTCTTACGTCAAGCGATGTAAACCGTTTTCTTCAATATCTGGACTTTACTAGATTACCGATTGAAAAGTATGTTAAATAAAATTTGAGTTGAGAAAAAATATGTACGTCGAAGTAGATTTGGAAGTTATTAACTTCGACATAATTTACATTTGATGTGTTTATACTGCCATCTATGGGTTTTATTTTGAATAGTATTGAACTTGACTCACGATTTAATAGCCATTTTTATTCCATATTAAAAATTTCACATTATACGAGCTTCAAGATAATTAGAAGTATAAATTTTAATTTGATAGTGAATTTTCAATATAATTGTTTATCCAAAATAAACGACGTATTTTTATCTTGATTGATTGACGTTATGGGTTTTACCAAATTTTCCTGTTAGATATTTTTTTTACACTGTTGTTTAACAATGTCGAATTTAAAAACAAATTATATTATTTAATTAAGGATTCACTTATAGGTCCGTTAATAAAACTCGAAATTCTAATCAGAGTTTTTTAAATAACATAGTTTACTCATTAGTACACAATCAAAGTTGATGATGAACTATGAACTATGTAAGCCTAATATGTAGACAACCAAGTTGTTTCTAATGTATGCAATATATATCTTTCTCATTTTATTTACGGGATAAAAAGAAAAAATTATATAGAGATACAGAATAAACCACAACCCAACAACTAGGACGACCATTTTATTTCAGAACACTAATAAAGTTGAAATTGATCTTGATGTGAAACAAGCCTAATCACATCGTGGAAATGTTGCTCAGGTGAAGCTCAACGTGGTAAGTATTAAAACGTTAATTTAGATTGGGGTGAAAAACCCTTAAGAAGTTTTTGGATTCTGGATTGCAAGTAAGAGCTTCACAAAAAAATATGAATTATAAAAATATGTATGTATTTTATTTTGTTGATCTAGTATAATTTATCTATATACAATCATAATACTTCAAATCGCTCCAAAAACTTTTTCCCCTACCTGGAAACTATTTTTTATGGAGAATTAGATAATTGAAGAGGAAGGAAACATGTTTATGTGGTTTCATCGAAAAAAAAAACGATTTTTAGGTAGAGGGAATAAATAATTTTGTTCAAATATTCAAATATTATTCAAAATATTTATGTCCCACATCGTACCTTCCATTATCTTATACCTAAAAGTCGTGTGTTTTTCTATAAAACCCCAGAGAACATATCTGCACACCTTTAATTGTCTAATTATATCTAACAAAATGGTTTCTAGGATGGTAAAAATTTTTTGGAGTGATTTTTGCTTGGAACTCCAATTCTCAATAATTATTAGAACCTTTTATTGATCTGTACCCATGGAGGGTAGTGGTAACAAGTAATATCTGTTTCGAGGTAAGGACACTTTCTACACACAGAGAGAGTTTTCCTTAACTCATCCCTCCATATCTGTCCTACAACAATCCTTTTCTTCTTCATACCATTTTTCTTCTTATACCACTACCAATCCCCAGTCATTTCCTCAATTATTTTTATGTTAAAATCGTTTAGTGTCACGTCAGTCAATTTTACAAGCAGAAGGAGCTCATCAATATGACTTTACCATGTATTTTTCATTATATAGTTCAACCAGACTTTTTGGTGGCGATACAATCACCTCACAGGCAAATGGCTGGCAGTCCCAAGCTATTTTTTCATTTTACTACTATGATAGTCACGTTAGTTATTGCAAAGCTTCAAGTTTTAGCGTCTTTATTAACAATAATATTGAACTAATATTTCAGAAAACGAAATGCGAGCAAAAAGCTGGCAATTCGCCTCGTAAAAATGTCTCCAAAACCCCTAAGGCAATTAACGATGTACCAGATCCCAAATTCGTAATGAAACAGCAGCAGATGATAATAAAACAACAAAATGCCATAATAAAACAAAAACAAAATATGCTGGCTAAAGCACAAAAACAACTAGCTACTGAACCTCTAAAACCATCTCAGGCACAATGACAAGCACCTAGAGGAAAAGGAGCACAATCAAAACTTGTACTTAAGGTTAAGTTAGAGAAATGATTCATTTCAACATGACTTACGTTTAGATATTCAATTTCTAAAACACAGAAATTATTATTTATATGAATAGTGAACTATTTTTTCAAAAAATTATAGTTAAAATTACTTTAATCTATTTTTGTAGGATGTTTTTCTATTCTAAAGTTATACTTTTTATTTTCAAAGCACTACACTCATATTCAAGGAATAATTTTGATATCCAAAGTAACCTCTTGTTCTGAGGTTCATTTACTTTATCGTTTTCCTTTTTTTGTTTGCATTTGTTATTAGTCTATTTTATTGCTATTTATTTAAATAATGTTAACCACCAACTACTATAACTTGCACTGTTTGTTTCTTCGTGTAGGTTCCTATCCGGCTCGAAGGACCAAATAGTGTAAGTATAGTAAGATTTTTATTCACTATAAATGTTATCAACAGTTCCATAAATGTTAACTTCACATTACATATATTACAGGAATTATAGATTATAACATGGAATTTTAGCTAAAAACCACTGAAAGTACGAAAAAGTTGTGTAGTCACAAAAATTACGGGGTTTATTTTCTTTGACAATAATTTTTGACGGGTTATCGTCAGTAATGTTTTTACAGAACCAAGAGGGACGACTGCGGGTGCGTTCCCGACTCTGAAAGCGACAGATAAGTGTACAGTGCTGTCAAATTTTTTAAAAACTGTGCTCTTTTGAGTTTACTGGCCAACAATGTGTTGTGTGTACCTCTTCCGACAGTAGCCACTTATCCGCGGAGACTCATGGCTCGACCTATCTCCACTCCTGCCGCTCTCCTCGTTTCGCACCGCAAGGAGTCTCTCCTTTCCTCGTGATAGACACAATAATGGGATTGTGTACTGATGATTTTAAAACGTTTATGAAGCTCTGACAACTCTATGAGATCAAATTTATTGAAATTAAAATAGAAAATAATTATCCTACTTATTAATAAATAATTTTTATTGTTATTGTCCCATAGAATAAAGTCAATAATAAAAATAACATATAAATAGAATAATAATATTGTTGTTACAAATTTCTAAATTTTTAATAAATAAAAAATACATTGATGGATGAAGATTGGGAATTTGTTTGAATATCCAATTGTAAAAATAAACATAAAATGAATTATCCCAGTTAAGCATATTTTTCATCCTCATCTTTCCCGGCTATCCAGTCTTCAATTTCTTGAACACTAAAACAAAAAAAAATTAGTCTCACAATTTGTAGGTACAACTATGTCCAATTTATTGCAAAGCTTGTTAACATGCCAGTTGGTCTACTTCTATTTTCATAAAACATTTTTCCTGTTTAATTGAACATTACGACTAAAGCTCATATATGAAATACTCCTATATGTACAGTCGGTATGGGAAAAAACGTCCCTACGTTACGGTGCCGACAATATTCATTTTCTCTGTCGTTCGAGATATTTTATCTATAATGCGCATGCTTGGGAATGTGCAGAACCTAGTTGCAACCTCGGAGGATAGAGAAAGCGTTGTCAATCTGTCTTCTTTCCACTTATAGAAGTCAGTCCAAATAGAAGTATTACATATAAGTTAAAGCTTGGTTTATGCAGCCAAAATTAAAAAATAATATTGAATTAACAAATTAAATTACTAGTAGAAAGACACTGAAATGGTACTTGCAGTTCATGTAAAAAATGAACATTTAATTTAAATTAGAATTAAAGAGTTCGCCAACTTTTAACTTCTTAGTTTAGTCCCTTAATTTTGTGGGGTTATGAACATAGAATATTTCAGGTTAGTTTGTACTGGTGTTATTGTGTTGTTTATCATCCTATGTTTTTTGGTTATGAAAATATTCGTTTTATTGCGTCGATTTCCGCCGTGGTGTTTCATTTTTAAAACTGATATCAAGAAAATAGAAGAAAACATTGTTTGAAATTCAGCAATGTCCTCTAGAGGATGGAACACTGATAGATAGTGTGAAGAGCTTTCCACATTTGTATGAAAAAAAAAGGAATTTCTATTGGTTTACAATTATCCTTAATTTACTGCATAAACCAAAATATCACAACCAAGAAAGTTCAGTTCAATGTTAATTTTAATTATGGCTGCATAAACCAAGCTTAAGAATAATTCTTTAATTTTGTGAGGTTATGAGCACAGAATACGTCAGGTCAGTATGTATAGGTAATTTCAAGATGACGTCACGACCCGTCCACTATTTTCCACGTGGGGTAAACACATATTAACTACATTGTAAACCTGAAAAGAGAGATTTTAAAAGTGGATTCATGTAACAATGATTTTTGCTAATAGGGACAAAGTTCGTTTTTTAGGATTCCTAAAAGTTCACAAAAATGAGAACAAATAATGGCATTAGCCAAAGAACGACGTGAATATTGGAGCGTTGAAGAGGGATGAAATTTTGAGCGATTATTTTTTAAATAATGCGAGAATTTGTGCAACTCACTTTGTATATGGTAAACAGATTTATAAAAATAATATTATTTTATATAAAATGTAGTGCTTTGGTACTTAAAAATTGTTTATAAGATTGCAGAGAAGAGTGTTTTCAAGAAGATGTACTAATTATATATTTTTTGGTTCAAAGTCAGTTTAGGCCAGATTTAGGGCTCTATATATTTGTAATTTGAGCAAAACTTTTTTTTATAAAGATATTTTTTTATTCAGTTCACTTAAAATAAATATCTCACTAGCTTATACATTGGGAACCATAGATTTTTTTCTCGTTTTAGGTGAACCAGCCAAACTTGAGGGACCGGGATAACCCTGATTGGGTGCCTTTACTATAAAAAGTCAATATCAACTGCAGCTAATCTTGTAAAAAATATCTCACTCTGCTAGCAAGAACAAAGTAGTTGTTTTCTATTTTCTTGGCAAACATATCTTGTACAAATCCAGCTTCATAATATGTGTAATGACTTATGAGCCTTTAACTGGTCACCAATTTGATAGCCGTGACTTGAAATTAAAAAATTCATCAAGTCCATTATACCTACATTTGGCAAAAACTGCTATTAATGAGAGGTTACCACGGTCAGGATTATGAAGAACAGAACTAGGTTCACGGGTTGAACTAAGTTGGAATTTGGAAATTCTCGACATTTCGGCTCCCTCTTCAAAGCCATTATCAAGTAAAGGGAGGGAGTAGGATGGTTATCAATGAATGAAGAAATGAATAACTGGTGCCTAAAACTCTTGAGTGGATAAAAGGAGCCTCTTGATTTCAATAGTTATGGAAAATTCATTTCAAATTTCGTGCACCTCTTCAAAAATGAAATTGGGAAAAACCGAGTTTGCAAAATTTGCCTCAGATGTCTATTTGGAAGGTTTTGTTAACCAAGCCTAGAAAAAATGAAAACGACTATGTAAAGCACTATGCATAAACAGACTGTAGATAAATATAGAGAGAGCAGCGTGTAAGTGGATTTGTAATTTGATAGAGAGAAAGAACATTGTTTTACTATTCTTTATCTTTCTCTATTAAAATAAAAAGATGTTTTCCTCCTCCTTTGCCGTTCTCACTAGTCGAAATTTTGGCTTTATAGCAAACCAAAGAGAATTAAGTAAACAGATATAGAGAGTGGAATATTGACATTTATTTATCAGCAGTTTGGGCTGACTTGAACAAGTTCCTATACATAACACATTGTAATATTGAATCTGTTTTTGAATAAATCATCATATATGGATCTACATTATTATCCTTATTTTTTCGTCATACCGCGATTTCACGAAATAAGGGTTTGGCAATAGTCATTTAAAACCAAGGTAATTTAGAAAAAAAACGCACTCAACAGTATATATTAAGCTGAAATTATATATATATATATATATATATATATATATATATATATATATATATATATATAGAGAGAGAGAGAGAGAGAGAGAGAGATTAGACATCTCAGTATTTAGAATTAAAAAAATAAGACTGCATTAACGAACCATGAAATATCAAAAAAAAAATTCAATTATAAAGATTCAAAAATTCTTGTAACAGAATCTAATACATGAAAAAGAAAATTTTTAAAAATATGAATGATAAAAAGACCTAAATAATATTTCATAAATTTTTATGTGAATAATTATTTTTTATTTGTAATATGATAGTTAAGGATGAAAAAAATTAGTATGGTTGATATTTGTGTAGTAGCCGATCTATTGATTAATATAATTAGGCAAATTGTCAAAATCAAATTATGTTTTGATAAGAACCGACGATTTATCAGTAAAACAATATAAAAAAGTCTAATCTAAGAATGAAGAATATATACTCTATCTGAGACTGAGACTCTATACCACTCCCCGAGGAGGAATTTCCAGGCGGGGAATTGAGGATGCACATGAAAATATAGTTTATGACACCTACGTTCTTGGTACTTTTGATAGGCATTCGATACCATCTTCTGTAACGAGAACATCATCTTCAATGCGTACACCGCCGAAACCTCTATAGGTTTTCAGTACTTCTGGCACTAAAAATTTGGATTTCTTTGGATCTGCTAGAGCTTCATCTAGCAACTAAAAACAAAAGTAAGATATAAGGTATTGAGTACAAAGTTGTATACACAATAAAATTTCCATTATCAACTCTAGTTATAATATAATCTAGTTAAAATAATCAATTGCATTTATTAAGACCTCTCAAGGGGATGTGATCTTGTCAATCAAATATGAATATATCAATCACTTGAATACAGAAAAAAGATATTTTGGTAAATGGAATTCACTGTTTAAATCATTATTCATGAAGTTTATGATTCCATCATCAAGAAATAATATCTGTTAATGACATTAACCTAATTGATTTCAAGATTCCAGACTTGTCTATAGCAAGTTCCACATATATATCACTATGTAAATTGGAACGAGGTCTTTGTTAACTAGATTATAACCGTTTCGTAGTGGGATTAGAGCAAAATTAAACCCCAAGGTGTACTAACTCTAATATATTTCATAGCTTTCGAATACTTATGTATTCATCATTTGGGCCTGAAATTATGGTCAATTAAAATATTATAAAAATATGTATGAAAGTATAATAATAAAATTTACACACATTAATTAGTTAAGAATTGCGGTGCTTCAAATTTCGTTGTTTCTTTTAAGGAAACATTAAATTAATCGATTTCAAAAATCAATCTTCAAATTGACATTTTGGTTCCATTGTTATACATTTATACATATTTTTTATATTGTATTCAAAAGCTCAGAATTATATTAGAGTTAGTATATGTTGGTTTTTAATTTTGCCACAATCCCACTTTGAAAACATTCTTATCACTATGCAGATATTCTGAACTCACACAATCGATAAAATAGCATCCAGGTTCGACAGTGACAACCATATTTTTCTCCAACACTCTAGCAGTTCTCAAGCTCTTTAACCCTGGTCTTATAGGTCGAGCAGGATAACCATCTAAATATCCTCCTACATCGTGAGTATCTAACCCCAGAAAATGTCCAAGTCCATGAGGTTGGAAAACTGCGGCGATATCTGCTTCCAGCATTTCATCTACAGAACCCTTAAGTAGACCTCCTTTCTTCAATTCTTCCAATAATATTTTGTTTGCTAATATATGTAATTCTGGCCATGGTACTCCAGGTTTGCCAGCCTTGATAACAGCTTCATTAGCTTTCAAAACAGCTTCATAAACGATTTTTTGTTGAGGGGTGAATTTTCCATTTACTGGAAAGGTTACAGTAACATCAGCAGCATAACCAAAATAATCAGCTCCCATATCAAAGAGGCTGAAATTAAATAGATAAAATTTAAGACATGGTATTGAATCTATTTAATAATACATACCACAATGTTCCATTTTTCAACTTATAATCATTTGGACAACCAGCATGTCCGTAATGTAGAACAGCCCCGTTGATGCCAGAACCACAAATACAAGTGTAAGCTGCATGTCTACATCCACCGTTTTTGTAGCAATAGTGTAAAAATTCGGACTCACATTGATATTCAAATAAACCATCTTTGGCAATCCTCATCACATGTCTGTGAGCTGCAGAAGACACTCCTACGACATACTTGATAACTTCAATTTCATGTTCTGTTTTTATCACCCTCCTAAAAAATTTCCATACACTTTATGGTTAAGAAAATTCATCTCATTTCAAATTGATTAAATTTAGTATATTAATATAGAAACTTACAAATTTGCTATTATAGGAAATAATGTTTTGTTGTCCACGTTGAACCTAAAAGTGAAAAGATAAATAAAACATAAAATTTAGGATTTCAAATTCCTCCTAATATTTGAGAATATATGAATAAAATTTTCAATTATTTTTAACAATTACAAAAAAAGACTTACTTGTCAATTCCCTCAAACGTCGCTTCTTTGGCATCAAGACCGCTATCACTATTACGCCCAGTCTTTAAAAACAAAAATATTAACAAAAATATAAAATACATATATAAGACTAAACTTACCAGAGTCAATAATTTCTTCCTGTTCAATTCTTGAAGTACTGTTTGAATCTGGAAAAGTTAAAAATAGACATGCCTCTATGTATATTTTTATTTCAAATTGATTTTCCAGTGAAAGCTGGATAAAAAATAAATAAACTCTTACAGACCAATAAGCCTCCTTCAGTTATGACAGAATAATGTCCAATTGAAAAACTTGTACCAGAATATCAATTTGGTTTCAGTAGACTCAATTGTGAACAAAATCAAAGAGAGCCTAGAAGAGGAGGAAATGTGCACTGCAGTTTTCTTGGATATGAAACAAGCTTTTGATAGAGTATAGCATAAAAGATTTCTGTACAAAGTCAACTAATCCTTGAATCAGACCTAGAAGATAGACATTTTAGAGTTAAATTCGAGGAAGAACTATCACACTATCCTGAAATGAATTCAAATGTACCCCAGGGCACAGTTCTGAGGCCGTTATTGTATCTACATTTCACAGAGCAGTGATTTAATCAAATTAAATCAAGCAACAGAAAATATTTGAAACCATCTAATACTCCTGGAATCCTGGCCCAAAAAAATGGAAAATAAAGGTGAACAAATCAAATCAAGTTTACCAAAAACGACCATCCTCAATTCCTATTATTAATAGCATTATTTCAGTGAAAGATGAAATTAAATATCTAGACCAAACAATTTAATTGATGACTGCTACATATTTGAGATGTAAAAACTACGGAAAAATTAATTTTTCTTGTTAAAACAGATTTTTATATTGAAATTCATGATGTAGGTGATCTATTTATTAATAGGAAAATAAGTCAGTGTCAAGTCATAATTTGATATAGGGAAAGTAGTCGAAACGTCAATATTAAATGCTTTTAAATGAAATTTTAATTGATAGAAACCTAAAACCAAGATAATTTATTAACAAAACCATATAAAAGAGGTCCAAGAAATAAGAAATTCATACTTATTTATATATACAATTACCTGATCAACATAGTGAACATATTCAACATTGTATTTCTTTTTAAATGTTTCTAAAGGAGTTAGTGGACCCATCCATACAGCATATTCTTGTGGATACCTTGGAAAGAATAAATGTGCATATCCTGTAACTATATCTATTATTCCGTAGCAGCCTGCTTCAGTAACTCCAAAACACCAACAGAAATATGATTCCTATGAATTAGTTTAATAATATTCATATTATTAATTAGATTACTCAACCTACCTGAATGAAAATATAATTAATATCACTGTCATATAAAGGCAGTTCACATCCTCCTTGGAGAACAACAACTGAATCTTCAGACACTTTTCTCAATTTCTCTAGAAGACGCTTTCTATTTGTTTGATAGAGGATATTAGAGATTTCATAAGTATGAGGACCCATACTCAGTTTTCTGAAAGATATTGCATTATATATCACCATATGTTAATTAAACTTATCTAATATTCAATTGAAACACTTACCCTGTTGTGTCAGGCATTGTTACTATGTTACTGTTTTAAGATTACGAAAAAGAATGAATTTAGAATATAAATTTTCTTCAACAATGTTTCTCGTGGAAATAAAAACTACTTAAAATCGTCCCACAAAATTATTTATGCCTATTCATTATAATACGTATCAGATCAGAGTGCAATCTGTATCTATGATAGTAAATAAGTTCTTGTATAATTAGATAAAACAGAACAAATAAATCAAATATTAGTCATATGTCATATAAAAGTCATGGAAACCATATAACTTGATTGTATTGAAATTAATTTGCTTATTTGCATGCAATTGTTTATATTTAATGGTAATAATCATTTAATTCAACTAGTTTATCAATTGCTTAGATTTCTACTAGTAGTTAATATTAACTCACATAGATGTCATTACAATGAATATATTTGAATTAATATTTTGAAATTTACTTTAAATAAAAAAGTTACTGGATTCATGGGAATTAGGTTCACTGGTCAGGGTTTTCTGCATTTTTCTATTGATTTTAACAGATATGTAAACTCATTTTAAATTTTATTATTTTATTTATAAGAATAACTTTCCTTTATTGGTGAATTCCACTAAGTGTTTACGGCGAGAACATCACTCATGACGTCATTACTAACATTCACGACGATCCTTGTCATGAGGTGGGTCGAAGTGAGGTTGAAAGAATTAGCGGAATTTTCAAAATTCAAGCAACGCAGATTGCAACTATGAGAACCATTTCATTTTTTAATGCGGTATGGGATATTATAAGTACTTTTGAAACATTCTTGTGACGCATCACCAAATATTTCATAGAAGATATTTCGATTTTACTTCAATGTAAATTAGTTAAACATTCAACTAACAAATTCAATGACTTAGAAATTGTAACATCACTTCTTAAAACTTTTGCTTTACTATTTCCGTTGCCATTCGTCAATATTTATCTCACTAAAATCACTTTATAATTTATTCCAATTGGGTTTACTATTATAACACTTTGAACTAAGTGGAACGGGAAAAATCGTGGTCGTGAGTGCTTATTGGAATGCACTCCGTATGTTGACATGCGACAAGTGATTTTCATTTCTTCTTTTTTAATTCTTAATTGTCTTTACTTTTTAGAACCAACATACGGACTGCTGATTGCTTGCAAAATATCATTTTTCTCTCGCCGGGATAGAAAGTTCGCTTTAGTTCCCAGTATGCGGGACAAAAGTGGTCTATTCTCTCCCGGAAAGAACTTTCTTTTGCTCCCAGTATCGTAGCAACGACTTGTTTATCGAAATGTTTACTCTCGATGACAGTTTGCATCACATGACATTTAGTATTTATTATTGCGTTAAAATACAGATTTGGAATTAAAAAAATGAATTTAGACGATTCTAGTGATTGTGAATTAGAATACATCAAGGAACTTTTCATCCCGGCGAGAAAAAAAAGTATTTATACACTACGGGACAAAAATTTGGTTTCCTCTCCCACGATTTTTGTCAATATTACTGCGTCGATAGATTTAATAATTTTACCAATAGGATGTAGGAATAAATAAAAATCTTATGTAATTTAATAAACCATATTTACTTAACAAAATAAACATTTCTGATATAAATCAGTTCATATAAAATTAAATATTATATAAAAATGAACAGGTAAAAATAATACTTTCCAAATACTTTAACAATATGTAAACATTTCTTTTAGACTGTACTTTAATCGTATCAAAAGATCCTACTTATAACTATGACTTTTGGTAACAAAGATGTAAATGGAGATCTTTTTACGAGATACGATTATGTTTTGCACTTTATTTTAAAAAAATATCCAAATTAAAGGTTTACATACTGCGTACCCAAACAGTCAAGTAACATTTTTAAGAAAAATCTCATTAATCTACAAAATCAGTCAGTATCGCTTAATATATTGGAGACAATTGTATTTGCAGTTAATATACAGTTTATTTACAATATTTATTCTATAATTACGTTGAAAAGATACTTAATATTAATTAAATATACAGTTTTTATAACTATTCTGCGCAGTCTGATTTTCTTATAGATTATATAACATATGCTAAAATCAACAACATAAAATTTGCAAATAAATTAGTATAAATATTTTTTGAGGCCCAATATGCATAGAAGATGTCAAAGTTTTATTTCACTAATTATGAAATTTTAGCCAATAATAAAACTCGTTCTTGGATACATAACAGTTTTCAGTAAATACAAATTGTTTCTGCAGTAGCCAGTGGCGTAGCTAAAGGCTTAAAAACTATAATATCTAATGTCATTTGACTAAATTTCGTAGTCAATATACGTCTATGATTGAAATAAATTATAATTCGAAACATTAAGAATTTATAAATCGGGTAAATATCCCAAATTATAATAGAATATAATATAATAAGAATTTTTAAAAATATTGCGCTCCAAATTAGAAAAATTGACCACCTACTATATTTTTCGAAATTGTTAATTGGAAGCAAAAAGTTATTCAGATATAGAAAATAACATAATTCGATCAGTGGGGCTTGTATCGTATTTAAAGCAGACCTATTTAAAATTCCACTTAACCATGGGGGTTCACCAACTCATGTTAAAAGAAACAATTTTCTCTATACTTAATAGTAACAATATTTACGAGGTGTGATAAAAAGTATGGTGAATGTATTCAGCAATTAATTACTAGTATGTTTCATAACCTCAAATATGAAGATTTCCGAATGGAAAATCAGTGACTCATCGTCTTTAAACACTCCTGTGTTATAAGAGGGTATTGGAACGTTGGTGCAACAATTTATTTATCATGAAATGCGTCATGCCATAAGTCTTTTTGGTCGTTATACTATCCGTTTTGGCCACCAGATTCAGAACCGTCCAACTTTTGGCTTTAATCTGCTTAAAAGGACTATTCCTGTCGTTGGGTTGGTCATACGAAAGCCATTTCTAAATAAGCCTTCCAGAAATGATCCACTCATAGATTTAACGTTGTTAGTTGAGGGTAGCTCTTTTGATGGAGTATAATCCAAATTTTATGTTACATTTTTAATAGGGTTGTCAACAAAGTAATTTCAGTTTTGTAGTATAAAATAAAGAATAGTTTTTAATTATATATTTTTCATTTTGCTCAATGACCTTTTTCCATCTTTCTTTCAGCTTCATGATTCTGGGCTTACAAAATTTCTGGTCCTTATTAGCAAAAAACTGAACCAGGTGCGATTGAAGGTCATCGTTATTTCTGAAAGTTTCACCATTCAAAGAATTCTGCAAATTTCGAAATAAACGGTAATCAGATGGTGTCAGATCAGGGCTATATGGAGGATGTGCGTCACTTCCCAGATAAGTTCCAATAGTTTCCCACGAGTTGCCAAAGATGTGCGAAGCCTTGCATTATCATGGTGGAACACTAAGCCTTTCCGATTTGACAATTCTTGCCGTTTTTCTTTGATTACTTCATTCAGTTTCATTAATTGTTGACAGTGAACATCAGAATTGATCGTTTGGTTCCTTGGAAGCAGCTCAAAAACACAACACTCTCGTAATCCCACCAAAATGACAGCATGAGCTTTTTTGTTGTTGTTTTGTCAGCTTTCGATGTGGTTTGTGCTGATTCAACGTGTTTGCTCCTTGATCGTTTTCGAACTATGTTACTGTACAGGACCCATTTTTAATCGCCACTGATGACTATTTACAAGAAATGATGGGTTTTATTTCGTTTACAGTGCATATTGCAAATGTAGATTCTTTGTGTTAAATGAATTTCTTTCAATTCGTGAGGTACCCAAATATCAAGCTTCTCAACTAACCCAAGACCTTTTAAGTGTTTTTCAATTGATACATGCAGCCTCTCGAACAGTTATATGATGATCCTCTTCAATTATAACTTTGATTTAGTCATCATCAATTTCAATTGGTCGACCAGAATGTTGCTCATCTTTGAGGGAAAAATCTCCAGAGCGGAATTTTTTATATTGATTCTGATACGTGCGATCTGTTAAGCACTCAGCACCATAAACTTGACATATTTCTTTGTGAGCTGCAGCAGCTTTCTTCCCTTAACGGAAATAAAAAAGTAAAATGTTCGTTTTACACTCAATTTAAAATTAACCCACAACTAATAGCGTTAATAAAAATTACTTGATCTAAAGTTACGTCAATGTGACCAGTATCACGTGATAAACAGCAAAGTACAGCACTAACACAAGTAGTTCAAAAAACAAAGCAACGCTCTCTATCAGTAAAAAGCGAAAGTACTTAGTTGCCAACCCCATACTTTGTTTTAAATAAAATATTTTTTTACTTGATTACACCTTGTATATTGTGTAAATTTAATTTCCGATAATTTCTTTTCAACAAATTTCGTTATATTGTCAATACACCTATCATACTATTATATCCAAAACGTGAATATAATTTGATTAATATCTTTTTTAAAAACATTACTTAATAAGTCCCAGGACTGAAATATAGATGGCGACACCAGCAAACTTTCTACATAGTGTAAAAACTGGCTTAAATTTTATTATCGTGTAATAAGTTACGTAAAGTGCAGACCTGACTATCAGTTATCCAGGACAGTATTTCAAATGAATTTAATTGAATTTTATATAAAATTTATTTTTTCTCTAATACCAGGAACTTATCAATTAATCTCCTGAATTTTATTTTGAAAATTCGTTTCTTAAAGAAAGTAATTAAACAGACAAAATTGTCTAGTATACTTTTATGGTAATTGATTATTATTTTCCACGTTATTGTCAGAAATAAAATGAAAAATTCAAATATAAAATTGATTAGTTTGATACCATAAAACGCACGTATGAAATTTGAATTATGTAATTTATGAATTATGTCACTAAACGTACTAAAAATGTTACTTGAGTGGCAATAAAAATTAAAAGATAAAATTATATCACAGTGAAAATCTAACAATGTTCAGTGCGTAACCCGTACAAAAATATAAATAGATTACCCAACAATAATCACCCCCCATTTCGTTTTTAATTTTAAGAACACCCGCATTCCTCCACTGCCATATTTTCCCATAGTCGCATGACCATGGTCGTTGGATAATCTGGGTCGATTACTAAAAATGATACCGACGATAGTTTTAGTGGAGCACAGCAAGCTTTCGGTATAACTTTCCTATAAGCTTTATGATTCCTCCGTTCTTTTCGTCGCATTATACTTTGTATATAAGTATGGTTGTAAGAATGAAGATAGTTAGGGGGACACATCCCAGTACAATAGCCTGCATCGTACACTTGAGGGCGAACTATTTGTTCCTGTTCCAATCCTAATTCACTAAAAGTCACATTCATCGATTGTCTACAACATTTATGCTTAGGACCCGTGTCCTTGCATGTAGTTTTATGTTTTGGTTCATACGGAGATTCTCTACGAACTCTTCTTGATTGAGGAGTATGTATTAGACTAGTTACTGCTGCTTCTAGCGGATCTAATCTGCAATTAGAGTCCAAGCACACTAATTCTAAACCTAAATTTACATCGCCACGCAACCACGATTGCACTGCACTTGTTATATCTACAGTACACCACTTTGGACCCTCTTGAGAGAGATAAAATGTCCGTTCTCTGATGAGTTCTTTTCTTCGGTTACCTAAGATTACATTCACTTGAACTTTTGGACTGGGCACGTCCTCGAACTGTGGTGGTACTAACAATTTCAGTTCAGCGCTCTCCAGTTCTACGTTGCTTTGAGGAGCTACAGGGAACCTTAGCCTAACTGTGGGGTATCTGTCGTTGTCTCTCACTAATTTACGATCTGAAACAACGAAAATTAGAGTTAATCGACATAGTTATAACGAAAAATTGAATCGAAATAACATGGATCTATATAAATTTTCTATTTATAACATGAAATTTCCATATTATAGGTCGTAATTAGATAAAAAATATATTAAAAAAGAAAGTTTGCTTTTGTATCTAAGAGATAGATTGATTATTTTTCAAAATTTGTGGTTAAAAATGAACGTATTCAAATAAAATGTTTGTTATTTTAATTATTCGAAATAGGGGAGAAAATTTGAAATATACGGTTTTATTTTTTTTAATAAACTCCAAATATAGTCTTCCATCATGTTTTCCCTAACCTAACTTAATACGCAAAGGTGGCTTCAAAACTCAGCTCTAATTTCATGTTTTGTTTTTCGATAAAATGTTCGGTTTTTATAGGCGATGACCATTGAATGTAGTGCTTAGCATCCACTCTGCTATTCCGTAAGCACAGATAACACGGATATACAGATACAGGACAGTCAAAATACACTTCTTAGACTTTATAAGGAGCTTAAGAAGTCTTTGGTTGTATTTTATGTCTTAAATAAAATGACTACATATATAGAGCGTGTCTCAAAAATTGTTTGTAATATTCGGAGTATAGCCTATCGTATTCGATGGTTTTATGTGCGCTGACTACTGAGTCCACCTTTAGAGCTCAATTAAACAAGTTAACTATAGATCATAACTTTATTCAAAACGTATTCACAACATTTTTTCATTACATTTTTCAAGCTTAATTTGTAGAAAATTATTTTAAAATAAATTTCACAATTCACAATTAAATAAATTGGCTATAGGTTCGTTCCAACCCATCAAAGAACTGTCTTTGGTACGGTGAAGATTCTGCGCAATACAGATTACACGTTCCAATCGGATACTAACCGTTTCACGAACGTTTCTATTTTGTGTTCCAACAGACTTAGGTATCGTTTGTGAACCGTTTCAGGAACGGTCTTTTCGATGCATAATATGTATACTACACAAGGTCCAGACTAAATTTTGGATGTGGTGTATAGTCCATCGCATTCTAACCCAAAGTTCTTTGTGACGGGTTTTGGTATTTGTCCTTTGTTTAGCTACTCATTTTCCATGTTTGAGTTGTTTATATAAATTCATTTTTCTGCGTAAATAACAAAACGTCTATAAAACGATCATCATCATTAAAAGAAAGTAAAGCAGTTGTACTCATAGAATTAGAGACATATTATGACGTAGCAATTTTCACACATGAAAACCTAACCTAACCTAACCAATATTACTTATGTATATTCTGTGTAACAAAATGCATCAGCAAATCTACACTTTCGCAACGACATTTTAGGTTTTTCTAGACTTGTACAAAACATTTATTTGATCGTTTTTTAACACCCTAGTGTCATTAAAAATGAGTAATATTACTTTAACTATCACAAAAGCTAACTTTATACTTTTGTGCGTAATTAACTAATCTAAAAATGATAAAATAAACTTTATGACAAAGAACGAGTCGTGTAATTTGTGTATTAATTTTTAAAATTTAAAACTATTAAGTATACCTCGTATCAATGGTTTTGTGTATCTATGCTTAAATCAGATAAATGTATCTCTTTAAATTTTAAGAAGTACCCTGGTATTTAATTTGTTGTTTTTGTATATAAATTCCTTTCTTAATTATATCGGACAGTAATATATATTTAAATTCAGAACTTAACATGAGTTAAAATTAGATTTTTCCAAATTATTTTAGAGTAATTATAATTAATACCATACAGCAATGCAGCGAAAACGCACATAAGATCATTTATTCACCGGAAATAAAAATTACGCTCACAGAGGCGTAGATAATTTAATAGATAAAAAAATATCCATAAAATAAGATCCCCAACAAATTTTCACAATGAAAAACATGTTTATTGACATTGATTAATACGAGTTTGAAAAGATTAGACTATTTTTCGCCGTTTAGATCAACGCATTTTTGTGGTGTGCCATCTTCTTTGTGTCTGAAATATGTCGCCGCTTCCTGAAAGTAACTTAAAATCTCTTCGACGTTTATGAAATGCGTCTCTCCCAAGTGTGTTCAAATTTGTACGTCAGTCTTGAATTTTCTGCACCATTTGCGCACATGTTGCACACTCATACACTTTTCCCCAAAGACATCACACAGTCGAGAATCAATGTCCATCGTAGGAACTTTTTTTGCACATAAAAAACGAGTCACAGAGCGTAATTCGTACCTGGCGTGAGAATGAAATAAATGCTCCCACTTTCGCGGCTACCAAGATAAAAATGAACGTGGTATAGAGTTCGTCGGGGTGAAAACTGGGAATCTTATTTTATGGACAACCCTCGTATATACGTTGCTACTAGAGCAAGCTAATAAATAATCAACTGATCTTTTTATTATTTATTCTATACAAATATTTTACTTTAAAGTAAAATCAAAGCATCTCAAAAGTAATGATAAAAAATTGACTACGTCACAGGAATTTTTACGATGCTAAAGGTAACGATGGGCGGAGTTTTTCACTGCGCATTCGGAAAATCTCAATTTCGAAAGGTAAGCTAGGATGGTCGAGTTATAATAAGTTTAGAGCGAAACCAGCTGCTATTTTCGCTCGTTCGTTGTAAAGCTTAATTCAGAGTCAGCACGAGGGAACTAGAGCGCGAAAGTGTGGATGTGGCGCTCGTATTCCCATAGGTTTTTCGGATGCGAGTCAAAGGACGTGAATATAAAATAAATGGAGAGTGTACACGGCCAGAATTCGTCCCACCTTCACTCTCTGAGACTCGTATCGAGAGCGAGAGTATGGATCCGACATAACCACGCGCTAAGAACAGCGCTTCATCTGTTATATTTTCCATTACGTACCCTTTGATATTTTATTTTATTATATATCGCATCAACTCTATTTTGGTTTGATAATGTAACTTATTATCAATACTTAATAATAAATAGGACGAAGACATAGCGAAACAACATTATGTATATAATTCAGTTTGACACAGACACCGTATTTGTTTACCCCTATTCGAATGATGTGAAGTAATTGTAGCGAATCTATCACATGACAATTTTATCAATGGATGTGATAACGAGAAGATAGCGACAAGACATGGCAATCCTATCATTACAGAAGCATACATGTGAGAGAAGAAAAAATCACAAACGTCTTCAAGTATATTTACTGTTTTAATAAGAACAATCATAAATAGCTTTTAACAAAGGTAGATATTTTCGTAATTAAATTAGTTGTTAGCATTGAGTCTCCCATACAGAGGGCAACATATTTTTAAATATTTTGTCATGGTCTGTTTAATGTTCTTCATACGCTTCGGCTACGATTGCGATAAACATCTTCTATGGTAGATAAGAGAATTTCCAATGAACAAGGCACCTAAGTCATTGAATCAAAATAAGAGACACGATAAAACCGACTGACAAAAAAATTAAAACATGAAAAAAGTTAAAAGTTAATGATGTTGTACAACAATAAATAGTAACGATAGATATACCACCACATTTACGAGAGAATGCAGATAAGAGGAACATAATTTTTGTTGTTTCAAAAATAGAAGATAATAAAATAATTAGAAGAAAATTCTGGAAACATGTTGGATAATTACGTATCAAGAGTTGTAAGTAGCATATTATCTACGATTGAAAAAATAACCCACGTTAAGTGCGTAATAGTCCTATAAACGTTTCTTTCGAAAAAGTTAGTATAGTCCAGTGAACAACGGAAAGATATGGTATCACCTCAGAATTCCAGCAAGACGCAGGGGTTAGCGTGAAAATTTGGAATTGAGTTCTATTCACTTCAAAATCTACCCTATTCCAATAAGTGCAAATTTTTGGAAGGAGTGAAAACTGCCCCTTACTGTCAAAATTCGATAAAATAAAAGTAGATGCCACAGAACAGAAACGTTACGTTTTATAAATTATTATATATATATATATATATATATATATATATATATATATATATATATATTTATTAATTATATTTGGGCTAGAATCCGCGATCAGCTGATAGACGATGTACCTCAACACGGGTTATAGTTTACGAAAAGTGAATTAAAGAGGCTCTAATTAAATTATTGTGGAAGGACACTTTATGATACATCTACCCTCCATAGTTTGCTATATTTGATACTGTATTTTTTTGTATATTTATTTATCCCTTTTTACCTATCATTTGATAAAAACCTAACTGAAAATTTATATGGGGATTAGTTTCATCCGATGAATACGTAAAAATCCCCTTATGACGAAACAGTTTTATTTGCCGTTGTTATAACTGCTTCTTATTTGTTTTTATTTGGCAACGTATTCAAGTAACTTATCTTCAAAAAAACACGCGCCGTTGTATAGTTCTTTCAATATCAATTGCAGAAAAATTATGCGAAGAACAATGAATATTTCATAAATAAGCACAGCACTCATACCAATTTAAAATATGAAAAAGAATGTCTACTCCCCGTATAAAATTTGGTACATCTAACAAACCGTCAGTCCACGTGGACTCCTCATCTCCACTCTTTACCAATGAAAACAACGAATCGTAAACATAAATGCATTTCTATTGGCTGAAACCGTGTGTAGATAATTTTTTCGAAATATTCCCGCCAGAAACTTTGCGATAAGCATTGGCGTGGCTTAGTGAGATTAATTTAATTCATAAATAGAAATATGACCATGGGCTAATGAATACAATGAAATTGTACAGTGTAGTGAGAATAATGAATTTAATAATAAATATTAAGATATACAAACACAGCAAATTATTTTAAATATATTCGAATAAAAAAGGAAAATATTCAGCAATCTGACGATGCAATCATAATAAGAATTTCTGAAATAACCAGAGTAAATAAATTTTCTATTTAACGAGTAGTCACGAAATGGGTTGCTGTGGATCATTCACAAAACAGAAAAATATGTAAAGGAAAACTGAAATCAGTTGACAAAGCTACTCAAGATTATCCAGAATACAATTATACCAGTTTAAAAACATTGCGTCAAGTTTTGACAGCATGTGGTTTTAAACACAAAAAACTGAATAAACGGATGGCAATAACCGAATCGTCAAGGATCATTCGTGGAGAAAGGCCCAACAAACAAAGAACTGCTTACTGTTATTAAAGGTCTACAGTTAGAGGAAATTTGTTATTTTGACAAGCTGTGCAAAGAACAGGGTGATATTCTCTTCTGAGTACCTCCTTACTATTGCATATTTAACCGAATAGTGTTAATATGGGCAAAAGTGAAATTAGAATCACGTAAATGAGTAGAACTGAGTAAAGAGATTGTAGAGCTCATAAAGAAAGTTCTAGCAGCAGACCGCCAAAAGTTTTGGAAAAACTGTGTTGAACATGTTATCAAAGAAGAAGATGGGTATCTGGCATCACCCACTTTACAACCCTTCACTATTCAATCAAATGATGACCTAGTTCAGACCATTCTGACTACCATGATTATTTATAAAAATACTTTGGATTTGAAATGTTTTTTTTTCTTCTGTTTTATTTGTAAAGGATTTATTATCTTTTATAATTTTTGCTTTTAAGTTTCGTTTTCTAGAAAAAAAACTAATGGGGTACAAAAAGGGATCAGTTCACGTCTGGTACTCTGTTTAAACCAAACTCTCTTACAGGCAGGTACATTTTACTCGTCTATTTACGTTTTTTAATTTAATATTCAGTTGTAGCAAGTTAACGAGGTATAATAATGATTTTTTTTCCAAGTAGGATTAAAATTAAGTGCATCTGTCTAAATAACGGTGTATAATGCCTTCCAATTTATAATGATTCGATTGCCTTTCAACTATTACTTTCTCGCCCGATATATACATATTTTTAAAAGTATTTATAAAAATAATAAATTTATAAAATGAGGTATCTACGCCTATGGTAGATCAAACAATATTGCCGGCAAGGGTTTTTATAATCTGCAATTTATATTGGAAGAACTATAACAGAGTATCAACAAAAGCTTAAACGATACGATGTGAGTTATGAGAATTCTAGTTTCAACCGCCTATTGTCATAGAAAACTTAAATACACATAACAAATCGATTGTACTCATATTATCATACAATTATAAGGACTTTAAACAATATTTTAAAGAGGGTATTTCAACGTACCCGTACAATTTGAAGGGTCTTCATCTTAGAAATAAAAACAATTGTTAAGTAACGAGGATCACAGAACAATTTTGTTTGTTTATGATATTTCCTAGAATCCGTTCGAGACATATTTATTAAGAATTTGAACAAAATTAAACAATAGCTCATTTCTTAATATAACCTCAAAGTATTGATGATATATAATTAAAAAATTCCATCAAGTAATAGTATAAGAATTATAAGATATCGTTGGAGTTTTTTAATGCATCGGCACGATATTTATTAGAAAAAAAATTGATGGATTGAAGGAGTACAAACCGTGATTACTTTTGAATAAATCAAGTTGTTAGGAAATTTTTAGAAACGACTATTAGTAAGTGAAACCGACCTACATGTGTACATGAAATCCAACGCTCAATTCTTTTGTAAGGTAACTGCGCTGTTTCGAAGAACACGATCCATAAAAACTTTATGGTTTATGGTGTATCCGAGTTTCTGATATGTGTTTTTAATGATTTTCGGTTCCCCTACACATTTTTTTAGACAAAAAATCCATTAACATAACATTTGTATTTTGTATGGCAGATTCAAGGCATATGACGGTTCCAGTTGGTTCACGCCATACACACCCACTAAATAAAACATGCTTGTAAAATATTTTACAGGGTTATTCGAAAGATTAGCTTTAGAAAATCATGTGGTTGGTATACTTTAACGATGGAAGAAGTCAAAACGGGTTGAGCGACAGTAACACCCCGTATATTTCAAAAGTATCTGTGTGTGGTTTCGTCTCGCAAACAAAAATATCACTTTGAATTTAGGTCGTTAATGTTTTTACAATGGTTTATTAGTAGGACTTCCACAACACAGGATTTGGATTTGTTTTATTTAGTTCAGAATGAAAACATGATATGCGTATATTTATGTAATCACTAAAGTACAGTGCTGTAGGTGAAGGGGCTAAATTACGAGGTGTTTATGAACAAATCAAAAGGCGGCGAATGTTTTGAACGGAGGTCTACGCTATTTTTGGTCATAAGAACTCGAAAAATTGATATTTTCAATAATTTTTTGTTTAATTCACCTCTACGTTTAACATAAAAATAAGAGCTAAGTTTGAAAACAAGAATATCACCACATTTTTGATTGATAAAAAAATCATATTATTACTCGTATTAATATTTTTATTAACCAATTTTTATACACTCATTAAATCGCTGTGAAACACAACGCAACGTTACAAAGAAATCATGAAGAAAGGCGATCATTGTCTAACCTAAAAATTTTTTACTAATTTGCAAAATTTGTGTGAATTATGATATTTATTTTATATTTATTTATAAACAAAAATTGGTTGGACCCCACTTCAAAATAATAACTAAAAAGGTAATTAATATCTTTCAAAGTACTACATTTGGTTTGAAATGCACTATACCACCGATGACAAAATTTTGCGGTCAAAAATTCGCGAATTTTGGCACAGTACGTTGTAATAATGAAAAAGGAAGATGTGGGACCATTTTCCAGATATCTATATACCCAAATCAGTTATTTTGGGCGTGCGCCAACTACCTGCTATTGTTACAATGTTCAAACTCGTGATCGTGGTTGTCATGAAGATTAGACAACAAGATTATGCAGCTAGGAATTTTAATTATGAAATGAAAAATAAAATATATATTTACAGTATATTTCAGTAAAAAATATTTTACATTCTAAACATATAACAAAACACATAAAAAACGAGAAAAAATATTAAATTCTGTATCTATAAGAGACCTGTTTCACAAATTAATATTCTGTTATTTTATTTGACAAACCTAACCTTACCTAAGCAATTGCAATTGTGCATTATTATGTTATATAGAATTTTACAAATTACGGCTTCCGCTAATTTTCAATATTCATTTCTCTATTGTATATTATTCAGTACGTACCTTATAATAAAATGTGATATTGAGGATCTAGAAATTCTAGGTTCAAATTTTTGGATTTTCCAACTTTACAAAGTGGATAGGTACTAAATACCAGGTAAAACTCTTAATGAATCCGTCACTAATTGTATTATGTACTCGGACTACCTTTTCGTTTACCTGAAATATCTTCGTCCCGAGTCAATTAAAAATCGATATTCCTCTTGGTATTCAAATCAAAGGACGTCCCCACTTGTCCTTAACTGACTCATTCTCAATTTTACCACTTGTAAATAGCCTTCAAAGTTGTAACTCAGACAGATTTCAACATTTCAAGTTCTTGTTTATATGGTTACATAAATTAGAGTAGCGATTAATTAGTTATATTATTTTTATTATTTTACGTATCTATGGAAACACCTTGTATTGGTGCTTTCCAAAAGTATCTACGTAACACAGCGATTATGCTTATCGAATTGAACTTCTGAATCATTCTTTGAAATCTTCGAATAACTGATTCATATTTTAAGAGATGAACTACGTGAGAATTACCTACTACTTTCATAATACTTAGAATTAGTAATGAGATTGCGGTGGATGAACTCATTTATATCGAAAAAAATTTTTTTTATTTATAATATTTTTCTTTGTATCTGTCGATTTTGACTTTAAAATTTGTGATAAAATTGTAGAAAGCCGTTTCTTTGGTTGTTGATTTTTTCCAAAATAAGTGATAATTTAATTTTATTATCCTGAATTGAACCTCTTTTTTCTGTTCGGAAAATTTTCTGAGATCAGGATTATATTCAACAGAACTAAGTTCACGGATTGAACTGCGTTGGAATGTTGAAAATTCTTAACGTCTCGGCTCCCACCATTATAAAGAGAGGGATGGAGATAAAGTAGTTATTCGTCCTTTGATAAGAAATGACCAGATTCCGTACTCCATACAACGAATCAATCGTTTTGGTTGATTCCAAGAACTCAATCTACCTACTCCTTGAAATTTCTCCAAGGAAATGGAAGCTGTAAAAATATTTTTTCAGTTTTTATCGGTGAAACTCCAAGCAGTAGGCAGATTGAATTCTTGGAATCAACCAAAAAAGGGGTGATTCGTTGCGTGGAGTAGGCAGATCCCCGGAATCGTATCACTTCTTATTAATCAACGAATAACCACTCTACCCTATCCCTCTCTTGACAATGGCTTCAAAGTGGAGCTGAACATAGAAAATCAGTGGTTTGAGAAAGGACAATTACCAGAACCTGTCAGAAAGAGAGCTCGATTCTAGCGGATAGTCTTATTGTATGTTTGGTGGTTTAGTATACTTCGATGATCGAGCTATCTATGCCGAGGCATATAGTGAATAGCGGATGCGAATGTATGAGGCTTTATCGGAGAAATTTCCAGGTTTGTTTAAGCAAAATTTTTGCTTGGGAAAAAATTGAATCCAAAGGTGATGTTGAAAATTCAATTTTTTGCATCTAAGACCAAAGAATGGTTTTACGAAGGTCTCAAAGAGCTTGCTGAACGTTGGGCTAAAATTATTGGCAATCGATGTTATTTATGAGACAACCTCTCTTATCTTATATGTCTATCACGATCTATTGCAATTTAATAGGTCCATTGAACCAAGTAAGGCAATGCTACAGTTGTTTCTCTGCTACACATAGTAAATAGTAGTATCGCCAATTTGTCATCAAAATATTGTTGTGCGCGCTATGATCTGCTATGATTTGAGGACCGTTTTAAGCAAACAACAAAGTCTTTAACAGTTGTAACGTGCAATTGATGATGAAAGTGCTTTAGAAGCAACTGTGGTATAACCGGTGGGGTGCGAGGAGCGCACGTGCATCGAGGCACATTTAGAAAACATTTCGTGCATCTAGCGCACACTACCTGTGTCGAATCCGAAGGATCGTTTAACGAGGGCACAAGAAAATTTGAACTGCCGAAGTGAGTTTCAGAGATGGCAAACGTACAAACTTTTGAATAATTATTATCATTAAGACAAAACGAAAAACCATCAGCAACATCTAAGATTTTCCAAAATGAGCAAATGTTCAATATTATATAAAATATTGACCAAAAATTGATAGCAAAAATTATTTTTTCTAAGAATTAGTGTATTTTTGGTATTAGGTTCAAAATAATTAAAAAATTGCGTCTTTTGAACTCTCCACAAAAAGTGTTATAATTTAAGAATGGTTAGGTTAGGTTAAATTAAGTTAGGTTAGGTTAAGTTTATACCTGCAAATGTGCGCTCGATGCACCATCTTATAGAATCTGTGCGCTCAAATCACCATGCACTCGACTCGCGTGCGCTCGATGCACGAATTCGTATACCGAACGTGGTCGACATTTCATGACAATGGATGAGAAAGATCAAGTTATCAACATAAGATTTTAAGTTGAGATAATTTTGATTTAAAAGTGCATGGATGTACTTGGTGAACATAACGAATAGTTATTTGTATGCCAAGGACTGAAAGTGTTATTTTGTTGGACGAGTTTGAAAATTGCAAGACGAGCGAAGCGAGGCGAGCAACAGAGGAGTCGAACAAAGTAGTATTTCAGCCGCGGCGTACACAACATTCTTTAGACGACCCATAAGATCCAAAACTTTTCCAATTACACTGAGGAAAGAAAATAAATAATAGAGAATTATAAACATTTTAATTATTGAACAATATATTGTACTTAATGATATTTGCGCAATGTCAATATTAATTTATTAATTATTTGCAAAAGGTTATTGTTGATTGTACCTCCAGGACAATTATTAATATTTATTGGATTGGATGCAGATGGATCATGTATATCTCTACTAGATGTTGATAGATTCTCTGTAGATGTGTTTGTGATTTCGATACAATTTGTAGATGTGTTTTTGTCTTCGATAGAATTTGTTGATTGATTCATATTTGTGGTGGAAGAAAGTTTTGCAAAATCATCGAAGTGAAACTGTCAACTGTCAACATTGAAGTGGCTAGAGTCACATTTAAGGAGGTTAAAGTTGTTAACTCCAGAGCGTCCCGAAAGTGTTTTGCAGTACAGAACTGTCACTTTCACTACATGGAACACTCAAAACGCATCCTTCGCTATGTAAATGAATACAGAACGAACAACTTTCGGACGGCGACTTCTATATTACGTCCCTCATATATTAAGATAATCTATCATATTTTGTTTTTGAAGTGTTTTTATTGAAAAGAAAATTATAGAAAAGCTTACATTTTTATGAATTGATACAAGGAATCGATAAAACAAAATAGTAAAGCAGTGTACCAATACTTATAGATTTTTGACTGCCCAGAAATGGAATGGTAGACATAAGTATATGTTTAACACTTGCTTGTGTATTGGCTTGTACTACGTCCCTGAGCAAACACTAGATATGGCTATTTATAGTGCAGCCTACGTACTGATCTCGATAAAAATATAATTTCTGATATAATTTTAGCCTCAGTTCTTCAAAAATAAATAACAACTGCATGTGGGGAAACTCGACAGCACTTACAATTATTACACAAAATATTGATGTTTTGGTAAGCCACATACTTCAACGGATATTAGGAATTCTCTTCTCACGAGTCATACTATTTTTAAACAACTTCGTGTTTTCTACAACTTTAATGATATTGAAGAATATAAAATCTTTTATTTACTTTTATAAACCTAATAATTTGCGTAAATTACATAACACAATTAATGCATTCACAAAAAATCCACACAATAGAACTATTTATTACTTATAGAAGTTTTACATCCACCCAGTTTCTCAAATAGACACTTTCCTTAGTATAGAGGATTGAAATGTATAAAGAGGTATAGAAAGTATTGAATAAACCTTAAACTGCAGACCTTGATTTTATTTACATGTCTGGCGCAAGCTCAAAGAGGGTTTCACTCATCAACAATCTTCAGAAAGAATAAGGAAGAAGATATTAACGATAGAGGACGTTATGCCATATATTAAACGTCCTAATCTTTCTTCTCTTCGCTAGTTTTATAGCCTTATTTTTTTCTTTTTATTGTATTTCTAAGAATTCAGATATAATATCATCGGCCATATGCATAGGATCCTCAAAGGGATGGTCACATCAGTTGCTAAAACAAGCAGCAGTAATCTAGTATTTAACTGCTGCCAATTAAAAATCTGATACTTTTGACATACGAGTATCTCAGCACTCACAAGCACAGTGATCCTATCTTTGCTCAATTCACCACCAAAATAAGGGAAATCTTTGAACGTGATAGTGAAGTCCGATTCATCAGCATTAAAACGTTATCAGCATTGTATTGTTTTTTGTGTTAAAGACCGCCAACTATTTATTACTACCGGAAAAATTATGCATTCGAAGTTTAATTGCAAATTTTTCTCAATCATTGGCATGTTTTTATTTCGTAGCTATTTAATTCATATCTAGAGACATTTGTCAAGTTCAGGATATAAGTTTAACTATTTCGTCTAGTTTATAGAAAGAATTTTAAATAAACTCTTAATTAAACAAGATTGCAAAATTACAAAAGTGCAGGGATCTCATTTTAATTGTCCATCAATTACTCACATATCCAGGGATCAGTTAAACAGATTTCACTGTATATTCTCATAAACTTAAATTTACTACCATGAACCCCTTAAATTTTAATTTATAATTAACCTATTCATTATCAATATCGAGATTCAAATTGATGCGTCTGCTGAAATATTGATAATTTTTGGGCGGTGATTTTTTTTCAAAAAATTTCGATATAAATGTAGATTGGAAACACGCTGAGTCAATTATGGGCGCGTTGTATTATTTTTCGTCCCATATTCTTCAACGTGTTGCATTATCATCGCCTTATAAGAATGAGAATTATTAGTAGGGTTGAGTAGGGTAAATCCCATTTCATAATTTTTAATCCAGAGTTTTGATATTAGTTAAATTTTTAATTAAGTAATAAATATCAATAATAAAAAATCAAATATTTTTATGATTCTTTTTTGGCAAGGTATTTTGGTGCATATGTTGCACTCTGAATGAAGCACCTTGAGATAGACGACTGTTATCGCAAAAAACAAATAACACGGAATAGCTTCCAACCCGTGAGCAAGTCAGATACAATAGGCTGTGGGATTTTCTAGATTCGTACCACCAACTTTCAAAGATTCGCCTTGTGATTTGTTAACGATCACAGCGAAAGCAAACGGATCGGAAATTGAAGTCGTCTAAACGTTTCTTTATTCGGGTGTTTCACTTCATTCATCATTTCACTTAATTTCACTTCACCACTAAGACAGTAAAAATTCAATACGACCCATTATTCACAAACAACATCCATTGGACCAATGCGAACACAGTAACCAGTGCTGCCGAATAAATTTCGAAAATTATCTAGTTGTTGATTTCTGAGGTTTGTTCGAAGATTTCGCTTTGTCTCTTTTGATTGAGGAACACGTCGAGTCATAATAACGCGGCATTCTTCAAATGCGATTTCTTTCAGTCGCAATGTTGCGAATCTTAGTTGCATTCCTGCTTTGTTAGAAAGTATTCAATCGTTTTGGTCGCGGCATTAGAAACTCCAAACAAACTCCTTGTCAAAGGAAATTGTCAAATTTTCAATCATAATTAACCATAAAAAACATTACGTTTAGCTGTCAGTTGCGTTTTGTTCTACCATTTTTAACACATGAACGGCTAGACTGATGTTTTTACTGATGAATTTTTTTTTTGTTTGTTCTACCACGTTTCATGTTACGTCCAGGAAAACGGGTTGAAAATCCTATCTCCTTCTCCTGGTTCTAAGTTATCTCCCCACCAATTTTCAGCCAAATCATTTCGTCCGTTCTTGAGTTATAAATAGTGTAACTAACTCGAATTTCTTTCCATTCCCAAAAAAGTACATTTGTACGTGAATTTCATAGGATTATACTATAGGGTTTATATAGATTACTAGGAATTTAACGACTTATTAGTTTGCTAATATAGCTAGTTCAGTGAAATGGTGTCGTTCATTAAACATAAATCTTCAACAATACTAGAATGGACACATTTTCATACCACTCCTTACATTGAGAAAGTAGACGACAGAGATGAAAGCCATACCAAACGTAGCATCATCGTTGAAATAAGTTCTTGTGCCATATCCATTTTCTATATTGTGTACTCCGTTTATAACAGATACAAGAGACCCGCGGTTTAACAACTGATTCGAATGTTGCCTTCCGAGAAGTCACACTCCCTACAATTTTAAACTTTGTCACACCCAGGTCGACTAGCAGGCAAATATTTTCTTATGTAAAAAGCAAGCACAAGAAGGTTATCCCTTCGAGTGGTGCCTGCCGTGTGGATGTGTGTGTGGATATTAATCTTGAACTTCTGTAGGTTGTGGTATTCGAAAAAGACCTGCCTTGGTAGCTAACTTCATAAGCTTGCACTTCTCCAAACAAACGAATCCTGGTAAATTGACGTTCTAGACATCTGAAGCCGAATTCGGTGTTCCTGAGCCACGTCTCCCTGATGAGTAGCCGGTAATATGTTGGACAGCTCGAAGGAATATCTGCCGTAGTAGTATCGGTAAAGCAGAGTCAGATCAGCGACCTTTCTTCTATGCTCTAAGATGTCCAAGTTTCTGGTCAACTCTTGATCGGCTATAAGATGTTGCTCTCTTGCTCTCTTCTGTAGTCTATATATGGAGGAATATGGGCCTTATAGAGGATTAGAAGCTGTTGCGGGTTATATAGCTTTTCGATCTTAAAGAGGGATCCAAGATTTTGCGAATTTGACCATATTTTATTTACAGATGTCGCTTTCTTAGTTTATTTACAATAAAAAAAAATATCACTTCACAGTATAATGCAACTCTTTCACATTCATATTGATATGTTCTTCAATTATATTAATGTATTAGTTAAAAGTTTATTTTGAACACCGCTGGTAGCCAAAAATCATCATGCATCTGTCTACAGACTATTTTGATTAAAGACATCAAATTTAAGTAAAGCGCGACAAATTTGGTAACGAATTACAAAATTTAGTCATTTCTTATAAAAGTTTTTATTTTATTGCCTATTGCCTATTACCTATTTTTCAAAATTTTCCCAATCGTTTTGTCTTATTTTCTATGAACTCTCTCAGTGTTCGTAGTAATGATACTAACAAAATACAAAAATCTATTATTAAATTGCAATGTAATAAGATTAGAATGACACCGCAAAATCATGACATAATTCACTAATCATGTACCAGTGAAATATAATTGAGATATAACGGATTATAACACACGACTAGTTTTAAGGAAAAACCAAATTCACATGTCGATCCGTATACATTAACGTCATTTTAAGGATGTTTTATATCATTGGTGAACCCAAACAGGAACTCAACTGTAAATAATTTCAAATTGTATATACAATGTGTTCAAAAACGAATGGATTTAGTCCATGATAGGAAACATATCGGATCAAATTGAGAATTGTCGAAGAGGACACCTACCAGCTCGAAAGTATGGTTGGATTATGGAAATGTCCAATAAATCTGCCTAGATATAACTCTTCATCCGTTTTTAACATCAATTTTTTTTGTCTTCCTCAGTTACTTCACCTCGTCTTAAATCCGATGTTACCTATCCTATCCATTTCTTTTTCGGCCAGCTTCTTCTTCTAATTCCCTCTCCCTCCATTTGGGCTCAAATCAAATTGAGAATTGTCGAAGAGAACACCTAAAAGCTGGAATGTATGGTTGGATTATGAAAATGTCCAATAAACCTGGCTAGTTTATCAAAATTTACAAAAATATGTATTTCAATATCTTCATGCTCTGTTTTGTTCTCCCTCCTCTACTCTTTTCACTATAACTCTCCATCCGTTTCTATCCTCTATTTTTTCTGCCCACTCAGTTACTCCAACTCGTCTCAAATCCGATGTTACCACTCCTATCCATTTCTTTTTCGGCCTGCTTCGTCTTCTTCTAATTCCCTCTCCCACTATTTGTGTAGAAATTCTGTTATTTTTTGCACACATGTCTCAAACTTTTTCGTTATATATTTCTTTCAGCTCAGCATTCATTCTTCTTCTCCTTAAATTGCTTCTTTTCCTCTCTTACACTGCCGTAATCAAATAATGTCTAAATCATGTCTGTTCCCAATGGTCATTTTGTTTATCAGATAACCATAAAAAAGTCTTAATATTCGAAGTATAGCCCATCGTATTCTATAGTTCCAGTCTAAGGTTTGATAAGCTCTTTGAGACCTTGGTAAAGCTTTGGAATCATATTTCACCTGGGATCTGAATAAATAGTAATCTAAAAGTGCAAGGCACGAACTAAATGGTAGAAGGAGTTTGTACCACCAATTTCTTCGATCTTATTCCCTGTTACTTTCACAGTTTGTCGTGTTGTAAGAGAATCTGTTTTCGGTTAACTAAACCTGGATATTTATCAGATACAACCTCATACATTCGCATCAACTGTCCACTTTATACCTCGGCATTGATAGCTAGATCATCTGGATGGGTTTCGATGTATACTAAACCATCAAACATACAACAAGACTTTTACGCTTGAATCGACGGGTTCTGGTAATTGTTGTTTGTAAAATAACTGATTTTTCATGTTTGGGTTGTTTAGATAAATCCATTTTCCATTGCAAGTAATAATGCGTCTAATAAAACAATCATCTTTCGGTAGTATATTCTTTAGAATATTTAGATGGTTCAAGGAAGTCCGATAATCTGTGAATGCTGGTACTAGGTTGCTTTCATTGTAACTTCAATATCCCAAGCAGGCGGATGACCTAATTAAGAAGCAAATCTCCACTATTGAAGTGATTAAACCAACGCTGTGCCGTTCGCTCATTAACTGTGCTTACCTGTTCAATTCTATATATTTTCTTCACCGCTACTGCTTTAAAATTTTCTTTTCAATAGGGTCATAGCAATACATGTTTTTATATGATTATGTGTTATAGGGTTAAAATAAACTGCGCTAAATGAACTCGTTTATATATGCAAACGAAGTTGTCAAAAATTCTAGAAAATAAGGAAACAAAAACAAATAAATAGACCTTCCTAGAAACTAGTACGAAATAAACAATGTAAGTGAATCGGCGGCTATATAAAAACAAACATGAAACAAATTCCGTTTATATCAAATGTATATCGTGTCGCGGCTTCGCCGAATTTTAGAATTCCACTGCAACCGGGCAGGACTGGCTCTACGATTCATATCGCAGACTTGTTCGTAACAAGATGTATTGAAATATATGCAGTAGGAGACTCGTTTTTATATCCGAACGAAGTTCTCAAAAATTCTAGAAAATAATGAATCAAAAACAAACAAATACACCTTCCTAGTAATTGGTACAAAAGAAATAATGTAAATAGAACGCCTACTATATGAAAACAAACACCAAAGAATTCCGGGTATATCAAACGTATATCATGCCGCCGAATTTTAGAGTTCCACTGCAACCGGAGAGGACTGGCTCCACAACTCATATCGCGGACTTGTTCGTAACAAGATGTATTGAAATATATGCAGTAGAAATAATTGCTATTAAAATTCATTAACCGAATTTATAGATATTTTATAGATAAATAAGGATCGGATTAATATGAAGGAAGGTTAATGCGAAAGGTTACATTTAAACCAACAGCTATTCAGAATATATTCCCCATTCCACTTCATATTGACTATTTTCTACCGGTACCAATTACAGAATAAAATATCTTTATTATGATAATAGGATTCAAGGAAATATTTTATAGCCTTGGATATATATATATATATATATATATATATATATATATATAAATAAAAATATTTTTTCCTTGTATGAAATGAATAATTCCGTGTTGATAAGCCAGCTCCTCACTTAACCCGAATAATATGTGATTTCGCAGAAAAGGGGACTTGCACTCACGAGAAATCCTTATAGCATAATAACCCCAGTTATTGTTAAATTAGGGTTAGACTGTGGTGAGTAATCAGCGTGACGTGATGAAGCTGATATACATCCGCGTACTGAGCCACAGCCTTAGGCAAGGTAAGAAAGTATTTCGTTAGGTGAACTTTTTTTTTGTATATTTCGACTCGATCATTGGTTTTATATTAAAACTGATTCCGGTCCACCGGATTAACATTCACCATAGGCGGCATACTTCAAACGCAAAATAAATCAGAACAATTTTTACAAGATCAATTGTAATATAAGATGATAATTAAAGAGCGGATTTATATGCAAAACATTTTGATGAAATATGCGCATATATATGTACAGGTCGCCTCAAGAAACACGTGAACAATATTTTAAGAATTTTTGGTCCATCACTATATCCCCCCTGGGCATGCAGAAGGGCCTTCGGTTGTACATGGGGTCATACACTGTGGTGACCCTGAATGGAAAGTTCTTTCATTAACATACCTGCAGTAATAAAATCTGTTCTCATAATAATCTCATTATTGCCGCTAGATGTCGTTATTTAAATGTGAAGCTAATATTAGCAACATTGAGAACATTATTGAATAAACCATGTTACAAATTTGACAATTGAAAAATTAGATAACTAAATACGTAATTATTTTAAGAAGCATCCTAGGTGTCTAAAATTTCGTTCATCATTTTCCATGAATGAAATTAGTCGCTGATGGGTTGATAGGACAGCAGGTTCAATTTCTGTCATTGAAATACTTTGTATTGACTGTCGCAACTTAATAAATGATTAAATTTTAACGTAGACTATGTTGAAATGTGGAAAAATATTAATATTTTGGTTTGTAACATAATTTACGTTCATAACACTGATACTACGACGAATATTGAATAACATTTCTTCCGAAGAATGCTAGCAAAGCACTGTACTGGCTAGGGGTTTCATTTTATATAATTACCGTACTTATCTCTTAAATATATAGAAGGGTGTTTTAAAAAACACAAAAAATTCTGTAAACAAATACACACTAATAACTTCCGCTAGCTGTGGAATTGGATTATTTGTTAATGAAGCTTATTAATTTCATTTTTAGTTTGTTATAATCTAATTTTATGGATAATTATAACGCAGTTGATATTGATAGAAAAAACCGGATGCTTCTAGGGATTATTTGTGTTGAAAGGTGATAAAATGCATGAAGGATTTTAAACTTAACAAGTTTATGTGTTTCCAGGCACGTAATTAATATGCTTATTAAGTAGATAAAAATTTGTTTTGTATCTGTTAGAACGGATTATTTAAAAAATTATTAACAAGTTACTAAGAACTATTTAGAACAATGGAAAAAATCAATTACGCCTCTGAACTTTGTAGGTATGAACGTGCAGGAACTGAATTATCATTTCGTTCAATGATTTACAAGAATTTTATGTTAATTATCTCGAATGTTACGTAAGATATTTAAATGTATGTGGTTAAAACACCTCTTTAATTTATTTGTATCAATTTCATGTTCGATTAATTATTAAGAAGTGTTTATATTGAATAATTTCGATTTTCACAATAATTATTGAAATTTTGAAATATATAAATTCTACTAATAAAATGTATTCTTATAGACCAGGGTCTATAACGAAAAAAAATAGTAGCAAGATAAAACCCATTAAAAAAGGAAGATAATAGGTTTGTTCCAAGCTGCTAGTCGGGTCCGTACTTGGAACGGTTATCGGGAGCGTTTATAGATATTTTCTGCACAATCTCCGGCTATGCACGGTTCTTGTATATCAATTGCAGAAGACAGTTCTGCGAGGAACAATGAATATTTCATGAATACGCATTCTAACAAAGTCAGTCCACGTGGACTCATCATCTCCACTCTTTACCGTGGCGTGGATTGGTGAGATTTATTTAATTCATAAATTTCATTAAATAAATAGAAACATGGCATTCTTCATAACATGGGCGGGTGAAGACAATGAACAACGCATAGTGTAGTGAGAACAGAGATAGGTATCAATTTAACCCTCTTCGACCATCTCTTTAGGCTAATGTTGTTCTAATAATGGATGATTTCGGGTGGTGGTTTTTGTTATTTATCATCATTGTTCGTCTTAACCTCTGAATACCTCCTAGGTCTTTTTTCCTCAATTTCAGGATCCCAAAGGAGTACGTTAAAACAGGCGTGACATAGATGTTGATTGCCTGGACTAAGTTCCTGCATTTAATTTCGACTTGACTCTATTTGTATTTTCATTTTGAATTATATCTTTTGCCTACTTGTAGTCCAATAACCTAGCCAGCTAAAATCCTAGATATTTGTAGGTTTTCCCGTTTTCTATCGTCTATTCGATATCTGCACATTTCCGTTTATGACAATGTTTTTCTCGATGTATAGGGTCTCGCACTTAGACAATCCAAGCTCCATATGTATATCAATGGAGAATGGATGTGTTATATGGACAACGTAATTGATTTAACCTTTATTTGCTGCGTATACCACGATGTGATACACGTAGAGAAGATGGAATTTGGTACTGTTGGTGTTTCTGTTAGCTTTGATGTTACAACCATATCATTGAACATATTGAGCCACAACGGACTCAAATAGCTACCCTGATATATTTTCTTTGAATGGGTTTTCATAAATTATGGAGTCATCTGAGATAAAAGTGTTAAAAAAAAGTTGTAGATCTTTGTATTACCTCCAAGTTAGTTATCTAAATTTTCCCATATAACTTGTAGCTTTGTCGCAAATGGAGATAAACCGTTTTTTACCCATAAAAACTCTTCCCCTTCCACTTTCTTCGGCCTTAGATCGCTCGTTAACATTTTTCCTTCAAATTTTGATATATTCTCTTCTTTTTTCAATGGGATCCATCCTACTACGAGGGTTCCTATTTAAATTTTGAAATTGACAAATAAAAACAATTATTTATAATTGAATATTGTTTTTCAAAATATTCTCCATTGCATGCGTTTGAACCAATTGTCGAAGCATTTTTTCCATTCCGAATGAGGTACCTCCAAAACATGTGATTTGAATGCACCAATCACTTCTTCAGGTGTGGAAAGCGTTGACCTCGTCATTTATTTTCAGAATTGACTGTTCTACGTTACTCTAATGGAACGGTGTTCAGTTATTCGGAAAAACCAAACGATCATTTGCTTCGAAGTGCTTCGTGCGCGAACAATTAAGGAATTGGTTCGTCTTGAAAGACCCATACAGTCGACTTTTTGTTTAGTCTCTGGTTCATATGCATCGATCCATGAATTTTTTCAGCATTTCCTTGAGCCCAAATATGCCTAAACCTCACGGTATATGATACGACGATGTTGCAATATCAGTTTACGCACAACATCGATGTTTTCTGGCCGATTTTGGACGACCTTCACCGAAATTCATTCTATAGCGGAGTGCAACTATGATGGAATTCGGAAATGGACTGTCATAATTTAAAGTCGAAGGTAATGGATCGGTACTAGTATGACAACACGTTCTGAGTACGTTCACTATTAAAAATATCTCAAACTTTCTGTCAGATTTGACATATTGATATCAGTGTTGCCATATTTTAAAACTTAAGTAGCTACACTCGTATTAGTTAACATATATATGTATTTCGAAAACTATTTTCGGCACGGTATCGTGATGACGAAGGTTTAATTAACAAAAAATGATACCACCCTCGTATTTTCTCTTCTTCTTTTTACTACTTCCAAATATTTTATCACTGGTCTATTATGCGTTTTAAAGTAAATAAAAGTTTATTTTACGGAAATTAGGTGATTCTCACGAGATACAGATTGATATAAAGTTTTGCAAAGTTTAGGAAGTGACTGTATTACTAAAAAATTTTCAGTTTTTCCAAGAAAGCCAATAAATTATTCGTACCGCTTATTTTAGTATAAAACACCTTCATAATTGATTTGTTTTCTTAGAACGCCCGATTCAGAGGCGCCCACCAAATACTTGGCATTCCTATCAGGAGCGGATCGAGAAAAAAATAATAAAAAAGTGAATTACAAAACAATTAAAATAAAAAGTGTTGGATTGGAGGGTGTGTAGTTTACCCTTTTGTAGTTGAATTAGACGAAACAAAGTATTGATTTTGGTATATAGAGATTAATCACGTGTTGTCAAGTATTCTCAAAAAATTTTTTTTCATTTCAAAAATAATCCACAAAATAAACATCTATTTCCAACAGAATTGATTATTGATTGATTATTTATCATAAAAAACATAAATTCCCGAAGATTTTCCATGTCGCTGTTGATCAGAAACGTTAGCTATTTCTTGAAGAGTTGTTTCCACAATTTTTTCAGATATTTTAATTTGTTTGGGACAAAATGGACAATTAAATATTTTGTTGAAAATCTCAATTTTGTTACTCAAACGTCTAAGTATGCTTCTGCTACAGGGGAAGAGTTCAACTTATCGGGATAAAATCCACGTTTTTTGTTAAATCGTTACCACGACACCGTGCTCAAACTAGTTGAGTTTTGAGATATGGCAACGCTGACACAAGTTTGACATTTTTACAGATACTTGAAACATCAAAAATTTAATCGCTAAAATTTTCATGCTATGATTATCGACGATGATTAAACCAACAACAGTGTGACTATCAACTCGTTTCAACTTTTGGTGATGAAGCACCATCTCGAGCAATCTTTCTTCAATGGTTTTCCGACTTCAATGGTAGTCAAAGTAGGCATTTGTTTGAGGATCTGTATGTCTTGCAAGAATTGCTGTGTCATCAGCAAACCTTGCTATTTCTATTGGGAAAATTAGTAATAATTTGTTTTACTTTCGATTTGCAGCTCGTTAGCAATAATCATACTTTTAGCACCTCGCTAGGAATATTCACACTCGTATGAAATTCGCCACTGTACAAAATAAAATAATTTTATACTTCCATTTTTTGGCTCTCGAAAATCGAAAAATCATCCGATTTCGTTAAATTTTTTTTTAAATTTTCGTTTTTACCTCGAATTTATGTAAAAAATATGGTAATCAAAAAAATTAACACTTATATTGGCTAGATTAGATTAGGTTAGGTTAGGTTAGGTTGGGTTGGGTTGGGTTGGGTTGGTTTGGGTTGGGTTGGGTTGGGTTGGGCTGGGTTGGGTTGGGTTGGGTTGGGTTGGGTTGGGTTGGGTTGGGTTGGGTTGGGTTGGGTTGGGTTGGGTTGGTTTAGGTTAGGTTGGGTTGGGTTAGGTTAAGAAGGTGTGCTCGAAATTTAGAGATACCATTTTTTTCATGGTGAAAATTTTTAATCTTTCAAATTTAGCTTTTAATATTGTATACTTGATTACAATAAGTGATTTTGAGAATGGTTTTGTTCATATAACTTTAATAAAAAAGGTACAAACAATTAAATCAATTTTAAGGTAAATTGTTATTATTTTTAATTGTAAAAACATGATAAATCAATATTTTTGTATACATTTTTTTTAAATTTGTTAGATTTTTTTGTGAAGATTACGTAAAAACATATAACAACTTCATTTGATAATTTGGCAACTAGTTATCAAAAATTATACGTGAATGAGTGCATTTTCATGAACATATAAAGCCCTGAAACCAATATATTTTTTTCATTCCCATATTTTTTTTCGTAAATCCGCCGTAAAAACGAAGATTTAAAAAAATAATAGAAATCGGATGATTTTTCGATTTTCTGGAACCAAAAAACGAGGGGACCGTCTATAAAATTACCAAACTTAGAAACCAAAGTGTTATTTTCAGAAAACATATGATATTTAGCAGATAATTAATATAGTGTAGATCCTGAATACGATCCTGTTTAAAATATTAATACTCTACATATATATCGATCACGCAAGGATACGTCATCATCAAGTATGACGTTTCCTGTCGAAAATATACTATCATTCATCAATAAACCCACTGAAAACTTGTAAATAATTACCTCCATGTATTTTAAATAGAAATCTGTTTATTTTTATAATGATTGCGTTTTTATCAGCAATTAGAAAAAGTTATTTTATAAAACAAAAATATCCTTTTCAACACTGTTTATGTCACTTTCTGCTCTCTCTCTCTCTTTTTTTTTTTTAATTTACCAACAAACGATATACGGTGTTTGTCCCAAAAGTTTTACTCCCGTGCAACCAACTCAAACAATAGTTAATGCTATAGGACTGTACTAAGAGAAGCTACAGCATTTGTACCCAGCTCTAAGAACTAAACAATAGATATTTATTACTTATATATTATTTTTTTAATTCAACCTTTTTATCAAACTACTATTCACGCACACGAAAAAATAAGAACCACTTCGATTCTAATTTGTAGAGATTGATTTTGACATAAAGCAAAAGAATTTATAATACCATGCAAGATGCTCTGTATATTGATTAAAAGCAATAAAGCATACAAAATATCGCAATCTATTGGTTACTTCCCGTTTGTATTGTAATTTTAGGGAGACATTTAATTATTTTTGATTGTTAGTCATATAATTAGATTGTTCAAAGTATTTTTCAGTCTTTTCTGATTGTTTATTCGTGATTTCCGAAACCATTTGATTGTACTTTTATTTCATTATAACTAAGAGTGGATGAAGAAAATGGATAGTAGAAGAAAAAATAGGTTTTGATAGCAGCCATAATGCAATGAAAAGAGCCTTTCATAATGTCAAAAACGTGTTAGATTCTTGTTGCATAACATTAAGATAATTAACTCCGGAGTACTTAATATGCAAGAAAAGTTTCGCATTTCGAGGTTATATTTATAGCGTCACTGGAAATTCTAATTATTTCGCTTATTACTCTTTTTTTTATTTCGGCGGCAGTCAAAAAGCAATCAATCAACTCTAAAAAGACAGATTGAAAAAAAATTACATAAATAAAACGGTTAATTGTTAGCGTTTTCCTGTCATCTCGCACTTCTTCGTAATACTATATCAAAACGGTTTTTCAATTTTACTTTTTGATAATAAATCTTAAATAGTAAACTAAAACCAATTATTAATGGAATTTCATGATAATAATAATACTATGAGGCACGCCTTCATATTTGAACACATTTTTTGCAGCCCCGTAGAAATTCATATGAATAAATTCCCCCTTGCCTCTTCGTACAAATGCATTACTTACAATACCCTTCTATCCCCTAAATTAGATAATAAATTATGTTGTTGCGCATTTGCATCAACGGCCGAATGTGTAAACTGTCGTCGAAAGTCTTGGAAAGTACGGAAATAGTGTTTGGAAAAGTACGAAGAGGGTCCCAGAAGAGGAGTTTGTCCACGTTTGAACATATTATCTTTTCTGTTAAATAGTTAAGATTTTCCAAGAATGAAGACTTAATTGTGGCAGTTAATGACTATTTTGAAGAGCTTGACGATTCAAATTAAAAAAAGGTATTGAAATTATTAAACATCACTGGGAAAAGTGTACGGAGCTGAAAGGGAAAGAAAAATCAAAAAGTTTAGCGTTTTACTTGGGCTAGGTACATCTGGACCATTTTCGTAGCTCAACACCAATCAGTTTAAATAGAAACAGTATGAAAATAAAAATAAAGTACTTCAAGAATATCAAACCTAAGACTGTTTCAGACCAATGCAAACTTTGTTGTAAGATGGAAGATAAATTTCCATTCAACTACCTTATGGTCAAACATGTAGATGAATGGAAACCAGCAACTACCACAACCAGACCATTATTAACTTATGCACAAAAAAAGAGGCAGAAAAAGAGAACTTCGAAAAGGAATATCGATAAATAACTCCAGATAAAATTAACATGAAGAGGTTACAAAAACAGCCAGAAATAGAAATAAATTGAGAGCTCTCGTCTATAAAATTGAACAGAACCCACAAAACGATCTCATCGTTTTACTACAGCTGTTCAAACATCTATAGATCCCTTTGCTTCACTGGAAGCTGAATGAAGATGATATATAAACATATACTGTGAAATTTAGAAAGCGTGCCAAATTACTAAAACTCCAAGCTACTTTTCCATAAAGTGGGATATTTGGATAAAAATATGATGATGATACAATCAACAGTGAATTAAGTAGATCAACTGACAGACGAGAAAGATTGTGCAGAGGTGCTTGCAAATAAGGACCAAAATATTGACATAGCAGGGACTTTCGAGGTTCATATCATCTCAGATGATCTGGATGGGGAATCTGATAATAAGTATTTGGCAATATCACGTCAACAAGTTTTAAAAGCAATGACAGGAAATGACAAACTGATTTGGAGAGCTGGACAATTGGTGCACCTAAATCTATATGTACCCAAAGAAGAGGAGCAAATTCAAGAATTAAAAGACGAAAAATACGAGGATAACACTATCAGATATGACTTCTATCTATCACGAGAAGTTTCTCGGAATCATACTTTTATCGGGTTACCATACATCACCGCAGATTGATATGTGTCTTTAAATGAGGACAAATCTATGGATAATGTCAGAAAATGTATGAGCCGGATTGAATTCAAATCAATGAAGCGGACCCTACATTTAAGTGATAATGACAACTGACAAATTCGTAAAAATTCGTTCCTTTTTTGACCCACTTCTGTACAGCTTGTAATTTTTTCTCTTGGCTTGTCTATTGATGAGATGAGATACAAATCAAAAGCAAGCCTGTCCGTTTTGGATTCAAACTTTTGTTGTTCGATTGGATACTTTTACCAGTTCGTTCCTCACGCGGGAGCAGCAAAAAAAACTGATCAACTGATCTTGGACTTGGCGTAAGTGTAGTTCTTGAACTTTTGCTGAATGTGGAAAATGTAGAAAATCATAATATCTCTCCGCTTCTTGCAAACTATTATCTCTTGTGAAAGCCCACGGATTCTTCGCCACAAGAACGATTCGTGAAAACTGAACAAGTAACTGTCCGTTGATACCAAGTGAATTGCTATTAAAACAGGAAGTGCCTTCTATGATTCACAGTTTAATAATCGAATTATAATTCCATTGCGATAGTAATCAGTATGATCAGAACCACCCAATGAAATGAGTATTGATCTAACTGGGAATGTTATCATTAGGACTGCTTCTCGTAGAATATAACGTGGGTGAAAAAAAAAAAACAATTAATATTGGTAAACGTTGCATAGCTTATTTACACGCCGACTCTTAACGCTTTAGGCCATTGATGCGTATACACAACACCATTTATTTTGAGAAGTGACTAATTTTAATATTTTTCAAACATAAATACGTTTCACTTTATTGTGTTTTAATAAGAATATTATTTTTGATATTTTTTGATCAAGGTATTTAGTTCATTGTTTCTAGTTCAGTTCATATCTAAATATAATTTACTATGATTAAAAATTGTTTCTCAATTGTAAAACAAAACTTATTTTTCTTATTATTAACATATTTCACTCCCTGTATAGACCACAAAATTTCGTACTTTTTTTCGGTATTATAATAAATTTTTCGGCATTTGGGGTTTTTGAACCTATTTAATGTATTCTTAAGAAGACATCTTTGAAAGATGATATACACAAACAGAATACGAAATAGAAGATCTTCATCTTCTTGAAATCCTTATGAATCTTGTTAGGAGCATAAAATACAGTCAGAATCACAAGTGGAGATTCAGTTTACTTTACAATTTAAGCCGCCTGTCTGGGTCGTAAACTGCATTTTCAAATGTCGGCTCTTTTATACAATACCTCTACAAGATGGTCACTCATTACCATAACCTCCACCCAAATATACAACGTCTTATCCAAAAATTCTTTATCGATAAATTTTCATGGTACTCAAGTTGAGTATTTATATGACTTTTTTTCTATTTCCATTAATAAAAATCTAGAGTCGAAACAAGTGATGTGACTTTGATAGATGGCGTAGAAGAAAATATAAACATATGGAGCGCTATAATTGAACAAAATGGTATGAAAATACTGGTAGTAGAAAATCTAAATATCAATATACATTCCCATGGGAATTGAGCCGCTCTTTGGACCTCTTCAAGTCTGTATTGTGGTGAATCATTTCCCATACAGGAGCCCCAGACTTTGATAACGGGACCAAGCCTGGGGTCAGTGCTGGGTAGCCGAGGTTAAGCACGTCAGCTTGGGCTTAAGTCTGATCAGTCGAGCATTGGCCGTGCCTGTAGTTTACCAGCCTTAGCTAAAGACTAGCGAGCCTAAGTTCGGCCATTCAATGGGAGCCAAAACTTGGGTCAGATTTGAGTAACCAAGTCTTGGCCTTGCCTGTGATTTCCCAGCTTTGGCTCAAGACTGGTGAATCTAACGTTAGCCGTTCTATGGGAACTCAATATTGAGCCAGATCTGGGTAACCCAGACTCTTTAACAAAAATTTACCACTACCAAATACACGAAAGTATCCGCTTGTAACCGACATTAGCAGAGAAGCTTATGTCACCAACTTCATGCTTAATATGTTTATGTCTACCATCGATAAGATAAATCGTGTTTTTGTCGGCTGTTTTTCATTTATCTAAGTTAATTTATAATTCAATTCTTTATAAACAATGTCTAGTTCATATCGAAGAGTTAAGAAGTGACGAGTGCTAAACAAAATAAAGAATACGAAGAAAATAATTCAGGCGTCAGTGAAACCAATTTAAGAAAGGATTCTATTAATAATATTTGTGTTAGTGACAACAGTGACTCTTCTGATTAAGAACCATGTGATTTACCGCTTTGTGACAATGATTTTGATACTAATAAAACTAACTATTATGATACTACTAATTAGTTAGTTAGTGATTCTAGCGATGATAATGTATCTATTTATTTATTTACAATAAAAATGAAAGTGATGATCTGATCTCTAATTAAGTCCCTCAAAATGTATAAGTTTTTGAACCAAAACGGATACTCAGAGAAAAACTAGTAATTCAAGAAGAGTCATAATTCACAATTACAGTAATTACGATTTTCATCATCAATACTATATTTCAATTTTTACTAATCCAAGTTGTAACAATAAGGGCTTAAAAGCTTGGCTCAGTCTTGATTAGCACACATGGCCCTGTTAAGGCAACCAAGCCTTGGCAGTGCTGCTTGGGCCAATGGTAGTAACGGAGCCTGGCACCCTGTTGTCATTCCAGACATTTATAGATAGAAATAAGATAGAAGAACTTGGTGGTAATAAACTCCTATCACATCCAGTATTTAGTCCGTCAGATCAATATTTATTGAGATCTATGGAAGAAAAATGGATTCCAAAGTAGATGTTGAAAATGTAGCGTGACAATTTTTTCAGCATATTGTTAGGTTAGGTTTTAGCAAGGACTTCAAGAGCTTGCTGAACGTTTGGGTTAAAACTATTGAATACGATGGTCTACACTTCGAATGTTAAGGCTCTCTTTTTGTATAATTATTCAATGAACAAAGTGAAAATTGGAAACTGACATTGTTTATAAGACAGCCTCTATAGAAAGCGAAGACCACTGATTAAAACAGTTTTTCCTGATTTATTGCAATAAATGTGTTATGTATTAAATAAATTATATTATTATAAAATGGTTTTACTTTCCGTAAATATCCTTGAAATAAACATGTCAATTGAAGAATGGACTTTTTCCAGATATACTTTAAAATGTGGATATTTGTTGTATTTAATATAGACAACGATTCGTAGAGGGTGACGACAGGTCGTATTTACAATATTTAAAAAGCTGTATGTCTTTGGAAGAAAACAAATTCAACCTTATAAAGTGTTTTAAAATATTTTTAACTTCGTAATTTCCCATATTCACTCATTCATGAAATACAGAGTGTCATAAGTTAGGTTAGGTTAGTAAAGGCAATCTCGATCTAGATTTGTCGCGGTTCATCCTCAAATCCGGGACCTATTGTGTTACTTAGCTTAGTTCTTCTTCAATCTCCTCATTTTTATACCTAATTTTCAAACATTGTCAAAAATAGAATTTTTTACTACTGATTCCAAGTCTGGGGACTCTCCGAATTATTTTTTCAATTGCCAAAAAGGATTCACAGAGTGAGACTTTCCTTTCAATTATTCTTTCCCCATTTTCTTAATAAGTTCGAAATGTCTCTCTACGATAAGATGGACGCCATATACAAATCCGGTACGTGTCTCTTGAAAAGCTTGTAAAGCATCCGGGGCGGATTCTCCATTCTCCCATTTACCTAACTCTCTCAAAATGGTGATATCTAAATCGTGTCACTCAGTTATAAGTTTGTAATAGTTTCATCCTGAAAGACACGGTTAGTTTAAAAATGTCACAGAAACAGAAAACACTCTAAAAGCGTGTTTCTCAGCGTTCTTAAACTGTAATAAATTTACACCCGTTTTTAATACGTGTTGATGGTGCCATTGCCATCTTCCTTACTCTCATGCAAAGGATAAAAAAATAAATTTATGAATCCTAACGAATCAGTCAGGATAATCAGACATTTTGATTTGTCATGGGTCTTTAACAAGTTTACAAAGTTTAAATTGAATTTGATCGCTAAAAGTAGAGGAAAACCGAGACCGAAAAGTCAGTAACATGGACCACGGTGGAAAAGTGTCACTTTTCTACTTTGCAGTATAATTATTTCAGTCGTTAAATCATATTTTAAACAAGGAAGTTTCTTTTTTATATATTCATTAAAAACGTACTGAAAAAAGTGATAAACTTTAAAACAAAATAGACGAATAGCTTTCGAAACACACATTGTTAAAATAGTCATCTTACCTAATTTGAATGTGACTAATTTTGGAACTGATTCGTCTTGACCAGACTTCTCCCTCGATTGAAGGTATATGTTCATCATTCTAGTATACTCGTCCAAACTGATATTTATCTGTGAAAATATAAATAAGTATTACAGAATATTATTCTTAAGAAATAGGTGCTAGAGGGCATGCTACATTTTTGGATTGTTAATCATATGTAATAGCTTTATTAATGATTCTCTCCAGTTTTGAAATTAACAGGTGTTTCAAATTAATTGGCAAGTACAGATTGTCTTCATTAAAAATGAAATAAATATATTTAATCACCGATTACTTGCACTTAATAGTATAGACTTGGAATGAAAATACAAAAAATGACGAAAAACACATAAAATTTGAATTCAGATCCAAAATCCTAATAATAGTTTGCAACATAACCTCAAAAGTAGCCAGAACACAACTGGAATCAAATTAAGAACGGTCTATCTAACAAAATGTGTTAGACTATCTTCTTACCCCACAAACTACACAACATTACTTCATTTTATAGTACGAGGATATATCGAAAAATTCTTGGAATACTATAGAACCAAACAAGATTTCAATGTCAAAATATTTTATTACTCAACATATTCTACTCTTAATTGGATACATTTATTACAGCGAACCTGCAACGTCTCTAGACCTTTCAAAAAAAATGTTTTTTCTTGCTCTGTAAACCAGACCTCCACAGCTTTTATTACCTCCTCGTTGGAAGACACATTTACGATCTTTTAAACTTTTTCTTCAGTTGAGAAAAGAGGTGATAGTCGGACGGTGAATCTGGTGTTCTAGTAATTCAAACCCCAAATCACGAATTTTTGCATGGCAACATGAGATTTGTATGCAGGGGCGTTGTCCTGCAAAAACAAAACACCTTTGGACAGCTTTCCGCGTCTTTTCTATTTAATTTTTCGTCAGTAATGTCAAATAGTAATCTCCAGAAATTTTTCTACCCTCATTCAAAAAGTCAATCGTGATTACTCCATGACAATCCCAAAGAATTGAAAGAATAACTTTTCCAGCAGATTTTTGGACACGAAACTTCTTAGGTCTTGGAGAACCAGAGTGTCGCCATTCCATCGATTGCCGCTTTATTTCTGGATCGTAGAAATGTACCCAAATCTTATCCCTAGTAACAATTCGGTTTAAGAAGTCTACATCGTTTTCAAATCGAGCACAGATCGAACGCGATACTTCTACCCTTGCACGCTTTTAGTCAACATTCAAACATTTGGGGATCCATTTTGCAGAAATTTTTCTAATGTCCAGATTGACGTGAGCTATATGATGAACGCGTTCGTATGAAAATTCAGTGCTTCAGATCAGATCCGTTTTAGCCCAATTCGACGGTCTGATAAAATCATGTTATGAACTGCATCGATATTTTCGGGGACTGACACAGAAACTGGCCTTCCCGATCGGTCATCATCTTCAATAGCAAATTTACGTCTTTTGAAGCTTGCAGTTCAATTTTTCACGATCACATACGAAGGACATTAATCACCAAGTGTATTAAGCATAGCTTCGTAAATCTGCTTACCTCTTAACCCTTTTAAATACAGGTACTTAATGATGGCTCGATAGTCCAATTTCTATCGAGCCATCATCAATTTTCACAATTTCGGTGGACATCTTTTTTCTTTTAATTTATTGCGTCAATCTGGTTTACTTTTTTGACGTCAAATTTCGTTGCTATGGTAACGCAATATTTTGTTTATGCATGGAACTGGTCCAGGATAACTAGATATCAATACATCCTTGTATATCTAAATTAAAAAATGAGAATTTTTAAATTTTAATTCATTGAACTAATACATACTTTAATATTAGATATTTTTACTATAACCGGTACACTAACGATCATATATATATAACGATAAGTTTTTGTCCACCCTTTGCACAGCTAAGAGGAATTCTTGGAATCGTTGTCATGGAGGAAAGAACACACTACATTTTCCTTTAAATTTTTTCTAATTATTTTTTCTCTAAAACCTCAGTTTTTCCAAGTCTCCAGTCGCCCTTCCTCCAAAATATCCCCATATCCTCAAGCCATCACTGAACCTCCGCCGTGTCTTACAGACGGGATTAAACAGGAATCTAATATCCGTTTTTCCGTTGAACTGCCCACAAACACTCTTTTTTAGACCTAAAAAACTCATCACTCCATAAAACTCTTTCCCACTCTTCATTCGTACAATTTTCATGTTCTTTGGTCCACTGCAACCTTTTAATTTTATTTTGACGTCTTAAAAGAGGTTTCTCCACTGCCATTCTTTCAAAAAGGCAGACACATAGATTCATTGATCAAATGAAGTTGTTATATTTTTTTATAATCTATACTAAAAAACGAACAAATTGAAAAAAAAAATTATACGAAAATGTTGATTTATCATGTTTTTACAATTAAAAATAATAACAATTTCTCTTAAAATTGATTTTTTCTCACATATCGTTTGTACATTTTTATCAAGTAATCATTAAAGTTTTATGAACAAAAATATTTTCAAAATCACTTATTGTAATCAAATGTACAATATCTAAAGTTAACTTTGTAAAACTGAAAATTTTCACCATTAAAAAATGGTATCTTACTAAGGTAAGACTGTAAGAGATAAAAAATGAATAAACAACCATTTTTCAATTTTTTATTTCCAAAATGTTCGTTTTTTTGTGTAATTTAACAAAAAAATATATGAACTGCGTTTGATGCTTTGTAGAAAGTTATGTCAAAAAACTATATTAAATCTCCAGGTGAGTTATTTCCCATATTTTCAATAAATCCGCCGTAAAAACGAAGATTTCAAAAAAAATCATTGAAATCGGATGATTTTTCGATTTTCTAGAGCCAAAAAGTATAAAATTACCAAAAATTTATTATTAATCATTATTTTCAGAGTTTGTATTTCAAAGGGTGTACTTGAAAGTATGAAATTAATAAAGTAAAAACTTTCAAAATTTGTCCAATTAAGTGACACTGTATATACAATATCGAATTTTTCATCAGAGTTCAGTTCTGCTTAATCGGCTTTTATAAACTTGATGCTATTTGAAAGTGTTTTAGTCCAGGAATTCAAAATATATAAATTCTAATTAATTTAATTAGCAACATAAATGGTAGAGGACGCTGTTTCAAATATTTTAGATATGTTGATTTCTCTTTAATCTCTCAAATTCAAATAAACGCATGAAAATTTAATAAGATTTTTCAAATGTAAACTAAATTAAGATTAAATCAGCAATAACCGCACTTAATTGGTTAAGTTTTAAGAAATTAGTTGCCCACTCGGTACATACTGTCAAAAATAATTAATTGTATTAATTTTTGCGAGTCATTTGCATTAGCTTTCTGTGATATTTCCAATAAGTTTATTTTAGAAACATTACAAAACACCACGAACTACCACTGGATACAGATAAACATAGACCACATTATCGAATTAACATGTATAAACGACCATAACCTGGGCAATGAAGGAAAAAATAAATAAATAAAAGTAAGAATAGAGACTTTGTTTCCTGGGAATAAAACTATGTGTTTTAAAGCCGAAAATAAAATTTATGATGTTGAAACTATATAGAATAGATTCTGATTAAATATTTAATGTACCAAATGAACCACTTCGTATCATTAAAAGCAGAATAAACTTATTATTGTGGTATAATTAGTTTAACACAAATTTATATCACCTCTGTATGTATTATATATTTTAAATAGAACACCCTATATATTGATACATTTTTGAAATCTACGTAAAATTTTAGTATACTTTTGTCCAAAAACTTTTTCCGAAAAGTTATTAATTTTTTTGTAAAAAATTTGACCGCTGCAGACCCTTATAAATAACTTTTTTAGAGGATACCCTTAAAGATATGATGATAGTTTCTGTTCGGTTGCTTTTAGCAAGTTTGGACGTATTTGAATCTATGTTGAAAAATTTTTCATTTTATACAGAGTATGTATAAATAGTGTTCAAAGTTTAACTTCATAAATCACAAATTTTTTCATTTTTTTTTAAATAGAACCACCCGGTTTTTTCTATTTTAATGCATTCAGGTGTGAAAAATAAGGAAAATTCATGTATACTTTTTATACCTAAACCTCACCGTTTCTCTAAACCGTAAGAAACCATTTTCATATCTTTAAGGGAATAAAGTATACTGAAATTTTAAGTAGATTTCAAAAATGTATCAATATACATATACATTTAAAAAAACAACATTGAAAATATTTTAGTTAAAAAGATCGTATCCGAAAACTCAAACGTAGAAATTGTCATGATTTTACTATAAGTACTTATGTCGCCATATACAGATAGTTTTAACTCGTCGTGGGACACGAAAGAAGAAGAAGAAGAAGAAAAAGCTCTAACTTTTCTATTAATATTGTCATTTATATAGCCTTCAATAACTGTAGGGCTCTTCCAACTATATATATATATATATATATATATATATATATATATATATATATATATATATAGCAATTTTGGTTGTTATTTTAGCTTTAGTCTTCATTTCCACAACTTCATTAAAATACACGGAATATTTTAAGGACAATGGTGGTGTTGTATTTTCACATTTTCATTCCAAACAATATTTTTTAATAAGCACGTTTTATTAATTTATGTAGTTTTTACATGACCTACATTTTCTCTACATTTTTATTTATATAAAACATATTTTTATATGAAATTTTTATGACCACAATTTGCATTTTTCGTAATCCTTGTTTTCAGCTTGAGTTGATGAATTATCTGCTGCTTTTTCTAATATTTCCATTTTAATACATTTTGACAGGTATTTCCTCAATAAAAATTTCTATTTCCTGTTTTTTTCTTCTATAATTCTCGAATTCTACTACCTCGCTAATGATCTATACGATTTCTTAAAACGTCGTGTCCCCAATTCTATTTTCGAACACGTTTCAGAGCAATCGAACCGACAACTAAGCTCAGTCCATCATTTTCTATTAAAACACATTTCGAAAGAGATTTCGTAAGTTGGATCAAAATATTAATGGGACAAAATATTTGCTTCCCAGCTTTCGAATATTTAATACAATCATCATTGGGAACTGAAGTTATGGTCGTAAATATAATATAAAAGAATAAACACTGTATTATCCTTATTCCTTACAGGAACTGACCGGGAATTGTGGTATTTCAATTATTTTATAAAATATTTAATTCAGATGATTAAAAAAAATAAATTTCAAAATAACAATAGATATAAATATTGAATTTGTTATATTCTTGTATTTTTGAAATTGAAATGCATCCAATTGAAATTACGTACAGTGAGAGTTGATTTATTCACGAGTTTTACTTCAACAAATCTGTACTTTTAAAGGAGTTATGTGTATTGTAATGAAATCCTAATCAAAAGCTTCCAAAAAATAAGAGAAATATGAATTAGACTTGATATGCAGATGTTCTAATGGAAACAATATTATGTTTTATTTGTAAGAGGGTTATGCAACACTCTGTATATTTCAAGGTAATTTCCAAACAAAGACTTGAAGAATGAATATTTTTAAATATTTTTTTAAGTTTGAGCTTGAAGATAAAATGCATCTACTTAGTGGAATTGGAAATTTAACCCCAGCCCCCCTTTGATTTTTACGCCATTGGTGTTAGAAGCAGCCGTAGCGTCATATATTAGTTTCCATTTCTATTTAGGCACTATTCATTTGGACACTACATAGATCGCACTACGTAGTGACATTGTTTTAGTAACTCAAGTGAATGGAGCTAGAACTCATACCAAAAAGAAATAAAAAATCATATCCTTTTTTAAATATTTGCCGTTGATTTAGTTTAGGATTTAGAACTAGTTATTACCTATAAAAACATACACTAAATCACAGTAAACCCTATAGTTCTATGAGGATAACCACCACGAAACTGAAAAAAAAGATTATTAAATAATTTTCAAGGTTTCCACTTTAGCTAATGTTACCCGATGAAATTTTATTGATTCTGGTTTCATTTTTAAGCTTTATAATGATCCTAGTCACTGTTAAACTGCTCCCAAACTTTTTATTTATATCAATTATCCACTGATTTTTTTGCTTCTTTAATCTTTGAAATTATACTTGAGGTGGTCGAAATGAAAAAAAATCTTGAACGAACTGTTTAAGAAAAATGTTTGTTTACCAAATTAAAAAAAACAACAAAAAATATGAACATTGGGTTCAATAAAAATAAAATACTCATAAATAAAACATGACCACTCTTGTATTTTTAATTGCTCATCTAACTCTTCAAGGAAAAGTGACAAAATTTGCATATTATCGAAAATCAACTCGTTCACTAATTAAATGGAAGATACTGGACGAAATATGAGGCTATAAAATAGAATCAAAACTTGAAATATCATCAAGTAGATTTAAACAAAATATTTACTACTGACTGATATGATTAACAGAAATAACACCATATAAAAACTAATTTGAACATTCTTTTCTCTGAGTACGTCAGTTAAATAAATAAAAGTGAAATTAATTTTGAACATGAGATATATATTAGGGTTGAGATATGGTCACATTGATGTGAAAAGGTATGCCGTTATAAAGCTAGACATTTTCAATGGTATACGTACTTAGAACGTTTGTAGAGGAGCACTATTTGAGACAGATATTAGAAACATCAAAATGGAATCAAATATCGAATACTTTCCTGCGATGTTTTTTTACGTGGATTAAACCAACGGCAATGTGCCGATCAACGCGCTTCAACTTCTGTTGATGAAGCACTATCTCGAACCATCCATCGTTGTCGCACTTCTCTACAGGATGAATTTAGTGAAGTTAGTCCAAAATTAGCTGTTGTGCCAAAAAACATCGATTCTGTGCAACTGATATTGCAAGATCGTCATGTGACATATCCCTTGAGATTGAGACATCCTTGGGCGTACATTCAATGTTGTATTTTGTCAAAAAGTTGTTCAAATTGGATACCGCATAATTTGACAATAGCTCAAGATAAAGTTCATGTTGATTTGTGCAAAGAAATGCTGAAAAAATTCAATTACGACGTCTTTGAGATGCGCACGAAGCATTTCCAAGCAAATGATCGCTTGTTTTTCCGGAATAACTGAAAATGTCATCACCGTTCCATTTGGCAACGTACAACTGTCAATTCTAAATGGTACACCAGCATTTTTGTGCAAGTAGTGTTCGAAAAACCGAAGCGTAGAAGACGAATAATTCTCCATTTATTTCTAATATAATAAAATCGAATATTCAGAAAGTTCCTTTTAAAATTTTATCCATTTGTACAAAAATTACGTTTTTTTTTTCGATTTTTTGTCCCAAAATAGATACACTACTATACAATAAATATACGTTGTATTTAACATAATTTGATACCCATTCAAATAAACTTTTATGACATACTAGAAAGACCCGGTTATCGACATAACTACCTTCAATTTTGGAAAGAAAAGGATGGCCATTCGGATTATCTAGGTAACCGCTTACATTTTCGACATAAAGTACAGTAAATTTCAGGGTTTTGCATTTATTACTCTACGCTCTTTTCAAATAGAGTATAGAGGTACATATTTAAGAAAAAAACAATTATGAATTTTTTTTATTATTCACTAATCATGTCGTGATATTCATTTAAGACGAAGGAGAACGATTAAGGCGGATTCACACCACCTAGCACAGTCAGATCAGGTCACGGTCCTCGGGATCTCAATGAGAGTGTTCTCACTGGCAGGCACGGTACGGGCACAGTCCATTTATCAAATCATTCTGCAAACTGCAGTGACATCGTAGAGCTCAGCATCAACCAAGTCGACTCATTATTTGCAATGAACGAAGCCTTTCTATACATTAAAGGAGCTCTAAATGTACATGGTACTGGAGATGTAAAACTAGTCAACAATTTTGGTGCTTTTCTCTTTGATTCTTGTACTTACAATGAAAGTGCACGAGAAATGAAAACTGTTCGAGATCCCGGAATTGTTAGTGCTGTACGCGCCATGGTTTGTTATTGACAAGAAGATTGGACATTGCAGGATGGAATTATTCCAATACTACTGACAAATCATTCAATTTGCACATTCCGATTTAGTATATTTTCAAAATTTTCAATGATTATCCTTTAATCACATGTGGACGGCAAACTAATTAGAGCTCGAAATGATAATGATTGTATAATTATCACAGAAGCAAATAATTCCGTTATCACCACCACCGCTTCAATATACATAAGTATTCGAAAGCTCGGAAAATATATTAAAGTTACTCCACTTTTCCCAATAAGAAACCTCTCTTATACTATATATATATATATATATATATATATATATATATATATATATGAATTGTAACGAAGTCTTTGCCAGCTATATTATGAGCGGTTTCTTATTGGGAACGTGGCAATGAAACACCAAAGTGGATTAACTTCAATATATTTTCCGAGCTTTCGAATACTTATTTATTCATCGTCTAGGAAATAATTAATTAAGATTTTCGATGGTTTTGAATTCGTATCAATTCTTGTTTAAATTCATTGGAATCAAAATTCAATAATCCCATAAGTCAACCGGCAACTCTTCACTTTAAATGGGTTTACAACAAGAACGTCGTTTTAGCACAGTATACTTATTATATTAGTATCAGTGATATTGAAATTGCTTTCATGGTGTTTTGTGGTGAACATACACATTTTGTAAGAATTAATTCGGAATATTATTGATTAAATAAAACAATAAGCAAGATCGCAAGAGTCTAGTAGGCCGTTCTTGGTCTTGGATAAGTCTTGCACAACTCGTTTTTGGCCTTGGTGTTACACTGTCTGCCTTGGTCTTGATCTTAGTCTTGTAGGCCTTTAGTTGGTCTTGGTCTTAGTCATACATTTTTTACAAGACCAAGACCGCAATACCAAGACCCGTCTCGGTTATCACTATCCAAAAGCTTCTTTTATTATCTTCATTGTTATTTATAATTATAACTACGTTAAAATTTATATATGAAGTACTATTATGTCAGTATTTACTTTATTATTTACAATTGGCAGCTTTCAAGATTTTTGTCGGTTTGCAGGTAACTGGAACGAAATATATAACTAACTTTCTTAGGAACTGTTAGTCATTACTTGATTATTCTAAACAAACTTATTTGAAAATATCAAAGTTATTTATGTTAGGATCTAAAAAATTACTACAGAAATACTACAAAATGAGCTTTTGTAAGCTCTCCCACTGAATTTTATTTATTCGTGGGGTTTATTTTTCAAATGAGTCATCATCACACAAATCGAATTATGTATTGACACCTATTAAAAAATTGTTGAAATAGAACAGTGATATTTTCTCACTGATTCATCCACTACGTCATTAGGCTTTATTTTCATCAGAAAATAACCTCATCTAATCTTTACTTTTATATTTATAAACAGATAGTTATTTTAAACATTTAATGAAACATTCCGGACCACACATTGTTTATCATTCCCCCATTTGACAGTAAAAAGAGTCCAGTTTACAAAATTTCTAAAAATTTTCTTCTATTGCTATGATCAATCCACTTTCAAAATCTTATAGGGTAGATGGGGGTAAAAACACGCAGATTCGTTATATCCTGTCGTCTTCAGAATTTATGATAGTTTAAAACTTATCCATTGTTTTTATGGGGGAACTTACATGTTGTTTTTCCATTTAAAGTATAGTCTAAAGTTCACTAATAAATGAAAAAACATGTTTTTGAAAAAGTATTTCAGTATTTTTACCCAAAAATTAAAATGTATAAAACCCCAAATAATAGAGATGGTAGGCGTTTAAAAAAACTGGTTTCTATTGGCTTTGAAGGCTTTAAAACGAAATCATCCTTTCGACAAAAAAGCATCTTCCATTGTCGCACAAAAACAAAATATTGTGAGCAGTCACTTAAAAAATACGCCTTCATAACCATCATCATTTGCTTGGCAGACTTTGGCGACCAATAATCTATACAATTTTTTCCAAAACCCTCCAATACTTCAAAGTCATCAAGTACAATATTTGGTACAACATCAATGTCTCGCTCTTCGTTGTAGGAAAAATAAGTCACAAGAATCAATACTTGTGACTTATTGATAGGAAAGCTTCCCTTTTGAAAGTACGAACTTTAGCATTTTTATATGATCTTTTGATTATTCAGTAATGCTTCCCTCTCCTTCTCGTTGTCTGTTTAATTGTTTTCTTCTTGGTCTTGCAAAAGTCGCTCATTTTTAGGTGGCGATGTTAGTGAGGTTGACTTCAAACTTTTCCTGGGTCGTTTCTTTTCAATCTAAATTTTTCAGAAGGAAATAGTGTCTAAAATTGAATGAAATCTTGACCTTCATTGTCTAAATCTGCACCTAAATCTTCCCCTGTTATTTCAACTGGCATAAAATCTATGTCCGGGAAAATACTTTTTTCTAATAAATAGATTCCTGTTGACCGAGAGCCGTCCCTTGCTATATCTGCTGTAGCAGTTTTTGCATTTGCTATGGAAAAGAGACGAGCCCCATGGTAAATGGAGAGCACATGTCTTGGATGGGAACTGGTCCAGCTGTCAGCGATGCTCTCGTAATAAAGTTTTAACGGTTTGAAGAATGCCGGATCGAGTGTCTGGGTCTTATCACTGCCATGTGGAGGCAGATTTAATAAATGTATCAAATTATCTATTGCAAATACTATTGCTTGATGATACAAGATTATATAGAATCAGAAGAGCTGAGTTCTCCTTTTACTAGAAGAAGATTCATCCATTTTCAAGTTAATAAAAAAAAGGGAGGGAACAACTTGAGCAGTTGTACTGATACAGTAACTCATACAACCGTAACTCTTTGTCGTTGCTCGGCAGCTACTGCTTTTGTTCTTTCCAACTGGGGCAACATGTTTGGGGTTGTCTGAATGCCCATTCCATCGACGTTATAGCTACGGTTGGGAGGTACCTTATATTTTTTTTGTGTTTTCCAAAATTTCGAAATACTGTCATTAGTTTTCATGAAAAATTCAGTCGCGACCAGTCAACTGATTCATACGTGAAAATGAATGATTTCTTACACAATAAGAATAAATTAAAACATGAAATCTTTTGTCAAGATCCTTGCTATGTTGAACTATTTCGTTTCTTTGGATCTTGGTTAGAACTGCTTTAAATGTGCCAAAATACTGGACACTATTTTCTCACCCGTTGCCGTAGTGTCGCTTCATGAAATCCAACAGCTTTTGCTGTCTGACCTATAGAAACGCCATTATTAATAAGTTCATTGAATCCGTTACATTCAAAGATAAATTTGTTCTCGTAAAATAGAAGCAAAGGATGAACACCTCATTGCAGTTTTTATAAAACTATCTAGGCATAGGTTTTATTTTTATTAAGAGAAATCATGCCAAATTTATAGTCTCTTCTTAAATGCTTGATTTTTCTACTAAAAGTTGTGTTCTGAAGTTTTTCTTCACTACAGTATGTCCCAGGACCCATTGTTAACTTTATTCTTTTTATTCAATTCAATTAACTTGCGCTGGAATTGCCAAATCATCTTGTACCTTGGAACGCAAAGTCCCAATAACTGCTTGGCTATCGGCCACTTATTTTTTAAATCAAAATAAACCGATTTCAGTGAAATTGCATCCACGCTATGTAAATTGTTAGGTTGTGGTTAGAATGAAATATGAAACACGAAGCCTAATGTTGTACTCCACCCAATTTTTTGCATTTGCGCAGTTTTTTACCTTTAACACCTTCGTACTCCTCTACACAGGTCACTATGACTTTACTAGAGTCACCCAGGGAGTTTAGAGCTCATACACAATCCCATACTAGCTTAGAGTTCACTTCTACATAATTGAATGCCTATAAGGTGATTTTCTGTCTATAACGATATAAATTCAACGATTTTCTTTTTCTTTAATTTCTTCCACATAATAAATTTTCATTTGGAAATTTAGTTAAGCTTACTGGGAAAGGTATTCCTTGTTTTAGCGCTTCTACAACTTTTTGAGCCGTCCGCATACCAAGTAGCTTCAGTAAGTATGCCTGGTATACTTATTTTGTTTGGAAGAAAAATTTTTTTCCCAATTAATATTTGCCACTTTCGATTCGTTTAAGTGTAAAGGAATTTTCTTGAATCATATCCAATTAGGAAAGTTGAACAACAACTTTCCCAGGTTCTTTTACGAAAAATTGAGCTATTTAAAAACAGGAAAAATGTTATTGATTTCACAGAAAAATACAAATAGTGCAATGAATTATTTATTTAATGAATATTATTGTGTAAAGGGGAAATACCTAACTAATAGAAAATGACGTAATCGTAAACCCCCCCACATGTTTTCATATATTCCTAAGGGGTCACGAAACTATCAAAAAGAAGAATCTCTCTACAAAATCAAAACATAGAACAATAAAAGAGAACATAAACTAAAAATAGGGAGAAGAAACCAAGAAGTAAAAAACGGATAAATTTTTTTATGAAAGTTATTAGGTTAGGTTTATATGAGGAGCCTCGATCTAGATTGATTGTGGTTCAATCGGAGGCCAGACGCCCATTAAGTTACCTTTTATTTTTCTCCATTTGGAAACTTAGTAAACAACCTAATCGCTATTTCTTAGAACAGAATATCATATCGTCCCTCAGCATTTCGCCATCGAGTCATGACACCAACAGAGCAGATGCTCGATCGTCTCTTCTTCTCCTTTACATATTTCGAATAGTTGGCCATTATCTTGTGCCAATACTACATGTTCAATGGTCTTTTAGACTGAGTGTTTAGTTAACCTCATTTTGTTTTCGCTTCATTGAATAAATCGCTGTGTAAAGTGCTATTTAACAAGATAAAAAAATGAAAATCGTTGATCCAGTTTATCTCAAGGTGATTTTCGGAAGAATGTTGATTGAATATTGCACTCTCGACTATTTATGAAACAATGGACGAATACAATAATTGAACCTTCCAAAAAGTGGGCGGTGTAAAGCTTTGACTAATTTCCAATCAAATAGATTGTGCAAAAGACAAATTAGGAACACCAACCATCAATCGAAACTAAAGAGAAAGGGAAAATAGGAAAACGAAGAAATGTCCAAAGTATACTGCACTAAAAAGAAGTCCAAAAAGCAATTTGAAGCAGGCATTTCGCGGGTATGTGAGTGATGAGGCGTTGTATGCACATATTAACACGGAGATATGTCTTCCAAAATTGGTTGATTTCATTGAGAATAACCAGATATTGGTCTGAGACTCATGACATATCATTTGCAGCAAAATATTATCTCTCAAAGGTTCCCCAGGCCTAATGAAGACTTTTGAGCGATATTGAGTAAAAAAGTGTATGATAAGGGTTGAGGAGCCGAAAATAAGCAACAGCTTCTACGTAGAAGATTTCAAAAAAATCGCGAAATTGACAATCCCCCTTCCAACATATGATGCAACGCGTTTTTTTGTACTATAATTTTTTTCGAAATCTTTTGTACATACGTTGGTTACCGCTCAAAAATTACAGTTGGAATAAACTGAGAAAAATTGCGATGTCAACAGAATTTGATAACATAACGAGGAAAAGCTAGAAATAGACTATAGAAGTGGTAATGGTATGGTAATATTCAGAGAACTGGTTAGAGCTCGAGAGTTAGAGCTAGAATAAACTAAAAAAAATTAGAATTTCATGACGATAAAAACATAAAACGAGCAAAAACAAGGAATAAACTAAAAGGAGAGGAGAAACCGAGTTGTAAAGAAGAGACAAATAAAAGACAGAGGCAGATACTTTACTATAGTTTTTCCTTCATTGACCCCATGGTTCTTGGTATACACTACAATATGTTGGAACCAAATAATTTCTTAATAACAAAAAAGTATTTATTTAATAAAAATGAATCATTAACAATTGGTTCTACTTGGCAAAACTCGAAAAATCACGTAGAAAAGACAGAGTTATTATGCGAAACCTCCAAATTTATTCAGGGATTAGATTTGATCTCTCAGTCACCATATTGACCGATCCAAGTCAATAATTTGTTTTTAAAATGTGTAGATATAGGCAAAGACCGTTCCATCTGCGGACAAGGTCATGGCGCTGGTTTGTTGGGATGTGCGTGGGATAAATTTCCATTAACTTTCTTGGAAAAGAAAAAACTATCAACGGCAACTATTATGCGAACTTATTGTAACTTTTGTGTGAAGAAAATCGAACAAAACCAGCTGCATTTGGCTAAGAAAAAAGTGTTGCTTCATCAAGACCAAGAACACTAGCTCATACATCCATTATTGCAATGATCAAAATTAATGAATAAAAGTTTGAATTACTACCTCATGCACCCTATTCGCCAGATTTATCTCCCTCGGTTTATTTTCTGTTCTTAGACTGGAAAAAATGGCTCGGTGGTCAAAGATTTTCCAACAATGAATAATTGAACATCGCTGGGAGATTACGTTGATGTTTCCATCGAGTATTTGGCAATGCTCCACAGGAATAAAGCTAAATTTTGGCGACGTTCCTTAACCATGGATGAAAGGTGGGATCATATCCCACTCGACACAAAAGAACAATTAAAACAATGAACTGCAAAGGGGAGAACCGGCTCCAAAGAAAGCAAAGACCGTTCCATCTACAGGTAAGGTCATGGCGTCAATTTTTTGGGATGTACGTGAGATAATTTCCATTGACTTTCTCAGAAAAGGAAAAACTATCAATGGCGAGTATTATAAGAACTTTTTGCAATGTTTTAGCGAAGAAATCAAGCAAAAACAGACCCATTTGGCTTAGAAGAAAGTGTTTCATCAAGACAATGCACCAGATCACACATCCGTTATTGCAATGGCCAAAATTAATTTGAATTGCTATCTCATGCACCCTATTCGACAGATTTAGCCCCCTTGGATTATTTCCTGGTTAGGTTAGATTAGGTTAATGGCTATTTTGTGGAGCTTGACGATTCTTATTATAAAAAGGGCATCGAATATCGCTGGAGAGATTTTTTCCAAAATTTTTGTGTTTTCTTTGTTGCGCCAGGTATTTCTGAGACCATTCTTTAAATGTAACGTATTGGAAATACAGTCGTCTTGTTAATGAGTATTTTAATCAATTCCATTGCCATAAATTTCCCAAGATTCAAATTATAAAATAGAAATTCAAATCATTTCGTGTTAAAATATTTATAATTACGTTTTATAGAATTTGATATCTTTATTTATTTGTTAAGCCGGTCTATCGAAGACGTTGCTGCACAAAGTGTCTTAAGAAAGGAGATAATGTGCTAAAGTGAGGTATAAAGCGAGTATCGAATATCTACCGTATGTAAATCATAAACAAATATTCTAAGGTCGAATGAAAGCCTGAAGCGATTCATATTAACTGTAATATTCTTTAAAGAATTTTAATTATGTTGATACTGATTTTACGCGTATCGGCTTTCCCCAAAGATCATATAATCACAAGTGAACCTGTTCCGAGCTATTATAGCTATCATACAATATAAATGAAAAAAAAAAAAACTAGAAGGCGAAGAAATCGAGGATAATTTGAACCTCATTGGCATTTAAACATAAAATTTAATGGTTCAATATTGATTTATTGGAAAGATACACAGAAGTATACTTATTACAGTTTCAATCATCGTTTAATGGTAATAAATAATTTTGAAATTACCCCATTAACACAATCAAAATAAACAACATTTCAGCATAATCATCATTTAGCTATTATTGAATATAAATTTATGCTATTGGTTGTTTTCACATAGATTTTACTAATTGGAATGTACGAGGGTGGTCTGAAAATTTCCCAACCTAACAAAGAAGCAAGATTTTTTTTTCTACTAACATTATTATTTTTCAATACTAAAGTGGTGGATTCACACCTGTAGGCTGTTCACCTTTGCCGCCTCTACTGACCTTTGAAATTCGATACTTTAGTTCACAATTATTTAAATTACTTTTTTATAGAAGAAACATAAAAATTATAATTTAAAAATAGAGGTTTCATGTATCGTTGATACATATTTTTTATTATTAGGGCCGTTTTTTGCCAATCTCCGATAGACAATAAATAAAAGTTTATATAAAACAATAATTTTATTACCAAAAGATTGGTAAACTTCACACTACAATTCAAGTAGAGTACAAAACGGACCTTAAAACTAAAACCATCAATAATGGCTGTAGCATAACGCCGACTGACTTCTTTTTTCTTCTAAGTGGCACACCATATATTTTATGGATCAAATAGAACAATCACAGCTTTCAGCCTGTAGGAAATGAATCACACTTGTCGGGAGCATCAATAATGGCGAACATGCGTAAGTGGCTGTAGCACAACGCCAACTAACTCTTGAATGTCAAAAATGGCGGAGTGTGTAGTGCGAGAGCTTCACAGTCGCCTACAGCGGTTTCTTCTGCCCGCGTAGCGTCTGCACGGAGCAATCGGAGGTTGAAAAAAACCGCTCTCGTACATTCATAGAATAATAGCAATCAAATAAATATTTTTCTTAATTACAGTTTATGTGCAATTATAAAAAGATTTATTAATATATTTTTAGGTACCCCTGTGAGATGCTAAGAACGTGTTTATACTTGTTCGACAAAGTCATTTTTTCGTAAAATTGTGAAAAGGAGAGTAAGAGAAACTAGTATTTTTGAAAAGGTGGCATTAAAGAAACCTCTTGTAAGTCAAAATAGAATAAAGAGGTTTCAGTAAGCCAGAGAACATAAAACTTGAAGAGTGGGATTATGAGTTAAATTTTGAGGTTTTTGGTGAAACACGACGGAGGCACGGTGATGGTTTGGGGATGTTTTGGAGGAAAATATTTTTAAAAAATGTAGTACATTCTGGCCAGCACCTAATTGGCAGAAAATTTATCTTCGGTATGACAACGATCTCAAGCGTTCCTGGAAGCTGTGCAAAGAGTTGGCAAAGAAGAATGTACTGAAAGTAGCGTCACAGTAGCCCGACTTCAACCCAATTAAGTTGTTGTGGGACAAATTGGACAAGAGAAGTTAGAAAGTAGGGAGGGTGGAAAGTTTTGGAAAACGAATGGAACCAAGTAGACGACGATTATTGTTACAGAGAATGCCAAAATCAAAAGGGGGTTACATGGATGAATCAATCAAAAATTTAAATATGTAAAATCGATCGTATTGTTTTTATTTACTGTGTATTACGCAAACTATAGGTTTGGGCAAAAACTTTTCTACGGTAGTGTATATAGTAAGAAAGGTATTCTACATCTCGAAGTTTAGGATTTATTTTGTTTGATAACTGCTTGTATATTATTTATCGTATTTTCTAGATATTCACTATTTCTTTATATATACTTTTAGCTTTTTCATTTCTATATTCAGTATCTGATATCAAAAAAAAATTATTTTATTATTTTGTTCAATCTTGATTGTGAAGTTTTTATGAAAAGAATTGAAACACTTGGCATACTGGCAAGTTTGAAGAAATTTGTTTTCGTTATTAACATCTTATGTGCATTTTCCCATTATTCTGAATGTTCTTCACAAAATTGGAATTGCTAAACAATGGGGGTCGATAGTAGTTATGAGGTTACATCAATCTTCGATAAAATTATCTCTTCAAAGTAGTTTTAAGTGTTGATAACTAATTAAAACAGTGGAATTGCATTCTAAAATCATTAATTTTTGTTGTTTACAAATGAATAGATAAACAACGGCTTAGTACAGGTGAAAAGATCGAATTTTGATTGGAAATCACGAAGAATAGTAAAATATCTCGAGATGGCATCCATAATTTTTACCACTAAGATCATGTTATAGCGATCTGAATAAATGGAAATCTAAGGGTGCGATATCGGGCGAGTATGCTGGGTGAACCAGTAACTATCAATAATTATTATATCACAAATCATTAATTTTTTCCTAGTGTTGCTTTCTTGTATCGCAGAATAACGTTTTCTGATGACAATCATCACATACTTCTTCAAATAAGGTTCACCGTTGATAATAAAGATATAAATTAACAGTTTGTTCACGTCCCAGCATTTCAATATGAAAAATTCCGCGTATACTCTACCAAACAAGAAAATGCGTTTTTTGGGATGTAAACTCAGCTTCGCAGTACCTCGTGGCGATTTATTTGAAGAGAGCCATTGACTCTTGCGTCATATTATCATAAAGGACCCATTTTCCGTCTCCAGTAATCAAAAAACGGCTCTGTATAGTGCCATAAAAGCAATACATTCAATGTGATAGATCGGTGGACTTAAATTAAAAGAGACCTAAACCTTTTTTGAATGGTCGACCAAGGTTAGGTTAGGTTAGGCTAGGAGTTAGTTGATTGTCTGACATGGATTTGCTTTCACTTGCTGGTGGTTTTCCTGATCAATTGAAATCTGAAAGATCAAAATCACCTCATCTGAAATTAGAAAACCACCTTTTAAATTTACAATAGTAGTTCAGATATAAACCGGAATTTTCCTATAAAAAAGTCATTTTTACATTTACAGAGCTGAAATTCTTAGACATCTTCTTTAAGAATTTTAATTTCTATCGTCTCCAAGAATTATTTCGTTTTTGATATTTGAAACGTATCAATTGTATCCCAAAAACTAAAGCATTTAAAAAATCTTTTAATCGGTACATCAAAAACATTTTTGCTATCCTGGGTAATTTTTCTTCATTAATTTCGTTTTCTCTACTCTTGTGAAACATTACAAGATCGAACTTAATCACGTAATCCTCTAGTAATTTTTGTCGAATATAAAGCTTAAAATTACCAACGATTATAACTATAAGAAACGTAGTTCTCTTCTAGTTCCGGATATGATATATTTACTAAATTTAATTATTATGTAATTGCTTCTGATGATTCTGTCATTAAAAAAAATATACAAAATGCCAGGACAAGTATATACCTGATGCGTAGAATACTTTTATCTAAAATTATTGCCGTATTTATTACTTTCGCATTAAACTTTAAATATATAACCGGACCCTCTTAAAATATCCAGTTTCTTTAATATTTAATGCGATTTTTATTATTTATTACAAAAATTTTCGTAAAAAAAAATTTACTCACACCTGTGAGTGATGAACCGGATCAGTTGCTCAATCATCATTATTATTACGATAGGTCAGTCATCATCATTTCTTGGGAATACCTGTAAAATTTCCGTTAGCGTGTCGCAGTTTTATTTTTCTACGCATACTTATTTTTGTGATGCGATACTTTTAACCGATATGGGAAAAGATCGAATCAACTTATTCTATAGGAGAGTGGTCCCAGAAGTATCCGACTCAAAAACAAAAGATAAAAATTTTGGTCAAAAATATTTATTTTTCAACGTAATCTCCCAGCGATGTTCAATAATTCATTGTTGGAAAATCTTTGACCACCGAGCCATTTTTTCCAGTCTGAGAACAGAAAATAAACCGAGGGGGATAAATCTGGCGAATAGGGTGCATGAGGTAGTAATTCAAACTTTTATTCATTAATTTTGATCATTGCAATAATGGATGTATGAGTTAGTGTTCTTGGTCTTGATGAAGCAATACTTTTTTCTTAGCCAAATGCAGCTGGTATTGTTCGATTTTCTTCATACAAAAGTTACAATAAGTTCGCATAATAGTTGCCGTTGATAGTTTTTTCTTTTCCAAGAAAGTTAATGGAAATTTATCCCACGCACATCCCAACAAACCAGCGCCATGACCTTGTCCGCAGATGGAACGGTCTTTGCCTTCTTTGGAGCCGATTCTCCCTTTTCAGTTCATTGCGCAGGTCGTACGGCCTCGTTTAAACTCTGCTATCCAATATTTTACTATTACCAGCGAAGGAGCAGTTTCTCCCAGAATAGAATCTAGTTCAGCTTTTATATTGGTTGCTCTAATACCTTCCAAATTAAAGTATAGTATCATATAACGATGACCAATTTTTTCCACGTTTACAAATCCATTGAAAACGTTCACTATTGATGGCTGCCAAACAAATATTAAACAACGTGGCGACTTCAAACTTGAAACATATGCTCTAAAGTTTGTGTACTTTTCAATCCAGTGGTATTTTTTAAGCAGCTACCGCCATCTTTATGTCAGGCCAGGTACTTCTGGAACCATCCTCGAAAATCAAGATTTGGCTTTGCATTTGGAGTAAACGGTCCTGAAAGATTTACTTAGGAATTAACAATCCCTGGATGAAGATGCATCATACCAGTGTAGAAGCTGTTAAAAATTATAAAAAGTGAAAAAAAAAATAGTGGGATGCAGCCCATTGGAAAGGGAGAAGAAAATAATAAAAATGGAGAATAATCTATGGGTGATCTGAGGTCGAGAAAGGGAAGGGGGTGGGTTCTATGGAAATAAGTTAAATGGAAAAGTTGCAGGCTAACCTTTTGTATTCGCACTTTTTTTACATAACCTCAAAATTTATGTGAAAAATTGAAATATCTAAGTTTTGGGTTTTTTGATTTTATCTTTTACAGAATACATTTTTTCTTTACTAAATTTGGTGAAAATTCACCTTTTTCTGTCCCAAATACTCTGCAATTTATGTGATTTCAAATTTGATTTATCGTTATTTTAAAAAATCTTTAAAGTTATTTATTCGTTGAAATTAAAAAAAAAATATTACTATCACTAAGGTAACGCAAAAAAAAAATAAAAAAAGTGGCACCCGAATTTTTTTTTTAATCATTATGTACAATTTCTAGATATTTATTAAAATTTTAGGCCCTAATTACTAATGTTTATCAATGTAACATGGATTCTCAGATCACGCGCAAATTATTTTTCCTTTCATTTTTATTATATCCTCCTCCTTTTCCAATGGGTTTCATCCCATTATTTTTTTTTTCAAAAATTATCGACCCTAGTTTACAAAGACAAGAACCACACCTAACATAACCAGACCAAAAAATTTAATTTTGCCGAAGAGGATTGGAAATGCATTATATATAATTCGAAATCGGGCAACGGCTAAGAATAACAAATTATTAAATGAAACAGAATCATATGACGGATTCACAATAATTATTATTTTGTTTGCAAAAAAATTCCGTAATACCATATCATGTAATAACTTTTAATAGTTTTTTAATAATAGTGAAATGAAAGTATTTTTTTTCTTGGGATTTACTCAATTAGGTTTTTTTGTTCACCATTGGCGTCACGAATAAACATCCTGATAGATAAAGCTTAAATTTTTACTTCTGCTCCTTTCCTTAATGCTTTTTTAAGTGTCGGATGAGGGTCTTGGTCTTTCTTATATCCATTTATACACTGCTTTCTGTCTTTTACCTTCTACCTTCCTTAATCCTTATATTCAAAAGGAGTTTTCCTTTTTTGGCTCTATCCATTTTCTCTTTCATTTCTTATGGCTTCTTGTTTATATGAAATTAGTCTGCCGTCTCTCAACAACAACAGTGCATTTCCAATCCACATCTTGGTACCTACTATATTTCGTTGATTCCTCGTAAATTTCCATTCTTCTATTTTTTTTGTTGCTGATTCTTCATGTTTTTGCAATCAATTCTTCACCTGCATTCTGATTCTTCTATTTTTGTTGCTGTCCCCCATTCTTCTATTTTTGTTGCTGTTGATTATACATGAATTCCCATCATTCTGTTTTTATTGTTAATGCTTTACACGAATTTCTATTCTTTCATTTTTCTTATTGTTTATTTCTCGTGACTCTACATTCTTCTATTTCAGTTGTTGTTGATTCTTCGTGCATTCTCATTCTTCCATTTTTGTTCCCAATCCCCATTCTTCTATTTGTTGTTGTTGATTCTTCATTAATTCCCATTCTTCTGTTTTTGCTGTTGAATCTTCACACGAATTTCCTATCTTTCATTTTTGTTGTTGTTTATTCCTCGTAAATTTACATTCTTCTATTTCTGTTATTGATTCTTCGTACATTCTCATACTTCTATTTTTGTTGCTGATCCCCATTCTTCTATTTTTGTTGTTGATTCTCCGTGAATTCCCATTATTCTGTTTTTGCTTTCGATTTTTTACAAGATTTTTTTCATTTTTGTTGTTGTTTATTTCTCGTGACTTTACATTCTTCTATTTCTGTTGTTGTTGGTTCATCGTGAATTCTCATTCTTCTATATTTGTTGCTATTCATTCTGTACGTGGATTTCCATTCCTCTATTTTTATTGTTACCAACTACTGTTTCAAACTTTTAACCGAATTTTTCAATGGAGTGTAAATAGTTTATCGAAAACCTCATAATAGTAAATATTGACTCTTTTGCTACAAAAAACATTAAGTCTATTGACTTTTTCAGAATATTTAAACAAAAAGTTATTAGATTGGTTTAATTGTCCCTTTTAGTTTTATTAGCTTGTTAATGCTGTTGCATAATTTTAGATTTCTCTTCATTTTAATTCAAAAAGTAAGCCAATGAAAAGTGTAAATTTCAATAGCAGCATCAAAAATTAACTTTAAGCAATCATTTTAAAAAAATTGAATAAGTGATTTCCAAATATAAGTGAATTATGGTTAAGTTCAATTTCACAGTAGTGATTATGAGGATATTCAGTAAGTAATAAATCTACTAAAGAGTGGGGCTAAAGATGAATATGTTTATTTATGAATATACGAATATGGGAAATTGATTAACTGATACGTCATATTATATAACTGTTATCCACCTATTAGTTGAATTTAAATAAATAAATCATTAATATGACAAAACAATAATTTGATAAATTACATCCTATTTCAGACCTCAACGATGTAGCAAAACTCAAAATCTGTTGTATAATATAAGTTATACAAAATTAGGTAATTAGCAAGAAACATTAGACACTTCATTTTTTTCGTAGTAAGCCCGACCTATTACCTTGGTAAAAGAAGGCCGAAGCTTACGATACATTGCAGAAACGCTTGGGGTAACAAAGTCTACCATTCACGATGAGAAACTAGAAGCCACGATCAGGAAGCTGGTAGTGGGCGACCAAGGGCAAAAACGGCAGTAGATGATCCGATTTATTACGTTTTCAGTATTGAGAGACATTTAACAGCTCCTGAGGTTCGGGACAGACTTAAAGTGGCGCGGAACAACACGTGTGTAAGATATGTTAATATCTTATTTTTCTTATATTTCCTATATCTTTTAAACACCACTCTAAAAATGACAACCAAAATTTTAATCCAACTAATAAATCAAAGAATGTCTCTTGAGGACCAACAACAAGGTTTTAGAAGTGGGAGATCATATACAGACGCAGTATTTATAACTAGATAAATCACAGAGAAAGTTCTAGAATATAATCGACCGGCGTTCATTTGTCTAATTGACTTGACAAAAGCCTTTGGCAGAGTTAGATTAAAAGACGTGGTTCACCTTTTGTACAATAAACAAATACTGTTAGACAATCGAAGACATATATAAGGACAACAAAATACAGGCTAGAATATAATAAAGTGTCGGTTGACCCCGGAAAAGATGCCTATAGAAAAGATAGAAGAAGAATATCTTATTTTTTCTTTATTTTGCATTTTTTTGTTAATTATCAAAAAAAATATATTCATTTTTATTAGGCAAAGATGAATAAGGAAGGAAGAGTCAGAATTTTTAATCTTTTAAAGAAGTCCGTGCAGTTAATCCTTCTGTTTAGTCCGAGTAAATATCTAACAGTTCTCTTTTGTAGTTTGAGTCGCACTACACGGACCCCAGCAGAGAAGGGCATAACAATGATGCGATTCAATAAAGGCATAATAAACTGTTAAGGAGATGGATAAGTTCAGTTCTTTGGAAATTGATCTCAGCGCTAAATGGGAGGAACTTAATTTTTTAGATAAGGCGGCAATATGTAACTTCAGTTTTAGAATATATAGACAGAGAAGATTAGAATGGCACATTGTTTTTTGGTGATTAGATCATTATATATGGTCCCTATGAAGTGCCGTGAGATCAGGGCTGCTCCAAGAGAAACTAGTCGCTTCTGCAAAAAGACATATTTTACCACTGATGTCTAGATGTTAGAAGAAACAATCTAGGGCCTAGTACTGAGCCTCGGGGCACTCCACATTCTATTGGCTTGCAAGAAGACATCGTTGTATCAACCCTTACAAGCTGACTTCTGTTGGTGAGGCATAACTTAAACCATGCGAGAGGTGTTCCGCTGAAACCGTATTACTGCAATATTATGATTAACACATTCGAAAGTATTAGAAAAATCACAAGAAGTTGTTGCAATGGGATGATAGCTGTTTAGGTTAGAGTAGACATTATTCAGGAGGGAGGATATAACATTATTTGTTACTTAAAAACCCAAAAAGTATAATTCGATGCTTGATTTTTATCTATTCCTTTATGCATAGGTATAGCCGTCTTAAGGCAATTGGGAAAAGTGCCATTTTGAAATGAAACGTTAATTAAAGTGGTAAGGTGATTTAATGTGCTATCGAGCAGACTCAAAATTTGATGTAAGTCCATCAGTTCTAGATGAATATTAATTTTTGATGTGATTATTATGATCCTATACCGGGCAGATACGAAAGTGTTACGATGTGAAATAACTCATAATATTTTTTGCCCAAAGGTATTGTTTGGATTTTGATAACAATTGATAAATATAGATAGGTAGGTTTAAATCTAAAGGGTTTGTACATGCACGTCAATCTGATAAAACAACGGACGTAAAGAAGAAACTGTGTAAGTTAGAATTAGCATCAGGAAGATATGAAAGCGGATTATGAGAAGGAGTTATATAGTTCATTCACAAAGTAAGGTTATCAGGTGATTCTGCTCGTTGAAGAAACCTTATTTCTTAGAAATACCTCGTACATCATTTAAATTTATTACCTCATTATTTTTTTTTACACTAAAAAGTATCCATTTTTTCTCAAAATTAATAAAAAGGATGTTTTTTTATCCTGAAGGAAATCAATACAAATTTATTTGGAATTAAAGAATTTTTTTTGAAAAAATACTTTCAGCAACGAATATTAGTTGTAGTACCAATTTCATTGAAAATCTATCTAATATCGTTTTACGTGTATACTTGGTTTGCGCAAAATTGTCTTAATATCACAATTTGATTAACTAAATACTCAAATTTCTATTACATTTTATTCATTAATAACCGTACATGTACTTCACCAACTCGAAATGTTTAATTCTCTTGAGTTTTCTCGCTATTCCTGAAGTATTAAAGAGCAAGATTAGCCCAACATTGGTATGATGAAGTCGTAGTTCATAACACGTTAGAAATTTGACTGTTATGATCCTTATACTACTATTTCCAATGTATCATATATCGAATTGATATTACGATTTTTTTAATAGCTTGCTTTGAAATACTGGATGGGTTTGATTATAAAAAACCTAATTTTTTTCAGTTTTTTTAATTCAATTTGAAATAAAAATAAAAAATGTTATAAAATGCATGTTTTTGTTCAACTTGCTATCATCAGTACGGTGTAATCAAATATGTGACGTGATTAAATATAAGCAAGAAGCATATTTACTTGCTACATGATGTAATATTATTTTTTTAAGAATGCGGTTGATTGAATTAAGTAATAAAGTTATTTTTATCAAATATTATATGTGTTTAATTGAGTGTATCAATCTATAAACATTTATTTGTATTATTATGTATATTTTTAAGTGAATCAACGATCTATGAAAATTTAATAAATGAAAATCGAGGCTGTAACCAATAACGTTCGGTCGAGGAAACAAAACCGCACGAAAATTAAAATCTACAAATAAATTACCTTTGAAACATCCGGAAGCACTCTAAGACCTAATTCTTGTAGGAGTCCTTGATTAGCACCAGAAAAATTAACTATACATAGTGTCAAAACGCAAAAGTAAGTCCAAAAGGTAGCCGCCAGATTTGAAGAAATGTGGCTACCTAAACTTAAAGAAGGTATGGTGGTTACCATCTTAATTTGGCCGCTTTTCACTATGACGTTATACGTGAAAAGCGGCCAGTCATTAGTACCAATACCGAGCATTAAAAACACTGCCACTGCACTGCAAGTACATCGAATGCCTAACGAAAACACGAACAATAAAAGCACGCGACTAACTCTTTTAATATGAAACGCGTTACGTGCTGTGCCTCGCACTGTCGCAGACCTTATAACTAGCGCGTTTCAATTTCTCGCACTTTTATACATGCCGCTCTTCTCATTTTCAACACCCTGTTGCTTCTTCCTGCGCGCTCTATATCCAAGAACTATTACATCATTATCAGGGCTGGTTTTCGGAAATTCACACCATCGATTTTTTCACCTAATTCTCTTCCTAGAAACCGATCACCCACTTTTCGAAAGTTTTCAAAAAAATTCTCTTTTATGTCCTGGCCTTAATCGAATAATACTCCTTTTTGACCTATATTTTTATAACTATGTTGTTCAACAGCGGATATCCGCCCTAAAAATAGTTATTTCGTAATAATATTCATTGAGAAATTATCCAGGGAAATAGATTGAATAGATTTTGGGCCTTATCGAAAAAAAATCAATTTTCATGTTTTTATTTAAGTTCTATTGAAATTGATAGACTTTGAAATATTTAATTACTTTAAACAATTTTTCGATATTGAAAAAAATCTATTAATAAAATTTTTCGTTTCGAAATTTTATACTAAAAATGTACGAGGACCGTAAGAAAAATATTCTTACACTCACTATAAGGAATATGTAACTTTTTTAAAGAAAGCCTACATTACAATAAAAAGGACAAAGCTGAGTGTATAGGGCCTTGAAAAGTATCACAAAAAAAACTGATTAGGATGGTAGGACTATTATCAAAATACTAATAATGAAAGATAATTTACCATTACTAAATCAATATATATATATATATATATATATATATATATATATATATATATGGACAAGGAAGAAGAATATAGTGGGTAGAAAACATATATACGAGGTGTGCCTATTAAATAAGGAGACTAGCAGCTACAAAAAAAGTACGCATGCGCCAAAGGTTAGTGACTGTCAACTGTTTACTCTGAAGCCTATTCTTTCGATTGCGATGCCTAACATGCCTGTAGACAAACCAGTGTAACCGTGACATTCGTTTGTATAGGGCTGTTTTTTTTTGTTTTAGCGTAAAATAGAACAACGATTTTTTGTGAAATTGCACATGAAACTTGTAAAAACTACTGAAACTCATAATTTATCAAAGCAAGTGTATGTTTGACACGTCTACAAGCGTTTCCAAAATGGCCGAGAAGATATTGGATTCGGGTCGCCCTTCTACGTCAAAAACAGATGAAAATAAAGAAAAAGTCGGTAACTTGTTCGATCTCGTCGTGGACTGAGTATTTGCAAACTATAAAATAATGCGTGTAGCAAATTTTACATAAAAAATTCAAATGCGGAAAATATGTGCAAAGCTAGTGCCTCATTCAGCACTGTCTGTCAAAAGGTTTCTAGTCAAGTACAACATCCCACAGTTAGACCACTTTATTCGCCAGATATTGCACCTTGTGACTTCTACCTCTTTCCTAAGGTCAAATCTGCATTAAAAGGAACAAAATTTGAGTCTGTTGAAGTTGTGAAAGAAAAATCGGCGTATGTGCTGAAGGAAGGTTTTCATAGAGCGATGTGTGGATAGAGGAGGGGCATATATTGATTGTGATGATAAATAAATACACATATACGAGGCTGGAAATTAATTGTCGAGGCGTATATTTTTTCGAAATCCCCATATTCGAAAATAATGGGAATTCAGGCTAGCGAAAGAGATTATGAGTGACGCATTAAGTTACACAGCTGAAAAACATTATTTTTTGGAAATTAGCACGGAAATCTTATTTCTCTTCGTTTATATTAAAGGTAATAGAATATCGAACATGAAGTTAATTCAACAAGTTACTTCAATGTCTAGGCACTAAAAAAAAAGTTTATTGTCGATATATATCGACCAAACGACATTGAAGTTCCACTTTTGAGTGAAATTTATGTTTCTATTTTATAAATTTACTACAAATAATTCGATTAATGGCTGCTACATATTTTTGACAAGTGACAACTGAGAAAAAATTAGTTTTTCTAGTTGAAACAGATTTCTATTTTGATTTTATTTTTTTTTTTTATTAATATCCGACTAATTTTTTGATAAAGACCGAAGTAGGTCAAAACGTTGGTTTTTACATGTTATTTTGATGTAAAATTTTCATATAAAATAAGGTAATTATTTAGAATTGGGGCTCCAGGCAAAAATCGTTCCAAAAAATTTTTCACGCATTTGGGATTGTTTCTAAAGGTACAAATACTAAGTTCAAGGCGGGGGAGACATATTATTTCCATTATTTTAGACATTACATGGTACAACTTACATATGATAAATCAATTAAACCTAACCTAACCAAGATGGTAATTATTTAGAATTGATTAGATTCGGTTTCATTAATTTATCATGTAAGTTGTACCATGTAAAATAATGGAAATAATATGTCTCCCCCGCCTTAAACTTACTATTTGTACCCTCAGAAGCAACCCCAAATACGTGAAAAATTTTTGCCTAAAGCCCCAATTCTAAATAATTACCAAAATAAGCTTCAAATCAAGACAAATTATCAAGGAAAATATATAAAAACATTTAAGAAGCCGAAAGTTAAAAATCACATCTACGTATACAGTTAACCTAAACAAAATTGAATTGTTTATTCAAATGGGGTGATAAATACAAAAGGGTGGGGGTAAGGAGTGATAAGGGCATATTCATCAAATACAAATGAAAACAGTAGAAGAATTAGAGTAAAATATAGTTAATTTGAATATATTCAAAATTGTAATCCTCGTAATTTTTCGAATAATGGTGGGAGCGCCAATATACTTTCACCAATAACTACATAAACCTTGATCTACTTGATATATCGGAAGTACACCTGTTTCTTCGAATTGCGTCTATTTTAAAAAGAGGGAGTTGTTTTTTCATTCACATTCTTTTATCAACTTGTTGTTTGTTATATGTTGATTCAAATATTAAGGTATTTGACACGCAGATATAAGAATAATCTAAAATGATTACTACCTAACAAAGGAACAAGACATTTTTTCCATAATCATTTTTATTTTTCAACATAGTCCTCTTTCAGCTCTATACATTTAGCTCAGCGATGCTCAGACATTTTTAACCCTTTAAAATAGGCGTTTACGTATACAAAAACGACCTCGTCGGATAAATATCTCTCTTCTGCAAGTGCAATTTTGAGGTTAGGAATCATGAAAAAGACGCTAGGCCAGATCTGATGAATACAGTTGGTGGTTAATCAATATGAAATGCAATTCGTGTGAAAAAGTGCGTTGTCCCGCTAGAAAATCATATTCTTTTTTATCAAATGAGGTTTATTTTTGCAATTTCCCCCTCTACCTGACAAATGTGCTCCAGATGACAAATTTTCAATGTTTAAGGTGATAGTTTTAAATATTTAATTAGATTTTTGTTACTTCTTTAAATAATTCATAGGTTACATTAATACTAGGAATAGCTGGAGGTTGCCGAAGAGATTTTTATAAAATGAAAATTGAAGATAAGGGGGAGTTTCTACTCATAACGATTCCGGATTCACAAACAAAAGTAGGGGTTGAGTTGTCAGTACCACGAGTCACTCAAAAGCAAGTACACAGAAGTAATCCACCATCTGAGTCTGCACTTGAATACTGGAAGCGGTCAATAATCATCCCCTATCTTGATTCTTTAACCTCGTCGTCTTCGAATGCTCGATTCTCTGACGAAAATACACCTGCTTTTGCTTTATCTTATCTTCATCCTTCCAGGATGCTCAGAATGGCTTCAAAATATTTCAAAAATAAACCAGAATCTTTTATGGTTTTTTACCTACGAAGGGTGAAAACTCAGGAGTACAATGGGTGATGATAGACTCACTGGATTAGGTTTGATAAGTGTACATCGAAAATTTTTGAAGGAAAATCAGGACTGCATAGTGAACAAAGTTTTGGTTAAATTTAGGTTAAACTCACGAAAAATGTTATTACTTTAATTTGAGCATAATTAGAATATAAAAGTTTTGTTTTCATTTTGAACGACCATGGACCATGACCATGGGTTGCTCCCCCCTGTTATAAATCGTGGCTACGCCCATGTTCGCAGCCATGATATTCTTTGTCATCAGAATCAATCCCTGGAACTCGTATCTTTTTGCACTCATTACATGACCCGAAGTACTCTGGTTGGTGGGCCTCTATGGTAGGCAGTAATTCTATTTCAGTTGTGATTCTATCTGTCCATGATATTCGTACTATTTTTCATTATTAAACCAAGTTGTTATTTTATATTATCTAATTTAAAAATGTAAAATTTGCTTATGACAATAATGCTTATGTCTCGACGTATGCTCAAAAATATTGATAAGTCCTGATATTTTCACGTTGAGGTTGGAAACTTTCTAGACAACCCTTGTATTAGGAAAATGGTCAAATAATACATCCTCACTTCTTGAAAATTCCCTATCAATGAAAGGCCTTTACTTTTTGGGAAATATTTTTGTAAATATTTGCGAAGAATAATTTTAATACTTTTCGTTATTTTTTTGATCCGTCGATAATTTTATTTTTCTCCTTGAATATAGATCTAAAAGGATTTCGAGTATTTGTATCATTTACATTTTTAATGCAATAGCGAGAAATTTCAATATGAACAAGTAAGTCACTTGCATTTTGCAGAATTTATTTCAACAAGCTAACTAAGCGAATAGGTAGTTGAGTCATGTAAATGTTTAACCCATTAGGATGCGTCATAAATGTTTTGTTTACATTTTCTCAGCAGTGACTCTGTAATTTGTTTAAAGTAATAGACATTTAATTTCAGAGTAATACTCATCTGAATTTTCAAAGAAATTTTTGGCAATTATATAACAAATTATTATACAATGCGGTCTATATGTATGAAATAAATTTGATTTTAGCGTTATTATGTACTAAAACCTGAAACAGGTCGATTTTTATTATTAAATTGACAATTAATAGTATGAAAATATTATCCCCCTCCACCACCTCTTCTAAATCATAAGCACCCCCTTGATAATTTTAAATGAGAAACGGGGCGTGTGGCACCTTGTTGGAAAGGGATTTCGTCATTTTTAAATTTGATTCATGTTGAAAGACTGTGTTCCGAATGTCTTAAAATCAAAAAAGTCTTTGTATGTCAGATTTTTGACGTTAGGTAGGTATCGGGTGGGCAAATAAGAACGGTCGTCGGAAACATTCCAGAAACGGATTATATTCAAGAGAAAAAAATTAGGTAATTTTATACTTTCGCGGCTCTAGAAAATCGAAAAATAAATCTTTATTTTTAAGGCAGATTTACGGAAAAAATTTAAATGTTCATGAAAATGCACTCACGTATAATTGTTGATAACTTTTTTCCAAATGTCAAATGTCAAATGTAGTTATTATATTTTTTTTCATAATGTACACAAAAAACGAACGAAAATGTTAATTTATCATGTTTTTACAATTAAAAATAATAACAATTGACCTTTTCTCATATATAATCGTTTGTACTTTTTTTATTAAGTAATCATGAAAGTTATATGAACAAAAACATTCTTGAAATCACTTATTGTAATCAAGTGTACAATATAAAAAATTGAAAATTTTCACCATTAAAAAAAAGGTTGACTGTTAAAGAGAATTTAAAGTCATAAAACCATATAAAGCCTTCACGTGAGATATTTTTTGACATAAATTCAACGTAAAAATGAAAATTATTAAAAAAAATAATCGAAATCAGATAATTTTTGCGATTTTCTGGAGCATTTATGATAGCAATTAATTCAAAAAACCATATGAGATAAAAAATGAATAAACAAACATTTTTTTTTCCAAAATGTTCGCTTTTTTGTATAAATAAAAAAATATATATGAACTGCGTTTGATGCTTTGTGAAAAAGTTATGAACGATTATATGCGAAGAAGTGCGTTTATGATCACATTTAAAACTATATGAAATCTCCAGGTGAGATACTTCCTATATTTTTTTTATAAATCCGCAGCAAAAACGAAGATTTTTAAAAAAAATTCATAGAAACCGGATGATTTTTCGATTTTCTAGAGCCAAAAAACGAGGGGACCGCGAAAGTATGAACTTACCAATGATTTTAGTCCTTTGTTCAGTAATAGTTTTTCTAAATATGGTGCAATCATAACTGAGAAAATTGAGTTGTAAAATTTTGAAAAAATCTATCACAAAACTTTACCTAGAATGAAAAAAATAATGTCGCATAACATTTAGAATGTTTTTTTTTCAATGTACAATTAAATTAAATGTTCAAAATGACCAGAATTCACTTCTTGACAATAACCGAGACGATTTTGGAATTCTCGTACAATATTTGGTATGACCTCAGAAGTTATTTAGTTAATTTCTTCCATTATATAACTTTCAAATCAGTAATATTGTCTGCTGTATTGAAAAATATACTTTAGATTTTAAATAACCCCATAAGAAGTAATCGGGAGGAGTCAAAGGGGGGGGATCTAGCCTGCCATTCGATCATTCTACGTCTTCCAACTCATCTATTGGAAATTATCTCGTTTAAGTAATTTCTAACTGTACATGCAAAATGCGGTGGAGCTCCGTCTTTTTGGTGGTAAATAGATCGGTCTAATGTAATGTAATGTAGGCACTAAGAAGTTAATCAAAAAATCTATATAAACCTCACCATTAACTGTGCCCTTGAAAAAATAAAGGTAAATAATTTTATTATAAATGATACCAGCCCAAACATCACTTTTTTAGTATATTGAGTCTGAGCCTCACAGATCCAGTGAGGCTCCTATATCTTTGAATCAGTTTGCCTAATTCGTAAGTACGTTCCTCCAATTTAAGAAAGATCGTTGCACGGCTATCCACTTTGGAAGGCGGAACACAATCATTTGCCAATGTAAATCAAATCGATATCATATTTTCCCGCATTCCGCAATAATTTGAGGGCATATTTACTGGAAAATGCCTTGTACTCTGTATTATTATTTTTATGTTTGTTTTTCAGTTTTTACAAGTTTTTGTCTACAAATTGTAACAAACATCTCTCTCTCTCTCTCTCTAAAGTTCTGTTTGTTAACAATTCAGTTTGAATAAAACGTCTCTTCATCAGAAAAACCTGTTTATAAACTGCAAATCTGAATTCATTTTGTTTTACTATGTCTGGTAGCTCGCGCACTTCCAGTCGATGATCATCCAGATTTTCTTTAACATTTCTGGAGTCGCCACTTCACTTGGTGGACCACTACGATACTGGTCTTCGTTTAAACTCTAGTACCCAATATTTTACTGTTAATAACGAAGGAACAGTCTCACCCAGAGTAGAATCTAGTTCAGCTTTTATATTTGTTTGGTGATGTTTTCAAATCACTGAAATCGTTCACTATTGATGGCTGCCAAACAAATACTAAACAACGTGGGGTCTTCATACTTGAAACATATGCTGTACAGATTATATATTTTTTAATACAGTGGTATATTTCAAGCAGCCACCGCCATCTCTAGGTCAGGCCAGGTGACCATCCTCGTATAATATTAAGGGCAATATGAAGACGATGGAAATTCTGTTTTTTTCTTAGAAATTAGTGTTTTCAAAGGCAATCCACATATTTCAACTAACTACGTCAGCACGGGCCATTACAAATAATTACTTTTCCTTTGTTTCTTTGATTATGTGTCAATGTAAACAGTCTTATTCATACGAGTATTAAAGCTCTTATATCTGTCAAAATTTTGTGAAATTTTAACATACGAAAACATAAACATGACGGAATCTAACAATATAATCTCTCTCACCCCCTTATAACTTCAGAACGTTTAGATCGATGATGATAATGTCGAATAAGTGACGATTTTTTGTTGGAAATAAAAAAATTGAAATTTACCGAAGAAATTCATCATCGACTAAGTAAACTTTTAAATCAAAAACTGGTTGCTACTGAAGGTTGATAATCGTTTAAATTGTGAATAATTAAGCCCGTGCACTGTGGGTGTACCGTAATTCTGGGAATAACTAGGACTTCGATCGATTCCTCTAGAAAATGAAAGTGCCTAATTCCAAAAACTTCATCAATCGATTATGACATAATAGTTCTTGGAGAAAAGGGGACAAAGGTATTAGTATTGTTGTGAAATATCTCAACAAAGCTGATTGTTTTTATTAAAAAATTACAGTTTTACTTGAGTGCTATGAATAATACCTGTAACCTTTCATTTTTATTACGCTCTATATAAAGTTGATACAGTGAAGCTCTTCTATCACGTGACTAATACGTCAGCAAAAATATTGATATGAATCAAATCAAAGTTCGACATATTTAGCAAAACTCTTTAGATAAATATACAGATATACTGAGTGAATAAGTTACTAAAACCGAAATCAATATTAGCTGCTTATTCCTGGAGCCTTGATTTTTTGCAGGATGACATATTTATAGTAGTTCATAAAATTGACGTAATATTTAGTTTACCAACTGGGTGTCCCCTTAACTAAATTAAAATTACAATTCATGAACGTTTTTTTTTTTATGGCTATAGGTCTTAAATAGGAGTTTTCTAAACAATTTGAGAATTGACGTTTCGGTAAATATATTACAATTATCAGTACAAAACACAGATAAAAATATTCATAAAAAACGTTAAAATAAAATTTTAACACATACGAGGGTTTCCAATTAAGTTTTGAGTCTTCAAAACGAGCCAAGTCCAACAAAAGTTATTCGCGCACGAAGCACTTCGAAGCAAATGGTTGCATGGTTTTTTCGGAAGAACTGGACATGTCCTCATCCTTCCATTAGAACAACGTAAAACAGTTCGATACCCTTTTTATAATAAGAATCGTCAAGGTCCTCAAAATAACCATTAACTGCTGATATCACCTCTCCATTCTTGGAAAATCTTCAACCACAGAGCTATTTTTTCAAGTCTGGGAACAAAAAATAATCCGAGTGGGCTAAATCTGGCAAATAGAGTGCATAAAGTTGCAAATCATACTTTAATTCATTAATTTTAGCCATTGCAATAACGGATGTGTGAGCTGGTGCATTGTCTCGATGAAACCACAATCTCTTCTAAGTCAAATTAGTCTTTTTAAGATAGTAAATCGAAATAAACCCAAGCGTATACCAAAAAACCGACGCCACACCTTGCCTACATATGGAACGGTTTTTGCTTTCTTTGGAGCCGGTTCCACCTTTTCAGTCTATTGCTTTGATTGTTCTTTTTTCTTCAAGTGTACATTGATGGACCCACGTTGCCAACCACTCGATGGAAACCTTTCCACGACGTTCTCTTTGTTCCATGTTCAAATATTCAGTTAATATGCGATGTACCACACTTTTTGAAATGTCTACTATGTCTACCTAGCTCAAGCACTTCCAGTCGACAATTTTCCAGATTTTCTTCAACATTTCTGGAGTCGCCACCTCACTTGGTCGACCACTACGATGCTGGTCTTCGTTTAAACTCTCCTACCCAATATTTTACCATTGATAACGAAGAAGCAGCCTCACCCAGAGTATAATCTATTTCAACATCTATATTGGTTGGGTGATGTTTACAAATTCACTGAAATCGCTCACTATTGATGGCTGCCAAACAAATACTAAATAACGTGGTGCCTTCAAACTTGAAACTTAATCTGTATAGATTGTGTACTTTCTAATACAGTTTTGGAACCATCCTCGTATGATAAACAAGAAATTAGCAAAATTATAAAATCAAGAAGAGTGGAATGGCTGCGATACTTAGAAATAAAGCTGGAAACAAAGAAAATGACTGATGTAAATCTAGCATGAATACGAAAAAGGCAGACCCAAAAAGCGATGGAATGTTGCGGAGGCAAAAGGAGATTTAATGAAGAGAGGAGTTCGGACTGGAAAGCGAAGATAAGAAATAGGAAAGAATAGAAGTAAATTATTACCACCCAATGGGCCTAAAATGCGTATGTATAGCACTATATATATATTATATATATATATATATATATATATATATATATATATATACAAGTTAAATAATAAAAATGACAATGGAAAAAAATGTCGGAAACTTTTCAAACAACTCCCGTAAGTATTATCGGTTTGATTAAATAACAATCACGATACCATATTCCGTAACATTCGATATTCGAACAGCCTACAGTGTTCAAAAAAGCGATTAAATTAAAAAAATAAATAATTTTCAGTTTGTGTATAGTTTTCCACGTTAAACGTAATGCACCATCTGACTCACACGCCCTAGACGAATTAATGTAGGAGTACGTACATACCTCCGTTTTCCGGGAAAACGTTGCGTTTGTTTTGTTTGATATTTTCGGATATTGACTAATTTATAAAATTATACGTAGCCGAATTAACAAATTAAGTAGTTGTTACGTACATAATAAACGCAAATAAGTTATATCAGTTTAGATCTTTTCACATTCCTTTCTCCACGTTACTTCTGTTTTTTTTTCGTTTATTTGTCAGTGAATTCACAATCTTCCAACTACATTTTGAGGTGCTCAAACACCTCGAGGTTATCCATCGACAAAGTCTACCATACTTGTAACCAGAAGTGGTAAGTTACATAGCTTCTTGGTACGTAACTGATACGTGATAGATCAATAGGCTGAAGTCTTGGTTAGGTCTTCTTCTTCTTTGTGATGATCGGCGCAATCCTTAGATTATCCACCCAGTTGCGAATATTATCGTATCTGACTCATAGTCATCACTCCTTCCAGCCATCTGAAATTATCAAATTTTACAGTTTGGTTTCTTGAAAAAGCAAATGCGAGGTCTGGCTATTAAATAACGAGACTTGTTACGAAAAAGGGTTTTTTTTATAAAAATTATTCTACATTCGAATGCTCTCCTTTCACCCCCCCCTCGACACACACCTTTCCATTGATCAAAGCAGTGCTAGAAGTCTTCTTTGGTGAGGGCCATTAGGAGCTCTGTCGCTTTTTTACTTTACCGCTTCCTTCGACTCAAATCGGGTCCGTTTCAAAGCAGATCTCTTTCAAGGAAATCTGAGCAGACCCGTTGATGCAAGAACTTTTGGTCAGAAGTCAGATTTTTTGGCACCAACTTCGCACTGACTTTTGTCATGTGTAATTCCTCGTTGAACTCGTTGTACCAGGTCTTCTAAAACGACAGATTTGCGTCATTGGCCCCCTTCATCATGCACATCATTACGGCCATCTTTAAACTTTCGACACCATTCACGCACAACACCAGCACTCATGAAGTTTTTCCCATAAACACGACTACACGACTCATTCTCCGATGGATTTCTGCAGCACTATTGCCTTCAGAATCACACTTCACAATTCACTCTTGACGGGAGCATCAATAATGGCGGACATGTTTACGTGGCTGTAGCACAACGCCGACTGACGCCTGAATGGCTGAGTGTGTAGTGTGAGAGCTTCACAGTCGCCTACAGCGCATGCCCGCTTTATTCTGTCTATCAACTTCACACAGACTTTTGTCATGTGTAATTCCTCGTGTAAAATTTGAGAATGATAGGTTGCTACTAACATAAAATCTATTTCTAATGTTGCTCAATGTTGTTCAATGCTGCTGCATTCTAATAGTTTGTGTTTCAAACTCCCTACTTCCCCGCAGATGCACCGACTCCAACCACCACCTACCACTCCAATGCTATAAAGATGTTCTTAAGTGCCACAATGACACAATCTCATTCTAAACATCATGGTGAATCTGGCCCTATCCAAATTCACCTGATAAAACCACGGTTTTTGATTGATTTTCCTTTTAAATTTAAAGAGGGTTTAGTTTCTCCAAAATTAATCTTATCTTCATTGAGGCTTTGCTACACAATTTTATCTGCTTCCTCATTCCTGTGAATCCCCATGTGGCTTGGTATCCACGCCAATTCAACTTCTATTCCCATTTGATTGGCTTCCCATAGATGTTGTCTTGTCATTAACTGCGAGAAGTCTGTATTGATATCTAGTCCAAATCTTTTTATTATTTGTATTTTGCGCTACTCGAATCCGTTAGGATTAACACCTTAAGTATTTTCTGTTCAATACTTCTCTTGATAGCCACAGCAAACACTAGGGTAGGCATAGTTCGATACTCTAGCTGATGGTTTGTCTTTGTTTTTCATATATAGACCAAACCCGGTTTTGTTTCCTTCATTTTTTGAATCATCTGTATATTATATTCGATTGAAGTCTCGGAATGATGGTCAGAGGCTTGACACTGACAAAGACAGTGCCGTTAGGTAGAAGCTCTGATTTACGCAGTGTACATTTCGACATAATATGGTTGTGGTTGAAATCACCACTAGACTTGAGTACTTGATAATGTTATATAGTCATCGTATTCTGAAAATTACCATCGCATGCAAATACACTAAGTTTATTATCACGACGTGTTTCCAGCCCATAAATCGGTGACTAATACTTTTTAAATGAAATAATTTTTTCTCGATATATTCCGGACATTCAACTTACTTCTCCGGTTAAGCTGAAACAGGCGTTATATATTATGATTAATAACGTTTTGTTTTATACCCTTGTTCAACCTATATTCGTGAACGTAATCAATAAAATTCTGAGAAGGTGACGTTATTTCACCTGGCTGACTAAACAGCCTGAAGTGTGATAAGATTTGTGGGTACTTTACTAGGAAACCACCCTGTTTCTAGAACTCATTTGCGTTTCCAGTCGACTACGACCTTGTCTTTAATCGTTATTAAAAAGTTTTTTCTTGTCAGTATACAAACAGAAAACTACGATACGAAACAGTGACGAACTATCGGTGTGTATTTAAGAAAAAAACAATATCTAGGTATTATTCGGAATGAAACAGTCAGTAAGTTAAATGAAAATTTTATATCAACAAAAACAGTAACGATATGAAGATTAAAACAAAAGAAATACCAATGGAAATAAAATTGTAATGAAGTAACATAATGGTTAATTCACACATCTAAGTCTGAGATTTAAGCGACCCGTCGTCTTTACGTCTTTTAAGTCTTTAAACAAAATAATTACGTCATTTCCGGAAACCATACGTCTTTCGAATTCACAAAATATCTTAAACAGTGCTCACCACGACTGCCAACCGTGCCGCATTTCTCGGGATAGTCCCGATTTCCATTTGCTTGTCCCGTGTCCTGCCTTGTCTGCCCCCGGGACACGCATTTTCCCGGCTTGGGACTTGTCAAACATGTACCAACTAGGTGGTTGTCATTTGACCCAGTCTTTGAGAAGATTTCATTTATTTCGTATTTTCCCTTTATGGAAGATTGTCCAAATGCGTTGAAACAACTGTTGGGCTTAGAAGATTTGGACCAAAATCAGCCAAAAACATTTGAGCACTCTAATCCGCTGTATATCTCCATTTTTTTTTGCTTAACATATGCGCTACCATATAAAAACCAAATGGAATTGGTCAGAATACCAAAACAAGCGCTACTGAATTTTTTCCAACCATGAAATGTTCAAAAGAAAAAATTATTGCTAAGAAAGAACAATTTTTTTGCTCCAATCAGAAGATGACCAAAAATCAAGCTGATGTAGACGTTTTTCCAAGTTCAGTTTCCTATTTCCGAATTATTTATGACAACATTTGCCTATATTTATATAAGTATAAGCGACCATAACCCTTCAAAGATAATATCTTGTCTATTCGTGACAAACGATATCTCTTTTGAATGCCTTTTAGAAGTTGCCACTACACTGGTCTTTGAGAAAATAATCTCCGTAGATTATCTATTCAATAATTACTCTACTATAAAATCATTTTCTTTTCTGAGGTTACCAAATGTTCAACTTTGACAGCTCAGGAGAAATGGGTTCAGATTCAAATGGACAAAGTCCAGAAACCACTGCAGGATGTATAAGATGTGTAAGAATCCAACTTCTCAAAATTTTGAATTTAGAGATGAGTTGCACTGACTTTTTGTCCAATTCTAAACAAGATAAGGGCTTCATAAATGATACACCAAAAATATCAATCGAAAAAGTAGAGACCGATGAAGAATGAAGAAAATATTGCACTTGATCCAGCTGTTTTGGTTCAATTCTTTGTGTTTATAAAAGCTTATTTAATGATTTAGTGTCACAGTTTGCTGTCGCCCGAAACTGGCAACCCTGGTGCTCACGTCTTCTAAGTAATTCTTTAACCAACTTTTAAATCTTTAAACAAAATAAGAAACTAACCAACTCCCGCGCGGTTTTTGTCTAATTATTATATTATATGATCATCTTACAATGGGTTCGTAGCGTTGTTGTTAGCTGATACATAAAACTAGTTGGGTACTTAGTTAAAAGAATAGAGATGGTAGAAAACAAAAAACGATAACTAAGTAAGAAAGAAACAAAACTAGAACTTTGAAGAATTTAGGAAAGGTATAATTCCCTACAAAAATAATCTGAAACATTGTTTGGAGTCTATTTTTTTATTAATATGAGAGTATTAAAATGATGAAACATTTGCAATTCATAATACGTCTTCTCTGGAAAGGTACGTTCCCAGAATAATAGTCGGTGCTCACTTGTTGGCTGACATATAAAACTAGTTGGGTACTTAGTTAAAGTTAATAGAATAGAGAAGGTAGAAAACGATAAACGATAAAAAATACTACAAAAATAATTGTTTACAGTCTATTTTTAAAAATAAGGGAGTATTAGAATGTTGAAGTATTTGTAACTCAAAGACGAATCAATTCTTTTAGAATATACTAGTTATGTTGGTATAAGGGTTTAAACTTTGATTTTTAAACAACCTTATGTTCATAAAGAACAATTTTAATATAAAAACTGTCGCAAATAATATTGTTCGATCGTTTCCTCAGTACTATTGTCCAACTGCCTGTACCAGTTCAATCTGGTTGAGTTCGCTATATGATGAGGTCATCCAACCACCGTCATTCCACAATTTTTTGTAATTTCATAATTTTTTTTAATTTTTCTTTATGAAGGGAATACGAAAAATACAGTTTTCTGACAGAACTGGGATGTAACTTCCCCAATTTTTTTTTATTCATAGACCACTTTCAAAATTTTACAGGATCCGGTGGACCCCCAATTTTCAAATCTCGATAAAAAGTGAAGATTAGATCTATCGATGGAAACTTGCGTTGTGGCTGAGTTTCCACGACGAACAGTTTGAAAAAATTATAATTGATTGCTTGATGGTGTTAATTATTTGACAATAGAATCAAATAAACAAATTTTCAATTAAATTTCAATTGATTGTGCTGTGAATGGATATCAAAAAAGCAAAGTTGGCTGGCTCAAGTTTTTCGACAAGATATGACGAGGAAAACACAAGCAGAAGCTTTTGCACAATTCCCCACAGTCCAGGTTACTTATAGGGTATTTCTACCTGAAGCCATAATTTTGAATACCTCTTTTAAACATCACTTTCAGCTCCTTATTAGTGCTAAGCTTGAGTAGCTCCTCTTGTAATATCACATTTTCCGTTTCATCAAATCCATGGTGGTATTTCCATCGACATAATGTCTTGTGAAGAATCAAACAAGTTCATGCAAGGTTGCAAGCAAATACACCACAAGTTGTATTAATTTGAAAAAGCGTTGCAGACGGGACGGCGGCCTGCGCGGCAACGGAAAGTCTCGGCGAAGAGCTTCTTAAAATATTATCCCCCTATATTGATAAGAGAAGTCAAGCTCATCACTATCGAAACCAAATAAAATGTCATGGAAACCGCTTGAGACTATTGTCAGTTCTATTGTGTCTGTTAGATAGTGGGTACCTATTTTCATTGTTTTTACTGGATACCGAGATGGAATATATATTTTATTCTGGGGGACAAAATTAAGTACTGTACTGTACAATTGTAGACCTCCATTTTTTGTCACGCCCAACATAGACCCCCGTCGAGTCTCCAGTGGATCCCTTGTGGTCCACCTGAACCACTTTGGAAGTCACGGTCTTAGAAGAATAGATGAGAAACAATTGAAAATCTAAATAAAAAATTTGAAAGATGTGTATCGTCAGGTATTGGCAAAAATGGATAGAAGCAAAAAAGTGGCTAATCTTTATTTTCTTTTTTTTTTTTTTCTTCGTGACCATTTTTGAATTTTTCTACGAATTGAAACGTTAACAACAACAATTCCTGCTTGGACGATTTCGATCATTTTCTCCAACTACTATGCTAGCATTTAATAATTACACAAGGAGATTTAATTCGTCAACGACCAGCAATTAATCTCGACATGTATAATTCATGCTACATTGTCCTTATATTTTTAAATTTTTTGGAATATAATAAACACCAACAAAACGTTTTATGTAGCTAGTACTACCCTGTAGTGTGGAACTTTAACGAAGCCCCCGTATACGTTCGTTTTCGTTCAACTCTCACATACATTAGTTTATCAATTATAAATTTCTGAAAAGTAATAAACCCGCCTATGATTTAATTAAAAAGGGTTTTCTTGTAATCCCTGCCAAGTGTAAATCCTGTGTCCAGGAATTCCTTAATTAGCCATGGGAATTCGCTTATACCGTTTCCAGAAAACCATAAAAACATTTTTATTTTTGAGATGGATGACTCTGGAATCAACTACAGCAGTTAATTTGATAGGTTTGATTTATATAGGCAGCTCCAGGAATAATACTATTCAACTTTTATTTCGAAGATTAAAGTTGGGGTTTTAATGGATTTTCGAGCTTTTACAATTAGCACGATTTCACTTTATAACAATGGAACTATTTCACACCTAGATAGCTTTATTAAAACTGAAATACCTACGAAACTTCTTTACAAAAACAAGCCATTTTTCGGATTCTTACTTTATCATATTTAAGTACAAAAGATCCAGTAATTTGATAGGATTCAAAATTTGGGTACTAGTTCATAATCAAAGGGAACTTATAAAGCATTGTTAACCTTCAGCAAGAGTCTTTATATGCCTATATTCTCACTTAAAATCAAACACTAAGGAACAACAGACACAGATATATATATTAAATAATCTTATTTTGATTAATCCGTCCTGTTATGGTTCCCCAAAACATTCATGTGCCGTTTGTTTATAAACAAATATATATTTTGAATAATCTAAATATATTATAATGAATAATATTTTCATCACATCTCATATTTAACCAACTTTCAGTTTTTAATGTCAACAGTTCATATATTTTTCTAAATATTACTTCATAATAGTCCAATATTGTATTATCGAAGTTAAAGAATTACAGAAGTAACTTTTGATCAGTTGGCATCACTGTCTAAAGCTTAAACAATATCATTACTGTACAGGTTGAAATTTCACAAATAAATCTGCCCTAGCAATATAATAACAATAACAAAAAACATTATTCAAGTTAATGAATTAAAAGTACTTAACAAAATATCAAATAGGATACTTTTCAATTGGTGCACGCACTGTCAACTCTTGTAGATTTTGATTTGGCAGATACGTCCTACATTGTGTTTTAGAAAAAATAATTCTGACAATATACCCGAATAGACCTTAATATCCGAAATAACACTTTTATAATCCTGATAAAATTATTAAAATTCAATTTGAAATACAATTGTCAGTTTTTGGCTCGGTTTGAAATGGCAGACATATTTTATGTCATGAAAGCTGAGCGTGTTGTTGCCAGCCGTTTCTTATTGGCTGCGCAAGGTTTAGTAAAAAATAAATAAATTCACTTTTAATTAGTATTCTAAAACACAAAACTAATTATTCAGTTCTTACTAATATAGAGAAAATACAAAATGTATTTAAAATATTACAAGAAATCTGATCAACCACATCGTCGTTTATGAATTTCAGTTTTAGTCATATATGTAATATTCCTATATGTACTGTTGGTATGGGAAAAAACGTCCTTATGTTACGTTACGATGCCGACATTATTAATTTTCTCTCTCGCTCGGGATACTTTATCTTACTGCGCATGCTTGAGAGAATGCGCAGAATCGAACTGCCGCCACGGAGGATAGAGAAAGCGTTATCATTCTGTCTTCTTTCAAGCTTCCACTTCCATATAGAAGTATTACATATATGGTTTTAGTACAGTTTGCCGGAGATGGCTTATTAGGTGTGTATTTGGTGCACATGATAATAGTAGTCTGTTTCTAGCTTGTATGCTGAAGTGCTTTCGTGAATAATTAGAAATATTTATCCTGCAAGATACATTTTAAGGTAAATTTTGAATATTTGTAAATATAGGTATATTATCTCTCTACCAAATGAAGCTTGTGTTAATAGTTAATCGTAATTATATAAAGTCGGCATTTAGTTTTCTGCCGCCATCTTGAATTTTTTAATAGTAATGTAGATTTAGCTTTTACATTCTATGTATAAAGACTTTATATATACATTTTCAAGATTTAACAAGAAACGTACCAACAATTTCATATTCTATAAAGTTTCAAATAAAATTAGCTTGGTATTTTTAAAGACTGTGACAGTGCTACCCCAGATTCCTCCATTGCCGGCGTCACTGCTCCAAAATGTCTGCTTGTTAAAATAACTTAATAATTGCAAATTAAATATTAGTTGCGCACTTTCATATAGATACTTTGATTATCCAATTATTTTCAAATTGTTATTTGGAGTAGTTGATCGTTGCAAATTTGAAATATTATATTTAGCGCCACTCATCTAACTTCTGATTGGGCATAATCTGATGCCGCTCATTTTGACTTTCTCCTATTGGTTAGCTAACAAAATTGGTAGCGTTATGTCGTTTATATCCCGCCACCTTAGTGAAATCATCTTTTAGTAATGCTTTGTCTTTAGTTGTGCAATGATAGGTTGTTAACAGTTATATATAATTCTCTTTACAATTCAAATTATTCTAAGTTGAAGCCCTACAGCTCAGATTGATACGGTATGTAATCATTATATTATATTCGTATAAATGCCGTTTTATATTCATAAATAATAAACAGTTCTTTTTCTTTGAAATGAGCGGGAACGTATGAGGTTATAAGTATGATGGTGAATCTTTCCCGGCAAATTAAGATTGTCTTAATAAGTAGTTGAAATTAAAGTAAACTAGTGTTGTTTCGATTATATTTATTCTATTAAAAATTGAATTATTGATTTAGATTAGTTATAACTGTATATATTTTCGTTTTTACCTATGCACTGTATCCAGCTGATAGTTTAGTTGGAAATAGATATTTGTGGTTGTTATATTGTTTAATTTTGGTTAGATCCGATGACGACATCGTTACGATTTGTACAAAACACCTAAGTAGTATAATTTTATAGGTATTAAAATCCAATTTGTGTTTACAACACTTTTTGGTGGATCAAGATTAGTTTGTGTACAAGATTAAGAGTAGAAGATTAAACCGATGGCTGACAATAGGGAGGAGGGTACAAAAAAACCGGAGTCAGAGGTAACAGTTTCTCAAGACTTACCGCGGATGCTAGTTTCTCAGAACCCAGTACAGCCGGAGCCAGAGGCACCAGCTCATTCTGCCTCACATCCTGGAATTGAGCAGGCAACAGCTGCTTCTAGCTCACAATCTGGGGCTGAGCCTTTTCGATTTGGCACAATATCTTTGCCTCTGAATCAACACCCTGATGATTGTGATCTAAATGAATTCTGTCAGGTATTATTCCAAACTAAACCACCAAAAAATAACGATCCAAATTATTTATTTGGACAAAGAGATCCATCAACATCAGATTCTGATACTACTAAGGATGCATCTTGGTTTGAACTCGTAGAGAAACATGTTTGTCCGACGAGATATAATAGAGATCCTAATTTAATATTTCCACCAAAATTTAATCCACTGTCACCACCATCTCCAAATAGAAATCCAGTGACTCCATCTCCACAAAATAAAAACGGAGTGATTCCATCTCCTGAAAATATAAATCCCGTGATTCCATCTCCTCAAAATAGAAATGCAGTGACTTCATCTCCTCAAAATATAAATCCAGGGATTCCATCTCCTCAAAATATAAATCCGGTGATTCCTTCTCCTCCAAATATAAATCCAGTGATTCCTTCTCCTCAAAACATAAATCAAGTAATTCCATCTAGACAAAATATAAATCCAGTAATTCCATTTAGGCAAAATAGAAATGGATTGATTCCATCTCCTCAAAATAGGAATGGAGTTATTCCATCTTCTCAAAATAGAAATGGAATGATTCCATCGCCTCAAAATAGAAATGGAATGATTCCATCTTCTCAAAATAGAAATGGAATGATTCCATCTCCTCAAAATAGAAACGGAGAGATTCCATCTTCTCAAAATAGAAATGCAGTGATTCAATCCTATCAAAATATAAGTCCAGTATTACCATCTATTCAAAATAGAAATCCTGTCTTTCCATCTCAAAATAGAAATTCAGCAATTTCTTCTAGACAAAATAGAAATTCAGTATTTCCATCTCCTCAAAATAGAAATTCAGTGTTTCCACCTCCTCAAAATAGAAATTCAGCAATTCCACCTCCTCAAAATAGAAATTCAGTATTTCCAACTTCTCGGAATAGAAATTCAGTATTTCCATCTTCTCAAAATAGAAATTCAGTATTTCCACGTGCTCAAAATAGAAATTCAGTATTTCCACCTTCTCAACATAGAAATTCAGCAATTCCACCTCCTCAAAATAGAAATTCAGCAATTCCACCTTCTCAAAATAGAAATCGAGTGAACCCATTTCTTATAAATATAAGTCCAATGGATCCATTATCTCACAATGTAAGTCAAGTAAATTCATTTATTCCAAATATGAGACCAGTGACTCCATATCGTCAAAATATGAGTCTGGGAACACCATATCAACTACCACATCCAAATTTCGAGTCACTATCATCATTAGATTCACATTTCGGTTCAGTATCATCTGAACCAGATTTGGATCCTATGATAGCATATGAACAAAATTTTGATCCGATCCTACCATACGAACATTCTGCTGATCCACTATCATTTTGCGAACCAAATTTAATTCAACCATCAACTGAACCAAATTTAAATACACCACCACCACCGTATGAACTAAGTTTATTCCCACCTCCGTATGAGCTAAGTTTATTTCCACCTCCGCCACCGTATGAACCATGTTTATATCCACTACCACCCAATTCAATTATACCAGCACCAAATGTAATTTTTCTTCCACCAAATGTAAATCCATTACCGCAACCGCAGTTTAATCCAATGCCCTATCAGTTAGTGCCATTTGTGACAAACTATTGTCCTCCTTATTTATTGCCTTCACCTTTGCCTTATCCATATCAGAACACGGAGCATATCGAAAGAAATGATTCCGTAAATAATAGATGACTAGATACATATTCCAACTCTGCCTGTCATTATTATCCTCGGAAAGTAAGTATTTTTTCTTCTGTTATACTAGATATGCACTGTTTTATAGTCAAAATACCTGGATTTTTTTTTATTTAGTTAAACCGTATATGAAAAAACTGGAGTATAATAATTACCTTTACAGAGATTCAGAGCCTTACCTAACTTGACTATATTTGCATAATGTATTTTTTCTTCGATTGTATATTTAACTTGAATTTTAAGTGACTATAGTAAAATCCTTAGTTTTGTTTTTATTTTTTTTAATTTATTAAGGGGTTTTGTTGTTATTTATGGAGGTTTTATTCAAATTAGCAAATATTTAAGTTAAGATATGAATTAATTGATTGGACATTTTATCTAAGTCATCGTGAACAAATTCATAATTCTCTTAACCCTCACTATATGAGGTCCAAGGTGTTCACAATTTGGAGGAGTAGTCCTCTAATTTCTAAATATTTTGACTCTAGTGCAAAATGTGTTTATTATGTAAATTTAGTTGAGTAATAAATGAGGTTTTCTTGAAATCTCAAATTCGTGTAGCTATTTTTTCATATGCATATGTAGTTAATATACTATGTAGTTTATACTAATATAGAAGAATAAAGTATGCATGCATTCTCTTTATCTTGAATATTTATTAAACAATATGCAGTATTCAATAAACAATATTTTTCGTAGTATACATATTGATAAATAATATATTGTTCTTATACTTAGTTATAGTTCAACAGAATTAAATTGTATATTTAATTATTATATTCCCATTTGTTTTTTCTTAGAAATCTCAGGTATTCTGATTTAGCATTATATGAAATATACTTTAATTAAATGGAAAGTGTAGTGAAAATTATATTAGGGGCATGACCTTTTCATTATTTTTGCAAATTTCAATTTTTTTAAGATTTTCACCCATTATTCATTTATATTTCATTGTATAAAAATTTTCAAAACTTCAAAAATATTTTTATTAAATTCTAAAATCTAATAACAATTGTTTATTGAAGGTATTACAAACTTTATCAAATATTTTCCATAAAGTAAAATAAATAATGAAATAAATCAAAGAATTTAAAATGTTGAATAACTAGAGAGGGTGGAACTATTTTTTTAATTTTATTTATTTCAAAATAATAAAGATGAGGAAACGAAACTTATTTTCAAATAAATAAATTAGTGCCACTTTACCAAAACATTGTGCATTTCTTTGATACTTGCTCATTTAAAATATGTTTTGTATTTTATTTTGTCTAGTATATTCTGACCCTCAGTTTTGTATTGTGGAATATATAGTGGGGGTTATAGAATACATATGTATTGAATAAATTCAATTTTAGCGTTATTATGTACTAGGTGAAAAAATCTGAAACAGGTCGATTTTTATTCTTAAATTGACAATTTAAAGTATGAAAATATTGTCCCCCTTCAGCACCCCCTCAAAAATTTTAAATAAAAAAGTGGGTCGTGTTCGAAAGGGATTTTAGTCCTTTGTTCAGCAATATGAAGTTTTTTTTTTAATTTGGTGCAATCATAACAGAAAATTAATTTTAAAGCTGTAAAATTTTGATAATATATATATATATATATATATATATATATATATATATATCTTAGTAAGTTTGAATACTTAAATGATAGCAGCCTACTAGATTCATACCAATTTTTTATTTGCCTTTTTGACTAATATTTTAGTATCCTCAAAGATTTTTTCCTGATGTTTAATAGAACAGATACGATAATACTTGATTATTATACCTGAGTATATCTTAATAGACCAGACAATATTGCTGATTTAAAATTCAAGATAACTGAAGAAATTAACAAAATAACCCCTGAGGTAATTCAAAATGTACGAGAATTCCAAAATCCCTTTCCAACAAGGAACCACCCACTTTTTTATTTAAAATTTTCGAGGGGGATAATATTTTCATACTGTAAATTATCAATTTAAGAATAAAAATCGACCTGTTTCGAGTTTTAGATCATACTATCGCTAAAATTAAATTTATTCCATATATATGGACCGCATTGTATATTTAAATTAGCCCCTACGTTTTTCTGCTTTGGTAAGGCATACTAAAAAATATCAGAGACATAAATAGATGAAAATTATCTTCAAGATCTCATAGGACATTATTATTTATTTCTATTTCTGGATTTTTTGTTATGGTGGTGATTATTGCTTTTTGTATTAGATTGATGTTCAGATGTATGATCTTCGTACCACATTTTAATAATTGTTGATTTTTTGACTAACTGAACAGATGTGATTAAACAAATGTAACAAATCTAGGAATTATAGATAATTTAATCAATTAATATACCTCAACTGCGGCCCTTTTAACATAAAAAAAAAATTTTAAAGTAAAATATAATAGAGAAAATTCCAAGTTTTTGTACAATAAAATAATACTTTTGTTTATTTGAAATTATATTTAATCATAATCAAAGTATTTAAGTAAAATGAATTAACAATTTATTAGTTAGAATTCAAAGCAGATGTATTCATGTTTTTATTTTTAGATGACAGGACAATATTTAAGCCTTTTACGCTCAATTAATTATGAATACGATCTTCAAGAATTAGTTGGTACTGGGGCATTTTCTAATGTTTATAGAGCTAAAGTAACCGTAAGTGTTGATACAGTTTAGTTATTCTACCAATACTAGCTTCTACAATAATCATGTTTGTAACAAAATTCTTATACGTCTGATTCTTTCCTTCTAGGCAACCAACGCTACGGTAGCAATTAAATCTTACAAAATCAAAAATAACTTTTTAACTGCGCTGTTTAGAATTGCTTCTGAAATGGCTATAATGAATATTGTAAATCATGAAAATTTAATCAGATTTATGGATGGTAACTTGACTAACGAGTAAGTATTAAAATCAGAATTTACAATTCTATAGGTTATTTTGTTTACTTGGAGGAGGTTACAATAAAAAATTGGATATGTCCTGATGAGACTTCTCTTCAGTAAGAACATCTCCGTACCTCATTTTAGGTGTATTGGCCAGTTTCTCTTTTTTCTCTTGTATTTTTTATATTGATAGAAAATTAATACCAATTTTGTTTTTAAGGGCTGTATACCTGGTGTTGGAATATGCTCCAATGGGAACTTTACGCAAATTTATGATTGATAAAGTAAAATTTTCCCCACGTCAACTACAAAATGTGATAAGACAACTCTTGAATGGCCTACTTTACTTACATACCTTAAGCATTATGCATGGTGATGTCAAGCCAGAAAACATTTTAGTTTTTTCTGTCGAACCAGATATTACGATTAAATTATCTGATTTTGGGTAAGTTACCAATGTTATTATATTTAATAAAACTCTTTGAAATTTCCCTTTTTACCCCAAATGGCTTAGGAGTGCTAATTTCTTATGAAAAATTTCCTGTTCTTTATATCTTGCGCCAAATTTTTATTTCCAAAATTTTCTTAACTGGCATCGTATCATCCATCCTTTGTAGGTATCCCCACCATCTTAGTAGTCTCTTTTCTAAGTCTTCTTATATTGGGTCAACTTTTAAATCATCTCTTTCATCATTTCATCTCTGCTGAACCAATTTTACTCCTCTCTCTTTCTCTCTGTCTGTCTGTCACTACTCAAGATTCACAGCCACATGTTACAATTGGGCTGTAAATTGCTTTGAACACTTCCATTATTGTTTCTACCAAAAATTTCTGAGCCCCTTGCTTAATGCTATCGTTTAATTCTAAATCCTGTCTTTCTGTTTCTTTCAACATAATTCCTAGGTATTGGAAGTCTTATTACCTTATTTTTCTTTCTTTGTACAGGTGTCTAGTGACTCGTTCATTTCTTTTTTTTTTTTTAGGTTCTTTCATATTTTTGTTCGTGGGACAATATCAAAAGCTTGCTCCATATCCAGAAATGCAGTATATACTGGTTTGGATCTTGCTATTTTTTTACTTATGATTTCTTTTATAGTGAACACATGGTCTTATCCTAATCAACTTTGCGTCTTTTTCAAAGCTGGTTTTATTTTAGCTCGCAGTCGCTTTTTGATTTATTTGCTTAAAAAGGTTTAGCAGTGTACATAACAGGGATATTCCTCTATAATTAGTGCTGTCTTCCTACTCTATTGAAAATTTATAGTAGTAATAAGGTCGCTTTTTCTTTCACGTTCATAATAATCTGCTGTGAATCTATCTTCTCCCGGTGCCTTTTATTACTGCAACCAATTTCTTTTTAGTTATAAGCTTTTCACTCATTTCTTCTTCTCCATTTTTTCCATCTTCTTCCCCTCTTTTCTGTTCCGTTTCGTTGTGTCAAGCATTCCAAAATATTCTTTCCAGTGATCTAACTTCATTTACTAGTACTTCCCATGTCTGATTCTTAATTGTATGTTTTTTGTCCTAAATATTTGTGCCATCTCATCTTATTTATTTTAACTTTGGTTTTTATCTCATCAGTTCAGTCTGTTCTTCGTTATCATTTTGTCTCTTGCAGACTCTATGATGATAGTTCTGTAGAGCTACCACGCTTCTTCTAGATTCCTACTTATGAAGGCTTCTTCTATATTTTCTCATTTATTGTTTGCCATTTTTTCATACCTTTTTGTCTACTGCAGTTTGTACTTCTTTGCGTTAATATTTCTGCTACAAGTAGGTAGTGTTCATTGTTTATTTCATACTCACGTTTAACTGCGACGTCCCTTATTATTCCTCTTTCTACCAGTATATAGTCTATAATTGACGTTCATATTCTTAGTGCACAATAATCTGGAATTTTTTTTTCATTATTATTTCTAGTGACTTCCTCATGTTTACCAATTTACGTGTTTTATACATGATCTTTTACGCTTTTACTCTTTCATTAAAGTCTCCTGCTACAATTACAGCCCCTTTTGCCGTTCCTACCGTTACATTTAAATCATCCCCAAATGTATCTTTAGATTCTGTCTTTCTCATTTTTTTAGTCTTATGTTTATTGATTCTTTATTAATTTTATTTAGATTGTCTGAAATTATAATGGGATCACGACGTATGTTTAAACATTCAGGAACATATTCGTACATGGCACCTGAGTTACATTTCAATTTCCCGTACGACACCAGCTCTGATTTGTATTCAGTTGGTGTTGTTTTATATGAACTGATTTATGGCCGAAAACCTATACAAAAATCGATATTTGTAGATTATTTGAATCTATTGAGAAGAAGAGTGGAAATAAAGGTAAACATTTTTATTTATTTAATAAAAACTAATTTAAACTTCATATATACATTGATTAATGTATTTAAATATACTTAAATAAATTTTTGAACAAAAATTTATTGATCATTGAACAATTTTCTATAATAGAAAAGTCGTTATAAGCTTAACGTGAATAAACAATGTCATTATCGCACTAATATTTAAAATAAATTGAGATACACTTTGGTAGAATAAAATACAAATGGTATAGTGGTAAATAGTCTGTGATATTGCAATCCATTCCAAAAATTCCCAACTTAGTTAATACATTGTTGCAAATGTTATCCACTATTACTTATTTTATGTTTCTTCTTCTCTAGAACTGATTATGCCCTTTCGGACGTCAGATTATTAGATTTTATTTTCCTTTTATCCATTTCCAGTCTTTTTTATCATTTGCTACTTCATTCATCCGCTGTATTGTTTCCCTTTATATTACCCCTTCCTGTGCTACTTATTGTAGCCAAGTTTTCTTGTGTACTCCTTTCCTTCTCTTCGTATATCTTTTTGCTTTTGTCACTTTTTTTATCAGGCAATGTGTTCATACCAGTTTAGACCTGTTTCAACTATTTTGTTTCCTATTGGTTCTTGTTTGAACTTTTTTATTATTACCTCATTTTTTATCCTATCCATCCTCGTTTTCTTGCTATTTTCCTTAGTTGCTTCAACTCCGCTGCTAATATTCTACTGTGTATCTTTTTGTTCACTACCCAAGTTTCACTTTCATATTTCAAATCTAGGTACAGTTGAGGTGTTGTATACTTTTCTATACGCCTATTTCTATTTTCCAAAAAATTATCTTATTTAGAGCATAGTATATTTGATTTTGTTTTCTTATTCTGGTCTCTATCTCTACACTTATTTTTCCATCTTTTGTGAAAATGACTCCCAGATATTCAATAGTGGTCACTCTATTCTTTTCATTATTATATCTTTTCCATGTTCTCTTTTTTTCATTTACCTTTTCCATTTTTTGATATTTACTTCCATTTTCAGTTCTTCTATTGTCTTTATCCAAATGTTTGCCAATTATTGTCTTCAGTTTATAGTACTTTTTTATCTGTTTATCTTCTTCCGTTTAGTTGAAGTTTCCCTCTCACACGTTTCTTTTTGTTATTTCTGCTATTTTCCTCACACTATCCTATACTATTTTTCTATCTATTGAGTCGAATGCAGCTTTTAAATCGATGAATCTAATATGTAATTCTTCCCTCTGTTCTATTTCTTTGTTGTTTGTTTCCTTTTTCTATATGCACTTGGTTCCTCCTCATTTCCTCATTAATGTATTTCCTTATCTTTATCTCGATTTTTCTTGTGTATGTTTTAAGCATATTGCCTTGTATTTTTCTCCTTTTTTATACTCTTTTTCCAGTCTCTGGGTATTTTCTTTGTGTTCGATGCTTAATTTTAATATCCATCTATTTTATATTTGTCCTAAATTTTTTGTCATTTCCTTTTCTGTGTTGTCACCTCCACACGATTTTTTATTTTGATTTTCCCTATCGCTTCTTCCACTTCCTCTTCCATAATTTCCTCTCTTTATTATCGTATAATTCCTCTTCACCCTCGAATTCTTCATTTTTCAAGTTTCTGTTTCTGTGGCTGAATTTTCTCCCAAAAATTCCTTCCATGTGTTTTAATATATCATCTGTATTTACTTTTATATTGTTCCTTTTGTCTCCTATTCTTCTTATTCCCTTTTTCTTCCTTCCATTGCTCTGATTTTATTTCAAAAGCTTCTGTTATTGTCTTTAAAATTATTTGCCAATTTTTTTTGCTTTTTAATTTCTTTCTTGACTTTGATTCTTATGGTTTTGAATGCCTCTTTATTTTCTTTGCTTCTATTTTTAATGTAATTCTTTCATTTTGTTATTGCTTAATTATTTCTTCTGTCGACCATCCGATTTTGTGATCCTTTCTTTTTATCGTCCTTTTATATTTCAAATTACTTTTCGGACAAACTGGAGACTAAATTGGCCAAGTATTGATTTTTATTTTTATTAATTTCCTTCCTTGTAATTGGATTGTCCTAAGACTGGTTTTCAGTAAAATCCAATTATTTGTCTACTTTTCATGTCATTATCATCATACATAAATTTTGTAGTAGTATCAACTTTGTTAAAAAGAGAGAAATTGATTTTAGAACATGCCCGAGACTTCTTTGGTTTTAATATGTTCAGTATTTATTCAAGCCTCTTTACCAATAATTTCCATTACATTTTTTTCAAAATAGGTGAAGATTATCAGTCAAATGGTTGTTTACTACCAATACACACACATCACTCACAATTATATCGTCTGGTTTTTTAGAGCTGATGTTCGATGCACCAGATAGTGTAATTGTGATTGTTGGTCAGTACTGGTAAAGTGTGTACTTAGTATAATTAAATACATTTTTAGTTTGATTCACATAATGGATATCCTTGTCAGTGCATCAATTTTGTGAAATCTTTGTTGAGTTATGACAAACAAAATCGGCCGACTATTGAAGAGCTTCTGAACAATAGATACTTAGAACTTACACCACCAAACCATTCTAACGAAAATCATTACGAAGGCAGCTGCAGAAATTTCATTAAAAGTTCACAATATTTGAAAGGAGGTAATGTTGGCCTTGCTTACATCTATGGAGTGCGAGGTTTTTTGCAGTTGAGATTATATGCAAACACTATAACAAACAATGAAGGATTGGTCATGTACTTGGAACATAAGCTACGGAAATATGCTGATTATGTAAATGCATTGCAGAGAAAATTGTTATCTGAAAGTGACATTTTTATTAATTTTGACTCTCACATTAATGAAGATAGTTTCCGGTAAGTAAATAATACAAAAATTATTTGTATAAAATTTTGTATTTAAGTAGTTTTCTATAAACTTTTTTGTTTCATATTATCCTGGGTAAACTTTGTTGTAGCATATAGGCTAATATCCTGAGGATTCTTAGATTATTCAAGTAGCTCGTCTACATTGATGATTATTTGTTATCCACGATTTTTTATTAATGCCACAATCAATTTCACTTTTTGTATAAAATATTTGATTTTAATCCGTACCTTTTTTCCAGCTTGTATGTTTAACTATGGTGTGTATTAATTTTGATCTCATATGACCAAATAATCCATTGGTGTATCAATTTTAATAATTTTTCAGAAGTACGCTGTTTTCTACCTCTGCTCTTTTGGATGCTTACGATCTTTGTCTAGTGGGAAATATGTATATTGCCAATAAATCGAAGGATATAGGCATCCCTAAACTTGAAAAAGGATTGTCTCTTTTATTCTCCAATTTGCTTACAGAACCTATGGGAGAACGTAAAAGAATATTAATGGCTAAAGTAAGTGAACATTAATACTTGAAACTTGTTTTTCTAAGTCATTTTATCTTAATTTTTTTCAGTTGAAGCAATGGGTATGCCTTCTTGAAAAGCTACACAGAGACAGACAAAATAGGGTAGCCTTAGTGAAAAGCTTAGGAGAAAAATTTCAGCCAATGTAATTAATTTTGATATTTATGTTACATTAGAATATGTTCTGTGGTACTAAATCACTATTTGTTCAAAGTATTCTTCTATTTAGTTAGTTTATTGAAAAATGTTTGCGTTCCTTTCTGAATTTAAATGTTTTTTTTGTGATAAATATTCTAAAATTGTCGTTCCGCCCTTGAGGCGCTAAAAAATTTCATATTTGGTTTGCGAGAGCTACATTTATCAGTATTGTTAAATTTAGTATATTATTTAGTTGAATGAATTTTTTCTATTGAATTTACGTATTAAGTATAAAATATTTCGAAACATATTCAAGAATATTACATTAAGTACAGTTTATGTCGGAAAAATTTCATGACTTGAAACTAATAGTTATGTCAAATATTTCTGCCTATTTTTGAATACATTAGGCAAATAAGATTAACCTACACTGATTTTCATTTTACAAATGATGAGATATCGATAAATTCTAGTAACTTCTCACATACATTTGAAGCCTATAATCTCATCAGTCGTATAAACCAACATGTTATCCTCTTCAAAAACCTTCTTTGAAGAAGATTACATGGTTATATGAATAAACGCAGATAGTTCCAGAATTTCCTATTTGTTAATGATTTTTCGATTATCAGTGTAGTGTAATAATAATGCTTGCTAGTCAAGTCACAAATTGTACCTCATTCAAATGCTTTAAGCGAAAGACTTATTTGGACCATGTTACCTGACTTACTGGTTGTGATGATTCAAGTTATTTCTTGAATCTAAATACCTTTTGTTTGATGTTTAAAGCTGGGGTATACATTTTGATGGTATTCCCCACACTCACTTGTCTATCAATGTTAAATCCCTCCCTCTTCTTCTGTCAAGTTCATATATCTTTTTATGGATTTTTTGCTTCAGTAGTTCTGTTGAGCACTAGTAATTGATTTTTCTAGTCATCCTCAAAACTCTCACTTATTATTATTTCCCGTTTCAATATTTTGTCGTATCTGGAAGTTTTTTTCTGTCAATTCTATTGTATCTGATACTTCTGCTTCGATTGTTGTAATTGTTTTCACCACACCTTCCCTCGGTTGGGTAATTTACCTCTTAAACATCCTTAATACAATTCCATGGTATTTTTTTTCGCCCTATCATAATATGTAAGGTTTCTTCTGTTGGATTAAGATTTCTTTGATTTATCCAATTTTCAATCAAATGATTGTTGATATATCTTTCTCCATAGCTTGCTGTTTTGCACTGTTTCTTCATCATTTGCTTTTATTTCCTCTCAAAGTGTTTTCCATCCATGCTATTTTTCCGTGCCTTATAAATGATATTATGATCTATACAATTCTGGGTCACATCATTTTGATATTCAGTATCCTTTGTAGAAAGCAATCTATTGGTTTTAGTATTAAATACTAGTATCACTACACCAACATTCAAAACTATATTGTCTGGTCTTTCGATCCGGATAGAAACTATTTAAGTAGTCCATGCAGTGTAATTGTTGGTGTTAATGTAGTGGTACTAGAAACAAGAACTTTCACTCAGTTATCCGTTTTAGCTGAGAATTCCAAGTGTGTAATGTTATTTCTTGCGTGTTCGGGTTTTGTTTTTCCATTTATATTTCTACCAGAATCAAAGTGTTGATACCATTGTTAGACAAGTTTAAAATGTACCCTTTTTTAATGCTTTAAACAAGACTGATATTATAAATAAAATATACAGAGTGAGTTGTAAATGTATTTTATTAAAAATGAGAATTTATAAAGTTTTTTTGACCTGACTCACACGAAAGTGATATTTTTATATAAAATAGTTGGCAGTTACTCGCCTATTTATGCTTATGTTCGTTTTTTGTGTGTTCGTTCGTTTTTTGTTTGTTTCGTTTAAAATTCATTACAGTTTGTTATTAGAATGTAAATTTGTTTGGATTTGTCAATTAATCTTTGAATTTTGATTGTTCTCGATCAAATTGAATATAATTCTCAAAAAATTTATGAAACCGAATAAAAAACTCCGATTGACATTAACTGAATATTGGAGTTCTGTAACTAGGTGCAATAAGTTTTTTGTGATAAAATAAACGTTTTTTCAGAATTAATAACATTCTAATTCTAAACTATTTTGAAAAATAATATATTATTGTTTTCTTGGAATTATTCGTTAGTTTTTACTTGTAAATGAATTTTTGAAAGTTTATTATACATAAGCTCAAAATTGTCTTTTAAATGTCACAAATGTAAAACAAGTAGTTTAAAACCTCATGTTCTAAACTGTAACTTTCAAAAGTTAATTTACCATTTTCGTACTGTGTATCAGTTAAGTTCAGTTTATTTCAATAAATTGTTCCATTTCTTCAAACATCGTTTTTATTCCAAACCTTCACTAAAAATTTATTATAGTGTATTCTTTTTTTTTATGTTTACCCACTTTGCTACCAGTTCTGTTTGCTATACTAACTACCGTTGTATTTGTCATTCTGCTTATGTAATTGTTCCAAATTTTCTATTCAGTATCCATTAGTTTTTTTTACTCTCGTTTTGCTTTGATTTCCACCTCTTAGGAAACACCTGGGACTCCTCTTACAAACCTTCCATCTATACGATTCGTTGTCATTTGGATCTCTTGGTAGGTACCTCTGATTCTTTCTCACAAATTTCATACCTAATATCTCTACCATTCGTCGTTTGTTCCGATTTTCATCTATTATGCTGCTTTACACTAAGCACTCACAAAAATCACGATCTTTCCCGTTCCAGAGTGTTATAATCTTATAATGGATTATAAAGCGTTTTGAGCGTAGAATAAAATTAAAAATTGCCCAATAGATAAAAAGTTTTAAGAAGTTATGTCGCAATTTTTTAAGCCATTGAATTCTTCTTTAGGGTTAATAATTTGGTGATGTCTTATAAGAATGTTCCATAATATCCCTTATCAGATGAGATTATCATGGTTGCAATCTTTATTGCTTTGAATTTGAAAATTCTAATTTTTTTCGATCCACCTCTTGAAATGGGTCGTCGTGAGGATTAGTCATGCCATCATTAGTAGATATACCGGATTGCTATTACAAATATTTGCTATCTCTACCATTTGTTTTGATTTTGATATCTTCTTACAAATCTCATATCTACTTTGTTTACCCTTCATTGTTTTTGAAGTGACTACCAATGTTTTTCTCAATATCAAATACTAAGTACACTACCACCTTTACATTTTTTAATTCTTAAAGCCTTCAATGGGTTCATATCCGGCTCGAAGGACCAGACAATAATTATGAGTGTTGCTATAGTGGTAGTCGTAAATAAACGTGATGGTTTAAAAAATTCTAAATTAAAATTATCGAATTCTTTTTGTTATATGATTAATGCTAAAGCTTTCAGTTATTTCACATATAAATGATACTATACTGATTAGTAGTGTTTTGTTGCTATCTGAAGGATTCATCTTTGTAAGGCGTCTTCATTACCTTTTTTGGTGATAAGATTGTCTAAATAGTAGGGAATGTTTATTTCCCATCTTCTAAGCCTCTCCACACAGTATTTGGAACGTGCTATTGTCTGTTTCAAAAAGGAATAAAAGATTCGCAATCAGCAAGCACTTCATCTAGGAAAAAATCCTCAATTGGAATGGACAAACAAATCTCGCTACCAATTTAAGGATATTGGAATTTGAGATTATTGAATATAAATCATAAGGATATATATGAGTTAAACAGGAAGAAAGATAGAAGAATTCCAGTATTTATGAGAATAGATTGTTACCATAATTTTGTTTGTGACAACCAAAAATAAAAAAAAGAAATATACATAACAAATGAGCAAAGATATAGAAATGTTCTTCGAGATACGTTTTAAAAATAATTTATTTACAATAAACGACTTTTAAATTTATACAGAAAGTAAAAAATCAATACTCTATTAAACCGGTGTCAATAAAACAAAGAATGAATCTTAATTAATTACATTGAACTTATATTTATTTGATCGGTTTTGGAATCCGCTGATCGTTAGGCAGTGTCAGGGACCTTTCATATTTCTATATACAAATTTTCAAGATACACTTTAAAACTTTTTAATAATCAGTTACGTTTATCACTTTTTAAAATCTTTAAAACTTGACCAATTTTTGATAAATTTGAATAATTGATGATCAATCTCGTCAAGATCTACCTTCAATCACAAAGAAACAAATTTATCTCTCGTCAAACATCAACTGGTAACTGACTGGAGTTGTGGATAATATAAAAATTAATCAAGACAATAGTACTCCCAAAACTTTTCAAATTATGAAAACATATTCCGCAGCAATAACAACACCTAATTTCCTCGCAGCCATCTTTAGAAGTATCGTACTTGTAATTGGTCTCTTATGACCATTGACATTGACGTTTCGAGGCGCCAATTTTAAATGAAATTTTCAAAAATAATTCTCGCATCCGAGAGTACTGGTTTTGTAATATTAATGTATAGAATAAGTAATTGTTTGACTGAATAATATATGCATTGCATTATGCTATACTGAACAAAATGAAACAATAAAGATTATTATATACTAAAGTTTATTTAATAGAACGAACAAATCATACATTCCCTACAATTATATAATATTTATACTTATCTATAAATTCCCGGTGAATATTTTGCTTAATGAATACACTAGTTTTATATATCACGTGACATTCAAGGATTTGAATTGTAAAAAAAACCATTAAAAACTCCTCAAATATTTGTTATTGTTAAATATTTCTAGAAGTAGTCGTCACACTCATATACACTCGTGCACCTAAAGGAATTTAAATAGCAATAAATAACAGATGTTGTCACATTTATACAAATTCTTTAAAAATAAATATACAGATAGAGAGATTTTGTGATGTAGTTATCGGAGATTAAATATTTTAATAAACTTATATAATTTCATTCTATCTCGTTCACCTCTGTGAAATTTTTCTCTATATATTTTATACTTTTTGGATTAACCAATCACCAACTTGTGCATTAATATATGAAGCTTGCCAAAAAGTATTCATATTACAAATTGCTTAGATATCACAGCCGATCATATGTGGGTAATAAAATATGACTCCACAAACAGAGGTAATGCTGGATTTTGCTAACAATATTTGTTCAACTTATAGATTTGACGATCTAATAACTATTTAATTTTTGAATTTAGACTTTGAACGATTTTATAACAATTCATATTTTCTTCCTATCGGTCTATGTCAAAAGCACAAAATGCGGCAACATGGAATATTTAAAAACTGATGTTACGTTAAAGTTTAATTATTGGTCGATTTGATCATTTGATATTTTGAACAATTAATATGATTTCATGTGCTTCTTTTTCGATTAGCAGGGTAAAAAGGTCAACATAATGTGTGTGCTATCGTCAACGCTGTATACTACCTACCCTTGTCCTGATATTTAAAGTTTATCTATTCACCCTTGTTTCTTTTATGTGCAGGTATATTGAAATTTCAATTGCCCCGAACGGTAGCATGCGGACGATACGCAGGCGCTAAGTTAAATTATACGATCGAGTAGTCTGCCATCTTGTTCTATAAATAATCAGTGACGAAAAATTGTAAGACGGAATTATTTCGATAAATTTAATAGAATTTTGTGTTAAACCAGTATTGTGTTATTCGAGTATGTCAATTTTCAATATAGAATAGTATCCTTTTCAGTAATGAGCGTCGTGATACAAAATGTCATGCTACAATCGTGGTCCGCAACGATATCGGCGCCATACTCAATATTTTAGTGACTTCCTATAACAAACTTTTAAATTTATTTCAAAACATAATAATTGTAATTCATTGTTACTATTTACATTGTATAACAATTCAAATGGCTCGCGAATACTCCCCGAGAGATAGAAGTATGAGTATCTCCCCCGAACCCCATAAGAGAGACTCTCCCGTAGATTATAAGCATAAAAGTAGATCGGGGTCTAGGTCCCCCAGTCATAGTAGGCGACATAATGGTTATAGATCTCCGACACATCATAAAAAATCACGTAAGTACGTAAAAATCACTATCTACACATTATTTTATTAATTATTTTTGACGAATTATCATATTTTTATTATTTTCAAATTCGGCTAAGCTTAATTTACAAAATACTTTGTTACTGTAATGGAACTTCAACAAAGGAAATCCTCTCTATGATCCCTCAAAATTCTCATTTGCCAGGTGGAACTAAATTCAAAACTGTTTTTTTGGATTTATTTTTTCAAAAATTTTGAATAATCATTTTACCATAACTAAAAGTTGATTCTAACATAAATGAAAAATTCAACCAGGCTCTTGACAGTGTTTTCCAAGTGGAGGTCTAAAAGATATCATACCTGATTCTCACAACTATGAATATATCATTCAAATATTTAGGTAAAGATTACGAGTAGATACAGAAAAATAATTGTTCATTTAAATAACAAAATTGGTTTCAGTTGAAAATAAAAAATGCGATATTAGAGAGAAATAACATCTTGGCGAATAAGAAATAAGAACCAGTTCTTTTTTATTTAGCCGAGAATTCGTAATAATATACTAATGGCGATATCGTTGAACATGCTTAGGTACATCATTTATATCGGATAGCATAGATTTGCCGATTTAGCTTTTAAACTCAATAAAATTCTATTTTCAAAACGTAGTTTTTTGATAAAACACAAACTAGATAAATCGGCATCAAATTATCAAAAAATAATATAATAATAACCAAATTATAATTGCGAATTGGAGCAGTTTTCTTACGGGAATGTTCGGTATAGATCCAATTAAATACCGTGTCTGTTAAATGGCCGGTAACTAAGATGTGACATGCCATTTTGTAGTCAAGAAATTTGTTCATAATCCGGAAGCCAGTAATACCGAGAGCTCCGTTTTGGAATTCCTTTTAATAAAAATTAACAGTTGAACATTTATCGGTAATATCGAATTGACGCAATATTTTAACGTCAAAGCGGGTTTGGAGTGTTTTTTGTGAAATTTCAAACATAATCACCAAAAAAATCCGTACAATCAGTTTTTTTTTTTTTTTAATTTAAAAGATACCATTCTAAGATGCGATAGAAGGTACACTTTCTCTATTACTTTTTTCAATTTTACGCTTTTTAATGTTGACTCAAATGTTTTCTATTGAACTACTCTTATTTCTTAAGCCGGTAACACATTACACAAATTACAAAGCTAAATGCGCGTTTACACAGCGGTGTTTACTACCAAGTACCAGGTTACATATATTAAGACGACAGTAAATTATCTGCCCTAAAAACACGCTGTGTGTATCCGGCTTTATTTATTTTGTTATTTCTATAAGAATCTGTATGAGAAAAAGTTTAGTAATATATATATATATATATATATATATATATATATATATATATATATATATATATATATATATATATATATACGATGTAAGTAGGTTAATATAATACACACAATAATAAAAATCAAGTAAAATAAGTCAAATATATGGAAATTTAACAAAACTTCCGTGGAATAAACATGATTGCAAGGCCTATAATAAAAACTTAGGAGCAATTACCTGACAGAAAAAATTCTGAAATACGGAAGTGCAGAGATTACATTTGCAATACAGAAACCATGAAATGTAGCCATGGAAATTATTCTTCAAGTAATTCTGGTGCATTTTCGTAGAAAGATCTTTCAAATAATGTATTAAAACATCCACATTTCTATCTAAAAATTTAAGCCATGACATCATCATGCTCACATAGATGACGTCAAAAATAAAAATGTATCCTTACAATTAGTATATTAACGGGTTTCAGGATTTTTCCTTAAAGTGGCCGGTTTACGAAATACTGTATATCTAGCATTCATCTCGAAGTTTTTAAGATTTGTTGTGATATAAATTTAAATACTAAAAGATTTTTCTGCTTTATCGCAAATTTTATTATTATCAGGAGATTGTGTGAGCTCAATAAACTCGTATTCGCTTTCAAGGTTATACCTTCCAGATGCTAGATTTGTTCTCCTACCTTTGTTTCATTTCTTATTAGAGAAATTTGATGTGTTAATTTCATAAAATGTATTTATGGGTGCTTAATAAATATTTTATGGTTATAACGTGTTTGATTTTTTCAACTAAACCATACAAATGTGGGGGAATATGAGAAATATTGAATCCTAGTGTCTAGATCATAGTTATGCACTCTAACTAAAAAATTTTACAAATTACTGATTACATTACATAACAGTCTAACCTTCATGCTTAATTTACTTGTTTAGTAAGTACAATTTTTTAAAGGGCGAGAACAAAATACTGGTTGTGAAAATATGAGATTATAGATTTAAAATTATTATTGGTGATATAAATAATTCAAATACAGTGAAATCTGCATAATGCAGCTAGTGATCTAATATATATATATATATATATATATATATATATATATATATATATATATATATATATATATATATATCATTAATAAATAAAGTATGAAAATTATTTGAAAAATCTTTTTTTTCAGACATCTATGAACCAATTTGAAAAAAAATTGAGTACAGTCCCAAAAATGTCTCTTTGCAGAGATTTTACAAAATTATAATATTAGCAAATTATATAAAATTTCATATAAAGTCAAGTAAACTAATTAAGTAATGAGAAATTAAATACAAGAAATCCACTATTTTTGTTTGTCTTTTAGATCTTCTATTACCAGTTCTCTGTCTTCTTTTTGGTATCATACATGCTATCATCTTCACATTTTCTATTTCTTCCATTTTATCAAGATGAACTAGCTATACTATTCCACATACCCTTATGAAGTTAGTAATTGTTGTATCTCCTACCATGCAAGTAACTGTGTGTTGTTACCTCATTTGTAGACTTTACTATTCATACATCTTCATCAAGGTTTCACTCTCCTGTGTCATAATATATATTTATAGATCCTTATTTTTGTTTGTCTGTTTTCCTTTTCACCACAAGAAAGGTATTAAACATTTGACGACTGTTGAACTTAAGTTTGGCTTACTACATCATGTTCAGCTTCAACATTTCTATTAACTAACTTGGAATATCCGGAAAGATGGTTATATTCATACTAAACACTACACCTACAACCCCACTTATTTATCAGACGCGACAAGTAATTCCTTTTTAAATATCGAAGGTAAACTATTGTATTAGTATTTCGTATTCATAAATATCCAATCAAAATAATTAATATCTGATCAGTTGCATAAATATGTTTTTCCTAAAACCTCTTTGCAATGTATGTGTATCTATGTACTTGGCATGATGTCTGTTTTAGCGGCAATCTATTTTTCTCTAGGTCTTTTATTGTTAATTTCCCCTTAATCTTAACGTTTTTATAGGTTCTCGATTCGAAAAATATTTAAGATAAAACCAGTTAATTCGACAACCACAAAAATCAAACACTTTTTATTATAGTTTTGAAAGAGAGCAAAACAAATTCACTTTTTGGTAGAAAATATTTTTCACTTTGCAATGTATAATGGTATAATGACGTAATATATTTTTTATTGTGTTTTTTATAGTTTTTCAATTGATTGAAAATCAAAAATGCCAAATTAGACCTTTACAAAAATATTCTACTTTGTATATTTTTAATAATAAATTCAAAAATACTATTTTTTTATTTAATTGGAAAAACGCGTATTTTAATTAACTAGCAAACGGTATAAAAATTTCAAAACCACGAAAAAATGACTTAAGTGGGATGTCACTTAGCCAGAAATGACTACTGAGCCATAACTAAATGTTGATAATTACATAACCATGTCTATAGAACAAGTTCTAAATAAAATATGCGATTATTTTCTACTTAGGAATCTAAAAGATAAATTTTTATTTTCAGTTTATGAAAATAGGAAAGAAAGTGACTATGATAGTGATTGGGAACATTCACATAAAGATCAGGATCGCGCCTGGGATGGTGCAAGAAAGAATTGCTCTCGTAGTCCCGATTTTAGGGATAGAGAAAGGGATCGAGATCGGGAAAGACGGCATCATCGAAATCGTGATAGAGACCGAGAGCATAGGAGAAGACGATCGAGGAGTAGTGGCTCTCGATGGGAAAAAAAGGCCCGTGACAGGGACAGATATAGGGATGATGAAAGAGACAGTGATAGGTATAGGAATTTCGGAATGGCTATAAAGTATTTTTTTAGCATTGTGTTTAATACCTAATATGATTTTAACAGTGAAAGAAGCCCTGGGAGTGCACCTATCGGAGCTAGTGGATCAGAAATCATTGGATACAAAAGTCAACCTCCAAATAATACCATAATGATACGAGGACTTGCCCAGCATATTTCTGAATATGATGTAAGTCAAAATTGACATTCATCAAGATTTTATTCATTTGTCTATTTATTTGTCTAATTGTTATAGATAAGACAGGATATAATTTCGTGCGAGTTGATGCCAAAGGACATTCGCCTTATTAGGAAAAAAGATACAGGTAATAATCCAATATTATCCAACGTTTAAGGTTTTCTTAGGCCGTTTGCGTAAGGTCGGGTAATGCCATTGGTATCTATTGTGCTGTTTAGGTGCTTCCCGCGGTTTCGCCTTTGTCGAGTTTGCCACATTGGGTGAGGCTGTTCGTTGGATGGAGATTAAACAGGTATCTTAGTTTAAAGAAGACTGTAATTGATTTTACCTGCCATGCGATAAGTATTAATCATATTATTACTTTTTTATTTTGGCCGCTCATTTAAACAAAATACAATGCAACTTCGTTCCAATTTTGTTAAAATTTCACATCTTTTAAAAATAGCGCAAGATTGTGATTGTGAGTCTCGTTAATTATTATATTAAATTGCAAAATCTAAAGTGTTTTGTAATCATATACATACATTCGCATTACGGTTTTTTTAGATTGATATCAAAATATGTATAAAACGTATGGATTGAGTGGAATACCATCAGTTTTTGTATTAAATACAAATTTATTTGTTAATACTCTGAATATTAACAAATATTGCGCTATTTTCAAAAATATACAACATTCAAATAGATACATTTCAGTTTGTAGTTGAATAATTGTAAAAAAAGCCTTTTCAAAAATAAAAATTATAAAACTTCCCAAATAGTGCTGCCATAGTAAATCCATTTGAGCTAACGTAATGGAATCATAATGACAAGTTGTGAATTTATTATGAAATTATGAACTTGCCAGGATCTTCCAGTTGCAGTTTCTTACAGTGGGTTCAGTATGGCATATCAGTCGATGTATTACCAGTATATGTCAAACAATAATATCAACGAGTAATGGGTATTCTACAGTAAAAACAAACGTATATAAATTTCACCAATATACTAATGGTTTTACAATATAATTTATAGAATATTTGAAGGGTAGAATATAGATTGCGGCCATATTTCACGGCATCAACAGCTCAGTAAAAGACTTCATTTCACATATCTAGGAACTGAAAAGGGTCTCTTTAGCTGTTACTAGATGAATAATTACTAATTTTTTTTGTCATTTCAGGGAGTGTTGATGCTGCAAGACCACTATCGTGCTATAATGCAATATAGTATACCTAAAGATTTGGGCTCTGCCGATAAGCCACCTTCTTTCAAAGCTTCAGCTGATTGGTTTTGCATAAAGGTAACGATCTTTAGCTTTAAAATGTTTCTCAGTATATCAAATACTTTTTGTTTTATAGTGTGGGGCTCAAAACTTCAAAAGAAGAGATAATTGTTTCAAGTGTCACGCATCTAGAACTGAAAGTGAAGAAGGGGGTAGTGGTAGTGACGAAATTTGTAATTATGCCACAAAAAGTGAGTAAAAACAAATAATTATATGGTTTTGTCTAACTTATTTCACTATTTTCATAGCAATTATGATGAGAAATTTGGATGCATTAACCACTGAAGATTCAGTTATGTCAGTTTTGAGCACAGCTATACCTGATCTAGTTAAAAGTATATCTGCCGTATGTATAGGAAGGGATCCTCTCACTTCCACGTCCAGAGGACTCTGTTATTTGGGAACAGATAGTACCATAGATGCTTTAGCTATATTCGGAGCTTTAAATAATCTAAAAACACCCCTCACTATTGATGGAAAATCTGGTAAGTACTAAACATTAAAAATTAATATATATTTTATTTAATAATTACTAATTATCGATTTCTTCTATATACTTATTTAAACAAATACTTTTTAGTGATAATATCTTATTGTAAGTACAACATGGGAGACACCAAAAAGGCATATTCACAAGCAGATCACGAAGCGTTTCCCAATGCAGCTGTACCTAGTACGTACGCAATGACTGATGTTGATAGCTTAGCAGAGTACGCAGCTAGGCGTTATGCCAAATCTCCTCAAGAATACATGCAATATATAGATTATTACAGAAGTTTCTTTACCCAGCAAATCAGTGCAGGAAATTCCATAACACTCCAAGAAAATCAAATGGATGCTGCCAATGCTGCAGCAGCTGTAGCCCAATCTGCTATACAGCAATTAAATGCTAACAAAACTACTCCTAGCTATTATGATGTACAGCAAACTCCAACTGGAACTGATGGAAAAAAATATCGTAAGTGTTGTTATTTTTCTATGATACCGGTTCCATTTTATATGTATAACGTTGAAAATAGAAAATCCGTTTCTTGATATATAGTATCCTCCTCTTATTGATTTATATTTACTCTTAACAATTTTATTATTTTTTAGCTGTTCCCGATGTTTCTCGTTATGTCTACGACAAAAATACTGGTTACCAGTATTGCTCAATTACTGGCTTGTACTACGATCCGAACTCCACATATTATTGGAATTCCCAGATCCAAAAATGGTTATATTGGGATCATGATAAACAAACGTACAGCTTAGCACCAGTTTATGATTCTTTCAATCAACATCCTCAAGGATCTACAGAAAATATGACACAAGAATCTGACAATAAAAAGCAGAAAGTGGAGAAACAGGATAAAGTGAAAGTAGCAAAGAAAATAGCAAAGGACATGGAAAGATGGGCCAAGACACTTAATCAGAAAAAAGAAAATGCTGTGTTGAAAGCTGCCAATGACTCTAGTGTTAGTTCAAGTAGTGCTTCGGCAGATATTGGTTTCTCTGTACTAGAAAAGAAAACTTTGACACCTACAACAACTGCGCCCCCACCTTTTTTCAACACTGATGTAGAAGAACCGAATTCTTCAGTTTCTTCAGGACCTCTGGTTGCAGCCTATGGAGGAGAAAGTGACTCATCAGGTTATTTATAAATTATCAGCATCTTATTGTTAAATTCATTTCAATATAGCAATTACATTTTTCAAAATCTTTAGTAATTTGGAAGCATTTTTAGCAATGGTAAATTTTTTTTGCAGGTGATGAGGAAGAAGAGCAACTCTTAGATTACACAAAACTAATATGTAACTTGTGTAAAAGACAGTTGGGTTCACTAGATGCATTGAACAAACATGCTAAGCTTTCTACCCTCCACAAACAAAATTTAGAAGCTCGGAGTAAGAAAAAATCGGAAAAGGCTAGCGATAAAATTGTGTATCGCGATAGAGCTAAGGAAAGGAGAATGAAATATGGAGATCCAGACACACCAAAACCCAGTAAATTGAAAGAGAAATATCTCAAAGCTAGAGATGTAGAGCTTCCAGTCTCCTCTGCTTCTGTAATGGAACCCATTGGAGCCGAAAACGTTGGAAATCGGTTATTGCAAAAGATGGGGTGGAGTGAAGGGCAGGGCCTTGGAAAACAAAATCAAGGAAGGACTACTATCATACAGGTATCTTTTAATTATTAAAATATCTATTATTTTTTAAACCAAAGTTTCATTATTTTTCAAAAAAAGTAATAACTTGTTTTTCTGGCTTATCAGTGAATATTCTCAGTGGTAAAAGTCTGGGGAAGAAAAATCGCCACGTATATAAACCAATGGTACAAAAAAAACCAGAAATGACACAAAACACTATTCATCTCCAAGTTACTATCTGAATATCATTTAGAAAGTAATTTGAAAGATGTGGAAATGAACCTAGAGAGAAATTATCAGAAAAGTAATGGATATACAGATATAGTCAGGCAGTTATCAATGATTGAAGCTTCCATGTCATTTACACTAAAGTTAATATGGGAATTCTGAAAAAAAACTTGATGGAATAGAGAAGAATAGTCTCTTTAGTTTGTGGACCTGGACGGAGCCAATGCCAAAATAAGGAGTGCAAATCACTTTTATTGTTCCTTTTCATGGTTTAAGAAAATGCTCATATGAGTAAAAGTTTTTTAAAGAAGGAAACCAACCCTGGAGTTGTCTATTCAGTCTGAATAATTACAAAAGGTTCCTTTGTAAGATCTAAGGAATATTTGGACCTTAGTGACTTATGTCTAATGAAGACTTCAATTATACGTGAACACTTAATTTTGACTTGTTAGAGGTCTTTTCAATGACCTAGACGTATAACTAACTGTAATAAATTGTAGTTCTCGGAGGACCAAACAGTGTAACGATGTGTTCAGTAACCTGATATATATTTTTTTTTCAGGCGGAACAACACAGCAGCACTGTTGGTTTGGGAAGCAAGTTGCCAGGATATACAGCTTTAGCAGGAGAAAGTTATAAAGACTGTGTAAAGAAAATGATGTATGCTCGGTACCAAGAATTGACGGAAAAAGAAAATAGTAACTAGTTTTTAGTTTGTTATTTGTACAGCGTAATTAATAATGAAATTCGAAATATTTGAAAATAATTTTCATAAGACTATAATGAAAGTATGGTGATGATAACATATTTATATGCGAGTGTAGTACTCTATTGAAGATGATCTAAGGATACAGTACGGTTTTCACAATTCTATTTATTTTTGGAATAAATGTAAACCCAAACTTTCATTTTAGTCTGCATCGTGAACGTTTTTTACGAATCTATTTCTACATTGTTAGTTATCATTATAGTGCCAAGTATAATTACATATAATGTGCTATTTATATTTTTTTTATAATCTAATAGATTACTATTCAGTAGTTTTCTGTAAAATGAATTGTGAAGATGTAATTCGAGTTTGATTTCATAACTCAGGAAATATTTTTTTTTCATAAAATATAATGTTAATCAAAAGTTTTCATCTTTTTATTTTATACCTTACTACTACAAAATCAATGCTACATGTAGCCACGATTGGAAGAGAGGAGGAATCAGTTGATCCAATGAAGAAATGGGATATTGTCAAATACTATAAGCTACAAGCGTAGAAAACTTCAAAACTAATACATATAATCATGTAATGACAAAATACTTGAAGGCAGGTTTAGTTTTGAATGAGTCAGATTTAATTGAACTATGAAACCGATATTTGGACTAGAAATAGCAATTTATCAAGATAATCTTAGATATGAACAAATTTAACTTTGAAGCTAATTTTTTACTAAATTAAATAAAGAAAAATTAATTTTTCATACATTAAACATTGAAACTTTCGTCACATTGATGTCAGTTTTCGCTAGATAAAATAATGAAAAGCTATTTTTTCACTAAACGACACAATCTAAGCGAATCTGAACTAATTGAACTCTGGAAAGCGAAAGTTCCACCGACTTAAACTTAAAGCCATTTTAGATTAAATTAACTTATGAAAGTTACTTTATGAGCAAATTTAATTAATAAATACAATTCTTTGAAGAAGAAAATTTCAAAAAGAGGAGTATATCCAAATTACATCCAGTTATTGAGAAAATTCAATTTGGGAAAGACTTTTTTCACTAAATTTAAGAAAACGAGTCGATGAAATTAGACTTGCAAAGCCCTTTTTGGCCACATTGAATTTAAAAAGTCCATCTTTAACCAAATTAAACTTTTGCCAAATTTATACAAGGAAAAGCCAAAATTCGACCAACTTGAACTTTATAAAGCCATTTTAGACTAAATTCAACTCAAAAATCCACTTTGTTAGCAAATGTGTTTTGGAATGACCTTTTTTTCATTAAATTTACAAAAGCGAATTATGTTAATAGTCAATTTGCCTTTTTTGATCAACTTAAACCAATGTTTACCATATTATACTTATTTTATTATTCATTAATTTTTTGCCAAAAATAAACTCGAAAAGTCACTTAAACATTATAAATTCATTTTAGACAGATCAAATTTTAAAATACTACTTCGTGAACAAATTTACGTAATTTTAAAAAAAGAATTAAGTTGAAAAAAAGGAATTTTTGATCAAACTAGACTTCGAAATCTATTTTTGACCAAACTGAATTAAGAAAAGTTCATTTTTGGCAAGTTGATATTGAGAAAACCAACTTGAACTTTATAAAACAATTTTAGACTAAATTAATCTTGAAAAACCCACATCGTGAGCAAATTTAATTTGGAATGGCTTTTTTTCACCAAATTTCAAAAAGTAGAGTCAATTTTTAAACAAATTAGACTTACAGAGCCATTATTGGCCAAAATAAAACTTGAAAGAGCCAAAGTTCCACCAGCTTTATAAGACATTTTAAACTCAATCAACCCCACTTTGTGAGCAAATTCCAGTTTTGAACAAGTCTAAGAAAGCACTTTATGACTAAATTAACATAAAAACAAATGAATTTCGAAAAATCTAATTTCATACCAAAATAATATATTGGATGTTAATGTCTTCTTCCAAACACCATAGATTTTCAATTAATGGTCTCAATTTGGCCAACTGGTGTCATATTGTTAGTGCGTGAGATTAATTGTGCCACAGAGTTTGATCAGTAACCAATGGTTAAACTCATTTGGTGAAATAAAGTGTAAAAGTAAATGGATATGATCAGGTAAATGAACGACATGATTGAGTGTATGATATATTTATTAAAATAAAAAGGAACATGAACTGATTATACATTCAAATACAGATTAAAATCTAATTACTACATAGAAATTTGAAGTGGTCGATATGAATCTAAACAAGGTAATAATACCCAACGTGAAAACCAATATCGAGTTAGTAGTATGTATAGACTTCAATGTTTTTATTTAAAAAAAAAAGTGTTGAATAGTACAACTTTTCAAAATCTAAATACTAAAGATGTTATGAGCAACAACACTCGACATGGTTCTCAACACTAGTTGAAAACAGTTCCATTGTTTACACAGTATATTTGATATCACACAAAAGACATTGAATTATGTTGTCTGTTAAACAAAGAAATGTTCAACTTTTTAACATCAAAGTTAAATCGGTAAATTAAAATCATAATTATTTAGAGCTCCTGAGCCTTGCTGAAAGGTACACTAAGAGATGTATAATTTGAAGTGTAAGCAGCACTAATATTTGTTGTTTTTATCATCATTTTATCACAGGTTGACAATTAGAAAAAAAAATCACAAATTTTGTTATATTGCACCAAAATCAATCAAAAATAAATTATTGCGACAAAATGGACGATTAAACTTAAGCTGCTATTACTAAGGTCCAGCAAAATATTTATTCCAGAAAAATCATAAAAAATTGACAACACACATCAAGTTCTAATCAACGTTAATATAGTAGCAGAGACAAATTGGCACGTGTTATATATTTGTTTTGAGCATATTTATTTTATTTAAGAACTGAATTTACTGATTAAAAGCAATTAAACAGCAATTTATTTAGTAAAATTAGTGGTAGAAAATATTAAATAATTTGTAGTTAACAAATTGAACAATAAATGTTATGTTGTCAATATATTAAATTTTAATTACTAACCATAGCACTGAGATTTTTTGTAAAAATATAATTTTAAAAAATAAAAAAATATATCGCTAATAAATTTCATGCACAATACTTGTCGGATAGACTTTTTAATAAAATAATGCATTTATTTAATGTGAAGTTGAGTTTCCTGCTAAAATTAACAATTATATGTAATTGTACCTAAAATAGCATCAACTGTGACGTAAAAATAATTTGCCCAACTGATTATAAGCAAAAATATTTGTAAATTCCGAGTCATACTTCACCGGAACAGAAATAAAAATTGAATAATTAAGGTAAGACTCTGAATAACTGAAAAATTAGTGAAGAGAGTGTGAGTTGAAGTCAAACATTTATAAGGGCAGTGTATGGTTCACCATCCTACCACAAATTCTCAATATTAACCTCAAATCATATTTACAGTGTTGCTATCCACATACATCACATCTCGTTCTTTGAACACAAAGTCAACTAAAAAATCTGAACAATTTATGTAAACAATTATTAATTTAGTTTTTCCAGTATCGCGTTGTTGCATTCAAATTGTCCACATTTGTTAAGAAAGTTTTAAATTTCAGTCTAAATGATCTCAAATTACGCAAACAAAATATCTTTACATCAGGAAAAATAAGTAATTGGATAACAGCAGCGTTGCAAGGTCATACATAATTTTGATTCAAGTTTTAGAGTTTCTTATAAACAATAAAATGTTCACCTAATTTTTTAATTTCTATATAATTTTGAGGTTACAAAAAAGTTGTGTGTATATGAATAGCAGAAGCTGTATATTTAGTTTAAAGAAAAACCAAGTTTAAGTTGAAGGAAACAAAGATATTAAAAAAATTTATATTATACAAAACAATAGCACAACACATAAAATTTACAATAACACTGAAAAGAATACATAAATGCATTTTCAATACCCAATGGCTTTTAATTTTAATAACTTTTGTTGCAAAGGGCAATATTAATATAAAAAACAATATGCATTTGTATTCGACTTGTAAATATAGACCTTCCTAATTTTGTCAAGGAATATGGAATAAATCATAAACCTAAGCATGTTACATACAATGCTTGCTAATCATAAAATTTTCATTTTAACTTATTTAAAGGTTTAAAAAATCAATGCAGCAGATGCTACAATATCAGAAAGAGGTATCTTACATTTAAAACGTTAAGCAGCTAAAATTAATTCTGGCAAGTTTGTTTTTTTATAAACAACAAAACCACGATGCCTTTTTCGTTTCAACATTTCAGTCATGTATAAGGCACGACACAACTTCTTCACGCAGTTCTGCCTTTCGGGGAAAAATTCCTAACGCTATATATGTACAAAACTCCTAATTTACTAACATTTTTCATTATCAATGAAAAAAATTTACTTATTTACAGTTTTAAAGAATAATTATCGTATAATTCGGTTAAGAACAAACGAATGGGGTTATGCTAAAAAGGAAAATATTCACTCCTATCAATATAAACCGAAACTAACAACGCGGATTTTGAATTTTAATTGATTGACAGTTTAATACAGAATTACATCAAATGTCAAGTAACCTTACATCAACCAATGTATATAATAATCTGAGCTCAACTTTTTTCAATATACAGTTATATTAAGGCAAGAATAGGCAAATTAATAACAATAATAGCTCTATGTATAACGAATCAAGGTTTTCACAAATTCACAACATGTTACTAAATGCATGTCAGAATTTAATAAAAAAAATTCTTGTAGTAGAAATCTGTCAAATATCCTGTTTTATTTTTTTACAGAATATATGGTTAAAAAATTTTACAAATGAAATCAACAGTGAAATTATAACTACCTATATTTAAGTAGTATAATAATTTTTTTTATTCTATCACTATAATCATTGTCTGATGTATGTTTCGAGAACCCTGTTATCATCTTCAGCCTAAAGACGATAACTTGCTTAATATAAATGAGACATCCCATATCAAAACTCGCCTTATAATATACAATTTGGTGCTCTATATTATTCTTCGTCTAAATATCCATGGAGAACAAAACTCACCATATTCTGTATATTATAAATGTTTACCCAATGAAAATACTTGATTTGGTATCACGTGATTATAACAGTCTTGTTATTCACATTGTTTCAGTGACCTTTTTAGTAATTTATGAGCAATGTAAAAGTTTTATTACAAAAAGATTCCATTGTTTAACTAATGTGCAAAAATAGATATTAATTAGGTACTTGCAGAACAAAAAAACCCAAGTCTAAAAAATGGAAAGACACACAAAGGTAGAATATGTTATAGTTTTTGGAGACAAAACGCAGTAAAGTTCTTGTACATATTTTTCATTTTCTGCTAAGTCTTTCTAGATTTATAGTATATATAACGGTGCCAAAAATTGACTATGAGAGATTATTTGTGCTTTTCATATTAAGGTATATAAGAAAAATCAGTAACAAATTATTAATAATACAAACATAGACAGTTTTTCTTTACTTTCTCAATGGATTATGCAAGTTTTGATATAGAACGCCTCAAATATTAACAACTTATCTCTAATTTTATATTCCAGATTACTTTTGGTCTGACTTGTATCTATTAGTTGAAACATCCATGACTGTTTCATGTTAATTACCACTACTAAGGCCAGACAGAGTAATTGTGAGTGTTAAGAGTAGTGGTCGTAAACAGTATATTCAGTATGAGTGTGACAATGGGGACCATTTTTGCTTCGAAATAGTAAAGTTGTATTTTACAGAACGTGTGAAACTCTGACGAATTGCAGCATAATTTTAGTTCTGTGTTGGAGTACTTATTTCGCTTTTGGTCCTTTTGACTCCTACATTGCACCAACATGTCCATTTAAGACCACCAATAATAATGGTCAACTCTTTTATATATACCAAGAACCGAAAAGTGGTTTCCAGTGACTCAATTCATATTTTTGTGGCGGATGATATACTTTATTCTATTATAAGCATGTAAAATATTGATTTGTTGATAAAATTTGTAAAAACTTTATAGATTTTGATTTGTACTACAGATCATGAAATCAAATTTGTTTCCTTGTATCACCAAAAAGTAAAAATTCTTGAGATTTAATGACAAACTTATTCGGATTAATAACCTATAACTATATTTGTTTCTCTGATATGTATTTCACTTTTGTAGTAAGTTACTGTCATTATTTTAAAACATACGTTCTCATTCAACAATTGAAACAAAAACATACCTCCATTAATATTCTTAACAAAATTAACATAATTATTTTACGGCTAAATAAAATTATTAAAATAACAATCTAGTTTATTGCAACACTAATTAGTCTTCTTTCAAGGCTTTAGATTCAAACTGTCTATGAGACACATATCCTTTAGGATCCTTAACGGATAATGGCGGGGGTGCATCTCCTACTGTAACATACCCTGATTTAGTAAGAGAAGGCTCTATTATAGAGGGCTGCTGCCACACTGTCGTGGGTTTTAATCCCACTTGTGTATCCATCACCAAGTAATCCGTCTTAGCATCAGGAACGGGGACAGATGTTAAGTCGCCAGCGACTACATAACCGGTATTTTTACTCGCTGGTTCTTTGGGGGAAAATGGCACGTATCCCGGGTTTGGTGCTTTAAAGATATCTGTCATTGTGTACGGAGGAGGTGCACTTGATGGTTGATCAATAGCTATATATGGAGAAACACTCTGATCTAGATCATTAATCGTGACGTAAGGGCTATCTATGGGCGATTTTGTTGAGGGATCTACTCCAATTAAGCAGTAGTTTCCAGGTGGGGTCGCAACTGGTTTTGTTGCTCGATTTACCACAGGTGTAGCATCATGCATTACGTATCCTGTGAACATAATGTAATCAAATGAAGATAAAGGTTGATTTAGCTGTAGAATACAAAAAATACAAAAACAAAGTTAAATACCTTTAAGAGAAACATTCCTTTGTCTCAATGAATTTTCTTTATTATCATCGCCAACGTTCCTTGGTTGATCAGTTCCAGAATCTACTGATAAATGGGTGGATTCGACTGAAGAAGTAATGCTTACTTGTCCTGAACTGCATCCACTAGAATCGCCAGCATGGTATTTTTCGATCATCCGTTCTAGGAGAAGTTCCTCGTCTGGGTCATGATCAAAGTTTCTGTCTATGATATCAGAGTTCTTTTCAGGATGTTCCACTGCCGGAGCTAAGCCGGGTGGTAGTTTTATCTCAACGTGTCGTGCTATGCTCCAACAAATGTATAATCTAGAAACAAGTAGCCGAAATTTTATAAAACTTTGGTACCAACCCCGTATTGATATGATTATAACTTACCTTCTACAGCCGATACAAATCATCACAAAAGTGAGAATCGCTACGAAAAGAATAACCATAATATACCAAGATGATTTGTAACATGATATTTGCAAAGGATCACTCCATGGTCCTGGCCAATGTTCTCCATCTATGATATTCACACCTCGAAGATATACAGAGAATGAATATCCAGCCTCTCTGCAGTTTTGAATTGTATAATTGTCTGCATTAGTAAAATTGGTTATTTCTTCTGAATCTATATTGGTGCCCGTAATTTTCAACTGATAGTAGTCCAGTTCACCTCTAGGGGGATTTGGTTTATCCCAACTAATAATATTATTCGTAGTACCAGAACTGTCATTAGTTGGAAGTACAAATGGTCTGCCTATTTTGGCTGGAGTTCCCATTCTAGTAGTTACTGTACGTTTAATGGTTTCATTTGAACAGAACTGATTGCACGCCTTCATGCTTATTGTGTAATTCTTGTAGCTTTCCAAACCTTCAATAGTTTTTTTGGTATCGGGTTTTGTCTCAAGTTTGTTATCGTTGTAATATATCACATACTTGATGATACGACCATTCGCTTTTTCTGGAGGTGTCCATTCCAGACTAATAGAAGCGTTAGTAACTGTTATGTTTGTGATTTTAGGAGGCGTTGATGGTGCGCTATCAGAGGTTACATTCCGTATAAATAAACTGCGTGGACTAAGAGAATTAGTACTTTTTATGCTTAAAGCTAATTCATATGAAGTGTAGGGTTCAAGATTAGGTAACGTAGCTGATTGGAGTTTCAAGTCGCCAGGTACGGTGAAATTCTTTATTTCATCTTTACCACATCCGGTTTCTGGTAGAATCCGATCGGGAGTTTTACAATAGTATATTACATAACCTATAACCTCACTTATGATATCTGAGCAATCCAATTTCCATCTCAATTCGATGAAGTTTGGTCCGACGCTATTTATCCAAATATTTCTTATTTTACCGAGTGTTCCGTTGTTCAGAACTGTGCATTCCGCCCATCTCATACCACTACTACCATTTTCTGTATTCGCAGCTATTGCAAATTGATAAGTATCATTGGTCAATGTTGTTTCAAATTGACGGGTTGCATTTGATACTATAGTCCAATTGAGATAGCCCTGAAAATAAAATTCTTAGTTAGAAACTTTCATTTTAACAGTTTTAGTGTTGATTTTGTGTAATGGTCATCATTACTACTTTGAATCTTTTCTTAAGTAAGGACCAATTGCTTAACAATTTATACAGGTAAACTACTATGGTTAGTATATGGAAATTAAAATGAATATGGAATATGGAAGAAGAAAGTATAATGAAAAGGTAGAAAGATTGATTTCAAGATTTATTAAAAACCATGAATACAAACGCAGAGGTAGGTAAAACAGAGAAAGAAGACATTATAGGACTGCGAAAAAGACCACAAGGAAAATGAGAAGGAAACAAAAAAGAAGCAGAAGAAGCAATACAGAATGGAAAAGCTCCCGGAGGAGATAAAATAACATCTGAAATGTTGAAAAAGATATGTGAACATGAGATACAGGTGCTATTACAAATATGTAACAAAGCTTGGGAAGTAGAAAGAATATGAAATGATTAGAGAATGGAACTAATAACGTCAAAACACAAAAAGGGTACAAAGCGGAATGTAATAACTAGAGGGATAAATTTGATAAGTATAGCAATGAAAGTATACAAAAAGATAATAGAAAACAGGTAACATACATCGTAGAACTAATACTACCACCAGATTCACTAAGTGGGTTCAAAAAGGCTAATGTATACAAATAAAGGTGTATTTTTCATTTATCGATATGGAGAAGACGTTCCGTAGGGTTCCAAGAGCAAAAGTTTATGGCGGAGAAATGTGAAGAAGCTAATTATCAAAACAAGGAGTTCCATTCAATAGAACACAAGAGTTCGAATACTTGAGAGTGAAGGTAACAAATAACAGGGACGAAATTAAAGAATTCGATAAGAGACTGGCAAGAGGCAATAAATCAGTTGGAGCTCTAGAAAACCTATTAAGGTTCAAAGATATTTCAAGGGTAGTGAAGCTGAGAATTTTCAGGACAGTTATACAACCTACGGTGTTATATGGTAGTGAATGCTGGGTCATGAATAAGAAAAAGGAAAACAGGCTAAATGCGTGGGAGAAAGGAATGTTGAGAAAAATTTTTAGAGAGATACGAAAGATGAACGGAGAAGAAGAACGACTGAAGAGATTAAAAGGTTATATGGTCAAGCAGAGATCAGATATTTATACCAAAAAGACGGCGTTGGTTGGGGCGTATAGCCAGAATGGAAGAAAACAGGTGAGTGACAAGAGGGGAGGAGTTGGAGAAAAGTAGTAGAGATTTCAAGCCATGGACCTGTAAGGCTTGATGTGCTTGTGTATATATAATATTAATTGAAGAAAAGTCACAAGTTTTATTATGTCACATGTTTACTTCTACTAATTAAATTAGTGTTTAGTGTTTTTCCATCTAGTCGTTTGTTTTTTTGGTTTATATGAAACACTGGACATGAATTTTAAAAATGTGAGACGTTACATCAGAAAGGGGGATTATAAAAATGTATCAACCTGTGACAAGGACGGGGGGATCGGTTCAAAAATTCTAAAATTCATGTAACGTAATTTATAGGTTGCCCCTATAATTACGCAGTGCAAAGAAAGAACAAAAAGCATAAATGTGAGGAATAAATATTTAGAAAGAGTAGAAGTTTCAGGTTGTATATTTGCTGATGATAAAGCATTAGTAACAGGGACTGAAAAAGAATTACATGGTATATTCTTTTCTTTACTTTGGGGTAGATGGCTGCATTTTTCCCTCGGCCATTAGACAGCTGAACCGATTCACCTGTTAACTGGAAAACTGCAGAAAACACCCACGATCGACGATGGGATTTGGAGTAGAGCCTAACAGCAACGGGAGAATTATCTAGAAGAAGGAAATTTCTTGGCAGTTGTAGCTAGTAGTTGAATGGGCGGATAAAGGAGTTTCCTCTTGGGCTTAAATGAAGGAGGCAAAAAGGAATAGGAAGAGAGAACAGTTGGAGTGAGGGACTGGCAAAGCAAAAAACAGAAAAAAATAGAAAGAAAGAATGAAAAATTTCGAAACCGAAGGCCTGATTTGCATACGAATATATTTTATGTGAATAAAGTCAATTGAACACACTGAATTAATTATAATATTTATTCATTAGTGAGTATCAAGTATATTCGTGAATCGATGAATCGAATCGGATATAAAAACTTACTGTGCACTGGTAGGGCCTATCTCTGTCATTCATACACCAAAACAATGTATAATTAGTTATAGGTTGGTTGACTTTCGGTGCCTCCCATTGTAATTTGTATGAGTTATAACCATGACCAATTTTGATCAATTGAGAAGGCTCAGGTATAGCTAAAATTGAATTTTAATGTCAATTTATAATAACATATAAATAATATTTGAATGAACATACAATTCTTTGGAATGACTACTCTGGAGGGCCAGTAGGATCTACCAATTTCATTCTTGGACCAAACCCGAACAACGTACTCCTGATCTTCATGAAGCTTCTCAAATTTAACGAACGTTTTTGTTAATTCCACCATAGTTGCATTGGGTTTAATATCAACCTCGTAGGTAAAATTTTGACCATTTTGTTCCGATTCCTTCAAGGATTGGAAGTAAACGTAAACGTCCCTGTTATATTCATTATTAAGATTGATCACTTGGAAGGATCCTTGGGTTACTGAAGGTGAACGATCGGGTACTTTACTTTCAGTTCTTTTAGTTACAACGGTGTAATTAGACCACATATCTTCATCGGCTTCTATTGGTTTTATACTGAAACAAATTTTGCACATCAGATTGAAAGCAACGATGGTGGATGATAGATTCTTACCTGACTCGTATATCGTATAAAGCATGGGCGTATCGCAAATTTTTTAGCTCGTATCTGGTAATTTTCTTCTTGAAAGTTTCTGATACGAAAGTATTATTATCCAAAACCCAAGAGTCGTTACAGAATTCACATTTGTACAAAATTTTTCCTTCTACACGTTCTGGAAACGCATCTACTTTTGCGGTGTACATCCATGTCAATAGAATAGAATGAGGAGAAGTGGCTTGAGCACGCAAATTTTCTACTGGGTGAGGACGCATACGTTTATAATGGTCAAATTCGTACACTTGTTCGATTTCTCCAAAAGTGTTATTTGCTCGAAGCTTGAATCTGCAATAAAATATTTTTTTATTTTCGCTTCCATTTGTGAAAATAATTTTTATCGTAAAACTTACGTATAATGACGTTTAGATTGCCGATATTGAGGGGTTGTATACAAAGACAACTCACAACTCATATTCGAGATAATGGAATCATCTGTTGTGTTGGAGGGACATACAAAACTTGTTAACAAACTATAAAGAAGAAGAAAAATTAATAGGTTTCTTAATATTTCAGTTTTAACATACAGGGTGTCCCACGACGAGTCAAAACTATCTGTATATGGCAAAATACTTATAGGAAAATCATGAAAATCTTTAGGATTGGGCCTTCGGATACGATCTTTCCGGTTCTACCGGAAGTCGACTGTAACTTTGTTATTTTAAATGGAACACCCTATATATTTTATACATTTTTTAAATCTACGTAAAATTTTAGTATACTTTTGTCTAAGAACTTTTTTCGAAAAATAACTTTTTGAGTTAATAATGTTTTTGTAAAAAATTATTTTTTTACGAGGATACCCTTGAAGATATGAAAATGGTTTCTATTCGGTTACTTTTAGCAAGGTCAGACGTATTTAAATCTGTGTTGAAAAATTTTTCATTTTATACTGGGTGTGTATAAAAAGTGTTCAAAGTTTGACTTCATAAATATCAAATTTCTTTATTTTTTTAAATAGAACTATCCGGTTTTTCATATTTTGATGCATTCAGGGGTAAAAAATAAGGCAAATTCATGTATACTTTCCTATACCCAAACCTTTCCGTTATCCAGATATTGAATGTTTTCTGTAAATTTTTAGAGATGCGGGTGCGGTCTAAATTTTATTTTGACCCGTTGATACAAGCACTAAGAAATAAAAAAGTATTTTTCTTTATCTTGATAAGGTCTGTAAAAAAAATCAAATCCAATTGTGTTTACTAATCCTATTCCAACTTCTAGTCGTTTCCGAGATATTTGAGGTTTTAAATTATTATTGTATTTTTTAACAAGTTTCAATTTTTTATGTATACTTTTAGTAGGCTTTATAATAAATGACACTTATTTAACTGTCATTAGTCTATTGTTGATACTTTCGAAAATTATTAAAATGGCTCGTTCTCAATTTAATAACGAATAAATAAAATTTACCTAGATCTATAAAAATTTACAGAAAACATTCAATATCTGGATAACGGTAAGGTTTAAGTATTGGAAAGTAAAATGAATTTGCCTTATTTTTTATCACTGAATCCATTAAAATAGTAAAAACCAGGTGGTTCTATATAAAAAAAATAGAGAAATTTGATATTTATTAGTTAGAAAAAAATTAAACTTTGAGCAATTTTTATACACACCCTGTATAAAATGAAAAATTTTCAACATAGATTTAAATACGTCTGACCTTGCTAAAAGTAACCGAATATCAATCATTTTCATATCTTCAAGGGTATCCTCGTAAAAAAATAATTTATAAGGGTCTGCAACGGTCAAATATTTTACAAAAAAATTAATAACTCAAAAAGTATGCATTTTTCGAAAAAAGTTTTCAGACAAAAATGTATTAATACATAGGGTGTTCTATTTACAATAACAAAGTTACAGTCGACTTCCGGTAGAACCGTAAATCGGCTATGTTTGAAAATATTTTAGTTAAAAAGATAGTATTCGAAAACCCAAACATACAAATTTTCATGATTTTACTGAATTATTTTGCCATATACAGATAGTTTTAACTCGTCGCGGGACCCTGTATAGCGAGAAACATTATTACTGATGATTATCTAAATTATTTAACAAACATATAATTAGTAAATGTGACATTTATCACAATCAACAAACATAAAATGTCTATTAACAACTTTTTCTGTTCTGATGCATTTTTTCAAAAATTTCATACGAAATGTCACCAGAATTACAAACTAACATGGAAAATGGATGATTGCAGTAATAATCCAATACTTAAATTTGATGTATTGGATAACCATAACCTTACAGAAACCTCTCACCAATAACACCAAAAATATTTCGTCACAATACATAGAATCTGTTGTAGATTGATTTCCAAAACACTTTCATACCAAAGAAAATTTCATTGTTAGTTCAATTATTATATTGATAAATATGATTTAACTTCAACAAAAACCCCAGTTATAAGAGTTCAGATGAAAACAAGATTTAAATTACATAAAATATTTTCAAATATTACTCAGTACTTGATGAAGAGTAACCGTAGACGGAATAATTAATTAAGTTTGGGAAGTTGTTCTTGCTTCATAGCCACTCTACACCTACACTTCAAAGATTTTCTACAAAACTCATCTTATTGTTCTGCTTCTAAAATACGTAGACTTCTTCCAAAAAAGGCAATTTTTTGGGGTTCTGGTGTTCCACTTCCCAAGGTGTTAGTACTACTTCAAGGTATTTTAGCCTTTTAGTGAAATGAGCAATGGCAGAGAAGATGCAATTATACGACGATGGTTTGAAGACGCCACGTTGTTTAGTATTTGTTTGGCAGCAATCGATATGAACGTTTCCAGTGAATTTGTAAACATGGAAAAAGTTGGTCATTGTTATGTGATACAAAACTTTTATTTGAAAGGAATTCAGCCCAACCAATATAAAAGCTGAACTAGATTTTACACTGGGTGACTGCTCCTTCGATATCAACAATAAAATATTCGGTAGGAGAGTTTAAACGAAGACCAGCATCGTAGTGGTCGACCAAATGAGGTGAATGCTTCAGAAACGATGAAGAAAATCAACAAAGTGGTACTAAATGATCGTCCACTAAAAGTACGCGAGCTTGTTGGCATCTTAACTGAAAATTTGGACTTAAGAAAGCTATGCGCAAGATGGGTGCCGCGTTTGCTTACAATGGAACAAAAATAGCGTAGTAGAGTGTTGGGCAATGCTCCACTGAGATAAAGCCGTTTCATAACCACGGATGAAACGTGGGTCCATCACTTCAAACCCTAAACCCAAAGAGCAATAAAAACAATGGAATGAAAAGAAAAAGACAAAGACCGTTTCATCTGCACGCAAGATTATAGCGTCAGTTATTTGGGATGCGCGTGGAATAATTTTCATCGACTACATTGAAAAAGAAAAAAACTATCAACAGCGAGTATTATGCAAACTTATTGCAACATTTGAGCGAAAAAATCAAACAAAACAGTCGCATTTGGCTAAAAAGAAAGTGTTGTTTCATCAAGACAATGCACCAACTCAAAAATCCGTTATTGATGGCTACCTCATGCACCCTATTCGCCAGATTCAGCCAAATCGGATTATTTTCTGTTCCCAGACTCGGTGGTCAAAGATTTTTCAATAATGAAGAGGTGATGTTGACAGTTTTTGCCTATTTTTATTATAAAAAGGATCCTAGTAAACAACCACCCATCGCTAGACCTACAGGTGGCGGAGGAAGCTCTAGTTCCAGTTTAAACGGAGGTATGTACTGTAAATATAATGTCTCCACTTCAAGTTAATCCACTTCTCCTTTCGTATCGAAGATAATCAGTAAACAATTCAGCAATGCCAATAGTTTGAGTAAATTTTCAACTACAATTGAGATTTAAATTTAACCCGTACGAAAAATGGTCGAATAAAGGTGCAGATATTATTTTCCAAAGCGGAACTACCGTATTCCTTATCGAGCTCCGCCCGCAACTACTCTATATTAGATCTAAATACGAAATTGATGTCCACAGCGATATTTCCTTCTCAAAAAGACAAAATATGATATATCATTGTAAATTAGGAGAATTCGGAGTTAACGAAGGACAATTTACCGAACCAAGTGGAGTGGCAGTCAACGCCCAAACGACAAAGAGGGTTCAAATTCCAGTTCGGCGAGGGTGGTAAACGCGATGGACAATTAGGGACACGGTATCGAATAGAAAGTATCGATGCTGTACTCATGAGTAGTATCGAATGAAAAGTATCGTAACAAAAGTATCGAGTATTTTTCTTGGAGCCTAATGACGTACACGTCAGTCAGTAAATAAAAGGTTTTGGCTCACAAATTTATTACAATAATAAGACTGTAACTTTACAAATTTTGAACTTTATGAAAAAGCTGAGTCAGCTATAGGGTTCTATACAGGTCTGAATTCTTTGACGGAAGGAACGAACGATTGTAATGTTTTAGATTAGAATTTCTGATATTTATTCGATATGATACCAGTTGAAAAGTACTCGTTGAGTAAAAGTATCGAATGCAAAGTATCGATACTTTTTTCGTGTCGCTATGGACAATTATTGTATCCAAATCGCGTGGGGGTAGTGCGCACTTCCGGAGATATAATCGTAACTGAACGTCCTCCACGTGATTCGTGAGGTGTAACCGTAGGTTGTCATCGAGGTTGTTCTAAGCACTTGGAATTCCTCAACGGCATTGTAGTTAACGATAAACAAGAAATTTTAATAAGCGACAACCGCGCGCATTGCGTCAAAGTATTCAGTTATGAAGGAGTCTGTTTGAGACAAATTGGAGGTGAATGTTTCACTTGTTATCCTTTTGGTGTTGGAATAAACGCGAACGGAAAAGTATATGGAGCTAAAGGAGAATTACGTTAGAGAATGATGATGATAACTAAATTTGTCATCAATTTTCACATTTCAATATTCTATTGTCCACTTTGAACTTATTTATTTAGAGGAAACAACTATAACGTCAACCTGGAGCAGTAATAAGCACTATCTGGCGGCAGAATCAGAAAGTCAGTAGCTAGTTATCATTATTTAGTTATTTTTTTTAACCAAAATCGTTTTCAAAATTTTGAAATTTTGGTCTGATAAGTTCAAAATTTTTCCATGGTGTTTTTAGCATTCGTTCTAATTTTCATTTGGTTTGATCCGTTGAAACGCACTGTATATAACATAAATTTCTCCACGTACTTGAGTAAGGTAACTCGTATTTTAGCTAACATATTTCCAGAAGTAAATGTTGTAATGATATTAAAAATCTTAAACATAATATTATATTGTAATACATTTGATAATTCTAAATGCTTATTAACAGTTCTTAGAAAACTATAACCGATAAAACTTCTGTATGGCCTGTAAGGTCGGAAATATATAAACAAGCAGATAACGCCGCAGTTTATTGATAATATATTCAAGATTGTTGACTCTAGTATATAAATAAATCATAAATTAGATAGTTTATTTATATAACGTTAGCCCTTATGTAATAAAGATTTTTTATTTTGAAAATTCTATTAGCACCTTTTATATATTGGAAAATATTATTATCGATAATTTGAAGGATATAAAATAATATTGTACGTTGTTTGTTATTAGAACGGTTCTCCGCCATTACTTCATGGTTGTAGTTAAACAAAAGAAACCTTTTTTGCGACTACTATCATTCCGAAAATAAATAAATGCCATAAACAAAAATAATGGAATAAGATTTACCACACGAAATATCACGTGTTACGAGAATGCTTTGATTGATCGATCAGCTGATCTGATAAGAGGATGTACCACAAGTGCCTGGTCCAACACAGAAAACACAAAAATTTTGCAACGTCATCTTCTTTTAGCTCCATACACTTTCCCCAGCGATGTTCAAAAGTTCGATACCCTTTTTATAATAAGAATCTTCAAGCTCCTCTATAACTACACACATTATCTCTTCATTATTGGAAAATCTTTGACGGCCGAGCTATTTTTTAAGCCTGAGAGCAGAAATCAATCCAAGCGCGCTGAATCTAGCGAATAGGGTGCATGAGATAGCAATTCCAACTTTAATTCATTAATTTTGGCCATTGCAGTAACGGATGTGTAAGCTGGTGCATTGTCTTGATGGATATGGAACAGGGAGGAACATGAAAACCAGGAAGACCGAGGAAAAAATGCTACGCAGAGGTTCAACCGATATTGAACTGCGGTAACTTTCTTAAATAATAACATTCAGTTTGTGTTGTAGACACGGCCTAAAATTGTGTTTTTTTTTACACCAGGATATCCTTCAACATCTTGCCCACGTTTTCTTCTAGAAAATGAGTTTCTTCTCCATACGTAATACTTCGAGATGAATTGTCCGCGGCGATCTTGGGGAATTTGCAAGATTTTTCACTAATGCATCGCTCCTATTGGTCGCAGCGTGATTCGATAAATGGATTATCGAACACAAAAAGAATTAACAATAGTACTGCAATAGCATAAATGAAAATAGGGTCGACTTTACTTGGTAGTTTAGGCGACTACGAATTATGAACAAATTTCTTTCGGATAATAAAAAATGTTGTATCGGGAACGACGTATCCTTTAGGTCAGTATTTTCACCTGGATAGAAAATTGAATATACTTCTAATAATTCATCTGGAGGGTCTTAAATGCATTAAAATGGTCTCTCATTCAGTCGATTTTATTTATAAAAATTATTTTTATTAAAAAAAAATCTCGGATTGTTATTGTAGAGAAAATTTTCGAAATTACTTCAATTAATATACTCATTTTATTATGAGTATGACAAACACAGATTCTATGTATTCATCTAGGAAAAAACAAGATAACGTAAGTATGTAGTACAGTCTAAATCCACATTTTCGCACAAAAATAACATCATACTAGATTTTGTTGCTTAACTAACTTTCGAAAAATCGATATCTTACGAGTTTTTTGAAATGTTACCTTTTGATTACCCAACCAACAACACCCATATACGCTATTTATTTATATTTATCAAATTAAATAAATATGCATGTTGGTCAAACATTTTCAAAGGCATACAAAAAACATTATAACATTCTACCTTAATACCTGCATATTTACATCCACGTGGAAAAATTTATGAAATCGACCTTGCATACCCGTTTAACAAAACGTTTTCCATAATAGGGGGATTTTATTATTTCGTGATAATTATAAATCGAAAATCAATGGTAACCATATCTAATATTAATTTTTTATTTAATACCAATTTTTGCTGATTATTTCAAAAAATCTTATTATTGGTTTTTTAAAACTGTATTGGAAGTTTTCAAAACTTTTACAATGTAAAAAGATTTAATTTGCTGTCGTTTCCACTATGTCAAGGTTATATGGGTTGTTAGCGAAAAGTGCTTTCAGATGATCGGCACCAGTACCACCAAGAATAGAACAGCTTGAGATAGCTTTCTAAATATATGTATAAAAACTACAAGCGAGCGATACATCAAGACCCTCTTTGAAGATCCATACAAGCTACTGGGGTACAGTCACATTCAACTCCACAAATGAGCTACGGTTGATCATCAAGTTGATCCCTGGTGCAATGAACAGAACAGTTCTAGGCAACTTTCTGAACAGGTAGCTGAAAATCATGGACATTTGACACACCTACACCCTCTACAGAGGGCCATCCTAGCTACTGGGTGACAATCACATTCAACTCCAAAGAAATTAGCTGAAGCTGATCATCAGTTCGATTACTGGCCATTGTCATCAAAAGAGTAATGAACAGAACAGTTCTAGGCAACTTTATGAATAGGTAGCTCAAAAACATAGGCATGCGACACACCAAAGTCTCTCCAGCTACTGGGAGACAGTCACATTCAAATCCAAAGAAAAAAGCTAACATTGATCAGCAGGTTGATAACTGTCCACTGCACTTGAAAGTCTAAAGCATAGAACAGCTTTCTAACCCTCTTCAAAGTGCCATTCAAGTTACTGAGGACAGTCAGATTTAACTCCAAAAGATATTTTATTTTGATTTTTTATTATTTAATGAACAGAACAGCTCTAGACAACTTTCTGAATAGTTAGCTGGAAACCACTGGCATGCGACACACATACACATGTATTATACAGACAACATTATCGACAGTTAATGACCCATGTGGTAGTTTTGTAGATCATCAGGTATGACATTGAAGATGATCATATGATTGGACCATATTCTCTTGAAGGAAATGTACAAATTTGTACTCTGTGGAAATTGAATTTGATTCAATTTTCATTTTGTTAATTTTTGTTTGATTTTTTTGTTAATATAAAACTACAGACGTTAGCAGCAATTATTGATAATTCATTAGAGATCACATATCAGCAGATTTGGCTTCTTGGTAAATAGATTATTTTAAAAATAGCATTGTATTAGTGCTGATATATTCGAAGAATATATGTTGTGTAGAGATGGGAATACCTATTAACACACATCTGATAACTTGAAAATAGAAGTTTCGAATCAAATTTTGATTATAGTCAGAAATCAGAAAAAATGTAAACAGCGATTCCCAACACTACACTCGATTGCTCAGAGTAAATATTATTTTGTAACTATTGTTTGTCTGAAAAAAGCGTAACAAATTTTGTAATTATCAGCCAAAATTGCAATAAATAAAAAAAATTAAGATTCAACCCATTAATGGGTATGTTATTATATTAATAAAAAATATATCGACTACATTATAATTTTAGTTTTCATGCAAGGTCGAAACATAATTCCACGGGACTAAAAAAATGTAACAAAACGTTTGTGTTAGGCAATGAGTTTTTTTAGAGGAATTTCAATTACACTGGTCAACAAAAAATCATCTTTTGCAAATCCATGAAAAGAATTCAGTGGTAATAATATATTTTAGTTAGACCGGTTTTTTTGTGGATATCAATAAAAAAAGTACAGCACAAAGTTTGGGGTAACACTGATTCGAATCCCACCTGACATTGCCCTAATAAATTTTGCCAATTTTTAAGGTGAACGAACTCAGAACGTGTTGTCATACGAATGCTGAGCTGTTAAAAAATGAAATTAAAACGCGAGCATTTTCGTGCTATGATCATCTATGATTTTCGACGAGGATTAAACCAACAGCAGCGTGCCGATCAACTCGCTTCAACTTCTTGTGGTGAATCATTATTTCGAATCACCGTGTTTCGCCGGTTTTCCAAATTCAATCGTGGTCGAGGATGAATTCCGTGAAAGTTGTCTAAAATCGACTGTAGTACCAAAAAACATCGATGCTGTGTGTAAACTGATATCGTGACATTCCGTGAGATTGAGACATCCTTGAGCATATATTTAATATTCTATGAACATTTTTCTGTCAAAAAGAGTTGGATACCGCACAATTTGACAATAAGAATTATTTAATCGCAGTAAAAATCGAGTATATGGGTCTTTTAAGTCGAGCCAAATCCAACAAAAGACGTTCACCCACGAAGAAAATTTCGAAATAACAGGACATCTCGCCACGGTTCCATTAGAGCAACGTAGAGTATGCGTTTGCCAGAAGTGTTCGAAAAAATCAGGAAAACCAATCACAGAAGACGACAATGCGAGTTCTCACATCAGTTCAAACAAAAACAGTCAAAATATCGAGTTAATGAGTCATTCGCCATACAGTCCTTGTGTAGCACCCAACGGAAGTCAAAAATAAATTGCGAGGTCAATGTTCTTGTACACCTGCAGAAACTGTCAAATCACATGTTTTGGATGGAAAAAACGTTTCCACAATTGTTTCAAACGCATGCAAAAGTGTGTTCATCTTAATGGAGAAGCAGCTTCTCTTCTTAACGTCCAACACGTTGGACTGTATCACAGCAGGGCTCCCTGCTAGCGCTATTCCGTGCCTGCTATATCCTGGTGGAAACACTAACTTTGCTCATCACTAACGTCTTCCATTTAGGTAGAAAATTTTGAGGGACATGTTGCAGCTAATAACGCGCAAGGTTTCAACTTCTACTTAGACAGCAGAGCTGCCATACAAGCTCTAGGAATGTTCTAGGCTAGTGCTGGAGTGTAAGAGAGCCCTTTAAAATGTGATGGCTGCAAAATCCAGCTCGTTTGGATGTCCGGTCACTCGGGTAACAAAGAAGCGGACTCACTCACCAGACTGGGATCTGCGAACGCACCAATTGGCCCAGAACCCACTCTTGTTGTGGCTAAAAGCGCTGTTATCACGTTTCTCAACAGCCTTATCGCAATGCGGGCTCGACAGATGGACGGAGACGCTTGGTATGAGAGAAGCGCCCATATAGACGGACCCCACTCGTCCCTCACCAAACAACTGCTCAAGCTAAATAGGCGCTAAATCAGACTATTGGACACCTTCGGCATCACGGATGATCCGGAGTGCCACTGGTGCATGGAGGAGAACGAAACTGCAGACCACGTTATATGTGAGTGCCCTGCACTAACACGAGCGCGGTTTAAACAGCCTGCCTAACTAGATCAAAGGTTTCAAGTGGGGGCACGACTGGCATATCTGCTCAACGGCTTCACGGCCGCCCACCCCTACGAACTATTGGATGCAGTATATTTTCTGATACTGGAGTGAAACTTTTTTTTGGATGGCCAAACTTTTCTGACGCAACGATTTCTTTTATTGTTTTGTTGACCAGTGTTATTTCTATTAAATAACATAACCCAACATTTTGTAATGAACGCAGATGTCATCGAAAAAACTAGACAGTCCAATTAAATTTTGACTTCAGAGTTTTTGGTAAAACAAAAACTGACACGGCAAATGTTGTCGTTACTATCGATATTAAAGGAGGTAATTTCGAACTTTAGTGAACAATCAAACTGTCTTCCGAGGCAAGCCTACATATTTCAATATAAGGATTTATATTTTATTCCATTTAGGGGGTAGAAAATTATTAAAAACTACCCCAAAAATCACTTTTTTCAAAATATCTCAAACATTCAGAATATCAAGGAACGGGACACAGAAAAAAATTAGATATTTGTAATGAAGTATTGCTTAGTCGTGCAGCATATTGAAAAATTGCCATTATGAGTTTTTTCTTTAACTTAGTTGAAATTTAAGAAAGAGACAGTGAAATATTGTAAAATGTTTACTTTAAAGAAACACAAATATCGAAACTTATGTAAAAATGTTGAAAAAATCGCCAAAAAATTTAAAAAAATGTTCGTAACTTAATAGAGTTGAGCAGTCAATTTTTATAAATGTTGGTTAGGTGGGGTCCACCATATTTTTGGTTATATAAAATTAATATTTAAATAATTTATTCCATTTTGTTAATTTTTTCGAAGCATTTCAAACAAAAATCTCAACACTTATTTGGACAACAAAATATCCAAAAACCATAAATTCCCTGTTACATATCTCCGAAAACTGTACTTAATTTTTTTTTTAATAGAATTTTTTGGCGTAAAGAAATCGGAAAGATAATGCAAAAATAGAACTGGATAAAGGAATTTGCAGAGTTTTTTGTGTCATAAAAAATCTAAATATAGCCACAAAATATCAGTAGCTAAAAATACGTGGTGTGGTTACGAAATATTCTGTCTTTCATCCCCTATCCTTGAGAAACGACAAATATCCTTAACGATAGTAATTGATAAATGACATAAGTATAAAGTTAGGTTAACACGTAAATATTTAATTGAAATGATGATTGGAATAATAAATAAGTGGCTTTTGTTTTTTGCTACCTTCATGTGTGTCTGTCAAAAAACAATAATTTTTTATCATTGTTCAAATGCGAATAACTAATTTTTTATGATGAAAAGGACACTAATAGGGGTAGGACAAAGAGAGAAGTGGGATATCATCAATTTCAATATTAATTCATATATTTTGTGGGTTTAAAACTACAAAAAAAGTGATTACAATTTTTTTGCTCTCTATATCGTAAAATTTGAAGTCAATCGGCGGTTTTCCGTTTTTGGAACTCCAGCCCTGATTTTCCAACTAAGATCTCATTTTTGTCGTCAAAAAATGAACAAAATAGAAAAAAATTTTGACTATCATTTTTTATTACCAAAAATAGAGTAGATCCCACTCAAAATCATATAATTTTTAATCGTTTTTTTGAAAAAATTTGGATATCGAATTTCAAATACATGAAACGTGATTTAATACATTTTTGTTAAAAAAAATCTAAGCCCCCCCATTTTTTGTTTGACCCTTTTGCTCACATTATCAAATTCAATTCAACTAATAAAATAAATTGTAAGATGTAGGACGACTGCCTTTTCAATCCCCTTTCATCAGATTAGTGATTTAATTTATGATTTATCTTTTTATTATACCCTGTATGTAATTTACCAAATTAATTTACTTATCACTCAATTTGGTACTTTAATTATTATTGTTATTTGAATAAACTTAAACGTTTTTTTTTCTTTTCCATAAATATCTCGTATTCAAAATTTATTTAGACTGCTTGGTTTTCGAATTGAAAGTACTTTGTATAAAACACAAACAAACGGCTCTACTTCCCGAATGATATTTCACAAAAACGCAGAAGCCTCTTATGTCTCAAATAAAATGATTGCCAGCAAATATATTAGCCTCCGTTTCAAAGCAGGTTTTACAACACAAAAACAATTATTTTTTTTTATATTACTCACGCAGATTTTTTTTTGTGATGGTGCCTCTGCAGATTGTTCTTGTTATGATCTGTTGTATGGTTTCTTGAGGTCAACAAAGATTAATTAATTAAAAGTTAAACAAAAACTTCGATAAAAAAAACTGTTTACAAAATATGTATTCAATTATATATAAAAAAAAACAGATAATGAGCCAACTATTTATGGAAACCTATATTTAATTTTATAGCATGCAACAATAAAGATACTTATTGATAATATATTTTAGTTTCGTTATACATAGTTGATTAGTGTATTAGTACGATAAAGTTCAGTATAGTTCTTCCAATATCAATTGCAGAAGACAGAATAATTCAGTAAATATCTAACAAACCGTCAGTCCATGTGGACTCATCATCTCCACTTTTTACCAATGAAAATTTATAGGACAGCAATAAGGCCAACAGTAACCTATGTTAGAGAAACGATGAATTTAATAAAAACCAAATAACTTTCGAAAGAAAAATGATACGAAGAATATATGTAGCAAAAAAGTTATGAACACTGAATTTAAAAGACACATAAAATGAATTAAACATAAAAGTGAAGTTGAAAGAATAACAGAATGAAAACCCCGAGGAAGGCAGTGGGAAAGTCAAGTAATAAATGATCTGAACGAAAGGGAGTCGTCCGTGGGTGGTGGAGTAATACCTAGGATGGGAGAAAATTAAAGGAAGAAGGCAAAACATGCCAGGAGATTTAGTTTAATGAAAAAAAAAAATAATAATAATAGAACGTGGATTGACTCACCACCACCAAAGAGCTCTTGATTGACCAGTACCATTCCTATTAGAATGTAAAACCGATTATATACATCGAAAAGTACTACCAACATATTTATTTTTTTATCAACAATTCCCTATAACCTTTTGTCATGTCATGTCACGTCAATGTCAAATATTAGTTTTTGACAACTCACGATTATTTGTTAAATGATTAGAGATAGGAAGATAATTTTAGGTATAGGGAATGTTTGATAAAAAAGTAGTACTTTTCGATACTTACATAAAATACAGGGCGATTCATTTGAAAAAAAAAAACAGAAAGTAATGTCTTATTATTTTGTTTCACCCTGTATTAGATTCAATGAATATTAAGGAAATAAATAGTTTTCCAGAATTTTCACTACTATTCAAATGTTTTGGCAGCGACAAATCTTCATTTTTGAATTTTTCTCACCTTCTACAGGGTATTGAACTTGTTACGATATTTAATGTTTAAATACCCCGTAGAATACGTCTTGACAGTATACATGGTGGAAGTCAAGCTGATTCCAAATATGCCATGAAATATAGGGTGTTTCACTTGAAAAAATTTTGATATAGCACAGCATTCTGTAAATAATTTTCAAATTTACATATCACAGTAGGCTCTGAACTTTATCGTACTAATCAATTACCCCGTATATCTAATATGTATTTTCATTCAAAAATTTGAAATTATTTTTTTATTTTGGTTGATTAGATGAGGTGGGGCGTAAAGGCCATAAATCTACCTCACTGACACTTTGACCTTTTGATCTATTGTGTACCCAACACTTTTGACCAGTCAGGTTGCAACGACTTTGCAAAATGAACTTCTTGTTTGGGGGCTATGCGACTTACCTCTTCTGGTTTCAAAAAGCTTGAACTTATACTGTACAATATGAACCTAATATACAATATGTTCTATAAATTTCAATACCATGTGTACAAAATATGATTCGTATACGATTCACAAAAAACAACTTTTACATTTCACACCTTTAGAAGAAGAATATAAGTATAATGAAATTGCAGAAAATAAAAATGTTGATTTCTTTAGTTTCATTATTTTTTTTTTTTGACTAAATTATCTTGATTTTAGGTCTGTTCTGTTCTGGAAACTGTTTTAACAAAAACCTAAATAGGTCGAAACGTCAATTTTCACATTTTAAAGAGAAGGAAGATAAAGAAAGAAGAAATAGGCGATGAAAAGAGAATCAAAGTCCTCATTGGATATACAGGGTGTTTCTAAATACATGCCAAAAAATTCAGGTGATTGCTCGTATGAAATTACGAAGGGTCCTTCCTATAAAAAATTTTCCACAACCCACTCCTTTCCGAGTTATCACCCCTAAAAGATGGCGACTCGAGTTTTTATTTTTTTTTTTTCTAGAATTTCAGTAATTTCTGTAATATTCGTGCACTCGCAAAGGACCAACCAGGGGTTGTTATAATTTTATTTCATGAAAGTTCATCTTGGAAAAAAAACTTTGAAATGAAATAAAGGAAAGTATCTTAATTTCAACCCCGTATAATATAACAGGAATATCGAAAAAATACCGGTGGTTAGTACACGAAAATTACAGAATTTCAAGTTTCTAGTTTTACTAAAATTTTAGAAAAACTCAATTTCAATCACCCCTCGGAATGGGGATGGACTGAGGAGACTCATCTTCCTGAATTTTGTCGCATGAATTTATTAAAAATCCTGTAATAAAGGATCTTTTTCTTTTAATAAGACCCTGTCCTCTTTAATTCCTATCATTTAGAGCTCTTCTCCAAACTCAAACTCCAGCTATCATAGAATCTTCTTAATAAACTGGTTAGGAGTCTCCAAATGTTTAATTTCTGGTTTTTTGTCCATCTATTTCCTGGTATTTCACTACATCCTTAACTCCTGGTGCTTCTCTGATATCCTGACCTCTCATTCTATATCTGGAGCTAACTCCCTTAATTGTTCTTAGAGTTTTTATTTAAATAGTTCCATTCTTTTTGTTGTTGATGTTTCGACTCTTGTTTCCATGACATTTGATTCTTATATTACTTATGTTATCATTTTTCCATATTAGCCATTCTTTTATCACGTGATTCCTAGCTAATAAATCTTTCACTTTGCAACCCCAAAGTAATTTAATTACATTCTTTGTTGTATCATGTTGTTGACTATGATAGTTTACATCTAATCGGATTTTTGGCTATGACTATTGAATCTTCTTATTTGCTATGCTCATATTAACTTCATCCTGTACTTTATGTTTATTGTCTGCTACTAGTACTTCATCATCTGCATTACGTAACACTTTTAATGGTCAAACTCTCAATTTATGTTGATTTTGTTAACGTTCCATGATAATATTTAATATTGTAGGCCTAAAGCAGTCGTTTTGTAGTTCCTGGTCATGATCTGTACTTATTTGGGACAGTCCCATTCTGGTTTCAATCTATTCAACTTCAGGTTTTTAGTTCCTTAATTATATTTTGATATTTATGATCTATATTGATCTTCTCTAGAATTCCTGATACTTTTCTCAATAGTACCTTACCAACGGCTTTAGTAAGGCCAACAAAACATACAAACATGAATTAAATGTTGTCTGGACCCTGTTGTTTTTTCGACTTTGGAATCATATTTTCAAATCCAATTGTATAAAGAAATGAAGATCACGATGATTCAATTTCCTTTTTTTTTAGGAAAATATAATCGGAAAAAAATATGGAGAAAAGTAGGAGGAATTTATTTTTTCCTCATATCAGAAAAAATAAATTTATGAATGTACAAGTTAGGTACAAATAAAAAACTTGATTCATAGCAATTATGGATTGATAACAAATAGAAAATAATATTTCTATACTGAAAATAAAATCATGGATGTCGCAATTTCAAATAAACAAACTGTTTATTGATAAAATTTCCAGAAATTTCATTACGATTATTAACTAATAATTCTGTGAAACTCCAAAAACGAGAGTTATTTTTCTGGTTCTGACGTAATATTAATTATTCAATTCTTCTACTAAAGTGAAAGTAATAAATAGTCCGAGAACCAACGACAAAAACTTTGTAAACAGATTCCTAGATCATATAATAATGTATTTTATAACCAATTTCAAGTTTTACCAGGATCATCAATAAATTTTCATATAAAAAATTGTTCAATGCTGTTTTGGTTTTGGGCTCCCGTACTATAAATTTTTAAACAACTCCAACTAAGAGAGTAATAAAACAAATCACTCCAAGTTGAATTGAAAATGTAGTTCAAGTAATACTTACGATTTGAATTTGTACCGAACCTCGTATTGAGTTCTCACGTAATTTTCTGGAGCCGTCCACGTACAAATAAGTTTTTCAAAGTTTATTGCCATACATGAAAAATCTGTGACTTTTTGAGGTGGTACTGAAAATGACATCGTTAAACACAACCAATTTTTGATTATTTTTCCAAGTAGCTATTTCCAGTTTTGATATATGTAACTAACTCTTAGACAAACTACACAAGAAAAACTTTTAAGTGGCGCCATCTCAAGGATCACCTTCATGTTAGTAAAAATTAACTTGAAAAGACATTTGATAATTTATCTATGGAACTAACCTTCATGTCTTTGTTTCTTTTATTACCAGAATGCTATATGGATAAAGATACAAATCAGCTTCTCTTATTTTTCCATTTTGGAAGCTAACAGAAAATTAATTTTTCGCTTTCCACTATTTATGTAGAGTAATTAAACTTGGAAGGAGCTCTATATACATAGAGAAATATAGCTTGTCTTAGAACCATCTCTATAGACACAACTAAGTTGGAATAGACTATGCCTGGTAAAAGCAACCCTCAATTACTTCGTATTGAAACAATCACTCTAAACTAAGATACGGAGCAGTTGAACAAAGACAAATAATTAATTACCTTAGAACTACCACTAGATTAGATCAGATGAGCTAGTGCGTAATGTCGTGAATTTAACTCGCCAACACTTTGGCCTATTGATTTATTTTGCACCTCGGATTGTTTTCCAGTTAGGTAGCAACGACTTTTCAAAGTAAGCTACCGGTCTGGGGGCTATACAGTTTACCCCTTATGGTTTTAAAAGCTCGAATGTAAGAACTGTAGTCTTTGTCTACGGATTACCTCGAACTCACAAAGGATATGTTCGACGGATTCCTTTGGTTCCTTACAGAAAAAACAAGAGCTGTCGAGAGTTTTCCGATGGTAGTTCACCGAAGAGTGTCCAGTAAGCATACCAGTAACTTTTCTTAGTCCTTCTTTGCTCAATTAAACGGCCTTTCGAAAACAATTGGTGGAATACGAAAGAAGAAAGAACTACTACTATAAATTACCAAAGCAATAGAACCAGAACTCAATAATCCTAGAATCATGTTACTTGACGTCTGGAGAGGTTTATTGCTTCTACACAAATAGTCATATCAAAATTTTGACAAAGTATTATCGATATTTGTAAATTATCTTTGGTCAAACAAGATATCAACGAAAATATTGATGAAATTTATACAAACAACAACAAAAGCATACTGATAGAGAAAATTTAGGACTGCCAAACTATTTTGGTTATTACCAGAGAAATATGTCAAAGATACAATGTTCGAAGAGACGAAAGGGGCTTGTGGTAGTAAGAGGAAATTGTTAACAAGTTGTATCCGAAAAAAGAAAGTTTAGTTCTTTCACTAAACTTGAGATTAATATAGAAATAAGTATTTACAGTGAAAAGTAGACACGTCGAAGAGATTCCAAAATATATATTTCCATATAACTGCAATACTACCCTCCCCACGCCACACAAATTTCCATACGTTTTTTCCATTGATCGAAGCATTGCTGGAAGTCTTCTTTGGTGGTTTTTGGCTTTGCCGCTTCCATCGACTCAAATCGGGTCCCTTTCATAGCAGATCTTTTTCTAATTTTTCAAGGAAATCTGAGCAGACCCGTTGAAGCAAGAGCTTTTGGTGAGGAGTCAGATTTTTTGTCAGACTTTTGTCATGTCTCATTCGACGATCTGCACGCACAATTTGGTTAATTTTGGTGACTGTTTCCGGAATTGAAACAGTCATAAGCGACCTGAGCGCTGGTCATCTTCAGTGCTCTCTCGGCCCTCACTAAAGCGCTTACACTACTCAAAAACACGCGACGTTTTTTTCAATTTAACGAGAAATAGCGTTGCTATCTCTTAACGATTTACTCGCAAGGCGATCTCAACAGAGATGGATACACCCCGCTCGTCTCTCACCAAACAACTAAACAGGAGCGAAATCTTCACACCATGGGCATCACGGTTGATCCGGAGAGCCGTTGGTGCATGGAGGAAGACGAAACCGCAGACCATGTCATCTGTACTCACACGAGCGCGGTTTAAACACACAACTTGCCTAATGACATCAAAGGGAACGAACTAAAGCGCCTGATCGGCTTCTCAAAGGACATCAACCTTTAATAACGTCAAATGAAGCACGACAGGCCTATCTGATGTGGGTTTTATGTGCTCAACGGCCCCTTGGCTGTCCACAATTAACTGTGAACTATGAAACCCTATACACAACAAAACTCGTAGTGTTTTCAATCAACTCAATTTTGTTATGAAATAAGTGGATAGTGATATTACTATTGATGATACTAATAAATTTTTAGTGCATATTTTTATGAGTGTATAAAAGCGGAACAAATGAATCAATTAATCTGCTTCTATTAATAAACAACGGCAATTAAAAGGGTTTTTTATACTGTTGCACGTTTTACTATTCAAAAAAGTATATTTACACATTATTCATAAGTAGAGATGGGACAATGAAGCTACTTAATATTCCAAGCATATCACAATACTGTATTCGTAACACCAACCCAAAGTACTTGTTTTTAAATGTAAGAATGATATATAGGCATTGGCGTGGTTTAGAAAAAAAAAAATACAAAATTTTCTAAGAACCATTCGATTCGATTACGATTCTAAAAACGTCTCACTAAAACTGTATAGTACATATCCAAACACCAGTTTGGTTTTTAAGTATGTGTATTTCTTAGTTCATGTGTCAATACACATCTGGTTTATTTCTGGTAAAGCAGTTTTATTTAAATATATGAAAATTATAATGGGCGCTCCCCATGGGAAATTATGCCATGTATTCGTAGATACATTCTTTTTTTCATAAAATGAAAATAATTATCAATAAATTTTGAGGAAAAAAAATCATATTTGACACAATTCAACTTGTTATTGGGTATTTACTAATAGCAACTGAATATGCTACTACCAATAGAACAATCACAATTACCCTGTCTTGTCCTTCGAGTCAAAACCTGATAAGAAAATCTCTAAAATAATTTAACCCTTCTAGAGAACTAATTTTATAATCATTGAAATAATCAGATCATATAATAACTAATAATTCTCATTCTCTAAATCTCAAAATTTGAATAATTATTTTCATTTCGTATTAAAAATAATTTTTAGTATACAAATATTTTCAAGGAGGGCAATAGGGTTAAGTCAGATTTGTCTTAACGGTTTTCATGAATTTTTTATGTAAAAAATGCATATAATTTATTGAAACTTTGGGAATATTTGTTACATCACTTAATAAATCGTGTGAGTGACACACAGATGGCACTACCATTGTCAAATCCATATGACGTTTTTGACATACAAACTTTCAAAAGACTAAAATTTCATTACATTTCGATTAGCCAGAAAAAAGTTATTTTCAAAACAATTTCGTGTATTGATTTATCATTGCTTCTCATTGAAAAAAAATACTGTACAAGCTCAGCAATGGCTTTAAAAGTGTTATCCGGACTCAATCGAAAAGAACTATTGGTTATTGATTTGCTGAATTTAAATCTGGTCTTACAGACACCGATGATGGTGAGAGTTCTGGTCGTCCAATTGAGGTGGTTACTCCACAAAACATTAAAAAAGTCCACGAATTGGTTATATCTAATCATCAATTGAAATTGCGTGATATATCTGAGGCCCAGAAACCAGAGCCGAGACATCAATAACAAAACGAATAATGATGAAAATACCGCGAACCATCAAGAGAGTCACCCTCAGGGACCGAATAAGGAGTGATGACAAAAGAGAAGTATTGGGAGTACAGGATGTGGTGAGATTGGTTAGGGCACAAAAAAGATTCTGGAGGGATCACGTAGAAAGAATGCCAGAGGACAGATGGGCTAAAACTCAGAGACCGAACACACGCAGACCATGAAAGAGGTGCTAGGCAGACCTGGAATTCAGCATCCCAGGAAGATCCAAGAAGAGGGCCAAACGTACAGGATTGAACAGGACCTGGTCCTATTGAAAGAGGAAGAAGAAGAATATCTGAGGTCGTAAAGATATTTATTAGAAAGCAGTGTATTCACAATTCTGCAGGGACGTTTGACATTTTTCAAAGTGGATTCCTCACAGTCAAGCAAACACAGAGACAATTAATAGAGAATACTTCTTAGAGTTATTGGATCGTTTGAATGTAAAAAATCAAGGAAAAACGGCATCATATGACTTAAAAAACCATAGTTCTACCAAGATAATGCACCGAGTCACAACTTGATGGCAGCGATGATTAAATTGAACGAATTGCTTTCTTATCCACCGTATAGTCCAGATCTGGCCTCCAGGAACTACTGGCTATTCGCTGATCAAAAATATGCACGCCTCAAACCAGGCTAAAATTTACTTAATTACTAATTTATGTTTCTTTACTAAATGAACCTGAATGAAGTAGAAAAAATTGAAATTTTAATTTCTCATAGGGTTCAAAACAACTTTAAAAAAAAATAATCTAATTTGAGTCACATATAGAGCGCAATTCTATAGAGAAAAAAATGACAATTTTTTAAAACTAGTGGTTGAAAACTTTTGAAACTGGCGTTTTAAGAAAAACGCTTTTGAAAAATTAATACTCGTGGGACGCTCTAATCCTACCCACTTCAATAGCTAATAATAGTAGTGTTTTTTTGCATGAAATCTCAAATAATTCGAGTTCATTTAAATGTAGCTCATTTAAATCAACGCCCCATTTATTTTCACCCAAATCAGATGATATCAGATATAAACGTCCCCCTCCCAATTCAACACCAAACTTTGTTTTACGGAAATATCTTAGTTTATCTTATTTGACAGATGACTGAAAAGTTTGAGGTTAGATTTACTTGTTTTTTGGTTAGAATCGTGGTTAGAAGTTATTTTGTATTGACAGGTTAGAATACAATGAATATCTCATTTTGTCATTTCATTTGACTCACCATATCAGGTGATTTGATAACATCAGCTCAGTTTGAATTAGATCATTTTCGAAAAGAATGCTACGAACAATTGAATGAATCGGAATTTTCATTTCAAATTTTGGGAATATATTTTACTAATAATTTATGAAATAAAAAAAATCTGTCTTAACTCCTCTATTTCCCCCTTTGGAAATTGCTACTTTGGATTTTATTTGCCTACAATAATGATAAAGTTTCAACTAACCTCCAACTGCCACAACATTCGTACACACTGAATATTGTTTCGGAACAGAATCATTGAAATGGCAGAAAATTACATCTCTTTCAGCCAAATCAGGCTTTTCAATATAAAGACGAATACTAGTTTCATTTATAATTTCAACCTTTTCCGCCTTAAATATAAAAACAAACAATGAAAAAAAATACACATCAACAAACTTAGTCATAGATTACATGATTGTTGCAATAAACAAAGTAACTGCAATAACTGCTAGTGTACTGAAATTATTAGAAGGTAATTGATCTGTTCATTTTTAGAAAACAATCTATTATATATTTTTCTTTAAGTTCTGCAAGAATAAAATATCTGAGAAGTGACAAAAAAGTCATAAAAACATAAGATACAGCAAAAATAAATGATGTGATAAACAAATTGTTTATTGTTCATCTCAATATATCAAATTTCTTAGATATATTTGAATATGAATGATCTAATAATCTCTAAAGTTGATGCATATACAAAAAAAATTTAGTAAACATTGGTACTCTAAATGCAGAAACTGTATCGTTAAAGGTCCAAGTAAGTTAATGCCCTATCAAGTATGACCTTAAGACATAGGTATGAAAGATGACGACAGCAGCAGATTCTAACATCTACTTTACGAATGTCCTGCCCTTTTTACCAAAAGGCTCAGGTATCTAGAAGAACTGCAGCACTTTGGAAGTGGGACAAGAACAATAATATGTAGAGTAAAGTGATTCATTTCCGAATTTTTTTTTGGTGCACAAGCAAAATATTAATCTACATATAGAAAAAAAAATCTCACAAAATGTGAGCTCTTAATATACATTTTGAGTACCTACAATTCAAATATAAAGTTTTACTATTTAAAATGCATGTAAAAAAACTTTTTTTTTTAATTTCTAATACTTTTCATAACAATGCAAATCAGTTCGATGGACCTTGTGGGGAATTTTATGCTCTTCGAAATCGCTTTAGGGTTTTTATTGTGTAACTTGCACTGCTTCATCAATAGGGGTCGTCAAAACACAGTTTTTGAAAATAATTTTTTTTCTCCTATTGGCGAACCAATGCAAGTTACTCAAAAAAAGGTAAAGCGATTTTGAAGAGCATAAAATATCCCACAAGTAATTTCGAATGGTGTTAAGGACTCAAAATAAAACAAAAAGAGTTTTTTAAAATGCCAACGTTTCGATCTTTTATTTGATTTTTATCAAGGTATAAAAATAGTAACTCTTATAAAAAGAAAGTCCTTTCAATTGAAGATTTTTGATAGTTAGTTTTTATACAAGTAGTTATTTCTTTTATCATAATCTTATTTTTTGTACCTATTTTTAAACTATGTTCTTGGTAGACATTTGTGCAGCTGTTATTATCACCTGTGTCTAAATAATTTTTTGGAATAAGCATCATCATGTCTTGTAACGATTCATACTCAGATCTTAACTCTTCGTATTCATAAAACAGTGACTAAAGCTTAAACGTATGTGTCAAGTTAGAAGTATTTCCATAGCAAATATAACCGTTGAATAATGCTTAGTATAAATGAATTAACCATGAAACAAATTTCGATATTTCAAAAATTAAATATGTTTTATTTCGTTCAATTATATATTTGTTTATTTCTTCTTATAAATCATCGAAAATAAATCCCAAATACTGACTTTGGTCTACTTATTTCCTATTCATACTTTTAGAAATGCTACCTTAATAGTTACCAATATTCATATTTTATCAATATCAGTTTATGACTACAAGACAGTTAGAGACAAATTTTAAATAATTATTTATAGTTTCACATATTTCTTCCCTTATTTAACCTTCTGCAAACGCTACTATGTCATCAATGTACATAGTCAAACTTTCATTAAACAAATCTAAGAACATTTATATATAGAACAAAGAAATATGGAACTAGAATGGATCCCTGTGGAACTATATAGATCATAGATTGTTTGACTTTACACTTATACCTTCTTTTAGATACCTGAGCCTTTTGCTAAAAATGATATTAATCTAATATAATTCGAGTAGACAAACCTAAATAGTTTGTATGATTGTATTCAACAAGATACCATGTACAGAAACTATGTTTATCTATATAGAAATTCATACTCTTATGAAAATTTTTCGGTTCAAGATATTACAAATTAAAACTTATAAAATAACAACTAACGATTTGTTTAACATTTATAGTCTTAAAAAAGTCAATTTAAGATTTAGTATGTTAAAAAAGAAATTAATTTTTTTATTATGGTCAAATAAATGAGTTTTATAATACAAAAACTTTACTTACCCTTTTGTTGTTTGGATCATATTCATTATTAGGGTATATATTTTTGTAATTTCGATAAAAATATAAATCTGAGCTTGATAACTCATATCCATTATTTTTCCGCCATCGTTCTATTGTACTGTTAAACAAAGTACATGTAAGATTTAACGGCTCTCCATAACGTAATATTACATCACCCGCAGGGAGAGTGTCTGAAACAGAAACATATTTCGTTAAAAAGGGAGGGATCAGAAAAAAATAAATTATTTTATTCAATATTTTATATTAAAAATTTTAATATTTAATTGGAAAATATACTTACAGCCGTAATTTCCTAGACTAAAACATCCTGTGGGATGATTTTGTTTATCATGACCTTTCTCACGAATAGCTTCAATTTTAGTAACAATTAAAATTAACAACAATGTTCCTACGTACATTATATACATAGTTATTTATTTTGGGGTTCTGTAACAAATAGAACGAATATTATAGAAAATGTGTAACTATGGGAATTGAAATTATGTATTTTTGAACAATAAAAAAATATTTATTGGTAAAAATTTTACACTATCAATCAAAAGTTTTTGACTACCTTATAGTTTGCGCAATACAAATAAAAACATTACGATAGATTTTGATTTGATTACATTTTAAAGAGCATAATGTATAGATTAGAATATAATAATAATTCAACGATGTAACCCCCTTTTGTTTTTATTATTTCGATGAACAATGATGACATTATCTGTAACAATTTCGAGAAATAATCGTTGTCCATTTAGTTCCATTCGTTCTTCAATATGTTCCAACAATGTGAACTGGAAGTAGAATCTCAATCGGGTTGAGATCGGGCGGCTGTGACGGCCAAATCATCACATCAGTACATTATTCATTTCTGATTCTTTCAAATTCTCTTTGCACAGCTTTGAGGAATAATTGGGATCATTATCATGTTGGATCATAAATTTTCTACTGATCAAGCGCAGGCCAGAGCGTACTATATTTTCTTTTAATATTTTTTATAGTCTTTTTTCTTTAAAATGGTGAATAATTTAAACCAATACATACGCATTCTAAATTCAAATAACAGTATACAAAAAACCGTAGGCGACATTGGAATATGAAAGAAATGTTTGGGAAACATGATGAAACAGAAATAGAAATAAATACTTCTATGATAATCTTGATACTACTATCTGTTGATATTTCACCATATAATATTTTTTCACAAATTATTAAATTACTTAATAGTTTCACTCAAAACAAAATAATATCAATTATAGTTTAATCATTCCTAATAAATAATATTCGTGCTCCAACTTCTTCTATGGTTAGTTTTCTCTCCTTATTTAAATTAATAGGGCATTCTAACGTGGACCTAACATCAGTTCTTCTTTTGACCTGCGCACATATACTCTTCTTTTGGACCCAAAAACCTCCAACTTTGACTCATCACTCCATAAAACTCTCTCCTAGTCTTCAGCGTCTAATTTTTTTGTTCTTTAGCGTACTGCAACCTCTTAATTTTATTTTGGCGTCTTAAAAGTGATGCCACCTTTCTAAAAAGGCCAGCTTCTCCAAATCTCCTTCAATGCAAATCGGTTGTGGTTTTTCGAGGCCGCTCTGAACGTTTTCTGTATCATCAAAGCTCCTGTTGCACCAGTTTACCCATTTTAAAAATTACGAGTCTTAATTTGCGAGAACGAAAACAATTAGTATACGAACATAACAAAAAGATGTCTTGGTCCAAAATGTATAAATCTCAGCACGTTTTTGCGTCTCACAGGCCTAACTAGGACAAAACTACAATCATAAACACGGAAGAAATGGTTTGCAGTTGAAGAATAATAAACAAATTAGCGCGGGTACTTGTAAGAGAAATTTGTTAGTGTATTATTTTGAAATTTAAAGAATGGATTATGGGGTGGGCAAATACTTTTGACCTGTGATGTAAATGCAATAAATTAATGCAGTAATCATTCACAAAATCAATACATATTGTATATTAGTTAATAATTTTATCATTATTTCAAGCTCTATATTTTGATTTCTAATATTTTTTTTTTGTAAATATTTATAAAGAAATTCTAAAATTGAAATTAAAATATACTTGTTATATATATATATATATATATATATATATATATATATATATATATATATATATAATATCAGCAACAAACATTACACAGCTCACAATTATACTAATTATGCAAAATATAAAATATAATACAAAATAACTCTTGCTAACCAAAGATACAATGTTAAGGGAAAAGCATTGTTTGTATAAATTAAATAAATACACTTATCAATAATTAGTTGCTTTCAAATTTCAATGTTGAATTTTTGGAATACTTCATTTCTAAAACAGACTTATTTACTCACCAATAAAGTTGTAACTAATAAATTTTTTATCAAAACTTATTTTAAATAGTGATCAATATGATTTGGATTAGACTGAAATCACTAACAGTAGATTTCATATTATATATCTTTATGTAATGACGTTTATATTTATTAAACAAGGAAGGCATTTTTTATTTTGGGAATATCTGGTTCCAAGAAAGTGAGACCAGCAACTTCAGCTAAATATCGGAACAGCTTTTATCAATTTATTATTTTCTATAATTATTTAAACAAAATACATGATTTTATTAATTTTATTTCAAAAAGTGTGTGATTTTAAAAAAAAATCAAGAATAGATAATTAAGCTTATATCTTCTTTCCACATTCTATGGAAGCATAATGCCACATAAAAATCTAAACAACACATATTTGATACAGGTCTCACTCTACAAGTTTCATTGATGTATTTCATTTAGTTTAATTGATGTTTACGTATTTCCACTGTATTATTTGTTACAACTAAGTACTTTAATCAAATATTATTCTTTTCAGCTATTCAACACAGAGTTTCCAGAAATAAAAGCTATTTTTAAAAATCAATACAAAAGAACATTTAATTTATTTTTGCAAAAAACTGGACGTGTTTTTGCAGTATTTTTTTCATTTGTAGATCATAATAGAATATAGTGCAAAAATTACATCAAGTTTTGCTTTAATTTCGAAAAAACTAGCTATATCATTACTGACTATTATCAAAAAAGCCACAACTTTCATAGAGGAAAAGCTCCAAGACCAAAATAACACATTAAATGTTTTCTTTGATTATGAGTTATTGTGCTTTGGGAGAAAAGCATTAACAAAATATATGATGCAAACACAACTTTAGAAAATCCGTCAGTCCAATCATCAAGCCTTATGAACCGTTATTTGACACAGTACCAAGATCTACATCTTTGCCAGCTTCTATATCTATAGTCCCAACTTACTTTCAGCACTGTTATAGGAAGTAATAACACTTATACAATCCAATAGGGACTAGTTTGAAGAATAATAACACCAATATGGACAAACGAAGATACATTCAATACTTTTGGGCACACCCCGTATTTGACTGATCCATTTACTTCAGTATATTGTATGATTGTAGTTAGTGATAGAACCAACTTTAATTTGGAAATTCAATTGATGTTGCATTTTGTATTCATGGAAAGCAAATAAAATAGAAACTCTTCATTAAAAATGATTACTTAAGATTATCAGAATGAATATTATATAAACATATTTTAATTTTATATTCAATGGTGTAATTTTTGACGACTCTATTCCAAATAAATCAATATAATTTTTCTATATATCAATTTGTATGAATTATATTTTGTAACAATTATATCTTTATCATATATAGAATGCAACAACCAAGAGTTCAAAGTGCTTCTTTTATATTCATGGTTCCCAGAAAATTTTAATTGATAGAATATCGATACCTAAGGTGGTAAACTTCATTATAAAAAATAGGTGATAAGCAAAATTAAAAAATTATTTTATAATTATATATAATATATTATTTTATAATTATAAATAATGGAAAATTTATACTTGATAGTAGAAAACAAATGAATTGTTTTTATAACTTTTGTTGCAAATATTTTTAAAATTAATCTGAATTACATTGTAATTATCAATAATTTTATCATTATTTAAAACTTCTTAATGGTAAATTTTTTATCATTCTACACACATTTTGAAACATAAAATCTCTAAGCTACATATTTTAGAATGTTGTAGATTATTCTCTAAAAAGCATACAATTCAGATGTTTTGATAACACTTTAGCCCATTTTAGAACATAGTAGGGAGTTTTCTGAAACTTCCAATAAGTACAAAGTATAATTCTTAATGTCTCATAATATATATGCCTATTCCTGCATATTATAAAACCATACTTTGTGAAGGCAAAAGCTACCATCACCAAATTGCAGTAGATGAGTAGATGTTCATTTTTGAAAAAACATAGAAGACTTTTTTAAATAATGAATAATTCCAAAGTTTGGAAATTGATTTTCAGCAAAAGGATAATAAAAATTCCAAAAAAAGAAAATTAATAACAAAGCTTGAAATCTCTTCATATTATAGAGGTAAGACAAGTGTGGCACTTAAAAATTTAAGCCTTGGTCATTCTTGAATTTTCATTGGAAATAAATAATTGGTATTCCAGCAGTTGAATTTAAGCTTTAAATAAGAGCCCTCCTCTCACATAAACCTACATAACATATTATATTTTACTGTACTATGACAAAAAAAAATGAATCAATTTTAATTATTAAAAAAAATTATATTTTTTACACCTAATTTCATGAGCAATAGTAGAAAGACATAATAAGCATCACAGTATATAACAGTTTGAAAAAATGATACACTTGTTAATGCTATAACTTATAGTTTTCTACTTATATTAACAACAATAATAGATAGATATGGATAATATGAAAATAAGTAACACATTAAAGAAGATCAAGGTTCCATTATATACTTTATCCACGAATAACATTAAGTAATTAGGGCTTTTCATTCATAATATAAAAGAATAAATAATTTCGTAGTCTACAACAGATAAAACACTTCCAAGAATACTCTCAAATACATTCATTTAAATTTTGAGATAGATTGACGTTATTTCCTTGAAATCATTAGTTTACAAGGTACTATTTTTAAACCTAGACGAATATAAATCCATCTCAGAAAATAATAAAAACTATATATTCCTTTTGATAGGCTAAGTACTGTTAACAAACTGGAAGAATCAAGCGAATCAGTTATCAGATTTAATATAATCAAAACAAAAGATACAAATATGAGATAAACAGCAATAAACTACTTGATCTTCCTGTAATTATTTTAGTTTATAAGCCACACCAAAAATACATGATTCTAAAACATAATATGTAAAAATATCTCAAAAATAACATACTTTCAAATTGTTCTATGATGCACCATCTCTGAAAATACCAAATTTCTTGGAATTGACATATACGTAGAGTTGTAACTTTCGAGAAATCAGTATGTTTGTTCACTTTCAAAGGACTAACAAATTCATACTTTAACACTTCTTATATTTTATTACCACTTATAAATATCACAAAAACTTGAATAAAAACCTTTAACTCTAATTATGGATCTTTGAAACACTACATTCATGCATTGAACACAATTCGTCTTCTCGATATTTTGTTGAGATGAACAAGGATAGAGACAAGAGAAGGAGAATTCAGCGTTGCCGCTACTACAACTAAAGCATGAAAAAGTTCAAACACAATATAGTAAGGAAACGAAATATTTACCAAGTAGAAAGATCTTGAGTAATCAGTAAGTGAAAATATGCATGAGATTTTATTCAGTTAACTATACTTTTGCGTACTAGAAAATTTCAAAAATTAACTATAACTTAAATATAAATATGGGACTTTCACGAAACATTATACAACTTGACAATATACATTCAATACCAACTTACAAGCTTGAAAATTTTCAAATGCTGTGGCTATTATTCCAAAAGCAAATGATAAATGACAAATTTGAACATCTTATTTTTAGAAAATTCTCTAAAACTTGTCAATATATGTAAAATTCAATGATTTTCACAATTAACAAACAGCTCATTGTAGGTTATTCATAGCAAAGTTTGTTTTAATAACTTTGTTGAATTGAAAACATCCATTTTAATAAAAACAAATACTATTCATAATTATATATTTAGGTAAGTATTAATTTGAGTTATACGTTTTGTATAAATATATCCGACTATTCTACAAAATATATGATATTCAAAATATACTTTGGATGGTGAGACTGATTATATGTCAAACTTGTCAATGATTGGTCAATGACTGATGGCAGATAATTACATTCTTTTGCTAATGAAATTTATTTTTAGTTTTCGCTCATTGTATATTGAGATGTATATTTCTATCTTTATTACTTTATTTCGTTTACAGTTTGTGTCATGAGAAACAATCTTGTTATTGTGAAATGGGTGGAGGTGGTTAAGTGGATTGTATTTAAGTTTATTTTATTTTAATTATACTATTATTCTAAATAAATTTCAATAAAACATCATGTGGTAAAACTAAATAAAAATTATAAGATTATTGGATTATTTTTATGAAGTTTTCATTGGAGTTACAACTGTACAATTGCCCATAGTTAAGACAGTATTCGTTACAGGTGCAAATAATTACTTTTATATCTGTGATAGAAGCGGATGATGAACTAATGAATTTGTATTATTATCGAAGCCAAATTTGGATTGTTATTAGCACCCTTTCAACTTGAAAAAATCGGCGCAACTCAATATATAGATGGCTGAGCTTTAATTATGAATAGAATGATAGTACAAACTGACGTATGAAATTATGTTAGAAATTCGTTATATTATTTAATTTTTTTCTTTTTGGTTGAGAAGGCAATGCTTGAGGAGCACAACAATAATCTTCTAGGTAAGTGCTTGTAATATTTAATATCTCTTGTAATTGTATTTATATTATTATTATAAAGTTATAAAAACTAAATATTTTATTGAATTAAAAACACAGGAGAAAAATTTGTCATCCAAAAATTCCTCCTAAGATAAATTTGTCATCCAAAAACTCCTCCTGAGATAACAGTATAAATTAGATATTGAAATTATATTGGTTTACTGATAAAATATATAAAGTACATTTGACATATAGATAAGAGGTAATTACGTTAATTTCTCCATTTATATGCATTTTATAGATGATGAAGAAAATAAATTGAGTACTATGGGCGCTTCTAGAAATATGCCTAATTCTAGAGTAATTCTTTTGCAAGAAAGAAAGAAGCAAATTGAAGAAACACTAGCCAAAAGAAATCAAGAACTGAGGCAGTTATGTATTCAGGTTAGTGGAATTCATATAAGCAATTTTTATATTGTAAATCTATTATTCCCCAAAATATTCGCTAAATAATAATATATGTAAGTATTTAACATTTTCCTTATTCATCTAACTAATTAGTTCAATAAATGCTCCAATTTAAGTCAAATAACTGCTTTGGAGAAGGCTCAGTTAATTAAGATTTTTGTAGCATCAAATCTTTCTTCTTCAGTTTCAGTTCAATGTCTAGTGCTATTGAATGGAGTGCAAAAAGAAAGAGAGAAATTCTTTAAAACTTCAATCATGAAACTCACAGCTATGAATTATATTCATAATTGTGGGATATCTTATAAATTGGTTTAATACAAAGCATATTCAGCGTAATTTATAAATGCAACAAATCATTTTACTCCACTGGGTTACAGATCAAAGTTCATATTTTTAATAGTTGATTAATTCAGTGGTGAGTTATAATTGAACAAATAATAGAAATGAAAAATGCTCGAAGAAATATTGTTTAATTAACAGTGATTACATATATTGAGTTAAAAGGCTATATAAAACAGTATCTACCATTCCGTTGTGAAAGTTATCTAATATACACAGCTATTTTCATCTGTGAAATTGTAAAAAGAATATTAGCCAAAGATATTCTAGTAAGTTTATTATTTTGGCCAAATATATTTACTACCATTATTAAAATGAGTCTGATAGTGAAAATAGCGATAAGACATAATCTGCCAACTGGTTTCACAAGCAATTCATAAAATATATAAATCAATAATATTTTGTTGTGGTAATTATTGCATTTTTTAGTGAATTCATTGGTTTTAAGTAAATTATTTAATGACATTACAATGATTTGTGCTTATAGGAAGCAGAATTAACTGGGATAACACCACCAGAAATGCCCTTAGAACCAGGTGAAACTCTTCCTCATATCAGAAGGCGTGTTGGTACTTCTTATCAGTTACCTGAAAAGCTAATCAAAAATGTCAGTAACAAAGATGAAATGATATCAGAACTGGAGCTGGAAATTCAGTTACATGCCAATATGGCTGAAGCAGCTTTAGGGTTAGCCAATGAACAAAATATGAGTAAAGTAAGTGCCGATATTCTTACCTAATGTTTACGTGATTTCCCATTTTTAACATAACTATCCTGTTTGAACTGAACACACTGTTACTCTACCACTAGACTATCTAACATGTGTTTTGATAAGCTAGTCATCCTCTTCAGAAAATAAAGGTAAACTAAAACCTAATAACTTGACTTATCTGTTTTATATTGAATTTTCCCAGCAATAAACCTTCTCTCGTGAAAATTATATCTTCACATTTATTCCTTGACTATTAAACTATAGAGTGGGCTGTAAGGAATTGACCCTTTGTCCCTATTTAAGCTTTTCTCACATTTAGCAATTTCAATGGTCCCAAAAGCATCCAATAATTTATTATTGGATATATTTTTTAACAATTTTACATTATTAATATTTGTGTCATGATTATGATCGTCAATACTCGATTTTTCGGTCTGTCTATATTTTTTTAAATGTGCTATGTGCTCTTTTAACCAGACATTAACAGATGTCTTAGTCTGCCCTATATACTTCCCATCACAATCACCACAGCTAATTTCACGTACACCACTTTTTTTACAAATTTGGTGTTTTATCCTTAAGATTACCCAATTGTTTTAATGTATTGTTGGATTTATAAACCAATTTAATTTTACTTGATTTTCATTTTGAGTTGTGAGGTTTTCCCGCTGGAATTAAGTTTCACGGGAGGTTTGTTGATGAAAAAAATTCAGTATAAAACAGGTAAGTTAACTTATTAGATTTTAGTTTACCTTCAGTATCTGATAACAATAACTTAGTTATCAAAACACGCATCAGATAGAGTAAATGTGAATGTTGGTGTAGTGGTTTGTAGTGAATATCACCAACCATTCCAAAAATTCCAACTTAGTTGTCCTGTTTAGATATCAATTAATTCCAGTAGTATACCAAACAGAAATTATGCCGCCACTTCACCAACTCTTTTGTAGACAATGAAAAGACAACACAGATCAGAATACCAGAAGCATAAACAGCAATGTTTGGCATTACAAGAAAAATTAGCAGCATTAAAAGAAAAAGCCGCTGTCGACCAACAGAAGCAAAAGAAAAAACCCAGAGTTCTTGAAAGTAATGGTAAGTTGAGAGGCTTTTACTCAATGCTTAGAAGACTTTAGTTATTTATTTATCCTTTGTAGTATTGTTAGTTTTAGATTTGTTATTGTTTTTATTGTAAAATTTCTGTTATATGAAATGTTCTATTAAATTGCTTTTGTACATTTATTTGGTGTTGGTTGTATTTTATTTCTAAAATAACTAATTTACCCCTATTTGGATGGATGGAGGTTTCTAATCAAGAGAATTGAAAAATATTTGACATTTATTTGTAGTCTCTAATTTAGACTATAACAAGTATTGAAAATGTCTAAAATTTGTAGAAAATGTATAATTTCCCACATTTTTTATTTCTAAGATCTTTTATTGACTTTTTTTTTTAAATTTATTCAATAAATTTATGTGTATAGTAGATAAATGAGCTATGGGATTTGTAAATAATATTACTTAGTATAAATCTCATTTTAGTACTATTACTGCACTAAAACATTTACTTCAATGTTTAATTCTAAAAAAACTTTCTATTTTCTTATAATTAAAAAGTGTTTCCCCAGTCAAAATTAAAACCATTTATTTTTTTATTATATATTTCCTGTGAAATAAATTAGTAATTAATTCTGCTAGTGGAAAGATTTATATACTGAAACATTTTATAAGGGATTATTTTATGAATTTTTTTCAAAATTTCATATGCAGAAATTTATGTATGTAAACACTGAGTATGTATTATGATAACAAAACTTATTAATTTTTTGTACAAAATATAAACAAGTTTGCGTACAAATTACACTATTTATGGATTTTTTCATAAATAATAATTTTTTGCTATAATGTGAAAAATTAATTCTTTGGCCATTCATAGCAACTTACTGATATTTAATTTCATGGGTTCATAGGTATCATAAATCGATTAAATATTATATATATATTTTTATATATATATATATATATATATATATATATATATATGCTTCTCTTATTGGGAACATTTCCAAAATAATTAACTACCATAAAATATTTTTAGTTACATAAAACAGAGTATTAGTAAAAAATTCTTGAAAACAATAAAAATATGTTTATTGTGTATTGTTGTTTGTTTACTGATTCATACATTTAATACTAACTAAATGTTGAAATCTAATTATTTGATCATTTTATTCGCATTTTTCATTTTGCTCTTTCTGGAGCTTCAGCAATGTATTTACCATCCAATTCTCCATCTTTTCCTGTCCTGTGACCGCATCATCATTTGATTTATTGGCTTATTTCCACTGGTTTCCTTTATCTGCTATTTGTTTTTCAATTTTAATATTCAATTTAATCTCACTTTTTTTTTAATTATCACATTTTCAACTGGTGATACAGTGTGAATTATAAATATTTAGCTACAAAAACATTGTTTACTTGATCACAATAACTGTAAGTTATGGCCTGTAAAATATATTTTATATTTTTTTAATTAACATTAAATCTTTAGGTGTTTCCTATTTCCCCTATGGATAACAATTTTATAAATTCTGTCAAAAACAAAACTAAGTAGCTAATTTAAAAACAATTGGTAGCTATTCTTCATCAGAAATATTTTTCTTTGAAGAAAAATCTGTCTTAATGTTGAAAATATTACAGTAGTACAGATTTACTAATTTATAAATTACATTCTAGGGGATGATACTGTCTCTCTTAGCACAAATGGAAATGAATCATTTATAAAAGCTGACCTTCGACATAGCATGAGCTCAACCAAACAAAGTACAACAGCGGACGGTAAAGTAGAACTCCGATACCGACAGGATGCATCAAGGCAATATAGAATGACTGATATACCGTATGTTGCACAGCAGGCGAGTAAGCCTGAGGATATTTTAACCAGTGGATTTTATCGACTAAGTTTAAATGGATATAGTAAATATATGGAAAGGTGCGTACTTCTCATAAAATCAAGATTCTATTTAACTGTTAATTACTTTTTAGACGAGAGAACATGAACAATGTATACCCAAGTTATATCTCAGGATCTCCCCAATTTCAATATAATTCACAAACACCCATAAATCATTTACAGCACAATATTTCTTATCGACAACACAGCCCGATATCACAGCATAGTCCTCTCTTATCGCAGCACAGTCCTCATTTATCCCAGCACAGTCCTCATTATATTCACATTCCTCAACACAAACCTCAACTCAGTCCTCAACAATCCCAAAGGTTCTCCCAATACCCTCAGTATTCTACAGACTTTGTTGACTTTGGAAATAGACAGTGCAGTCCAACAGCATCTCTATCTACTAAAACACACTACTATCCCTCTCATCCGACATTAACAAGACAGAATTACAGGCAGTATGAAAGTGATGTTATGTATAGAAATCCTCACCAAATACAACCACACCAACAATACGAACAAATGAACGTTGGGTTAGGTGGTTATTGGAAAAGAAATCCCAATGGTGATCTTGTATGGTACTCTTCTAGCGTTATTGATAGTACTTTACAGCGTGATAAAAGGTACAACTTAGATCAGAAAATATCGGTGAGATTTTTATTTTTCTAATTATTTTTAGATTTGGTAGTCTTGATAGAAGAAAAACTAAAAGAGTATCTAGTCGAATATCACCAAATATGGAAAATAAATCAGCTACTTTATCCACTGTTCCTAACTATCAAGGTCAAGTCAGATGTGCATCTGTTAAAAATTCTCAGGTTAGTTAAGTATGAAGTAATTAACTGAATCGTCACTTACTATTGGAAACTAGGTGTGGTAAAACGAACAATTTTTTTCAGATATTAACTAGAAGATCACAGGATAATGGCCAGTTAGTTAGAACACAATCTTTAGGAAGTGTAGGTGCTATAACAGTAGATAGTGTGTACCCAACCGATGATAGCTCATCATTTGGCAGCGATAGCAGAAATATGGAAGCGAATCAAATCTCAAAAAAACACAGAGAAAAAGAATGGTATAGCTATAATTAGTTTAGATGAATCAGTGGCATTAATAAAAACAATTTTTTAGGTTAGAAACGTCTCTGGACGGACCTGTAGCACTGCAAGAACCCGCTTCTCCTCTAGGACCTGCCTCATCTCCGCAACCCTCCCTGTCGTCCTCTCAACCCACAATAGCAACGTGTTCAGCTGAAGAAAAAATAGCTAAAGAAATTCCAGCCGAATCGAATCCGTCACCAAAAATTCGAGAACCCATTATCGAATTGTTTAACAATAACATACCAAAAAATTGTACAATAGTACAAGCAGGACATTGTAAACCTTACCACGAAGAAACTAAACCATTTGAAATGTCAGATTTTTATAAATACTCCACTAAATTTAAGAAATCGCCAGTGAAAGTAGACTCGGATAAACAGAATAGTAGTAGTACTGGTACAAGTCACAAAAACTTGACTGAGAAATTTGAAGAGGCTCCTACAACTTCTTATTCCCCTAATAATTATCAAAATCTTAGTAATAAGTAAGTTTATAATGAACTTAATCGCATTTTATTTTAAAATTGATTCAAGATTTTTGAAAGTTTTGTCAATGATTCCCAGTCATATATGACCATTTTATGTCACTTTTTACTACCAAAACACCAATTCACTGGTCCTTCGAGCTGAATATGAACCTATGGAAGGCTGTAAGGACCTAAAGGTGTAAATAATGTGCTGTAGAAATAACAGTAAAAATATGACTGTATGAATATGAAAGTTCCAAAAATTCCAAATTAGTAATCAATCTTTTTCTATTTTTTTTTTATTAGTTTTATTTTAAACTCTCTTTTGTATTATTCGAAATCAGTTCATATTTTTAAAAAAATGCTGGTTTATTTAGGAATCTAAAGCAGTTGAGTGGATTCATTCTTCCATAGTTTCTTGAGTATCAATGACTCTTCTTTTGGTAAAAAAGTTTTGTTGGTGAGCACCTCTTTTCATACATTTTCAAGAGTTTAACAGACCGAGCAGTGTGGCAGGGAGCTCCATCTTGCATGAATATTTGGAAATAATTCTCTGAGTTGAGGAATCAACCGATTTTTTGACACGTTTTTGTACTGAGGAACGCATATTTTTCTTATTTCATCATTTTCATCAATTTTTTGAAATATTTATTATTTTTTTGTTTTTTAGTGGTAGTACTCCTGTAAATTTGGATAACACTTTGAGTACCAGTCTGGATTTGGATCAACTTACCGTTTCGGATCATTTTTCGGATGAAATGAACACTTGGTATAAAGAACACCGGAAAAATAACAATAACCCAGGAAACACCACTCCAAAAAGTAGATCGACAGCCACATTAGTTTAGCAGAGAGTACAAGATCTAGAATATATATATATATATATATATATATATATATATATATATATATATATATATATATATATATATACATATATGTATATCTTATTGATAGTATTTTATGAGTTCCAAAATCAGTTCCATTGTTCACGCTATATTGTCCTTAGCATCACAGAGTATTATTTTGTAACTTTTTATTGTAATTTACATTTTGAATGTCTGGAACCATTGGCAGTATTCATACTGGACGCAATATTTAGTATTAATACTACATCAACACTCAAAATTATAATGTCTGGTCCTTCGAGCATATGGCTAGAAGGACCAAATAGTGTAATTGTAAATGATGTAGTGTTAGAAAAACAAATATGTCGGTATGAATTCTTTTACAATAAACATCAAATTTATTTAGAATACATTTTTTGTTATGTATTTGAACAATTATGTCATGAAAATATTTTATATTTACAAACAATTTAAAAAAAAAATCACTAATGTATTTTTTACTTCAATTCCCGAAAGCTTAGGTTAATGCAGTACTTGTTTTTGTGAAAATTATTTTTCGAAAAATACTCGTCTTTATTTCTAATTACAAGTTTTTACTAGTATACAGGGTGAGTTTCTAATGTGACTTGGTTATTATAGAAATAATCTGAAAAAAATTTATTAACAAAAATTGTAAGTAAACAAAATATAATGGAAATATGCTTTTGTAAATGCGATATTTTCTCAAATACTATTTCACCAAATTCTATAAGGTATTTAAAAAGATAAAATAGACCCACCATGTTTTATGCTACAGAAACAATTAGTATGACAAAAAAAGACACTGAAATTATGCTCAGAATAGAAAGAAAAATTATGTGACAAATAGAATGGCGTGTGCAGGAAATGAACTAATAAATAAATAAAAGAAGTAATGGAGAGACAAAATGTAGTAGAGATGTTTAAGACATACACGGAAAGCTGAAATAGAATGATGATAGGAGTGGACGTAAAATTGAAGAAGTATACCGAGTTCGATATGGTTTGATGAGTTGGTTAATGGTTAAGAAACTGGAAACAAATAAGTATGTGAATGCCTGATAAATCAGTGAAGGGACTGAGTCTCCCCTGAAAAGGGCTCTGTAAAGTTCGAAAGAGCGGTCAAGTTCCAAATAAGGGACATCGAGTGATGTAAAATATTTATAAGTTGAGGAATATGTATTGCAAAAATCACTTAAATACAAAAATGCCCGGGAATTTATGCATTTCCGAGAAAATGTTGAAGTATTATCAAACAAACACTTATTAATGATACTAATCGACGAAACTGGTTTAAACTTAAAACAATTGTGGTTTTCTTAGCTATTTTATTTAAAGTTTTATTTTTATTTTGGTCTAGATAACATTTATTGAGCCAGATCCCAGGCCTGCTAATAAACCAATAGAGTGGAATTGATTAATTTTTTATGCAGCTCCATTCAGTCCGATTCTGATTCCTCAGACCTTGAGATTTTCTCTTCATCATTATTTTCTGCACTTATCTCTTCGTCATTTTACTTTATTATCTTCTTTGTGCATTAATTTCTAGTTATAAGCTAGATAAGTTTGTTTTGCTGCCCTGTCACTTTCTATTTTAAACATATTGTTTATTAATTATTAGATTTCCTGTCAACATTAGAAAAAATTATATATAATAATTGAAATATAATTTAAAAGTTTATATACATAATAATGAAAGTGCTATCTAAATCAGTTAAGATTAAAAATATTTTTTAAAAAATTATATAAATGCCCAAACGCTTAAAAGGCTTTGGGTAAATTCCTGGGTATTTACCCATTTTATAAATGTCCATACCATAGAGCAATTTGCAAATATCACTAGGGACGTCGTATACAGTGTGAGCTAATACTAATAATGTTTTTGTTTCACCTAGATTTGAACTATTTCAATTATTTTTGGTATATCCATTAATTTTTAAAAAACTCTCTTATACCTAAAGTCATTAGTATATGAAATATTTTTACACCTTTATACAGATGTTGTCGATGATTTCTGTAACAATAAAACAATAATGGATTTACTAGTTTTTCATATACACAGTGCTTATTTTGTAATAAATTCTATGTCTTTTTAAATGTCCTATATAATTTTATAAAACTAAATATTGTAGTACAATTATTATATAAGTAAATACAAACTGTCGCATTTATAAAAAATTATGTTTGTTTTATCACTCAGCTATGAGCCACCATGTAGATATTAGTATATTTTCCAGATAAGGAACTTGTTATTTCCTTAGTAACACTAAAAACTCACCCTGTTTATAAGAATGTGGATGTTATATTTGTCACAACTATTGTGTAAAGACCATGTCTATAGTTTGTCTTATATTTTTTGTAAAGTATTTTGTAGTGATCTCTTAAGAGTCGTTATTTGTGGAAATTGTTTATGTTCTACTTTAGATGTCGAAGTTAACTTTATACTGGTTGTGATTTCTAGGCAATATTTCGGTTTTTTACTCTAAAACCAAACGATAGTGCCTTCTAAAGGGTTATAAATATTTTTTATATTAATATATTTTCATATTACACCAAAGTGTTTCATTTCATGCATACATACAAATTCATAAACAATGATAATAATTTCCTAGCAATTATTATCGAATCCTGTAGACCTCCATTGGGGTGAAGTATAGAGTCTTTCCAATTACTTTGATCATTATTTTTGTGATAATTTTAGCCAGAAACTTAGACGGTTTAGAGCATAGAAGAAACATTCGTATTTTCAGAATATAGGAAAATGATATAAGCGACGAGTATGCTTTTATGAAACTATACGTTACGGCAGAGAAAATTGCTGAATGGAAAAATAACTGCATCAATCCAAAGGTGTGTTGACTTTACTAAAGTTCACTTTAGTAATCGTGAACTTACATTTTGAAATGTACGAAAATTAGCAGAGTTGTTTTTCTTGCCTGTCACAAATGCTTCTACGGAAAGAATATTTTCTTTAATGAATAGCTTTTGAACAAGTGTCAGTGACAAGACTTTAAATAGACACACTAAAAGCAATATTTGAAATAAAAAATGTGGACGCCTAACCAAATGGTACTCACACTTATTTGGCTTGCTTAATTAAACATATAATCAGAATGATATTTGTTAAATACTCGAGAGACATTATGAAATGACTTACAAAACTATTCGAGTTGTGCAGGCCAAGTATCACACCGAGCTGTAGTGCCAATTAGTAAGGTAAAGTAATAAAACAGGAATTATATAGAAATTCATTAAATCTAGATTCCTGCTGGAAATATAAGGAGTTATTGACACCCACACTAACAGTTTTAGACAATTGAAAGTTAATTAAAAACAGAAGAAAAAAATATTGATACTGGGGCGCGCTTAAATAACCAAATTATCTAAAAATTATTTATCATTTAGTTGATTTAACTCAATTTTTTAACAGTGTAAACTTAGTGAGCAAGATCAATGCTCAAATCTTTAAACTATGGTTATTCAAAAATATGCAAATAGGCATTAGATAAATGTGAGGATATTTGCATTGTAGGTAACAAAATATATATTAAAGCATATTAGTCATTGAGTAAGGAGTGATTTATAACAAGTTTTGTTTATGGTATGATAATTATATTTTTTAAAACCAACTTATGAATAAAATTTTTAAAGCGAGGAGTAGATGTGTACAATTAAAAAAATGTTTTGAAAGATATGTGCAAAATAAAAAAATTATCCAGCCCGATCACTCGGGCAACAAAGGCAACGACGAAGCGGGCTCATTCGCCAAACTGGGATCGGCGAACCCATCAATGGGCCAACACCCATTTTTGGTGTGGCGCAAGGCGGGCTCGGCAGAGGTGGATGGAGGCGCCTGGCATGAGACAAGCGAGGACCCCTATAAATGTACCCCGTTCGTGTCTTTCCAAACAACTACTCCAGCTAAATAGGCGCAAAATCAGAGTAGTGACCGGACACTGCCATCTAAGACGTCACATTCACACCATGGGCGTCAAAGAAGATCCGGAGTGCCGCTGGTGCATGAAGGAGGACGAAACTGCAGACCACGTTATCTGTGAGTGCCCTTCACTCACACTGGCTGGTTTAAACACCTGGGCAAAACCCCACAACCTGCCTAACGACATCAAAGGATTCGAGCCAAAGCGCCTGATCGGCTTATCTGAAGGTCTAAGTCCCACAGTGTGGGCGGCCCTTGAAGCCTATGAAGTAGAACTATGAACTATGAGGGGGAAATCATTTGGTGCAATGTTTACTAGTAATATTATCAATATATGTTTCGTGAAAATATTAGAAGATAACTGTATACTGTATTCAACAAATACTCGAGAAGATTTGCTTTGAAGGGAAATTCCTGTAAATTTTGTCAATTATATATACTTTATCTTAGTTTATTTTTGTAGTCAAAGGTAGTTATGACAAATTTTTAACAAAACTATTCAGTTAATACTTAATATATATATATATATATATATATAAATGTAGAATTTGAAAAAAAAATGTTCGCAAAAAAATGAGAATTTAGATTGATACTGTATAATTTATTAGTTTCAACATTACACGATTGAATCGGATCGATAACGATCCTGCTAGAGCAACTGTACGTTCTAATAATAATAAACAACACACCTTTGCCGTTGAGGTTATTGGCCAGTTATAAATACATCAGGATTTGTTCGAAACCAACTCTAAATATTTGGTTAATTCTCTTTCCATGCTTTTATAATAAATTATATATTGAACTACAGTGTTTCCGAATCTAGATATTTAAATTAACCTTGATGTAATACTTTCGCGGCTTTTTTTGAGCTATCCACCAGAGGGCGGTAGCGTACAGGAAGTGATATCATGTGTCAGTTCTCGAAGAGGGTAGGCATGGAATGAAGAGAGCGTAATTTCAGATTATCTTCCTTTCTAACCAGCTCGTCGCACGGTACGGTTGCCGAGCCATTAAGTTGTTAAGATTTCAAGTTAGTGTTACTCATATTTTAAGTTTTATTTTCAACAGTTGCATTTAATTTATTGGAAACCGTAAGTATTTATTTCTTTTTAATATGGATTATATTACTCTTTTGTATAATTTGAGAAATTTAAGAAAAATCTCCGGCCACCACGTGTACATTGTACTTGAGGAAAATGGCCGCCATATGCTAAATTTGCTTAAAATTAAGTTATCTTATTCTTATTTCAAATATTAATCAATTTTTTTAAACTATAGTTTGATTGTTGATTATTAATGATGTATTTGATAAAATTAGTGATAGATGATATCTTTATAGGGTCATAACATGTGTAAAATAATCCACCTGTTGTCGGCTTTTGTTTTAATTGCCGGTTTATCATAACTTCTTATCATTAAAATATTGTAAACTAAGAATTATTTTTATAGGTCAATATGGGGAAAGAAAAGATTCATATTAACATCGTCGTTATTGGTCACGTAGATTCTGGTAAATCTACCACCACCGGACATTTGATCTACAAATGCGGTGGTATCGACAAACGTACTATCGAAAAATTCGAAAAAGAAGCCCAAGAAATGGGAAAAGGTTCCTTCAAGTATGCATGGGTACTCGACAAACTTAAGGCTGAACGTGAACGTGGTATCACTATTGATATTGCTTTGTGGAAATTTGAAACATCTAAATACTACGTAACCATCATTGATGCACCAGGGCACAGGGATTTCATCAAAAACATGATTACTGGAACATCTCAAGCTGATTGTGCAGTACTTATTGTAGCTGCTGGTACTGGAGAATTCGAGGCAGGTATTTCCAAGAATGGACAAACACGTGAACACGCACTTCTTGCATTCACCCTTGGAGTAAAACAACTTATTGTTGGTGTCAACAAAATGGACTCTACTGAACCACCATACAGCGAAGCACGTTTTGAAGAAATCAAGAAAGAAGTTTCCTCTTATATTAAGAAGATTGGTTACAACCCTGCTGCGGTTGCCTTTGTACCAATTTCTGGATGGCACGGAGATAACATGTTGGAACAATCTGACAAAATGCCATGGTTCAAAGGATGGAATATCGAACGTAAAGAAGGAAAAGCTGATGGTAAATGTTTGATTGATGCTCTAGATGCCATTCTCCCCCCGAGTCGTCCAACAGAGAAACCTCTTCGACTTCCACTTCAGGTAAAGTTTTTTTTCACAACCCCCAATTATATTCTAAAATAAGGTTTTTGTATATTGAATGAAGAAAAATGTAAATCTATGATATACATGATTTTGAAAAGGCTTAATCTTTGCTGATTTGGTATTTTTATTGTAAACAAGATGTTATTTTTTTTCTGGTTTCTAAATTCAGTTTTATTGCAGGATGTCTACAAAATTGGTGGTATTGGAACAGTACCTGTTGGTCGTGTTGAAACTGGTGTTTTAAAACCAGGTATGGTAGTAGTTTTTGCCCCAGCCAACTTGACCACTGAAGTAAAATCTGTTGAAATGCACCACGAAGCCCTTCAGGAAGCTGTACCCGGAGATAACGTTGGTTTCAACGTTAAAAACGTCTCCGTTAAAGAATTGCGCCGTGGTTATGTAGCTGGAGACTCCAAAAACAATCCACCAAAGGGAGCATCAGACTTCACCGCTCAAGTCATAGTACTGAATCACCCTGGTCAAATCTCCAATGGTTACACTCCTGTCCTCGATTGTCACACAGCCCACATTGCCTGTAAATTTGCTGAAATCAAAGAAAAAGTAGATCGTCGTTCTGGAAAGACAACTGAAGAAAACCCCAAAGCCATCAAATCTGGTGATGCTGCCATTGTCAATCTAGTTCCAACCAAACCGATGTGTGTAGAATCATTCCAAGAATTCCCACCTCTTGGACGTTTCGCCGTTCGTGACATGAGGCAGACAGTCGCCGTAGGAGTCATCAAGAGTGTAAGCTTCAAAGACCCTGGTGCAGGAAAAGTCACAAAAGCTGCAGAAAAAGCACAAAAGAAGAAATAACCTTTGTCAACTCCTCGTTTATTTTGATATATTTACTTTTTTATTTGGAGTTCAAACTTATTTACTTTAAAAATTGACATTTGTGATCTGTAAATTAAACTTTGACTTTCAGAAGAAAAACAATAAAATGGTTTTCTGATTAATTGAATTTTTTATTTTCCCAATCAAATTTTCAGGTAGTATCAAATTTGAATGCAAATTTTCAAAATTTTTTTTGGCGAATTTAAAGATATCAAAATGTAATTTTTTTTAATCCACGGATTTTGTAAACTCAAAATTAGTGATTTAATTTCAAAAACCAGAAGTGTGCTTCTAGATGATTGAAAAATTAAGAATTTCTAGAATTAGTAGTGTTTAAAATCAATTGAAACAATTATCAAAGATGATCAGTTTTAAATTCAAGGAAACCAAATTTTTCGAAAAAACGACATTAAAAACTTCAGGTTTCATGAAGATGGGCGCATTTTTATCGATATTTTTTACATAAAATCTCAATGTAAGATGTCACTACCGGAAATTGTAAGCTTGTGTCACATGTTTATAGATTCAGCGAATTTTTAGCGACGTTTATAATAAAACTTGTCAGCCTACTAATTGCTTACGTTTTGAATGTATTTGATGGCAACTCTATTTTGTGATCATACTACTATTGTCATATGATTTTAAAGAATTTATGAGGAGAGAAACTTCAGGGCTTTTCAGATAGATCACCTCATTTCGGATCATATCCTAGAACGAGATCAATGGTCGCATTCAGCCTTAGAACATAGACTTTATGTTCTAAGTATTCAGCGGACATAGCGCCACTACTACTAGCGATCGGGAATTTGTTGATTATTATTTGTTTTCTGTGTCTTGTTAGTTTATGACAGGTATATTTTCAAAAGATGCTTTTAAATAAATTACGAAATGTACTCATCATTAAAACGAAATTATTGAGAATAATTGATGCAGTTCCAATTCATTTTTCTTATTTTTATAAGCGAATTCAATCATTTCTCATCTGAGAGAGGTTACAACATGACGTTTGATCACAGAACACAGTCAATTTAACAAATTTCATATCTGCGCATCCAGAGCGTGTTGCTTGTAGCGCATTATGTCACCGAACGATTCCGCTAAGGTTTCATCGGCTGAATGCAATCGATGTTTCTGTTTGTGGTAATTTCAAATTAAATAACTTACACACCTTTTATTCTCATAACTTTTTCCCACGATACTTCTATTTTACCATAAATTTTGAATATCAATAAGCTATTTTTTGTTGAAAAACTAACAAATATTACAAGCCTCGGAAACCTGTCAATCGATCTGCTCATAAGAATTAAATTTGATATCCCTGTACGTGTAAAACAACTTTCTATTTTACAGACACTCTCAAGTAATCTTCAATTACATTTTAGGACTTTTTGGAAACTGTGATTGGGTTAATCCTATCATGATCTAAATGTTCGGAAAGTAATCCGAATCAAGTTCTCCGTTGTTCGGAAATTGATCGAGGTAATCGGATCATAAACATATGTTAATGAGATCAGCTGATGGGCTGCTTCGTTTGCTTATCTTTTTTGAACTTGAAAAATTATGTTTCCCCATTATTTGTTTGTCTATAACGAATTCTCATTGATCGTTTACTACATAAAAATAGCTTGTTGCTCAAGAACAATGATTAAACATCTAGAAACTACTATGCAACTGATTTTTGTAGATCAAATTCTAAATTTACACCGAAACTTGAATGGATATTCGGAAACGGCGAAAATCCCCAACTGATGAGTAAAAAGAATCCTGTCATATAACCATGATCCGTTCACATCATTCAGTTTTCGAATGACATTAAATATGATAATCGGGTTAACCTATAGATGAGCTGAAGCGGGAATTGCCATCTACAGGAGGTGATTGACCTGGGGTTGGTAAACCCTACTGTAGTTTCCGAAAAGCCCTTATCAGAGGCAACTTTACAAGTTGAATATTTGTATGTCTTTATTAGTAACACTTATAAATATAGATGACGCAAGCTTCCAGCAAGTGCTGTACATTAACACATTTACTCAATACCCTTAAGTACGAAATCATTTTATCTTTTATAACGATCTTTGTATTTTTACAAAATTCGTGTATTTATTCGACCGAATTTTCGAATTACAAGTGATCTAAAACACGAGGGCATTGATTTTTAAATATAGCCTTTTTGGGCGGAAACTTCTTATTTTGTATATACTTTCCACTCCTTTTTATTGATGCTTTCTTATCGAGGTATTTTATCTTAAAAATAAAAATAACACAATTTCTCTTTATTGATCGACCTTTAGACCCTTCAAAAAATAACTCCTCTTAAATTACTCTCCTATTTTCCACACCCATAAAACTCAGTTTGAACTCGGTCGAAATTAGATTGTTAGGTTTTGTTTAAATTGAGATAAACAGATAACATACTCGTTAATAGAAATATCGTGTTTGAAGTAATTGTAATCATTATAATATAATGATAAGCATTATATTTTGAAAAATATTTTACTAACAATCAAAATGTAATTTGCTAGTTATATAATTTAAATGAACTTGACATAAATTTTTCCAATATATTAGTTATACAGTAAAGGTAGAAAAGAATTGCGAAAATGATGGAATTGGAATTTGTCTAAACATATTTTTTTAGAATTTTTGTTGATTTCATATGATCTCACGCCGAGTGGTATTTGGTATTATCACGTTCAAGGAATAGTCAATTAACATTAATTGATAATATCCTTGGCATTAGTAAGCAAATATTTTCGTTGATTTGCTGAAACAAATTTTTCTACGATTATCACATACTTCAGGATTTCCGGCGGAAACAAGTCTTGTATATCCTGTATAATATCAAAAACAAACCGTATCTTGAAGGTGGTTGTTACATCAGTTTTTGAATTGCAGTTGAAAGGATGAAAAAATGTGGTACGAATATGATTTTTTCGAATTTTTATTAATATTGCCTTGCATTACTCAATAAAAAAAATGTATCACAAAAATTTTGAATTTGTAATTAAAAATAACATGCTGGAACCTATACCTTCGCTTTCACCGAAGATACAACATATATAACATTTTGGCAATAAGAATTAATTTAGAATTTATAAATTTTCATATTTAAGCTAAATAATTTACATATTTTAATAATTGTTTAACTAAAAAATATATATATATCAGTTAGTTACATATACATAAAATATTTTAAAGACTAGTTAAAATAATTAGAAAGTATAATCATTGAACAAGCTGAATTTTTTAAAAGGGTTTGCTTTAGTTTAATGGGAAAGATACAGGATACGATTTATACCGGACGGAGAATTTGGTATAATTACAAAGTGGATCAGTAAAATCCCTGATTGGTTTATTATTTTTCAAATAAATATTTTATTATATGAAATATGCACAGATATAAAGTAAATATTATTTTAACTAGTCTATCTACCTTGCAAACATATACAAAAACAGAATAAGGAACCTAAACATCTTAAAAATATGTTAAGCATTGTAGCAAGATAAATTATTTATTAATTGCTCTCTAGGATATTAATTCCTTTTAATTTATTTTTCTAATTATTTCTACCAAGCCGTGCTCAATCCGCTCAATTTTTGATCTAGTACGAATGTCGTCAAAAAATATCAATCTGCTTCGAAAACAATACCAACTCTATAATTTTAAAAAACATACTATAATACTAGTTTCATATCTGATTTTTAGTATGAATAATTCAAAGTAAACACCACAAAAAAATATGTTTTCAAGAATAATACAAAGGGTGAAAATGTAGGGCTATCAAATAATTTTATTTTAAAAACTGTTTAATTATTCATTAACAAAAAACTATCCCAAATTGGAATCGTTGGTGATATTTGTACTGAACACACTGTTTACACTACCACTACACCAACAATTACACTGAATGAAGGGTGTTTCGATAACGAAGTTATCGTCTTCAGAGACTGAAGGTAAACAGTGTGTTCACTAAAAAAACTATCCTGCTTATGAAGAAATTTGTGCCACTCTAAATTGGGAATACATATAAAAATTTTAATAATAATGAAATTATTCGGTAGAGTTAGATAATTTGTATATTTTGAAAACAGAAGAAAAAACAAAAAAAAATTGTTTCAAACCTCTGTCATTGATATTGAATTAATATGACTTTATTTACGAATAGAGAGGTACAAAACATAAGATTTATCTTCAAACAGTAGTAAATCCGTAAAACAACCAGTGGGGTTATGTAAGTTAGAATTTCTGGAATCATTGGTGTTTACTATTACCACTAAACCAACCCTCAAACTGTATGGTCCTTCGAGCTAGATGCGAGAACTCTAAGGAGCAAACATGATGTTGTGTTCAGCAGGTACATGAGCATCAACAATCTTAAATTGGTATAAATCTAGCGAAAGACATCTACGAAAATAAGTTAAATCTATTATAAAATTGAGTATTTAAGAAAGGAATCATGAAGGGAGAAAATCCTTGTAGAAAAATCGAAGGATCTCAATAATAAAATGATTGATACATGATATTTGACAATGATTTCCTTGGGAGAACATAAAATATGGACATATTTATAAACTGAGAAATATTTGTAAATTATTTATTATGAAAACAATGGAATAACTGATAAAAGTGTGTAGAATAAACTGTTTGGTTAAGCTGATTTACAAACACTGTCAAACGATTCATAAAGAAATTATGCAACAAAATATTTGTTTACGTAATTAAAATAAATTGGATAAACAAAAAAATACCGTTTTCAATGAAAAAATTCCATTTGTTTTTACGAATTTAATAATTATTTAAGAAGGCATATGTTAACATGAATGAATAATGGAATATGGGATGGTATTCAGCGTATTCAAATTATGCTGGATACTATCCAACTCCAATTAAAGAATGAACAAGTTTTACATCGAAAAAACACAGAATGCATCAAAAAATTCGTTTATTATTATAGAAGACTTCAAAATAAAATTCTGTGTTATAAACATTGAATTACAAATAATTCATATTCAAACATCAAAATGTTGAGTGGATACATGTATTAAAAAAAACTGTGAAAAATTGCGTTTCTGTTCACACAAAAGCATATTAAAAAGATTTTACGAATCTTAGTGTGTGAGAAAAACCTTATATCTATTCAGTCTTTACTTACATAAAGGTATTATTTGGCAATATCCACGAAATAAAAAGAAAAATAAAAATAACGAATTCAGTTCTACTAAAACAAAAAAAATCAGAATGTACATTATGTATCTTAAAGTTTTATTTTTTAATATTAAAAAATTCGCTCAAACTTATTGAGCTCCTATTTGGAATGCATTACATTGGTAAACTGTTTTTGTCACACGAACTTTGTAATGTTTTCCATTTTGATGTACCATTAAAAAAATTATTATTTTCTTTCGGTCACATCCAGGTTTTTGTGACAGCTATTTACATGTTTTTGTTTGAATAACTCAATTTAGGCGACTGTAAAACGATTGCATTTAACTAAATTACGTTTCTTACAATATAAAAACTGTTCTAGCGTATAGTTTTTTTTATGTGTGTGGAGAATTAACTTTCTGTGCCATTTAGACTATTTTCGTTTTCCTGTGCTGCTATCAAGATATATCTTGGGTTTCACATTTATGTTGTATGTGTGGGAGACTCCTATTAGGTTGGGCTAAACAAGAATCTAGACATTTGCCTTTTGGTATACCAATGATTCCAACGGAACCAAATAATCATTTAAGTGATTGTTATTTTTCTTTGATTCAAACAAAAGGCGTCACAACCAAATCCAAACACACTGTCCAGTACACAAACTTGTCATCAGCCAACAGACCAATACTACATAGTACGAAACTGCCTGTGCTAATCAAGAAGAAAGTCAGGATTCTGTTTCTAGTCCGGAATTGGTTCTTAGTCCACCTGATAAGGTATATGAGGAGAGGGACCTAAGTTAGGAACCACATTTATTGATACAAAGTTATTTAAAGTATTTAGTACGTGATTTTAATTTGTGAGGTTTAAGGGTCTAGATTAAACAACTGGAATTTACTTTCTCCGGGTAGGAAAATTTTCCTGTCGTGATAAATTCATTAAAATTTGATAAAACTAGCTTGAAAGCAGTGTTGCTATACAACGAAAACAAATGACCTCCAGATCTGGTTGCCCATGGTTCTGATATGAAAGAGACTTACGAGAACATGAAGTTCTTTCTTAAAAAAATAAAATACAGCAAACATGTTTGTTAAATTTGTGGAGTTCGAAGTTATTGCTCTTTTATTTGGGCTACAGCTTGGTTACACAAAATATTTTATTTGGAAATGGGACAGGAGAAAGTATTGCCCAAGCGTGGACCACTTATTCCCAAGGCAGAAGAATGTTAAAAATGATCATATAGTGAACCCTGACGACATACTTTCACTACCGTAACATATAATGTTCGACCCGATGAAAAAGTTTGTAAAATCTATGCTTAAATATGGCAGTGGATTCTTACACCTGAAAGAGAAATTTCCCAAACTCAGCAAGGCAAAAATTGAAGAGTGAATATTTATTGGTCCACAAATACAAAAACTAGTGAAGGATACAAACTTTGAAGGAAAACTGATTGATGTAGAAAAAATCGCCTAGAAATGTTTTGAGAATGTTGTCCAAAATTTCATAGAAAAACATAAATTACAAAGATTTAATCAATGAGTTTATAATTTCATACAAAGCATTGGGATGTATGGATTTCTTCCCCGAGAAATTGGGTGCGTTGAGTAACGAACAAAGGGAAAGATTTCATCAAAAAGTCCAGGAATGTTAGCAGATTTAAAAGGGACCTACCAGAAGCCAAACATTCACGAAAATCAAAGCTATTTATTGTACATTAAGGAACATATTTCCAAGTGTTTGTACTTTTTATAAAAATTTATGAAACAAAGGACCCTGATGTGTCAATTTCTTCCATTCCACTGATATATTATTGTTTGGTGTACATAGTGCATTCAAAATTTGGTATGTTTTCGTGTGACAAAAAAATTGGTTGACCTGTTTTTCCAATACATTGTAATTTGTTGTTTTTATGATACACACGTAAAAATAATAATAAGTGAAAAATATTAGACATTATATATACTTTTAGTGATTTTTGCAATTCTATAAAATATTTAAAAAGAAAAAATATATCTCTTAATTTTGTACCACAAATATAGAACGACCTTGTTGCATATTTTTATTACTTTCTAACAATTCGCCTACGAGTATAGTACAATTTAGTGGAAACTATAAAAACATTTCTTGAACTGTTTCTATTATGTTTAATTCCTCACATCCTTATTACTACACATCTTTATATATACAGCAAAAAATTTATATTCCTAACAATTTAAGTAAACATATTCATTAGTTGTGAACTTTACCATTTGAGAAAGATAACAAAACACCACCAACAGTAGAAGTTACTAGCAGTTATGTTTTGTTACTCATGGAGACGATGAAGTTGATGCAGATACAGGAGATCAAAAGAAACCAAGTATTATCACTTATTACAATGCTAAAAAAAGTTGTGTTGATGTTGTCGATATCATTTGTGCACAATATACAGTTACAAGAGGCATTTGAGCTTGTTTCATTATGAATATATGTGCTCTAAATGAGAATACAAGATTTCCTAAAGAAGCTAGCACAACTACTACTTCAACCCAACATGCTAAAATCTCTGGCATTCAACCTTAAGAAAGAGAAGAACCTCACAACAAGGAAATGAGGAAGATGCTACAGATGCAAGGACAGTAAACCAAAGGATTTTTGTAAGCAATGGAAAGTCTGGTTATGCCTTTCACACGGTAATACAGTGTACAGTAAGATCTTCATCTCATAAATGATGAAATTCAAGATATTATAATAAGAAAATCATTCATGTTGCATTTAACTTCTTTTGTGTGACTAATATCTTGAAAGGAAACAGTACTTTATACTATTAATTTACTCAGTTAGTATTTTTCAAAATTTGTTAACAAAATTGTGTAAAAGTTTTTTAATACCCTTTATTTGTATAAATGAAATATGAAATTGACCAACAACTAAGTAATTTGCAAATCATTTTATAGAAAATTCCATAATTCGTAAAAATAAAACTTGTTACATTATTGATTTGGGTCTGTCCATCCATGTAACTTTTTTCCACCTGTCTACTCTAGTGTTAATAAAATTTTGTTTTTGCAAAGTCTAGAGAAAAAGTATATGAATTTATAAAAAAATAAAGTTGATTTATTTCTGCACTCTATTTATACTCAAATTAACCGAACTCTATCTGATATTCAATTTTTAGACTAATTGAATATCAACATATATGAAATATTTATTTATGGATTTGAAAACTGATAATTGTCAACAAGGTGGTTCTACACAAAATAAATCATTAAAGGAGTTTCAATTGCAGCAATAACATTTCACATTATAAAACAATACAATAATACTAATTAATTTATATACAAAATACAGTTGAGGTAATTTCAAGAACACGGGTCTATAATGCCACAACCATTCATATAAAGAAAATTTATACACTGCCACTATGTACACACTACACCATTTTTGTCAAGTTCAATTGGACTGTGGACTGGCAGTTTGAATGGCAAAATTTACACTGGGTTACTCAAAACACCTTTTTAAATTTACCCTAAGTGCAAGAGTATTTATAAAACACTAAACATATATAACAATAAACAATAACAAACCTGGAATTTGTATACATTCTATAGCAATGATTAAAATTATTTTAATTAAACACAATTTATATTAAGTAAACAAATAATGTTTATTATTTATTTTTAGTTGTTAAAGCTCATCATGCAATTCAAGTTCTTGATGCAGTTTATTGAATTAGTTTCCGATTTCAGATATTTACTTAAAAAAGTTGGAAATTAGAAAGGATAAACACAAATTGTTAGAACAATTTTAGTAATCTCTTGATTATCTAATAAAAACTAATATTTTAGACATAAGATTAATTATTTAAATGTATTTATAATTGTTAAAATATTAAGAGTGTAACAAGTCTAATACAATAAACATATGACTGTCAACTAAACCACACCCAAATAGAAGAAAAAATTTTTTTTTAATATATTCCAATTGGAAAAATTGTATTTTAAATAGATAAAATGTATACAAATTTATTTAAATTCATCACTATGAGTTGCACTGATATAAGCAAATAATACAAGAGAAAAATTTCAAAAAAATATTTTTCAAAAATTATCCACAGAATATTTTTAATTTTATATATGGAATGTTAGGGTTATAATTACGATGTAGCCTGCATCCTAGAGAATCACCTCTCGAGGAGAATATAACAATAGTGTTGGTTGGAGTCATATACTAAAATGAGTGTGTACCTGGATGCTATAATTTGTGATTGCTCGTTAACCAAGTAAGTCCCTCATAAAGGCCATCTCCAGTTGTTGCACAGGCAGGTTGTACATACCAATTTCTATCTCTAATTCGTGTTAGTCCCAATTTTTCCTGAATTTCATGAGGTTTCATCGCCTCTGGCAGGTCTTGCTTGTTAGCAAAAATGAGTATTATTGCATCTCTCATCTCTCTATCATTAATAATGCGATGAAGCTCTTGTCTGGCCTCATCAATTCTATCTCTATCTGCACAATCCACTACAAATATCAGGCCCTGGGTTCCCGTGTAGTAGTGCCGCCAAAGAGGCCTGATTTTATCTTGTCCCCCAACATCCCACACATTGAATTTAACATTTTTGTAGGTCACTGTTTCCACATTAAATCCCACAGTCGGTATAGTGGTTACAGATTGTCCTAATTTTAGTTTATATAATATCGTTGTCTTTCCTGCCGCGTCTAGTCCGAGCATCAATATCCTCATCTCTTTATTGCCAAAAATTTTTGATAACAACTTCCCCATTTTTCTACAAAACTTCGGTACTCTTCACCTAAAAGAATAATATCGGTTATTATAAATATTATTTTAGAACATTCTAATCAAATAAACAATTAATTATAAAGACAAATAAATCAGGAAATTCTTACTTGACAATCTTGACATCCACAAATATTTCAGACATGTATCATGTTCCTATGGCGGTCATCTAACGGAACTAGATCTACTCTTTATAATATCCAAATATAATATTGCCAGATACGCTACTTTATCATTTAATCCACCATCAAGCATTTATATTTAAAAAAATAATTCATCAAACCACTTTTTTAAAGAAATTACACTCCATATTGGTATTCTGCCGGACAGGACAACCGATATTACCTGACTGCGCAGAGTTGTCACAATTGGAATTTATAAAACACCAACTTATCAAATAGAACTTGAACCATAGAACACAAAATGATATCACACGTGGGATGATACTAAGGTTCTGTTCGTATTATACCATATTAGTCCGATCACCACTTCCTCTGTAATTAATTTTAAACATTTTTTATCTACAATGTGGTCCACAATTTTATAAATTCCTAGCTAATAGTACATTTAAAAATAGAGGTACTTCTTTTGTACTATTTTTTCCAAAACTTACTAGTGAATTGACAGTCCTATTTTTTTATTAAAGACCCACTATTGGGACGAATGATATTATTTTTCATAGTTATATTCTGGGTCGACAAGGGGCTGTAGAGCACATGTTGAGCCGATGTCCTTTGAGAAGTCGATCAGAGGCTTTGACTCGATCTTTTTGATGTCAATAGGAAAGTATTTTATATTTCACGAGTATAAACTGGGTGCAGACTGTGTAGCATCAAAAGTTTTATTCTAAATGAGGAGCTGAAGTTTTAATTTATTTTTCATAATAATACGGGATTACCAAAATACAAAAACAGGCGATCCCGATTGAAAGCTTTAGTTAAAGAGTATACCTATTGAACTACAAGGAAGACTACGACAGTTCCTACTTACGCAAGAACAAAACACCTCGATGCGACCTTGCCATGATGGTAACTGGAAGAGATGCTCTAATTGCCGAGACCCAAAGAAAGTTAAATATTCGAAGTACGCGCGTAAAAAATGTAACTCAATTTATTTCTTTTTGGAACATGAAAATATGGTTTGTGACATGTGCTACAATTCTTTATTTATATAACTTTTATAGGGAGATATTGAAATGGCCAAAAACTTTTCGCATCTATGTTTTTCAATCAAAGCTCAAGCTCGTTATTGATCCCACACCAAATGTATTCCATCCCGACAAAGTTTGTACCTCATAAAAAATAAAATAATAAAAAAATGACTTAATGAAGACTGTTTTATTATTATAAGTTATAATTTCTGGAACCATTGGTGATATCCATACTACCACTACATAACACACAATTACACTGTTTGCGCTTTCGAGATTAATATACGGCTCGAAGCACCAAACAGTGTAATTGTGAAATTGTTAGATAAATACCACACAAGCTATAATAACGATCGAAACGGTGTACTATAGACTTGTGCTGGAGTGCAAAGGAGTTCAACAAGAGATAGAGAATAATAGCTGCATGGTCTAGCTTGTTTGGGTACCCGGTCCCTTGGGCAATTCTCTCACCTATCAATGGACGTAAAGCCCATTCTCAAGATGCATTCCACTAAGCGTTCAAGCGCCTGAAATACTCTTGTGCGTTCGACATAGCGACTACGATCGTTGTGGTTGCGACGAGAACGTCACGACTAACGTTGTCAAGAGGTGGGTCGAAGGAAGCGCTGAAAGAATTAGGGGAATTTTCAAGACTCAAGCGACGCAGATTGCAACCATAAGAATGTATCTCATTATTTGATGCGGTATGGGATATTATAACTGACGCACCATCAAATATTTTACTATCGCCACTATTTAATATAAATCAATAACTAACTGGTTTGAGACAGCTAAGGCACACGTACATATGCCTTCTACTTTTTTTATTAAACAACTGTTCCACTTAAACGAGTGCAAAATTCGACTTGTGATTGTTCTTTAAACCGGACACGGTTATCTAAGACTCAATCTTCATATTATTGACATCACGGACGATTCGGATTGCTCCTGGTGTACTTTGGACAAAAGCTGTTTATCTAGTGACAAAAACTTTCAAACCAAAGTGCCCGATGACATTTTGGAAAAACATCGTCCTTCGGTAGTTTTAATGGGTCTTGGTACAACGTTCCCTGATCGTCTACAATCCAACTATAGTAGATAGTATCAAGACAATCATTTTTTGTTAAAGAACGTGTGATGTACCCATAACTCCTCAAATCTTAGATCCGTTTCTGTCCCTTATTGACAAATTCCTGTCTACCTCTAGTTCAGTCATACAGCCAGCTAAGTTGGAATTTCTGGAACCGTTGGTGATGTTTGTAATGAACACCTCACTACATCAAAACTAACAACTACACTGTCTGTTCCTTTGAGCCTTCCATTGGTTCGCATCCGGCTCGAAGGACCAGACAATGTAATTATGAGTGCTAATATAGTGGTAATAGTTGATTTTATGGTGATTTTCTTCTTCTTTTTCTTTATTCCAAATCACTCCCCCTTAAATCATTGTGTTAGATAGTACAAATATGTATTATAATCTACCCAAACCTAAGCTATATTTCTGCTTCTTTCTAATAAATTCTTGTAAACCTCTAAAGGAGCAATTTTACAAGTGAAGTTTAAACCTCACATATCGACTTTTTCACGTTTTTTAAATGGCGTTCATCGAGAAACTTTAAACCTTACCGGCGATCCGGGAGTAGTTTACACTTTAGTTTAATATGTAACTGAGGACTCTAAACTAGCTTTTTCAAAACGTTTACGTTTACGATATTATCTGGATTTACGGAGGCTAGAGATAAGGAGAACGATTTGTGTGTATGAAAAGTGTCCATCGAAATACGTCAAATAAGTGTGGCGCTACATTAGCATCCACGGTAAATTTTAAAAAATCTGGTTCACGCCGCGAATCGTTGTTTGTGGCAAAATAATTAACCATTGAAAGGAAATCTATTTGGGGCAAGTTGTCTGAGGAATCAAGCAAAAACCATTGTTCGATTTTTATCAACAAATCAACTATTTGTCAAATTGGACGGCCGTTCTTCTACACAATCGGCGCTGATGAAGTAGTACTTATTTGGAACGGATACAGACTTGAATAAACACCATTATTCTTGTAAAATAAAATATTTATTTTCGTTAATAAAGAATACACTTTTTTTTTAATTTTCCAAGCCGATTAAACGAATTTTCAATCCGTAAAACTGTCTAGAATGAAATCCAAAATTAGAACACCTCAACAAAGACAAGTAACGGAAGTAGATTAATCATTATTATTAAATAAAATTAGACAGGAAAGAAATTTGGATATTTATCAACTATTTGTAAATTTAGAGGGCTATTTATGGTAAAAAATCAAATTTTAACTTTTTAAATTGTTTATAAATCTAATTTGTCATCAATATTTGTTAATATTTATGCCGAGAGAGCATTGAACAAAAGATATACAAATAGGAGATTTTCAAAAATTAATTTAATTCTACAAAAAGTCTGTTGTCACGATTCTCTACTAGAATACAAGAATGTTGCTTAATATGATTTTATAAATCGAATAATTATACCAGTCCAAATATTTTTATTAAAAAAAAAAAAACTTTTTGTAGAATAAATTTAATAAAATACTTGGCACTTAAATTTACGAACATTTTGAAGGTTTGTAATTCAAAACTGTACAGAGAGCACTTTTCAAATCTTTCAATATTTGTGGCTGGCTAACCAAATCTTGACTACCATTCAATTCTATAGTAGGGATAAATTTCACCGGAGGATTCAAAGAGTTAGTCCTTTCACCATGTTTTTTAAGCAATTTAGATCCTTCAGCATTACTAGCACATTCTGAAATTGGGCTGTAATCTAGGTTTAAGCTCCTGCCACACTAGAAAAAAAGTGTATTAACAAATTGATCAATTATTAAAAGTTTTATAATATAACGTTTAATTTGAAAAATAAGATCAGAAAACTGAAGTTGTTAACTATATGTTCTGTGGATTGATTTACAAACAGTAGTCATTTCTTTTATTAATTCATAGAGCAATGTATAAAATTCTAGAAACATCATCAAAAAAAAATTCGTATTTTTTAATAAAAAATGAATGAACTAGAAATCTTCTAAAGGATTTCCTATTTACGTTTCCTTAGAATGATTTTTGCTTCAATTCTAATTAGCAGGTATCGAAGCCTATATTCTTTTTTTTGCAGATAACAATCCATGGGTTCTGGTTTTACGCTTGGGAGCAATATGTCCTGGCACTTTACAAAACCTTGGAGCCCCAAAGCTAACATATCACTCAATAAATCGTGTGACTAACTAAGAAAAATACTTTCTTTCGCCCAAAATTCGATTTTATTCATCAATGTAATGTCCTTCAAGAGCAATACAATCATTTCAACGCTTCTCTAACTTCTTGATGCCGTGCTTGTAGTAGGATTTGTCTTTTGCCTCAAAATAGGCTTCAGTCTCAGCAATTCCTACTTCATTTGAGCTGAATTTCTTGCCGACGAGCATTTTTTTAGAATCATTGAATAGCCAGTAATCGCTGGAGGCCATATCTGAACTCTACGGTGGATGAGGAAGCAATTTGAAGTGTAATTCGTTCAATTTAACCATCGTTGCCAGCTAATTGTGAATCGGTGCATTGTCTTTGTAAAACATACGATATTGTTTTGAAAATGACAGAAGTAGCTTCACTTAAATGGCTGTCACTTTTTTCTATCTAATCGAATTATCATGAAATTTTACACACAGTCTTTTGAAAGTTGGTACTTCATAAACGTTGTGTGTAATTGACAGAGGTAAGAGTGACATAATATATGCTCTGCAACTGCTTCAGATCCTCTACAAGGCCCAGATTCGACCAGTATTCGAGTATTGTTCCCACATTTAGAGCTTGGATCATAGAAGAAAGGTCGCTGACAAGCATCTCCACACGAAATATTCGAATGTATTAGGGTCCACATATATATATATATATATATATATATATATATATATATATATATATATATATATATATATATATATATAATTATTAGCTAATTCTAAGAGAAATAATGGGGATAAAATCATTAATTAATTATGTTACAAAGAAAAATATAGATTAAAGATCTTTTACCTTCTCTCCAGCTTCATCAGGTATATGGTTATCTTTGATCATGCACGTTATATACTCTAATTGCACTAAAGGTTCGTTTATCTTCTCTATTACACAAGCGTGTATTTTATTGGCAAAGCATTCTATGGCATCATGCTGACAATGGAATTCTATTTCATTGTCATTTTCTATTGTCTGTGAAAATATTCAATTCAACAAACTCAGTTAACTATTAAGAATAACAAATTACTTTTTATTGATTTAATGAATTTAATTTTAATGTATTAATAATTGATTGACTACTTGAAGCATATATATATATATATATATATATATATATATATATATATATATATATATATATATATATTGTTTGAATGTGTAGGTAATAACATACAACTTTCATTAAGCACCGATTAATTTTTCAAGAGATAATTCCACCTTCCTATGGAACAAAAGACAGCTGAACGAAAGAAAGTTGAACCCTTATATTCTCGATAAGTTGTTAAATTTGCTTATGGTTGTTCACATTCTTTGTTTAAATTTGTTTTAAAAATTTTATTATAGAATAGAATAGAATTTTCAAAATCTAGTAATAGCAATCTCAATAACCAGATCTTTCTTTTATTGAACTAGTTTTGAATGAACTCACTAATATAGGAAAACATTAGATAAAGATATTTAAACTTGTGTGTGCTTCAGGAGCATCTTCATGGCGAAACAAAGAAACTAAAAATATTTCCAACAACCTTAGAAAATTTACAATCCATTTCATTAAATGAGCAATAACTTATTACTTAATTTTAATCTGTTCTGTATATATGGAGTTCTTCATAAGTCTGTTTGAACTGATTCTGATAACATTACTAATATGTATCTGAAAAATTACTCGAGTTTGAGGGACTAGTACCAGTAGTCATTTTAAAAAAATTGATTTTTTTACATATTTCCAATACTTTTACTTTCAAAAAACATCTCCTACAATTTCATAGTGAAATTCGAAATAATAAGAAAGTTATAATAGTTTGAGGGCGCACGTGTTTTGAATGTTAAACAAGCAGTTTAGAGCGATCGACAGTTGCTCTTTAAACTGTATACACATTTTGCTCAAAATGGCAAATTGAAAAAAAAAATTGCCATGGGAAAAAAGTGAAAAAAACGTTAATTTTTCATATTTTTTGAAGAGCAACCATTTTGATTTTTTTCCAATTTTTTATTCAAACCACCTTCCTATTTAAAAAGCTTTTTGAATTTTTTGTTTCATATTTACAAAATTCGAGATTATCTTAGCGCAGTAGGAGGCTATTATTTTCGCAGTCTCAGTTTTGGCACTTTATTATCAAAAAATAATAAACAAAAAGTTTTATATGGAAATATAATAAAGAAAATGAGAAACAAATTAATTATGTATCATTTTTTACCATGGCTTTACCTGTGCTTTTCCATATGGAATTAAGTCCAAACTAATAAATTTTGTAAGGTCTCTGTATGTTGGAAGCAACTGATGTGATATAAAGAACTTAGAATCTGGACATAAGGCTTCATAGTGTACAGATACTGTAACTTTACCTATATCCTCAACTTCTTCCTCAATATTTCCATCCTCAGTTAATTGGAAATAATGAAATGTCTTATATAATATAATAATTGTTATTATTAACACTAGTAATTTTGTGTATCTTGCATTCATTTTTATCTAGAAATAAATTAGATAAGTATTGTGTATGGTTATTGTTTTTTCACTGGGCAGCATTCTCCTTCTCTGCTAATGTTTTTTGATATATCACTTCACAATTTGCATCTTATTCCATTTCCTACTGTTTCCAAATTTTCAAATAAATAATGTCTTCACCACTATTAATATTCGACGTTCTTGCTTAAAATTAAATTTAATACCTTCTGAGGTTAGCTCTAGCTATATTACTGTTTAAGTATGATTGATAAGAATAAATGAATATGGGGTTTCGATATTTGTAAAATATTGTTCTCATGAGCGCTAACTCAGAAATAACCAAAAAAATATGATTTTCAATAATATCAGTGCCACCGCAACTAACAAAGAAAACACTAATTTATTTGTAAATTTACTATTGGTCATCCTGATTTTCATATGACATTTACGTCAATATCCATAAATGTCAATGTCAAACCAAGTACAATATAAAATGGTGGTTGTTATGCAGAGAAAATTTCCAAAATATGTTTTTTAAACTTTGGATTAGCTTTAATTTATAGGAGTTTATTTTTAAGGGGAATATGTGCATTTATCAAACCTAGACAAGTGGTAAGTGGTTTGTATGTTGCACAACATCCCAGTTCATATTTGTTTATTAGGACATCAATTGTGTATAGTTAATCATCATCATAATTGCAAACATTATTTAGATATTCATTGGTCGAGAACAACTATGAATATTTACCTCATTGAAAAATACCGGAAATAGACGTATTATCTAATTATATTTCTATTACTTGCTAAATGTGTAAATGAAATCTTTCCCCCCTCGATATTTATTGACTAATACTATTAAATTGGTGAATTAAATAATTTCGATGTTTGCCAATATCTGTATAACGAAGTATATTTATTTAGTATACCAAAGAATTTTACCACAAAGCTAAATTTTTGTGTAGATAGTGTAGGCATATTCACAATGTTGAATTTTGCATTACAGGAAATATTATGGTGAACACTCTAAAGTGATGACAAGCCAAAACTCTACACAGGTAATTGTCAAATTTATACAAAATTTAATAATTTAGTTAGTTTAATTCATAATAAGTATATTATCAAGCAATTTAAAAGAATCTTTTTTAATATAATGAAAATTTTATGATTCTAGAGGTATCAACCCTATATTTTTGATCAATTCCGTCAATCTGATGGCCAATGGGAATCTTCATCAGCCACCAATCCTCCCACTGTTCCTGCTAGGGGTGTCAAACGAATCACCCCAAGTGAATTATCACACGTTTATGAAGAAACTTTGTGGGTAAGTAGGTTTACAATTTCTAAACTATTTATGTATACTGAAAGCTTATTTAATTTGTTTTTAACAATATTTTTATTCATTTGCCAAAACTGTGCTCTACTTAAGTGGAGTTTCAGTATTATCTGTTGTTTAATTTGTATATAGAGATTGATTTTATCAGTTGTCTTAAATATTAGTAAAAATATTCATTTTGTGTTAGTATTTAATAAGTTGTTTCTTTCTTTATATAAATTGAATGTAGTGGGATCATCAAATGTCATTTTTTTCTCATTAACTTTAAAAAAAATTAAAATCTATAATGAATTATTTCACATCATTGTAAGTAAAATGTGTAGGTTATTTTATAGCAGAGTGTCAGATTAAAACTTTTATCAGCCTTATCTTTATACTGACCGTAAAATATTTTAATTATTATGTGCAGTTGTCCATTATTTTACATTTTATATTTGTTTCCTCATAGATATAAAAGGTGTGTAAAGAAAGTTGTGTTAGATAAAAAGATACAAAATGCCAGGAAATATCTCGTCATTTGTGGTTTAATAGATTATATTTGTAGATGGCACCACAAACTTTATCACAGATGGATAATAATGTAGTACACCAATGCAACTCACTCATGCGTCAAAATAATATGAATGCAAGTCCGGCAGATGAGGTGAACTTCAGAAATCAAATTGGCATTAATGAACATGATGTTAATGTTAATAATGTACAAAGTCCGCTAAGATCCAGCTCAAAATATTCATTTTCTTCGTAAGTATAAATTGTTTGTAATTTTTGTGTAAATATTTACATTTTCTTGATGTTTCTTTGGAGTTGAATGAAAAATGGGATGTGACAGCTAATTGGTATAAAATGACATCATTTTTAGTTGGTACCATGGCAAAATTTCACGAGATGAAGCAGAAAACTTATTGCGTCCTAGGTCAGATGGCCTGTTCCTAATTAGAGAATCAACTAACTTTCCAGGCGACTATACCCTTTGTGTTTGCTTTCAATCAAAAGTCGAGCATTACAGAGTTAAATCAAATAGTGGTAGGTTGACAATTGATGATGAGGAATTTTTTGACAATTTAGAAGAGCTGATTGAACATTACAAGAAAGATGCTGATGGATTGTGTACGAAATTAGTCAAAACCTTGCCCAAAGAAAGTGAAGTCTTGTATTCCAACACTAAGATGTCAATTGTTAAGGAAGGAGATGATCTGTTTGTTATTCCAGAGCCAGAGCTAACAGTGAGTATATTTTTACATACATTATTATACATTTTTTTGATGAAAAGTTGAAATAGTTTCCTTTTAAACACATTAATCAACTTTTTAGATATGTGAGTCCATAGGCAAAGGAGAATTTTGCGAGGTTATGCTTGGAAAATGGAAAAACAATAAAGTGGCTGTTAAAGTATTGAAGGATTCAAGCGAAGCTGAAGCAATTTTAATGAAGTAAGTAAGTTGTAGAATAGTTTTCAGCTATTGAGATTTTATTGGTGGTTTGCATTTAAATATATCCTCACCAGTGTAACTGTCAAAATTTATTGCAATTGAATAAAATATTGATTCAAATTCAGCATACTTTGAAAGTTCCATATTTTTTGACAAAAGGACAACACATGTTTTGACAAAAAAAAATTTAAAGCTGTGGTTAGTGGTGAGTCTCAGGGAAACTACAATATATTCACAAAAATCATTTTAACCTCTTTAAAAAACACTAACATGACATTTGGATACTCCAGTAGCAAATTCCAAAACAGTAGCCCATTAAAACTTGACTATATTTTGTATTTTTATATTTTGCAGATCACTACACCATGAAAACTTAGTTAATTTGCTTGGAATTGTAAGGAAGAAGGATCAGATCTACTTGGTGACAGAATACATGAGTAAAGGGAGTTTAGTGGACTATCTGAGATCCAGAGGGAGACAGCATGTCACAAAAAAAGATCAAATTAATTTTGCTTTTGATACTAGCTCTGGAATGGAGTATTTGGAAATGATGCATGTTGTACATCGAGATTTAGCTGCCAGGAATGTACTTATTGCTGAAAATGGCAGAGCAAAAGTATCTGATTTTGGCTTGGCTAGAAATGAAAAGAATGCTACTTCTGAGTCAGCTAAATTGCCTATTAAATGGACTGCTCCTGAAGCTCTCAAACAAAACGTAAATATATTAATAACTTTAAAATAATTTATTCAGTCACATTCTGATGTACATATTAAAAGCAGATGACTAATTATTGTAGATGATATGTTTTTGCTTGAAGATAAATTTATTATTTATTTTTTAGAAATTTTCAAATAAATCTGACATGTGGAGTTTCGGAATCCTATTATGGGAAATATATTCTTTTGGTAGAGTACCTTATCCTAGGATAGTAAGTACTATTGAAATTTTGTTATATGAAAAATAACTTGACATAAAAAACCTTTCAGCCATTGGCAGATGTGGTGAAACATGTGGAAAAAGGTTACAAAATGGAAGCTCCTGAAGGATGTCCTCCAGAAGTATATGAAATTATGCGACAGGTAATGCATTTCTCACCTGATAGATCTTCAAGTTTCTACTCACTTTTTGTAACATCCTAATTTATTACCTGTAAGTTTGTTATTGGTACTTCAATTTTCAAGTGAGTTCTACCAGTTTTAATGATCTTTGTAGTTGAAGTTTAATCATCACATCCAGTGTCTTAGCCTTGACTTAGTTTAGTTTTTTTTGTTCCACTAGTTTCACTAATCTATCAACCATTTAAATTTTAATATATGTTTACATATAGATCTGAACTTCTATTTCCTTACTATTGATTTTACTCATTTACTATTCCTCAGCTCCCTATTGTCTCCACAAGCAATCAATGTAGGAGAACCAATAATGGTAGTTTTTTTGGACCAATTTCATATTTAGTTCCAAAACATTTCTTGAAAATTGTGCATAATAGTACAATAAAATTCAATTTTAATTTATTGTATTTTTGATTAATATCACTTCCAAGTACAACGCTTCTGATGGCAATAAAATCGTAGGTTTATATAAAATCATTACTGACTTACAACTTATCAAGTTTGTTATTTTTTTTTTTTTGAAATGAATATAATAGGATCATATTCAAAGGGCGTTAGCTCCTTTAGTACGAAATTTAGGTATATGTGATTGAAATTGACAAAAAATGTTGTAAACACCATATGTATTCGAAATGTTGTTCCAGGCATGGGATTTGAATCCAGACAAGAGACCGTATTTCCACGAAGTTAAGGCGAAACTTGGACACTTGAAAATGCAAACAACATTGTGAAAAAATTATCTAATATAATATATACTGAGTAGTGTTTGTTAGAGTGGATGTGGTATGCATAGGTATAATATGCAAAAATATTTTAAAATAATTCTATTATTTCACCGTTTTCATTATTCAATTAACAAAGTCATTAATTTTCAATGTTTTGACATGCGGGGTTTTAGTTTAAGTTTGAGTCTAAAGTAGTATTCACCATGCATTCCAATTATTGACATCAAAATCGATTAATTTATTTATTTTTTCTGAAGCAACACAATTCTATTAGGAAATAAATATCGATATGGATTATTTTCAGTATTTCTAAACAAAAAATTTTCAAAAGTTGAAAATTTATTTTTTTGAATAATAAATAAATTCATTGGTTTAATATATATTGTTACTAAATATTTCATGTTTATTTGGGTGGGTGTTAGTATTTTTGTTTCTAATTACTATTTATGTTTTATTATTTAAGAGAATGTGAATAACGAACCTTACAAGAAGATAAGAATAACACAAAAGAATATTGCAAGCATACTATTAAGTTTTGAACCGAAGTGACCCCTCTATTTGAAGTATTCACCTATACCATGGATTAAAGACTTCCTAGATATATAATATTGATGGAAATTTTATCTATAATGAAAAAAATCCGTAAATGTCTCTAGCACCCAGTGATTGAAATATTTTATGCAAGCTTAAAACCAGTTTATGTGTATCGATTTGTGTTTTTACTATACAACATTGCATATTTATCTTTTCTGTAAAAACTGTATGTTTAAACTGAACATTGTGAGATTAAAACTACATTTTCCAAATTTAATGTTAAAAATAATAAAATAAACATTTTGTATTTGATTTTAGAATTGTTGGAAAAAATAGTACAAATGTTAATCTTTATAATTGAAATTTTGAGACAGAAATAAGTGAAGTTAACAAAAGTCACATTTAATAATAGGTAAACCAAAGGAAAAACAAAAATATGTATAAAACAGTAATGTATGTAACTAAAAAACATTTCTTTAATATAAATTAAATTTAATAAAATTTATTTATAGAACAAAATTAGGAACGTTCTAATCCTTATATTCTAATTATTGCTTATATTAATACTTATATTGAAATTTGAACAATTGGCTTCAATTTATTTGAATTGTTAGGTATATTTAATTGCTCTAGACGTTGATAAATATCAAAGATAGTTCAGCTTATTGAGAAAGTGTGATAATGCACACAATGATCGCCTTCTTGACGTTGAAGTTAACCTACTTTCACCGCGCTGAACTTCAAAAACATAACCTCACTTTTCTACTGTAGTTTGTAGCTGAAATTGACTTCTCTTAGTGAAAGGCTGATAGAATTTGTACCTTCTCATGAGTGTTCATATAACAAACAGTCGGCTGGTTACAAGAAAATTAAAATATGGTAGAATATAGGGAATCGTCAAGAAAGAAAGGCTACAGTTTTCGATATCTGCTAATTTTCTTTTGATATATTCAAGAAATTTATCTTTGTGTGTCGGATGTTTCGTTTCAATATGTCTACGAAGAAGTAATGGTTTTAATCTGCTGTTGGAAGGTCTTTGTTACATATAACACAAAGCTGTTTAGATTCAGACTCCCCAGGAAAATTTCCTTTGTTTTTTGTCAGGTGAAACGGTACTTCACTACAGCTTTGAGTACTATCATCTCGATTATCATATCTCGTTTTTAAACGACCCATTTTCAACCATAGATTCATAAAAAAAAAGGTATAATAATACTGTAGAACTTCACTAATCCGACCTCGGATGATCAGACTCCTCGCTTAATCTGAGGATAGGGTCGCTGTTACAGTTCCGCTTAGACCATTTTTTACCATGTGAATTCTCAAGTTTTAATTAAGTGCAAATCAGTTGTGTGTAAATGCAATACTGAAATAAGGTATGTACAGTTGTTAAATTAAAGATCAACAATATCTTACAGCATAATAACAGATCATTTTTATAGGTATAGGCACTACTGTACATTACACAATCGTGTAAGATTTTTTAGTGTGCCGACGTTTTCGTTCCGTTTTATTATTGTTTTGACGTGGAAAAATTTGTCAGACAGTACTTTCAGTTAAAATTACAATTATAATCTACTGTATTGTGATGTTACAGGTCAATAAAAACTTTCCTCTGATAATCCGACTTCTTTTGCGATCCGACCATGCTTCCGGTCCTGAAGGGGACGGATTAACGAGGTTCTACTCTAATTAAATTAATAATTATTGAATCATTTACACGAGAACTTGACATTCACAGTATCGCTCAAGTTTTACAAATGCCGAGCCTTTGGCGTTTTAATAGATCCGCCATTACAATATTATTTTCGCGATCTCCAGGGGTATGGAACCACCGGTTGGCAATCACTATTGTTGACATATATTTCTTGAAATGATATCCATTGAAGTAGATCTATATAAACTATAGGACATATGACAATTTTCACTATTTTGAAGTTCTGTTACAAAATTTAATCGTGTATTGTTTTAGCATTTGTACTTACTTTTATCTTTACAAATATAAATTATTTTGAATAGCTATAATCAATTTGCCAAAAAATTTCATCGGAATAGTTGAATGTTTCAAGTCACTCACTTTTAACTTTTTAATAATTCATGTATTACTAATTATAAGGAAAATGTGTAAAAGTATTTTGTGTGATATTTACTACTTAGAGACTCATTTTTTCTCTCACAATTTTGAATATTGGTGGAATTGTGTTTTATGCAGGTCGGTTCATTATTACTAAAGCTGTTTTCCTATCAGTATGTATCAATTTTTCCGGGTTACTAGAAGAATTTCCTATATTTCCAAAAAAGCACTAGAACTTGTGTCAGTCTGTATTTTTGGCATTAGAATTGTTCTCCTTCTATTGTACTGTTGTAATTATTGGAAAAAGAATTATCTGGATTAATTTGAAAATGTACTAGCTTCAATATAAACTGCTGATTATAGAAAAACAGTTTTGACATATTTTATTGAATAAGCCTAAATATTTCTTGTGATATATATAATTGACAATCATAGTAAATATTCATCGAATTTTTATTTTAACCTGGATTTATTATTGCACTTTATTTTTTATCGTTTACGAAATTAATGAACTATCCTGCATATATAGATTGTCTTATCTTTGTACCGCAAAAATTATAAATTCTGTATAATAGTATATTATTCAAGAGTGCATAATGGAGGTTGGTGATTTACTAGTACTTTACATTTACCAATGGGCAAATTACAACATTAATATGGAGTTCATCTTTATACAAGATGTATTTTTTAAATATTTTTAGAGGAAGCTTGGAAACTTATAATTTTTTTTATTAAGTCCAATATAATACATGCACCCCAGATATTAATAAAGGATCCGCGATCTTAGTTCCTCATCATCAGGAATTTAGCAATTTTGTTGATTTAAATTTTTTTATATATGTGCAGTTTTGGATAATATTATCGCCTTTAACCAATTTAAAAATGTGGTGATAAAGATAAATCAATCTGTATATTTGAAATCTCGTGGTGTATATTTGCTGTATTTTGTTAATAACACCCTTATTGTTATTAAAATTTTTGTGAAATTGTGCAGAACATGACAAATCAGATTTTGGAAGTTCGGCCGAAAGCGCTTGTTTTGATTGTTTCGAATGGATTTGTGTTGATAATGTATATTTTTTATTTGTATTTTGAAATTCTGCTGGAATTTGAGAAATAAACTTTTTTATGTGTTTATTTATTTTTTCTTGATGGAAATTAGTTTTCCCTAACATTTATGCCACATTCCCAAATAATTACTTGGTTTAAAATAATTTCAAATCAATAATAGAAAATCTGTTAAATCTTAGGGTCTTAACTGGAATTACAAGCCAATATTGATACTTTATGCATATCATAATAATTGGTTTAAAATAAATAAAACTACAATTGGCTATAAATACCTAGTTTTTTTAATAATTACAAATATCGAAAAATGGAAAATACATATACAATAAACCAAAAAAGCAATTGAAAAGATTTACATATAATAAACATAAAACCTATAATATAATTAACATGAGAAATAAAGTTGAAAACATTCTGATTACCTGTGTGTCCAAAATAATTGAACACATATCGGTCTCAAGGTTTTCAATATGTTATACATCTTTAAGTTCCACAGGCACCTCATTCTTTGGATGTTTATTTTCAAAATGTTGTTTGTAGGTTTTCGGATCGGGCATCTGCGCCTGGAAATGAAAAAACTGGATTTTCCAAAGTCATTTGATCAATCTTTGCCAAAAACCATATATTAAAAATAAAAGATCCACTATATCATCCCTCTGGAATCCCAACTGCACTATGCACATTCATACACTGATAAAACAGACACATTTGAATGTAGCAATATGTCTTTTTAATGTTAGTTGTTTTATGTGTATATAATGAACATCTGTGACACTTAAATGATTTTGTCAGAAAATTCTGAGAAAAATTTCTCTGAAAACATTATGGGAGATTAAAATGTTTCAATGAATTAATTCTTCTCAGTTATCTTTGAGACCTTTGTCATTTGAACAGCTTTTTTTAAATATGTAAAATATAAGCCATTGTATAACCAACTGAGAAATTTTGAAAGAAATACTAAAAGGAAAATGGAAATAATAAAATCATGGTGAGAAGAACAAGTCCTTGGTGAGAAAGACAGGTTCTGTAGAGTAGTTACAATAATTAGCTTTGTTCGCGCTAGATATCCTGAACATGTTCTCTCACCAGGTTCATGTTGAAATTGTGCGTTCACAGTGATAATAAAACATGTTCTGGATTTAAAATCTTATGTTCGTGGAACAAATATTTCTAATTCCAAATGTGTTCTGAATAAGTCCAATGTATCCTCAGACATGGATAAGGAATTTTAATTTGGCGCATGTGCATTCATCCTTTCCACAAAATAACCTCTAACCTATAAGGTTTTCTACATACTTGTATGTAAAAAACGTCGTATTTCAGTTTATACTCGCAAATAACAAGAATAAACGTACGGCCCATTTAATACATCTTATTATTCTGGCTAGTATTGAATTCAAATTATTATTTTAGATGTTCATAAATTGTTCATGGAGGAATATAGGTGCAGAATATATTCTGAATAAATCATGCAAACTTGACACGCTAGAAGATATTCAGAATGTGTCTAAATGATTTATCGAGCTATTATCAAGGTTTTTTTTAAATGAATCATTTTAGTACTGCAGTTTTTGGTTAAACTTGTTTAACATTCTTACATGAACAGTAGTTTATGGTAGGCTATAACTCTCACTATTGTGGTCATGTGCTAGAATAACAGAAAGAACATATAGTAGAAATTTTAGAAATGTATCTATATTAATACTGGAAGTTAGAAGTGTCATTAAGTAACAAAAACCTGATCTTACATACTTATAACTTCACAAGCTCACTGTAGTAAACCATTAAGATAATGAAGTAATTATGAACAGAGGTGTGGGGCTAATGTATTTACAATTAAAATACTATTTTCTCACTTGGTTTTTGAGTTCAAGAAACTTATATGACATTTGCAGATTTAAAAATTTCCACATTTTGAGAAAACTACATCTACTTAGCACATGACCCACATTTCATTTTCAACAGTTTTTACAGACTGCACTTTTTCCAATAATATGCAGATATTTCTTGTAAGGCTCTGAATAAATTAGATGTTAGCTTAAGATCCTTTTTTCTTTATCTCTGTGCAAATTATTTATATAAGATTAAGTTCCTAATGGTAGGGTGGCAGCAGTAGCACTTCAATACTATTGTATGTAGCTAATGCTTCCATTCTATAGCTAATCATGAGTTTCAGTTTTCCTCCATGCTGCTGTTAGAAACTTTTCCACTAATCTAGTGTGATAAGAAGAATTATTCATAACGACTACAGAGCCTTGCTCCATTTTTGATATTACTTTTAAAAACTATTCTTCAAAGACCCTCCATCAGCCAAAACTCCTTCCCCCATAGAGTTATTATCAACCAGGTAGTTCAAATTCATATCATTGAAACACTAATAAAAAAATTCATCCTTTTCTGCCATAATCAATATTTTAACTTATACAGATGTGAATAAATTTTTGTAGTATTCAACAGAAATATTAATTACATGATTTTAATTTTATATTCCTAATAATTTTTGAATTTTACATTCAATTCAATTGATTTAAATTTTCTTCTTTTCACCACACAGAGAATAACAGTTGTTAATTATTGAAGACAATATTTTAAAATAAAAAAAATTGCTCTTACTTTACAAACTGCACACACGTGAACTAGAGCTTTTTGGGCAGCTTTTTTCTGGTCCGTAGCACTATGCCCTTGTTGTTTCTTAGCTTTGGCAGCCCTTTCTGCAGCTTTCGCTTGTGATTGGAGTTTTTGTTGTCCTCTAGCCATATTTAGTTCCTGAAGTTACCCGGATATTCACCTGACGCAAAATAAGTAATTAATAAAATTGTACAGTTATATGAACTAATAAACTAACCTGGCCATGTGGTCATTGGTGAATGCTCTTTAAGAAAACAAATTAAAAAAATAGTACATACCTGTAAAAACTTGTTATGTAGAAATTAGTTACTGGAATATTTTTATACAAAAATTTTAATTTGAAATTTAAATTTTGTTATTAATTAAACTATGACAGCTGCAGCGCAGCGTCAGCTTGAACCATACACCATACCACTAAAAAATTGTCAATTTACCGTTCAGGAGGACCTCTTACAGTATTTTGCAAAACTGCGAAAAGCAATACAGCCAACATTGGACAGGTAAGGATATACAACACAAAATATGTGATTTGTGATATACAATAAAGTAGTTTTTGAAAACGAATTTATTGTTGCATTGAAATTTTTTAAACTAGCTCTTTCTAATAAAATCAATTTTTTTAATCTTATTTTCATTCAAAATGTAACCTCTCATTGATTTCGACAGAATTTACTTTTAATTCTATGATTCTGTTAATATTGATCTTCACTATACTAGAATTCTAAGTCAGTGGTCTTGAAGATTACTTAGTCACAAAATATAATTTCAGATATCCATTTGTTGCCAGATTAATATTAAATATGAATATATTAGAATTAAATTCTTGAACGTTTCTTTTATTTTGGCGAAGACTAAATATTTCCGTTACTAGCAACTTTGAATATTTCAGTATTTACTGTTTCCAGTTCAAATTATCGTGATTAATTTGAATTTGCTTTGCATCAAAGTTCAAAGATGCATATGTCTCTCCGTACACTACATGCCGTTAAATTCAAGATTAAATTTCACAGCCATAGATCTAGCGGAAAATTTTGTAACCGTTGGCAGTACTGAACACCGATCACACTATTTGTAGAAAGCAAATATCCGAGAAACAATAAAACGATTTACTATACATTTATTATAAATTTTTACCTAATTTTATAGGCTAATAATTTGTTTCGGAAATATATATGTGTATAAGATATAATTTATGTTTGAAATGCATTTCTGTTAATATATAATTTGTTTTATATGTTTTATCATATGAATATAAATTTTATCATCAATGTTATGGGTATTGTTAATATTTATTTAACAAAAGCATTATTACTTATAAGTACCATGGTGGGCTACCGTATTTACTTAAATTTTGAACTATTAGATGAACAGAGGTGTATCAATATACAGTTATTTCATTATGGTAATTTATAGGTGACCAAAAAAAATTATACAACAAAATCTATTGAAACAAAATTGAATGGGTGGATTTTAAATAATGTTAAGCTGCTTTTAAGAAAGAAATTGAATAATTATAAAAAACGAAATATTGAAATCGTTAAACAATTATAGATGTTTTTGTATTAGACCCTTATTTCCAGATTTCTAATTTTGGCTTAAAAATGATCGTGAATGAGAAATAATTTTCCCTGAGGTGTACCGACTATGTACTCAATATTTATCTAGATTATTATTAAATATTATTGTCCATAAAATAGGTACAATAAAGAATGTATGGGTAAAATATATGATTAATAATTTTTCCGCCATATGGTTCCCTAAATTAATTAATCAACCAAATAATGAAACGCCAACTGATAATTAAAATACCTATATAAACTAGGAATACCACAATGCTAAACAATTTAAGTAGTGTCGTATTAGCATCACCACAATAGGTAAGTATTTTCTTTCTAGAATGCGGACAATAAGTGCCTTCATATACTTTGTGTAATTTCCCATTCTACTCTTATGAAGTCATCGAATTTGGGTAAAAAACTAACTGTTTTAACTCTGCTGAAAGGTCTCAAAATTAAAGTCTTTTGGCTCTAGCTGCTAATTATGTTTTTTGAGAACTATTTGCTTTACTTCGGCGCATGTTAAGGTTAGTTCCAGACATTAATGGTTGACGTACCTTCATCGTTTTTGTAATCACTATTATTAATATTTTTTTAAGTATATAATTCACAGAAGCGTCTTGGAAACTGAATCTCATAGTTGACAGGTTAAAACTGGTTCAAAAATATATACAAGCACTTAAGATGATCATACTCTCACGCTGATAATAATGCTGTAAACCACGAACTTGACTGCTGTAAAGGTCAGGAATCTTACAGAAGTTCGAGATGTACATGTAAACAACAAGGTTCTTGAAAACAACTAGAAAAATGGAAGAGAAGAAGATTCGAATGAATGGCATTCATTTTTACCCATGCTCATTATACGGAACAGTGAAGATTTTGTTTGTGTCTCCATAGAGTTTGGTGAGTGATATTTGGACTGCCAATTTGTTCCTAATGGTGGTGTGATTAAGGTATACGGAGGTATAGAAGATGTTTTGACTGATATGTGTTAACGTGATTAAATATATTGAAGGAGCTCTTCAAGATCATATAGAATCTTTGCACAATTCATTGGCAATAGTTCTGAACTAGAGCTAACCATGATATCTTGATGGTGTCAAGTCCTGACTTGAATTCTATCGAACAAATTTGGGAATGTAATAGGGAGATCGTAGGCTTGTAACAGACACAAATAAAAGCAAAACGAACTACTACGAATAACATAATTTTGAGTTTAATTGTTTTTTTGGAAGTCCATTTCATTGTTCTTGAGTAAATTATTCCAAATTTACAGTGAATTACGTTGCTTTGATAATTAACTGAACGCAGTAGAGATTTTGCTTTTTAATCTGAATAATTCTTCCGAAAGAAACTTTGAACTAAAAAGAAAAGACTGGTACAAATCCATAGAAATCATATACATACATATATTCAAGTAGTGGTACAAATAAGTTTACCAATATTTTATTTGTTTGTTCCAGAGAAATGAATTGGAAGCTGGGAGTTCTGCTCCTGGTCGCTTTTTTGGTTCAAGAGGCCACTCTCCGACAAATACCCCAAAATAAATATGAAGTAGAAAAGAAAGGACTGAAGGAGTTTATCGATTTTTTGACTACGAAAACAACAAATTCTAAAAGAGAATCGAACTTTTTTGACGATAGGACCAATAAAGATATTAGCTTTTTAACCTCTGATACTGAATGGCTAAAGAAGACAAAATACACACCAGGAAAAAAGAGTTTGCGATTGAATCTCATGGATGATCACAACATTCCTTTAGATCATGGTTTTATTAACGGGATGCTGACTCCTGGGAAGCGCTGTGTTAATCTTCTAGATGAAAGTTGTAGTAATGCAGGAGTTCCAAATGCTGGAGGAGATAGTGATTGGATAGATAATGGTGAAAACACTCCTGGCAAACGAAGTTGGAATTCTATGGATGACAATAATCTTTCTAAAAACGGGGTAGACAGTTTCACATCTTTCAAACGATGCGCCAATTTGTTGGACGAGAGCTGCAGTAATGGTTATGTTCCAGGAACTGGTGACGATAGTGATTGGATAAACGGTGGAAATAGCCCAGGAAAACGAAGTTGGAATTCCGTGGATGACCATAACGCTCCTATTATTGGTGGTGGAAGTAGAAACACTCATAGTAGACGATGCGCCAATTTGTTGGACGAAAGCTGCAGTAATGGTTATGTTCCAGGAACTGGTGACGATAGTGATTGGATAAACGGTGGAAATAGCCCAGGAAAGCGGAGTTGGAATTCTGTGGATGACCATAACGGTCCTATTATTGGTGGTGGAAGTAGAAACTCTCATAGTAGACGATGCGCCAATTTGTTGGACGAGAGCTGCAGCAATGGTTATGTTCCAGGAACTGGTGACGATAGTGATTGGATAAACGGTGGAAATAGCCCAGGAAAGCGGAGTTGGAATTCTGTGAATGACCTTAATCGTTCGGATAATGATAATGAAGAAGGTACTTCGAACAAACGCTGTGCCAATTTATTAGATGAAAGCTGTAATAATGGTTATGTTCCAGCAGCTAGTGATGACAGCGATTGGATAAACGGTGGAAATAGTCCAGGAAAACGAGAATTGCATTCGACAATCCACGAAGTATCTAGTGGAAAACATAGTAAAAATAATAAAGGTACACATGGAAATGGTAAATCCTACCAAGAGAGAAATTATTCGTACCAATAGAACAATATCAATGTTAAAAGACTCAAATATTTTAAAATCTGAATAAATATGCTGATTGTAAACTGTTTGAATAAAACTAGTCTATTTTAGTTAAATATTTATCGTTCTTAATGTCTAACTAATTATGTATCTCCTGTTTGGTATACTTGGACACTTTTTTGGATACTTGGAACTATTTTTGATATTCTTTATCTTTCATCATGTCTTAACAAAAGGGTGGGTGGTATTAATCATAGAATATGGTGGTTGTAAAACTGTGGTTAAATAATGTTGTTTTGAATGGTATGAAATAATTAATTCAAGACAGAAATTTCTTTGTTTCTATCTCTCAAGCTTTTATTGACTTTCTCTACTTTTGGCTATGTAAAGTTCAGTTGAAGGCAATGATGGTCCGTTAGAACTAGAGAAATATTTCACGACATCTTTTCACTGTGCATTGTAAACAATCTTAATGATAGATGACGTCAAACTTTACGTGAGTATGGTGATAATTTATAAGCAGCTTTTTCAAATCATTAGTTTCTCGCTGCATAACAATGATAATGTTGCACGTTAACGACGAGAAATACACTACTGGTGAAAAGTTTTTGCCTACCCCATAATCCATTCATTAAATTTCAAAATAGTAGACTTTAACAAATTTCTCTTTCATATTGTCAAGCGAAATTCGAACCGGAGTCCGTTGTTTGTTTATACGAGCGAATGTTTATATTTTGTCGGTAAGTGCAACAAGTATCAACTGATTTGTTTATTATTCTTCAACTCTAAATCATTTCTTCGGTATTTATGATTCTAGGTTAGTTCCAGTTAGGCCTGTGAGGCACAAGAACGTGTTGTGATTTATACTTTTTGGACATCTTTCAGTGTGATTCGTATACAAATTGTTTTCGTTCTCGCAAATTCAGACTTGTAAGTTTTAAAATGGTTGCAACGAAGGAACTAGAAAACGTCAGAGCGGCCTTGAAAAACCATAATCACCGAAGATTAACGTATTTTATTGATCAGTAAAAGAAATCGGCGACTCACGGGCCCAGATATAGCAGCTCAGATCAATGAATCTAGGGAACTGCCTTTGAGTACTTCTACAGTGAAAAGGAGGCCTTTTCGAAAGTGTGGCGGTGAAGAAACTTCTCTTGAGACGTCAAAATAAAAGTGAGTCAAAGTTTGGGTCCAAGAGAAGGTAAAAATTGAAGGGATTTTGAAGAAAGAAGGATATAAAAATTATTAAATTAAAATGTACAATGTTCAGGCCAGAGACTGATCGGCAGAAAATTTCTTTCAAAGAGTAAGAATTGGTAAAGTAGAATGTACTGAAAGTAATGATTTGGGCGTCATAGTTTCCCGACCTCAACCCGTGGGACAAATTGAACAGGGAAGTCCGAAAACAGTGTCCAGCTTCCAATTTCCTGAAAAACTAATGAAACCAAAAAGACGACGATTATTTGTCGAAATTGTTATATACAAATCCAGAATTGTGTACCGAAATAAAAGCAGAAAGAGATTAGATCGATAGATTAAAATCATCTATATATGTTCTTTAAAATATAAATACTTGTTTGTTGTGTATCACGCAAATCATCATCATCAGCATCAAGTCTCTCTCTCTCTCTCTATCCTTTGAAATATGGCAATCGCTTATGGCGTTTTAACTCCTTTTTTGAGGTGAATTAATTCTGGTTTTCTAATTTTTATTTGCTTTATAGTATGTCGTTTTTTTTGGCTCCTTTTGTTATTATTTTCCATACCCTTCGGTTCCGTAATTTTGCACTCCTGTTCTCTATAAAGTGCTCTTAAATCCTCCTCAATTTCGTTTCCTAAGGTCTTTCTCGACCTGCCTCTTCTCCTTGGCCACCATGGGGTTCTAGCGTTATTCTTTTGATCATTTCAGTTGGTTTCCTTCTCATTATATGCCCAGCCCAGTTAAGTCTTCATAATTTTATGTATTTCCCTTCTCCATCTCTTCTTTTACTCCTTCCTGTTTCTTTGCTCTCCTCCTCCCTCCTGTGTTGTATTTGGACCTGTTATAGTTCTCATTATCTTTCTCTAGGTTCTTTTAATTTCTTCTTCTTCCCTTTTGTTGATTACTGTTGTTTCCATATATATTTTGTTTTTTCTGCTTTTATTTCCGGTCCGTAATTTCTTGCTTCGTCTTCTAATTTGTTGATCGCCTTTATTGATTCCCTCTGTCCATTTGCTATAATGGTTACATCATCTGCGTTTGCTACTGTATTGTATCTGTGTTGCGTCTGTTATAAATAATGTTCTTATTATGTAACCCTGCGTTTCTCATAATTCCTTCCAATATTATATTGAATAGCGTGATATTGGGTCTCCACGTTTGACGCCTTTATTTTTGTGTGTCTTTTCTGATGTTGTTATTTTCTCTCTTTTTATTGAAACGAAGGCACCTCTGAAGTCCATAAAAATTGTATTTCTCTTTTATATTCCACTGTTTTTCTATTATTTGGCCTAGCAAACCATAGAGTGGGCAAAAACGTTTGACTGGTAGTGTATATCTTAAAACGATCGATTAGTCTAATTTTTTTTTTAATAAATCAAAGTACTTAATAGTAGTTGTATAATATCTTTCCTAATACCCCGTTCATTACTTCACAGCTTTAAAATTGAATTCTTTAACAGTTTTCAAAATCATAGGGGGTCATAGTTCATACCCAGAATGTATAGCTCCATTCGGGATCATTGAACTATATTATTATATTACAAAGATTTTAATAATTCAAATTTTTCTATATCCGTTTGTATTATTTAATTTCTTTCGCATTAACAACTGAACGAAATCGAATCAAAAAATATCTCTTGGGAAATAATTAATAAATATTTTACTGTGAAATTGGAATATTTCTGTTATAATAACCCGAATTAGATTCACCGTTACCATTATGAATTCTTTTCATTCATTGCCACTGTTTTTTCAGTTAACTAGATGTACTTTTATACTTGTTGTTGCGGATTTCTTCATGGTCGCTAATTATCAAACGGCGCGGTTCAGAATAATAAAAACATGATTATCCGGTATCGATTCATCTATTTTATTTATACCCCTTGTACGTAAGTTACTAACAAAATATCTCACATCAGTACCCTCGTTCAATATGGTTAATGGTTGTATGAGAAACTTACCGGATAACAAAGATATGTCAATTAGCCTAAGGCAGGGGTCGGCAACCTTTTAAGTCAGGACAGCGAAAAATTACAATTTACAAAATTTTTTACTTCAATAACAAACAATTGGGCGAACAAATTCAATGGGAGCGATGGCTTTGCATGGTTTTAGAAAGTTTGGATAAATTTGGCACAAAGCCTTTCTTGATGTATTATGCAGTGAAATTTCAGATTTTCGTGTTTGCTTTGAAGAATCGTTGTTGTCCCTTCATTTTTTCCTGTCAAGAACTTCTGGTTTCATAAGTTGCTATTGGAACGATTTTAAATTGTCTTCAAGGCATTTTTGCTCAACAAATATATCGGGAAAAAAATAATTATGTCGCATGACTCATCAATAGCAAGCCATAAGGCAGAAGAAAGTTGAATTTCTTCCACCAGCAAATATGTTACATCAGAAGACATTTTAGTTATTCTTGTACTACCTAACAATATTCTGCAGTACCAGTTCGAACGCGTTAAAATCTTTGGGTTATCTGCAGCAATTTTTTTGCGATAAGATTATTTCTAGTTGTCCTAACATGTTTCGCTGCAGATTCAGGACACCACAACAGGAACTTCAGGAGACATACAGAAATAGTTGTTTTCAAAAAGATAATCGACAGTTTCAACACAGAACTTTTTAATAAACGAGTATGTGTCTTTTTATTTTGAAAAATCACCTTAAGATTCATTCATTATGGAACACTTGGATAATATTCGAGCGTCTATAACCGATGGATAAAGATTTTGTTAGTATTATATTCTCTATTTAAATAAACGTTTGGAAAATAATTCTCGTCACTTAACTTTCCCACTCAATGTATTTCATTTCCAAGTACTCAATTGAACACAATAGTGTAGAGTAGAAGACTCAGTTCTATGGTGTAATGACCACAATGTTAGTCTAGTACTTTGGTGGTCTCGAAGGGCTAGTTACCTTCAGTTTCGAGTATCGTCAATACTGTTGACTCTTGTTGGTCAATGATTCAACATTTCTCAGTCTTTCAATTGACGATAGTCCTCCAGCTATTAATATGCTAGTAGGCTAAGTTGGAATTTCTGAAACCGTTGGTGATATTCATATTGAATTCACTGTTTAGACTACCACTACGAAAAGCGCGTCAGAAGGTGTAATTTTGAGTGTCGGTGTAGTGGTAGTGTGAACAGTGTGTTCAGTATCTTAATATGCTGTTAAAGTGCTGTCAAATATAAATCAAAACAATGAAAACTATCCTTTTTCAAACTATAGATAACAATCGATATTTAGGTTGCCTTGTTTTACAAAATTTAATCGTTAATAATTGATAAATATAGGTTGATATATTTTTTTATTATTCGGTATATTTTCGTTCCACATTTAATAGTATGTATGTTAAAGTTTATGTAAATATTACTATGTTATGTGAAACTTATTGATAAACTAGGATATAATAAAAAGCTGCTATTCAATCCGTGAAGACTTGTAGATTTCCACGGAAAAAGGTTGCCAACTAATTTACTAAATAACTGATTAAAATGTTTCTTCGATAAAATAATGTTCACGGTTATATCGTGGGAATATTACTACCATTGCGATTAGATGCAAACAATTCTTCATATTATCGTTTCGTTCTGCAAAGAAGTGGCGATAACATTTTCAATATTGTTGAAAAGTTGTTCATGGCTCAAGACGATTTTTTTATAGATTTATATCGCACAACGGGGCTGTGAAAACAATCGTATCGAATAAAATAAAACTGAAATTAATTCAATGAAAACCGAAACAGAAATAAAGAAGGCAGACAGACGTTAAAATATAAAGTGTTTTACACAAAAAGAAAGCTTTGATATTCGAATTATTTAATGGTTTCATTTCAAAGTTCAGGAAGCTCCTTGAGACCTTGCTAAAACAATTCTTTGGGTTTTTATAAAAAAATTGTTGTACTGCATTTTCAATATCCCTTTTTTATTATCTCTCCTTGGATTCGAATAAACAGTAATCTGTCGGTGCAAGGTCCGAACTAAATGCTGGATGTGGTAGGAGTTTAATTCCACCAAGTTCATCGAACTTATTCCGTGTAACTTTCAAAGTATGTGGTTCAGGATTGTGTTTATATAAAGGAACCTGCTTTCGGTTAACTAAACCTCATAAATCTCAAAATTGAAATGCGGTACACTAAACCTTTTCTTGCTTGAAAAGAGTGAAGAACTATTTATAAGTCAAAAAAAATGCTTCTAGGTCTACATTTCGTAGTCGGACCTAATGAACAAGATTTTCATGCGACGAATGTATTTTATTTTTTTTATAATTTAACCTAATCCATTAAAGCCCAAAGGGGCTGTAAATGACCCCCAGAGTAAAAATCATTTCATTACGCAGTGTGATTTGTAGATGACACTTCATTGTCATTATTTTTTTCATAAACATATTACTATTCATATCTTAATTAGATGTTATTCTAAATATACGGGGATGGTTCCAGAAGTACCTGGTTAGACCTAGAGATGGCGATAGTTGCTTGAAAAATACTACTGGATTGAAAAGTTCACATCTTTATAGCATATGTTTCAAGTTTGAAGACCCCACGTTGTTTAATATTTGTTTGGCAGCCATCAATAATGAACGTTTTCAGTGAATCTGAAACAAGGAAAATATACAAAAATTTGAAAGGCATTAGCCCAACCAACATAAAAGCTGAATTAGATTCTACTCTTACTGAGTCTGCTCCTTAGTTATCAAAAGTAAAATGTTGTGTACGAGTCCATACGATATGCGAAAACCAGTATCGCAGTGGTCGATCAAATAAGGTGACGACTCCAGAAACGTTGAAGAAAATTCACAAAGCGAGCTACCAGACATAGTAGGTATTTCAAAAAGTGCGGTACATCGTATATTAACTGAAAATTGAACATTGGAAAGCTGTGCGTAAGATGGGTGCTGCGTTTGTTAATAATGGAATAAAAACAGCGTCGTGAAGATGTTTCCATCGATTGCGCACTGTTTCATTATCGTGGATGAAACGTGGGTCTATCACTTCACATCCAAAACAAAAGAACAATCAAAACAATGGACTGAAAAGGGAGAACCGGCTCCAAAGAAGGCGAAGACCGTACCATCTGCAGGCAAGGTCGTGGCGTCGGCTTTTTGAGTGGGGCGTGGGATAATTTTCTTTAACTATTTTGAAAAAGAAAAAACTATCAACGGCGAGTATTATGCGAAATTATTGCAACGTTTGAGCAAAAAAATCAAGCTTAAACGGCCGCATTTGACATTGTTTCATCTAAATAATGCACTAGCTCACACATCCATTGGCCTTGGCCAAAATTAAGTTTGAATTGCTACCTCATGCACCCTATTTGCCAAATTTGGCCCCTCTTATCTATTCTCAGACTTGAAAAAATGGCTCAGTGGTCAGATTTTTCAACAATGAAGAGGTGATTTCGGCAGTTAATGGCCATTTTAAGAGATTGACTATTCTTATTATAAAAAGGATATCGAACTTACTAAACATCCTGGGAGAAGTGTAAGGATATAAAAGGAGATTACGTTGAAAAATAGATATATTTTTGAGTTCTCTTTGTTGGGCCAGGTACTTCTATGACCAAATACTAAACAACGTGGCGTTGAAACATATGCTGTATGGATTGTGCTATTTTTCAAGCAACTACCGCCACCTCTAGATCAGGCCAGGTACTTGTAGGGATTCCAAACTTTGTCTAATGTCGATTTAATTAGATACCAGGTAAAAAAGTGTGCAATAAATAGGCTCATACACATATCCGCCAATATCATAAAAAGTCTCTTAATAAACGAAATAAATGATTCAAATTCACACATTTTGAACTTGATCCGAAGTAATCTTATCCAATGCCAACAAATAATTAAAACCTGTGCATTGAATTGGAAATAATTAGACAAGTTACATGAAAAAAAAAAATAGATGCAAAAAACTCGAACAAATCATTGTATCCATGTTGCAATTGGTATACTCCTCCTGTATATACCTTCTTTTTTGATGATACCATAAATTACAATGTAAGAAATACCCGAGATCAACTGAAAACATAATTAACTTCTATTTTCTTTATTTTTAAAAGTGTACTGATCGGTACAAATCTTCTCAACAAATAAACAAATAAGAGTTAAACTGCTAAGAGTCATTTGGAGTTATTATTGTTAATAGTAGAGGATACAGAGGCGCCGAGTTTTTACTATTTCAAGTTTTTAAAATGAAAAAGAGATTGAAATAAGATAATAATGCGTATTCGTTGATAAAAAAAAATTGTCGAAGGGGAAAATTGTTTAACTCTCTAACTGGAAAAGCAATGGTACAACGTTGAAAGGTATTTGGCGAAAAATTGAGGAAACTTCATGAAAATTGGATTTTCCGGAAAACAATACATTTTATTTAGAAACGAAACATCATAAACACGTATGATACGTCATGTTTTTTTGCATACTTTCACTATAAAGATATATTTTCAACTATTATGTCAAAAAATTTACATGCTTGTCTAAAAAATTCTATATTTCGGTAACCACTTGAGAATCGATTTATTTTTGAAATAAATCGATTGAGTAAACTTGTGTCTAAGTGATTTTTCACATTAGATTATTGTGAGAAATATACAGGGCTGAAGTTGGAGTAACTTTTTTTGAAAAATATAAATTTGTAGTATCTACAGTTGCGGAATGGCAACGTTGTACCTAATACAAGAAAGGAGAGGAACGTTAGTACTTCGACTACGATTATACAAAGAGAGTTCATTAAATCTTAATTTTTTAACAAAAGAACTAATTTTAAGCAAGACCCCTTTCATTTAAAAATAAAAAAAATTATCAAGGAAATTGCTCGAGAAAAAATTATTGGAGGTTGAAAATTGAGGGGAATTTATGGATTTTCCGTTATTATTCTTTTAAAAAATTATTGAAAAAAACTAATTTCATAACAGAAGAGACCTAAAATTAAGACAATTTAAAACCATAAAAATATATTTAATATTATATCTAAATAAAATCAACAAAAGTTCACAGCTAATCAGCAAACTAAAATAACAGTTTCTAACAACCACCTCCGTTATAAATTAATGGATGAACAAAAAACATAAATATACCCCCACTGTAGCCTATAGTGGAGCATAAAATAAGAGTTATAATAGGGCCGGAAATTTCGAAGAAAATTAAGTTCTTTGAAAATTTTTGGCCCTACTTTGAGTCCCTATAACTCGGGAATGCAACTCGGTATAGAGGTTAAATGCCCCGTTGGTCATATTGTCCCCTATACGCCTCTTATCTTTGTCGATTCTTATGCCTGGGGACATCCTGTATATTTCACGAAAAGCCACGATGTCGCGACCGCTTTTAACCAAAAAAATATATGAAATATTTAAGGTGTGTACGAAATTTCCAGTTTCTAGTCATCTAGGACTCGGAAGAGCTAATAAGAAAAAAAATAAATAGAATAATGAAATTTATTAACACGTACTGTTTTTTAATCCAATTTTTTGATTGAAAAATATTTTTACTAGTCTCACCACCACATTTTCGTTTATTTCTAAATGTCTATTATTATGTTTAACTACCGGAAATACAATCTTTTTATTAGCATAGCGCAATTTGAATATAAATTATATCAATCCATTATTGGTACCTATACCAATTTTATTATAAATAATTGTAAAATTTTGTCTTAAATTACTTATCCTAATTCGTTAAAATTATTTTATCGGATGAGTTGTTTCACTAAGATAGTACGCTCAGTTGCTCTTCTTTATAATAATTACCTCATCTATTATCACGAATTTTAATGGGTTTAGTTCCACCTTTTTCACGAATGGATGCTTGTGGATAATGGAACTTCTGTTTTATATAGTTTTACAAATATTCATAAGACAGTACCGCCATAAAAATTGTAATTTTATCTAAATAAAGTAGGTACAATTCTTTAAGTAATTTATTACGACTTTAGAATGCTACTGTCAATTAAACGTCTACTTTTTTATCTATGAGAGAGTAATAAAACCCAATTTCTAATTTCATATTTCGGTCATTTTAAATATTATTACAGAATAATCTGAATATTTTCTAAAATTTTGACATGAGACAGTGGTAGTTAGTAGTAAACTTGGTGTTGCTAAATCGACGATTTACGGAGTTATTAAAGACGATAAATGTTAAAACAACACCTGAAGTTCAAGAAAAAACCATTATCTCATATAGAAAATCACTTGAAAAAAAGACTTTGAATAAAACTGCATGCGTTATTTAGAAAAAAGTTTCCGACAGAAGGCGAAGCTCTTGTCACAGTTCGAGATGCCCTGAACTGAGTCGAGCTATGGAAACAATTTAAAAAAATGGAATGTATGGGAAAGAAGTTACCCAAGGACTATAAAAGAAATGAGAAACCAAGGAAGAATATATTTTATGAAGATGAAACATTGATCAATGAGGGAAATATTGTTGAAGACAAATCATTTATCTACTGGTTTAAATCCACCAACAGACAGTATGAAATAATGTTCTTCATACCTTTTGGAAAAATAAAATATTTTAGAAAAAACTGCACTGCTTTACCTTGAGCTGTTTAGAAGTTATAATATAAGATATATTCATTATACGAGGTCTGGCTATTAAATAACGAGACTGGTTTTATCGCCTTTCCATACGTTTTTTCCATTGATCGAAGCAGTGCTGGAAGTCTTCTTTAGGAGCTTTGCCGTTTTTTGCTTTACCGCTTGCATTGACTCAAATCTGAGCAGACCCGTTGACGCAATAGCTTTTGGTCAGGACAGAATTATTGTTTTTTTGAGGGGATTTCTAAAATTGAAATTCAATTTAATAGTTTTCATAATATTCACAAGGCTGTTACAAAAAGCTTTGGAATTAAAGAAAAAACATGTTACATTTAATACATAAATTTTATAAAATTATTGAGTAATCATCTATTGTTATGTTAATATGATCGAATAAGAACAGTTAGAAGAAAAACGAGTTACAAAAACCGATTCAATTTCAATGAATGTATAATAAAGTGTTAAACGAAGGATGATGATTGAAATAACTTCCGTTGTATAATAAATGGACATACTGTTGCGAATCGATCACGTTTCTATTAAAAAAAAACTACAAGAAAATGAAGAGCGGTACATTTCATGTCTAATGTATCGATATTATTCCAGTTTAAATGGCCCAGGAGGCTGTAGGGTGCAAAGAAATGCGAAAATTTCACTCAAAATATAACAAATAGGTAGTTCATAGCTTGATTAATTATAAAACTAATGAAAACTTTGAAGGAAGATACTAAACTAATATCAATTTTGACACTCTCAAAATATCCTCCAATAAAATCAATAAACTTTTGATGGGTTTAAACCATTGCCGAAGCATTTTTCCATGTGATTGAAGCACATCATCATCTTCCATGGTTTGATCTGAATTGAAGTAGAAAAACACGTGTAAAGAATTTACAACACAGTTACTTGATGGCAACCTTCGTGTCGACGCAACCAAGACGCAAGCATGGTCTTGACTAACTGTCCCTGCCCACACACATCCCCTAGGTAGGTTTAATTATTTTTCACTGAGGATGTGAGGATTGTGGTCGCTCTAGTATACGCAGTTATGCCGATTAATCGTACCGTTCGGCTTGAAGGCTGCTTCATCCGACCACAAAATGGAATTCTGAAACTGCGGTTAATCCTGATTTCCTTCGAGGTACCACTCGCAAAATTCCAGTCTGCGAAATTGTCCTCGTGAAGTGCGTGGAGAGGACGCGGATGGTAAACTTGATAGTGCAAGCATGTCAGATTGGTTCGGCTGCTCAACTAACGCCAGCGCCGCTGTTTTCATATTTTTTTTAGTTGTTACAGATACCGGTCGCTTAGAACAAGGCGCGTCGGCAACAGAGCCTGTTTTTTTTACTTCTGGTATGTATTACATATTGTTGAACGATTGGGTAGCGGTTAGTTCTGAAATTCGGTAAAAATAAAATCGTAATCAGCGTTCGTACGAGGTACGACGTAACAAGCGTAAACTTGTATCGGTTATTCATTTTGAAAATGCGTCTACTTGACGAGCACGTGTTACCATGACATAGACACAACTGTTTGAATCACGAATCACAGCGTTGTCGGACTTATGAGCGTTGCCGGACTTATGCTGATTTTTCGAGACCGTTGCCTGACTGATGCCGACCTCTGTAGAATTAAAGACTAGTATTAACAAGTACGACATGTTTAAATTGAGGCGTAAGAATTTTCACGACTCATGAGACACCCACTGTAAAATGTTATAATGTGAAATTTCATTTTTCCAATAAAAATTTATTGTACGCTCCCCGTATATTCTCACGGCAAATCATTATCGAGCAGACTAGAGAGATTCTCTCGTTTTACTGGGTAAGAATGAAAATAGTGATAACGATTCAATCAACGCTTCTTCTTTTGTCACATCGTTTTCCCATTGACATTGATGGGTATTCAGACACCTACATAAAACAACGCCATTTTCTCATGTAAATGAAGCTGAGCACGTTGCTTTTGTAAACATTGTTAATGATAAAATAATATTCTCACTAGATTGTATCAATTAGATCAATGTCACGTTGTTCAGAAAATAATTGTGTTGAGGAATATGATGCATACACGCAAAATTTTATCTATTTTTTCATGTTTTATTATATGGAATATAGTTTCACTTTTTGTAGGTCAGTCTGTTTACTATATTTTATTTTAAATAAATCAGAATTATACGGATATTATATTCTTATTGCCTTCAAGGCAACGTACTCTCAATCAGAAGCTAGAATTTTATTTTGTTTTTCAATAATAGCGGAGAAAAGAGTTTGTTAATAATTATCTAATTTGTCATTTGTTGGATGCGAGAGATTTTAAACAAGAGACTTCTAACCAATTAAATAACTTTCTGTGACTAAAAATACTCAAGTATGTAATTATTTTTTGATAAAAACGTTAAAATCACATAAGTTAACGATAGAAAATTTAGTATTTTGTATGAACTTTGTGTCTTTCTCTCGATCTGACTCAAGCTGGTTCATTATTATTAAGTTTTAGTATCAAATTTCCGCATTTGTTGATTTTCAATTTCCTTTGTTTTGAAAAAATAGACACAAATAGACAAGTAGTAGTTTTGAAAAAGCTCTTTTACTGTTGCACTGTAACCAGAACTTCTGAGATTGAACTGCTTAAATTCGTGTTCTGTGCTGATGGTGTTCAACTTATGGTCACACTGGTCTCCTCTCTGCACAGATTCATCATTAAGGATTTTGTAGATAATTCAATTACAAACTTTTAGTAAAATTCTTGTGTAATACGTCAAAATAAGTGAAATATGATAAAATTTCTGGTAATGTCGACAAATACGGAAACTATGAACATTCTTTTCTTCTTAATTTTTTTTATAATGAATTAATCTGTCAAACAAATCAAAATCAAATTATTTCTACCTGTCTATTTAAAATTGTTAAGTTTTCTTTCAAATTCCAAAGCAGATTTTAAAATAACTAAGCGAGAGTCTCTTGGTAGACAGCTCCATATGCATAAGTTTTGTTTTGGAACAACCCCTTTTTATCTACCTGTGAAAATTACAATGAGCAAATGGTTAATAGCAATTTATAAATTATTAGATTATAAATAGATATTGCTCAGTAACAATTTCCCTTCACTTTGAATTATTGATCTATTGTGTACTCCGGACTGTTTACCAATCAAACAGCAACGACTTTGCAAAGAGTAAGTACCGTAGTCTTTGTCTATGGATTGTCTCGTACTCACAAATGAGGTGTTCGGCGGTTTCCGTTGGTTCTTTACATAAGTGACAGGAGCTGTCGGGAGTTTTCCGATATTCTTCAGATGGCAGTTCACCGGACAGTGTCCATTAAGCATACCAATAACTTTTCTTAGCTTGTCTTCGTTAAATTAAAGGGCCTGATGGTGGAATACGAAAGAAATATTTTCGATTGTTTCAGATCTGGGGTCTTATTCCATGTTTCTGATTGCTTCTAGTTTTTCCACTTCTTTATGACCACGACTTTATGGCTGTTTGGGAAATCTATGGTCCTATTAAAGGACGCAGCGTATAATCCGGTGTGGCCACATATGAGTAACTTTATGGTTTGATCCCATTGAGTCAAGTGATTGCAGGGCTGTTCTGCTATCTGACAGAATGAATATCTTTGCATGGCGGTAGTTACGTTTCCGCCTGGAAAATGATGGGTTCTGATCCCGTTAGAATAGCGAGCTTGGTTCCTGGCCCATTTATTCCAGCTCCTACATATCCATTTTTCTTGGAATGCTTAGTCACCCAGCCAGGTCGCCACTCTGTTCCTTGTATGCTTTTATCACCCGCTCTATTGCTTCACTTTTTTTGAAGGTCTTCAAAGTGGGCAGGCATAAAATTACTTATAGCGCTGCCGTGGGACTTGATCGTGTTGCGATTGTTGTCGCAAGGCAGGCTACACGGTGTCCGTCACCATTTCTATGGGCACCTTACATTCCTTTAGAATTTACCCAGTCAGGTCACCGGTTTACCGCCCTTTACAACTTAGCTAGGGTTGTTTTCCCAATTTTAGTTTTCGTTCTTGGTCGCCATATGAAAGCTGCATAGCTTATGATACACAATGAATTTGTAAATCCAGTTCAATATTTTGGGTTTCAAATCATATTCTTCCAACCATTCTGTAGCAGTTGTCACTGTTTGAAGATGTTGTCTCCATGTTAGTCTCTGATCGAAGGTCACCCCGAGATTTTAATATGTGACTTAAGGGCTAGTTCAACCCCGTTCATTATGAGGGTTTTTGTGACGTATTTGTTCCTCCTAGTTTGATCTGTGGAGAGTTTATACTCAGATGTTCATTGACACACCATCTCTGAACAATTGTTAGGGAAGAATGCATTTGTTCCTATACGATATCATCTTGATTACCCCGCACAATTATCGCCAGGTGATCGGCGTATCCGCAGACTCCATATCCCGGTTTTACAGCAATAGCTTTATACCCTATTTTGATATTGATAATGCGACTATCCAAGGCTGCCGTAATGCAAACCACCATGCTTGGTTCGACTCTTACCACTGCCTGATGCATGGAGTGTCTTGGCGTATTGAAGAAGGCACCATCAATATCTATAAAGGCACATCTCTTTATTCTCTACAGCCTTTTCTAGTTTGTTGGTTAGTTCAAAGATAGTCGACTTACCAGTTTGGAATGCAAAATGATTTCTATGTAGAGATTCATAAGCAGTTTCGTTCTTATGTATGAATCAATAATTTTTTCCGTAGTTTTAAGAAGGAATACCATAACTCCAGATAAGTTTTAGTGTGACTTTGTTAATTATCAGCTTATTGTTGATTGTTAGTTGGGATCTTCGACCTTTTACCATCACAGTTTACTGAGTTTTAAGTCCAATCGTTTTCTTTTGGTTAGTATTTACGTTAGTAGTCAGTTCAAATGAATTCCAAGGTTGTTTTTGCACTTTTCACTGCAGAACATATCCAGTTAACATCGCAGTTGGACAGGTTTCTACCGTTGAGTGCAGGTAACATAAACACTGAAATATTTGGGAAAGTATCTGTCTTGCAGTTGGATTTCAGGATTAGAAAAAGGTTTTTCCTACTTTTGTATAGGAGTCCGTTTTGCCAGACCTTGTCGAATGACTGGAAGATATCTAAAAATGTAGCTGTACAGTATTGTTTTTCTTCAAATGATTGGTACACTTTTTTTGGAATCGCATGGGGTATATTGCGCTCTAAATCCAAATTGATCGTTAGGTGTTAGTCAGCTGGCTTTTATAATCAGTTTTCTTCTATTTTCTTTCTCAGTAATACACATAGCAAGTAATAGGCAAATTGGTGTGTAAGATAGAGTCTTTTCAGAAGGTTTTCTGGCTTAGGGTTCGGTATAATTTGAGCTACCTTCCGGGGAATTGAGAAATAATTCATTCTCAATACTGCGTTGTACTAGATACTTCAACACCTTTTTTGATAGCTTTTTTCAGGATTTTGGCACTAATTAGATCATTAGATTTTTTAGAGTTTAACTATATTTCACTTCTTCTGGTATACGGTAATTTTTTTGGGGGAAGTAAAGCTGACCTCGTTTTATTAAAAATTTTCCTGTTCTTGGAAACATAAAAATTAATTACACATAAAAAAGCGGGATTATTTTAATATTAAAAAAATTCATAAACCAATATTAAAAGCTACGTCATACATACTCTTTGATAAACACCAATTAAATTGCGTTGAAATTATTATTTTGTTTATTATATAACATCAATTTTGTCAATTTTCATGGATCTCAACCTTTTTCAATCACTTTTTTTATATAGAGTTACCCTTTTAATAAATTGAGCATGATTCAATCTTGAGAACGACTTTAGATAAATTCATTTTCAAATACAGTTATGAAACTTACATTATTAAAATTTTGGATTAACCCTGATATTAAAAATTCATATTTTTAGAGGGAGATATTTGCATTGCACTAAGCTAGTTAGTACCTCATGCAGCTTTATTTGGCAAGTAAAGAAAGATTACTATTGGTTAATCTGAATACGGTATCTCTAGCTAGGAAGTGGGTTAGTTTCAGCAACACTGCATCGGTACATATTGCATAGAACTTATTCTTCGCGACAGACCTTCCTAGGCCTTCGACTAAAGTACTATCGGCTTCAGTACTCTCGCTAGGCAAGGACGTACGCGAATCGACTAACGTAACTTCTGAAAGTTGACGGTAACGCGGAAATAAATTATCCTAATCCGTGGTTTTTTTGAATTCGCGGTACTATCAGAACTCGAAAATGCGAGCGCTATTGATTGTCTACCTTTTGTGTGTTGTAAGGGCAGAACCACAACTATGGGACTCTCCTAATTTATTACATTCATGGTTCAGGCAGGCTAGAAGCGATTTGAAACGAGATTTAACAACAAAACCGCCAAGTTCAATAACTACTACAAAAAAAATTCAAGAAACTACTATTCCACTATTAAAATCGGAAACAGTAACTAAATTACCGAGTACTTTACCCTTTTACACGGAAACAACCCCCAAGAAAATCAATTTGATCACCTCAACTATATCTTCCACTGATGGAAGTACTATATATGATACGACGGTTAACGATTTTACGGAAACAACTGAAGAACCAAGGGATAACAGCAGGAACCACGATTTTTATCTGAGTAAGAGGGAAAGGCCGCAAATAAAAATATCAACTAATATAAGTCAGGTAAGTCGTTTTAGTATAATATAGTTTTCAATTGAAAAATTAGAGGGTGAGAATTTGATAAAAAATTGCGAAAATACACAAAGTTTTATATACAATGGTATTTAATAATAATATAGCTTATGATGATTTAAAAATAGCCGGATAATCTCCGGTAGGAATGGTGTTAAATGTGAATAATAAATAATCAAGAAACTTTATAAATATATTTCATGATACAATTAGAATTGTAGAGTTAAAATAAGATGAGTATGAAAAAAACGTGCAAGTTGTTCTTAAAACAAACAGAACATTTTGATTTTGAAGTATTTTCACATAAAAATAAAAATATGTTTTGATATTTTAGAAGACCAAGTATAGAATAGAAGTACAAAGCACTTGGTTTAGATAATTTAGTTTTTGAAAAGACAGAAAATTCCAAATATGTATTTATCGCAATTTTTTTCTTTTAATATTTCTCATTTAAATGAGAAATGTTGAATTGATAGTTTCTGAAAATTTTTATCGAACTTTTTTGATAAAAGCAATGACAGATTTTAGAAAGATGAGACATACAATTTTTAATGACAAAAACCAAAGTATTCTAATTAATTGTTTACTGAAAAAATTGATTACGATATAAAATTCGGCTTTTTCATATATAATATAATAACTAAATTAAGTACAATTATTTTTCAACCTGTCTCAAAATTTAACCAATAAAATAATTTTTAACAGTACCAAAGATTTCATATCCTTCATTGTCAAAATTCAACTTTAATATTGGAAATAAAACCAATTATTAATTCAAAATAGTATTAGAAATTTTATTCAAATTGTTCAGGTCTCTTTTAACTTTGATAAGTTGCTCATTATTGATAAACGTTTCCTTTTTTTGTATGTGACTCTGTTTCAGAGATTTTTTGAATTTTTATTGTTAAATTTGTGTTTTTTCCTCGTTTACAACTGAATTTTCCCCACAGTCCAGAGTGGTCCTATTTTATTTCAAACCTTCTCCGCGGCCCAAGGGACCGCATATAAATGTGTTTTAAAGTTTAGTTGGACCGTCCTGGGCCCTTGAAACATTACTCCACACTTGGTCTATTTGATTTTTTTTCATGATCTCTAAATCCATTGTAAAACTAAAAACCTTATTTTTCATATTTTTTTGTTCTCTTCAACATATTTCAAATAATATTTATTAAAATTGTTAATTTGTGCTTTACATTACCTGTACATATTTTTGGTATATTTTGTTTTTACGGGATAAAAAAATGTCAAATTAAAAAAACGGAACTTTTATTATAAAATAAATACAATAACAATAAATTGTTGTTACAATCAAAATTATTCATGTTTTTTCGCAAAATGCAATAATGTGGTTTTCCAAAACAAACACTAAAAAAAGTAATCACTTTTTTTTACTTTGGATTTTACAATAATTTTTCACAACACTCTATACAACCTTGTGACTTGGACTTTTTTCTTCACTGGGCAATGGGCTTTTTTTGTTGTGGTGTCTCTTGGTCAGCAACATCCGTTGTTTTTTCTTCAGTAACTTCTTTGCTACACGAATTTGAAAGTCAGTAATCGATATATTATTTTTTTTGTTATTCCTTTATAAATTGCTGTACCAAATAGCAGCTCAATAGCAATTTTCCTATACCACTTCAACTTCCTTTTCAAAGAACAAAAATTTATTTGAAATAAAAAAACGTGGGCCTGCACAAGCCCGTTCTGGGGCCGAGGGGAAGTTAAAACTTTCCCCAGGGGTCAGAGTGCGAGCGGTCCTATAAAAAACATAATTTTTTCGCACTTTTTTTATTTCAAATGATTTTTTTTTAATTTTTTCTTGGATCCACACCCCATATGTATGTAAACACAAAAAAATTTCTGGGCCTATGGGAAAGTTTATCAATTTCGGTTGGACCTCAACTTTGATATAAAGGATAAGATAATTGATTATAATATTTGTTTATCCTTCATTTGTATATGTAGTTTATCAATTTTTCAGGTTAATTAGTCTCAATATCAACACATTATTTGCTTTTTCTATAGCTTTCTATTAGCCCAATTAACTATATTTATCTTTTGTGGATAAATAGGATGAAATTAATTGAAGCGTAAGAAATTAACGAAGACTTAATAAATATTGCCGTTGTCTGTTTTCTAACAAGTTGAAAATAAATATTGATAAAACCAAGTATATAGTTTTTAAACGAAAAATAATAATTAGCAGTTTTGATTTAAAAATTAATAAGATTCATTTGGATAAAGTGGCACCAAAAAATATTCTGATTATATTATATTCCACGCAATTTCATTAAACTCAATAAAAAATAAACTTCTTTGTGATTTCCACTGAATATTTTGGATAAAAACTTTCTATAACAATTTTCGTTAAATGAGTGCACAATACCATGAAAAAACTTATCAACTTCACCTTCACTTTTGATGGGCTTGCTTGTTGACTGGTTTGCATGACAAACTCATGTTTTAATACCATTTACAATGCATTTTATGAATGTGGAATTGTAAGCGATTCGACTGAGTTTTTACAATAGACAAGCAATGCGTTTCAGAGCAAAACATTTGTTTCAAACGCGTTATTTAAATTCGAGACAAACAGAAGTTATATTTCCCGCATTTCGCAATAATTTGAGTGCATATTTACTGGAAAATGCCTTCTACTCTGTAAATACATCTATTTTAATAATATTTAATTCCGGGCATGCTGCGTACTGGTTTAATTTTCCTATGGACATATACTAATTATTACCTATTACTATTACCTATAATTTTGTTACACATTGTGGTTTTCTTCTATATATTGAAATTTTATTTTATTTGTATCTTTATTTAGTTATTTTTATGTTTTTACAAACTTTTGTCTACAAATTGTAACAATTGACAACGGTCAATGTAAGTAAACACATTTTAAAATCTTCTGAAGTTATTGGAGATTATTATGTCAATGGATCAATTACCTCGTAATCTTACAGGAAAATAATAGTTTTTGATGAGTAGTACTCACCAAAGTTTTGTTCCGAGGTACTCTAGAACTTGGTAATAACGATGAATTATCTGGAGCAAATCAGATGTGTACACGAAGCCCCGAGTCTGTACCCCGTCTAACAAATAATTCTGATAATGATCGTTCACGTGTTAGTTGGGACACGGTTTATTTTTCGCGTTATTTCTATGGAAACTACAACGACCCCCTGCGGCTCTGTTACTCTTATTATATGTGTGCAGATCCGGAATCACGGGTTTCAATAGTAAAGAGTTTCTACCCTTGTAATTAGAGTGAGACCTAGAGCTTGACATACATAATCGTATGTATTAGCTTATATAAAGTTCATAAATAAAAAAAAAAATTCAGAAAACTACAGAAAGTCTGCCGGAAGCTTTTAATGCATCTTAAATTCAAAATACTCGTACACCGCCTGTTTAATTTAATCGGTGCTGTTAAATTTTTTACCCCTCAACTCGGTCTTCAGCTTTGCGAACATAAAATAGTCGGACGGGGCCAGATCAGGGCTATACGGTTGGTGTCCCATCTCTATGAAGCCACATTCGTGTATAATGGAACATTATGATGAAGTAAGCGCCTTTTTTCGATAATGTTTTGGCGCAACTACCTTAGTAAATCAGAGTGTTCAAGGTTGTATTCGATTCCTTAAGTTAATCAAAAGGCGGTTCGAAAATATTGTAGCCATCGGTTGTTTGGTGCTTTTCGTGACCTTCGTTTTATTCGCACGGACTGGAGTAGCTGAAGAAGTTAAGCTACTCCAGCGTGGAGTTCAATTTGAGATATTTTTCAAAACATCTTGACTGAGTGGTCGTTCGAGCCCCACTATAATAAAATAGATGGAAATAGCAAATTGAAACTATGTGGGAGGCTTGTTGTGACTTATCACTGATGTGTGTATAAATATTTTTGCGAACTAACGAAGCGATTATCTCCAAAATGTGCTAAAAGATAAACGTTTCGACACCATTAACGATATCGAGAGAACACGACTTTTATTTTACCTTTTATTTTGTTTTAGTTTTCATGAAATAATTTGGGGATTAAGTTAACTGATAATTAAATTTATTTATTTCTTTAAAAACAAACCGTGTCTCACTCTGTATAGGTAGCAGTGAGAGACATGGTCGTGACGTTTGAGTGCAACGGCAACAAAGGGTATCATCGATCAAAATTCCTTTTTAGAATTGGTTTCCTCAATAATGAAGAAATCTATCTAACAACGTCATGAAGCGGATTTATTAACTTCCATATACAAAGCGAGTAATGAGATATGATGTTCTTCCGCCAACATTGGTTGCAGAATGCCAGAACTACTTAATACACTAACAATTACGAGGGATAACTTCATTGTACGATAATTTAAATCAGAGATATTAAAATTTCTTTGATTATTTTAATTATAATAGAGCTGCACCAAGTGCTTATTTGTAGCAACTACTCGTCAGTAATTATATATTTAACTTCATATTTAAGTTGATTTTATTTTTATTCCGCCTTTGTTCTACTGACTGATTTTGCAACAATCTTATAAAATATCTACATTCAAAGACAATCTTTTTACTCCATCTCTATGTGCCTTCAACAACTTTGATCTCTGATCTCTGATTTTGACATTCATGCTTTTTCTCTTATCTTTGTTTTAATTGCAGCCTTTTTTTCGATTCAAAATGGCCAAATAATATCATTAAATAGGTTTTTTCGATGCCTTTGAAAAGAGGTATCACTTCCCAATTAATCATCACAATGATATTTGACGAATCCGTCATCTATTGTCAATAGTGGGTAGAAACAAGAAAATTTTTCATGACGTTTTCTTCAACGGGATATTCGAACATTAGATTTAATTGAATTCCATTGTTTTAATCGCTAGTAGCTCGGCTTTACTTTTTGGAAGACTTAAGTGTCTTATTAAGTCATTGAGATCTTGAGAGTTGTTGAGGTGTGGTATTTTTGGTTCAGATTCAAAAACGAATTCACAATGTACGGATACAGATCAGCTTCGTAATTGCGGGGCTGCCTTGAGAGAGTAGTTGCTTTTCCAACAATGGCGGAGCAGGTACAGGATTTTGTTCTGTATCTGGTATTGGAGCAAATTTGGATGGTAGGTCAGAATATACTTTGAATTTTTAATTCTGAGTGGAATAAAAAAGAACTTATTCAAGATTGATACATGTGGAGCCCATTTTTAGTCTTGATTTTTGACTGGTAGATGAAAGTAAGCTTAATATGACGGGCTAATCTTTGAATTTATACTTAAAGCATACTTTTTCTCTCTCACTTTAAAAAATATAACAAAAGGAGTCAGCATTTTGTTTACAACTTATCGTAGCCATTTTGCACAGATTGATACAATGAACATGATATGAAAGACGTTATTTTTCTGTAATATTCAAACACCAACTGTCGTATGCAACGAGCGATGCAAACTCACACCCCCTCTTACTACTTTTTACACAAAAAGTGCGCGAAAACTGACATTGACTGAGCGCAAAAATCAACTGAAACGTAATTATTGCGAAATACACTTTTCAACTAATTGTGCACACTATTTTTCCTACGACCACGTAAAAAATTCTTCAAAAAAATGTATTTTTCAAATAAGAAAGTCAATTAAAAAATATCACACATGTGTTGAAAAGTATATAAACACGTGTCCTGAAAAGCGAAAAGAATGACTATGAGAAATTTTATAACTAAAGAACAGAAAAGGAACCGATAGAATAATAAAGTTACCTGTTGGTAAAATCAAGACAGTCATGAAGAATGTTTTCCTTTGCTATGGAGAATAAATTTTCATTCAAATACTTTATACTTTACCCAGTTAATTTCAACGATTAAATTATCTTGCAGACACTAGTATGTATTTGAACACAAATCACAACAAACTTTTAATTTTTATTGTAAACATCAATATAACCTCAAAAAATCATATTCTCTACTTCTTCAGTCTTCTTCAACTTGACCTTTTGCCTTTCGGCATCCAACCAGATTCATATTGTATTCGCGTATTCCCTCTATCGTTCGAGACTATATATAACATAAGAAAAAGAAACATTTCAATACATGTATGTTTTGTTATTTTTTAGTACATGTGTGATAAAGATACTTTCTTAGGTAAAAATGAGTATTCAATCTATCATTTTCATAAGTGGTCGTAGGAAAAGTGGTTTTTCAATTTAACACTTCGTGTGTAGGTGTCGGTTCATTAATAAATAATTAAATGGTTGATTGGTATCACCGGATTCTAAAATGTACTACAAACTGTCATTTTGTGTATTTTGTTTAATTGGTAATAATAAGCAATAATAGATAGTTAACCAATGGTAAATTTTATGGTTTTTAATATTAACAATTGAAATTGCACGTATTAAATATTATTTTAATACTCTGGGAGTAATTATCTTTTTTTTTTATTAAAAATGCTTTCTTAATTATTATCTATCTATCAGTTGATATCTAGAAATGTTTCTGTTTTTTTTTGTTTATATTTTGAAATAATTGAAGCATAACTAGTAAACTCTAGTTAAAAAGAAGAAAACTATCATGACTGGAATATTAGAATGATCATCACACAGGAGAAGATGAAGAAAAAACTAGCCACAAAGTATTAGCATGGCCGTACCTATCTAAGGAGAATCTTTTGAAAAACGATTTGCATGATAGGATATGAAAGTTGAGTGTGCTAAGGTGCAGTGCCCTTGGTTTTTTTTCCTATCAGTAAGGTAACGTTAAGTTGATTAAGAATTTGAAATGAAAAAATATGTTATCCAGACATTTCATGAAACAAGAAGTCACTTTAAGATTGTTTAACGTTAGGAAATAATATTAAGCGCTTATGTTTTGACCTTAACGTATTAGAAAACAACTAATTGAATCGCCCTGTAGTTAGTCATGTTATTTATTCCCCAGCACGATAAATCGATGTTCTAAAGAGAGAATTTAAATTTTAACGAAAGTTTGGTTCACGAGATAAAGAAGAATATTAGAGGTGGGGCAGTTTCTTTAGAAAATAACTGAAATGTTTTGGGCATATAGAGAATTTAGTTTTAAAATTTTGAATATACCGAATGGGCAACTAAGAACGACTGCCTTCTATATCTCAGGAACGGATTGTATTTGGGCAAAAAATATTTAAAATATAACAAAAATGGTACCTGAATACGTAGTAATAATTGTCAAAATTTTGCATTTCATCATTATTTGTTAAATTATGAATGATACTGAATTTTTGTAGGTTAGGTCGTTATGAGTGAAGTTGAATTTTATAGGTTATGTAAGTTTACTTGGTTATTGATTGCGTTAAATTTTTCATTCGTTTTACCAAAATCCATGCATAGATCACACTAAAGTTATCTAAATCAGTTTTTTTTCATTAATACATTGATCATTTTGAGCCTTCAATGCTGTTTCTAAAAATAGGCGCTTTTAGTTTTTGAAAAATTTGACAGATTCATAATTCATGGAATGACCTCAATAGAAAACGTGTCATGCCAACGACCAATTATCGGTATATAATTTGCTGCCACATTGGTTAGAAGTTATCCGATTGGTGAGTGTCCTCTTAAATTGAACAATCTGTTTTTTACTCTACCATTACTATGAAATGTAGCCTCATCTGTCCTCAAAATTCGTGAAAGTATTTTAGGATCCTCCTGTATCATATTTACTATTGTTGTTCGTAAAATATGTAGGTATTTATTTGTATTTTATGCTTCAATTCACTGGCAAATAAATATGACATTTCTAAAAAATGAAAACAAATTTTCCATAACTTGCTTCATCAACCTACCAGACGTTTGAAGAAAAATTATCGCCGTTCACACTTTTTTCAAGATATCTCCAGACAGAAAAAAGATATCGACATGCGGTTTTCGCTATTTTATATTGATTTAGTTAACTTTTAAAAGATCTACTAAAAATGTCATGTTTTAGCAATTATTGTTTCATAGAGTAAAGTGGAAATAATTAAATTAAAACAAACAGTTTGAACGGATTTTCGTCCCTACACCCTTATTATCAGTATTACCAAAACTGAACACTGAAACATATTCAAGCTAAATGTCTTTCCACAAGATATGATCGATACGAACTCGTGATTAAGATTAATACGTTCTATTATAACTTACCATAAGTTAACCATACTCTAGGATTATGTCTAGCATTTCAGCTCTTGTTCCCTAACCCAGACAATCTCTTGTGTGTAAATCTGTTGTTGAAAGGGGATTAACAACCTGCGCTACGCCGACGATACATTGATCATAGCGTCAACCATACTACAAATAACAGAAATTATGACCAGACTGCCTGTTATAAGCGAAAAATGGCTTAAAATAAATTAAGATTAAGAGTAATGGAACGATTAATTATAGAAGGGAAAGTAGGAGACAAACGCCTAAGAGATCTCCAACTAGATGGATAGCCTAAACAAAATCCTTAATAAATTTGAGACTGCATCATGCTGAAAAGATTGAACAAGATAGTCAAGCATGGAAACAACTGCTAAATCAAATATAAATTTCGTCACTTCATCCTTTGGAGGATAATGGAAAGAGTAGGATTAATGTGACTGTGAAGAATCATAAATTTAGCTACTTAAGCTCAATGTTTATTGTATTTATTGAGATCTATGGTACACGATCTTAATAGGGACCCACATCATAGATGATTGATTCTGGGTGTCTCTTGGTTTCATTAAGGTATCAAATTACGTACTTCATTTTATTTAGATGTGATTGTAACGACCATAATTATAGATAATTATAACCTTTTATACAAACGGATTTTTTAGTATTTAATAGCGGTCTGTAAACAGATAGATGTCTTAATATTATGGCGTTCGTTCGAGTATGGTCGTCAGATTATTGAAACCACGTCTAGGTACTTATTTTATTATTTAATAAATAGTTTATTTCAAAGTAGTTTTGATACAACGAATATGGTTAACCATCATTGGTTAGCCCGAAGATACATTACAAGAAATACACCGAATAAATTTCGACAAGATGAAACTGTTATAAGTCGAAGACAACATTTGGGCAGTTGGTCCATATAAACCAACAGAAAAGGAGCGCAGACCGATAATAGTACACATCGGCAGTCCAAACGGTTTTGTTAAAAGTGGTTTATTGACTTTTGAATCTACTCGTTTCGGTAACTAGTTTATTTCAAAGTAGTTTTGATGTTTTAATATAACGAATATGGCTAACCATCAATGGTTAGCCCGAAGGTGCATTACAATACTTTCATGTGAAAAAACAAATTATTTTTTTTAGATTGTACATCGGAGTCTGCACGATTTTGTATAAACCCACCTCTAATGTTAAATGCATAACCTATCCTAACACGAATCCTGTTGTGGTGCATTATATTCTTAACATTTCGTGGTTAATTTAGAAGCATCACACGGTCAATGTGTTTAAAATACACGAGCGTCCCATGTAACATGGAAAGAACAAGGAACAATTTCAATGGAAAATCAGTAAATAATTCTGAAGCACTGTGAATGAAATTAACGTCCAATTAGATCTATAAATATGTAGATATTGATCGTTATATTTATTAAATACCATATAAATTCTATGAATACTAACCATACCGTGTTAATATGAATTTATATATAACACTTGTGTTAGAAAATTACCATTAGCCCATTAAATGTATTTAAGTTATCATTTCACCGTTATTTTCTTTTAATGAAATGCTTTCCTTATATATTAACCGAATGCCAGGATGTGGAAATAGATGTCTTAGAAATCGAATCAAAGATAAACACTCTCTTGTGATAATGACAAGAGTTGTCAGGCGTCAAGATGAAATAAATATTCAATTTATTAATTAAGTACATCGATGATTTTCTTTAAAAATTACAAGCAAAAAATAAGATTAATTATGATTAATAACATCTAGAAATATCTTTCGACAATTGCAGAGAGTGACACTCATAGTTTCAACTTAGACGTTTGCTGGTCTGATGAGAAAGAAAATCGACGCGTCATATCCCAAGCATTTTAGTACAAATTTGTACACACAACATTATTTTCTTTCCTCATCAAATCCTTTTCAAACCCTTACTTAAAATGGATCCTTAATCATAAGCATTTCACATTTCACATTCAAGATACACTACCGGTCAAACAGAAACATATCCACGTTGATATCTTTTTTCTGTCTCGAGATATCTTGAGAAATGTGTGAACGGCGATAATTTTTCTTCGACCATCTGATAAAGAAAATGTTATTAATTAATTATTAATTATTAATTTGCTGATGAATTAAAGCATAAAATATGAATAAAAACCGTATTTTACAAACAACAACAGTAAATATGATACAGGAGGATCCTAAAATACTTTCACGAATTTTGAGAACAGATGAGGCTACACTTCATAGTAATGGTAGAGTAAATCGCCATAATATGTACTACTGCGGTAGATGAAAAATAGATTATTCAATCTAAGAGGACACTCACCAATCGGATAACCTCTAACAACTGTGGCAGCAAATTATATCCCGATAATTGCTCGTTGGCATGACACGTTTTCTATTAAGGTCATTCTATGAATTATGAATGTGCCAAAAATTTATATAGCCTATAAAATTCAACTTTAGTCATAATGACCTAGCCTATAAAAATTCATTCATTCATAATCTAACAAATAAATTTAAAACTTCAGTCATAACGACCTAATTTAACCTATAAAAATTCAATGTTGTGTAGACTAAAACTTGTGAAACGAAAAATTCTGAGAATGATTTCTATGTTTTTGAGGCCATTTTTGTTATATTCCAGTAGTAATTTAGTAAAAGTAGTAGATCTAGTAGTAGCTGTTTGCCTACCCCATAATCTATTTATTAAATTTCAAAATAATACACACAAATCACAAATTTCTCTTTCAAATTGTCAAGCGATGGTCGAAACGGTGCTTTACAACCCAAAAATAATAGTGCCCTTATTTATTTACTTTATACGAGGAGATATTTATATTTTGTCGGGGTGTTCGACAAGTTAAAACATGCAAGTACCGGTTGATTTATCATTATTTAACTGTGAATCATTTCTTCGGTGTTTATAACTGCACTCCCAGTTAATTCTGTGAGACACAAGAACGTGGTGTGATTCATACTTTTTGGATCAAGACATCTTTTTGTGAAGCGAATTGTTTTCGTTTTCGAAAATTTGTGAGTTTTAAAATATGTGAAACCAAGGAACTATCTACTTTAACGCACTTTGGTCTACAACGTGAAAAATTATGCATCCACCAGGAGCTTTGGCGATAGAAAACGTTCAGGACGGCCTCGAAAAACCACAATTGCTGAAGATAAACGTAGTGTATTGATCAGTAAACGTGATCGATAACTCACAATCCCGGAGATAGCAGCTCTGATCAATGAATCTAAAATTGGATGCATGAAGTTTGGGAGAGAGTTTTATGGAGTGATGAGTCAAAGTTTGAGATATTTGGGTCTAAGAAAAGAGTGTTTGTGCCTATGTAAAAGGAAGAACGGATGTTAGATCCGACTATAAAGCACGCCAGAGACTCGGCGATGGTTTGAGGATGTTTTGTACAAGGGCAACTGGAGGCCTGGTAAAAATTGAGGGGATTATGAAGAAACACTGCTATAAATGAAAATGAAGTAGTTCTGTCGAGAGTATGATGGGCAGAAAATTTATCGTCCAGCATCACAACGATACCAAGCATTCCATAAAGTTGTGCAAAGACTATTTGAAAGAAGTGAAAAAGGAGAGTGTACTGAAAGTAATGATTAAAATATTCTGGAACAAATTGGACAGGAAAGTCAGAGAGCAGTCTCCTACTTCCACTTCACATCTTTAGAATGTCCCAAAAAACTAAATTACTACATTCTTATCTGTATTTTCTTTAAAATGTAAATACCAAAATAGATCGTATTGTTGTTATTTCTCAGTATCACGCAAACTATAGAATGAGCAAAAACATTTTACCTGTAGTGTATAACATATCTTCATTTTAAAAATATGATAAACAGTAAGAAACTATTTAGAATATTAATTTCCATAAGATATAAAACATATAAGCAGACAAAAATTGACTTTATTCTGATCTATTGGATTAATTTCACAATGCTAGGAAGTGATTTGAACTATAATAATGCTTTGTTCTTGTACTATTTTAGTCTCTTATAAGAATTTCATTGTCTATTCTCTGTTCCCAGTTTTTCGTGAGCTGCTTTAACCAAAGTTTCTCTTCTTTTTTAGTTGCTTTTCTGCCCGATCCTGACTTTCTTTCAATCGAAATATTTGTCTCAACACGCCGACAGATATGTTTGGATATTCCCATTCTTACAAAGTGATTAATCGTGATCGATTTCTTCAGACCTTGATTTTGTTCTATACTTAAAATTAAACTTATAGCAAAGACGTTTATACTTGGTATAATTTCCAAATTATATTTGGACCACCACACCTTTGGCTCCATTTTGGTAGCTTTGATGTTTTGAACATGCGTATGTTTTACATCTATATTTGTTGAAACGTACATTCAGTACTGGTTGAACTAGCGACATTCTGATAGTGTTTGATTATTTATCTCTATGATCATATTAAGTGTACCAACTGGAATACTTAAAGAACCACATTTCAAATAATTTCTTTTTCTGAAAGCTTTAAACTCGAATAATTGATTAAAATAACTAACAACAGACTTTCGTAGAATCTGTTCGAATAAAATAGTGTAATGTTTTAGTTTTATTTGTATTCTATTAAAATAAAATACATTTTTCTGTAGTCAGTTCTTGTATTGAAATGTGCAGAAAAGACATAAGTCGCCCCCCATATACTGAACAATTTAAATACAATGCTGTGTACTACCTTATTTGCAATGTGTGCGGTCTCATTAGGTTTGTGTGAAAAGTCGTAATTTATATTAAATTCATTTAACTATCAAAGTTTCATGAATATATTCTCCAGATACCAGTTGCACTATACCATTGTGAGTATTATAATAATGATGATGTTATTAATTAAATAAAGAATATAAAGAACCAAATGTAGTGAATTTCACACGTTAAATATTCAATCAGTTAGAGTAATTGTCCTCTATTTTCACTGAAGGGTACATTTTTTAAACGATCTGGTATATTTACAATATTTGCTCAAGGTCCAATTACACCTACCGACTCCACAGCACGGTAATGGCCGCGAATGATGCGAAAAATGGGTTCTTACCTCCGTTTTTTTACTGTGAAGCGATTTGCATGAAATTTTGGAATTAGGCTTATCTTACCCCTAACTTCTAAAGTGAAAATGATCTGAGCTCCGCCTATTATTTCTAAGGGGTGTAAACAATTGATATTGTGCCATTTTATCGCTAGAAAACGTGTTTAATATTAAGGGGTGGAATTGTAAAGAGTTTCTAAAATATATGTTCCATTTTATGTATATGTATACATAAGAAAATAGTTTTGGGCCTCTATTACTGTGTACTTTTACTTTGCTCCAAATATTCACACTCCGAAAGTTTCAGTTGACCAAGTAGAAAAAATACGATTAGTTTTTGGACCATAACTCCTTCAATTTTGATGCTATCACAACTTATAAATACCCATTTTAAAGGTAATTAAAAGAGCTGCAATTTTTTTCATTGCAATATATAGTGAGAAACCTTTTATTTTAATAAGGCGAAGGGTCAAAGGGTTCGAGAGAGACTGTGATTGCGCTGCCGCGCGCTCTTTAAACAATCATATCTCCGTCAATTTTTGTGTGACAGAAAAAAACAAAAAACCAAATTTTTTGTCTGAAAAAGAACTACATTTTTTATCATTATACGTATCTTTCATCATTTTTGAGATATTATGAAAGGAAGGTGGTTTTTTTAAAAAGTCGAAATTTTGATCGTGATTTTTTTGAAAAATATGTATCCTACAGCAGCCAAAATGCTAGAATCCATCAAACTCTTTATATTAAAATTAATTCTAGACGGAATAAGATTAATTTTAATTTTGGTGGAAATGGCACTTATGAAACCCAATGATTTAAATGAAAAAACCATTAGATCTTCCTCTTATTTACATTACAGCTCACTCATTTTACGTGCAAAAGATTTTTAGCAGTGCTCATTTCAAAGCTTATTTCAAGTATTACAACATCTTATTTCATTAGAATGCATAAATGTATCTGCTCGCCGCTAGATGGCATTGAATACATCGATTAAATTTCAGACAAAATAAAAAACGGCTTTGATCTTTAATATCTCACTTAATATTGTACTTAGAACACTTTATAAAAAATAGATTTGTTCAATTTTTTACCTGCTACAATTTTTTCACCATAAAATTTCCGTTAAAATGTGCATTTCTGGAGATATTTGCAAAAAACCGATGAAAAACGTGAAAAAATGCCTAATTTTCAATAGCCCATAACTTGAAAAGTATTGGGTGTTTTGTAAAATTTTATACAACATTTTTTTCTCAAAATTGGGTCTTCTATTGATATTCGGAGTCATTTTGAAAAAAAAAATTACACCACCGAGAAGGTGTGGCAACCACCCTCAGGGTGTATACCGGCCACAAGGAGACAAAGCTCTATTTTCTACCACCACCACCGTAAAACTATATTGTGATTGGTTATGAATCCTACCATAGTCGCCAAAAGAATAAGATACCAGGTTTCACTAATAGAAAGAGTGAAATACTCTATGGCTTTATTGTTTTTCAAAACCTTCTACATTAAGATCAATACACTTTTGCACGCTTTTGAACCAATTGTCGAAGCATTTTTTCCATTTCGTTTGAGGTACCTCCAATATATGTGATTTGAACGCATCTTCAGGTGTAGAAAAACGTTGACCTCGCAATTTGTTTTTCCTCGGCGGGAATAAGAATAAATCATTGTCGAGGTAGAGAATGATTCGTCTTCTGCAATTGGTTTCCTCGATTTTTCGAACACTTCTGGTAAACAAATGCTGATGTATGATTCAGAATTGACCCTTCCACGTTGCTCTAATGCTGTTTCCGTGGTTCAAGATTCTGGTAAACGACTCTGGAACGATTTTTGAAATTCATTTATACCACACCAACTTTCATAATTACACAAGTTCTCATCTTTAGTGATCAGAATCAAACTGAAGATGACACTTGACTCTCGCCATGACCAGCTGAAATATAATCACCGCAAATACTCGGTCGTGTAATTGAATACATTTTGATTATTGATTAAGGTATTTATCGATTGTCTCAGCTATAAATGTCAGTTTTTCGTAAGTAACTTGAGATTTGTAAATGAAACCAAGTATCTAAAATATTAAATATGGTAAACACAAAGAATTGATTTTCGCACCGGTCTAAAATGAAATTTAATTTATTATCTCTCAAGTATCCGCAGAACAAAATATACGGATACGTGGTTTAACCACAATATTATATGGACTATAAATATAATTTCACTATTTTCTCGGTAGATAATATATTTTTTACGGTTTGAAATCACTGATTTTATTTCTCAAAAACCTTCATGGTTAGATATAAAACTAAAAAAAATTATTAAATTACTATTTTGGTAGTAGAGACAATCTTATTTCTATATTTTTTGTAATTTCACTAACCACCGATTGTCTTATTCTAGCCAATCGTTTGCTTTGCTGAAATTCTACAATTCTAATACTCTATATAGTTTCGAGAATCATTTGATTTTTCATACATCGTATTCACTTTTTTTTGTTTGATTATTTCAAACTCTTGGTCGGCGTTGTCAAGCTCTGTAAGTTTTTTCGTCATCATATCGTTTTTATAAACTGTGACATTAAAAAAACAATTTACCGACTCTGCTTTTTCATTATTATGTTAACCTTTGATCCAGAATGAAATTTGGAACAAAATTTGGCATTCGAGAGTTTGCGACTTGCATGCTCCCTCATTGTGAGGTCCGATTTCTTGGCTATTGCAGGATTAAGTTCATCCCATAAATACTCGATAGAAATTTCGACATCCTGTTAATACTGCCTTATGGAACGGGCATTAACCTTTGGATGAAGTTTTTATGTATCGGTTCGCCATTAAACTATCCATCAAGCCACGTATTCTTTCATGCAACACTGCGCTAATTTTCTTCCAGGTATTCTGAAGACTTGTCCTCTTTTATCAGTACAATTCAGGCACACCGTACTTTCGTCTGAGAAGACAATGGAACCCCTTTGTTGGTCAGTCCAATTAACGTATTCTCTGGCAAATTTCAGACAGGCTGCTCGGTGAGCTGGGGTTAATTTGGGGCTAGTAGCTGACGTTTTGGCTCAAGGTTAGCTGCTTTAAGTCTTCTTCTAAGTGTGTGAGAACAAGAATCATTAAACCCCATAGCTTCATACATTACAAAAGGAGGTGTCTATGTCTGCTTCAACTTTAACTTCGTAGTAAACTACGCCACAAAATGGAGTGTGATGCAAAATGGGAAATCTCCTCCAAATTATAGCACACACATGTTCAATGTAATTAAAATACTATGGGATGAAAATTGCGCGGTCATCTTGGAGAAATTGCATAGTTCAATGTGCAATATATAAACATGCCTTGAATGAGCAGGACTAGTAGATGTCTATTTGGATGAAGCAGTAAACACAACTAGGGATTTGTTACTCGTAGATGCTTCCCAACCGAGTAGTCCAACAGTTTTCAGCACATTCCTTTCAATAGAAAACTTAATATCTTTCTCCACTAGATATTGGGATTCGCCGCGGATACGTTATTACGCCGTTCTGACTCCCAGTGCTTCCGCTTTCAGCACCATCTCAAATCTCGAGACCAAATGCTCAAAAACACTATTGACCATTTCTGTCAAAATTGCTAGCAGGGTGATAATTTTGATCTTGTTTTTAATATGTACAGATGTGTTGATGGTTGCATCTCGATTTTGTATGTGTGGGCCTGTGCGTTTACGGAATTCACCTACTAGCTCTATCTTTCTATCTATCTGCCACGCAAAGGATACAAGAAGAAATTTATGAATCCTGGCGAATCCAATCAAGATATTTTGATCGAATTATTATTGCATTATCAGTTTTCGACATGTGTGGAAAGTTTAAATTGAATTAGGGCAAAAAGTCTGTTATTAACATACAGTTAGAACTAATGTTAAAATTAGAGTTAATTTATGTGCAACAAATCTAACTTCTTTGAATATAATAAAGGAACATTAAGTGATGAATTTAAGGTGTTATGACGTTTATATACACATTGGAACTAATTTATGTGAAATAATATTATTAATATCTAATAAAGTGAAGTCGTGATTGATTGGCTAACGATCTTTGTTATTCATCTATTTGTGCATTGCTTGCAAAATATAAAACTGAAAGATTACGGAAGATTACAAGTTCTGCTTGCAACTAAAACGTGTTTCACATGCGACACGCAACGTACTTCAATATTATAGCTATATATATTAGATACACTGTGATACATTAATATTTTAACGATAATTAACTTTTCAGTTTCATAATTTCAGTCTATTAGAGCCGAATTAATAATAAAGTAACAAAGAAACAAAAATATGAATTATAAAAAGGAAATTAATAAATTGGGGTTGATAACAATGAGGTTATGTTTCTTACTTTTCCTTTAAAAAAGGTTTTGGACTGATACTAAAATAGTCTAATACTAACTTAAAGGATTCGCCAAAATCGTGACATACAATTTGAAGTAATCAGTGAAAGGAAATTTTGTTCAGTTTTGTAGGTTAGATTTTTTGAAGAACTATATCATACTATGACGTACTATTATACATCTCAAAACCCATGGTGGCGATCACGCTATGTGCACCCCCCATTTAAACATACATAATACAAGTATACTTCCATTCACGACATTTTTCATCCTTTGGCCCTTTCGGCGTACAACTTCTTCAATAAAACAATAATTCGTTGACCCTGAGTGACCGACGCCTGACCCATGGAATCCCAAACACCAAAGTGTACTAACTCTAATATATTTCCGAGCTTTCGAATATTTATGTATTCAAAGTTTGGAGTCGAAATTTAGGTCAAGTAAATTATGAAAATACATATAAAAGTGAAACAATAATAAAAATATTTATTTCTTTTATTTGAATTTGTTTTTAAAAAATCTGCAAGATATGCATAGATTATTAATATGCATTGATCATTTTGGGTAGTATATGTTGTTCCTAAAAATAGACGTTTTTATAGGTTTTTTTAGTTGTCCAAACTTTAACAGATTCATAATTCATATTTTGTACTGTATGATACACATCTGTCGCTAATAAAAACCTGTCAGGTTATCCGATTGGTAAGTGACCTCTTCGACTGACCAATGTACTTCTTGTCACAATATCGGTTGAGGTATCCGTAGCTGGGATGACATACTCGTTCGATTTGAATGTGTGCTCGGCCAAAGACTTGTTTAAGATTGGAAGTGGATGAGACCAATTTGGCTGTGTATACAGTGTTCCACAACTACAGGAAAGCTGTATTTCATCCAAATTTCTGGTGATAACCTAACCTAACCTTGAAATATTCAACTCCGGTTGTAAGAAGTACTTAACAATAGGACTAAGTAAGAATTCGAAGACCTTGAAGAGACACAGGCTTGTTTTAGCGATGCACTATTTATGAATCGGCATATATCTTGGGAATCTAGACGGGACAAGATTTGTACAAGGTACCCCCAACGGGGCTGTCAACTGTGATTTCAATATTCAGTGGATAAACCGTGCATACATGTGAATGATTTTGTCGAGTATAAAGTAATAAATAATGAAAACAAAATAAAATAATCTATTCATATAGCGTCTTATTATAATTTTACGTAGATTCAGTCACGCTTGCACGAGAACCGTAAAACGTGAAAATTCCTTGTCATTAAACAATATTTATGGAAAAAGAAGGCAAGCAGACATTACTTTAGACCAGGTAATATCATAAATCAATCGTTAATTATTTTATGTTATTAAAAATAATGCGATAAATAGTATTTTTCAAAAAGTTATGGCGTAAAATCCCATATACAGTTTTCATTTATACAGAACGTGTTCTTCGATTAATCAGCGATATTTTTCAACTTTTATTCTTTTAATTTTAAACCCCAGAACTCTACAACTGAAATGGTCTGCACTATGTTTGTGCTGTAGTAAAAAAGTCCTACAAGACCTGGTTAGTGTTGGCTGCAGGGTCTGATCACTCGGGTACCCAAACGAGGCTGACTCACCCGCCAGACTTCGAACAGCAAAATCTACCTTTTCGATTTCGATTAATAAAAAATTTGCATCTATTTATGATTCTATTTATTGTAACAATTTGTGACTTCATTAGTCATATACTGGCCCAGAACTTCTGTTTTCACACATCATTTTTTCTCTATCTCAATCAGGCAGGCATCATAATTTCGGTCATAATGAACATTGACCAAGTCGTCGTGGTCTATGATAACAGTCACCGGTGAATGACCGAAGTCGTCATCAAAAGGATAAATAACAGTCATTCACCAACTACCTTGGTGGATGTTAACAGGCACCAGAGTATCTTAACATATACTGCATTTCGGACATTCACAGTAACATATACATGAAAATATTGATAATAAAACAAACGACAAATCTGTCGTCGGATTTGCTTGTTTATAAGGCGCCTCTTCAACTCGCAAGATTTTCGAAAATTATGCTAGCTCACTCTAGTAGAAAATAGAGATCTTAACTAGCATGATGCATTTTGATTTATTGAAAACGAAGTAGTTTTCCAAGAGTTAGAGCAGATTCCATGTGCGCCTGGAACGTAAATTGGCTGGAATTCGCGAGCGGATGATCCGGCTTTCGGTGTTGAGGGAGATTAACGCAGAAGTAGTGGCTCCAACGAAAAAATGACTAAAAACATTTTTTGTAGAAAATTTTGTACTCTACACTTTTTGTTCGAACATTTTCTTAAAAACTCTTCTTAGTTTTCGAGTTATTCGCGTTTAAAAATTTTTTTAGTGTACAAGATGCAAAATTTCGAATAATCCGTGCCCGTAATTTTGTTAAAAGCTGCTAGGCTTATCCAATAACTGAAAACTTTTGTGAATCTATAAAATCAAAAGCGCCTAATTTAATTTCGGCCTTAATCGTATTTTACCTGTACTAATACACGAAGTTAGATAATTTTTTCATTAATAATGAATGACAGTATATTGTAATAGTTCTTTCTACAAAAATGTACTTTATTAATTTACAAACTTAGGACGAAACTTCCTTAATGGATTACAAAGAACATAAAATTCTGGATTCTTAAGAAAGAAAAGGTAACGCAGAAATAGATAAAATATAGCAATAAAGTATATTTATTAATTTCCTACTATCTAGCTGCATTGTGCCTGGTCTAATGTTGTTTAACAGATAATCTTTATCAATATGCCATGATTGCTCGTACACTATTTGTCACTCTTGAATATAGCAAAAAACATCTTGAACACGCCGTGTCTGAAGTCACTTTTGACCTGCTTACCACACACGATAAGACCTCATTGATCCGATGGTAAATTGCCGTATTAGCTGCACTAATATGGCCAGTAATTATTATTTTTTTTTTTTAGAAAACTTTGCTGTTTAGTTCTATGACTGAATATCAAAACAAATAAATAAAAGTGAATTAAAAACTTATTTGGATGGAATTTCGATAATTTGAGCACAAATTTGTACCAGTTACGTTATTAATGATGTATGTTTCGTGATATAAAAGGGGGTCATAAAAATTTCGAAGCGTCTGAAACACAACAATTACATTTTTTTTAACCCACATCATGGAAATGTTACGCTTAATATTATCATTAACCTTTCATGTAAGAATGTGATCCGTATCATTTTCGTCACCAATTTATTATTCTAGTCCACTTCAAACGTTTTTAAACGATTTTATCATTGTAATAAGAACCAACCAAAAGAGGATAAAACACATTTCTCTAAGATTACGTATTAATCATATTACTAAAAATGGTAAGATAATCAACATGACAAACTTTGGCATTTGTAAATAAATTTGCGTTAGAAATTTACCGAATGCAGTGAATTCCTTTGTTGGAGATAACCAATGAACAGTTTCATTTTGATTAAATAAAGTAATTTTTATTTGATCGCCTACAATCATATCGGTTTTCTGGAAGAACATTGAAGTTACTATCAAATGGAAATAGGTCTATAGACAATATAAGTATCCCATATATAATAGAACATAGACGTAGTTCCATCCAGTCATAGTCGAAATATCAGCTATTGGTACCTTCTTACAATTAATCAATCTAAAAAAAACATCTACTAAATCATTCAATAAGTCGTGTGACTGACAAACAGATGGCGCTGTCATTGTCAGATCCACATGACGTTTATGAAGTACCAACTTTCAAAAGACTGAGTGTGAAATTTCGTTTAGAAAATGTTATCTACTTCATCAAAAAAAACCAATTTATTATTGGTTTTTACTGATTTAAACTTGGTTGTACAGTCACCGATGATGGTGAACGTTTTGGTCGTCCAAAGTTGAGGTGGTTACTTCGTAAAACATAAAAATTGGTTATATCTAATCGTTAATCAAAATTGCGTGAGATAGCTGAGGCCGTAAAGATATCAGAACGCAGTTTGATCATGAGAAACCTTTTTTTAAAGCGGGTGCTGCGTTTACTCACAGTCGATCAAAAACAACAACGTGTTGATGATTCAGAGCGGTATTTGGCCATGTTTATACGTAATAAATCAAGTTCTTGCGTCGATATGTGATAATGGATGAAACATGGATCTATCACTTTACTCCGGGATTAAAAGGATCATCAACTGATTGGACTGCAAGTTGTTGTACCACGTCCGAAGCATCCAAAGGCACAACAGTCAGCTGGGAAGGTTATGGCTTCAGTAATTTGGGATGTCCATGGAATATTGATTCGACCGTCTCCATAAGAGAGAAACAATCAATGCGTTGTTGGATCGTTTGAATGCAAAAATCAAGGAAAAACGGCATTATATGTCGAAGAAAAAAACATTGTTTCACCAAGACAATCCAACGATTCACAAGTCGATGGCAACAATGGGTTATAGTCCAGATCTGGCCCCCAGTGACTATTCGCGGATCCCAAAAAATGCTCGTCGATAAGAAATTCAGTTCAAATGAAATAGCAATTGCTGGTGCTGAAGCCTATATTGAGGCAAAAGATAAAGCCTTCTACAAGCACGGCATCGAGAAGTTTGAGAAGCGTTTGGAATTATTGTATTGCTCTTGAAGGAGATTACGTTTTTCTTACGCGACTTATTGAGTGATATATGACAGTTTCATAAAATTATATTAAAAAATAAACAACCTTCCACTAATCAATATGAACATTGCACTGATGTACATGTACATGGATTATAATCCTATAAATAACTAATAAACGTAAAATTACGATTGTCAATATTTTATGAATGATAAGCTGTTAAGCACAGTTGTAATGAGACATCTGTTGCTGCACATTGATATAATTTAATTTTTACAAGGCACCGTTTTCGTCCTGATTACTAATAATTTATACAACCCAAGATAGACATATTCAAATGAAAGTTGTTTTGTTACCGTAATATCCATTTAATGTCATTTGAATTTTCTCATTTTATATTAGTATATGAGGGCAGTTCAAATGTGTCGTCATTATTGAAAATATTTATGCATATAAGTAAAATTTTATTATTTCTATACATTTATACATATTTCTTATATTGTATTTGACCATAATTTCAGTCCGAAACGATGAATACATAAGTATTCGAAAGCTTGGAAAATATATTAAAGTTAGTACACTTTGGTCTTTCATTGCCACGTTCCCAATAAGAAAACGCTCATACTATAGCTGGCGAAGACTACAATTCATAAAAAATGTGTAACTAATGAGTTATTAGTCATTAGTTACAACACATTTTTACCACTCTTCCGGAAGCTGCTGCTGGAATCGAAGAATTCTTTGGCCAAATCGGACAGCCATGTGTGCAAAAAGTCCTCTACATTGTTTGTGATAGTCACAGGGTGATAAGTCCGGAGGGAGATTTTCCAATAACTCCCATCCTAGTTCTGATATTGAATCGCGCGTAATCCTGAAGAAGAATCGCATTTCGCGCTGAAATGCTCCCTCGTTTCGTGCGATTAGTGCGTTTCATATGTGTTTTCAGAAGGTTAGAGTCGTATGCAACATTTATGGAAGGTTGTGTGCGCAGGAAGTCAACGTACAGGCTCCTTCACGGCGAGCTGAATCGATATGTATATATATTTTGGGTCCATACAATGGACAATTAAAAACCATGAAAATTTCAGTTTTTTCAAATTTCTACAAAAACCGTTAATTTAAGATATATGAATTTACTCCCCTTAATTTAAAGCGTAGAATCCAATGGTAAAGAGAAAAAAATTGCTATTTGAAAAAATTGAGTTTTCGACGTTTTTAGATAGCGAAATTCGGCACCATTTTCGGAACACCCTATATAAATTCTTGTCAAGATCTCACAAATTTTGAAAGCTCTAAGTGTTATTTATCTAAATCCCAAATATATTACACCAGACTCACTAAAACTTAGAAATATAAGTTTTTTAGTGTATCCAAAAATTTCGAAAATTTTAAATAATTGAAAAATGGTAGGCTTCAGGCATACCATGTCTTATAGAAAGTTATATTGAAATTTCGCGTAGATTCCAGAAAAGTAATAAAACCATAGCATTCCGTTTAAAATAACGAAGTTTTCAGAACACTAGTCCCAGTACTTTCTCACATGCATATCGATTCAGCTCGTCGTGAAGGACCCTGTACAGCACTCTTCGTCGATCTTCGGTCTGGTTGTTTCGCTTTGAAGAATCGTCCCCCTTCGTCTCGTGTTGCGTCAGCAAGTGGCGACAAACTTCCAACCGCATGAATTATTGCTCGAAGTTCAACAGTTTAGAAACCCATCGCGTCGTTATTTTATGATATGGAAGATGTTCCTGGATGATAAACACTACACTGCCATACTTATGCCGAGTAGTCTAGTGTGATGCTGGTTCTCGATCGACGATCATGTGGATCACTGTAAACGGTCTCCTGGTTCATTCAAATACAGCATGAGGCACTCACTACCGAAATAATTTCGACTGACAAGTTGCGCAAAGGCAGTCGGTACTTGACCTTAAATCGTGGTCGTAGCACGCGCATGAAACGTGCTGTTAGTAAGGGACCCAGTTAACACATAATTAAGACGCTACCTTCAAAACATACAGGCCTAATCATATTTGAGCCGCCCTCGTATATATAGTACTATACCATCACTTGGATGTTTACTATCAGATCGTCATGGATGACTCTTAGCAGTTCTATTCCTCTTGCAATGTCGACGATATAAGCTGACCCGGAATGGCCAGGTCCGATATCAAGGACACCTATAAAACTCTTTATGTAGTTTTGTAGTTGTACCAATAACAAAAAAAGTTAAATTCTTTCATTTTTCTGTTTTCAAAGAAATCTCTAATGGAAGTTTTGACAGCAAATCTCGATTCACAGCTGATGAGTATGCTTTAGCTTGGAACTTAGTACAAGCACTGCTCCAGCAAGTTGATAACAAAAGGAATGACAAAAACAAAAACCTATACAATTGCAGTTAATTTTCAGCTATACGAAAATAACTTTGATGTCGCCTTTAAAAGGAAAATAAAGCCATAGAAAAATTGATTAGAAAATTTTTGATATTTTCGACTATGCGAAGATAGATATTGAAGTATTTTATGTTGAAACTCGAAACATTTTTCACAGAAGCCGTTTTTAAGTTACATAAAATTGAAATAAAACGACTGTTTATAGATGCAGATGCAGTAACGAAGAAGACGATTGGGACCTAACCCAACTTAATATGTATTCGTATAAAACCTTTTTCTTTATCATTAATGCCAAAATAGCTTATAAACGTATTTTCAAGTATCTAATTTTCAAAAAGTTGTCGTGAGAAGGACACCAACGTTAATTAGTAGGCATCTGTATAAACATAATATTTTTTATTCTACAATTCAAGTTTCCATTTCCATTACGGTACAGTCAGCATATTTGAATTAATAATTTTCCTTTTTCCAATAATTATATGTCGTATAAAGCGAAACTCTTTTTTAAACCCAAAAGAACAGCACTGAACTGAACCCGTTGCAAAAAATATTACTTACCTCGTTCAGAACCTGTCGTTCGCTTCAGTGATAATTTATTACTATTTTTTTAAGATAATTTAACTATTTTTAATGGTTTTAATGAATCTGATTATTCCGAAGATCAAAGCAGTCTTCTTGATTTAGTGTGACAAAGATTACGACTCCCCCTAGTTGTGAAAATCAACTTGATGTATGTGGCAGGAACTCTAATTGTCAGTTTCAGTTTATTACTCGGGATTAGTGCTTAGCCGATACTATCAATTACTCGCTTTCCCGTGTTACTTATGTTTACATACGCAAACCGAGATGGCTGTCCCATTTAAGGTCCATGTCTCCCTTCTTGAAACTTGTATTAACATCGAGACGATGTCAACCTAGAGTTTTATAAGTCGCATGGGAACGTGACAAAGGTCTCACGATCAAATATAATACAAAAAAAGTATCAGACATCCTAACATGTGGTTTTTATTACTTGTATGCCAAATTTTCCATTTTTATTGAATGAATCTCGCACAAGAGGTGAGCCTTCAAATATTTGAATTTGTTTTTAAGATCAGTGTAAAGGAGCCCTAGAGGAAATTGAAATAAAAGGAGTCACGGATCGAATTAGATCACCTACACATCTTGGTCGTATTAATAAATTTAATGCAGTTCGACACAACTAATTATTGTTCTGTATGTGTGAAGGTGTTATCTATTGCATTGCGTGGTAGTGTCTTCAAATAAATTACAGAAATGCTGCGATAAAAAGGTCATCATATACACAGTTAACCTCTTTTAAAATTTATTCAACCAATCAACGTTTTGTTAAAAAAACATTGTTTGTACTGCCGATTAAAACTGAACGTTATCAAATTTGAATCCTATGCGGATATTTATTAACTAGAATAGAGTTATGATATTTATTTTATGTTCTGAACACAAATTAATCGTTTTTAAAGTCGAACGTTGTGCAAAACAATGGGAAATGCAAAGGAAGACGCATTGTATCTTGATCCAAAACATCCGCAGATGAAAATCTTAATAGATTGATGCAAGATCTCGCAAATGCTACATCACATTTTTTATTGTATAAAAGTTGCGGTTCTAGGAAGAAATTTATTTATTTTTGGATTAAAAACTTTCTTCTTTACTCATAACTTTTGTTGCTGTCTTTCATTTAGAAGTTTCTTATGTTATCGTAGCCAAGGGTGAATACCCTGTACAACGTAAGTAGCCATGATGTAATGGAAATCATCATAATGTAGAACATCTCTTTCTGGTATTCTGTGGTACATTTGACTTTCTTGTTTATCCGTGATATTTTTACTGGCTTTCATTCAGTTTTTCGTTATCGTAGCCAAGGGTAGATAAAGTAAACTGTAAAACGTTAGTAGGAAGAGAAAAAGGTTTTGTCAGTGGTAGCCATGATGCATGATGATACCAATCAAAATATAAACATATAAATCTTGGTGGTAATGAAAATGGTAATCAACATACTGAAAAAGCTGTTTCCTCTGTTACCACATCTAAGCTTACAATTTTTAGCAAGTCTGGTATTTTCATTAGAGCAATAAGAAGACAGTTCTTCTCATTGGTCCAATAAGAAGACATTTCTTCTTATTGGTCAGCCACAACGCAAGTTTCCATCGATAGATCTAACCTACACTTTTTTTCGAGATTGGGAAATTGGTACTGTAGCTGCAGGGTGTCCACCGGATCGAGCAAAATTTTGAAAGTGGTCTATTAATCGAAAAAATTTGGAAACCAATGTAAAAGACTGCCTCATAACCCCATGAAAATAGTCCAATCTGCCTAATCCACAACTGTTGAATATATAATGATTTACTGTCAACTATACAATGACGTCAGGCGAAGAATTAAGTATGAAGTTCCATCATTGAATTTACCATTTATTAAAGACATCAATACTGATTCAATAAAAAATAATTGGCGCATATAGTTAAAGTTTATAACAATAAATTTACTTTGTTCTAAGAGTCTAGTAATTCTGGTGGATGCGCCGGGATAATAATGCAATCTTTTTTATGGCAAAAAGTCGTTCTTATGAAGAGTTTTGCATGCTCTAAAACACAAAGGTTTGTAAGTTTGATGTGTTGATAATAAAAGAGAAAAATTATCAGATAACCCAAATTATTCATTTAAAAATGTTATAAAATAAAATTCCGAAGCATTTGGGTAACTAACTGACGATCTTCTTTTTATGTAGTGGTGTCAATTGATTTTCTTCTCAGTCAAAAGCTCAATTAATAAATTGGACGATTTCCAAATTTATATTGAAGATTTTTTCATGCATAACTTACCTTTTCACCCCTTAGGATCAAATCTGATATACGTGTTTCTTAAACACAATGGAAATTCACACCCCGTTTTACCCCTTTGTAGATTTAATTTTCAAAAACGCAGAAATAAATTTCATTATCCTAAACTTAACCTCGAAATTCATGCACTTTCACAGAAACTTTCAGGAACGCTGTAGTATGAGGTACGAATCCAAAATTGGATGATACTAACTTAAAAATAGACGAAATTCATTCAGAATTAGTAGGAGCATCAAGCAATTTCTGAAAATGCAAATCGCACGACCTGGCGAAACGTCAGGTAGTTATAGAGGGCCTAATATCCCAATAAACATTCAAGAAAAGTGCTTATTTTTATAATTTTAAAAATTCTACACTATTTTTGATATACATTCCAATCTTTTATTGAATGGAACTTTCTTCTAATGGATTTGAATTGATACAATTATCTGCAATTACCAGAAAAATCCAGTAAACCATTTCACAATTCTATAAAATGATGATTTGTTGAATAAAAGAACTTTGCTTTTAACTAAATTACCTTAGTTCTTCACAATTATTCTTTAATTGGCTATTTAAAAAAGCCAGCTGGTACATTCTTACTTGTTATAGTCATTTAATGCTGTACCTATATGATATAATTTCTGACGACAAAGTACTTCGTTGGCTCACCACTATACATTTTGAATCACTAAAAAGCCATGAATTTTAAACTAAGTAATGTACCGAGCACTTATAATAAAGAATTTAGCTATTTATTCTATTTCTGTTAATTTCGTTTTATTTTGATTGCGTTCTAATTCTATTTTTTCATACTGATCTATTTGAATACCGATAAGTAAGTTAAGGGACTTGGAGGGTGACTCTCAATACTCAAAAACCTCAAACTGTCGTCTTTAATCATCATAACACCCTGAGTGTAAGGCAGAGTGCGAAGGAGAGTTTGTCTCTTTGTTTGTCCCCACTTTATACGTACAAAAAATACATCGCACCAAAAATAGTATATACAGTAAACGCCTACTGTATCTTACTCTACATTTTTTCAAAAAGCTGTTGTCTTGTGAGCAGTCCATACTGCCAATTTAAGTGTGGATTCAGTCCCAGCAACATCGTTTATGTCAATATAGACACAACACCAATTCTTAGCTATCTAAATGACTCACAAGCCCTATATGTGATTCATCCTATCGAATCAAGCAATGTTTGCTAGATGACCTTCTTCAAAATCCATGAGGAATATTCCTCCTTCAGTTACTATCAACTGCCTACGAAGAATTCCCGAAAAACTTTTTTTAAGGTGTTTTAAGATTGTTTTTAAGATGGCCGAGAAGATATTGAAGATGGTTCATGTTTGGGTCAAGAAGGAACGAAATTGTCTGACCGTGGGTTGAGTATTCGTGCTATTGCTGAATATATAGGAATTGACAAAGAATGTGTGCGAAAAATTTCACATAAAAAATTTAAATGCGAAAAATTAACAAAACTTCATAATTCCGAACTGTTTATCAAGAGGTTTCTACCCAAGTACAACATGCAAGTGTTAGACCACCCACCTTATTCGCCGGATCTTGCACCGTTTGATTTCTTCCTCTTTCCTAAGATAAAGTCTACATTAAAAGGAACAAAATTTGAGTCTGTTGAAGTTGTGAAAGAAAAATCGGCGTATGTGCTGAAGGAACTGACGTAAAGACGAAAATTCTCGTGGAGCGATGTAGGGATAGAGGAGGGGTATATATTGAAGGTGAATGGTTTCTATCACCAGTCTCGTTATTTAATAGCGTACTACATTAAAATGTCTCTATTCTCTCCAATGAAAACGCAACTTATCGGGCTTCGCGCTCCCTATTTTTCTCTTAAACTATTATCTTTGAGCTATAAAATGTTTTGAAAATATGGGACATGTTTAGAATGTCGATAGAATAACGTAAAAATAAGAAAGTAAGTATGATATATTTTTTTTTAATTTCCAAGCAATGAAAACGCAAGAATGCTTGTTATTAAGTGCACAAAAATCAAAATTATAAACTCATTTCCACTGCCTGTAGCGGCACTAACAGCAGTTTATTACTTTCCATCTAGAGCATACTCAGTCCATGGACGACAGAGTATTATTAATTAAAAACGTCAAAATAAAACCATTTCATATAACAAGTTTGTACAGGATGTCTTCGAATTATCTTTTTTCAAGTCTACAATTTATACTCAAGAGGTTTTATTTTAATGAATACTATATATAAAAGGCCCATTCGTGCTGCTGGTGTATTTAATAATCGACTATAGCAGTAACGCATAATCAGTAACAAAATAAGGGTTTATAAAATAACACACTATATATATATATATATATATATATATATATATATATATATATATATATATATAGTCATTATATTTTCTACCTGAAGAATGTACTAGATTATAGTGTATTAATCAGACCAACATTTGACATGCCACTTTTATCATTAGCCTAAAAATAGTTATCTTCATAAATGCCAATATCCGATCAACATTTTGATCCACCATTATGTTCAAGTTATAATATCAATTGAATATGTACAGCAGCTACAAGAATTTATCGATAAAATTATGTCTTGTAAATATTTTCAATGACTTCGAGGAATAACTTCCCTCGATTATGGAGGGTAGAGTTAAGGAGGACCATCTCATATAGGGGCTTAGCTTAAAAACTTTCCGCTTATAGACGGTAAATTATAATTCAAAATTTGACCAGAATGGCGCTGCTGTCGGACGAGATATCATATGAAATTATTTATTTTATGTAGATTGCAGAATGCAATGTTAGAAAATTTAGTATTTCAAATGACTAGAGTCTTTAATTAAACATTTGTATACAAAATCTAAACTATTCACGTAGTCCGAAATAATTTTGTAAATATATCCTAGAAAAGCTACTTTGAGATAACGCTGAATGTTAATTAATTCTCTCGCTGATAATTATAACATGCCATTCAGCCTGTTACGTATTTTTCCATTTTGCATATTCCTTTGTTCACGTATTGTGGCACAGTAGTCACTTCGGATTTATTTATTCTAACATTGGAGTTTTTGAAGAAATACCATTTCCTGAGGAAGAGTCTCCAACTTGGGAAGTTAGGTTACACTATTTATACAAGAATAATTTCTCGATAATTCGGTTCTAGAATATAGACAAACAAAACGACTGTTCTAGAAACTGATTCTATAAAAACTGAGAATTTCAGCATCTGCCAAAGCTTAGATTCTTCTAGGATAATCGAACAGGACCGTTTTCATGGTCCATGTCGTGGACGAGTTCGTTTCAGTATGTTAACACCGAAAACGGCCAGTGGTCGTTTTAAACAGCTACAACACGTTGTGGATCTTTCAGAACATCCATAACGCGACATGGACGACCATAACCCGTTCTAAGCGTCCAAGGAGAGGACGACTGACGATGGGATTAGTTCTTCTTCACAATAATGCTCGACCCCTTGTCACTAGTCACACTTAGGAGATTTTGAAACAACTTGGGTGGACGGTTATCACCTCTTCCATAAGCTAAAAGACTTGGTGAAAAATGGTTGATGGGCGATAATAAAGTCCGAGCAGAGGTCACATGCTTTCTGAACGGTTTGGAGGGAGGCTTCTTTGACTTATAAATACAGGAGATTGTGAAACAGCTTAGGTCGACGGTTATCACCTCTTCCACAAGCTAAGAGGACGACTGACGATGGGATTAGTGCTTCTTCACGACAACGCTCGATCCCATGTCATTCCTGAAATACAGGACATTTTGAAACAACTTGGGTGGACGTGATAACCGTCTTCCCTAAGCTAAAAGACTTGGTGATAAATGCTTGATGATAAAGTCCGAGCAGTTGTCACATGCTTCCTAATCGGTTTGGAGGGAGGCTTTTTTGACTCAGAAGTACAAAAGATTGAGCAGCATCCTCAAAAATGTGTCGACGAAAATTGGGACTTGGTTGACAACGATGTAAGAAGTTAATAACCATAAACAATGCTTTCTAAAAAATATGGGAACCACACTTTACTATACTAAGAATGTAAAAGAGTAGAGTACTTGCTAAAGGATAACGATAATGGCCAGGACACTCAGAAAATTTAAATATATATCTCATCGCAATAAATGGATCAAAATAAAATGAAATGAACGGCTTGAAGATGATAAAGGTTTATATGCAGCATACTATAGATACTTTTTACATTATGATTCCTTCAATTGTTTAGAGCAGTTTATGTATATACGAAGTTAATTTTAATCGGTTCATTGATAAGTTCCGGTTTTGAATCTAATACCCGTTACAATTTGCTTTTAAGCATGGAAATGTAGGTGGCACATCTAATCTATATCGAGAATAAAAGTCCTACAGAGAGATATCAATAGTAATAAATCTTCTGAAGAGACAATTAAATATGTGAGAGCACTTTAGAGGAGGACGGTAAAGTAACGGTCACTATTGATAGTGATTCGATTAGGTGAAGGCATCTGGCTATTGGTAGTTTTAGGTGATTATTTAAATTAATAATAATTGTGCGTATTTACCATACTATCAAAATAGAAGAAGAAAGCCGTTGATGTAGATGAATAATAAGATTTCTAGCACACTCAATAAACTTTTAACAGTTGAATGTTTTCTTTATCAACCATTTGTTGCTACTTTAAAAGGCAGCGTCTACTTATGAAAATAATAATCCACTTACAATCATTTACCCATTATTTCTCGATCGTTGTCAGTTACGCTGTTTCTGGAAGAATTTGAAAGCAATAAATTTCCTTCTCCAATGAAATACGATGATATTAAAATATATCTTCTCTTTTCATTTATATACCTTATTATCAACTCACAAAACACTTCGAAAATAATAAGGAAGTGATTTGTGAATACTATTAACTGGGTCAACTGATTAACTAATCTTGAGTCAGCAATTTTCTATTGATATCGCATGTTATTCATTCATCAAGAAGATATGAATACGGAAAGAATAAAGGCGAGAAAAACGATAAAAATATTTCGAAAATTAGCAATAATCATTTTAATTACTTGATCTTGTTTCCACTGAACTTGTTTGCGATTAAATCTCACGATCTTAATTTATTTAAACACTATACAATACACTTAACTTATAATAATTCACTTATAAATATCACTTAAATAATTTCTGTGTGTACTTGCACTTTCACTACGCCTATTTATTTAAATTTATTAAAAATTGTCCACCTTGTACACAAATCATTCATATACCTAAATAAAATTCTACAAAGTTCTAGAACAAAAACCAACCGAAAGAAATAAATAAATAGACTTTTCTAGAAATTATTTAGATTATAATAATGTAAATAAACCACCCGGTACAAAAAAATTATATAAATAAACATCAAACGAGTTCCGCCATTTATAAAAAGTGTGAAAGATCTCGCGCGAATTCGCCGAATTTTTAAAATTCCATAGTAGCTAAACAGGGCCGGCCAAGGATCCATTTCGCAAGCTTGTTCGTAACAATATAGATTATTTCTTCTTCATTTTGTATTTCATGTTTTTATTTGCTTAATTTTTCAATTGAAATCAATACGAATAAATTTGGGTAGTACGTGAGTTTGAGGATGTACTAACAACATTAAAAATTATATATAGCAAACCAATTTATGAGCATGAACTGAAGGCATTTAGATTGGAGTAACCAAGAAACATTTTCAACTATTATCCCGATCAAATGAAGTTTCTTCGTTTTTGATTCATTAGTATTTGTATTTAATTTTTGTAATTATATTTGTGGCTATATTTATATTTTGTCTCATATTTTTATTTGTATATATCTTAAAGCAGTGGTCGCCAAACTTTTGAGTTGGGCCAAAGAAAGTACAAAAAATGGAATTTGAACCAGTTTATTACAAACGAACATTTATTTCTAGTATTAATCAATATGGAGAGCAAAAAATTGAGGTCACCTTAAAATTTTCATATTCTTTGAAAAAAATAAAAAAACTTGACACTAATAACGTGTATCCCCTACTCTTGCATTGATGACTGCTTGAAGTCGGCGCGGCATACTTTGAATTAAGTTGCGGATCACATTCTGGTCGATGTTATGCCATTCCTGCAACAGCAATCTGCTTAGCTCCTGGACAGTTCTTGGTGCTGGTGTGTGTCTGCGGATCAGTCGTTCCAACTCTTCCCAGACATGTTCTATGGGATTCATGTCTGGGTTGCGGGCTGGTCAATCAAACCGCCAAATATCTACCTCATCCAGATACTTCCTGACAATTCTGGCTATATGTGGTCACGCATTATCTTGCATAAAAATGCCACGTTCCCCCATGCAATGCATAACATGGTCTTCTAGCGCCTCCGTAATGTACCTGTGAGAGTTAGGGAGCCATTTTCTATGAAGACCAACTCTGTACGAGCTTGTGCAGTGATTCTCGCCCAAACCATAACTGACCCACCACCAAATGGAAGTCGCTCGCCAATGCAAACTTCCGCATACCTTTCCCAGGTCTCCACACTGGGGGACCTGTAGCCATTCTCCTGCATGACAATACAGCAGCATGATGTCTTCTTCTATTCCAACGGTCCATTCACTAATGTTGACATTTCTCACTTCTTCCAACTGATTTCGCAGTAGCTGTCCTATTCCACAAACTTGTGGACACCAAAAAACAGCCACCTCGTTGAGTGGTAACTCTTTTTCGCCCAGACCCTGGTCTTCTAGTGATCAGGCCAGTCTCCAGAAAGCGCTGATACACCTTTTGCACACTACAAAGACTACCACTAACAATTCTTGCAGTTTCACGTTCACGTTTCAGATCTAAAGGCATTATGGGCCCGTTAAATCACTACATTTTGCAATCGTTAGGTTTTACACAAAGAATCATCAGTAAACTGGGAAACAGGCAAGGGAAATGTGAATGTGAATTAGCGCAAAGGTATACTTGAGAAAGATGCTTCACACAAGTATGTAGAACTGTATATAGCTATTAATTTCAATGCATAAGATTTTTGCGAACACATTCCATTTACAGTATGAGACCAAGAGCTCATGGATCGCACTACGTATGTATATTTGTTTTTATCTAGGCTGGTCGTTGATTCATTATGAATGATTATACACTATATTCGTTTTTACATTAAGGCAAGTACGTCGTTGATTAGGCATTTCAAACTATTGGAAAATTTCGATGATGTATCGCACACATTTTGTTTTATTCAAATTCAAATATGATTAATGAAAAACCCTATATATATAGTAAAAACAATATAATTTCAAAAGAGAACGAGGAGAGAATATGTTACGATATATCATGAGCCTTTAATAATGACCAAAAAAATCAGTTCTATAGTCTACATGGCAATTATATTTATTTTCTCACATATTAGTTGAAGAAAATGAACTTTTATTGCAACTTATTACAGTTCCGACATATTCATACACAAATTATCATTAACTGTTATTTCAACGCCTATTTTATTAACGTAAAAGAAAAAAGACATTGCTGAATCATATCTTTATTATTTCTATTCACAAATTACCTATTTAAAAGCATAGGCGCACAAAGCTTCCTATAAAATAAATTTATTATAAATACGCATTACCAAAAAGAATCTGTCAAGATTTCATGAGAACTTTCGAAGCACCAGGATATACTGACTTGTAAATACACAATACTAACTATCTCTAGTCCTATTAACTTGTTTCTAGGCAACACATTTCACAACACTGTTTTATAAACCTCATCTTCGTGCGTGACATTTCTCACTTCTTCCAACTGATTTCGCAGTAGCTGTCCTATTCCACAAATTTGTGGATACCAAAAAACAGCCACCTCGTTGAGTGGTAACCCTTTTTCGCCCAGACCCTGGTCCTCTAGTGATCAGGCCAGTCTCCAGAAAGCGCTGGTACACCTTTTGCACACCACAAAGACTACCACCAGAAGACGAAATACTATTTTAAGGATATACTGACTTCTAAATACACAATACTAACTATCTCTAGCCCTATTAAGTTGTTTCTAGGCAACACATTTCACAACACTGTTTTATAAACCCCATCTTCGAGCATAAATAGCTACAATTATTGATTTCCAAAAATTTATCTGAGTAATATGATTTCATCAAACCTGTTGAGTCTATATAAGGTTAGGACGCTTTATTCTTACTGCATAGTTAACTAGTGATACACATTTCAGTTTCTAAAAATGAGCTTCAAGTTCTTTTGAAAGGTGTACCTCTTATTATTAGAAGGCACATGTGGTTCAAGCATGAAGATGCTAATCCAAATTTTGCAGCTGTCGTACGGGAATGTTTGATAACGTTTTTCCAAGCAGTTGGATCGCACTACCATCTCCATACTCTTAACATTTAATTGGCGTCTTAAAAATCGCAACATATGAAGTTGTAGTTTTATTCGTAGCATGACTTTTCTAACGTATTTGACAACCTCCTAGCATTCGTACGGATGATTGTATCTGCACATTTTAAACATCAGCTGTGAAATACATTTTTTCATTAATCACTGTATGATTGCGACGATTTATTTGAAAACAATTAAACACCTTTTCAATCATTAACGATAAGATATTTAATATCAAGCAAGCAGCAATCTTGAAAACGACGTTTCAATTGTTAATTTGAATGAAATGAATTTTTATTATATACTTACTCAGATTTTATTGTGCTCGAAATTGAATTTTTATAGGAGCAACATACAAAAAATAAGTAATTTTATCACAAAATCATCAATTTTTTTGTTATATTTGCAACATCCGGTATAGGATCAGTACGTGACTTTATGTGACACATACAAGACAAAAACAAAATATTAAGTTAAAAAATATCTGGTATGAAAATAATAACAAGCGCTAACAAAATTGAAGATCTAATTAAATTAAATTTATGATGACAAATTGGTGGGTTTGCAAGAAATGCTCTTAATGATCTGTATATTAATGAACCAACCAGTTATCTAATTACAGAGCTCTACCTCCTGTAAAAACGTTAATTCGCTCAACATTCAGTTACTCGCAAATACTTTTTAGTGTACCTTATATATTTTCTGACGATTAAAATTTATCAGAAATCCGTACTTAGAAAAAAAAATTGAAACTATAAACATTAAGATGGTTGAAAACGAAGGAACTTGTATTGTTTAGTGATTTTCAGACCCAGCAATTTTCATCAAGGTTTAAAACTAACAATATCTTTGTTTAAACATAAAAATCATAATGGAAATCGCTATCGCAGTGCTAATATAAAATTATTTACTTAAGAGACACAAAATTAGTTTGTGTCATCTGTGTAAACCGTCTATAAAATAGATAGTTTGTGGTTTAAAGGCTCTACTCCACCGTAATTCGTAGGAAAGTATAGTTCTTCTAATATCAATTGCAGATTATAAAAACTTATATAAAAACCCTTGCCGGCAATTTTGTTTGATCTACCATAGGCGTAGATACCTCATTTTATAAATTTATTATTTTCATAAATACTTTCAAAAATATGTGTAGCTTATGCGAGAAACTAATAGTTAAAAGGCAATCGAATCATTATAAATTGGACGGCCGTTATTCAGACATATGTACTGAATTGTAGTTCTATTTGGACCTTGGAAAAAAAATCATTATTATACCTCGTTAACTTGGTACAACTGAATATCAAATTATAAAATGTAAATAGACGAGTAAAATGTACCTGCTTGTAAGGGAGTTTGGTTTAAACAGGGTACCAGACGTGAACTTATCCCTTTTTGTACCTCATTCGTCTATTAGAACTTCGGTAGTCTTTTATCTGACGCAAATAATCTTATCACTATCGAACTATCCTTGACAATTAGGTTATTGCCATCCGTTTATTCAGTTTTTTGTGTTTACATGCTGACAACTTGACACAATGTTCCTAAACTGGTATAATTGTATTCTGGATAATCTGCTACCTTTTGCTGTCTTACTTCTAATGTTACAATGTTCTATTGGTCGAGGCTTCGACCAATAGAATTGCATTTTTGTACGATTAGATGTTTCCATTGGTAAACAGTGGAGATGATGAGCAAAAATACGAATAATTATTTTTGTTGTGTAACTTGAAGAAGAGAAGTTGTTGATTATATTTCTTTTCTTATCTTCTTGATTTTGAGACAAAATCCTCAATAATGTAGGGTTTCCGTCTTTTCTACTCAAATGTCTGGTCCAACTGTCCGGTTATTAGGTTTGACGACCTGGCAACTATAGGCGTATCGTGTGTCGCTCTGGAATTGGCAGTCCCAAATCCGAAAATCTCCAATTTATTGTTTTTCCTTTGAATTCGCATTCTGAATATTCAGTTCTTCAATCTGCATCATGAAAAATTTTGCTAACAAATTTATACTTTAAAAAAATTTTATGCCATTGAAGTTACAAAATTTAGTTAAAGACGATTTTCAGGGAACAGAAAATTAAATATAGAATAGACTAAAAAAGTTTCCAGTGTTGACAGTTGCATATTAGCAAATTAGAAACCAAAATAAAAGGATAAAATTTCTAGTGTTGTCAGTTTTATATTATCAAATTAGGAACCAAAGTCAAAGGATTATCGATACGTTCCGAATTCGCACAGAAATTTTCAAAATAAGAATTTGTTTCTCACATTTTCATGTTAAGAATTTAGTATTTGTGTGTACTGTATATTTTTTCAACAGTATATAGTACCAATATTATATATTACACTACATTTGGCAACCCTACACATAACCAAAATGACGGAATCGTTGCATTCCTTAAACCTTATATGGAAGTGAGTTAGGTTATGTTAAGCACTAGAATAAGTAGTTTAATTTATGGCCTACCATTTTGTTACACCCTGTATATTATTCCCTTCTAATAAAATACTTTGACCTTCGTTAAGCTTGCCAATGAACTCGAGATGTTCCTGCAGTTCAGTCATGGTATTGATATGCATCACGGTAGACTATGCAAATTCTAATTATATACCTCAATTAACAGGTCCTGGAATCACATACGAGGGTTACCTGAAATGTTTCTAATTTGGCAAACAAACAAATTATTTTTTCTCGAAATTTAGTTATAGTTTCAACCCTGCAAATAATAATTTCCGTCTCTTAAAAATAGAACTTTACGTATGAGAAAATCTCTGATCTATAATCCAAAATTTGTATTTTGAATATTTTTTTTTGTTTATTAATAAGAAAGTTAACAAGAAGACGGCAGAAATGTGAAAAACTTCTTACTTTACTATAGCTATTGAAATTACCCCTTTTTAGATTTTAACGTTTGTTTTTTTAAAGTTCCCTCCGATAAATTCTGAATATGATCCTCATTTTTGAGCTGATATTATTATTAAAAGTCAGAATAATAAATAAGTCGGGTATAAACCTCATATTTACCTTATTTATTGAAAATTTATTTTGATACACCAAAACAGGTCGAAACAATATTTTTACCTTTTCCAAAAACTAATTTTCAATAGAAGTTGTACAAGATTACTGATAAAATTATCGCTCATTGTGGATCCTAAGAAACTAAGACTAACTTGTTTATCAAGGCCATGGAATCATGCCCAACAGCTGCATTAGAAGTGATTCCAAATCTACCACCTCTCCACATAGTATTGGAAAGCGTGGCGGAGAAAACATCACTTAGAATGTTCAGTGATGGAATCATCAAAGAAACCGTCCCAAAATAATGATCAAACCTGGGACATGCCTCAGGATAATGTATCGATAAAGTTAAGATTTGAGTCAATAGTAAGCTGTAGAAATAAGTAATAACACCATATAAAGAATGAACAAAAATGCCATTGAATGGTATACGGACGAATCTAAAGAGCGGACAGAACCGGAATAGGAGCGTATGGGGCCAGAACACACCAAGTATTTTTCAATTTTCATGGGACCCGAACCCTTCTATGGTATCAGCTACAGAACAATAGAAAAAGCACAGAAAATGGTGCAAAATCAATTATTGGGACAACATACAGGGGCTGAGAAAGGCAAAGACTCTTCTGGAAAACTATAACCAGAGTAGAACTGCTGAATGTATCAACCTGAGTAAGAACAATCTACGAATACTAGCAGGAGTCCTGAAGTAATAGGAGACGAAACCTCTATCCACATTTCTCGAAGTGTGAAACACTACAGAACTTCAGAGTACTACACCTGGAGGTGGGATTTACATATTAACTGTGAACACTGAGCTCCCCAGTATCGCAGCAAGAAATGGAAACATAACAAATTCTTTGGGTTGCATACAAACATACATAAAACATCTCAACTTCTAATTCCGATTCTGATTTGGATTTGTAAGATGTAGATCTGCTTAAACCATTCAAATTATCCTCTATAAACATAAGATTGTTTAAAAATAAAAGTTTAAGCCCTTATTTCTACATAACCAGTGTGTCACAATGTACCTTTTTACCTTTTGGAAGCTATAAGCAGGTTAATTTGGTGAAAATATAAGTGTACACTGGATATATTCATACAAATGTTATTTAATCCGAAAATACTTGGGGTGTAACTTCAAAAAATATTTCAGTTGTCTATTAAAAGATTCGATACGCCTATGGATTACGAATGCTTCAACATTTGATTACTCTGTCGTTCATAAAATCAACGATTAATCATTACATAGAGGAAAGTTTCCAATTTTGATGTTTTGTGAATTTCTTGTTCATTTCATAGCTTCAGTTTTCATTTTAATTTCATTGGTTTTGATATTTTGATAAAGACTGAAATAAGTCGAAACGTTAGTATTTTTTTCCTTCTAAAAAATGATTTCCAATCAGAGGAGACCTGAAATCAAGACGATTAATAGAAAAACGTATAAAAAGGTGTAGGATGTGAAAAGTTATACAAATTTGTGTTCGGTATTTGTCGATTCTAATTTGTTATAAGTTCTTCAAGTTTAGTTCGAGTACTTTTTGAACAATCCTCGTAAGTGTTCCTTTCATGTTGGGTTCTGATGAGTTGCCATTTACTGGAAAATCACTACTTCATCAAACACTCTAACTATCATTATCTCGGAAAGAATCAATATAAATAGAACAGAACAATGTAAATTAAATTGCACATGAAGAGAGCTTCCTCAGTGGTGTACTGTTAATGCATTTTATAAACCTTTACTACTTATTGTAGAAGAATTTTCATAAAACGTTTAACATTGTGAATAGCGAACTAAACATTGCTCATTATTCTCCTATGGGATTCGTCCTTATAACAATTTAACTTATTGTTATATTTTATGTTCAATTTACTGCATTTGAAATAGATTAAGATAGATTGCTGATGTAGCATATTAATATAGGGCGGTTAATGTGATAATAATTTTCTAATACGCTTTAAATTGCACGCTTAATATGTTTCTTTTGGCTAAAAATAAATGATGGGACGATGTTGATAGATTAAGCAATTCAGAAGAGATTGAAATAGTAAATGAATAGAAGGCTACTTTTTCATTTGTTCAGTAACGTATTAAGTAAGTAAATGAACTACGAAAATAGAAACAGATAGACCACTTTGGTTAGGTTGAAATGATTCAGAAAATTAATTTAGTAACCTGTGAAGCCAATTCTGACTTGTAGCTCACAAAGCAAGCGGCATTGTATGTAATAATGTACAATGACTAATACAATCTAGAAAATTGCAAAATAAGAAGAAATCTTGTAGTTGGAGTAATATTCTTAGCTAGATGCACATTCATTTTATACGTTAGTAATTGAGAAACTCGAACAACATCGTTTTAAATAGATTGTTAAATTCATTACCGCTGCAGTTTCTTTCACTGAATAGTCAGATCCGTACTCAAAAAGCAAATGAACATTCATTTTAAGTTTGTATTGAACTCCAATTCATTATTATTATTTCGAATTGGATTTTCATCGAGAGATTGTAGATACCTCGGACAATTTGTGGGTTGGAGTACAGATTATGGAAAACTTCTTTTGATATGTTGTCCCATACACCTACCTTTCAAACACAGTTCAACTGTACGTTGATTGGAATTTTTTCTTCATTTTTGCATCTTGGACAACGTCTTAAGTTACTTTATTGTATACCAATGGCCAGTAATTAAACTGATTATCATCTAATTTTTTCCTGCTTGTTCTGTCTCCTCTGACGACAGTTTTACTGTGTTGTATGCTGATAGTTTCAAGTCACCTGATCTGTCTCCGGATATATTTTCCATTAAATTGTTGAAAATACATCAGGTGCGGAAAATAGGGAATCCGCTAGCCTACTTACGCCATCACTTTTTGCTAAGAATATTTCCCTCAAAGGGTAATGACTCTACTCGACAAGGAAAAACTGTGACGGTTGTTAAACCAGGAGGTTGTTGTCGCTAATAATAGCTCAAATTCAACTTAGGGAATCACCATAATATGGACCAGTTTTCGCCTTCTCTTTTTCTAAATAATAAATGAATTTAGATTTTGTCATTTTGTTCCAAACGTAAATAAATATTTTCAAATATAGCAAGTTAAGAGATTAACTTGATTTACCCGCCAATTTCAGATCTCTTTATAGTGTTAGTACTAAATATTTCCGTTTGATCCTATTCTGTACCTGTACCAATTTCTCTTTTGGTCTACCTTGTTTCTTTTCCCCTCATTTTTGGTATTCTATTATTATTTATTCGGAAGACGTACTCCAGCCCTCCAACACTTTGTGCCCTTATTCCTGTGTTATTGATGGTTGATACTAAACGGCAACTATTTCTTATTTGTTCTTCTTGTCCATCAGATTGAATTTCTCCAAACATTTTTTTCCATATTTTCCTCTCATGAACAATTTTATTTGCAGCCTCTTCCAATAATATCCATAGATTGGAGCAGTAGACCATTGAAAGGCGGATAATGATGTTATAAGCTGATTTGGATATTTTGCTTTTATTGCTCATACTGCCTTGCTTCCCTTCCCAATTCTTTTTTCCACCTCTTTCTACCTCTTCAAAAAAGTATGCTTTTCTACTGTGCACTTTTATTAATAAATTGCCTGCTGGTCTCTGTGAATTTTCTCCCATTTTCTGCTCATTTATATGATTTCTTGCTATTACTTCTAATTTAGCTAGGAAGACGTTAAGCAGTTATATTTTGGATCTAGTTTGAAGCACTACATAAGCAATAAATTGGTGCTTTACTTTATAAATACTCCTCGTAGTACTAAATATTGAATTTATATTTATCTGTAATGGTTCTTTCGAAAACTAAACAAAGGAAAATCTATGCTTTCACTTATACTCATCTCGATAAAATGAGGTTATGTTTTCAATTTAAGTGAATATTATAATTCAAATGTGAATGCAATTTAGGCATTACAATCCTGCTCACAAATCCTATCTCTATGAAGATAAACTTCATTTTGTTTTTGATACGCTCGAACCATTATATTTTTACACATCACTACGTAAAAGATAATTACAAAAAAGTTACATCACCAATACCAGCTTTTTTAGGCAGATTTTTCTTTCCCGACCACACTGGTCGTTCTCAAATGCAACGCAACACGTATCTTTAATCTTGTTTTTTACAAATAACACAAAATAAATATTTTAATCAAACTTTGTACTGATATACCGCTGAAATACTCATTGTTTGGAGCCGATAAAATTAGTCATTTGTGCAATATCATTCCTATCGCCATTTTAAAATAAGATGTTACAACCAAAAGTAAAAAGTTGTTGAATCATTTTATATAATATTTTGCAATCATTAAACTTGGATTTTATAAACCTAACAGCATGGTTTCCATGCCAATAGGGTAAATCTGTCTACTCAATAATAGACGTACTCCTTTTTTTATTTTTTCATGACATCTACTGATGATAACAAGAAAGGCAAACTTATTGGTAATAGCATGACGGATTTCGATGCCACTGCCCTCGATGGTACGTGGCAGAAATATATTTTCGCGGCTCATTTAAATTTACAACACAAATAAAAGAAGATCTTACAACCAAAAGTGAAAAGTTGTTGAACCATTTCATATAATATTTTGCAATCAATAAACTGGAACATTATTATTGTATTTGGCTTTTATCAACCTAGAAGCATGCTCTCGACAACTTATAGGGTAAATATGTTTAACCAATAATAGTCGTACTCCTTTTTATTCTTTTCACGACATCTATTGATAACTGATCGTTTTATCTTACTCATTTCGTTATTCGTATTAGTCACAGAATATAACATAAGAAATGCAAATTTAGTTGTTATTCAGTGGTAACAACATTACGGATTTTCGATGCCACTGCCCTCGATGGTACGTGGCAGAACTAATCTATTTTCGCGGTTCATTTGAATTTACAACACAGATAAAAGTAGAAAGTTGTTGTATGATTTCATGTGATATTTTCCAACATTATTATTGTACTCGGCAAAGTATAATATGTAAATAAATACTAAACAGAAATAAAACAGAAAAGAGTATTAATCAAAATCCTAACTTCAAATTTCATTTGATATTTTGTGCTTAACTTAACAATGAAAATAAAACTAACTCAGCTGATCTATTGAGCCAAAAGTAACTAGATTTCTTCCTATAAGCTAGCACGCAATAAAATGACATCAAATGTCAAATAATGTTACAAGTGTGAGATCTTGCATGAAACAATAAGCTGAACTTCATCGGTGCATGCTTTTGATCAAGAAATATTGCGTCTTGCATTGCATTGCACTTTGTCTTGTATCATGTCAAGCGGCCTTTAATGAATATATATATATATATATATATATATATATCAAGGCACGTTAGAAGGTTTAAGCAATATTGATACCAGAGATACATAAAATATCACAGAATTTTAATAAAATGTCACCAATTGAAATAAAAGGTTGTAGACTTCTTTTGTACATTAAGTTTTACCTTGTATTGTCCATCGTTTTGCTGTATCTTGTCTAAGAATATTTCTTAACCGTGAATTAATTCTTTCGTTACATTATTCAAATTTTCATTCATACACACAAATGTTCCAATTTCACACATCTTTTTCAATGTCTTTAACTGCTCATTGTTATTCTTCAAACTGTTTTTCAATTTTGATATTTTGGCTGATTTATTCCGATGAACTTGATACATTACCATTTCCCTAGGCGTTAAATTGTTCTTACTAGTTACAACTACGGTCAAAAAACCCGATTTTAGTTTGTCAAAACTACAAATTTCCTCTGTAACAATGGAATGGCTCTTCTATAGGTAAATTGCCAGATGTTAAGGCATGAACTTTGACATAACTGTGATCTTTATAAATGGAAGTAGAGAATGAAAGCAGATCAGAGGTAGAAATAGATAGAATAGTTTTATACTACAAATGTTTTCTATTGAAATTTGTAAAATCAATTTCCAGAAAATAATTTTTACACACCGATAATTTGATGTCGAGCATTGAATTTTACAAATTCTTTCCATTTAGAACGCGTAAGTGTCAAAACTGAATTAGTGTTGCTAAAATTCAGATGCAAGTTGATTTTATTGTGTTTGATTTGTGGTATTAGCTCTGTGCTAAAAAATGGAAAAATTGCGTAAGGCATGTAAAGGATCAGGTAGAAGTGAAAATGATAAAATTAGATCATCTAATGGATGAATTAGTTGATAGGTGATTATTAATTTTAATGATGATCTGTGTAATAGCAGTTCTTCAGATTTTAAGTAACCTGACTGATATGCGGTTTTACTTTTTATTACTTACACGCAGTTATTTTCGAGCATTCCATTTCTTGGATTAACAGAGTATAGAAAAAGAGCTCAATTACCTCATTACAATTAAATTATTATTCTTTCTGTTTCATTTGAATATTTGAATAAATGTCACTATGCAATTGCCAATGTAAATTGAAATTCCTGCTAATTTATTTCAAAATAAAAACACAGAGCGGGAAGTTGATGAAGGCATAACAACCTGGTATGATGAATAAAGCGAATCGAAATATATCGCTTTGTCGGCTAAATAGAAAACATTGTCTTTAATAACTAACGTAATCAACTGTTTTTATATTAATCGAATCTTTAATGCCTTTTTTAATTTCGGTTGTTATTTGGCATTTGATTTCATCCATTTCGTTAATTTATTAATGACTTCATTAAGCTTTCTAATATTTGACGCTACTATGGTAACCACAGAAAGAATTTTCGCGGTTTGATAATTATTAAGACAAATTTGTGAAAACCACCGGTAGATTCACCGGTAACAGTTTTCGATGAGAATTTTGTAACATCTGCTGTTTGTCATGATTCATTAATGCGTTTCTGTATTGTATGTATACACTACAACGTCGTCCCACGACCAATTTTTCAATGGATCAAATAATTACAAAACTTAAACGCATCACAAAATTTAAATTATAAAAACTGTAATTGTGTAACGGTTTATTGGTAAAAAAAAAGAAGAAATTTTATCAACATTTCAAGGAAACAGATGAAAAAGTATATTTTCATTTACTAGAATCGACCAAATTGATTATTAACTTGATATCACTGACATAAGTTTTTTTGGATGTGACATATTGTGACAGCAAATCATACCTTGACAGATCCTCGTTTTCCGAACACGTTTTTTATGAAGGTCATATAGATTATAATTTCGCTAAGGTTTTAAAAACTGAGAATAACTTCAAAAACGTCTATTTACTGGATTAATAGAAAAACTGGTTTGAAAAACCTTATTGTAATCTTCTGGATTTTGATAAAACAAACAAACATAACCTATCAAAATTCAACGTCATTTGTAATGACTAACATAACTTTCAACTTGACAGATTCCGATGTCAAAGATATAATCAAATACCAACCAAAATCCACAAATTTTATATTTATGTCACACTGTCATTATAAAGATGGTTTTTCGAACGCAATGAATTTATTTTATTTGAAACTGAGTTTTTTATCAAAAGAGATCTAAAGTCAAGACGATTTATAAAAAAAAAACATATAAAAATGTGTAAGAAGAAAAAACTTGATTAAATTTATGAAAATATTAATATGTTACGCCTCTGATATTGTCCACTTAATCTGATTATGGATTTTTGAAATAGATTGAATTATGCTGATTCACTGTGAATTGATTATTTTTATTCTTATTCGTTGTATGATTTTTGGTGTACAATAGTTGTTAACTGTGTTGCGATTCTATGTCATGGGACACAGCAAATTCATTGTTTCTAGATAAATCGAACGGTGGCTATGCTCCATTTCGAGATAAACTTTATTTCATCGGTTTGTTGGCCCATGAAGAAAGAATCCTTTGTCTAAATCGACATTTTACATTGTTTAATACTGAAAGCGCTTTGCCAATACGAGTGTTTTTAATTCAACTTTGATTATTTTCATGTTTATTCATATTATAGGTGGTGTCTCATAAATAACGTCGGTTTTCGACGGTCATCGAAAAGAAAAAAACCTTGATATTCGATGTATAGCCCATCGTATTCTATGGCCTTAATCCGATCATCAGCAAGCTCTTCGAGACTTTGGTAAAACCATTCTTTAGGCTTAGATGCAAAAAATTGTCCGACTGCTATTTCAACGCCTCCTTTGGATTAAATTTCCTACACAAGCATTTCATCTTAGATTTGAATAAATAGTAATATGACGGTGCAAGGTCCGAACTAAATGCTCGATGTGGTAAGATTTTAATATCTTATTCTCGTAACTTTCACAGTTGTCTAGTTGTAACAAAGCCCGCTTTCGGTTAACGAAATCTGGATATTTCTCCGATAAAACCTCATGCATTCGCATCATCTGGGATGATCTCAATGTACATTAAATCTTCATAATTCCACCAGATACCCAGCAAGACTTTCCGTTCGAATCGACCTATTTTTGCGACGGGCTCTGGTAATTGTCCTTTGTCCTAATCTTTTGGCAGAGTTCTTTAAAGTATGGTTTTGGCACAAAATATTTAAAAATATATTTTTGTTAGGTATAAGTATCTTTAGTGATGATGAGTTATTAACTTAAACTAAATGGAAGAGCCTGTGCTCATCTTCTGCGAAGATCTCTCATTAGGTCGTAATAGACGAATTTCACAATACAGATTTTGACAATATGAATAAAATTGTAGACATTGAAAGAAGTTCCGACAAACGGCGGGTGTTATTTGGGCGCTAACCATCCTTCTTTACCTGTCTGACCAAGAAGAGTAGATAATCCGACATGTATTTTCGGCGCTAAGAAGTGCAGGTTGGTCGAGTAATAAAATAGCCCAATAGAGGGAAAGTTGATAGATTTTTAAGTAGGTTAGGTTAGGTTAGGTTATGTAAATCTCTTATTTTATATGTAATATGTACTTAAGTACTAAATAAAAATATAAAGAAATATAAAATTTACTTTATTCTGTAGAGTGTTACAAAAATGTTGTGAGGAAACTTTATTAAAGGCAGATTTTTCATTAAAAAAAAGTGCAAAGTAGCCCCCTCTAACGGTAAATTTGTTCAGAACTTAAGTGATAATAGGTCATTTCTCTTATAGGAAAATCTAAAAATACAAAAATATATCTTATTATAAATGTCGGTGATTTAATAAATAACTGTATTTCATAAATCATGTACTTCAGTCGGTTAGCGCCCAAAATACACATAGGATTAAAATGACCCTTCGGTCTTGGCGCCTAGTTTACATGTTGTAAAAAGTACATTAATCCTTTAGCGCCCAAATTACATCCGCTCCCGACAAAAAGAAATTCTTAGAGATGTATCGTATAAACCAGATCGAGGAACCAAATTACAAATTATTTATTACCTTACAAAAACGTTCAATATACCAACTAATAGTTTGCATCCCGGTTATTGTTTTGAGTTGGTGAGCAGAAGATAGTGAAAGTTATCCTGCCTTCAGACAAAATAAACAATTTTAACTTCATAATAACTTTTAAATCTCACAGCTCAGATTTTTGTTTTTTGATCTTATACTTACAATAGAAACTAATTCCAAACCATTTGGACATTGTTATTATTATATTATTATATTATTATATTATTATTATATTATTGAGTTTTGCACACTTGTTTTGTTACTTTATTACAATTTTTATATTATTGTCAAAACGACAATAACTGTCAAACAATTTACAGATTTGATTACTTCTATCGTTAGTATGTCTATTTATCTATTAAAATATGATTGAAAAGTTATTAAAATTATTGTAAATGCGAGTACCCTATTAAATTTGAAATGCCGATAAAAAAGGCGTGTAATTTCTTACCTCTCCAAAAATATGCTCACCCACAATAATGATGCTGGGATGGGTTTACAGCCCGGCAAAGATAAACGTGAGATATTACGAAGCTCGCGGAGCTTTGACTCATTTCGTAAATCCTACCTTTTCAATATTCACAAAAGTGACAGGTGACGGCTGTCGATAATAAAATATGAATATTAATAGAGTAATTTTTAAAAATTTTTGTTGGGGCTTAATGGACTTATCCACTATTCCATATTCTTGAATAATTACAAAGGAAAAAAACAATTTTTCATCAAACTCCCTCTCTGTACACTAATTTCTAGATACCCCCGTATACGAGTTTAAAGCTTAACTCAAAATAATATGGCAGCAATTCTATAGGTACAATGAAACTCCTCAGTTTTCATCTAAATGTAATGTAGCTCACAACAAAATGTTAATTATGTGTGAAATGTGAAATTTTGCAATATATATGTTAGAAAAATTAAGAAAATTATTGTTTTATTAATCAGTTTCTTTGGTATTTATTACAGCCTTGAAAATGGATGCACAAAGTTTTTCGAAAACTTTGTATCGTATAAAAATTGAAAATTTCCCCATTTTTTGTACTACAGAAAATTTTTTTGCGTGATTTTGTTAAAAAATTAATTGCATGAGAGAAGAAGATATTATAGAGTGTGTTAATGAGTTCAAAAAGGATTCCAATCCAATTTCAATCAACTTGTAAATAGAGTTATGCAATATAATGTAAATAGAAAGGTGGTACTCCAGTTAATCATCCCATGGTATTTACTAGTTACTTTCAAAACTCGCCGTGCAATTGAAAATCGATGGTCACGTTTTAAACAAAGTACAAGATTTATATCTTCCATTTATCGAACAAATTCAATTGTGGTTAAGTATGTTTCAAGTAAGTATTTTCAAAGGATAACACATCTCTACCTACTGCATGGTAATGTATATTTTCTTTGAAATAGACTTTGCAAGGAGGCAGTCGACATAAATAAATTCATTGAAGCAAAGAAAGATAACAAACGTGTTGCTGTAAGTATTCAAAGATATCAATTGATTCATTTTACCGATAGCCTGCAATATATGGAAGCTTCGGGCACTGCACCTATATCGATGTATCAGTTTGTTGTTGACTTATAAAGGTATTCAGGAACTTTATGTTGTTACTAAATTCAATTTTCTTTATTTCGAGCTGTCGATCTCCTCAAACTTCTACTGCAATTATTAATGAACCAATTGACCACATATATTAACCGACATTTGTTTTAATTGGAAAAATTGATAGAAAAACGATCTATTCAATTGCAAATTGTTCTGACTTAACCAAAAAACAAATAATGTTAACCCAACATTCTATCTATGAGCTTAACCCACATATTTTTAACCAAATCAATCCTAACCTATTAATCTATCATTGAGTATATTCCAATCATCAGCCGTGCAACTAAAACATTATAAAGCAAACGAATAAATCAAAATGGAAGTCCTGTCCTGATGTTGTGAGGTGGTATGATATGGTGTGAAAATTTGCAACATCTGATGCGGCGACACCAACATAAAGTACCAACTTCAAAAAGGTAATAGCACTATTATTGGTAGGGGTTATCTCTGACATCCTGTAATTTCTGTCGTGAAGCAAAAAAAAGAAGATTCAATAGTGAATTGGTATGAAAGGTATCTTTATTTTGTTTTATTTTTGAATAAGCAAGAACGCTTTTAAACTTACACATTGGCGTATCTGATAAACGGATACTTCTTTTGAAAAAAAGAAATAGCCAGAGATTTTAATCAAAAACATGTTGAAGAAGGCAGATAACTGACAGTGCAAATAAAGAAAGGGAAATTGAGAAAATACTATATAGCGACGAATAAAGAAACGAAGCAAAACAGCAAACCACTAACGCGGATATAAAGCCCAAGATACTTAAAGAACTAAAAAAACCAAAACCTAAAAAATCATAAGGTGATAAGTATTGATGAGATCACAGGGGACATTCTTAACGTATTAGGCGACGAGGGAGCTAATGTCATAATGTAATCTAATATGAAAAACCGGAATTTGGCCCAAAAACTGAACAACAACATATATATTATAACTAATAGGCTTGGGTACTAAGTGGACAATGGAATTTGAAGAGAATAGACCAGTTTTGTGAAGGGCAGAGGCACCCGAAATCAAACTGTCAACACACTAAACAAATGGGAGAAGATATTGGTCAAACAAGTGCTCAAACAAATAAGCGTTACAGGTCACTAAATCAACTTAATTAAAAATTTATAATTGGAAAGTGCCGCTTTAGTCAAGACTTCCACTCACAACAGAGGTTCGATGTGTTGTTTTACCATCTACAGCTGAAGCTAATCGACAGGAGGGGATCGAATGAGCAACTTACGCTATGCTGATGGCACCACCCTATTTACTGCAACGCAGAAGGAATGGCGGTTCTTTTAAAGAGAATGGAAAGTTGGGTCTACCAACAATCAGAACCTAAACAAATGATAGTGGTAAACAGGATCTATCTGCTTCATTATCTCGAAAAGGTCAACAGCTTTACATATCTGGACACAATAATAAGAAAGTTGGATGGATGCGTGGACATTGTTCTTCCCAATCTAATCATACGGCTCAGAATCGTAGATACTTAGAGCTAAGAAGTGCAAATATATTCAATTGAAACTTGTGGGAGATTATACTGTCCCTGGATTGCTGAAGAGAACTAATTAGTCGATACTGGAAAAGTTGACTGAATGCATATCATTATGCATCAATATTTTGAACCAGAGATGACAATATAGAGGCTTATAGGGATGGGTACAGGAAAGAAGTAGAGATCGATCGCCTATGAGATGGTCTGATAAAATCAAACAAGTCACACACCAATTTCTTCATCAGGGTGATAGAAAAATATGGAAGGAGACGATTAAAACAGGAACAGAGACATTCCAAAAAGGTTACAGCCCTCATGACTGAAGAAATGAGCTGAGAGAGAGACAAAATAAAAACAATCCTTATTCTTTTTATTGAAGTAATTCCATTTGTTCATTTAAATTTTTTTTGTTAATTTCTTAATTGCTATTTCTCCTATTACCCTCAGCAAAACAGTGGTAAAAAAATCTATTAGAACGAACGTCACCCAAAGAGGATTTCCGATGAAAAAATCGATTCTAATTCATGCACTACTTTCTGATTATTTTTTCAAGAATCAATAATCGATTTCGATTTCTTCAGAAGAATGAGAATCATTTCTGTTTCTTCGATAACGATTAAAATTGTTTTCAATTCTTCTAAGAGAAGAAATTCAGTTATTTTTATGTTTGTTTTAGTTTCTACAAGTTTTTGTCTACAAATTGTAAAATTGTAACACTTTATTGACAATAAAGGCCGCTTGACATGATGCAATACAACGTGCAATGTAATGCAAGATGCAAGATTTTGACATTTCGGTTTTGTATCATTTTTATTATGTGCAAGCTGCAGTCTAGTTACTTTTGGCTTAACAGAAGAGCTAACTTTCGTAAAACTTAGTTTTGTTGTTTTCATTGTTAAACTACAGAGACTTGCATGAAATTTCTTGCACGATGTATTGCATCTTGTCAAGCGGCCTTAGAGCATTTCTCTCCCTCTCTCCAACTTATCAGCATAGCTGTGATGCTGATATGAATTTACTCCACTCAATTTTCAGTGTAAAAAGTTGCTGTAAAGAGAAATCTTTCTAACAAAAATATTCAAATGTACGAAATTCTACACTTCACTACATGTTTATGGTTAATGTAATTAATCATCAGCCTGTACCTGCAATGATCTCAATCATATTTTTTTTGCATGCAGCAATCACATTCATAAAACAAACAATTTATTACAGATGCTTGTTAAACAAAACTATTTCCTACCTTTAAACGTTACACACCTTTTAAGCATAGATAAACGACATACTTTAGATCTATTGGTAAATTTTATCAACAACATCAAAATTAATATTTAAGTAGACTCGTTGGAGAATTTTGTGGATGATGTACTTGCTTCCAAGCCGTAAAAAAATTCTAAACTTAATTTCATTTTAGAAATATTACTCGCACGTTAGTGTCATAAGTTTTCTAGACTTGTTTTTATTCGCCAAAGATCTCTAGACTTTTTATTGGCCAATTTCCAATAATGATTCTATTTAGTTATTAATTGCCTATTGAGCTGGAAACTTCTCTATTCATCGATTCACATTAAGTTTCAATTCAATGTGAAATTGCCCCAATTATATCTAGTAAATGAAGAAATATTTCTATGTATGTACATAGTGTCCAAACTAAAAATTCCTCTTGTTTTTGGTGGAATAAAGTACGGAATGAAAATTGAAGCATCAATCAAATTGTGCATAAATTGCGGATATTATTAAAATGGTAAAAGTAGAGAGGAGAGATAATTTAATCCATCTTTATGCCATATAAGAAACGTTTTATATTTATATCACTTAAAGAAGATGGATTAACAGCACTTTCAACTTTTATATAATTAAAGGTAAATGTTGAGAAGTGGGGTGCCCCATTGTTGGTTTGATATTTTTTTATTCTGCTCATTTATAAATAAAATGAGGCCTAATAGTCCACGAACCCACATGTTTTAGTGATTAACAGCAGGCTAAAAGTTAATATACAGTTTCGTTTTGACGTTTTGAAGATAGGGAGTGAAATCGATTTGATAAGTGTCTCAAATTAATTATTAATAGCTAATACGATAAGAATCTGAAAAAAACTTGTGGCATACAAAGTGTTAAAAGATGTCTTGAAAAAATTTATTAATAATAAGCTGATTTTTGTTTTGTGAATTGCAAGAAATATATTTTTTATAAAAAATGCAGGGGTACAAATTTGTTGGTAATTTATTTGAAACCTACACTCGAAATTTGGCTCAATAATAAAACTTGGGTGTCTCGACACAACGGAGCTGTATATTGACTTTCAGCTTGTTATTAATCCCTTATATTATGTGGGCCCGTGGACTATAAGTTTGAATATCAGAATTTTAAATCTATTTTTTTTTCAAAAAAAAACTATTTTTCCAAAAAATACATATAAAAACGAACATTTGGAAAGAAACAATTGAATGTTATATTTTGAACAATTTATACAAATTATCAAAAATTTTTATCATTTTCTCTGAATTCATTTTTGGACACAAGTTTAAAACCCGAAATTTCATCACTTTTTTGATTGATAAAAAAATAAAAATCACTTTATTGTTCACTTTGATTAACGAATTTTTATATATGTATTACATTTTAACAAATCGTAGTTAACTATGTATAAATGAAAATGAACCTCAGATTACCAAGAAAATAACGAATCACTGTATAGACGACAAACACAATCCAATCACAGTTATGGCGGCCATCAAATTGTGCGGTCCGCAACTAACTTCATTACCAACATCAAAATTCAAACAGGGATTTGACGTTGAGTCGGTGATAATTGGCGCGAATTTCAAATTTAAACAACACACAACGAGCTGACGAATAAACAACACACAAAGCTTCTTATTTTTTTATGATAAATTGGAGAAAATTGCATTATAAAAGTTGTCGGATATATTACTAATAGCTGACCTGACAGATTTCGTACTGCCTCAATCGATAGATAAAAGACATAAACTTTTGTGATAAATAAACAAACAAAAGAAATCCTTTTTTATTAAAACAAATAAAAAACGATGCTCGATATGAATGAAGTTTTATTATTATTTTCGATTAATTACACATGATGTTGCTTATTAACAAAACAGAGTTTGCCTGAAATATGGCCATTTATAAGGTTTCAATTTGATATTGACAGACACACAGTCGAATCGAATGGTAAATCCGCTGGAATCATCGCGATCAACACATCAACTCCTTTGTATTTTCCCTTTATGATTGTTGCCTCAATGTTATTCAGTCTTGTTCCATTACACAGTCGTGGTAAATTCCAGTAAATTTAAAAACTCCGCGGTATAGTTGACTACGCCATCCTGTCTTATAACGGTGTCAGGTTATTTGAAGAAAACTGTCCCGGAAGAAAATTCTGAATGGTTGCATTGAGATCCTCGACACCTCTTTATTTCAACTGCTTCGTAAGCACAGTTTCAGTTACATCTTTTTGCTAAAATACTCGCATATTAGCAGTTTAGTGTCATTATCACAAAATATCAACAAAAAAAGAACACGTAACCTGAAATTTCACTAGCACAATCGTCATTCACAAAAATAGAGGGATGCACTCTTTGTCTGAGGTATCGATTGACATAGAGGATGGATCGACATATTAGTTTTCTGTCAAATGTCAAATGTTCTGGTTGTGTTCAGGAATTTAATTTGTGACAAAACATCAAGGAAAAAGAAAATTGTTGTTTATATTTAATTCCAATCATTTTCATATTTATTCACCTTTCAAACATTCTCTGGACCCAACCATAAATAATTCAAGACCAAAATTATCCAAATCGGTCCAGCAGTTTTCGAGTTTTAGGTTAGGTTGGGTTAGGTTGATTTAAAATAAATTGTAATTTCAATCAAATATAATAAGACTTTGTATATATTGGCTGATGACATTGAGTTTGGATCATACACTTATTTATTTTAAAATTAAGTGATTTTTTGCTATAAAATATGACCTGGAGCTATAATTCATTTTATATATATATATATATATATATATATATATATATATATATATATATATAGTATAACAGCAAGCAAGCAAGCAAAATGAACAATTTTGCTCAAAGCATATATTTATTTTATTTTATCTTTTTTAAATATCAAACACCACTAAGTGTTCTTCTCACGGTGAATCAATACTTTCACGCAGAAACCAATAAACAAATAATTGGCTAGATATATAATTTGTTTACAGAATCGGGTATGAGTAACGTATCATTAGCATAGAAATAATGGAATACTCTTGTAATTGAAAACGAACAAACCGCATTATTTTACCATGTTATTAAAAATCAAAATCAACGTGGAGAATTTCCATTAAAAACGTTCGATAATTAGCTGACAAATGGGTCAATGCATGTCAGTAAATTGCATAATTACGTGACCAAATGAAAACGAAATAATAAAAAATAATTGAAAGCGGACGTATATGTTCACTGATACAATGGAAAGTGAATGGTGTAGATTTCTTTTTATCCAAATCACTTTATCTCAAAAAATAGACCATATATTACGAGGGTTGTCTTAAGTTTTCGACCTCAACCTAAAGATGTCAGCAATTCATTGATGTAGAGGGAGTCATGCGGAACTTTACATATTTTTACCATATATGCGTAACACATCACTCAATAAGTCTTGTCACTAACTAAGAAAAACATATTTCTTACCAAAAATGGATTTTATTTATCAATGTAATTTCGTTCAAGACCAATTCAATCATTGTTTTTTCATTTGAGCAGAATTTCTTACCGGCGTTGTCATCGACTTGTGAATCAACGCATTGTCTGTCTTGATGGAACAATGGTTTCTTCTTCGACATATGAGACCGTTTTCCATTAATTTTTGCATTCAAACGATCTAACAAATCTATGTAGTATTTACTTTTGATTGTCTTTCCCTTTAGAAGATAGTCGATGAACAATATTCCATGTGGATCCCAAAATACTAAAGCCATAACCTTCCCAGCTGACTGTTTTGTCTTTGGACGCTTCGGGCGTGGTTCACCGGCTGTATTCTACTCAGATGATGATCATTCCGGAGTTAAGTGATGGATCCATGTTTCATCCACCGTCACATATCGACGAAAAAAATCTGATTTATTACGTGTAAATATAGTCAAATACTTTTCTCAATGACCAACAAGTTGTTGTTTTTGATCGACTGTTAGTAAATGCGGCACCCACTTTGAAAAAAGTCAAATGTTCCTGCAGAATTGTAAACACACTGCCTTCTGATATCTTTACGGCCTCAACTATATCATGCAATTTCAATTTACGATAAGATATAACGAATTTATGGACTTTTTTTATATTTACCGAAGTAACCATCTCATTGGACCACCAGAACGTTTACCATCATCACTATCTGTACGATCACGTTTAAATTCATCGAACCAATAATAAATGGCTCTTTTCCATAGAGCAAAATCCAGACAACACTTTTGAAGTTATTTATGAGCTTGTACAGTATGTTTTTTTTCATAAAGAATCCATTGTTTTGAAAAAATAGCTTCACTTAAATGGCTGTCACTTTTTTCTGACTAATTTTTACACATAGTCTTTTGAAGTTGGTACACCATCTGTGTCATGTCAGTCGTACGACTTATTGAGTGATGTTATATTTATTAATTTACAGAGTTATTTGTGAAATTAACCATAAATTTTAATTGGCTATAATGTTTACATAGTTCATTTGATTTTTTAATTTTTTTCCATGATGCAGTGCAGTACTATCAAATTCCAAAATAGTCTTTGGAAAAATAAATTTAAGGCGACCGCATTTGAAGGAAAAGAAAGTTCCTGTCTATCAGGACTTAGAAAGAGACTATATTGAAAAATGATAATGATGATGGAAAAAATTATATTGTTTCTTTGTTAAGTAATAAACTTTTCAGATAACCCTCGTAGTATATATATATACGTGTTCGAACAGTAGTCTTCAAACGAACACTCCTAATTAATTATACGTTTATTATTATTCAAAATAACACTCCTATTAGATCAAATGTCTATTAAATTTCATGTTGGCTACGCTGGACTCCACCATTTTCTTCCTACCATAATGAACGCTATTCTGCGACAACCATAGAAAATTTTGATAGTGGATCATCTTAACGATACATTGATCTTGCTATGGAGAAACATGTTTCAGTGGAAATTTATGGTATACACCCAAATTTTGCACCACAGGATTCTAACCATACATTTGCCAACACTCGATTTCAATATAAACCGTTTTCAATAAGTAAAATAATATAGATTAAAGAAATGGTAGATCTAGGTTGTTTGTATTTGTATATTTATTAGGAAGGAAACAAAAACGCAATTTGAAAAGTATTTTTAATTTTTAACAATAAAGCTGTTTTAATCATATAGCGTCTTAAAACTAAGTACTAGTACATAAGCTTGTCCTGCAAGAAACAGTCCTAATAACAATTTTTAAGAAAAATGTGTCTATTATTTTATTTTTTTCTTAAACCACCGTATCAAAGATAATCCTGGAATTTCTTGAAGGCACTCAACGAATTGGTTGGCGAAAAGATTGTAGAGCTGTTCTGGATCTCTGGATAGTAGCCCTGCGTTAAGATCTACCAGTGAAAAAATTCAATAAAAGTAGATTAACACAGTGTATTCGCAATAACGGGCGCTAGTCACCTTGGAACTTGAAACTTTATATTTCATATTGCTTCTCTCTTTCATTGAATTCCAAAATTGATATACTTTATCCGTTATTTGGTTAGTCCTCGTATCATCATTATCGTAAATAACGAAAGAATGTGAATTTGACACAGAAACTACGTAATTAGCAGAAAAAGATGCTTGAAAAACATAATGAAGATTGAATTATAGCTTGTTGGTATTTACGAAACTAGTCGCTACCAATTAAAGTAGCTACATACGGTGTAACATAGACACTAACTGAGAGTTTTATTTCACACACAGATATTTTATTTCCTTTTTTTTTCTAGAAGCTAATCTCCTCTTCAAAATTAGTAATTATGTCGTTTATTTATTTAATTAAGAGATAATATAATAAAAAATTTGTTCTTAAGAGCCTTATCATACTAGCGGATTGCGAGCGTCTTCAAAGCGGAGCGGGCTCGCAACGATCACGCCGCGCACGCGCAGCGAATCTACTACAGCTGAAAAGTCCGCTATCGGGGGTGTTAGATGTATATAATGACTTAGGAAGCAGTCGAATCAATTTTAAAACGAGCACAAGCACCTAATTGTTCCTATATGAATACACTTAGATTTCTGTACCTATATATTCAAAATATATAGTACGAGATCCGCCTGCAGAATTAGTATACTCATCGAGCGGTTGCTAAAAACCAAATGGTTGTTAAGAATGATTTGACGCCTACACTTTATGGTATTACTATGTTCAATTTTAACTTTGTCGCATTGGATCCTTGACAATGATTTTACTCGATAGCAGATCTTCAGTTAATTATTAAAAAGTATTAGCTCCTATATGACTAACTATTTTTGACATTTCTGTAGCTGACAGCCAAACTATATCAACTTAACATTTTTTTTTTCAAATCGGTTTGGCCAGTAGAGCAAGAAAAATTTTGGAAATCGCTTCAAAAACTTCTCAAACACAATCCCCATTTCAATAATTACCCATACCAAATGTTACTATAGAGGAAAGTCGAAGAAAGTGGTGTTGCAGTTCCTAGCATCTAAAAAGTGGCTCAAACTCTTGTTAAGAAGTTACTTGTTATGGAATATCACTACACAATAGAACGCTCTGACAGAAAATAGTTCAGAGATGAATTGAATATAATACGAATGTATGAAATCTATTGCCATGAAAATAATGTACCCAAAGAAAATATTACCCAAAGTTTACTATACTTGACCATTTTTTTTCATCTTTCTTAACGCATATAACAAAAAAACTCGCAAAATTTCAAAAAAACCTGTAACAATTTAAAATTCTAACTAGAAAACTTCGCAACTCCAGATCGCATTTTATTTAAAGCTAACCGAACTCCGTGTTAATTTACTTGAACTTACTTTACTTGAAAAAGCACTATAATTTTCAAACGAAAATTCTCCCGACAAAATATCGGCTTTTTATAAAAAGTCGAGTCTTCGATTCGTTGAAATTTCTATTTTCTGATGTGTCCAAGTCAGGACGTGGCGCAAATGAAATGACTCCTGACATTCTCAAGTAGGCAGAGACTTTAACTGAAACTACTATCTGATCAAGTAACTGCCCGTCCCAAGACCGTAACATGATTATGGTAATAGCATATTTTTAGATCTTGAAAAAGTACCCAAATATAAAATAGATTGATCCCAAATTTCAGCTACGAGGTCATACGCATATAGAGGTGGATGGTAATTAGTCTTTAATTGAGAGAGAACTCGAAAAGCTGTGTTGTTGATATTGAAATACCAGATTTTAAATTTTCATAACTTCTTACAGCTCGCCGTTTGTTATACGAAGGAAAACTGAGGAAAATGAAGTGTTTCATATGTCAAACGTGGTTCAGATACAAGATAATGTCGATCTTAAAAGAAATAGTAGGCACTTTGTTTTTTCTGAGATTTTACCTCAAATTTGTGAGCAGGTAAATTAAATATAACAATCTACAGTCTGGATTCCCAACAATTTTTGTAGTGTATTCTCGATTTGGTGATTTTTTTGTTACTTTCTATTCCTGTCCTATCGTTTCACTTTTTATTAAAGTAATAAATTCAAATTAAAGATAAATAGAATAGTAAACACTTTGTATATTCAACTTTTATATATATTTTTTTATAGTAAAAGTAATAGAATAAATTATTGAAAATCAATTTCATAGATTTATTGGGTTAGTAATAACGAGTAAATTTTTTTTACAAAATGTTCTTACCCACAGGTAAACGTTACTAAATAAAAGTTGTGGTCAAAAACCGTATGCAATAGATAGTTAAACCGAGATATTTAATATCTTTTGCTCGTGTGAACAGACAAGTTGATCGCCATTTGCTTCTATTTTCATTGGTATTACAACTTTAACCAACTGTAAAGTAATTTTTTTCGCAGTCTTCTGCAGTTGACATAGTTTTGATTTAAGTAAACCAGGAAGTTTTGCAATTATTCGTTGGAAATTATCAGAGGACATATTAATATCAATTCTATTGACACGAAGAAAGTTTTATTTTTATTTCTACTTTTGTTTTCTTTAAAATCAGCTACTACGACAGATGTTTAATGATTTATCTAAAAGTAGGCCTCTACAACTCAATGGAACATCATAATATTTAACCTACATTAAGAAATACTAATCATGTAATTAGTAAAATAAATGATCTTACAAAAAATTTTATATGCATTTCAATAAATTATAATAATAAATAAAAAGAATTTGAATTTAACGAATTCAACATCTATATAACACTCTGTAGTTGAATAATAAGAAACCACAACATACGTTAATTTCACTCGTGTACAAGAGATGTCGTAAAATCCCATTAACATCTACAGTGGCTATCAAGCCACTGTATTAACATTAAACAAAATTCATCAGCCATTTTTACTCCTTCAGTACTAACTGGTACTATTGAAGATTTTTTTCAGTATTTTCAATCTTTTGCATATGAAAACTGTGTGGAAATTATTTGATTGATATTCAACAAATAATTATAAAGACAATAACAATGGAAAAAATGAAATAAGAAAAATAAAAGATAAAAGAAACAATATAAAACTAAAAACGGAAGACATACTAGAAACATGGAGAGTTTTTTAAAGAAAAATTCAACCGCAGAAGTAGAAACTTAACAAAAGAAGAATAATTCGAGGCTGGAGGGGACTTGTACGACGATATAAAGACAAGAGAGAAAATCAGGGAGAAGTAAGTGAAAAAACCGATAGGGAAAATGAAAATAGGAAAATCGTGTGGGGTGACAACATAGAAGCGGAAATTATGACATATTTAGAACAAATATGAAGTGGATGGATATTCGTAGTCAAATAATGCAGACTCATTTCTCATATTTTTATTTACTGGGATGCAGAATGAGATTTGAAACTAACTAACAAGTTTTATATACCTGATATAATACAACGTACATGTGATGCACGTATCGTTATAATATATACTGAAGAGTCGCATTGAAATAGCAAATTGGGTATAAGAAGATAACTTTTTAAAGTGAATTAAAAATTAGAAAGGACTAGGTTGTTGACCCATTTTTTAAAACATCCATGCTTGGTAACAAAAATCAATTTATTTTGCAGTTAGCCTCATTTTTATTTTACGGAATTTTCCAAATATAAATTTTTCAATAAAAATTCAAATAACCTCAAATATTCCCTAAACCGTGTGGATATCAAATAGGTCGGCCTTATGAGAGTTATCTTTGTTTTTGCCACTAAATCAAAAAATGTAAGAAAATATAGGGTGTTCCATGTAAAATTCCAAAGTTGATGTCGATACTGAAGAATTGGATCACTCCGTATAATCCAGAAGTCAATAATCTAAAAACTCCTTTAAATGCAAAGAACTTTTGTTATTAAAGTTGTTTGATAACTCTTACAGGTTTTGAGAACAGTATGAGGGTCACCTTATGTTCGACACCCTGTACACAGACCTTTTAAAAAATTTTTATGATATGGCAATACTATCAATGTTAATTTTCTTTAGACTTTTCAAGCTAGAACTGAAGGCGAATAAAACGAGATATGATTTTTTTATTTTAGTTTAATGTAAGAAAATGACTGTCAAACCCAAAAATGTTTGAACTAAAATTTGTCCACAAAAGTTTTATTAAACTCTCCCTTTAAGAACATAAAAAAATAATATTGAGCAACATGGAAGGAGGATTTTAAATTGAAATTAACTTCTTAAATCTAACAAAGCTTGATAACTAGGTAGGTACGAGTTGGTAATGACACTGTTTCAAATAAAGGTAATAAGTCTTTCTTTTTATTTGCCTCAATCCTTGGCTTTGTCTTAGAGTCAAATTAGCATCATTTTTTCTTCCTCTTATAACCACCTCTTGGAACTTTTCACTCTCATAAGAGATTTTCACTTGAAAGGAGAAGGGTGTTTCCTTCTCGTATCTCGCGACTTTTATATTTGAAGATAAAACTTGTATTGCATTTACGTCTCTTTCAAAGTTGTTACCGACTGCGTCTGAAGATTTTTAAGTTATAAAAATCAATGTGGGAGTGCAAAATTATAAATACCACTTGTGTTATTCGGCTAGTCCGATCCTGTTATCTTTTGATCATCCAATATTCTGATATTAAAGTAAGTCGTTATTATCTACCTGTATCTAAAATAATTCAAAAAAAAATCTTGATGCAAGTAGGCATTACAAACAAAGAAATAACAAGCATATATAATCATTTATTCATGCTAGTGGGTCAGGCTATACTTCTCATTTTTATTGTTCACTGAAATCTATGAATGCCATGACTCACTTTCATGGTTCGCAGTGTCGATTTTCTATAATTACAAGCTTTTATGGTGCTTTTATAGAGGAATTTTGATGTGGTTTTGCATATTAATCTATAGGATTAAATATTTGCCCACAAATAGTGGTTTTTCTTAAAAAAAATAAAAAAGTCTTAAATTTATAGCTGGTTATTGTGAGGGCATTGTGCAGGGCCACACTATCATATTATAATACCTGGCATTTTCCTTATAGTTTTAAAAGAAATTTGAATTTTATAAAATTTATTCTCAAATGAAATATGAAACAAGTTGTAGCACAAGCAAAACGGAATAACTTTAAAATCTTCACAAATTTTGTAAACATGTTCATGGTATTTTATTTTTTCAAAGGAAGGGACTTTATTTCTCGTCTCATTCATATCAGATACCATGGACAACAGCAGCTACATTGCGTTCAAGGTAGTTTTTAAGTCAATGAACAATCGCCAGTGACTTGAATCATATTCAAAATTCAATAAAATCATTACTACAGGAATTACAATAAACCAAATTATCTGCTTTCGAAAATTCATTGTCACGATGTAGGAAATAAGAAATTTTCGTACCAGGAGAAAGTGAATGCCATTAGTTTAATCTAGACCCCAAAAGCTGGTTTAAATCACTTTGTCTAGATAAATGCGGTTCTTTTGAAGTTGGTGGTTCATAACTTGTAATATTAATCAATATACTTTAGATTTATTTTCCAAAACGAAAATTTATAATATACACCCCACAAAAATTACCGCATCACTAATTTTTTTTGAAATATTTTAAATATGTTGCCTGTTTTTCGACTTTTATTACTATTACGAATTAAAACACCGATAGATACGCCTTTTGCAACATTTATTTTATATCAGTTTAATCTACAGAGGACAAAAAGTTTGATTTACCAAAACAAAGAAAATATCAAAAAAATTATACAAAACATCTATAGAAAAAAATGAACGGTGCTTAAACTAAAACCAGCCAATGGATTTCTAATAGCGTGTGTTGTAGCCCCTCGCTCTAATTACAGCTTCCATTCGTCTCGGAAGGCTTCTAAACAGGTTCTGGACGTATCCTTGTGGCATGTTTTCCCAGAAGTTAAAAAGAACATTTTGAAGATCATCTACTGTTCTTATTGGTGCCGGATGTTGCTGAATTTGCCATCCTAGATGGTCCCAGACATGCTCTATTGGGTTAAGGTCCGGGCTACGTGCAAGCCAATTCAACCTCTTCTAAGTACTGCCGAACCACTCTAGCAGCGTGTGGATAAGCATTATCGTGCATTAGCACAGAGTTGTCACCGATATGAGGCATATAGGGCACTACATGGGGTTCTAGGATATTGGTTATGTACCTGTCAGCATTTGGTCTTCCATCATTCACTGGTACTAACTCATTGCGACCCTCGAAAGAAATTCCTCCCCAAACCATGATAGAGCTCCTGCCAAAGCTTTCTGTTTGACAAAAATTAACCTGCTCCTGCCGTTCACCACGTCGCCTTTATACTGGTACACGCCTATCTGATGAATACAGACAAAATCTTAATTCATCCGTGATTAAAATATTGCACCAATTTTGAATATTCTAATGTGCGTGTTCTCGAGCAAATTCTAATCTTGCTACTCGATGTTCTCTGGTAAGACGTGGACCTCTAGCTGTCACTGTTTGTAGGCTCATTCGGACATTACGAGCAGCCAACAGATCTGTTTGCAGCCTTCGAGCGGTGGTATGCCCCGACGACGTATCTTTGACTGCGGCCATCTTGTATGAGCGCGATGATTCTAGCGGCTTCTTCATTTGTCACATGTCTTGTTAAACGTTGAGGCATATCCATTATTAACTAAATAAATTCAAATTTTCACTATACAATAACACAATTTGCTTAGAAAGTTTTCGATCTCAATGCATTCTCCAAGACAGAAATAATTTACTCGAGCATTTTTGTTTCCAAAAAAAGAAATTTTTTTGCCCATGATAAGAAACCAGAAATATCTTTTAAGTTGATATATATACAGATTGTCCCAAAAAACTAATATTAAGTATTGAAAATATCCTAAAATACCGTGATGCTCTACTTTTTGTGGGTGGTGTATTTAAATCTTTTTATTTTTTTAGAATCTACTGCCTTTACCAGCAGGTGCGAGTGCGGCTTTGGTGAAACCAACAAAATACCACTATTATCCACACAATCAACATATCTACTTATTACCAGAATGTGCTATTCAACAGGTCAGTATTTTAAATTATAACAACTAGAATAAACCCACAAAGATAGCTAATCGAACACCATTATTATGTTATATTGTGATCTAGTACAGTAAAATCCAATTCGATGTTTTTATATTATTTCCAGGTGTGTAACGCAGTGTACATTAGACTTAACTGGACCCAACCTTTATGTGCGTGCCCATCCAGATACAGAGATCCTTGCTCAGCCTCTTTGAACTCTGATGATCAACATACTACAGAACTTATGACAGACAGAAACTCACGAGTGAGTTATCACAATAATTAATAACATCATTAAAATAGTTTTAAAATGGAATAATAAAGTTGGCAACTAAGTACTTTCGCTCTTTACTTATAGAGAGCGTCGGTTTATTTCTTTAATAACTTATGTTAGTGCTGTACTTTGCCATTTGTCACGTGAAAGCTGAAAAACAACGAAAAAAGCTCATGATGTCAGTTTGAAGCATTTATAAAGGTGTTGTTTTTTGAGCTGCTTCCATGTAACCAAACGATCAATTCTGATGTTCACTGACAACAATTAATAAAACTGGATGAAGTAATAAAAAAAACGGCCAGAATTGTTTAGTTTCCACCATGATAATGGAAGGCCTTACACTAGACCTCAAACTATTGGATCTTGGCTGGGAATAGATGCCACATCCCTCACACAGCCCTGATCTGGCACCATCTGATTACCATTTATTTCGAAATTTGCAGAATTCTTTGAATGGTCAAACTTTCACAAATGACGATGAACTACAATCGTTCAGTTTTTTTATGATAAGAACCAGAAATTTTATTAGCGCGGAATCAGGAAGCTGAAAGAGAGATGGCAAAAGGTCGTTAAGCAAATTGGAAAATATATAATTGATTAAAAACTATTCTTTGTTAAAAAAAAATAATGTTTTATTTTATATTACTAAGCCGAAATTACTTTGCTGCCAACTTAAAGATATAACATTTTAATTAAATATTTCAGACGAAATTTATTTATCCAAATTTTTGAAAATTTTTTTTATTCTAATAAAAGATATTAATTTCTTAAATTAACTTTTGAAAATAATAATTGGTTATAAAAAATAACAATCATATGACAGAAAATCCTTGGATATTTTTATTTGAGTTAGATTAGAATGAATACTAGGTTTACATGAAAGTAATATCAAAATTTTTCTTTTATTAAAATATTTAAGTCGATGGTTGCTACTTAAGTTTAGAGATATGGCAACACTGATGTGCATATGTCAAATCTGACATTGCCATCATGAAGTTTGACATTTTTAATGGTGAATGTACTCAGAATGTGTTATAATACGAGCGCCATTCAAGTTGTTTACAGATACAGAAAAAAAGTGAAAAACTTCCAACGCGGTGTTTCTAAAAACGTCTATAAGATCATAACAGGTGACTAATCATAGATCTATGCATATAATCCCGAAACTAGACAACAATCAATGGTACAGGACAAGCCAAAGCTAACAAAACTTGTTCGTGCTTAAAGCACTTCGAAGCAAATGACCGCCTGTTTTTTGGACATGTTGCCAACGCGGCACCGTTCCATTAGAGTAACGTAGAATGGTAATTCTGTATTTGTTTGACAGGAGTGTTCGTAAAAAGCAGTGAAACCAATCACAGAACACAAATCATTCTCCACCAAGACCACTAGGGGATTTACAAGCAGGCTGTTTAGGCTGTAGCCTAGAGCGGCAATTTTGATCCGCAATGTTTTATTTCAGTTTACAAGATTGGGAATAATTATTGGTCACACTGAAAAGATGAGTTTTCATGATCATAATGATAGAATTTTTAGTATTTTTTTAAAAAGAAGATTTAATCTAACAGTTAAGTAAGATATTCGAGTGATTACTTCAGATTTAATATGTTTCTCATTGTCTCATATCCGAGTTACCAAGAGACCTATAGAGAAATTTCTATTTCTCGTCAAATTGAGTGAGTTTTTACCATGGCCTCTAGCCGAAAAGGTAGTTTCCTGGAAAAATTGTACGCCAATGATTTAGAATCAGAGTTAGTTCAGGAACAAGTAAACTTTAAAAGCTACTAACTTTTATTATATTCTTCTGTGTATATAAACTTAAAATTATTCATGTGATAGAAGATTTTCTTGTTTGAAAATAGTGAAGAGCTATTCATATATTAAGTCAAAAAATGCTTAACGCTTTAGCCATTTTGTGCGTAGAGACAAACATAATCAACAAATCGTATGCATCAACGTTGAGTAAATAGAGGCAGCAAAAGATTGATAGCCTTCAGGCGGCCAATCTGTGAATCCGCCACTGACTAAGACAATGCGAGCTCTCATACATCAGTTCAAACAAAAATATTTTTGAATAGTTAAAACGAATTGTTAGGTCATTCGCCGAACAGTTTTTGTTCAGCGCCCAATGATTTCTTCTTATTCATATAAATTCGAGGTTCTAAAAAATCAAGGAACCCAATCTCTGAAGGGGAATCATTATCCTCCGCGACAATGCTAATTCTCATACATCAGTTCAAACAAAAACGGGTTATCCGCCGTACAGTCCTTGTTTGGTACCCAATGACTTCTTATTCCCGCAGATCAAAAATTAATTGTGAGTATTTGGAGTATTTGGAGTACCGCAAACGGTATGGACAATGGTCAAATTCATCAAAAGTGTATTGATTTTATTTTTAATTGATTTTTAATTTTGGAAAACAATGAAGAAAGCAATAAAGCCATATCGAATTATGAACATTTGTTTTTATTTGTCTATATCAAAACTTAAGTAGAAGATTTCGTATAATAATAATTTGTTCCAAAAAAGTAGATAAATACAAGATATTTTTGTTACAGAAAGCATTAACGCTAGTAAAAACGTGTGAACCAATTGCCGAGATGAGACTGTGCAGATCTCCCCGAGACTGGTCCCTTTTAGCTCTTCAAAATATTCGTAGTGGAAAATCTCATTATCTCGTCATTTGTAGATGTCCTGATACTAGTATTTTAGGTAAGACGTTAATTCGAAAGTATCTTTATCGCATTAGTTTGCTCGTTTTTGTAATTTTTTCAATTTTTTTTTATTTCAGAGGGGCCTATGTCACATGATCAACCGACTTACGCTAGCGTACCAGGAATTAGGGTATTCGGTATGATGTGTGTGGATGGACGAAAAGATCGACAAGCTAGGAAACAGAAGAGCCTCGAAACACCTCAATTTCCTTGGGAAAAAGCTATAGAATTAGCAAGAACTGCCTTATGGGACTGAATTTTAGAATTATTAACATAACCTATGTATTTCGACATTTTACATTTTAAAAAATCTTAAAGGCACGTATTATTAGTACTAAATAGCAATAATATGAAGCATATCTTCCAGACTTAATTCTCTAGTTGCCATTATTGCCACCTATTTCAACAATACTAGATGAGACAGTGAGACAGTTCAATTTGTTTCATGCCCAACTTCTACAATCAAACCTATTTTAAAATTCCTTAGATTAAACTAAAAAACACTAACTTTGGACGTGACATAATAATTATTGAGTGTATATAACAATTTCTCAAAAACGTTTGCTTTTATTTCAATAATACTTAAACAAACAAACAAAGAGAGCGAGGTAAACTCGGTAAACATTTATAAAAAATATAACAGCCAACGACCCACAAATGTCAAAATAAATCCTTTCTTTTTGCGGTATAGAAATAGAAAATGCAAAATCCAAGTTGTAGGTATCAATAATTTTTCAAAAATTCCCTCTTTTATCGCAACATATTCGAAATTACCTAATCTCCAAAAAACTACACTGGGCATAAATTTCGACACATTAGTGGATTCCGCAGTGAAAATTTCAACAACTAGTTCGACTTCAAGCAACATTGCAAATGTTCACGATCCCACCAACAATCCAATAAATACTAATACAACTATAGACGAAGTTAACTCGTTAAATGTTGCCAATTCACGTACCAATAGTAATGTAACTTCTTTTTCACTTCAAATTAATAATGCTCACAGTTGTACTATTACAAAATTAAAATTGATATATGTTATGTCCACTTTTTTTAAGTCTACGAACGTAGATAAAATTTTGGATGAAACTCATGAGTACAGTAACTTTTTTTCACTCGTAGGAATTTGTCAAATCGTCCTACTCATGAAAAAAATTATTACTTTACTAATTTGTTGCATAAATAACTATTATATTACTTTATTTTTGAAGTAACCAACAATCACGTGTATTTTACAACAAATTTATATACAATTACGATGTTTATATGTCCAAAATTACAAAAATCACAAGCCTCGATAACCTGTTAATTACACTGCTTATAAGAATTAATCATAGATAACCATATAAGGAGAATTAATAATTTTAAAGGTAATTGCCTTTCCTCCCGATAAACTAAAGTAGAAAGGATCTTATCATATAGCTATGACACCATCACTTCGTTCAGTGCCCGCTATACACTGACCACTAGTTACCTTTGAATTAGTGAACGGGATCCGGATTACTTTCCGAACATGGCCGGGTTAATCCGTTAATAGTTTCCGAAAACCCCTTTCATTGGAACATTAAGAGAAGAAGAATGAAATAATATTTTTCCTCCGAGTTTCCAATGATTTGCTAGAAAACACCCATGTTCAAAATTTACTCCGCACTTGTGGAAATGTGTTTAAATTCCGAAAATTAATGAATATTTACATGTCCTTAGATATTTTTGATAATAAGTGACAACCATGCTAAAGCTTCCGGAAGAATAAAGATTAAATGTTATAAAAAACTATATATTCAAATTCAAATTTTATAAATCAGAGGTGTTTCATTTAGGTTAAATTAATTATTATTACGTGTTGATTCAGTTAGTAGCAACCGTTTTTTGTAACTTTATACGAGGTTCACATTTAAAAAAAACAATTTCAAGAAAAGTAAAAAGTTTATTGACAAAATGTTTTGTTTCATACTGAAATACATTGCTTGGGAATTCATTTCTTAAAAATAATATCGTTTAATAGACAACCGGAGCGTGACGTCACGGCCGTTATATTGAAATAGTTCACTTTCCACACAAAAATTTGTGAGGTAGTGTGTTTTTTAATAGTATATTATGTAACAAGAGTTGTAAGTAAACCATTACGCACGAAGTGAAAAATTTTATGCGCGAAGCCGCGCAGTAACGTACTATACTTTTTCTACGCCCATTCATAGCATGCTACTTAAGAAAACGTGTCCTATTTCTAAAGATATTGTATAATATGCCGCCTACATTTAGGAGTATCACTCGATCAATCCTAAATATATCTCGCTAATACTAAAAGTTTTTACATTTTTTAATTGACTAAATTTGTGTAAATAGACCACATAAAGTCTTGCGTGAATAAAAATTTGATTGTAATTTAATTAAACTAACAAGTTTAAGTTTTCTTCTCAAAAAGCATGGGCGTAGAAAAAGTTATTTAATTAGTTCACTGTTGTATAAGTTGTTTCTATGTCTAAAAGTACAAATATCATAAATCAGTCAATCGTCAACCCAGTTAAAACTTTGTTTGGAAAGTTATACCTGACCTGCGCCAACAATGGCGGTGTGTGACTAATTAACTAATGACAAAACAAAAGCTTCAAGAGGTTATGATATAATTTGCAGGTTATTGAATTTTTTAGTGGATTTCTAACTGATTTACATTTACAAGTAAAATCAAAATATTTTCTGCAGCCTACAGAAAAAAGTCCATGGGTAGTAAATCCATACTACTTGTAGGCCAACTTATGTTACATCTCCTGTAGGTCAATTTACCTGTAGGAAAAAATTTCACGTACTCGTAGCAGAGAAATTTTGGACGTGTGTGTATGAAGTTACTTCGTCCTGCACCATGTTCTTTGCAGTTCAGGAACGAAGATTTCGTCTAACATCTGCCATTCAGCCCTGAATTCACTGTAACTGAGCGTCGTATTTCATATTCAAAAAAAGTAAAGGTCTATTATTCCTCGCGCTAACATCACAACCCATACAGTCACTTTGGGGGAATGTAGGAGTTTATGAAGTTTGTGTTTTGGATTGGTTGCACTGCATTAGCGGCAATTTTCTTGTTGACGTGTCCTTTAAGATGAAAATGAGCTTCATCCGAAAACAAAATGTTGAAATGCGCCCAATCATCTGGTTTACGAAGTCAAGCCTCTGCCCAACGTCCTAAGGCCTCAATATTCGTATAATGCGCAATAATGATGAACTATGCAACAATACGATTCCGATTCGAAAAGTCGGACTCATCACTCCTGTGAAACGCTTCATGGCGACTAAATTCTCAGACTACTGATTGACATACCTCCAGCGCCTCTCCGAATAATTGCGTTTGCGCAGTAAGCAATTACAAAGGTGAACTTTCTTTTGAAACACCTTATGTTTAATCAATCCTAGCAACAAATTCCATCACAATGCATGCTTATAAGATTTTTTAAATGTAATAAACAACTGTTTGCTCGACTCATATTTTCAATAATCACTCGATCGTAATCATATTTATTTTATTTATAAACTTAGTATTAGCTTTTTAGGCCGGAGTAGCGATTATGCTGAAGTTTCCATTAATACAAAATGACGTTAGTGGTCATTTTCTTATTATTTATTTGACATACGTTGCCGAATTCTTCGACATTATTTATAATCGCAGCTCTCAATCGACTGTACCAAGATAGAATCCATATATTAGTCACTTAAGGTTAAAAAACATTTTTTATAATAATTAGGGGCGGTAAGAAAAAAAGTAAATCGTCGTCTTGGAAGTCAATAGGCGTAATCTACAAATTATCAAAGCAAGAAATTATCAAAAATACCAAAAACAATAAAAGTGTCCAATTGGTATGGGCAAAAAAACGTCCCTACGTAACGGTGCCGACAATATTCATTTTCTCTCTCGTTCGAGACACTTTATCTATAATGCGCATGCTTGAGAATGCGCAGAACCAAACTGAAACCTCTGAGGATAGAGAAAACAATAGTATTCTGTCTTCCTTAGTCGGAACAGCTTCCACTTATAGAAACTGTCCATATAGGAGTATTACATATATGCAGTTGCATTAAAATGTCTTATAAGTTTGAAAGAAGAAGAGGATTTATATTTGGTCGGATAGATCTTTAAGCTTTTTGCAAAACCAAAATATTTTACTCTATAGTACTCTATAGTCGAATGTGAAGAAGGAATACCATATCTGAATCTCCCCCAAAAGAGTAGGAATAATGGTCAGAATATCAAGACAATATCGGGGTTTCCGTAAGAAAATTAACTTGTGAATACCATACCTACTTCAAAGATTACCATAATGGGGGGAATTAGGATGAAAATGTCCGAGACTTGTGTGTTGGTTCTATGAGCGTGAAAGAAGAATAGGCTTTACAATTTGGTTGGATAGACCTCTAAGTTTTTTTTAAAACAAAAATATTTTACACAGAAGCATCTACCGTACTCTAGCTGAATGTGAATACCCAGTAGCTAATCCCAGTGAGTTCTGAATTGTATGTTATGCAGATGTTGCTGTCCTCATAGAAGTAGAGGAAGATAAATACTTTTTAAAAAATGCAAGTACCCTACTATGCACTGAGTTTCCAGGGTTACCCTTAATTTTGGAAATTCTGAACTCATATACTTAGCTTTTTATCATTGAAAATAAATGAACTACAAACCAAAAACTCTGTTTCAAGATATTGTGGATTACGTCTATCAACTTCCAAGGTGGCGAAATGAATTCTTTCAAATACTTGGGCAGAAACGATTTTTTTATTTAACAAAAATGCGTAAAAAAGATTAGTTTCACTGTAGGTGAATTAAAAAAATGGAAAAAAGTACAATTTTTTTAGTCGATTGAATTCAAACATTGTAGTTAATAGTTTTAGCTAAATTATTATCATGTAATTATACTGCCATGTCTTATTGGTATTTAGTTAAAAACTGCAATGAATTACAACACAAATGGGAACATTTAGTGTAGAATATATTGGGGCTAATAGTTTCTAACGATGATTTCCATCCCAAGAAAGAAACTTGTACTTAGTTAACATCTCAGATTCAATAATTTCATCCAACCAAAGATTTATCAGTTGTATTCTACAATATTGTTTTACATTTGCGTTTGTATGAGCAAACTAAGGATATTTGTAGTTAATAAAACGATAAATCAAAAACTAAACGTTTTTTATTTCATAATATTAAGAAAATGTAAAAGAAATGGTAGGGTAAGTTGATACCGCAAATACTTTAGAACATCTTTTGCATATCATAAGAAAATAAAACCACAAATTTGACGATAAATACACCAAAATGTACAAGGATGGCGAAAATACGAACAGTCAAGAAAGTAGTGGGAATTGATGAATCAAAAATTAAATTTGAGCAATATTTGTCATTAAAAAAATCTATATTGTGTTCATTTGCTGTTCTTACAATTAAAAAAAATAAAATATGTAATTCAGGCTCATTCCCAGTACTTGTTTGACATGAAATTGAACAGAGGCGTAGCCTGGACTAAAATAGACGTGGACACAGTCACTCCAACGTTTTTCTTCCCAAGATTTCTGTCTTGAAAACTATAAAAATAGCTTCACAGTCGCACTTAAAAAAAAGGCGTCGTGTGATGCCCTATATAAACAAAATCGTTTCTAACTTAGGCACATTCTTTTTGAAATTGGAAAAAGATTAAATTAATCAGTCATCCTTGGTGAAATCTGGGTTTTACTGGGGATTGGGCCCATGCCTAGCTACGCCAATGGTAGCGAAAAAGTATTTTCTAGAAGACATGTACAAAATAAATCCTTACAGTTTTTGAGTATTACGTTTCCAAAAAATTCCAAAATATCCATTACTTGAGAAATTATCTTGAAAAAAAATTTGGTGATAATAAAAAATTTTAAGGTAAAAGTTAGTTTTCATATTTGCATACATGTCAGGTTATTTATTTTTTAATTATTTTAAGGCACATATTTGAAGTATTTTATTTTTGAAAAACAAATGAATATTTGAAAAAAATAATTAAACAATGAAAATTAAGTAAATTTTGAAAAAATTAGAATTCAGCATTGCAATTACCAAACATTGTAGATTGAAACCACTCCATTGAAATCATGGTACCTATTTATCAATTTTCAAAAAATAAAACACATTAATGAATTTTATTCTAGCATATAAAAATGTATATCAGAAAAACTTTTTTTTTTAAATACTACACAGATATGAAGTGAAACATTTAAATCATTATCTTTTTTATAATTTTTTAATCTATTGGAAGCTATATTATAAATATACTACTGTGTAGTTGATTAAGTACTAATTTTAAAGTTGCAGTAGTTTTTTTTATGAATATATAATGAGGTTAATCCAATTCGAATATTTACTTACTCTTATTACATTATGCGGATATATTTTGGACATCCCTTCTTTATACACCAATATTAAACTTACACAAATATAACAGTGTTGTTTATAAACGAAAAGTACAAAATAGTATAAAAACGAGAAATCCTCTAATCTTTAGCGTAAGTAGCAACATATTCCATGACTTTTATTTTAAATTCTTCCTTAGAATGTCTATACATATCAGCAGCTTCTACATTGAGGGGATCTTCGAAATTTAGCAAATCCTGCAGCAAGCAAATATAATTCACAATATTTTCGTTTTCTTTATAATATATATGTGATACTTACAGTAAATAAAGCATTTAGACCCCAAACCACATCATTCAGTCTTCTAATTGGAGACCAACCCATTCCATCTACACTATGTCTTCTAAGTAATGATAAGCAAACTTCTCCTGATTCAGTGATATTGGGGTGCCATAATTTTGTTAAACACTTAACTACAGGTGGCTACAATTTTAATAGAATATAGATAATGATAAAAACAAGAAAAAAGATTCTAATAAAAATGCACTTATTATATGATTCTACTTACTAAAATCTATGTAATAGTTAAAACAGCTATCAATTAGGAATTAAAACAATCAAATTAATAAATAAGAATTACTTACCACCATATTATATTCATCAGTGACACATATTTCAAATTTAAAAGTCCCTCCTTCCCAGTATCCTTCTGTTGGTTTTACAGCTAATATAAATCTACTCAAGTCATTTTCGTTTGTGTAATCAACAGAACAGCAAGAGGGTAGAAGTTGAGACATTTCTTGGGCTTCTTTAACTAACAACCTGTCTCTTATTGAGGCTCTTGAGGTTGTACCCTCAGTATCGGTTTTTCTTTTTAACCTTTGAGATAAAGTTATCATCATGAATTTTGTACGTACAAAAATATGGTATTTGTTAAGTGGAGGTCACTAAGTTTTACAATGATTTTACAAACATATTTTCATTTTTGTTTTCTTCAAATAAACCTAGTTTGAAGTTTGGTTATGTCTATGGAACAATAAGGAATGTCACCGGTCTCGACTGTCATACACAGAACATTAAAACTTTGTTGTCAATAAAATTTTATTGCTAATTTCTTCTAAATAATTAAATTGTTGAATTTTCGCATGAAAATCACTACATTTCACAATGATCAATAATACTCAGAACTTTCAATAGAGTTTATTGTTTCAATATCGAAAACTCCATTCGAACTTGTGGACGTCTAAAATAAAACTTCAAGCAGCACTGCGCAGAACTATAAATTTTTAAAAATCGAAACGTCTAATTCTTAGCGCCAAATATTAATAACCTAACTTTCTATTTCATAATTCTGAAATATTTTGATGATTGAATTATCAATGTTAGTAATGAATAAGATTGACTAAAATGGGCGTTCAGGGTTTGTTACCTTTCCTCGAAAAAGCTACAAAACCATGTCACATATCTGAATTTAGAGGACATGTAGTAGCTATCGATACCTATTGTTGGCTCCATAAAGGGGCCAACTCGTGTGCATTCGAATTAGCAAGTGGAAATAATACTAACTTGTAAGTAAGTTAACATAATTATATTGGAGATAGGACGTTAATTCAGTTTTATTTTAGGTTAGTGCAATATTGCTTGAGATATATAAAACTTTTGCAGTCCTTCGATATTAAACCAATACTCGTATTTGATGGCAAGAATCTCCCCGCAAAAGCAGAAACTGAATCTAAAAGACGCGAATCTCGGAATAGAGCTAAACAAAGAGCTAGCGAGCTACTTAAATTGGGTAAAACAGAGGAGGCTCGAAATTATTTAAGACAATGTGTCAATATAACTCCAGAAATGGCAGTAGATGTTATAAAAGAGTGTCAAAAATTACAGATTGATTGCATTGTAGCTCCATATGAATCAGATGCTCAATTAGCGTTTTTAAATAGAAAAGGTAATTGATATTTAAATTTGCTATTAAAGATCTTGTGACTCTTTTGAAGAAACTTACAGGGATAGCAGATATAATAATTACTGAAGATTCCGACTTGCTGTTATTTGGATGTACAAGAGTTATGTATAAATTAGATTTAAGGGGATGTGGATATATTGTAGAAGCAGATAAAATACCTTCTACATTGAAGTTGAGACCAGATAAATATACATTTGAAAAGTTTTTGCACATGTGTATTTTGTCAGGATGCGATTATGTTAATTCTTTACAAGGTATAGGTCTCAAAAAGGCTGAAAAATTTATTGTACTTACTGAAGAACAAAACCCTCTTTTAGTAAGTATTGCAATATTAAGCAAATATTATATGTACTATGTTAATTCTAGTTTTTAGACAAAGTCCCGCGATATCTCAACATGCGCCATTTGCAAATAACTGATAAATACAAAGAAGATTTTATGTTAGCTGATGCAACATTCAAACATCAAATAGTGTTTGATCCGTTTAAGAGACAATTGGTGCCTTTAACAGATTGGAAAGTGTTTAACACGAAACCAGAATATTGTAGAAATGCAGGAGAAATTTTTGATAATGAAATTGCCTATCAGGTTGCTCTTGGTAACCTTCATCCTACAAACCATAAAAAATTGAATAACTGGTCACCCACGAAAAATGTAAGATGCATTATTTGAAAGTGAAAAATCCTCTGCAAAACTGTATCAACTGAATTTGTTTCTAGAAATTAGCACTGAACAGCATCTGGTCTGGATCACCTAGAAAAAGTGTACCAAGGAAAATCCAACAAACACTGCTTGTCAAAATCACAAAACAAGACAAGGAAATAAATGAAAACTATGATAAGCTAGAAATTGAAGCAGACAAGAAAATAGAACAAGAACTATCAAGTTATTTCATGAAATTAGAAAGCAATACAAAAATATCAGATTCTGAAGAAGAACCAATTGAAGAAAAGGAAGATGAAGTTTCACCAGTATTAAAAAAGAATCCATTCTTGAAGAAATTGAGTAAATTCCAAATGACTCGATCTAAATCTGATATAATAGTTAAAAGTAGATATTTTTGTTCTCAATCTGAAATTGAGATGATAGAAGCTAAAGGAGGAACAGAAAAAATTGATGACGAAAATATTGAAGTTGATAATATTTGTGAAGAAAGTAAACCAGTTGATTTTTCAGAATCTCCAATGCAGGCTCCATCATACTTCGAATTGAGTGAAAATTTTACTGAAAAGCATACAGAATTAGATACTATAGAAGTGGAAGATATCTCTAGGTCACAACCATGTAGTTCAGGGGTAAGGCATATGAGTTGAAAAATTAGTTTTTTCATTAAGACAAAACAAATATGTCATATTTTTTTTCTTCTTGTCACATCCTCTTTTTAACAGGATTATATTTGAAGGGCTGTTGAAAAGAATACAATGAGAAAAATAGGAAATAAAAGAAAAGTAAATATTATTTCCCAAGAGCATGTAATCTTTTTTCTCAATGCCCTTGGTGCTAAAAACTACAAACAAGATTTTATTCACAAATTTAGAAAACTTATTATGTTCTACTCACCATAAGCTACAAAATAGCTGGTTTATACGAGAGTGCCTTCTTGTGGTGGCTCTAAAATGTTTTGGGGAGGAATTTGCGTCGATGCTCGTACAGAATAGTTTCTCATACGTACGAGGTCTATGAATACTCAATTTTACTTAGAAAACATTGTCGAATATATATTGCCTTTTGCTCCGTTTGTTGAGCCTAACTTTTTATTCTTGCAGGACATTGCTCGTCCCCACGTAGCTAGACAGATTGGCTACTTACATGACGTCAATATCCTTTTATTAAAGTGGTCACCTAACAATCCGGTGATGAATCATACAGAACAACTATGGGACTATGTCAAAAAGAGGATTTGAAGTCTTAGTTCCCCTGTTTTTTATCACCACCAGGGTCGATATTGAAGAATGAATCGCACGCTTTTGTTGAACATTTGATATCAAGCATGCCGCAACGCAGTGAGCAAGGTCTATGCGGTATTAGGGTTGACTCATATGCATTTATTCTTTTACCGTTTTTTTTTTTTAATTTGGAGGTATAATATTCTACTAATGTGTAGGTGTTCATTATTATTTCAATGAAACTTAGTTTTATTTCGTGTTTATATTGTCAATATTTAGTTTAATTAACATGGTGCGTTGATTTTGTCCAGGAGTTTTGTAATCCATTTTTTTCTCATAAAATCCAGTTGTAGATTGTTTGGGGAGTAGTACTCTGCACTTATACCTAAAAGATATTTTATAAAAGACTCTATATCTTATTGTTCTGCTTCCAAAATACGTAGATTCCTCCCAAAGTAGGCTATTTTTATGGGGTTTGGCGAAATGAGCAGGACATTCGCAGAGTAGATACCCTGTTGTTTCCATGGCTTGCTCGCAGAATCTGCAGTTGTCCTCTGACATGCCTACCATCTTATGGTGGTACTTGACCTGTTTGAAGACCAACTACCAGTTTGGATAAAATCCAGTTATAATCATTTTATTTTTCAAACACACCTATTGCTTAATGTGCTTGGTTTTATGAGGAAACGTTATATTCTACAAGCATTCATGTTGAACATATCTACAAGTTTGTTCGCTTCAGTGAAATGATATTTTCACTAAATCACCTATTAGTCTACTCAACTGAACATTATTTGATAAGTGTCTAGATAAACTTGGTGTGAACCAAGCTTTACTTAAACTGATGAGTGAGTATTAGTTCTTATTCCCCATAATATGTACTGTACAGTATTCAGTATTTAAATATGTTTATTTATCAATTTTTTTCAGGCACTTGTTAATTCCAGTAACACTAAAAGGAAAAGACCTGGTACATGCAAATCATTAGGCTTGAAAAGAACAAAATCAGAGGGCCAACCTACGCTTCATAATTTTTTCAGAAAATTACAGTGAATCTATGATTTATACTACACTAATTGAAGACTGTATAATTGAGATACATTTTAAACCATACTCATAGGATCCCATTTTTTGGATCAAACTCTTCCATAGTTGTGTTCATTGGGTTCAAGTAAAGATTAATATATCGAAACAGAGGACATTTTTATAGGAATCTACAAACGGAAATTTCACAAAAACTGGCCATGTAGAAAATCCAAACGCGTTGATATTCCTTCTTCAAAAGTCTGATACAGTTTTGATGCATGAGATTCCAGTTACGCAAAATATTACCATGTATTATTTCTTGAACACTCCTTAACCATGACTTCATATTAATTTGTACGTGGTTTACCAAGTAATAAACTATTTTATTAGTAACTATATTTTATTCAACGTGGTATGTACCTTATATATTAACAATTTCATTGCCAGACCGTGGAAGAAAACTTTCCTGTGTGACCAGAGCACGCCTATCGATGTTGAGGGTAGTAAAATGTTTCGTTTACCAGTGTTGTTTGATAGGGGTGAAACTTCTCACTTCCGTTCTGTTGGTCAATAAGTAAAACCTCAGTCTACTGTTTGCAACCGTTGGTTTGGAAATGCGACGTTTCTATCTCACCTCTTTTGTACAGATCTTATTTTATCTTTGTTTTTTGTTCCTGTCAGTTTATATTTTCATTTTATTCACTTTTACTTTAATTCAATTTACAACACAAGAATAAAGATAATTCAAATCACAAACAAATTATGAATATCATTATCGGATTTATTTCTTCCTATTACTTTTCATTCCCTTTATGAAATTCTAGAACTTTCTGTTCGTTGCAGTAAAGGAAAAAATTTTTGTAAAAAGAAAATTTTTAAATTGCAACTAGCTCCAAAGAATTGTTCATTTAGACCTTCCAGAAACTCAAGATATCGTCGATTTTTTGACTGACTCAGTTGCATGATTTCGCAATTCTCGGTACATGGTACATTAAATAAATCGTAGATAATATTCATCAAATCTATTGAAATCCTGAAATTTTACTAGATTAACCTCACAATACGTCAACCTGTGAAATATTTTTGTTTGGTTTTATGTCTATAATTTCGACATAATAAGAAAATACTTAAGTAATGTCCATTTTCCATTACATATATACATATTTATAGCGTCATGCTAATACGACCCTACAATAGACAAAACATGTAGGCAAAATCAATGTGACGAAAATTTGGGTATCTAGTAAATAATTCTAATTCTATGAATATTTTTATATTTGAAAACCATCAAATTTCGATTTTTTATTATTTAATAAAGATTTTAGTTGTGATTAAAGTTAATTTAAAAATTCAAATTGATATTAACAAGTTTGGGAAATACAAGAGTTTTGAAGACACTACTTTTATGAAACACTTTTGGTTTATCAACGTGTGCAACTTTCTCTCTAACATCCGACCTTGAAAGATCCCCTCTCAAACTTAATAGTCTTAATAAGTGGTCATCTGTGATATCTGGAAACTTTTCAACTATTCTATGTAACTCAAATGACAGCATATCGTCATCGCTTTTAAGAACTTCGGAAAGCATAATGATGGCTTCAAATGGATTTTCGCATTCTAAATCACTACATAAAGTCGTGAACAGTTGGTTGAATCTACGTGCTTCTTCAGCAACTTTCTGTGCAGCTTTGACACATTCATCATAGGTTTTGAAAGAGATTCTGCGAGACAACATTGCTGTCAAATAACGTCTCCCTACTATGCTAACTACTTGTTCTACTACATATTTATAATTTGCTTCAACTAAACGATTATAATCTTGGAAATAATCTTCAATTGTTACGTAAATTGTATCAGTTGGATTCAAAGTGAGCCACTGGGAGGTAAACAGCTTTTCAAAATGTTGATCCAAGTCTACCAACGGCTCTTCTAATAGATACTGCACAGCTTCGTTTCGTAATTTCTTGAAAAAAATATTTATTAATATCTTGAATAAGTTGAAAATAATTGTATTTATACTTACAATATAAGTGGTTTTGAGTAAACCAAAACTTCTGGACAGTTCATGAGAAGTGTTTGTTTTAACATATTGCTTCTCTAGCTGACTTCCCAACTCAACAAGTTGTAAACAATTATTCACAATGACAATCATGTATTGAGTGAAGTAAACAAGCTAGAAAAGTAAATTTTATTTTCGAATATTCACTATTTTTGATCATACTTACTTGTTTTCTATCCTCAAAATATTTGTTTTTGAATTCAATAATAGCTTCTTTAAATGGATCTGCAAATGATATGACCTGTTGAATGCTCAAATTTAAACTCTTTATTGTTAAATCCTCGCTAAAATAAAATAATAAATTTCAATATTTTTACACTATACCCAATATAAACGATAAAAGTTTACATTTGTAGTAACTTTTCTTATATAATTGGATTCTAAGGCAAATAAGGTAATAGCATCAGCATTATATTTACACCTGCTCGATGATACCTTTACTTACAAGTTCTGCTGGGAAAACACCCGTAGTTAATGCCATATTAACTAGGTTTGTTATTGGGTCTGATATAAAGTCTTTAAGGTTAATTACATCCAAAACAGTCACTTCATCATACCCAGGTGCAGGTATAATTTCAGTTATTTCTTCCTCGCTTGTTAACTCTAATCTAGATACTAATTTATGACTAATAAATTCACTAAATAATTCATTTGTGTGCAAATTATTTAGTTTCACCTATTTCTACAAAATATTGGTTGAAATAATTCACAATATCTGTTTTGTCCGAGACTTTTTCCCCATTTATTCCTAGACATTCAAGATTTGTTTACCAAAAAAATTATCAATAAACTTCTATTGCTTTTTGGTATCTATACCCGCTGATTCCCAATTTTTGTGAAAGTATAGATTTTTAGCATATTTTATTAAATTATCGACCCGATTTTTATATTGCTTAAACTGGAGAATTTCTGGATGCTTTTTTTGTTTGTGTACGCTTTATCTCGTAATTTAATCATATCTAATATATTTTGATTAATCCATTTATTGCCTTTTTTTAATTTTTAAAGTTCTATTGCATACACAATGTAGTTTTGATTATCAATGTTACTAGTCATTGAAAAGTAGATTTTTTATTTTATTACTAAACTCATATACAAACTGCTTATAGTTAATTACTTTAAGATCAAAAGATACCTTTGGTTTATATAATTTCATTTTTACATTGCTAATCTTAATTGATAAGCAAGTATGGTCTGATAGTGCATCACAATGAATATTCAAAGAGTGAACTAGGTTAAAATTTATTTCGTTTATAACAATAATACTAATACTGATATCGGTCTCTCTTGTTGATAGATTGTAAAATTATACCTTATGGTTTTTGCTACTTGTAAATTTTGGTCAATCATCTGGAATATTATAATGGGAGCAGCAGTTCGTGAATATGATTCCAGGTGAGGTTCTGTTTGAGACCTCCATTCTTCCTTTTCTGATTTTAGTGTATTTTGCATCCATTCCATATAATTTGATTCAATATTCTGTAAACAATTTATCATTTACATAAGTTATAATGAAAAAATAGAAATATTACCTTTAAATAGTCTCCCTCTAACCTATCTAATACAGCTTGTGGAAGTAAAGGAGACAAATTTTCCGTATAAACTGCCAAGTCAGGATGTCCCAACATATCTGTTGATTTATAAGTTTTTAAAACCCAAGATAACATTGTTACATATTCATTTCCTTTTAAACCATTTTGTATAATTTCTTGGAGCTAAAAAAAATTTATAAACAAAAAAAAGAAAATTGTTTCTATTTAATTAACTTACATGAACAGATAAACCAGCGTGATACATATGAATGTATTTATCCAAAATTTTATAGCTTGGTGGGAAACAAGGGAGACACAATGTTTTAACAACTCTCAAATCTTCTAAAATCATCATTCTTATCAATTCCAAATACCTAATCAACCAATGCTTATTGTCTTCCCTCTCTTCAACTTGAGTACCTTCAATTTTTGAAGACACTGATTTCTCAAAAATTCTAAAAGCCATCTCTTTCCATTTCTTTGGTCTACCTGGTGGTATGAAACCAGTTTGTCTTTGTTGTTTTAAAGCTTCTTCATCGGCTTTTTCTTCCCGTTCTATAATTCTTAAAGCTGTCACAATTACAGTAGGATCTTTTCTAACAGTATTCAAAGTCCTGGAGAGGACAAATGTCAATTGTTTTTCTAAGAGATTTGATAACACTTCCACATCAGCAAAATATGCTTTGAGCATAGATTTATCATGTACTGATTGATTTGGAAGCTTATGCAGTTCAAACAATAAATCGTCTCTCGAATTTTCCAAGTCCCTCAAACACTAAACAAAATAGTTACATATTTAATAGAACATTGGAGTTATGATACCCACCTGATGAGTATGTAATAATTTTCCTTCATTTATCCAAGACTTAGTTTTTTCAACACTCTCTGGTACAGTAAAGATGTGTTTAAGATTTTCTTTGGCTGTTACATATTGTGAATGTTTCATATTTTCATCCCGAACGTCATTTAGGTTTTTGCAGAGATCCGGAACATCAGCAAAAAAGTCACACATTTTCTTCACACTATAATATGTAAGGTAGTAATAAATAATAAATATTTAGAATTGACGATATATACCAGCTATTAATTTCAGCCACATCCTCAAGACATCTGTGTAATTGATTTAGACCTATTCTTACACCATCTAACTGTTGCTGCATTGCTGATTTTAATTGTGCCTCAACGGAAGCTTTCTTTCTAACATATCTCTGTTTTATCTGATCTATTTTTTCTAATTGTCCAGGCCGGTTGAGAGTATTTATTACTTTAGCAGTAGCAGATAGTTTAGCTGTAGCCTCTAGTTCTCTCATGTTAGTTTTTTCTACATTAAGGAGAATTGATTTAATAAATCAGTCGATTATTAACTTTGTATATTTTTATTGAAATATTCACTTACTTGTTCCCATTGTTTTATGAATTTGAAGTGATAGCTTAAATAAAATTCTTCATTTAAATACAAACAACATAACCTCTTTGTTAAACGTCAAAAATCCACCCAAAGTATAAAGTACGCTTTGTTTGTACTATACTCCATAGTTTGTACTCTATCATACATCATTGTGTCAATATTATAAAGTTTCGCACTTAACTGGAATATATTCCGAAATATCGATAGAAAAAATACACCGAAACTTTTCATATTCCCAAAGATAACAATATTATTGAAATTTTTTAGAAATCCCAAGTAAACAAATGATGAAAATTTCTCCTATTTACTTATGCAACCAATAATACAATGATCTGTAAAGTAAGTTGTATATATTTGAGTATATAATATTTTTGATATAAAAGAGATATTTATATTCTACAATTAAAAAAATCATAATGTATGTATTCTTTTTTGAAAAATATATTTTAAAAGTTTATTGTATCTTAATTGTTATAATTATTTAACAGGGCATAGCTTCTAAATTATAAAATATTGCTTAAGACTCACATAATTTGAATATAATCGATTAATATTATGTAATCGATTAATTCACTTTGAAATTTATGAAAATATTGCAAATAATAATAATTAGAATATTATAATAGAGGATCTACTATTCTGTTATGAAAAGTGCAAGGATAAATAAATGAAATCAATTATTTAGTTCACCTATTTCATATTCAATAAATTCAAACTCAACTACTCATTAGTTTACACATAGTTATTTATGTAGGTATTATCTAAAAGAACTTTGATAAAATAAAAGTATGTTCCAAATGATTATAGAATGCAAGTTTAAGATATGCATTTTATATTAGGTTAATGTAATATTGATAAATATTTCCTCTAAACTATGAAATCGATTACAGCATTTCGAAATACTTAAAGATCTTTCGATTCAAGGATCGAAAAATCATATTTGTTTTCATTCGAAGGAATTGAATTCCGTAAGTAATTCTGTTCATTTCAGTTTGTGTTTAGATCAGTTTGTGGAGAGTGCAGTGTTTTGGTTTTGAGTTATGTGGACTCGCACATGTGATGATTTTAAAGTTCAATGATTTCATTTTCCAAATAATACGTTAGACCTACTTACAATGATTTTTGTCATAATTAGGTAAGAATGAATTAGTTGATATTATTTTCATGGCTTCACTTACATATATAGACAATACGGATGCTGTGTACATCTCTTGATCTCTCATTTTAGACGAATATGTAATAGGTAAAATCATTAAATGTTACTCGTTATTTAAAAACAATCCTATTATTCAATATGTATTGAAATCTACGGCTTGTAAGGTTTTATTTCACATAACAAACTTTAAAGTTTAATAACATTACCTGAACGATAGTTGAACATGTATATAGATAAAAAGTTGTAGGTAATTATATTAATATATTTTTTACAAATACCACAATCATAACAGAAGTATTCTAGTTTACCTGAGGATATATTTTATAATTTCACAGGTACCTGTAGGTACCTTAGATAGGGCATGTACCAAGTTTTGTAAAGGTACTTATTAACTAAGGTATCGTCTCTACCATATTTTTTCTTGATAAATTGGTTCACATTTTGAATGACAGCGATATCCGGGACTTCCATGGATGTTTAACTATCATTAAATTTTTTTTCTGATGTATAGGAATGCATTAAAAGAATGTTATATTAATTATATTAATGCTACTGAATGCAGATCAAAGGTTTTTCGAAGCTTCGAGATAGAGTTCATCAAGAATATATTATTATGTCAAACATCTTCATTACACTGTCACTAATATGCATGAATCTTTATTTCGGTTTCAAAATAGATGGAAATAGGTTAGGCAAGTGGTTGATACCAGGGGATTACGATAAATAAGCTTTTTAAATTGATGTCAAGCTTATAATGTCACTACATTTTGTAAATATCGTATTTAACAAATTTTCGAGATTTATTTTTTGTTAGGTATCTAGTTAACTAGTACTCTTTCTATTCTACTGAAGACATCAGTTTATTCGTGTTTGGTTAAAAAACAGACGTTGTCGAAAACATTTTGAAGTTATCAGTGACGGTATTTTTTTTAATTATTAAACAGGGGTGGCGAATGGTGCATAAACGCTCTCAAAAAAATTGAGATCTAAAAAAAATTGAGATCTAAAAAAAATATAATTACATTACGAACGTGTTATGTGCGCTTTTGCTATGACCCACGTTATAGTACCGGTGGTTAAAAACAGTGGCGTATTTAACTGGAGAGAGAGAGACCTATATTCTATTCAGCAAAACGCGTAATACGGTGGGTAAATGCCGAGTAAATAGCTATATTCGCGATTTTCTGAACTGTCTTATTGTTTTGTACGATTTAAATTATTTTCAACATGGTAAATACCAGGAGATTTTGTAAATATACATAAGATGAAAATAGTTTGACAAATCTTTGCAGAAAGCTTACAATTTTTTACTACTACCCGCCTCTGTGAGTATTTCAGTCGGGATTTCATTAAAATCATCAATAGCAGAAGTTTCTCACATATCCAGGCTTGATTAACCTGGTTTTGTTATATATTAACGGTTTTTAAGAAATATATCTTTGCGATTACATATTCTTACTAGGTAAAAATATCTCGTTGATATACGAGGTCTGGCTATTAAATAACGAGACTGCACGCCTAAAGGGCGCCCTAGGCGGGTGGGGTGAAAAACGAGGAATATCTAGGTTACCTAGATATCTTATCTATGCACGTTCCAAAACACGTTTCCGTCACTATTATAGTATTTATGCAGTAGCGGTTTGAACGAACGTTTTTTTTGTCGTGGAGCAAAGTATTAATTTCAAATTTCTTGTTAAATTGAAAACAAACTCCGACGAGTGCTAGAAATTGTTGCAAGAGGCCTATGGGGACAATTTTCTATCTCGTGTGCGTGTTTTTGAGTAGTGTAAACGCTTTAGCGAGGGCCGAGAGAGCACTAAAAATGACCAGCGCCCAGATCGCCCTGTGACTGTTTCAACTCCGGAAACAGTCACCAAAATCAACCAAATTGTGCGTGCAGATCATCGAATGAGCATCCGGATGATTGCCGAGGCTGTAAACGTCTTTAAAGACATAGTTAGAAAAATTTTACACGAGGAATTACACATGACAAAGTTGGTACCAAAAAATCTGACTCCTGACAAAAAGCTCAACGGAGCTGCTCAGATTTCCTTGAAAGGTTAGGAAAAGATCTGCTTTGAAATGGATCCGATTTGAGTAAATGGAAGCGGTAAAGCAAAAAACGGCAAAGCTCATAAAGGTCCTAACCAAAGAAGACTTCCAGCATTGTTTCGATCAATTGAAAAAACGTATAGAAAGGTGTGTGGCGAGGGAAGGGGAGTATATTGAAGGGGAGCATTCGAATTTAGAATAATTTTTATAATAAAACCCTTTTTCGTAACCATTCTTGTTATTTAATATCCAGACCTCGTATTTTTTAGTAGCCGAAAGTGATTTTATGTTTATTTAAACTTTGTCTTTTAGTAGATATGAAGTTTTTCTTTATTGCAATTTATTTAACATTGTACTATCATTTTATGTAATACATGAAGAAATAATTTTTAAATGGTATGAAGAATACGCCTTTGTATCATAAAGGACGCCGTAAGGTCAAGGTTTTACTTTCTGACTTATCGTCTTCCATTAAAACTTTATTTACCTTTAAACGCGATAACCTCGATGCTTTTAAAAGAGAATACTGATAGCTAAACTACGAGAATTGGAAAAAAATTGCATTGTTGATACATCGTTTGTATCGTTTTTCTATTATTATTTGGATAGGACGTTGATAAATGTCAATACTATTCTCACTATTTCTAATTCAATTTTCTTTGTTAAGTATCAAATTTGATTACAATTAGTTCGCTAACAAAACCAATAATTATGTAAATTGATGCTTGAAGTTGGATTTTGCATAAAAACAATAAAATATAAATTAAATAGAAATTCAAATTCTAATAAACACATTTAAATATATATTTTGAATAAATTTAATTTCTGTGAAAATCTAGAAATACCCGAGCACGCATTGCTTTCCATGATCCATGAGTCTTACATATAAAAAAAGGACATAAATTAAAAAACTGTGATTATTTGTCAATATACGAGGGTTTCTACTTAAGTTTGAAGATAAATAAAAAAAAATATTTATTATAAATGGATATTGCTTTATTTTTTCCAAAATATACTTTATTAAGATCAATAAACTTTTGGATACGTAGGTAGGTACCTCCAAAACATGTGATTTAAACGCGTCACCGCTTTTTCAGGCGTAGAAAAACTAAGACCTCACAATTTAGTTTTGATCTGCAGGAATAAGAAGAAATCATTGAGTGCCAAACAAGGACTGTTTGGTGGATGACCCATCAATTCGATATTTTGACTGTTCAAAAACGTTTTTGTTTGAATTAATCTGTGTGAGCCCGCATTGTCGTGGTGGAGATTGATTCGTCTCATGAGATTGGTCTTTGGTCTTCGTGGCCGAGATTTTGGACCACTTAAACATCCACTTGTTTCGAACACATACTTGTTAGATCATCCACACTCACTGAAGGGTACTGATATTTTGATGCACCATATACATTTAAAGCCATGGCTTTCTCGTTAACAGAGAGTGCATGCGTCTTCACTTTATGTATTGGAGTAAAGTTTTCAAAGGTCGACATTGAATATTCACTGAAGTTTTGTAAACGTTTCTGTGACAAACACTGCGCTAGAAATGCAGTTGTGTTTTGAGAATTTTCTTTTATGGGACTCTTTCTCAAACTAAAACTTGTCAATAACCATTTAAGTATACCTCATAATTTAATATTTTATTACCCTCTTGCAAAATGTACCTAATTATCATTTTTCCCACAAAACATTTTACAAATAGTTTTCAAATTAACCTGTCTGGTATAGGGCGTGAAATATTTACCTGTCAACATCATTCCTTTCTTAAAATACCCCAAAGGAATTGTTTTGGCCGATAGGTAAACATAGTTGGAAATTTGAACTTAATGCAATAAATTTCTTAGAAAATAAATGTTGGATTCATTTGCTAAGGTTTGATAAAATAAAATAATTGTTCTTAAATGTGACTACGGCTATGGTGGCCAGGAGATGGATAGATTTATTACTCTACACTCTTTTCGAATATAAATGTATAAATATCGAATGTATGCGTGTGGAACAAAACAGCGACACGCGGTGACTCGAGATGGTGCTTCATCGCCAAAAGTCGTTTTGGGAGCGAATTCTCGGTGCTTCCCAGCTGGTGCGCAATAGCGCACCTTGTAGTCTTTGCATCTTGGTTTCAATCCGCGTTGAAAGTCACGAAATAATTCGATATTCAATACCATTTTTTGATAAACGTTCCAAGTATCTGTAAACAACTCAAATAGCAGCACTCACTTAACAACACGTTCTGAGTACGTTCACTATTAAAAATATCTCAAACTTTATGTCAGATTTGACATATTGATGCCAGTGTTGCCATATATTAAAACTTATGTAGCAACTCTTGTATTTTAATGGTCTTCTTCAGTAGTTAATAGCTTTAAAAACCAGATAGACTTTTAACATTTAGGTTGCCTTTTCAAAAAACTGACAAAAAAGGGCTTCGATCCCTAAGGGAGTAGTACAATTTTTATTTTTGTCACAGAGCAGTCGACATTAACATGAAAACACACCATTATTATTATTAAATTTCCCTCAATCGATCAAATTATACTCCATTCATTTAATCTTTAAAATTTTAATTCAAAATCTTTAGCTATTTTAGTCATATCTTAATCTATCATAGTTATTTTATGAAATAAACCATTTACTCTGAGACGTATTCTCTACTAAATGACGTTAAAAAAAATCGTTCTAAAACTTTGCCAATAGATTTCCTAATTAGCGAAATGTGCAATCCAAATTCCAAAATCAGACTCCGTAGTAATCTGGAGTGAAGTTATACGAATCTATTGTGTTCTGGTCTTTGTTTTTTTGTTTTTAATCTTTTTGCGGTCTGCTGCTTGATGATATTCTAAAGTGTAGTTAAGTAGGCGTCTTAGACACTTCATTAGATGAAAAAAAAAAAAAAACGTCACGAGATATATAGGTCTTAACTTTTTACACTTTATTACCAATTTGAATTAGTTATTATTAATTAAAAACAGTTATTAAATTTATTGAAGTGGTGTCTCTAAAATATATATCAAATAACAATCGTATGGCTACACGTGCTTCGTACGTTCACTATTAAAAATGTGTCAAACTTATGTCAGATTTGACATATTCACATCAGTATTACCATATCTCAAAACTTACAGGCAACTCTCGCAGTAGCAACATTTTGTACAGTTAAAATCAACTAAAATGATTGATTAGAAATATCCATTTTCTTCAAACGTTATTTATCTTTATTTTATCATTTGGCTAAGTAATTAATATAAAATTTCTGCAAACATACACATTTTTTTTCGAATGACGACTGTAATGAATAAGTGGTATTTTATAAATTGTATAATTTTCAAACGAACTTCATTAAAATGAACTTTGAACCAGACAGTTCTAGTTATTTAAATTATCGATACATGTATTTTGATAAAAGAGGCCACGGAGTAAACATCTCATTTGCAAGATAAGACCTATTTCCCATAATTGGCATGGGCCATGCCACTGATTGGACTCAATTTCTTCAGTATCTGTGTCAATGGAAGGTAATCAATTTATGAATACTTTTCATTATCAATATCATGGTCAAATATGTACAGACCACACAAATTATCGCATAACTGGTATTTTACGATATTTTTAATACTTAATTTTAGTCTTTTGGGACAATCTGTATATGTATCAACTTAAAAGATATTTCTGGATTTTTATCACGGGCAAAAAATATCACACTTTCTTACAAATTTTTTTTGAAGCAAAAATACTGAAGTAAATCGTTTCTGTCTTGGAGAATGCATTGAGATCGAGAACTTTCTACGCAAAGTGTGTTATTGTATAGTGAAAATTTGAATTTATTTCGTTAATAATGGATGTGCCTCAACGTTTAACAAGACATGTGACGAATCAAGAAGCCGCTAGAATCATCGCGCTCATACAACATGGCCGCAGTCAAAGATACGTCGCCGGGGTAATTGGAGTTCAACAAAGCACCATATCCAGAGTTGTTATTCGCTACCAAGAATCAGGGCAGCTCACCAGAAGAACCGGACAAGGCCGCGGAAGTGTAACTTCGGTAGTAGACGATCGTTATTTGAGATTAACGGCGTTAAGAATTAGGCTTCCTTCCGCTCGAAGGCTGCAAACAGATCTGTTGGCTGCTCGTAATGTCCGAATAAGCCTACAGAGTGCCAGCTAGAGATCCACGTCTTACCAGAGAACATCGAGTAGCAAGATTGGAATTTGCTCGAGAACACATAAATTGGAATATTCAAGATTGGTCCAATATTTTAATCACGGATAAATCAAGATTTTGTCTGTATTCATCAGATAAGCGTGTACCATTATATAGGCGACGTGGTGAACGGGGTGCGATCAGGTTAATTTTTGTCAAACTGAAAGCTTTGGCGGTGGCTCTATCATGGTTTGGGGAGGAATTTCTTTCGAGGGTCGCAATGAGTTAGTACCAGTGAATGATGGAAGACTAAATGCTGTCAGGTACATAACCAATATCCTAGAACCGCATGTAGTGCCCTATATGCCTCATATCGGTGACATCTCTGTGCTAATGCACGATAATGCTTATCCACACGCTGCTAGAGTAGTTCGGCAGTACTTAGAAGAGGTCGAGATACCCACCCTGAATTGGCCTGCACGTAGCCCGGACCTTAACCCAATAGAGCATGTCTGGGACCATCTAGGATGGCAAATTCAGCAACATCCGGCACTAATAAGGACACTAGAAGATTTTCAAAATGTTCTTTTTAATTTTAACTGAGAAAACATGCCGCAAGGATACGTCCAGAACGTGTAAGAAGCTGTAATTAGAGCGAGGGGCGGCAACACTCGCTATTAGAAATTCATTGGCTGGTTTTAGTTTAAGCACCGTTCATTCTTTTGTATATATGCTTTCTACAACTTTTTTGATATTTTCTATGTTTTGGTAAATCAAACTTTTTGTCCTCTGTAGATTAAACTGATATAAAATAAATGTTGCAAAAGGCGTATCTATTAGTGTTTTAATTCGTAATAATAATAAAATTCGAAAAACAGGCAACACATTTAAAATATTTAAAAAATAGTGGGGTGTTTATTTTTATAGTTCTTTCATTCAAAATTACAGACATCGGTAAGCATAAGAGAAGATTTTTAATTTTATTAGAGTATTCAAATGCTTTACAACATAAAAATGTCTTATTTCTGTTGGTACCATCACACACGAGAATAAAAGGCAACGAAGAAGTAGACTGTTTAGCCCTAAAATCAACCTCCACTGATAACCTACCACTCATTGCAAAATTTCATAACATGGAAAATCCTATGGCCGGTTTCCTCAGAAACATACGGTAATTGAATCCTAAAAAGTTGCTGCTTTAACTCTGATTCACAGGGTGGTAAATTGGATGCATCATAATTGACATATTTTTTAATAAAAGGTTCATTTTCATCATTTGCATTGTATGTTGAGATGAATTTGAATTATCCATATAAATTTGGCAAATGAATTTTTCGATTTTTTCAAATATATCATTACTACGTCCAGTGATATGATCATTTCCAATATCTGTTAATGCTTTTTGATATGGTATGAATTTCTTAAGGATATTAAATTTGGAAGATCGTATCAGCCGTCTTAGCAAAGTTGTTGCAACCGCTCTAACCCTGCCAGAAGTTGTTTTTTCCATATTAAATATATTAAATAACTTATATAAAAAGTTTCACCCTTGTGAAATTACCTTAGTCGAAGTGGCGACCAGCTCTTAGATTATAGCTCGAGACGGTGCTTCATCACCAAAAGTCTAACCGAGTTAATCAACAAACTGCTGTTGGTTTAAAATCCACGTCGAAAGTCATCGCACGAAATCTCATTGGAATGATTAGAAATCGTGTTACTTTAGTTTTTTTGGCGGAATATATATACACAGATCGTTTATAAATTTTTAATGAACACACCCTATAACTAAGGGTCTACGTTTATCCAAGTTATTCAGCTCAAAATTCAGCAGTTATAGTTTATTTCAGAAAGGTGTAGAGTAATAAAACCTCATTAGGTATGCAAAGGGACCACAGAGTGATCCAACAAATATTTAAGCCACTTTCATAGTTTGGAATTGATTTCATTGTAAAATTCTTTTTCTTTTTATCAAGTACAGGTAGTACCACCCGGGTTGGGGTCAATATATGGGTTTAGCCTATTGTTATCCATTCACAAACACTGGAAATAGTGTGCCAAAAGCGTGCCCGTAGGACTCGTAGAAAGGAAAGAATTTTATGTTTACAGAATAAAAATTAGGCATTATGTACATAGAAGATTAAACGTTACCTGTTAAAAGCACAACGAAACTGTATAATCTACTACCTAAGTAATTCCTACACAATATTTCAAGACCTACGCCTATAGCCGACACCGAAATTGAGCCGAACTGGACGGAATTCCCCATTTTATTACTCTATACTTTTCTGAAATAGACTGTAAATACATATTTCCAATAATTATTTATCGAATTATTAAAGAAATAAATGACTTACGTCACAATGTTACATTAAACAAGTTTACATTATCAGAATTGACAAGAAATTGCGTTGGGATTTATTTTATTATCGAAACATAAAGTAATGGTGGTAAAAATTGTTATTAGCAAATGTGAGAGTTTCTAATGTTTCAGCTGTGCGATGATCTTACGGAATGATTTCCACAAACTTCAATTAGATGAATCATACTATTTGAAATATGGTTACACATGATTTGATATACACTACCATGCAATAGTTTAGAAACAAAACAATAATTGCTGATAACAAATGTTACTTGGAGTTATATATATATATATATATTATATATATATATATATATATATATATATATATATATGTATAAATAAATAAGCCCTCATTATTTGTTAATAAAATGAACTGGAAAGTTAAAGTTAAAAATAAATTCTAATAAGAAATACTTTATTAAGTTCTTAATTATATATTTTTAACACTAAAAGTATACACTTTAATTATTATTGATTCTTCCCGTTTTTATTATAGTCCCAATTTCATAATTAAAAACGTGTTATACAGGGTGGCCCACGACGAGTTAAAACTATCTATATATGGCAAAATGAAAATTTCTACGTTTGAGTTTTCGAATACTATCTTTTTAACTAAAATATTTTCAAATATGGCCGACTTCCGACTGTAAATTTCTTATTTTAAATATATATTAATACATTTTTGAAATCTACGTAAAATTTAAGCATACTTTTGTCTAATAACTTTTTTCGAAAAATACATACTTTTTGAGTTATTAATTTTTTTACGCGTATACCGTTAAAGATATGAAAATGGTTTCTATTCGGTTGCTTTTAGCAAGGTCAGACGTATTTCAATTTTCCATTTCATACAGGGTGTGTATAAAAAGTGTTCAAAGTTGAACTCCATTGTTACAATTTTACGGTGACATATATAAAATTAATTGAGAATAAATGTAACTTCCTATCCAGAGTTTTATTACAACTGTACTGAAATCTATGAATATACGATGAAATGAAACGAATTTTAATTATCATAAACATATTGTTCAGTAGTTTCACTAATACATAAAATCTTTGAATTGGCATTTCCTGATTGAGAACGTGTCGTTTTGAATTAATTCAACATGGAATTACACGGTTTTATTGTGGAAATTTCATTTTCAGGCATTCTATCTTATACAGCTGCCGTACATTCAAAAACAGACAGCTCCCTAAGCTTTGTTCCGAAAAATGGTTCATTTACTTGGCTCCTTTATTAGCATTTCAAGACGTGATCAAAATATTTATTTCGATACCGACTCACTCCCACATTTAAACGGTTTGCACTGTAAAAAGTATTTTAAGATTTTTTATCGTTTTTGTTGAAACTATATCGATTTTTTACTTAATTTCGGACTGCAAACATACGAGGGTTGTCTGAGAAGTGTCCGACCTTAACTTTCATCAATATAATTCGAGAAATTTTCAGCCATTTTGAAAGCTTAGTTTGACAAGTTAGTAGTTGTGAAGATTTTTCTATAAATGGAAAAAATTGAGCACGGAGCCGTAACTCAATATTTCTTTTTAAAAGTAATTACAAGCATCGCTGGACTATTGGAAATATTATCATGTATAGTTCCCATGGGGTCTCTAAGAAAGGCTGCTTTTACCGAGTCGCTCTAAACAACCACTGAGAGTTTATTGATTTTTATGAACTAATAAAACATGCAACTAACTCAAGGTTTAACTAATGAAAACCATTTGTATTTAGCATTAAAAGAATGATAAAACAACCAGAATATTTTATACATTCTATGGGTTAATTTGTTCGCGAGTTTTAGATAATCTAACATCTATAATGTTTTGGTGAGGCTTACATCCAGTGATACAACCTCTTATACATCATATTAGGTCTATTGGCCAACTTTTTTTCAATCTTTTTGGGTTTCGTGCCGTTAACAACTCCTCTAGTAGTGGATTTAGTGGGTTCCTTTAGTTTTTTGGTGTTTGATAATCCTCTCTTGGATAACTTCTTGTACAGTGGGCACTCACAGGTCCAAGTGAAAGGTGTGATTTGTTACATACCATGAAGCATCTACTAGTTGACGGAGTATTTTAGATTGGGATCTCTGAATAATATTTGTATTAGATTTGGAAGCGCAACACCACAGCTCTATTCCATATGTTCATATAGGCTTAATGACAGATTTGTAGATAAGAACTTATTTCAAGTTTTCTTTTTTTTTTGATGTGTTGTTTCCAGTTAAGTTTATTGTTTGAGTGGATTCCTAAGGATTTAGCACCATCTGCTTGTGGTTTTTCCTACACTTTTTGATTTGGTCCCATTTTTCTAGCCGCTCCTGTAATTGGTCAAGATGAGCCTGGACATTCTTTGCTGCTATTTGTGGTTCTTGATCAGTAGGGAGGATGATTGTGTCAGCAGCAAAAGCTGCTGTTGTTTTATACTGTCTTTGGTATATCTGATGTATACAGTATGTAAAATAGCGGCCCTAGTATTCTACCCTGTGGTACCCTTACTTCTATAGTAAAATTTTTGGACTGTTCCTCATTAACGTTTGTTTGGAAGGTTCTGTTCATTAAGTAGGATTTCAGAAGTGGGTAGTAGTATAGGGGAAGAGTTCTTTTAATATTGTACATCAGCCCTTGATGCCACACACTGTCAAAAGCCTGTCCGATATCAAGGAAAAAAATAACAAAAAAAACAAACCGGTAAATAGTTTTTGGTTTCGAAACGATACTTATTTAGTAACAGCGTATAAATAATAATAATTTAACAAGTTCGTGCAAGACCGTAGGCACATACACCAGAAGTCGTATTAATTCATCCCTTTGCACGTCTGAACAAGTCCCCTCTTACGATTGTGGACCCACATTCTTTTAACGTCAATGTAGACCCCCGTAGAGTCCTGGACCACTTTGAGAATCATTGGGTGACATAATCAAAAATTAATATCTCGAAAAATATTATCGGAAATGAGTTCAAATCTACTTCTGTGCGATATTAAAATTTTCTAAACCACGAGGAACGGCAAGTAAGTCGTGAGTCTTTCGCATATTTGATTAAAAATTTTGAAGAAATTGCCTCTGTTTGAAACAAAACATAATCGTGAGCGTCTTAAGAGAAATTCAAACTAATTCTGTGCAGATGTTCAAGATGTCGCTTGCGGCAACAAGTAATATTTAGAGATCTAAAATGCTATTTTTCGGTATATTGATTATCTACTAAAGAGTTTTCATGTTGACATAAGAAGATTATTTCGTTTTGATGAACGTAAACTCCTTAGATCGCATTATTAGTTTCCTTTTACTGTATTTCGCGTTCCTCTCTTCTTAACTCGGTTGTAATATTAAAGCAATGCTGCAAAAAAAGAACGGTATAAATCTTCTGGACCCAATTATCCTATAGATTATTTTTTGATTTATTAGTAAATTTCAAACATTTTATAATTCGTTGGTCTTTGTATACGTTGCATACGTGATGTGTAAATTAAGTAATGAAACTTACAACCTAGCGTTTTATCTGGCAACACTTTATGCGACGCGGTGCGTTCTGAAAATGAGTGACGTGGATTTAGAGCTCACGGAAATTCTTTTCAGCATGTCTACGGAGATTATTTTATCCAATATCCAAGTTTGTAACATTTTCAGAAAAAAGAAAGTCGATTGCACATGAACTATGAAGGGAAAGACTTTCTTTTTCACAGACAGAACCCGGGATTATATTCTTTCAGATTACCGGTTGACGATGATCATTTATGTAAGCAAATTTTGATAATAATTAATAGCATTAATGTTGTTGCACAGCCGCCTTATTTGCTTGATTTTAGTACAGCCACCCACAGCCACTCCTCGGGCCCCATTTCTCAGGGATATGCTTGCTCTCTTCGTTATAGTTCTTCATTTATCAATCTCAGATTTTAAAAACCCTTGCGGACAATTTTATTCGATCTACCATAGGCGTAGATACCTCATATTATAATTTATTATAATATACTTCAATTATACAACGTAAAATGTACCTGCCTGTAAAGAAGTAAAGAAGTGTCCTTTTTGTACCCCATTCGTTTATAAGAACTTCGTTAATCTCACCGAGCCACGCCACTGCTTATTGCTGTCTAGCAGGAATAATTCAAAGAAATTGTGTACATACGCCTTCCGAAAGCTTCGGCCAATAGAAATGTATTTGTGTTTACGAATTGATATTTTCATTGGTAAACAGTGGAGATGATGAGTCCACGTGGACTGACGGTTTGTTAGATGTTTACCGAATTTTATACGGGGAGTAAACATTCTTTTTCATTTCTTAATTTGGTATGAGTGCTGTGCTTATTTATGAAATATTGATTGTTCGTCGCATAACTGTCTTCTGGAATTAATATTGGAAGAACTATACCAGTCTATTGGTAATGACAGTAAACTCTGGAAACAGTAGACTGACTCAGCATTTTCAGCGCGCTACCCACTTTCTGGCAATCTCGCAATAGGATGAATGCTTGAACAGCTTTATGACTTGTGGCCATTTTCAGGTAGAATTCTTGTTTGTTGTCAACTGAAATGTGTATCTGTTGATGTTTTATAGCTAATTGATAGGGGTAAGTCAGGTAGATAACCTTATCCTAATTAGCACTATTCTAAACAAGCACACAAAGGGTGGTTATATAACATTTTGTTGGACTCTGCGATCAGAAATATTTTGATTTTATGTCATTTTGAAGCTAATGCCATTAGCTTTCAGATTCTAATAACATAAATACGATTCCATGTTAAGTTTTTTGCCAATGACTTGCGATTGCAGGGGTGCCGCCTAATTTTTTTGCTCACGATTATACATTTTGATACAATATGAAATTTCAATTTAAAAACTCTGTAAAGTCTTTTATATTAAAATAATGCTTTCATACAATGAATGAATTTTTTGAAACCAATATTATAATGGAAATTTTGAGGTTAGGAAAAAATTTAAAGCTTTTTTGTACAGGAACACTTGAAAATTTTGAGGTTAGGAAAAAATAGTTTTATGTCTTGCCAGTAATTTCGAAATCCTCATGGATTTCGAGTTATTCGCGATGCAAAATGTTTTTGAATACTTGAATGAATATTACGGTGAAAATTTTGAGGTTATGGAAAAATACCTGGGAACCAATTTATGGAGAATTTTATGCTAAACAGTTTTGGCATCGGCTCTTTTTTCGAATTCAACGTAGTTTTCGAGTTTTTAAAATGTTTTTGAGTATAGGAACCAATGAAAATTTTGAAGCTAGGAAAAAATTCTTAAAGACCAATCTGTAGAGAATTTTGTGCTGTACATTTGTTGTTGTTCCAGCACTTTTTTTCGAATTCCTCATAGTTTTAGAATTATTCGAAATATTTTTGAGTGTATAAACCCATTTTAAGGTGAAAATTTTGAGGTTAGGAACAAAAACCTGGAACACTTTTTTGTAGAAAATTTTGTACCCCACATTTTTTGTTACGGCAGTTTTGTTCGAATTCCTTATAGTTTTCGAGTTATTCGCGTTGAAAAAGTTTCAAGTCCCAAAATTTCGAATAATCTAGAACAGGTGGGGAACCTGCGGCCTACGCAGGGTTGTTGTGCGGCCCTTTGCCACCTAGTACAAAATGGTAGAGTCTATATTCGCTTAAATGCAATGCGTCATCGTGAATTTCGGCAGATGCTCTCTTTAGATGAGGAAACGTATAGTGTTGATCTACAGGTCAGGTTTTGATAAAAGTTTTGTCTTTACGACGACAAACTTTTATCAAGAACAAAGAAAATATTGTGATCTATAAGATGAAGTATTTCTCAGAATCCTTGCATTTTTGTCTGATATGATGACAAAACAAAACAATTTAAATATTTGCCTGCAAGGTATATTTATGAAATGTGGCAAAAGATCCAAGCGTTTAGAAAAAAATTATCATTTTTCGAAACATTGCTTTGTCGATCGGAAATATCTGCACAACACTTCCCGGAGCTAGCTAAAATGTTAAATGAGCAGAACTGTGAAAATAAAGAGTTATACTAATAGATTTTCTGATTTTGACGAGCACACTCCTGCTATGAAACTGGCATTTGAATCACATTTAATAGATATATCCGAGGCTCCTGCAGAACTACAAATGGAGTTAATTGATTTAGGGGAAGATAGTATCATCAAATCCCTTTTTAACGTTAAAAAGGATCCCATAGAAATCTGGAAAAATGCTGTTGAATATCCATGCCTTCGAGAATATGCTCGCCGTTTACTTTCCTGCTTCGGAAGTACCTACTGTTGCGAGACAACTTTTTCTCTCATATCAAAAATAAAAACAAATTTAAGAACGCAAATTACAGATGCACATTTAGAGGATCAATAATTAAAACTGTGTGTTACGAAGCTTGATCCAAATATACAATTACTGTCAAACAAAACACAAAGCCAAATAGGTCACTAACTTAGTGAATAAAAAAATATATTTTATTGTATTTTTTTATATTATTTTATATGTATATTATATTTAGAATTTTGTAGTATTATATTTTATTTTTTCTATATACTGCAATAAATTGTTAAATCCATAGAAAAACAATAATAATTTCACAAAAGTCACTTTCTTAGATCAATCAGCTTATGCGGCCTCTCTTATTGCTGCCTAATTTAAATGTGGCCTCTAATGGTAAAAAGGTTCCCCACCTCTGATCTAGAAAATCAAAACCGCCCAATTTAATTCAAGGTTTTAGCTCAAAATTGCCTAATTTGCCTCTACTAGTACCTCAATCGGAATGGAAAAAATGCTTCGACAATTCGACAATAAACTCAAAAGTTTATTGTTCTCAAAGTGAAAATTTTGAAAAACAATGAAGTCAAATCCAATTATAAATATAAATATCTTAAGTAGCAACTTTCGTATGTATAAAGTTGTAAACGAGGTATGAAAATTTTCATTCTTGGACGAAACCGAAAAGTTTTTGGATTGTTACATTTTGAACACACTGTATTTGCAGAATATAATTCATAATAAAACTATTTAATTAAAACAATGATAACATTATCATTCCGAATGAGTAATCCGAATACACGAAATTCCCGTACACGTCCAAACATTTAAATACTGGAGAGTTGTAAAGATTATCGTCATTTCACCATAACGATTCCGATGAAAACGAGAGCGTATCAAAACAAATCCCGCGGTTAGTAGCAGTTTGTTTATTTAATTCCGTACATATCGTGGGCTACATTGCTAATTAGTTATTTCATTAAAATCATTCAAGTTTGTAGTGCAATACAGTGCAGTTGCTAAAAAATAAAAATTCACTTTGTTTTTCAACACGATTTAAAACGAGGTTAGTTTTATTTTATATTTACTAATATTTAAATTGGTTTAGTTTTTACGGAATTTCTTTGTTCAAATAAAAATATTCTATAATAATTTTGAGGGTACCTCACTGAGAGGTTTGAATAAAATATATATTCTAGTTTATATATATATATATATATATATATATATATATATATATATATATATATATATATAATATAAGAAATTTTATATACGAGGTATTTCCGCAATGTAAATTTCGTGTGTAATCTCTTTCAGCAGGATCGCAATTCCGAGCATCCTACTAATAATTATTTTAACGCGATTGATATTGACCTTTAGTTTGTTCATGCCTTTTTTACTATTACGCCGGTCTATATAATTTAAAATCATTTAAAAGTATAGATAAACAACAACATTACACAAATTAATGTCCTGGAATACTTGAATAAAAACTAATTTCTGTGAACAGTAAAGTATCTGGCAACCGTGACTTCAATATCTACCATCAACAAGTCGATTCGCAGGTTCCTTAAACGTCCAACTAGAGCCTATCACAGAGAGGGGCGAAACAGTTGAAAAGAGACGGCAACCTCTATCAACAGATGCTTAAAAAGTGTTTTTCACTGTTTTCAACTGACTTTGTAGTCGAGGAATCTCCAAAAGAATTGCTATCCAGGAAACAATGTTTTCGACAAATACTTCTCAATCTACATAAGAGTTTTTTAAAAAATCAAACCTAATAGGCTAACTCCAATATGCGAAACAGTATGTTCACATCTAACATGATGCCAAATCGTCAAGGTATTATTGCAAAACTCAAAAAGGAAACATATCCTTGAGGAATGTTTAGTATGAACATTGAGACAATTTAAAAAAAACATGGTTAAAACAGTGAATAGAAGACAAACAGTGATGGAAAGTAGTCGTTTGATCAAGTGGAGAAACGGAAGGAAGACAAATCCATTACTTGGATGAAACATGGTGGGACAGCACCCTATTCCAGAGGTAAAGGGGAGCAAGGTTGGATGAATGATGCATTATTATCAATTTCGAAGCAGCCTAAAGATAGCTCTTCAGATCACCACCAGGATATTGAAAGGATCATTCTCGAGTCTTGGTTCCAAGACAAACTGCTACCAGCACTACATGCAAACAGAGTAATTGTGTTAGATATCGCCTCGGATCATTCAAGACAATTTTGTAAAATTCCAGCTAAATATTCCTCCAAAGCACACGAGTTGAACAAGATTCATACAAAGAAGCTACTCATAGAGGTTTTAGGAACAAAAATAATTGCCAAAGAATGTACTGTAGACGATGTGGCTAAAAATAATGGTTACACAGTTTTAAGATTACCTTTTAAATCCAAACGAATTAATTTGATCCCAACTAAAAAGACAGACAAGTACTAATACACTTCACCCAAAAATAATAATGGAATATTAGCACCGAGAATTGGAGAAATGCCGTAAAGAAAAGAGTTGAAAATCAATATATGCAACATTTACTGTGGTATATGTATTATAAATGAAGAACACATGGGAAAACTTGGTAAGTCACAATTTTAGAATTTTCCAAGAAATTGTCGAAAAGTTATTTCCCAGTATGTTTTTACTGCTTAACAATTTTAACAAATCAAGAAAAAACAAATTATGGTCTTAACAACTTTTTCTATCAAAGATTTTGTAACTGTAACTTTCATCAAAACCTGCTGTGTAAGTTTTACTCTGATTTTTAAGTTACAAATAAAACTTTGAACCTAAAAATTCATCCATGTATTCAATTTTACTAAAATTATCTTCGCTTGTTATATAAAATACAATTCTTGATGATGGGTTCCTTATCTACTTTTGTAAGCCGATTATGGTCTTACAAAGTAAGAACATCTGTGATAACATTTTCGCTATTCAATGACCAGCTTTACATTTGATTTTCCTTTAATTTTGCACAATTCAATGATAAGTTATCTATAATTAAATGAATATGTTTTTAATAGTTTATTTAACGTCATTGCGGATCAATAACAAGTCGCGTATTTACGTATGCAAAAAAACGGTGCCGTGTTTATTATTGAAGAATGATTAAAGACAGATGTATGTGTGTATAAAACAAGTAATCGAATCCCAAGGTCAGAAACTTCGTTATATTTTTATAAAAAATTCCATGAGAGAGTTTTTTGATGGTCCTTCAAAGCTCGTATAAATATTGCATCTAGCATTTAATGTGATGATCGATGGCCATATGAATGTCCGTCTTTTTGGTGAGTTTGATTTCTCTCATTATCCTATAACTATATTAACATTTCATGTCGAAGAAAATCTCATAAAACCGAAATTACTTTTTGTGTGACATTGTTAATTTCTTTATCTAAAAAGCAAGTACAAGAGGCTATTATACTCGAGCAGTACGAGTGGTGTCTGCCGTGTATAGACGCCTGTGGATATTGATCTTGAACTTCTGTAGGTTATAGTATCATCCTTTGGTAGCTGATTCCACAGACTTGCATCTTTCCAAAGAAAGGAATGGTGAACTCAGAGTTCATGAGCCGTGTCTGCTTATCGAGTACGTCTAGCACAAATATTGCTCTAGGTGAGATTATGTTTGACAGTTCGGAAGAGTATGTGCTATATCGGCAACCATTTTTCTCAGCTCTTAGCCAATCCAAGTTTCTGGTCATCTCTGGATCGCCTATAAGTCGAACTACTCTCTTCTGTATTCCATCGAGCATCTTCAGGACATGTTTGGTAGCCGAGCTCCAAATGTGCGAGCAGTATTCCAGAGATGGACAAATATGGGCCTTGTTGAGGATTAGAAGCTATTGTTGAGTATATAACTTTTAAGTTTTAAAGAGAGCTCCAAGCTTTTGTGAAGCAGCTTTAGCTAATTCGGCCTCGTGGCTCTTCCACGACATACTGCTCTCAACCTCAACACGTAATAAACTAATTTGCACTGATGGTATGATATTTTATGTCTAGACGGGACCAAATTTTGAGCCGCAGTGTCAGCTTTCTTTATGAAAACAGCAGCCTGGTTCTTTGCTGCATGAAACTCAATCAAATTGTTTCCACCCTTTATTAGGTTGCAGCAGATCTGAACAACGACACTAGTGTGCTATCGTCGGCGAAGCTATAGATCGGGTTAGCAATTTTGTCAAATAGATACTTGATGTTCAGAGTAGGTGAGTCTTGAAGGCTATTGATTGCATGTCCAAGCTAGCGTGGGAATGCACTAGCTATCAGAAACAAAAAACAGCTTCTGTGACTACCAGTACCTCAGAAGCATCAGAAAGCAGACAGCTTTGCCAAAAAAGGTGTAAAAACTCCATATTTTGGACCAGAACCCTATCGCGAAATCAGAATCATATGGAAAAACAACCCTGGCCCAAGACAATCCAAAAAATATATAATCATATTAGCGAAGAAGTGTGAGGAACTCGTGATGTCCAGAAACGACATTAAACTGGAGGTCGTGTTTCAGGTTACTGCCATTAAGAAGACATAAAAACCTCAAAAAATAGCCTATTTTGTTTACTTTGGAAGAAAAATGAGATGCAGAGTCTTGTACAAAATATTTTCTAGGAGTACACTTTATTTTGTAGTTTCGTTACTTTTTCAAATTTTGAGTAGGATGTAGATTTTGTGTAGTTACGAGTGTAGAGCTAGAAATTTGGCTCTACATAAAACCTCTTAACATTTTGAAAGAACAAATTATAAAAAAAAACCTACGAAACTGAATATTATTATTATTGTTATTATTATTGATAATAAGAAATAAATTTTTAGGGATCAAATAGTTCGCTATTTTTGAAACCCGATAAGGTTTCTCTTCAACTTGCTCACTAGAAGGCTTTCGCGGCTGTTGTCCTTTGCCTGAATCATTCTTGCTACCTGATGTTCCACCAATTCGTGCTTTTGGCATCAGAATCAGTCGGAGCAGCAAATTAAATTTGATAATGTCAACCGCATGAGCTTGCGAAACGTCAGTTAGCAATAATTATTTTCTACGAGGCCATAATAGACGAATTTTCCCTTCTGATTAATTTCGTTTGCTGTAAGTATTTTTTTGTTGCGCTGCCACTTGAATAAAGTATATTTTTGTTGTCTTGTGAATTCCTACTTTAATAACATTCGAAAATGCTGTTCTAACTCATTTTTCTGAATTTCATATACCGAAAAATAAGTAAATTAGTTGTTTGCTTCTGGCAAATTTATTCTCAGAATCCATTTCCACATTTTTTAAACTCGTTTGCGAAGAAAATCAACGATAACATTTTTCATTTTAGTTGAGTTTCTTTTTGCGAATGATTAATGAAAAGATTATTTCTCAAGCTCATCTACAAAGGATAAGGCTCTTACTATAAATTTTAATAACTTTGTAATCTGATAAAGCTCTTCTGAAATTGCCAGCCTAGAAGAAAGTTTAGTCGTGAAATAGTGATGACTGGTATGTTGGATATGAAATTTTGTGTGCTTTTGATTGTTATAGAGAAATGACTTTTACTTTTTTTACGAGCAAAATATCTAGAATAATCTATTAAAATGGCAACATTGGTTGAATTTATTGCAGTAGGTCGATTATTTACCCACCATTAAATGCAGTAAACACGCCAACCATGACCTGTACACTGTTAGTGTATTTTTTATAATCAGATAACAGTGAAAAATTAATTGTTTTTTTTTTGTTTAAAAATATAATTTAAGAAGTGAAATTTTGTTTAAAGTCGATTGAAGTGCATCGAAATATTAAGTACGATTTAGAATGACTAACTATCTTTTATAGGCCAAGTTGTGGAATGTTTTTGATGCTGGAAACAGAAACGAATAGTCCGGGAGCCAGGTGAAAATTTGGTTAATTATCTCCTTTCGAAAGATAATTGTTGATATGCATCAGAGAGTTATGTATAAAGGACTAGTGAACGTCAACTGCGGGTGGATGGGATAAGGGGCAGTAGCTAATTGTTAATATTCTGCTGTGATATATAAAAAAAATCATCTAGCAGTGAATCGAGCAAAAACCTGCTCAGCTGATTCAGTAGATGCTTCCGCTTAACTCTTACGTAATAATTTTCAAAGTATCAGCTGACGGTTTTTCCACCGAGATATATCCAGCTGACTTATATATATATTCACAGTTACCTATAAGCTAACATCAATAAAATTTTCATTTGAGAGAAAATCTCTCTAGTATAATTTTTTTTTTCATATTCTAGGCGCCAACTGACGTATATTACATTATAGTGTAGTGAGCAAATTATTTTGTTTCCTCGAGATATTGGGATAGTTACAGTTTCACAAATTTTTAGTTGGGAGGAAATAACTAAATTTCTTTTTTTTTCTCATCTCATCCCACTCACCGAGCTGCAGCTGACGTGTTCACTAAGCTTTATTATTATTGTATTTCTGTTGCTGCCTCCGGACTATAACAAGTTCCAAAGAAATCGAAATATTCGCCCTTAAGTCTATACGTTTCATATGCTCAAACGTATTCTGTAAACATTTTTCCACTCTAAAGCTGATATCGTATGGTTTTGAAAGTCTCCATCAACTTCTTGAGGTGATGAAAATTGCTATCCGCGCATCTTTTGTTTGATAGCGGGGAACAAGGAAAACTCATTGGGCGAAAAATTTTTCTTCACCCCAAAATGTTCATACAAAATCGATTGTATTGCAATCTATGATACCCTAAGAGACGTCTTTATTTGTCTGTGAGTCACATAGATGTTTCTCGGAGTGACAACCAATTTTGGCATTGATCACTGACAAAATTCAGCAAAACAAGTCTTCTCTGACGGTGCTTCATTACTAAAAGGTTTGAATACGAGGAGCGCACGTGCATAGAGCACACAGGCACAAAACTTTCGTGCATTTAGCGCACACTATTTGTGTCGAATCTGAAAGATCGTTCGAGCGCACAAGAAAATTCGATCTGCCGAAGTGAGTCCTCGAGATAGGCTACCAACCATACGATCTTTTGAATAATTATTATCATTAAGACAAAAAGAAAAACTGTCAGCAACATCTAAGATTTTTCAAAATGAGCAAATGTTCAAATATACTTTTGTTTCAAATTAATTATATTCACCTCATAGTACAATTATATGAAATAAATATATATAGAGGGTCAAATCTAAGGGGCTCAATATAAAGCCTTTCATATGCCTACTCCACGTTCATAATTAGTTGAGGGCTCAATACTTTACAATGCGAAAAAATGCACAATCACTTGCCAATTGATATCAAATCCATAATATCCTTCGCCGCATTTCGCAATAATTGGAGGACATATTTACTGGAAAGAGCCTTCTACTCTATAAATGACTTTTGTTAATATTTTAGGATTGCCCTATAGATAGTTTAATTATCTGGTTCAATTTCGACAATATATACATGTAAACACATATAAAAATTCTCACATGTACATTTTCAAAGGTTTTGTTGTTATTTATTGTAGTTTTCTTGTGTATACTTAACTTATATTTAAATTTTATTTTATTTTTCTCTTAATTTAGTTTTTGTGTGTTTGTTCCTTAGTTTTTTACAAGCTTTTGTCTACAAATTCTAAACAATTTTTTGACAATAAAGTATCTTTCTCTCTTTTTCTCTCTCTCTCTCTTTTATCTTAACTGAGTGTTAAAAAGGTAAAAAGTTAAAAAAAAACCAGAGTAACTTGGCAGCAAAACCTGAATACTTTCTTACATTCTATGCAACACCCTCAACCAAGTAACTCTCCAGACAAGTTTTAATCATTATAAGGATAAGAATCGTTCACTCAAGACGCATCCATTGATATCTAATGTCTTCCACTGCCAGACCTATCTGTACCAGTTGTAGTTCCAATTCCGACTGAATGTCGCAAATATTTCATCCTTAATTGAGGTTATCAAGTATCTCAAAATTCAAATCAAAATTGTATCGCGAGATTACGGAATCATTCACAAACAACGAAGTGAAACATAATTGTCATTTGTCATGATAAAGCAGTTTCAAATCCTTACGGATTGGCCTACAAGGATATCGTAACAATAATTTTACCATCGAAAATATATTACATGATTTCGGAACTATTAGAGCATTAAACCCAAATATCACTGAATTATTGTTTTGTTTGAAGCGTAAGACAACCGGTATTATTTCGAAGTACATAACAGTATCTCAAGGTTCTTTCATATTCTTACCGTCTAGTCACAGCCTTTCGAATATCAAAAATTGACCTCAACGCACGGCAAACACCACCAAGAATGTAAACGTAGCATTCGCATGTTTTAGATTAATTTAAAAAAAATATTTATAGTTACTATCTAAACAAAGTTTGCCGAAATAGGTCAGGTTGTTATTTAACCTAAATCCATTATAGGGTGATGACAATCACCAATTAAATAAATATTTTTGCGCATATTGGATTGTCATTTGACAGCTCATTGTATCATGTCAAAGACATTTTGAGGTTATCGTGACTTGTTCACTTCCAAATAATTAAATATTGGATTTTTTCACAATTTTGGTTAAAATTGTCTCATAAATACCAGATTAGCTCCGACATTGTATACTTTTTGAGTTTCGCAAAGGTTGCCACCAAAACAATTCACGATGTTTATCCAAGTTCGTAAATACGAGGGTGGTTGAAATATAGATTTCTGAATAACCGCACAAAAATTTAGTGTCATAAGGGGCTGCACTGGATGTTAGACTGTTCCTATAGCCATGAGCTCTCCAAAAAGGCCGAGAAGCAATGGCAAACTTGCCACATGCGTCCCAGAACAAGTGTTACCGATAAAAACGTCAGTGCTCGTTTTGGGAAACCGACGCAATACTGTCCAAGTATGGCTGAATAATTGGACATCAGCGTTAATAGTATTGAGCAAATAATTCATGATCGGCTCGGTTATCGCAAAATTTCAGCCATATGGGTGCTAAGAATTTTGAATTTTGAGCTGAAATCCACACGATAGGAAGTTTGCACGCGAAAATAGAAAAAACCTGGTGATTCTATTTTAAAAAAATAGAGAAATTTGATATTTATGTAGTTAAAATTTAAACACTTTTTATATATTTCCTGTATGAAATGAAATATTTTTCAACATGGATTCAATAACGACTGACATTGTTGAAAGCAACCAAACAAAAAACATTTTCATTTCTTTAAGGACGTCCTCGTAAAAAAATAATTTATAAGGGTCTGCAACGGTCAAATTTTTTACAAAAAAGTTAATAACTCAAAAAGTACGCATTTTTAGACAAAAGTATACCAAGATTTTTCGTAGATTTCAAAAATGTATTAATACACAGGGTGTTCTATTCAAAATAATAAAGTTATAGTCGACTTTCGTTTCTACCGGTCATCTTTGACAATATTTTAGTTAAAAACATCATATCCTAAAACCCAAACGTAGAAATTTTCATGATTGTACTGTAAGTATTTTGCTATATACGGATAGTTTTAACTCGTCGTGGGACACCCTGCATACAATGAATTTCATTGGCTTGGAAATAATTGTTAGAAAAAAGTATTCGTGATAAATGCATGCAAAAGAAATTCCTCGCGTGCATCTACAGTTGAATACCTCAGCAGTTCACCCCACGTTCGTGATATACCGACACTAGCATAATATGTAATAGACCCTTATGTTAGGGAAATGTTGGGTACATATATTTCGTTTACAGGTTGTTTTTTATGTTGTAGAATGTTGATAAGAATCGCAAAAATGTACGGCTATTAAGTAGAAAGACTGATTTATACATTTCTATTTATTATCATTTTCATTATATAGCCATACTCAATCTTTACAACCCTCCGTACGATTTTTTTCTTCTATAGCTCCAACGGACTTAAATCTTATTTTGACGTGAAATTCTCGGGAACCATTTTGACACACATAGATTACCCTGTCGCTCATCGTCTAGAACGTCTTTTCCGCCATTTTCAAATGCACAATAAACATTCATTTACCTCACACTGGTTTTTATTCTTCTTCTCCCAGTGCCTGCTTCATTCTAATGAAGGTTGGCAATCATCCTTTGGAATTCCTCACGATCTTCAGTCATGTGTATTAGATTTACGGCATCACGTACATAGAACCAATCTCGAATGTTTTTCAACCATGAAAATCTTTTTCTACCCAGGCCGCGCCTACCTTCTATTTTCCCTTCCATGATCAGCTGTAACAAGACATATCTTTGATTGCTAAAAATGTGACCAAGTTAGGAAGCTTTCCTTCCCTTTACAATGGTTAATAGTTCTCGTTCTCTGTTCATTCGTCTTAGTACCTCGTCGTTGGTCACCCGATCCGTCCATGGTACTTTAAGGATCAACACTTCTAAAGCTTCCACTGGTTTCTCAATAAATTATAATTTGAAAAGTGTAATATCAAAAAAATTGAATGCGAACTAAGGTAATATCTCTATGGAATCGTTTACATTAACAAGAGGCACTGTATTCAAAAAAGAAGACTAAACGATCTGTTGCGTATTCGTTTGTTTGTTTAATAACCTTCTTCAAGTTCCATACACTTTGCAGCGTGTAGGTGTTCTCTTGTCCAAAACTTCTAATCTATTATCTGAAGGCACACCAGTCTCTAATATTCCGTAGCCAGGAATGTTATTTACGCCCTGGTCCTCTCCTTCCGTCGATCTTTCCCGTCAGTATGAGCTTGAAAGTTTAATATCTCTGTCCTTGTAGAATGTGTCCCAAATAAAATACTTTTCGTTGTCTCTCCTCACCCGCTCTTCTCTGTACTTCTTCATTCGTCATGCGCTCGGTCCATGGGATCCGTAGAAGTCTGCCCAACAGCCACATTTCCATTGCTTCTATTCTGTTTAAGGACCTCACTTTCAGGGACCACGTCTCCATACCATACAAAAAGATAACATTTTATCACCCTCCATCTAAGGGACTGCAATTGCTATGCAAGTTTTAACTTCCTCGTCGCCATCCCATTTCCCATTTAACATCCAAGGTACTTAAATTTATTGACACTCTCTATGTCATTTCCATTGAGAAGTAATTAAGCTTCGTCGTGTTATTGTGCGCTTATGACTATTAGTTTGGATATATGCGCTTTTATGGTGAGTCCTTATTTCGTTCCAATTTCGTTGATAGAGTTGACTACCTCTTGTAGGTCTTCTACGTTGTCGGCTAATGTAGCAGTAGAGTCAAACGCATTTCGGTATTCTATAAAGTAAACGAAGACATCTTTTCTTTGATCGTAGCATTTTCTAATTAGTAACTGCATTTAATTACCACATCTCGTAAATGTTCTTGAAATATATTTTATCCTATCATATACCCACATTTTGACTGTAGAATTTACCTCCAAACAATCTGCTCTAAGACAATAATCTATTAATTGAATGATCCAGCTAATAATTATCTAACCATTCCATTACTTCAGGCCTATTAGACCCTGCTTCAACCCTTTAAGCTCCTATCAACCTCGTTCGGAAAAGATATTTTAACACTGAATACAAAATGTACTCAAATTTTGTAATTTAGATGCATTTAAATCTCACTTTGGTATTCAAATCTACAGGGTGTTCCGGGAATTGACGTGAGTGGGTGGATGACGTGAAAATAATGCTGTGATATAAAAAATATTTTCTCATACCACCTCTCGTAATGATAATGGATGATTGCGTATCTCCATGTAGTGTGTTTGACGGAATAAATACCATCTGAAGGCCAGGAGCGGTTCATGCCCAAAGGTTAACAATCAGTAACTTTTATCATAGCAAAAATCAATTTTCCAATAGATTTTTCAACATTTCTTAACTCAAAAAAATTGTGGTTTAGGAGATATGTAGATTTTTAACCGTTCGCCATAAAGAGGCATTCTGAAGAAAATTATCATAGTAAGTGTAATTATTCATTGAATATTCTTAGGAGTCATTAAAACATAATCAAACATTTATTCGAGAATTATTGAATGAATGAATAAATAAAGTTTTGCGACAATATAATATTTATTCAATCATTAAACAATATTATTAAAGTATCAATTATCAGAACGAAATAAAAAATATATTGCGGTCTAAGTATTACAGTGGAAAATTCTAAATATTAGTCACAAAATGACTTTTATCATATTCCCATTACTTATTCCATTATTTGGTGAGAAAATTTAAGTTTTTTTCCTTTCCATCGTTTCTATTGGAGTTTCTTACTGATCATTTCCCACTGTAGCGTTTTTCAATCTACTTTATATCCTTATGAAACCTTTCATTATGTTCATCTGATACTGCTCCAATATTTTCAGGAAAGGAATCTAAATACGAGTCCAAAAAATTTATCTTAGTGACATACTGCGTCCTAAAGCTTTATAAGCAGAAAGAAGTTCCCAAATGATTTATCGGTAGTTCTCAGTTTTTGTATTCCCAAGAAAATTATGACAAAAACCACCCAAGCTCTGTTTTCTGCTTTACTCAACTTCGAATCAAAAGCTTCGTCTTTCATTACCTCACGTATCTGCGGACCTACAAAAATTCCTTCCTCCAATTTTGCGTCACTGATTCGAGGAAATTTTGTTTTTAGATATTGAAAACCTGCACCATCTCTATTCATAACTTTCACAAAGTTTTTCATTAGTCCCGAGAGACCGGGCACCCAAACGAGCTAGATCTTGCAACCATCATTCACCAGATTTTAAATTACTCTCTTACACTCGAGCACTAGCCTAGAGCATACCTTTTCAGCCCTTATATCTTGTACGGCAACTTAGCTGTCTGAGCAGATCGATATTACTGTGGCGTCGATTGTGTATCGGGCATCCGCATTCCCTCACAGCGAATACCTCGGCTTGAAAGACGGTAGCGTGCTTCCCAATCGAAAAAGATTCGCTTATTTGGGTGTGTCCCCTGCAGAAACCTTCACCGGCCAAACCATTCCTCATAGAACCGTCTGTGTACCAAGCAAGTGGCTCCATTGTTCAATACAGCGGACTTTGATTCACCACTCCGATGCTCGCGGTCGGTGATGTGTGCCTCTAAGTCCTTACTATCAACGGTCGAAGGCGTTATTTGGTCGCTGCTCATCGAAATGATTGACCAGTGTCCGAACGAATAAAAGCAAGTTTAAATTAAAAACAACTGGGTCTAATGTATGGAAATCCGGATGGTTGCAGCCCTCAACTGAATTCCCAGTTGTTGGAGTTGAATTGAATTTGTTTTTGGTGTACCGGTGGTTTGGGTGTGGTTGAAACTCCAACCTGGCAGCTGTAAAATTGCGGGAAAAAATGAGAAAGGAAATGGGAACACAGATAGAAATTACAAAAGAAGGAACGAGTAGGTAGAACAAATTTGAATAAAAAGGAGCTTATGCTCTAACATATAAAAATACTGAATATTTTTTTTAAAATATAACCAAACAGGAATTTGTTCTATTCTATCCGTTCTGTTCCCCAAATAAGTAGAAAATACGAATTTATATAAAAGGTGCCATAAAAAATTTGCTTAAAAAAAAGGAATCCTTAAATATTTTTGTGCGCACATTAAAAAAAAAACAAAGAAATACTGCTACCAGCGAATATAAAGAATAAAATCACCACTAATTTACTAAAATAACCTTGATTTGAAGTATAGAAAGATAGATGAAGAATTCGAATCAAGTTCGAGGTTTCATTGAATTTCTGGAAGGGAGTTGGAGGTCGATTACAAATTCCTCAAAAACTCGATAGTTAGAATAAATAAATCAGAAGTAACTACTGTGCCCAAAATACGTCAAAAAAGGAATATTCAAGATGTTTGAAGAAAAACGTAACAAGCCGAATGGCACGTTACAATGTATCTTTTCGAATAGTATTGAACTTTATTGAAGTTACGATTTTAATGGAAAATTGAGTATTACAAATTTATCTTTATCACATTTCTAAATCACCCTGTATTAACACAGATTTTGTTTCGTTGTCGATGTTTCTGTTTTATTTAACTTGAATTATTTTCAATATACCCATGTCGTAAATCTGCTTGATCCACATTATCTAGTAATTCGAACAATAAAACATTGTTATGTATTATTTTAAACTAATGTTTATTTGGTTATACACTCACCACAGTGTATGGAGTAAAGATAAACAATATCCATCAGAAAACTACGATAAAATCAATACTACATTTCCGTGATAAATTTTGTCACGAATTAGCAAAAAATATTTGAAAATACACATATAAACATTGGTACAGTTTGTTTTAAATTAAATTAACTGATAGTGTAGACACATTTCACATTGTTGGGAGTATTTATATTTGTACAAATAGAGTCGAAAGCCAGCGCGAAAATGAGATGATTGAGTCAGTCGCAAAATACGATACAGCCGCTATTCAATGTCAGTTACACGTTCGTGTATAATCTTACCCTTATAGTGATACTTGATACGGTTGTGATTAATTGTGTGGTTTATTCGACCATAAAGGTTTGTAAACTTTCTATAATTCATTCATTCGCTTTGTTAATTTTTCAATTATTCTATTGATAATAAAAATAAACAAGACAAAACTTATAGAACGTCTCATTACACATAATAAACTGGTTAAAAATCCGTCTGAATGTAGAAGGCTCACAATCTAAAAAATATTTTGATAATAATTTTTTCCAAATTCCTTTTATATAACCAGAATCACAATAAATAGGGTGCAGATAAGGGTATATGATATAAACTTCCTTGGAACAAACACTAAAGCCATAAAAGCCCTGATAGTGCACAGAAACTTCACATTGAGGAATTGGGGTTGTAACCCAAAGATCCTACTCTGGTTGTACATTAGAACTAGTCTGAATACAATGAAGAACTATCTCTCGAAAGACATGCCCAACAGCTGCACTAGAAGTGATTCTAAATCTCCAACCTCTCCACATTGTATTGGAAAGCATGGCGGAGAAAACATCACTTAGAATGTTCAGAGACGGAATCGTCACAGAAAAACTATCCCTAAATAATAACCAAACCTGGGACATGACTTCTTCAAAGGATTGGAATTAACAGATCAGCTGTAAACACTGTGGCAGCAGTGCGAAATCACATCGTTCGAAAATGCTTTCCGTGTATTCCTAGCTATTTACCCACTGGTCTACCGGTGTAGCAAGGATAATATATGACTCCGATCCGAATAACTCGATCAGGATCAGTTTCCGAACACTAATGAACGTGATCAAGATTCAAATCATGATCGAGTTGAACCGATCAGTTTCCGAAAAGTCATTAACACGACTAATGTAATAAAAACGAGTTTGGCATCTAAAACTTTTCTTCCTAAGATTAAGTAGAAGATTAGGAGATGAAATATTTTCAAACATGACATTTAAAGTGGTGTAAAATCTGAGGGTTGTCTATCTTAAAAGGAAAACAGTGTAGAAACAGCTTTGTTTAGGGATATCAATAGAAAATATTATCTAGTTGATTCGACCTTGCCTTTTAAAAGCTTCGGGAAAGTTATCACTAGACTGATAATGTTTGTTGCCTAATATTTGGTATACGATTATAACCAATTTACTAAAATTGATATTAGCACGTACCCTAAAATAATTTTGCTTGTTAATCAAATTTATCTTATCAACACAATCAATCAATGAAATAAATACTGGTAATTTAATAAATTACTTGTTTATATTCGTCAGTATTGCATAATAAACGTACTAATAAAAATTTTGTCAGCATTTTTTGACGATACAAATACCAGGGTGGCTCAGTAATAATATACTTGATGATTAAATGAAATTTTTGTCGATACAGTTATGAATCTTAACGCGTTAACTGACCACGTAAATAATATAACAATAAGTATTATTTGAAATACATTTATTTGTTGATTCAACAGTAACTTAACTTATTATTTGAACTCTTTTACATGAAACTCGTCACAAGTTGAAGAACAACATCCATGCAAATGAAAATACTTTCGTCAAAATTTTTGTTTTTAATTTATGTGATAGAAATATTCCCTTCTTTTGTTTTTTAATTTAATTTCGTCATCTTTATTCTTTTCCGCACTTGGCGAAAATCCATTTTCAAAAAGTTGACGAGATTATCGATATTACGAGGGTTACCTTTTAAATTTTTGCAAAAAGTGAAACACAAACGAACAAGATAGAAGCAAATCGAAATATTCTCTCTTAAAGTCTATATATTTTTGTATACGTTAAACCAATTCTGGAAAACTTTTTTCTCCACTCTAAACCTGAATCTGAATTGTAAAAACACGGTTTTGAAAGTCTTCCACAGCCCCTTGAAGTGTCCGCGCATCTTTAGTTTGACAATAGAAAAAAAGAAAATGTAATTATGCGATAAATCAGGTGAATACAGGCATTGACATGTCATGTCTTTTTTCTTACTTCATCGAAGACCGTTGGCAGACAAATTGTTGTATACCATTTTGCTTAATTAGGCCAAAATAAATCGAAAATGAAGAATGAAATTTTTTGATATCTCACTTCGTTTTCGAGATATCGATACTTAAAGTTAGTTCAAAATTCGCTTTATTGAACAGATGGCGTTCAATACTTCCAAATGAATATTTTTATCACTTCATATTCAATATGAAAGATTATATTTATTTAATTTTTATATTATTTACCCTGATACTCCAAAATTATATTAAAAAAACAGAATTTTGGCTGTAAAAAATTTACGATTTTTGAACTTTTTACACTCAAAGTGCACCACGGGAAGGTTAGGTTAGGCTGATGTTTACAAATATTGAATAAAAATACATTTTTCCAACTTCAAGTATCGATATCTCGAAAACGAAGCGAGGTATCGACTTATTTTGGGTCGTTTTACAAAATGGCATAGTCAAATCCAGGCGCCACGGAAATCGTACTCGTGCCCTATTCGGCATTGACACATCTTTGATGCGCCAATGGAAAGGCTGCGACGTGTTCTTAAACAGGATTAAACATTTCAGGATCATATTCAAGTGTCGTCTTCGGTCGAATTTTTTCCACATTTCCATCAATCAACACCCTTTGGGTCAATTAACGCGGAATCTATTTGAAAAAAATATCTTTCTCACACCTAAATATCGATTGTATGATGATAGTCTGCGATATTCTTGGACACGCCTCTGTTTGTCAGTAAGTCACATATCGATCAACTTCAATCATGTTGTGGTCAGCATCGATATTTCCGAATGACTACCGATTTTGGTTCACTTTCTCGAAATTCGTCTTTAACGGACACATAATCATAACCAGAATCCTGCAAACCAGTTGTAAACCGTCTTCTATGATGTTGCTTCCTTACCAAAAGTTGCACGAAGCTATTCTATGCATTTTCTTTTAATAAAGCATTTTTTAAAACAAAATGAAAATCATGCAACGTAAGCCTTGACGGGTGGTGTCCATTTTTGTACAAACTTTCTTGTTTTAAATATTCAATCAGTCAATTTTCAAATTTTAAGAGTCAATTTCAAATTCAATCAATTAAGATGTCAAAACTGTATTTTTCTATTGCCTCCCCATAAAATACAACAACGTATTCCACTTTCCGGCTTAGTCGGAAAGTACGGACTAGGCCGGAAAACCTATACTTTCTCAAAAAAAAATGTGTCCAGAAAATATGTACTTTCCGGACGGTTGCCGAAAAAATTCAGTTTCATATGGTGTTATTTTTTATAAATGCTATCTTATCTAATCTATCTTTACATATCATATCATCATGTTTGATCAAACGTTACTTAAAATTCCATTTAATTTATTTGTTCAATTACATTCAATTTCTCTTGAAAATGTTGACATGAAGATATGTCTGTAGAAAAATGGCTCGCAATTACAAGGTCGTACCACTGACTAGTTTCTACGTTGTTGCATCTCTTTAGAATAGCGTTACAACCTCTTGTTCGGAGTCTCTGATCCGAACTGAAGACACAGTCAGACGTTTCCTGGCGACATCTTCACTTCCAACTGCGAACCATTAGTCAAGTAGATATCTACCATAGACGGCGATATGGGAGAAAACAACTACTTTCCTGGCTAATGCCCCGACGAATATTGAATTACAACTCCTCTGAAGAGCGTGGTGTCAATGTGGATATTAACATCCCAATGGCTCGCAATTGCAAGGAGGGGTTGTAACTACTGACTAGCTTCGACGTTATTACGTCTCATCAGAGCAGTTTAACAACCCTCGTTCGGGTTTGAGACCCGAACTGAAGACAACGTCAAAGAGCGTCGCTATTTGGTACATACAGTGTGAGTAAGTAAATTTTCGAAAATGAAAAACTGATGAATGATGAAATGAGGATTACTGAACACACTATTTACACTCATAATCACGTGTAAGTGTTGGTGTAGTGGCAGTGTAAACAGTGTGGTCCAATAATTATCACCAACGGTTTCATAAATTCCATCTGAATCAAGGATTAGATGAAAATCGAAATATATGGAAACATGTGAATAATTGGACCCATCCCAGGACAAAAAGTACTAATTTCTTTCCATTACGACATTATTCTCATTTACTTAATTTGTTTTTTTATTTCTATATATATTCTTTAATAACTGACATAAATTGTAGTAGATTTTCTTTCAAAATTTTACTAGTAAAATGTTTGTTCATGGAAAGTTTTGGAGGAAGAAAAGGGAGAACTAAGCTGTTACTCCCCACAGCGAAAATGATTTCCTTAGTATGTTTCCCTCTGAGAGCGAAGTGTATACTTGCCGAACTAGAGTTGGGAAATACTTATACTTTGTTAAGAAAGAATCAAACCCAAATTTAAACAAAGTCCATGAATATTTTGTGTTTGTGAAATTTGAAATATTTTGAATATTAAATAAAACTACCGAAGTTAACTTCTTCTTTATTTATATCTATATTTATTAGAGGAGAGGAGTCAATAGGTTTGTTCCAACCTGTTAGTCTGGACCGTTCTTGGAACGGTTATTCGAAGCGTTTATAGATATTTTCAGCGCAATCTCCGGCCATGCACGGTTCTTGTGACAGTACTCGCTATCAACCAAGTATCGAAAAGACCGTCCCGGAATCGATCCACAAACGATACCTAAGTCCGTTGGAAGAAAAATCAGAATCGTCCGTATAACGGTTGGAACACGTAATGCGCAGAATCTTCACCAAACCAGCGATGGTTTTTTTCATGGGTTGGAACGAACCTAATATAAACAAAAAAATTCTAAACTTTATGAACTGAGATCCAGAATCCTCAATACACTAACTACATAAAATTATGTACTTTTTTGCACTTTTGCAACTGGTCTTGCATAGAAACTGCACGGGAGAGAGGTCGGAGCTTGCTTTGTTTTTAAGGAATTATAAAACAATGAATCGCTTCACGGAAGCAATACGGGACTTCTAATGCAGGACCCTGGCATAAGTAAACGACTCTATGCGGAACAGTCCAATGTTTTCTACGTGCAAGTGTTCAGATGCTTTGCCCATAGATCGAACAATCATATGTCGGATATTGCAGTTGAACTTGGAATCCTTTATGATACAGTTAGTGCAAGAGGTTGGAGAGTGTTTTAACAAATTTAATAACATTTGTAGTAGAAAAAAACCTTAAATTAGAAACCCAAGACCTTTACATTCTCCAACAGTGACAGTTTGGAGAGCATTATCTTCAAAGGGCATAATTGACCCGAAAATTTATGCTCTGCAAAATAAGGGAAATAAATTTAAGGGTTACGACCATAGGATATGTATGCAACGAGAGTTTACTCATGATGCTATCAAAAAAACTGATCTAGTGCAGTCTACGTGTATAGACATTATGTTTCTCAAGCAATGACTAACATTTCGATATGGAGGGTAGAGGCAAGGAGGAATATCTCGCATGGGAGAAAAGTTGAAAAAGTGTCCAGCTGTGTACTATATACAACAGCTCATAAACCTTCCAGAATGGCGCTGGTGTGGGCAAAGGGTATGGTAGCAATTGTGGATGAATTGAAGTATAATGAGTTCAGCGTTCAATTCATTTTTGATTCAAGCAGTTTATCAAATAATTTCAACAACTTGCGTTGTACAAAATAATTTAGTAAATATAACCTAGAAGAAATTGACTTTCATGCTAATGTGATGCCACCCTTATTTAAAACATTTTGACGGACACTTTTTCATACACACCGATTAATCTCTTTACCTCTACCCTCCCACTAAAATCTAAGAGCTAAGTTTCGGGAATGCTTTCCGCGAGATGGCTGCACTTGGACGATGTTATTTTCGTACAATCTAGTGCTTGGGAATTTATTTCTCATAAAAAACATCGTCCAAATATGAACCGTGATCGTTGCCATTTTGTGCCAGGGAAGTGGGTTAGTTAGCGTAAACATTCAATTTGACATAACCCCACAGGAAAAAGTCGATAAGTGTTAAATCGCGACTGCGTGGAGGCCAACTTATGTCACCTCTCCTAGAGATCAATTTACTAGGAAAAATTTTCAATTGCTTCATCCTTTTGGAACCATGTTGGTCAAAAACGTAAGGGCCAATGATTCTTCGTGCTGAAATAGCAACCCATACGGTTATTTTAGGCAAATGTAGGGGTTTCTTATGTTCGTGTTTTGCGCCCCAGAAGCGGCAATTTTGCTTGTTGACCATGTTAATTAAGATGAAAATGAGCTTCATCTGAGTACATCATTGGAAAGCGCTTAATGGTTTACGAAGTTAATTAAATTTTGTGATGGTGTAACCCCAAATATAATTGAAAAATGCGAAATACTGATGATCTATGCACTTTTAAAGCAACAGGCTCGTCACGAGCAGACCGAGTAACACAGTCTACGTTTTCGTCCAGAGTTTGGTTTATCCAGTGTTGATTCGGGCTCTCCAAACTTCTGGACACATTCTCCAATCACTCGAGCGCCTGGCGCATGATTTAAGTGAATTTTCCCAAGAAAAGCTCCATAGTAACTAAATGTACAAACAGCCGGGCTACTGATTGACATACCTTCCGCACCCTTCCGAATAACTGCGTTTACTTAGTAAACAAAAAAAGTTGAAATTTATTTTGAGACACTTTCTACAATTTGAGTTGAAATTTATGGGTTTCCCTGTAACACAGTACAGTAGAAACTTTATTATATTCGTTTGAATAATCAGTTACTCAATATATTTAACGGACGCACCTCTAAATTGGAATAACCGCAATTAATAATCCCCTAAAATAAATAAACAGGTCGTAAACGTATGTTATCAAAATGGTAATGAAACAGCACCGATCACAGACATCATCACCTAATATTTCGGATGTAAATGATCCGAAAAATCACTAAGAGTATCTCATAAAAGCCGATTTAATTTGTTGTCCTTGTTCCGCAGAGATCTGGCTTTATCGTTTCTGTTCATCATCGCAACAGAAAACGGGGAGTTTTGTAAAATCGGTGTTGCCAACACCACCTTTATAAGCGAAGTTTAGAATGACATTTATTATTCAAAATCTCCATAGCACTTAACAGATAAAGAACATAAAAGTAAATGGGTTTTTTTAATAAGAAAAAAGTTTCGTCCTAAAATATTATCACCTGTCCATATAAAAAACGTAGTATCTTGAATGATTGAGTTGAGTTCAGAACGGTTTTATGTCTTTCAGTTAAATGGAACATGTTTGAAATATTTTTCCAATTTAGTTTAAAAAAAACTTCTGTAGAATGTAACTAGTAATTCACGTCCTAGATTTTATGTTAAAGACTCTAGTAAAGACTATTCTTTTGTATGTCTGCTTTAAGTCTGCTGTAAGTCTTGTCCTAAACATATATAGATGCTTCACGCAGGCCTTTTAGGCCTAAAAGCACTTTTTCCTATTTTTTACTTTCGCTTTCCAGTCCTGAATTCTCTTAGTTCTTCCATCACATCTGCGTACTATCCTTTCCTTGGTCTTCCTTTTTCCTCCTTGTTCTATGTCCATCGTGTTTTTTGTTGCTCTAAAATCTGGTATTCTCTTTATGTGACCCAGCCACTCTATTCTTTTAGATCTTATTATTTTGCTTAGTTCTCCTTCTCCAAATAGATTCCTTATTTGTTCTCCTCAGCCATAAATCTCCCTCCTTTTCACCTCCTAGTATCCTTCTAAGTATTTTTCTTTCCCATATCTCTAACTTCTCTTCTTCTACTTTGTTCAGAATCCACGTTTCGCCTCCGTACCTCACTGTTGATCTTGATGTCTTGTATAGATGTAGATTCACCTTCCTGAAGATTTTATGGGATCTTATGATCGCGTTCAGCGCTCCCCTCGTCATCCTAACATCCAGATTTTCTCCCTCGTCCTGTATAATCACCCCAAGATATACTTAACTTTGAAACAACACATCTCATAAAAGCTGCTTTCATAGACAACGTAGAACAGACTGCAACATTTTATTCTCAAACGATAACGAAGGATAGTGAATAATCAGATGACAATTATATATATATATATATATATATATATATATATATATATATATATATATATATATATGTATATATATTATTTAGAGACTGTTTACCTTCAGTCTCTGAAGATGATAACTTGCTTATCGAAACGCGCGTTAAACAGTGTAGTGAGTGAGTGTTGGTGTAGTGTATTCAATATGAATATCACCAACGGTTCCAGTAATTCCAACTTAACGATTTATATTGATAAATTTACCAATTTTCCAATGCACGCGGATTTTAGTATACAGTTATCATATGAGTTTATCTTACTTTGTAATGAAAATAATAAGAAATATCAAGTTTAATAGTTGAACCAATTGATTACTTGAAAATGGAAATCAACAATCACGATTTGACAACGTCGCTTTAGATAACCCGTAGAACCCGGATATTTGATTGTTTTAATTAAAGCTATGCTAACTGACCATGTACAAGTCATTTTAGGGACAATATATCACGGCCTGGTTATCGTAAAGGATGCACACATGTGAAATTAAAATAATTCGGAATTGAACACTATCATTTAGATTAACAGTAACAAAATATGAATTTTTTTGTATTTTTGGCATTAAAAAAAGTTATTTTCGTTTTTCCCTAACTTGCGATTCCCTTCTTTATGTAGTTAGCTTCTGGCGATGATTACTGCTTTTTTTATCGAGGGGTGAGATTGACAGGAGGTCTCTAGGGGCATATAAAACACTGACCCTTACATGGGACTATATCCGTAGTAGGGTTGGTTATACATGAAAATTTTGTTGAAAGAGCGTAAATTTGGTGGGTTTGAAAATATGAATACTGAAAATATTGAACATTTTGCAGGAACAAATAATGAATTTATTAAAAGAAATTAGAAAAGGTATTCGAAAAAGGGTTATTGGAAGCTTAAATGCATTTTAATCAATGCATTTAAGGCAACGTTTCTCGAGAAGTTTTTCAAATTCTTCAATTGCAATTCGAAGATCTCCATTCTCCAAAATGAACATTAAGGTACTCCCGAATACTAAACACGTGTTACCCCTAGTTAACACTATTGTGAACAAGCATAAAAAGGGTGGGTACCGATCATATTATATAGTTGGACTGTAAAAACAAAAAACATTTAAGCGTCAAATTCCCACTATTAATACGATGAAACCATCGCTGTATCGTTCTCTCATTAATTGTGTCTTTCCCTTTAATTTCGTATATTTTTCTTGCTGACGCTGCTGTTTTCCAATAAAGTCTTAACAATAGAAGAATCTTTTGAAGCCTGCAGTCCAATTTTTCACGGTCGCATACGAAGGACATTGATCACCAAGGGTATTAAGCATATCTTCGTAAATCTGCTTACCTCTTAACTCTTTTAAATATAGGTACTTGATGATGGCTCGATACTCCAATTGGACATCTTTTTTCTTTAAATTTATTGCGTAACTCTGGTTCACTTTTTTGACGTCGAACTTTACACTGACACTTCTAATAAGTTATTGTTCGTTGCTATAGTAACGCAATATTTTGTTTATACATGGAACTGGTCTAACCTAACTAAATATCAATACATCCTCGTATCTTGTTCGTAAAAATTCACAGCATCCTCCATTGAACGAAAATTAGTTTTAATACAAAACTGTGAAAGTAGATTTAGTAAGTATGCAACTATTTCCTTGTGGATTCAAAGCGCCTCTTCAGTGAGTTACTAAAATCATCCAGGTATGAAATATTAACAGTTTCGACGATTATATTTTTCTTCTGTTGTATGCGGGACATTATTCCGTTAAAAAATCGTGGAATCTCTGCTTTAATCTCGAGTTTTGCAACCAATGACCTTATTATACAATAAACGATCCATCAGCATTTATGCTCTATTTTGGCAGCATATCAGGTTTTATAAGGGGGTTCCTTATAAAGTTTACATTGTACAAACAACATGTGGTTGGGATCGAAGGACTCATTTGCACATTTTAATCGCTTGTACGATTTGTAAATAGTTACTGTAACGGATTTTAACATTTCGTTAGCTTCTTTGACACTTTTTTTCTTGTTAATGCGTTGTTCGAGATCCATGTTTCACAACAGACATTGAACTATAACGGCCAAACAGATTGACAAACTCGAACGGGTTAAAACTTCATTTTCACACCTAGAATTTCATTCGATAAATTATTAAATTATCATTAAATTTGATGTGAAATTGTTAAAGCGTGAGTAAATAACTTGAAATTTTAATGAGTTTCCACTAATTATCCAATTAAAACGTATTTATTGTGTGTATCGGTTAAAAACGTTCATGAAATTGAAGAACTTGGGGTAGTATGAAATTTTGTGCCAATTTTCAGGTCTACTGGCACCAGTTCAATGAACAAATCAAATTTCTAATGATGTTACACTGTTAAAATCCTAGACCACTACGGTAATATGGTATTAAAAACAATTATACTGTAATGACAACACGTGTAATTAACTAAATTGTGACGCGACCTTGAATACAATAAAATATATTTTTATTAATCAACTTACAAAAAAAACAAACATTTAATACATATAAAAGAAACAAAGTCCAAACTACATTATTACGACTACATTATTATTAGAAATTATATTTAATAAGTTTCAAGTTTTCGATTGTTATGTATGACGTGAATAAACATTTTTTATTGAACAATAAATTTTTTTAATTAAAAATACAGTGGAAGAAACAACATTTAGAGAAGTAAAGCAGTGGAAAATATACATGGAACGACAAGAATAATCAGTACGCACCACAAGAGATCTAATGGGTGTTCGGAAACCATAAAAGATGGAATTAAAAAGAAAAAATAAAAAAATGGAAGAAGTACCTAACAACTACAGCATGGACAGAGGTTAGAAGATTAGTTGAAGAACAAAAACAGAAGTCATGGCGAGAATTTTGAAACAAGATGACTAATGCTTACGAGGAAAATCAAGAACTATCCTTTGGAGCCTTCAAAAACGCCAGTAAAACAAATAACCATACCAAGAATTCACTCATCAACATAATAGATACAAAGGGATATAATAACAAACAAAAATATCATCATCAGAAACCCAAACAAAGTAAGAGGAAATACGAGGGCCGTTTTTTCAACCTCCAATAGGTTTTAGATAAAAGACAAGAGCACGAAAAAGATTCTGGAGGGATCACGTAGAAAGAATGCCAGAGGACAGATGGGCTAAAACTTAGAGATCGAACACACGCAGACCTGTAGGCAGACCATGAAAGAGGTGCTACGAGAACTGGAGTTCAACTTCAAAGGAAGCTCCAAGAAGGGGGCCAAGCTTACTGGATTGAACAGGACCTGGTCCTATTGAAAGAGGAAGAAGAAGATGAAGAACAAGTTCATATAAAACAATTATTTTATTACCAAAAGATTGGTACACTTACGATTACTTTTCGACGTAATCAACGAAAAAATTGAGACATTTTTCATATCTGTGGACGAGCTTTTTATTACCCTCTTCAGGAAAATTACCGCCAATGAATTCAACTCGTTGAACCAGGTCATCTGAAACGACAGATTTGCTTCCTTCGCCCCCTTCATAATGCACATCATTATGGCCATCTTTAAACTTTCGGCACCATTCACGCACAACACCATCACTCATCAAAAGTTTTCCCCATACACACGACTCATTCTCCGATGTATTCCTGCAGCACTATGGCATTCAGCCCATAGAAAACGAATCACACTTGGTGGGAGCATCAATAATGGCGAACATGTTTACGCGCCCGCTTTCTGCTGTTCGCGTATCTTCTGCACGTCTGCCCTCGTGAGTTGAAAAGAAATACAACAGGCAATGCAGAAACTGAAACTAGGAAAGACAGCAGGAATAGAACAAATAACCTCAGACATGATAAAAGTGTTATTCTTTAGGCTGATTTGAACATTGTTCAATGTAGCAACTAAATTTCTTTATCATTTGTTGTTCAACAAGTCAAGTTTAAGGTAGCATGTACTCAAAAAATTGTTGCTCATCGAAACAATCGGCCGATTTTTAGTTTCCATTATGTTGCTTATTCTTTAGGCTCATTTGAACATTGCTCAATGTAGCAATTTAATCTTCTCTCCATTTTTCGTGTAACAAGTCAAGTTCAAGGTAGCATGTACTAGAAAAATTGTTGCTGATCGAAACAATCGGCCGATTTTTAGTTTCCATTATGTTGCTTATTCTTTAGGCTCATTTGAACAATGTAGCAATTTAATCTTCTCTCCATTTTTCGTGTAACAAGTCAAGTTCAAGGTAGCATGTACTAGAAAAATTATTGCTGATCGAAAGAACCGGCCGATTTTTAGTTTCAATTATGTTGCTTATTCTTTAGGCTCATTTGAACATTGTTCAATGTAGGAACAAAATCTTCTCTCCATTTTTCGTGTAAGAAGTCGAATTCAAGCTAGCATGTATCAAGAAAATTACTGCTAGTATAAAAAATTCGTCCGGTCTTTTTTTTCCTAATTTTCGGTAGAACTTGCAGCAACAAATTTTGGTTCGCTAGTTGACTGGATATTTATTGATTTATCGAAATTTTATGCTAACTTCATATGAATTTAGCATTAATTGCGATTTTTCGCTTAACGGCTTAAGCAACAAAATCGCGGTTTCAGCAACTAACTAGCAACAAAAAAGCTACATATTTTGCATGTTTTTTTTATTGATTTTTGCTAATTTGACACTGCTACCTTGATAGAGCTGAGATAGTTCACAATCTCTTGATGAGTGACGAGACATATTTTCATTTCTCGGGATTTGTGAACAAACTAAAATCACTGGCACTGGAGTGATCAAAGCCTTCTTCATCAATGTCATCAACAACTTCTTAACTTAGCCAAGGTAACAGTTTGGTGATCCATCTCCTCATTGGGAATTACATACCAAGGAAGCAGTCTATTATCGTGAACGCAGAGTGGTTTTCGGAAATGTTAAAGTCATTCTTCAACTTCGTCAATACACAGTGAATTTTTTTCCCGAAACGGAATCTTGATCTCCCCGTTCACTCGACTGTACACCATTTGATTTGTGGAGATTCCTGAAAAGTGAAGTGAAGATTTCAAAAAGAAGAATCCGATTGGAAACCATCAGAAGTCCTCATGACGTGATGGACAATTTCAGAAAGTTATTGTTAAACGTTGATTAATTACACGTCTATGCTAAGATTATAAAAATAAAGTTTCGAAAAATGCATCCGCTTATTTTTCACAGCCATTTCACTGCCGCTATCCCTCTATATTCTGCGTAGATTCTTACATTGTTTATTGCAAATTACTTATAATAAAACAATATTAGTTTAACGAACCATTATTCGAATATCGTAATTCTAGTAAATTCCATTTAATCACTTTAATTATTTTAATCACAAATACGGACAACACGGAAAAGGGGATTTTTGAATACAAATTTTTCTTAGATAAATAATCGACCTTATTTGAACAATTTCAAGGTGATTTAATATAAATGTGTGTAGACCTTGATCTAAAGAGAAAGAAAGAAGCGATTGATTCATTTTTTATGATGTATTTTTACCAAATTATTACTAGTACGGAATGAAAAAGAATGTTAGATAACAGTACTTTCTTTAGACAAATATGGACACCGATAATTACGAACTACATGATAAGATATATTTCGTAAACAAGGATAGTAATTAGTAGAATACGTGTTTGAGGTTTCTATCAAGGTTTTCGGTATTCTTTTAGTAATAGCAACGGATTTTATTACGGGGGCTGTAACAAAATTACCTATCTCAATATTAATAATTGAGTAGTATACGAGGATGCTCCCAGAAGTACCCGGCCTGACCTAGAGATGGCGGTAAACAATATATACTCTGGGGGAGATTGCTTCATCATTATCAATAGTGAAATATCTGGTAGCAGAGCTTGAACGACCTGGTCGACCAAATGAGGTGACGACTCCAGAAATTTGAAGAAAATCCACGAAGCGGTACTGGATGATCGTCCACTGAAAGTGTGCGAGCTAGCAGACATGGTAGGCATTTCTAAACGTGCGGTACATCGCATATTAACTGAAAATTTGGACATGAGAAAGCTGTACGTAAGATGGGTGCCGCGTTTGCTCACAATGGAACAAAAACAGCGTCGTGATGTTTCCATCGAGTGTTTCACAGAAATTTTTGCGCCGTTTTATAACCATGGATAAAATATGGGTTCATTATTTCACACCCGAAAGAAAACAATGAACTGAAAAGGAAAAACCAGTTCCAAAATCTTTCCACCTGCTGGCAAGGTTATGGTGTCGATTTTTTGCGATAATTTTCATTGAAAAAGAAAAAAACTATCAACGGCCAGTATTATGCAAACTTATTGCAACGTTTGAGCGAAGAAATCAAGCAAAAACGGCCGCATTTGGCTAAGAAGAAAGTGTTCATAATGCACCAGCTTCCACATCCGTTATTGCTGTGGAGAAAATTTTTCCGTTTTCTCTGTTGAGTCAGGTACTTCTGGGACCACCCTCGTAGTAGAGGGCGTTTCATAAACTTGATTTTCCGAAGCCGTTGCCGTTCTTGGGAGACACTTGCCGTTTGACCCTATTCATAAACTTGACGTTGCTGCCGTTAAACTAAAAATTCTTTTTAACGTTCGTACTGCTTTTTGTCTACGTGATATTTTTGAGTTTTTGTTTGTAATCCGATATTTATGGACGATATTATGGAAAATAACGAAAAGAACAATAATAAACAAAAAAACAGAAAGAGAAAAAACCTCAACTTGACGCTTTAACGTCATACGTCAAAATCACGTGACAAACGGATGTTTGTTTGCTTTTAAAATTGTTACGAATGGCCGACGGGAAAAGATAAAATGCGTTATGTTGAAAGTCACCAACGGCAGACCGATCGGTAAACGGCAATTATGAATGGTCTTATGCATTTCAATGCTTACGGCAACGGCAAACGGAAAGTCGATTTTATGAATCGGTCTTAGTTCTATTGAATAAGCGAAGATTGCGTACAGCCCACTAGGTTGATGTTTGACGAGCGTGATACAAAGCCTGACCCTTTAGGCATCGGAATGTGGAATCAAAACAATTATATCATATAATACAACACTGCAAACCGCCACTGTCAAAATTCAAAACTAAATATCATATTCATTTTTTTATTCTAGGCGCAAATATTTTTCTGCTGGATTACGTAGATTATAGTCTATTTTTGTTCACGAGAGAGTAATAAAACTTAATTTATAATGCAAAACAGAATAATCTAAATATTTCCCGAAATTTATATAAATGTACCTGAGCTAATACAAGTTTTCAGGCTTTTATTGTTTTTTTATAACTATATAAGGTACAGTACAATAAAAAGGTTTGGAGTGGTCAAAAGTCTTGTGTAATAAAGATTACATAGCCGTATAATATGATCTACAAGTACCTATTTACCTAACCAATAAAAGATTTTTTTTGTTTTATTTCAATTCAATGATAGATCTTCTTTCTCAGAACTGTAAAATAGTAATGGATAATGAAAATAATCACTAATATAGTGCGAATGGGTATTATAAGCGCTTCATTAAAACTCGCCCCTGTATATCAGTTTTGCGGTTGAAATGTTTCGGTTTTTTTATAGTCCATCAAGTATAGTTCTTCCAATATCAATTGCAGATTATAAAAACCCCTGCCGAAAATTTTGTTTGATCTACCATAGGCGTAGATACCTCATTTTATAAATTTATTATTTTTATAAATACTTCAATTATAAAGCGTAAATAGACGAGTAAAATGTACCTGCCTGTAAGGGAGTTTGGTTTAAACAGGGTACCAGACGTGAACTGAGCACTTTTGTACCCTATTCGTCTATTAGAACTTCGGTAATCTCACCAAACAACGCAGCTTATCGAAGGCTGTCTAGCAGGAATATTTCAATAAAATTGTGTACATATGCCTTCCGAAAGCTTCGGCTAATAGAAATGCATTTATGTTTACGTTTCGATGTTTTCATTGGTAAACAGTAGAGATGATGAGTCCACGTGGACTGACGGTTTCTTAGATGTTTACGGGGAGTAAACATTTTTCATTCCTTAATTTGGTATGAGTGCTTATTTATGAAATATAGATTGTTCCTCGCATAACTGTTTTCTGCAATTGATTTCAGAAGAACTATAAAAATATGGATAATACTTTTTTTCATCAACAGTCGCTTGCCACAAAAACCACATGATAAACGGCTTACGCACTAGTTGACAACCAGTGAAAACTGTTTAGTATCACCACTAGTTTAGTTGTAAACTTTTCAAACCTTCCTGGTTAGTTAGGACTTTGGGAAGTTTAGTGTTTTCCCAGGTGTGTAACCTTCATTTAATGTACCCTTGAGTTTCGGTTTGTTTAATATCATTTTCTGTTTTAGTTATTTTCCTTTTCGTGGAAAATACAAAATGAAATTCTCTTGAATGTATCACTGACTTTCTAATTATAACTTTGAATCTGAATATGGATAACTCTGTTATGAACATGTTGAGTTGAGTGTTGATGCGACAAAGTTGTTTCTATAAAGAAGTTTCAACGAAATAGTTCTGCTCAGTTTTTGTATCCAATTAGCAAACTGCCTAGTCCGATGAAAAATTTATTTATTGTGATTATAGACCTGGCAATAAGAATTTTTATGGATATATGTCTATTTTCTCAAGTCAACACGAATTTTGATACCTAAGTTCTTATAGGCAATTTGTAAACGTATACTGAAAAGCTCCATTGCCTAAAAATTATTTTTTTTAGTTCATTCTGGTTCTTGAGACTAATCGTAAAATAGAAGGCAAAAAAGCTTACGAAAAATCGGAAACTAAATAGTGATAAGGACAATAGTTTATAATGTTTATTTAAAAAAACACACAAATTATAATAGATTATTGTTATTTCAATATACAGAGTGAATTTTATGTATGGAACGCTTCGATTATCTCGGACACGGCTTGTACGATTTTTATATTATGATGGTATTAACATTTTTGTCAGATCTTTCCTTTTACCGAAAAAATTTTGTTATTTCAAATGAATCACCCCGTATATTTTTCGGTTTTCGAAATCTTTAAGATATACTTATTATGCCATATGTCATAATTTCGAAGTTATAACTACATTTGCTATATCTCCGCCGAAAAATAATACATTTAGGCGGCTATGACTGATACAATAACAAATTTTATGTTTCAATAAATTATTATTGTTAAAGTTTATTGAAAGTCACAATGGAACGTTTATCTGAAAAAGAACGAATTGATATTAGGCGTAGATGTCAACAAGAAACGTGTAGTATCTTTAATAATTTATATCCCAACCGAAATCCCATAACAAGATCTACGGTAAGTAAATTAGTAAAGAAATTCAAAGAAACTGGTTCAGAAAAAGATTTATTCAAATCAGGGTGCAGAAAAACTGCATCAACTGAAAATAAATCTTTAGATGTTTGTCTCCTGTTAGAAGACGATTCACACTTGACTACTAGAAAATTTCACGTGATAATAAATTCCATCTATACAAATAACGTTGGTTCAAGAGTTTTTTTGCCTTCTATTTTACGGTTAGTCTCAAGAACCAGAATGAATTAAAAAAAATAATTTATAAGCATTGGAGCTTTTCATTATACGTTTACAAGTTGCCTATAAGGACTTAGGTTTCAAAATTCGTGTTGACTTGAGTAATCGGTACAGTGACATCCATCGGAATCTTCAAATTTAGTTTGTTAATCAAACCACGTCCAACGTAACAATACGGCCACTTCTTTATATAAAAGTTGAGGCTCCCAGACATCACGAACTTGACCAGAAGATTTAAGAGGGGCAAATTGTAAAGAATAGCTGGTGCGCGCACAACCGTACACGGTAACTAAACAAGTAAATAAACATTTAAAACAATAATAATCTAAAATGGATATAAACAGCAAATTAATTTTATTAAAAATAAAAAAAATGTTTATTTTTGTAAAACTACAGAGGATGTCTCATAAGTAATGTCGATTTTCATTCCTTTCCCTCAATTTCCACATCTCGTAACCTAAACTCTACGATAAGTACAATTGCTTTGCATTCTTTTAATCAGTTTGTTTATTGACGACGCAGACCGTTTTTATAATAAATAGTATGAAATGCGATAGATATAACATTCGTTTATTCTCAAGACATTATTAGAAACAAAAGATTAAAGCAGCCTTGGTAGTAAGAAAAATAAATATGTGAAACTCAAGAAGAAGACATAGTAAACAATCTAAAGGCACAGCGTTAGTTTAATCCTGGACTATTGAGACTACTACCTAGTACCATACGGTTGCCAACCTGAAATTTAAAAAACCAGGATTTGAAGCTAGAAAAACCAGGACAATTCAGTTTAAAAACAGGACGCTTTAATAGAGGTGCAATAGTTAAATAAATATTTAGTGAAAACAGGTGAAATAAAATTCAAGTAATTAAAATAATAACACTTTTTAATAAAAATATTTGAATAAAATTTGAAAAATAGTTATTAAAATATAAAATAAAATATACTTTTGAAACTTGGTAAGTTATAGACTATTATATATTAGATACTATAACTATAGTTACAACTAGTAATCTGACTGGATAGCTAGCTCTAATGCAAGATTTAAGAAGAGGCGCGCAAATTTTAAAATTTGAAAACTCAGGACGCTGCTTGAAAACGATTCAGGACGTCCAGGGACACTACAAAAATGTCCTGGGAAAACAGGACGGTTGGCAACTAGTACCAGCACTCGATATAAGATATATAAAAGTTGTTGGATAGTGCCAAAATCAAAAAGTCGATTTAAGGTGTGTAAAGAGCTCCTTCTCTACCAGAAGTTGATGAACAATAGATTTATTAAGACAACCTTAACATAGAAAATCAGTGGTTAGACTAAGGACAATTAAAAAGATTCGAGTCGATTCGAGCGGAAAGTCTTGTCGTGTGTCTGTTGGAATTATGAAGATTTAGTGTACTTCGAATATATTTCAGATGATCGAACTATGAATATTGAGGTATATAAGGGAGAGCTGATGCGAATCTGTGAGGTTTCATCGGAGAAATATCCATACTGATTACAAATTATCAGATACAGCAAGCAAAGCTTGAGGCTGTTTAATCGCTGCAGTTGTTTGATTGACAGAATTTTTCAAATAATTTCAAGAAGTTAGCAATATCGAGGTATATAATGGAGAACTGATGCGAATCTGTGAGGTATCGTTGAAGTAATATTCATTCTGACGCGCGTTTCAATAATTAACTTATCGTCTTCAGAGACTGGAGTGTATTCAGTATGAATATGGCCAAAGGTACCAGAAATTCCAACTGTTTGAAATATCCAAGTTTAGCAATGCTAAAGCAGAAATCTTTGCATCTAAACCCAAGAGATGCTTTTACAAAGGTCTCAAATAACTTGTTGAACGTGGAGTAAAGACCATAGAATACTTCGAATTTGGAAGCTTTCTTGTATGATTATTTAGTAAACAAAGTGAACATTGGAAACTGACATTATTCATGATATATACGAGGATGTATCGATATCTAGTTAGGCTAGATCAATTCCATGCATAAACAAAATATTGCGTTACCACAGCAAATTATTAGAGGTGTCAGTGGAAAGTTTGACGTCAAAAAGTAAACCAGAGTTACGCAATAAATTAAAAGAAAAAAGATGTCAACCGAAATTGTGAAAATCGAAAAATTGGAGTATCGAGCCATCATCAAGTACCTGTATTTAAAAGGGTTAAGAGGTAAGCAGATTTACAAAGATATGCTTAATACCCTTGGTGAACAATGTCCTTCGTATGTGACCGTGAAAAATTGGACTGCAAGTTTTAAAAAAGGTAAATTTTCCATTGAAGATAATGACCAATCGGGAAAGCCAGTTCTCGAAAATATCGATGCAGTTCATGGTATGATTTTATCAGACCGTCGAATTGAACTAAAACGGATCTGATCTGAAACACTGAATATTTCATACCAACGCGTTCACGTCGATTTGAACATGAGAAAAATTTCTGCAAAGTAGATCCCAAATGTTTGAATGTTGACCAGAAGTTTTCGATCTGTGCTCGATTTGAAAACGATGTTGATTTCTTAAACCGAATTGTTACTATGGATGAGACTTGGGTATATTTCTACGATCCAGAAACAAAGCAACAATCGATGGAATTGCGACACTCTGGTTCTCCAAGACCTAAGAAGTTTCGTGTCCAAAAATCTACTGGAAAAGTTCTTGCTTCAGTTTTTTGGAATTGCCATGGAGTAATCATGATTTATTAGTTGGATAAGGGTAAAACAATAATCGGAGATTACTATTCGACATTACTGACCACTCTACGGGAAAAATGTTGAGTAATAAAATATTTTGACACAAATTTTTTTTTGGTTCTATAGTAGGCTAAGAATTTTTCAATATCTCCTCGTAGTTTTGACTCTTAATATTAAGCCTTTTATATTTGATACGATCGTACATACAGATCTTGGAATGAAGGTGGTTCATTCCACGGCTGCTCGTCTCACTCTGTGGATGCCAGGTCGGCGTTGTGATCGAAATTAATTGGGATTGCGTTAATTTTACGTTGTATGCTTAATGTCAAACTGTTTATCCCTACCCTACCCTCGTAAATCCCTAGATAGCAGCGCCGCTCCATGGCTATTTCAAACTAACCCGGACAATATGAGAGCCACGACGATCTGAAGAAAATAGTCTCGTTTTCAAAACCGTTGTTTAGGATTATTTCACTTTTAAAGCGAATTTAATATATTCAACTAACGTATTAAAAATTTTTTATATTAATTTAGAGCTAGCAAAATTTTTGAGAGAAAATGTCAAGTAGGCCAGTTTTGTCTCTCACTCTCCCGGACGTCATACTAGCTATCTGACTGGCGGTTGTGGTTGCGTTTATCAGTGCATTTCCTACCTGTACAGGCAGAAACACGAATCTTTTATTGCCAGATATTTTTTTTGTTGTTTAAACTGTGCCAGACGATAATTTTGAATAAAAAAAAAAATGCAAAGAGTTGTGGTTTATCATTTCTTTGTCTCGATTAACTCAGCATGGACATTTCAAACCGTTGGAATTTCTGTAATCTTCTGAAACCTCCACTATATACCTCGATATTGATATCTTCTTAAAATGATTTGAAACGTAAATTGCAGTAATGTAATCAAAGATATCAAAATATTGCTTATTCAAATTATTATTAAACGCTTGATAATACATAAAATAAAACACTAGATGTTTGTACAAGCCATCATCGTCTATTAGTGAAAAATTCAATGAGATTATATGTATAACTTTTATATGTATAACAAGTAAAAGATCTAGGTGGGATAGAAAAATGGAACATTGTATTATAATACCAATACATCCCTGTGTTACGAACGTCATAAGAGCTAAATGACCAAACAAGCTGCGTCAATGCCATTCGTTGGACCGGAACCTTCTGCGACGTTGCAACAATGCAAGTTCTTTTATAGTCTACAATGGCAATTGCCGAAAGAATTAATAATAATAATACAGTCAAAACTGTGATGACTTTGTTAATAGCTAATAAGCTCAATAGAAAACTGATAGGGTTGACAGATTCTGTCAATCGAACAACTGCAGCGATCAAACAGCCTCAAGCTTTGCTTGCTGGACTGCAATTTATATGCCCTTAAATCCCTTATGTTCAGAGATTCTTATAAAGCTGTATCTGATAATTTTCTTTAGAATTTGCATCCTTGTGAGCCGGGACGGCTATTTCTTCGATAATATCGTTAGAAGAATGAACTTTTTAATTAAAACGCTAAAAAAGAATCGTAATGAGATTGATTACATAACCACCCTAACAATCATAAAAGCATAATGATTATTTTCGTAATTATAAGTAATATACGACTGTAGTGCATTATTATTTGAAAAATTAAAAGTCGTCGAGAGCGAGTATGCCGTTTGTTAACATCTACCTTGGCATATCGTGAAATAGACGGTCGTATTTCGAGTAAGAGGAAAGGGAGAAAAATGCGAGAAGCCACCAACCCACATTGTTGCTGAAGATAAATATCGGTCGGTTGAACCTCTCCATTTCACCGTGAATCTGCCCACAAATACCAACAATGAAAGGTGTGTTTGAAGATGAAGTAAATCCTTTGTTTTGCTGTATAAAAAATGAATTTTAGATTACAGGTGTAGAAGATTGTAATTACAGAAGCTCGATATAAAAGGATAGACCCATAATTTCTTGTTATAATGATTATATTTTTATAAAGAATAATATTAATTCGTTCTGTAATGGTTCTTAATTAACTGATAAGGCTTGTGATATTTAGCTCAGTTCAATTAACATAATTAAAATAAAAAAACTAACAGAAAAGAAAAATTGGTAAGAATATGATAATCCACCCCACAACGATCATCATGAAACTCTATACATAGACTATTGATAATACCAGAAATCGATTTACCGTATCTATTTTACGCGAAAACTACTTGTGAAGTGGCCATTATCTCAGGAAGACTAACAGATATCGAACCATGGATATCTTTGTTCGATAGATCCTATCAAGATCTATCTGTGTGTGAAAAATCAATATGATTGAGCAAGCGCAGCTCAGCAATAAAGGCTACACTCATGAGTGTACTCTCATGTATCTTCAGAAGATTTGGAGTGCATAATCAATATACATGGCGACGAGAATGTCGTAAATCTGAAACGAAAATAGACCAATTCATTTCATTAATAGAAGAAATCAAAAAAAATTTTCAAATGGAAAAGTTAGATTTAAGTCTAATTAGAATATTTGATTGAGGAATATTATTTTTGTTTACCTTCATTTCAGTCTTTAACACAACCTAACCTATCCTAACCTAACTTAACCTTGCAAAAATTACTAAATTTGCATTTTATCTATTGATTTTCCGTGAAAATAATGCATTTGCATACTTTTTCCACTGAAACTCTTCTGCGCATAGGTTAATCATCATGACTTTTCACTCACAGACAGATCTTGATCAGATCTATCGAATAAAGTTATCCGTGGTTCAATATCGGAAATAATGGTTACTTCCGGTATCTTCAGAAGTTAATGATTCCGCATAAAATAGATCGATTTCTTCTAATATAAATTGTCTATGTATAGAGTTTCATGATGATCGTTGTGGGGTGGCTTACCATAATTGTGCCTAAAAAGTAAATCAAGGATCAATTACCCAGTCTTGGAAGATTTTTGTGTCATTACTGTTTGTACAATGGTGGTTGTGCTATAGAAAAAGTTACAGCTTTACACACTTTGCTATCTCTCTGGAAGCCTAGGATGAGTTCTTAGTGAAAATCTCTCGCGCAAGGATTCTACCTCCGTAGTGCTTTCAAATCACAGTACGCCAAGTGCCTCTTTCAATGGGTAAAATAAATAATAGGCGACAAATCGGGACTATAATAATAATTTTCTAACCCAATTCGTTCAAGTTTCCATCGTAAGCCGAACTGTATGAGGTTAGACGTTGTCTTGGAGCAATATTGCACTACGGATTGGAATATCCCATCTTTTTGATCCGTAGACTGGTTTACAGTTCGTCAACCGCAATAACCCCTCTCAACTCCCACAACATTTTCTCCGCTTTAATTGGCGCCCCTTCGTCTTTCTTCCTGTACCTCATAGACGCGCGTTTATTCTCCTTCCTCTTCATACTGTTGCAGGAGACGCGTGCAAACTTCCCAACTTATATATTTTAAGGTACAAGAAACCTACAAGTCTTTTTAGAAAAACTCAAAATGACGAGCACTTAAAATCAACTTAAAAAGTAGAAGCCAGTCATCGTTTGGAATGCCCTCAACAAATTGATGAATTGCTTCAACTATCTCATCCTCCATTGCGAAACGTCGATAACGTAAATGTCTTTAGGTTAAAGAATAATTTTGGAGGTTGACTATCGTCATAGCTATTTTGACATTGGAAGCTGCGATTGTAAATAGGTCAGATGAGGTTAAACTATTTTCGCAGATTCTTTCAAAATATCTTCTTACAATTTTCCCTTGAATTATAATCTGTAGGTTCTCATATTTTGGTCCTCTCAAGATACAGCCAACATATACTTCATGAAGGATCACAAAGTCTATCTCCTTCCTTCTCTGAACATCTACATTGGTCACATGATCTGTACATGATATTCTCAGCATTCTACAGCAGGTCCACATCTCAAAGGTTTCTACTCCTCGCTCACAATACGCGACGAGGACCCAAGATTCTACACTATTCATACAAGAGGACTGGAAATACATAGCACTTGAGTTTTAGTTTTCTCAACTCCGAGCTTAGGCTGCGGCTACAAAGAAGCGTCATCTTTATAAACAATGCTCAATTAAAAATCCCACATAGCCAAATCAGGCGAATTGGGTGGATGTTCATTGACTGTTACCTAAGTTTCATGTAAATTATCTTGATGCATTAACCCGCGAAGATTGACTCACTCAATAACTGGAAATAAACGTTGATTTTAAAGCTAGATTAGGAATATCATAAAATGTCTCATCACCTATTACTAAGATGATGAATATGTAAAATGGAATTTACTGGTGCGGATGCAACACCAGGAATTTTATAATTCTTGGATTTTTTCGATGATACGTTTCACTATATAATTATTTCCAACAGTAATTGAAGAGCCTACTCGTACTGGTTTTATCAGTCTTCTATCAAATTCGATTTACTAGCAGCACAGATCCAAATCTTGAAATGATAGAAGATAATAGCACGCACATTCTCTCTTGAGAAATCCAAGCTTATTTCTTAAGAATGGTGATATTTAAAAATGCAATGTTGTCTACATACGCATTAAAAAACTTCTTGATTTTTTCGGTTTTACTTTCTGGGAGGAATTTCTTGGAATTATAGATTTTTTAAAAAGTTTTGGCGTATATTTTAACTTCTGCAGAAGAAGTTGTCTCGTTGATCATCCGTATAATATCCTGTGTGATAAAATTTATATTCTGTACTTTTCTCTCTGTCTCTCCTATTGATTCTAAATATAAGTTTTTCTGCTCCGTATAATATAAATTAGACGCAAAGATGAGATATTCCATCATGTTTACAAAGCAGAACTTCTCGGTAATTTTGAAATAAAATACGGTTACTGAAGTTGCTTTCAACGAAAATTAACAAAAGACTGGAGAAAAAACAAAAAGGGACAAAAAGAGGAAGTTACTTTCATATTAAACAGCTTTTATGAACCGCCGTCATAAAAAATATAGTCTAGGCTAACAACGTACGAGGATGGTCCCAGAAGTACCTGGCATGACCTAGAGATGGCGGTAGTTGATTGGAAAATCCCACTGTATTTGGAAGTACACAATGTATACAGTATATGTATCAAGTTTGAAGATACCATGCTGTTTAATATTTGTTTGGCAGCCATCAATAGTGAATGTTTCAGTGAATTTGTTAACATGAAAATTAAATTGGTAATCGTTATCTGATACAATACTTTTATTTGATACGCCTTAGCCCAAACAATATAAAAGCTGAGCTAGATTCTACTCTAGGCGAGACAGCTTCTTCGTTATCAACAGTAAAATATTGGATAACATAGGCCGTACGACCCGCGAAGACCAGCATCGCAGTGGCCGACCAAATGAGGCGACGACTACAGAAATTTGGAAGAAAATTCTCAAAGCGATACTGGATGATCGTCGACTGAAGGTGCGCGAGCTACCAGACATAGCAGGCATTTCAAAATGTGCGGTACATCGCATATTAACTGAAAATTTGGACATGAGAAAGCTGTGCGCAAGATGGGTGCCGCGTTTGCCCACAATGGAACGAAAACAGCATCGTGAAGATGTTTCTATCGAGTGTTTGGCAGTGTTATGTTTCCCAGAAATAGTCGTGGTCCGTAACTTCACATCCGAAACAAAAGAACAATGAAAATAATGGACTGAAAAGGGAAAACCGGCTCCAAACAAGGCAAAGACCGTTCCATCTGCAGGCAAAGTCATGGCGTCGGTTTTTTGGGATGCGCGTGGGATAATTTCCTTTGACTATCTTGCAAAAAGAAAAACTATCAACGGCGAGTATTATGGGAACTTATTGCAACGTTTGAGCGAAGAAATCAAGCAAAAACGGCCGCATTTGGTGAAGAAGAAAGTGTTGTTTCATCAAGACAATGTACCAGCTCATACATCTGTTATTGCAATTGCGAAAATTTATGAATTATAGTTGGGATTGCTATCTCATGCCCCGTTTTCGCCAGATTTAGTCCCCACGGATTATTTTCTGTTTCCTGACTTGAAAAAATGAAGAGAGAATGTCGGTAATTAATGGATATTTTGACGATTCTTATTATAAAAAGGGTATCTGATAATATTCCTCCATGTTGCTCTAAACGAGCATAGATCATCATAATTTCACATTTTACACGAAGATTTGGGGCTGCACCCTTACAAAATTCACTTGGTGCAAGAATTGAAACTTCAGAATACGTTTACCAACTCATAGTTTTCGATTAAATGGATGCCGTAAACGCAACGGTTTACTTGTGTTTTTGCTAATACGTAACAAACATTTTTTCAATAAACTCTTCACTTTATTTTTAAACACCTATTATTTAAACTATTTTCTATTCTTTCCCCTTTATCAATTGACTCGACTTTCTATTCAACGAAAAATACTCACTGTTCACGTTGATTGATGGAATGAGAGAAAAGGTCACATTCCAAAACTTTTTTCGTTTCAAAGCATCGCTAAAACCCATCTGTCACACTTGATTTAGTTTAGTAAGGTTCATATGAAAACAGTAATAAATAGCGTTTATATCGGTGTTGCCGGATTCAATAAAACTATTCAATATTTGCAGCAGTTTTTATTTTATTTTAGCAGCTTCGGTTGTAAATCCTCTAAATACGTCCCAAGGCACATTTTTTCTTGGAATTCACCTTCGATTTTAAAGACTCGTGTCACATAATAGTTTGTTGTTGTGATAAATTTTTATAACGACATTTATTTATTTGTGACCGGCCCAATATAGCTCTGATTGTCATTCTTATTCTATGAATAACCAACAAATTTCATTTCTATCGTTTTGCTATACATTTTGTACTCAAATTTCAATTGTACTGAATATTACAAGTACGCAATAAACTTTAATCACGAGGAAAATTAACTTTGGGCTTAAAGTTCAGTTAGTTGGTAGTATTAGTAGCCGTTTTTATATAAACAAATGCTTCCCTGGCTATATAACGCGACGAAGATTTAATCAAATTGATACAATAGTAGTCTAATCCACATTTGACTCACACTATCACCAAGGAAACCCAAATATGCAAATGGAAAACCTAAAATACACTTGGAACAATGACCTCGACAAGGTAATGTTTTGCCATTATCTTGTCGGCTATATGAATTCGTTGCAAGCTTATTGGCAAGACATGGGGACTAAAGCCTAAATTGGTATTCTGGATATACAGGATCACATATGCAGCGCTTGTTTGGTGGTCGAAAACTGAACAAACAACAGCTAAACAAGATTCAAAGGCTAATCTGTCTATGTCAATGTCAACGTCAACCTGCCCTATTACAGCCTTAGAGGCGCCCGCTACTAAACATCCCTTCTCTTCAACTCACAGTAAAAAGCAACGCCCACAGGCTAATCCATGAAAATATGCGAAAAAAGCTTCAAAATAAACAAATATTTCATTTTTTTTACGAAACTAAACCCGCAGAACATACCCTAAGAAGAAATACAAACTTAATTTTTATTCGGTGGAAATAACATGGCGGATTTTCGATGCTAGTACCCTCGGTGGTTCGTCGCAGAACTAATCTATTATCGCGGTTCACTTAAATTTACAATACACCACATCTACTTTTATGTTATTTAGTTCAGATTTCGCAGTTTCCTGAATTCACGATAAAAAATGTCTTAGAACTCGGTCACGTTTATTTACAAATAATATTTACATACATAGAAATGAAATATTGATAAACAAAAATAAATATTTTCTTCTTCATAGAGATATATGAATAACCAATGAAATTCAAAAATAAATCAGCTTTCTACAATAAACAAAAGAAAATTTGCATCCCACATAATCCATTAAGTATTTTTCTTCTATTTTAATTGCTACGAATACCTAGTTAAAGAACGTAAAAGTTATTTCCTTCGTCGTCTAGGGCTATGCTCCCTCTGTCGCTGAAACTGCATAACAGACTGTTAAATCTCATCTGCTAGCATTGTAAAGCACAATATGTGAGTGGTATTAATTAGTTGAAATACCTACTCAAAATATGAAATTTGAGGATACCATCACAAGGGTCTAAGTTCCAGCTACCTGACACTAAAATAAATTGTCATTAATATACAATTACAACCTGGCTGCATGCTGAGAAATATATATTCAAACCGATTCAACAAGAAATCATAATTATAAATTACATTTCTGATGATATCACCGAAATCTAAGGGAATTCAAAAATTGATCAGATCGAATGACATTGAAACTAATGACACATTTTTATCACACTAGCGCCACGATTGGTAAGAGGCAGAACTAAATTTGTATTGCCGAAATTTACATACAAGTTTACTTACTTGTTGAGTATGTTTTGTGTAAAGTAAATTGTCGTTAGTTATAAAAACAGTAGAGGTAGAGACGATTTTTGCACGTCATCTAACATTTTATTTCATACTATTGCTGGGTGCTGTTAGTAATAGTTTTGAGGGTTGCTAACAGCCTCACAGCCTTGAACGTTTAGGGATTGGGAGTTGAAAATGAAATCGCGCACGTAACATGACAATTGTCAGCAACTCACACATTAGACATCTGGTATTTCAAGAAGACTAAATCCAAAGTTACTGACAGCTTGGTCAATACAGAGAGCTGTACGGCATGGTCGAAATCACCTACCTGGTGTACTCAAATGACCATCGAGAGATAAGTATTTTTGCATGCGGTCTATGACTACACACGAATTTTTCGTGCGCGAAATTTTTACTAAAGAGGAACCCGAAAGCTTCCGGAGAGGTGGCATCTAAGAAAACTCTTAAAAATCAATTTAAATTTATTAATGTTGACGTCTTCAGGTTTAGGGGGAACTTTTTAGACAATTCTCGAACAAAAGACAGTTTTTTCTCTTTATTATTAAAATATTTAAACCACACACTTCTACATTGTTCTTATCTTGAAAATCAGTCGATAAATATTGGTAACTTCTCAAAAATATTAAAAATAATGCATAACATCTTTTTCTGAGGCTCAACTGCCAACTAGTCTACATATTGACAGCTTCATACAAGCACGGAGGTGTTTAAAGTAAAAAATGATACAATTCATATCTAAAAATAAAAACGTGCGCATTTCGCTTATGCGTTTACAGATGAAATAATGTTGATGTTAACCAGGGTTGCCAGATGCACGTTGTTGACCCCAATACATTGTCTGACCATCTTTCCTAGATTAAAAATAAAACTATCGAATCTAATCAAGTTTGTAAAGCGAATCACCTGATAAATCTACTAATGTAAACTAATTTGAAATATTTGTAAAATCTTGACAATTTGTTGATTTATATTGATTAAAATTTATAAATTTATAAATCAGCTGGAGACGTTTGGAGGCGATTCTATTTCACATAGCGCCCGGGTGCAATAATTTCCCTAGTACCTAAACGTGCTGAGCATTTAAAGTGGAAAATGTACAATCAGCACTTCAAGTTACCGCAAACTGTATGTGTAGCAAACAAACACCTTGTAACTATTTACTTATTATCAAAAGTGAAGTTCAAAAATTACCAGTCAACTTACAGTTTTCAAAATTAAGTAGCAGTTTGACAGTTTAAGTTTGGGAGGGTGGATGCAAGTTATGTTAGGCCCACCGTACTTACACGGGTGAAATGGATTTTATGGAAGGAGGGGTTAACAAAAATAACAGAATACCACATCAAAAATAGTTGGTTAAAATTTTCTTTTTAGCTTTCTCTTTAGCTTTTATAACCTTAAATTCTTTTTTGGTCTTAGAATTTTTTCGATTATTTCTTGGCAGTTAGAATTTTTGGAATCTCTTTACATTTAGAATTCTTCGTATTTCTTTAGCGTTCGGAATTTCTAGATTCTCATTAGCGTTTAAAGTTTTTAGATTCTCTTTACCAGCTATAATTTCGAGAGTTTCTTTAGCATTTAGCATTTTGAGATTCTTTTGAGTATTTAGCAATTGTAGAATTCTCAATCTTATATAACCTAACCTAACCCAATCTTAGCCTAACCTAGCATAATCTCATCCCAAACTAACATTATCTCAACCCAACCTAACCTAATCTTATTCTAACTCTACTAAATCTTGACCTAACCTAAGTTGGAATTTCTGGAACCGTTGGCGATATTCATACTGAACACACTGTATACACCAGCACTACACCAATACCCACAATTACACCATCTCACGCGCGTTTCGACAACCAACTTATCCTCTACTAAAGTCTAATGACTTGACTTACCTGTTTTATACTAAATTTTCTCGCCAATAAACCTTCTTCCGCGAAAATTAATTCCACTAACCTAACGTAATATTTGGTTATATTACCATGACCATCGTAAACTTTCTTAAAAAATCATGTACAATTTTTAGATATTTATTAAAACTTTTAATATATCAATGTAAAATGATCTCAAGTTTTTCGAGTAATTTGGAGTGGAGAATTTTAGGATGCGATTTTTGTTGGTCTTCTTTTGATCAGTTCTCAGAAAGTAGAGAGTTCAACGCACAAAAAACTCGCCGACTTTTCAAGAAAAGCTGATATTTGACGGGAGAATTTTAGATTTAAAATTTGGACCTTTTCTCGATATTAATTCAAAATAAAGTGATAGAAGAGATATTCCAAATCAAATAAATTATATATGTATATGGGACTTGAAAAGTTTTCACATAATTTCGTGAAAAAAATATGTCTTTTATAAAAGACCAAGACTTGGTTTATTGAATTTTTCCCATGAATTTTGGGGTTATGTAAAAAAAGTATGAGTACAAAAGTTATAGATCTTTCTATTACCTACAAGTTTGCTTTTAAATTTTTTTCATAGGACTTGTATTTTGCCAGTAATCTAAATAACCATTTTTATCCTAAAAAACTCACCCCCTTCCCCTTTCCGACCTCAAATCGCCCGTAAATTGTTTTTATTTTCATTTTTATCATATTCTCCTCCTTTTTAAAGGCTCCTACTTTGGTCTAAATGGAATTCCGCTTGCGACCGAAATAAATAAAACGATATTCATATCTACATATTGTTAGTGACACTATATAATTCACAACTCAAATATGTGCACCAACATTACTTCCAAAGTTAGAGAAATGCGATCCAGAACATTCTTATTCTCCGGGGAATTAAATGTTAGCCACTCTCTGTTCTTCCGAGGGTTCTAAATTCAATTCATCTGACACTATGCCCCTTTAACCACTACCCGTAACCGATTAATATTTACGGCAATTCCTCCATATTTGTGTTGTGGATACTTCATAAATATGTAGCAGATACTCCAAAAGTTTTCAACTAACGTACACATGGAAATGTCGTTTCCGCTTTATTCTAATTTCCTTAATGGACCCTTTCCAGGTTGTATTGTTTATCATAAACGATGCCGATACGGATTAAGTAATAAAAAGTGCATAATGTGACAGGACTCTAAATTATCATTGGAATTTTCATATTCTTCTACTCATATTAACTTTGCTATGTTGTTTAATTGTAAGCGAACCCCTTACAATAATTAATCAAAATAAACACTATAATTTCACGTGTAAATGAGGCTTGATATTGAACTTTTTACATTTAATGTAAACGGGGATAGAATTTCATTTTAAGGAGTGCGCTCGGGTTCTTAGTCTTAAAAACAATGTATTATTATGCGGCATTCATAACTAGATATTAACAGCTGGTGCAAAATTTGTGGAATATTCCAGAATTAGAAGACTGCTACTTAAGTTTTGAGATATGGCAACACTGATGTGAATATGTCAAATCTGACTTTACGTTTTTAATAGTGAAATTACACAGAACGTGTTGTCATACATTAATCAAAATGGAATTAAATAGCGAGCGCTTCAACTTTTGGTGATGGAAAACCATCTACAACCACCGCGTTTCGCTGGTCTTCCGAATTCAATCGTGCTCGCTAATTGCTACAGGACGAATTTCGCGAAGGTTGTACCAGGAAACATCGATGCGTGCGTAAACTGATATTGCAAGAACGTCATGTGACATACCCTTAGATTGAGGCATACTTCTAAATTAGTTCCGCATACATCCAATATTTAGCTGTCAAAACGATTTGTTCGCGTTAGATACCTCATAATTTGACAATCGCTTAGAAAAAAGCTCGAGTCGATTGGTGCAAAGAAATGCTAAAAAAATTCAATGTCACGTCTACAAGATGGTAACAGGCGACGAATTATGAATCGATATAACGTAGAACGGTCAATTCTTAATGGTACACCAGCATGTGTTTGCCAGAAGTGGTAGAGAAACCAATCGGAATCCACCGCGACAATGCGAGTTCTCATACAACAGTTCAAACAAAATCATTTTTGAACAGTCAAAACATCGAGTTGATGGGTACAGTCCTCGTTTGGCAACCAATGATTTCTTCTGATTCCCGCAGATCAAAAACAAATTGCGAGGTCTTAGTTTTTCTACACTTGAAGAAGCGGTTGATGCGTTCAAATCACATGTTTTGGAAGTATCTCAAAAGTTAAGTAGCAACTCTCGTTTATATCATTTCATTGACACCCGGTAGATACTGTACGAGCGTTTGAAATTGTTGTGTATGCAATTACATCGTATTTTCAATTTTGCAACAATAAACAAAACTAATGCTAGGGTCAAGATACTCTAGACGGTTTAAATTATTTTATATCTTAACAATTATTTCAATTGCAACTTACACTGTACAAACGAAAGTTTAACAATGTGCAATTATTACTAGTAACGGATTTATATGAAATGCAAGAGGAATTTGGAATGTAAAACATGTATAATACAGGATGTAACAATTTCTGTTATGATAGCTAACGATGGATTGTTTGTTTTGAATGCAGAATACAGATTTTCCCAGGTTTTTTTTTTATATTGATATTAGATATTTAAATTCAATTCAAGAAAAATCAGAAACGTTTTCTGCTATTACGTTATCAATTTATGTGAATTTTCAACAAGTAAGTTTTCAATAAAGAAAATACGTCACTGAAACCATTTTTCTTTTCACGCTGCCATTTTTTATCGGAGGGAACGAGATCAGGTTTATATAGAGGATAGAGATAATAAATAAACAATTTTATTCAAATGTCAGAATTATTTTTCAATTTTTAGCTTGATAATTATTAAGAGAGTGTTTTCTTTTCCATGATTTATTTTAAAATCTAGTCTTATCGGAATTGTAAGTTTTTATTACGGTCCTGTCAGTTTCATTTGATATCATAAAACAACAGGAGGTGAATAAGTTCATTCGTTATCAAAATATTACTCAGGGGAAATAAATGATCGTGAAATTTATCCGGTTACTTACGTTTTAATTTTAATTAAATGAATTGCGGTGATTTATGAAGGTAATTTTCGCAAAACAACCATGTAAGAAAAATTATCGTTATCACGTTTTAAAAAACTTGTATAAATAAACAAGGTCGTTGGATGTTATTTACACGTTCCGGCTTCTATAAACATATTGCTATATTTCAAAAGGAAAGTTGTTGTCTGCAATTGATAAAAAACATTGTTGAATAAACCATTTTACATTTTATTGTTCATATCAATGAAACTGAAATTACTAGATTTCTTCCAATAGACTGAAAATACTTGATCATGCGCAATAAAAAAATAGCGTTCCAATAATATATATTAATAATATATATATATATATATATATATATATATATATATATATATATATATATATATATAAGACAGATATAAAAGTGAAAAATATTTGGGGTTTAATACTTAAGTTAGTAAAATTGTTTGAAATATAATTGAAAATAAAATTTTAAAGCTCCCAATCATTTCCGTGTATGTAAAACATTTTATTCAAGGTGAAAGGTCAAAAAAAATAAGTTTTCCACGATTTTCAGCAAAACAAAAAGCTTATCTATGACCGTGACACGACATTTCCATTTTAGGGGTAAAATAGCAGTTTTCAAAATGTTTGAAAAACGTGTTGAAGTATTTAAAAACAATAATTCAATTCGACAAGAAGTTATTGTACTTTGATAGAAGAGGTCGTAATTGGTTGAGGAATTTTCCGAATCGATGGATTGGTAGAGGTGCAAAAGCTCTGATTCATTGGCCTTCTCGTCATGCGATTTAAATCCCTTGGATTAAACAGTTTGGTTGTATCCTAAAGAAAAAGTTTATGCTACAAAGGTAGATTCACCTCATTGAAAGACAGAATTCTCTAAGACACTTTGATGACCTCATAGATGACTCCTAACCATTTATAAGATTGATGGATTCTTTAGAAAAAAGGATAGACTTGTGTATTCGCGAAAACGGAGGACATTTTGAACACTTACTATGGTTGAATTCTATTTTATGTTATTAACCTTTTTTTAAATTTTCATCTTGTGATATTTTGTTTAATTAATAATTTTATCAATACCAGCATCGGTTATTACTTCATCGCTGTTGCTTTTTAAGTATTCTCCAAGAAGAAAACGTATTTGTCTTGCCACACTCTGGATCTTGTTCAACTAGATTTAAAATCATATTCTCTTTATTAATGGTTCTTGTTGTCCTCGGTCTACCAGAATTTACTTTTTTAGGTCTCACATTCCTAGAGGCTCTAAATGTATTTTGAGTTGGTAAGTTTCTTCGAGGAAACTTTTCTGCATAACTCGGTAACAGCTGCACTAGACACTCGCCTAAGCGTAATAACACGTCAGTGTATTCAAAATTTGAGTACATTTTGATTAACAATAGTCAATTTAGCAAATAACAAGATTTAAGAAATGTCATGATTATTGACGTTATAACTATCGATGAATGACAATTTTCTGTAAGAAACTAAAAGAAAATGTTATTGCTTTGTAAAACTCAAAGTTACTCAATAATTATGGGTACTCAGCTATTGGGGGCCTTAGTATGAAACAAACAACAGTTTGAGTCCCAAAGTACATGATCATCAAATTGTTGATTGTTTCATACTTATGCCTCCAATAGCTCAGTGCCTGTACTTTTGAACTTTGATAAACAAGATTCTGTACTGATGAGACTGGATTTTTGTGAAAAGTTACAAGAAACGAAAGCCCTCAGTCCCAATTTTGTTAAATATATCCGTTTTATCGATGGGGTCCCATTCACGTGACTTAATGCTTACTAATTAATCAGAATAATTAATAATTTTATCGATACTTTACTCAAGCATCGGTTATTATTTCATAATTTTCAAATCAAAATATTCCGAAAACGGTACGAAGTATCGAGTTTTATCAAGAGTACCCTTTTGGTGTAAAATTAAATGTTCTTCAAGTTCACTTGAAATTTCCATTAATAAATCTAATATTCTAATATGTTCAATACTACTTGGTACGAACCGTGTAACTAGCGCCCTCTATAAGAGTCAGACATAAAAACAATATACTCATTGGATGTATCGGCAAAATCGTGAAAAATGTTTTTATTTTTTTTTCAACGCCCTTTATCTTGAACACGGATGGCGTTACGAAAATTTTTTACTGAGCAAACCCCAAATACTTTTCAGTTCTCTATCTGCCCTAAGACGGAATCACCTTTTTTTGAAACACCCCCTAGATCCGCGGAGATTGTAATATTAATGTTTAAAATTACAAACATAAAATTAATATTTAGTTTTATAACAATAAATAGAACTTGATTTGCAACTGCTAGTTGTGTGTGATGATGAAAAAAGTCTAATATTTCGAACTTATTATTCACTTGGGATCCAATATAATTCGACTCATCTGTTTAATTATACAGGGTGTTTCGAAATAGCACTCCAATCTCTTAGGAAATGATTCTAAGCTTCCAAAAATGTTTCGTAAGCGAATTATAGTGATCGATAAATTTCGCCCAGATTCCTCATCCACCAACAATAGGAAGCCATATTGAATGTCTCGGGTCTCTATCATGCAAATTTGTTTGGTCTATACGTATTTTGACCTGAAAAATTGTATAAAATAGGTCTCATATCTGTAACTGTAATGGTTTTCGCGTAAACTGACGTAAATTTCAAAAAATTCAACTACAAAATACATTTTTTTACCTTTTTACTTCGTTAAATGCCCTATAAATGCATTAAACTTCTAAAAAAAACAGAAAATTTAATTCTGAGGAGAATGATTTGTACAACCTCAAAGTGAATGCAAGTGTTACGTTCTGGATAATATTGAGAAAATTATTCAAATTGTTGACAATTTCAGACCCAATACATTCAATATGGCATCCTATTATTGGTGGATCAAGAACCCGGGTGAAATCTATCGCTAACTATAATTCACTTACGAAGCGAATCATTTCCCGAGAGATTGGAGTGCTATTCCGAAACACCCTGTATATAACCTACAAAATAAAAGCGATTTTCTTCTTTTCCCTACCTGTGTTAGAAGTGGTATTCCAGCAGCAATTATCGTTGTTAATAATAGTCAGAGCATACTGCTGGAACAAACCTATCATTAAAATTTTAAAATCAATGGCTTGTTGATGAAATGTTCATGTTCTATCTATTTTTGTCTGTTGTGGTTAGACAATCGAAAGGAAATACTGATAAACACCTACTGTTCTCACTAATTTACTCATCACAATGATTAAACTATCCAAATGAGAGCAATATGTTTTTTTACGGATTCAACTTTTTAATTTATCGCAAACGATTCGAAAATCGCAGAAACCATTTTGGTATTGACTGATTGTTACTATTCTCTACTGCTATATACGAGGTACATCCACCATGTAAGATCCATTTTCATTTTTATCAAAGCAGTGCTGCAATCGCAGTTCCGAGTATGCGAGGCAATTACTCTGATTGTTAAAGTCAAATCAAGTGAAATTTATCGGAAAATTTGCGAGGTTTATTTATTATTTCGATATCTTCTACTAATAAATTACACAATTCTTCACGCCCAAAGGGTTCCAGATAATTCGAAAATATTTGCGACAAGTGCCTCGTCAATAATATTTTCAACTAGTTTAAGTGTGCGATTGTTTGATTTCTTGGGACGATATCCTTCATTTTTCCGTTCTAAATATGACATTATCTCGAAATATTCACTAACATAAAGACCATTTTTAACAAGGGTGCTTGTCTAGATCATTGAGACATCCCTTCAGAAAGTTGATGAACTCCATATTTTGAATTTTCGTATGTTAAGAAAACAGATTCACCAAAGTTCCCTTCAATATTTTTCAAGATCAGGCCTGGAAATTGGTATATGCAATGGTAGTAATTCCTATTCAATATCCACAGAAACAACCAAATCAATACTTTCATTAATTATTCCACTATCCACATATTAAACACTCATGAAACAAAAACAAGAATTGGACAAAAACGCAATTTAAATGGCGTCTTTTTTATTTGTAAACAAGCAGTTGTTGGAAACCACAGCGCTGGCAACGTTGACCATTCACAACCTTGTGATTATTTGAATATTTAAAAATTCATTTTGAAGTTTAATATCATCCCAAGTTTGCCCATTTTATGATAATAGGGCGGTTACACAAAAAACATTGTATCACATTTGTGTCGAAAGTGATTATTCAATTAGCTCCGCATATTTCACTTTTTTCCTAACATCATAAATAACTTTATCTGTATCTGTGCACGTTTGTTTTCTATATATAACCAAACAGAAATTACTTTGGGGATATAATGCATATTTATGTTTGATGACGGTCTAATTCACCAAGAAACATTCAAGCAATGTCATTTTTGTTTAGAGACTGTTAGTGAAGATAATTAAGTTCAATTTTTGTTCATATTCATAAATCTGAATTTGTTCGGAACCAGTTTGAAACTAATTTAGAATCAATACACTACGCATGCTTTATTCCGAACAAGTTCACGATTATGATTGAATAATGAACTAAATCGTTTAGCTCTGCGGAACCTTTGATTAAAATTCAACACTGAACGCAACGCGAACATTTGAAAGTATAAATAAATAATTGCCACTGTTTTGGAAAAGTATCTTTGTAACATACTGGATTTAATTCCTACTAATTCTGTCATAGTTTTGAACCCTGGATTGGACTACCTAACCTGATTAAATTCGCATCGTGAGAAATGTTTCTATATAAGTGAATTGTGTTCAGTAATTGGCTACATTACTGTTACGCTGTTATTTTTCACAGATTCCAATTAACAGTATTCTCGTTACGGAAAACGGCTTCAAGCATAAAGTCGAGAATCCATCATCTGGTATCTGACGTTGTCCTTTATCACTTCAGACATTATTGGAACATTCCAGCGTCATTGCTGAAGTAATTAGCAATTACGGTTGGACAATTTGATTCGAACTACGAATTCAATACGATATTCGTTTTTCGTGTGACAGTATTGATTTACTTAATGAAATGCAATGACTGAAATATTTCAATTACAGATGGTAAATTTGAGAACATACCCACAACAAGATAATCAGAGTCGGACTAGAACATAATATTTCTAATCAAAATAAATTATTCCTACTATTCACCGCTGAAATAACTTTCAACAATGACTTTCCTGCCTAATGCCTCGACGAATATTGAATTACATCTCCTCTGAAGAGCGTGGTGTCAATCGAGTTTGTCGATATTAACACCCCCAATGGCTCGCAGTTGCAAGGAGGGGTTTGTAACCACTGACTTGTTGCGACGTTATTACGTCTCATCAGAGTGGTTTAACACCCTCGTTCGGGCTTGGGACCCAAACTGAACTGACGAAAGGCAGAATATATTTTCGAAATATTACATTTCGAAATTATTTCAGAGGTGAATAGTGTGAATAGTATTTTGATTTATATTACATATTTTACGAAGAACTTTTCTAATAAATCGCGATTTTAATGAGCGAGAGGTGTAATTCGATAACCGCTTTTGACCTTGTTGAACCTTCAGAATATCTAATCCAAAAGTGATCCATCGGCTAGTTATTTTCAGCCGCAGTCGCCGTGACATAAAAGGATCTATAAAAAGGTTAATAAGTTGCAATTCAATATCCATTGCGGAATTAGCCAAGGTAGACCTTTGAATTCGAAATATTCACATGACCGGCGCTCCAGAACAGTGAAGAATTGGGCATGAGCGTAGGTAGTATTGGGTGCCAAGACTTTCAAATTTGTAGCAAAAATTCACACGCTGGGAAGATTGAATGCGTCTCCACGAATTAGGTTGGGAAAAACTGGAATACACTCCTTATAGTCCCGATTTGTCGCCATGCGACTATTATTTATTTGGTCAATTGAAAGAGATGCTTTGCGAATATGGTGGTAAAATCTTTCACGTGCGAATAGTTACGTGACAAGTCGAAAACTTCCTGAAAAATGGTGTTATGTCCGGAGACCTTGGTAGCCATCCCGTCCAATCCATCGGTTGGGAAAAGTTTCGTTGATGTGTTCCCGAACTGCTGTCAACCAGTGTGGTGGTGCACCATCCTGTTGGATGGATGCAACTGTTCATGAAGAACCCTGTGGATTGTGGTTGTAGGCATTTGAAGTTGCCTTTAAACCTGACGTATTGAAGTTTTCGGATTGTACTGGAATGTTTGACGTATTCGCTCCACATTTTCTGGACTTGTACAGGGTCGTCCGGCTCCACTGTTATGCAATACTGATCCGGTGCTATGAAGCTTGTGTGCCATGCACGGATGGGGGGTCTCTTTGGAATTTTGTCCTATAGTTTCGTTCAACCTGTGTATCTGATTTCGTCTCTATGAACCATGTTGGTCACGGAAAACATAGTTTTTATGGTTTGAACATTGGAAAATGTACACTATCTTGAGTAGTTGATATTTTGCAAATATTTGGTGTTGGAGAGGATTGGGGGCGGGGAGTGGGTTAGACTATCTTTTAACACCACTCCCCCGCCCCCAATCCTCTTCAACATTAAATATAATTAGTTACGACAAATGTAATGACACAAATCAATTTCTAACAATAATTATTTATTTACACGTACAAATAATCATCGATTTCTATTGGATAAATTCGTGCCATTTCTTCAATAAATGCTTCAATTCTATTTGAATATGAATAATGTCTTCCATAACGAGGTATGTTATCACGAATAGCTCGCCAAAATCGCTCAATATTTTGAGTATGAGCCTAACCTAACCTAACCCATCTAAATTTTCAACCTCGAAAAAGTATGTGAAGGAATAATTTCCGCGCCCTTATATATACATTAAATTAATCAGCATAATTTTCTGCACAACATACTAAAATTTCAAGGAAATCGGGCGTATGTAACCTAAACTGAAAAATTACCGAATTTTTAATAGCAAAATTCCTGTTTATATTTGAACCACCCTCGTAGGATCTGCTTACTCTATCGTGATTTGAATGTTTAGAATGTAATCCGGATCAAGTTCACTGTAGTTGAAAAACTAATCACTTGCTTGCTGTTTTGTTTGTTTCTTTTCCAACTTTGAAAATATATGTCTTGATATTTATGTACTTTTTTTTGAATAAAACCGAAAACAGAACGCGATATTCGTAAACGTAGGATTCGCAATCAACTGATAGGTGATCTGATTCAGGCTCATAGTGTAACGTAACGGCACTGTTCACTATCAAAATACTGACATGATAGATATTGTTTCAACCCTTACTTTGTACAATTTATCCATTATAAATGATACGGAATTTCACTATAGAGGGTGACTATAACCGTTATCAGTAAACGACAATACTTTTCGCTATTTACAATTACGTTACCCTAGCGAGGGCGGTTAGAATTCACCCTAATATACATTAATAGCTTGAGGGGCGACTAAGATGTATTTCTTATGACTCTAACAATATTCTACAAAATTTCAATTATATTTTATCCACTACGCAATTTTTTGTGTCGAATAAGAAAATATCAAAAGATTGTTGGATAAATCTTAATTATAACGCGTTTTAAAAAAGTCATTAATGATTCTGTTTTATTAAAAATAATAATTTTGCTCATAGTGTTCAAGTAATTTCCGATCCAAACTAAAATATCATGTAATGAGTATGCAATTATATACAACTTTACATTCGATTAGATGAGCTAATACTTAGAGCTATTGATGTACCCTAGAGTGCTCAATAGCCAGGTAGGAACGCAAATTGAGCTTCTGTTTAGGGGCTATGCGACTTGCCTCTTCTGGCTTTGGAATGCTTGAATGTAAGTACTGTAGTCTTTGTCTATTGAAGTGTTCGGCGGTTTCCATCGGTTCCTTACAGAAACGATAAGAGCTGTCGAGACTTTTTCTAATGGTAGTCCATTTAACAGTGTCCACTAAGCATATATCTGCTTAGATCATCTTTGTTCAATCGACGGATCTTTTTATACCAGTTCGTATAATAGGAAAGAATCATCTTCGATTGTTTCAGACCTGGAGTCTAATACATCTAATAAAAGTACCTCCAAAAGATCAGTACATTCACTGTTGATTTCACAAATACTCTGCACTTGAACGTTTAATATGTTTTGATGTTGTTGCTAGATATTTTGTACTTGATTCTCAGTATTCTGCATCCAAAATAAGTAGACTTCTACCATAAGATGCTATTTTTCTGGAGGGGTTTCACACTTAATAAGGTGTTAGTACTACTTTTTCGAGGTATCTAATCGATTTGCTGAAATGCAGGACAGTAGCCGAATAGGTCTGCTCTCTATAGCTTGCTGCAGAATATTCAGTTGTTCGCTGTTATGCCTATCGTCTTAAGGTGGATTTGACGTGGTGGAAGACCGACGACAAGTAAAATGTCATTTCCAGATGCCTCGAGAACTTCCTTGTTGTGTTTTTGCAGTAAAACTTCATCTGGATCTGGTCCAAAGTATGGTGTCGTTGTCCCTTTTTAATCAAGGCTGTCTGCTTCCTCATTGCCTGGTATATCCTGGTGACCTGGTAGTCACTTCATTGTTTTTTACTTGAAATTTTAAATTTAAATAGAACTATAACGACCCGAGAATGTTTGAATTAACAATCAGCCTTGAAAAACCTGCATCATATGGTATTATATTTTATTGTAAAATATTTTTTTGGAAAATTAATTAAATTGAGTGCAGAAAAAAAGTATCTAAGTAAAATTAATCATAAACATAAGAGTCAAATGTGAAGAGCTTAATATCGTTGAAAGTATGTATTTGTGCATTTTCCCGTGGAGTTCTTAGTTCAATGAATCATTGTGAGCTATTTAAATAAAAATGGAAAATTAGAAACAAAAGATACATCGTTTTTAAGTAAGTGTTCGGAGTTTTAAAAGGTTTTCAGGTGTTTAAGTACCTTGAAATTCAAATGAAAATTATGCCCCGCGAGATTGCGGAATCACGCACAAACAAACAATGGAGCAAAGCGAAAAAGAGAAAGTAAAAACTACGTTAGAATAGTTACACACCGAGCGGTTTTTTCCGCAGTGTATCCTTAATAAAATTATCGAGGGTAGTTCAGATATAAAGTGGAATTTTTGAAACAAAGCGTAAAGGATAGGCGCGACCGCGTGACCTCGCTTTTTAGTATACTAGTACGATTGCGTTTCCGTTTTTTGTTCAAAAATAAAGTAAATTTATCAGAAGCTACTTGAGCAAATCGAAAATGAGTGCCTGTCAGAATTTTCTTGTCTATCTAATTTTTTTCCAGGTATGTAGATGTTATGGTTATCCTAGATAATCAAATTGATCAACTTTCTCAAAGTTATGTTCATTTCCAGTTGTTATTCGTATTTTTCTGTGATTTCAGAGCAAATCTCCATGAATTTTGCTCTCTCTTCATTTATTTCCATTTCTCTCTTCGACCTTGTTAGTATGCATGTAGTATGGAGCATGTTGTTTGTATGACACTTATCTTAATACTATTTCTAATATACCAGGATGGTCCAAGAAGTACCTGGCATATTTTTCAAGTTTGAAGACGCCACGTTGTTGAGTATTTGTTTGGCAGCCATCAATAATGAATGTTTTCAGTGAATCTGTTAACAAGGAAATTATACAAATATTTGAAAGGCATTAGCCCAACCAACATAAAAACTGAACTAGATTCTACTCTTAGTGAGACTGCTCCTTTACTATCAACAGTAAAATATTGGGTAGCAGAGTTTAAACTGGGACGTATGACGTTCGAAGACTAGGTACGCAGTGGTCGACCAAATGAGGTGACGACTCCAGATTTGTAGAAGAAAATCTACAAAGCGGTAGTGGATGATCGTCGACTAAAAGTGCGCGAGCTAACAGACATAGTAGGCATTTTAAAAAGTGCGATACATCGCATATTAACTGAAAATTTGGACATGAGAAAGCTGTGCACAAGATGGGTGCCGAGTTTGCTCACAATGGAACAACAACAACAACGTCGTGAAGATGTTTTCATCGAGTGTTGACAATGTTTCCTAGAAATAAAACTGAATTTATGGAGCTTGAAGATTCTTATCATAAAAAGGATATAGAAGTTATTGAACATCGCTGCGAAAAGTATATGGAACGAAAAGGAGGAAAAGGAGGTTGAAAAATAAATATATATTTTCTTTTTTGTTTTTTTGTTGGTCCAGGTACTTCTGGGACCAACCTCGTAATATTAGATAAATCTGTGCAGAGAGGATTCGCCTCGTCTTAGTCTTTTTTACAATATAAATTCATCCGATAAATTGCTTGTATTAATCAATGCCATTCTAATGAAAAATTTCAGGTTTTTTGCAAAAAATGTTTTTATTAACAAATTATTTTGGGATATTTCATGACCATTTTTATATATGTCTTTTAGGATTATTTGAATGATATATAAATTGAAAACTAATTTCATACAAGTATAAATTAACAATTTCATCATATATACTGAATACATTTATAAACAATTCAATTATTGTATGCATGCTAAAAAGATATTTATTAATAGACAGAAATTACTCTCAATTTAATTAATTATCGAGTACCTGGAAATAACGTCACGTTCATCGGGGTCGTCCATCATTTATTTATCACATATATGGTATATATAGGGTGATTAATTTATAAGTGTATAAGTAATAACTGTCATTGTGGACTCGATTTTACCGTACTTACAGCGATCTGATTCCATTTAAGCTTTGCACAATTGTTGAAGACTGCCATAATTAGATCAAAATATCCAAATATTCTCATTAGGGATTTACAAAATCGAGATACAACCATCAATTCATCTGTACAACATTAAAGACGGGTTTAAAATAGCAAATTTAACTAAAAAACAAAAAATAAAATTCAATTTAAAGACACTAACGAATGCGCTTCTAGAGTTATACTAAAAAATAATGAATATTAAGAATTATATTTTAGTTTTTAGTTTGATTACTGTTAAAACCGTGTTTTTTATTTTTTATTAACTACAATTTATTATTTGTTTATATTTTTCCCAGATACTCGAATTCACTATCTTCTCTTATATTTTCAGTCCTTTTCCGTTTTAATCTCTATATAATTTTTTCTATCAACCACATTCTGGATTAGAACTATTTACTTTGTTTTCTCTTGGCATATTTGTATTCATTTTCCGAAGTGATATCATTCAGTATTTATTTGCATTTAATTCTATTGGTTAGGTTAGGTTATACTAATGAGTCTCCACTTTGGATCAGACGACAACTACTTCTTACTTATGCTGCCTCTGTATCATCAAACTCCTTCAGCCCTGTCTACACTCTATTCATAACCACCACTGAAAACTTATTCCAACCATCAACCATTCCACCAATAAAACTTTAAAAGAAAAACCAGAATAACGTGGGAACAAAACTTAAACACTCTATTACTTATCCATTGTAAGAAGGATAAATATCGGCCACTCAAAACTCACCCATGGTTAGCTAATGTCTTCTACCGCCAGACCCATTTGCACCAGCTTTAGTTCCAATTTGACGATAAAGCACATGAATGCCACAAATATGCCTCCCAAAGATCGCAGTTTCAGTTCCAGACCAATTACGAGGACTTCTTGAATAATTTGGAGCAAATCTCTCGTACTTACTCAAATTCCTAGACCTTGAAACTTCTGGAAATTCCGAAGACAAAGAAGTAATGATGAATCCGCGGCTTTGTTCAACCATTTTGTCAACTTGTTGAACCAGGTCATCTGAAACGACAGATTTGAGTCATTGGTCCCCTTCATCATTACGGCCATCTTTAAACTTTCGACACCATTCACGCACGACTCATTCTCATTGTAGCCGAGCACGTTCAAAATGAATAAAAAAATCTATTGGTCAAATTATAAACTTATTCTTGTTTATTTTTTTTTTTTTCAGATTAAAATTTTATTAACCTTACGGCAATTCTTGGTTTGACCTTTAAGGAACAAAATTATCAAACTCGACGGTTTAACATCGTCTTTTGGAAGCAGATAATGAGGCATTTCTCTTATTTTTGTATTGGTGTATTCCTATGCATTGTAAGGCTTACGAAAACACATTATACTCAACAATGGGCTGTGCATATCGAAGGTGGATCCGACGTAGCTGACGCGGTAGCTAGAGATCACGGTTTCGTTAATCATGGATTGGTATGTAATATCATACCCTGAATTATCCCTAATATAGTCGATAACTTTTTGTAGATATTCAAAGATCATTATCATTTTTCCCATAATGGCGTAGCTAAGAGGTCGTTAAATCCTAGTGTAGAAACAAAAATTAAACTTGCAGTAGATACTAGAGTTAGTTGGGCTCAACAACAAACAGCTAAAAGGAGAGTTAAAAGAGACTTTAAAGTTCAAGACAGTGATCCAAAATGGCCGTTCATGTGGTATCTGGTAAGTAACAAGTGAACAACTATGTCTTTCACTTTTTATTGGATACTTCCAATTTTGAAAAAGTTACGTAGATAAATTAAAACTAAATGCAGTATTCGATCTTTCTGACATGTATTATACCTTAGAACGAGTACATGCCTCCATTTATTGCCCACAATGGTTTTTTTGCTTCAATTCAGAAACCGTGTTCCTCTGTTAGTGTTCCACAACACATACTCATTATCAATCCGACTTGAGGCCTTGTCTTTTTCATTTTGGAACACTTCTTCTTGTCTTATCCTTATGGCTTCTGAAAACCGGAAGTCCGTGTTCTCCTCTAATAATTTTTCCCATGCTTTCGTTTCCCTAGCAAATATGTCCATTACATCCCTACCTCTGTCTGGTTAATCCATTGTCTTCTTGGTTTTCTTATTAGCTTATTTTTTTCCAATATTTATTATTATAAAACGACTAGTAGCACGGCACGTTGTCATGATAGAAAAGAAAGCATTGAACCACTTTTTGTTGCTTGATTGAAGACGAGTGTTTAAAAACGGCCCAAAACTGCGACAACCGCTTGTTGAGTGCAAAAGCGCATTCGTCTGAACATTTTCTAGAATTTATTGATGCGGTTTAAGCAAAATATTGTTTACTGAAAAAATAAGCGATACAGTTTACAGCAAGAGAAATATGGGAAAGGATAGTACCGAGAAAATTTTTTGGAGGAATTCAGTATGATGTAGGGGTCTTTAAAAGTAAAGAAATAATGGCTAAAATAGCCCTTCACTAGTAATAGTGTTTCCGTTTATTTCTGTTGTTACCATAAGATGTTGTTACTTTTCCTGTTCTTTTAACGCCCTAATGGATTGCCAAAAGCGCTTTCTATGTCGATGAAGGCTGCTAGAATAATATCTTTGCTGTCAATAGCCTTTTCTATGTCTTTAAATAGGCAATGTAGTGAATACAGCATACTTTTTGAGAAAAAGGAAGTGAGGCTAATCGGGCGGTAATATTTTGATTGATCTTTTTTGGTCTTCTACCGTTTTTTTTTTGAAACATTTACTTCATCAACTATCTTAAGTACCTCTGAAAGTTACTTATTTGTCAAATGGCCCTCGTATTTGCAGTGATGCTTTTAGATAGATATTCATACGCCGATACTCTTTCCAAAATATTTTCTTTGCATTTGATTTCCTTGCTGTTTTTATAAACTTTGTTTCTTTTGGTTATTATCATAACTTTCGTCTTGATCGTGAAAACATTCAAACTCCAGCTATACCGTGAGGAATGAAATAACAGTCCCCGGGATTGTGTGCCTTTCCAAATAACTTAAAGGAAGAGTCTCATTACTTAATTTACATTCCTCTTTGAAAAACAAAATTCCATAATATATTCTACAACATTCCCCTATCCATATTTCATCCCGACAAAAGTATGTTTGAATACGTTTTGTTTTAGAATCGAGGAGGAGGTTTAGATATGAATGTAATACCAGCTTGGATGGAAGGTATTACAGGGAAAGGCGCCGTAGTAACCATTTTAGATGATGGTTTGGAGAAGGATCACCCGGATCTTCTTCAGAATTATGTAAGTCCTGAAAGAGTACAATTTACGTCGCATTATTTGAATTTTTGCTTATTTTGAAACATCACAGATAAAACAGATCATATAACTGTCAATTTTTATTTGACAGTTTGAATGCATATTGTTTTATACCTTTTATATTGAAACTACAGTGCATTTTTATGCGGTATTCAATTAATAAATATTCTGATGCTTCTGGAGTGACATATTTTAAAATTATTTTTCGGTTGTATTCGTTATTAATTCATATGATGGAATGGAAAAATAATAAGAGCGTTAATCACGGAATTCTCACGTTTTATACGTGATTAAATTCTTCAATATTTCAATAATTTACAGGGTGACCTTATATAGTGTTTATTTCGCAACTTTCAATCTACCTTTTGAATGAGAATTTCACATACTTTCTAGCTTTTGATGACAATAAATGATTCAATAAACAATTAGTGAAATATTTAATAATATCGCGTGAATTATTTAATTTTTATATGAAACGGAATGTTTTATTTTTCATTTTTGTCATTCTATTATAGTAGTTTCATTTGAATTAACTTGATATGTATAATAATTTAACGGAGCCTTTAGCCAAATGAAGTTTTATACGAGGAGGTACCCCAAAGTAACCGGAATAGCATCTATCACATCCTTCAAAGTACCATTTGTCCATCGAGCCTTTCTCTCTATTTCTCACTTCTTTCTCTCTTTCAGATCTTTTCATTCTTTCACGGTTCACACCAATATCTACCATCCTAAATTCACTACTCCAGCCCTGCATAGAAATATTTCCTATATCAATGCAAACCTAAAATATCCCTCACAACACCAAGATTCACACAAAATTTCTTTTTTTAGTGTATTTTGAATGAAAATGAACAAATTGTTTGTATTTAAATGCCTTATTTGGTGTGTTTTAAGGACCCAATGGCATCTTATGATGTAAACGGGCAAGATTCAGATCCAAGTCCTCGTTACGATATGATAGATTCCAACAGGCATGGAACTAGGTGCGCAGGCGAAGTCGCAGCGACAAGTAACAACTCTGTATGTGCTTTGGGAGTAGCACATGGGGCCCAAGTAGGGGGAGTGAGGATGTTGGATGGTGAAGTAACGGATGCCGTTGAAGCAAGATCTCTTAGTTTGAATCCACATCATATCGATATATACAGTGCTTCTTGGGGACCTGACGATGACGGAAAAACTGTTGACGGACCTGGAGAATTAGCTACAAGAGCTTTTATTGAAGGAGTTACAAAGGTAGTGAAGAGAATTATGAAAAATATTTTTCTGATAAATAATAATTCCAGGGACGAAATGGGAAAGGTTCCATCTTCATTTGGGCTTCTGGTAATGGTGGTAGAGATCATGATAATTGCAATTGTGATGGTTATACCAACTCCATATACAGTTTGTCAATTTCAAGCGTTACAGAAAACGGTCATGTTCCTTGGTATAGTGAAGCCTGTAGCTCAACTCTTGCTTCAACTTATAGTAGCGGAGCTTTAGGTGAAAAGCAAGTAGTAACAACAGATCTGAGGCATTCTTGTACTAGCAGCCATACCGGCACTAGCGCTTCTGCGCCATTAGCAGCTGGAATATGTGCTTTGGCATTAGAAGCAAATCCAAATTTAACTTGGAGAGACATGCAACATATTGTAGTAAGAACAGCTCGGCCTCAAAATCTTATCGCTACTGATTGGAGAGTGAACGGAGTTGGCAGGCACGTGTCTCATAGCTTCGGTTACGGTTTGATGGATGCTTATGCGATGGTACAAATGGCTAGAAACTGGAGCACAGTTCCCGAACAACATAAATGCGAAGTAACTTCCTCGCAGGTTCCAAAGTAAGATTACATAGTATCCAATTCGACTTTTTGTTATTTATTGTGAATATTTTAGAATGATACCAGCTAGAAGTATGGTGGTGCTTCAACTTCAAGTGAATGAATGTGCTGGTGTTGAGGTTCTCGAACACGTCCAAGCAAAATTAACAATTGATTCGCAACGAAGGGGTGATTTAAATATCCATTTAACATCACCTGCTGGTACCAAAGTTGATTTGTTAGCTCACAGACCTCATGATAATTCCAGAGTAGGATTCAGCGAGTGGCCTTTCATGTCAGTGCACTCCTGGGGTGAATCACCTATCGGTTCCTGGCAACTCGAGATCCATAATGATGGAAGGATGCTGGGTGAGATATATTTTATTTTCCATTAAATTCACTATTTTGATTAAATTTATAAAAATTATGACAGTATTATCAAATCCTAATCGCACTATAACCTCACAATCGAAGAAAACAGTAATCATGACCTTGGTTTTGACTTTTGTTCACAGTATTTTAAGGACAGAGTGAAAATTTTTTTTTTTTTTTTGGTCACAATCATAGACAGATTTCAACTTTTTTTGGACTTATGAAAATAAACTTGTTATAAATATCATAACAGACACTAAAAATACATTTCCACTAAATGAATTTAGTAGTAGACTGACGAGAAGTAACAGGAAGTTGTCAAAGCTTGTATACGCACGAGGATTTGAGATGCAGTTGCAGATTGGATCGTACCTCCAATTTTGCTTAGGGCCCTACTGCGGGTGCAGTTTCACGGCTGCTGGAGCCAACTCGTTGTTCGATGGGTGTACAATCGTGCTGCAAGCTTTGGGTGAACGAGAGTTGGAGGTCGTGGCAACCTTAGGATCCGGAACCGTTAAACCCCGAGCCCTTTAGAGGTAGTGAATGCCGTGGTCCCTGTATACTCCGAGCCCTTTGGGAAAAGAGGAGTATTTTTCACGGTTCCGCTGCCCGATTGAGACCTCAAGATAAACCCAATCACCGCGTTCATGAAATCCAGGAACTGTTGACTTACGGCCAGCTTCAGATCTGATCGCGTAGGGCCCTACTGCGAATGCAGTTTTATGACTTTTGGAGTCAACTTGTTGTTTGATAGGCGTAGAACCAGGAGTTCTTGGCTAGTTAACAGGCTTCACTTTCAGAAGACTTCAGAGGAGAGAGGAGTGTTGGAGGTCGTGGCAACCTTAGGATCTGGGACCGTTAAACCCTAAGCCGTTTGGGGGTAGTGGGGTCCGTGGTTTTGTTTGCTTAGAGCCCTCGGAGGGGATAGGAGAATTTGTCATAGTTCCTGCTTTTACATCCCCTTGTAATTTTACCAGGTTTCCCGCAGGCATTGTTCTTCCCCAATTAGAGCTCTGGTACCATTAATCTCTCAGGGACGATTGGTATCGCCTTGGGATGGGTTTTGGTCCCATTGGTGGATTTGCCCATCCCAATATGGTGACCTAACGTTACGTTATAATAAGTTATCAACCAATCTTGACAGGATGTGACGTTTACGGTGTTTGACGTTTGCTGTATATATCATGAAAACCCCATTCAATAATATTTTGACGTGACGGTGTAGGTTAGTAATGTAACTACGACGTCCCGTGAAATGCGAATCGATGTCAAAGTGTTTTGACATTTGTACTATAGCATTAACAATAATAATAATAATGTGAACCTGTGTGCTAGTTTAACAAAATTATAAATATCAGTTGGTTATTTATGTAGGTTTTTAGTATGTATAACTCTGTAGCTTACTAACACTACTAACTAAGTTTTTATTTATAGGACGAGCCTCTCTGCAAAATTGGAACCTCGTTCTATACGGAACGAGATATTTCTCTCGCAGTTTTTCTAATAATATCGAAAAGTCGAATAATAAACACAGAAACGGAACAATAAAACGTAAAAATAAAAAGCACAAAAACAAGAACTTGAAAAAATCGTACCTAACAACAAAACCATCCGTTAATGTTAAATCAGTAGTGAAAGTGACAACATCAGCAAACAGTACTCTTCAAAACAATAACAAAAATAAAAAAACTTCGGTGACAGGTGCTGATGTTTCGCCTTATTTCTACGCGGCGTCAAATTACCATAATAACAAAGTTAGGTTAAATCAGAACAGTGTCAAGCAATACTTGAAATTCGTGAAAAACATCACAATAACTTACCCTGTTATGATTCCAGCGAGGAACGTTATAAAAAATTATAATAATCCGAAAAAAACGCAGAAGTTGAAAGAAAAAAGTCGAGATATTAATTCAAATCATAATTTAAAGCTAGTTGTTGCGAAAACAACCGAAATTCCTGCTACCACGAAAACGTCTTTAACCACGCGCAAGGATAGCTCCGGTAATTTGCATGGTATCTTTGTTGTCTAGCTTTTTAATTTCAAGTTTTTTTTTCCATTTTGCAAACTACCTATGCGACTTTAAACCCGCCAACCAAAATTTAACAGAAAATAAAGATTTTTCCAAACCAAGAGCTCTCAATTTTCTTGTAACTTATTTTAATAAAGGCAAACACGCCACTATTATTATTAGGAGAATTGGGTTACCTTTTTTGATTCCGTAGTGTTATATATTCAGGTGATATATATATATATATATATATATATATATATATATATATATATATAAACGACTTACTATCTCTGGAATATCTAAAAACATTCCTTACAACAATAATATCTCTTGATATCTTGTCATTCAAAATATATTTCTATTATTATTGTTACATAAATTTGGTTGACGTCGCTTCTGTATATGAACCTTGTATCAACTGATAACAATAATGCTGTACGAGGTCTATCTACTTCGTTATACTAACTCAAAAAAAAAACAAACAAAACAAGTTTTCACTTTATTTAGAGTGAGTTTGAATCTTTGGAACCGCTGGTGATAATTCATACCAAACACACTACCACTATCTGGTCTTTCAAGACTTTCATAGATTCGTATCTATCTGGAAGGACCAGATAGTGTAATTGTGAGTGTTGGTTTAGTGATATCTGAATTTTTGGTAAATATATTTTCCTTGTCATCAGTTTTAAGAGTCTCGAGAGTCAATAAACTGACCACAGTGTCTTTACGATGGATAAGGGGTATATACCACTACATCCACCCCTCACAATTAACTGTTCGATCTTTTAGTAGGTGAATATCCGGCTGGAAGGACCATTTAGTGTAATTTTGGATGTTGGTGTGGTAATATCATTTTTTTTTTTGGTACATATATTTTACTTATTTTCAGTTTTGGGAGTCTCGAGAGTCAATAAAATTGAGAAAATGTGGTTATTCGCCCTTTTCAACTGTTCCCTCTGAGGTTTCTAGTAATTAAATTGACCACAGTGTCTTTATAATGTATACGGAGTATATACCACTACACCGACACTCACAGTTACACTATTTTGTCCTTCTAGCTGGATATGAGCCTAGTGAAAGCGCCAAGGACCAGCCACAACAATTTTGAATGCTGTTGTAGTGATGTTAGAATTTTTGGTAGATATATTTTCCTTATCTTTAGAGTCTCGAGAGTCAATAAGTTTGGGGAAATATGACTACTTGCCCCCATTTACTGTTCCTCCAGAGATTTCTAATTATTGAACTAACCACAGTGTCTGTATAATTTATGAGGTGCATTTCCTACTACATAAGTACTCAACAAATGAACTGTCTGTTCCTTCGAGCCTTCACTAGGTTCGTATACGACTGGAAGGACCAGATAGTTTTATTTTGGTTCAAGGGTTGCATATTCACTAGAAGTATTTTTTAATTAACCCAACTAACACATGTTTATAATCCGATAGTTTTATTTGTATTATGGCATGCCTAATTTATAAGAAAATCTTAGATACAAAAACATTCTATCGTTTTTATACCTACTACTTGACGATATATCGTCGAATGGGGCTTTATATTATTTATCAAAATTTTTTCCTAGTAATACTAGTGCAATTGAAAACAATATCAGATCTAATGGCCCAGTACTGTGGAGTTCCGTTTTTTACAAAAAAAACACGTTTCTGGAAGTTGTTAGAAGGGACAACTAGACCCATTCAAAACGTTCATCTATTTCTAAAAAAAATGTTTCGACGCTGACACTTAGAAGCCACTAAAAACAAACAATGATGTTTGACATGACACCACTATACACCAGAGCCTCTATTAACAAGTTCAAACGTGGTTGCCCTCACCCCCCAACCGTTTTCTTCTAGCTATAGATCGATCAACTTGTTTAGTGTCTGCCAGAGCAAATTTTTGCTGACACAAATACTTATATGGATGGAGAGAAAATCGAATTTGGAGAAAAAAATTCAGTACTTACAACTTACCCCAACTCCCCATCTAATAGTCGACTTTGATTGCTGATAATTAGACAGAGCTTGGATTACGAGACCTCCAAAAAGGAGTCCCTACGAGTGAATGCTGTCAGCAAAAAAAATATTACATTATCCCCCTCGAAAGTTACATGGTGCAACTGAAATCCACTTTTTTCTTATTAGAGCTAGCGAAAAATTAAAAATTGCTAAGGAAAAAAAAAATCCGGTTAGTGTAGTAAGATCCATGAACTGATGTTTTGATTTGGAAAAATTTACAGGGAAAAATTCAAAAGTATAATCCTAAAAATTTTGAAACATCTATCCGCCAGTGTGAGAAACTTGATTGTTCTCATTTCAGAAAAATGGGATTTTTTGCAATTGCCCCCTTTTTTAGTGGTCTAGGTGAAGCCAAAAGTCTGAATTTTCAGAGTACCACACTTGAGGATGTGCAACTTTTTTCCTTTACACAGTAGCGGAAAAACGAAAAGTACGTTTTGAAGACAAAAAAATAATCCGATGGACGAAATTTGGGGAAAAATTCATGGGAAAAAGTGGATTGACAAATTCGTTTGTTTCCGGAATTTGGGAACGCTATTACGCCAGCGCAAGGCGCCTTGACGTACCCTAGTCATTAACGCATGATAGAATTAGTTTCCCCCCAGTTTGGGAGAAGTCCAGAAATCGCTGAATATTGAATTTGGAGTCGTGATTTCCGGAGGATCTTCCGGGTTTTGAGTGCCCATAATTGAATTGGGCTCGAAATATTTTTACGACCCCCACTACCTATTCTTTTTTTTGCGATTTATTTTTCTGTTTGTCCTTCCAAACATTTTTTTCGAATCATCTGTTATCCTGCATTTCCGCAACTATTGTTTTGTGCTTTTACAGTACTTCAAGATTTTCATTTGCTCTTCAGTAATACAGTTGGTTAATTTTATTTCACTTGTTAGGTTTTATTTATTTTATTTATTGTTCCACCATTTCTCTTGACTTGGCTACTAATAATTTGCATTGTTTCTTCTGAGTCATTGAATAAAAGTTAGCATACTACATTTATACAACCTCCAATTTTATCGAAAGTTTCAAATAAAATTCTATAAAATAATTTTTCTATAGGTAAAGTCCATTATTGGCAGCTAACACTTTATGGAACTGAAACTGCTCCTTTGGCTGATAATATTCCATCAAAGGAAGGCTCAAACACAATCCCCGATAAGGTGAACGAAGAGGTACTTTTTAATACAATTTATGATTCTGCGTCCAACTGGGAAAGTGGAGCCGAGGTGAGTCTTATTAGAAAATTTTTGATGTTTTTGTAGGGATCATTAAACTAATAAAAACAATCTTTTCAGAGAAGAATAATTCAATATTTTCCATAATTAAATATTAATTCATACAATCAAATAAATTTATTTATGTCTATAAATGCTGATTAAACATTTATATAATACTAATAATTTATTAAAAATTACATCTAAATGCAAAAAACTCTAGATTTCAAAATTATTTTTCTATAAGAAGTGGGCTAATGTGAGTGAAAAATGTTGATAAAATATTAATACATATTAACATATATCATACTTACCTATCTAAAGATACGAGGAATGTTTGTAAAGTAGGTTCCATTTAGAAATAAAAGAACGAACTGGTTCAGATGCACAAAAATCAACCATGCATTTGTTCATCCCTTTTATTACCTTTACTACTACCCCTTTACTATCTTCTAGTAGCATGCTCTTCCATCTCACCACAGATGTTGTACCCAGATATTGGAAAATATTTAAAATCTATAAGAACTAGATCAGGACCGTATATAGAATTATAGAATAAGTTCCAGACGTAGCCCTGTAAGACTCCACTTGCCATTCAACTACTCCATACCTCATAGATTTGTCGAATCTAATTGGATTTGAAATTTCTCAAATTTAGAAAATGTAATACTACAAACAGCAGGATTTTCAATCGACTCAGTCCTTCTGCTATTTAGAGATTAACTGTAATGACGGCTTTCCGTGAAAAATCATGCAAAGGGGGTATTCTGCTGTAGAAGCCTTAATTTTAGGCATTCTTGAAACTAACGTAAAAAAAATGAAAAACATTTTTACTATCCATTTTTTATTTATTTATTTACCATTTATTTTTTAAGAAAACAAAAAAATTGTTAAAAAAAATCAGAATTTCAATAAATTACAAGGGCTACAAAAAAACAGTGCACCCTGATTAACATGATTTTAGCCCTTGTAGTGACCTGGAACAAAAAAATTTGAAGAATTTTTTATCTGTAAATATGTCGCTATCGCATTGACCTTAGCAAAAAAATCACAAAATGGCGTCGACACGAAATATCAATTTTTTACCTCCTTTTTTAACCTTTTCGAATTGAAATTTTTTAAAATCCAAGAGAGATGCGATGGAAAGATATATAAAAAAGATTTCCACCAAATTTCAGGAACTTGAGATATCATGTCAACCACACAAATTAGTTTCCAGAAAAACTCGTTTAAAGTTTCGTTAAATAATTCCAATAGAATAAGCCACTCGGCCGGCTTAGACTCTACGTCACCAAATCTACTATATCTCCGGAAATAATACCAATTTTTAAAAATCCGCTCAAGGACATATTCTTAAGAGTCTAAACTTTGAAAATATGCAAAAAAATCGATTCTTCCAAATTTCTAGATCAGAATACTTCCTTAACTAAAATAATTTACCCCGTATATCTAAATAAAAACTTACCCAACCTTAGTTAGAATCTAAGTCACTTTTTTGTTTAACCCGGTAAGAAGAGAAAGTTGTTAACGTAGAAGAATAATAACATATACAGTATACTCTTGAAGTACTCGTTAAGAATGGTTTCAAAATGTAAACGACTGCAAATTGTAAATCCCTCTGTATAATGAAATTGTTTTGTAAAATGTAGAATATAACTATTGAAGGATTTTGCTCCAGGATCAATTTTATTACATATTTCACAGATAGAATTAAGCAATCCTTGACAGACTACTTAGTATAACTACACCAATACTCACAATTATACTATCAGGTCCTTCGAGCCGGATATAAACCAATGAAAGGCTCAAAATAATAAGAAACATTTTTCATGCATCATTAGTTTGCTTGAGTTTGTATTATCAAGGACCATTTGTATATTTAATTTCAGAACCGAAAGGATGTTTTAGAAGTCGAAGAAAAAGAAACGTCAGGTTGTTCCAAATCAAAAGGAAATTTATGTTTAGGTTTGTTATGTTTCGTTTCAATAATGTACTCTTACTCATTGAATCTTCACGATATCTTAGCTACTTTACTAACCCTCATCAGTTCACTAATCTTCGAAATAAAAAGATTTTCACATGTACAAGTTTGGAGTTGGCATTGGATAACTCTGGACATTGTAGTAAGAGACCAGCAAAATTCTGACAACAATTTTCACAGACTTGCGAATGAAATATCACAAACGAATTTAAAATCACGAGTCAAGTTTTTAGTAAAATTAAGACATTTTTTAGAAACTTCGATACATTTTTATAATAAAAACAAATGGTTGTGCAGAAGCTCTATTTCCTCCAATTAGATAAATTTTTTTTTAGTTTTATTTCAATAATTGCAGTGATCCATATTTTAGTTATTTTTTTATTAATTTATTAGAGTACCCCTGTAGGTAAATAAAAATATTTTTTAATGTACAGTACTTAAAGGTTTGGCTACAGAATCATAATTTTATTATTACATTCAAGTGTTTTAATACGCGGCGAAAAACTCGTACTTAAATATATACAGGGCGGAGTATTAATTTTCTGTAAATATAACGATATCTAAAACAACTACCAACAATAATTTTTTTGCTAATCATTGCAGTAGTCGCATGTCAGCTTTTTCAATTTTCTCTTCCAATATTATTGAAAATTGATAAAATTATTGAAATAATCAAATCTCTAGTCATGGATCTTCATTACAAAAATTTGTGTATATAAATTCATTGATGAATGTATAAAATATTTAACAGAGAAGTGAATACAAATATTTTACAGATGATATAAAAAGTAATTCAACCATTTAAAGATACGGAAAATTTATTTTATTATAGTTTTTAATTTTTTATATAGAAAACAAATATTAAACCAAGTTAATATATATTAAATTATCGAAGTTTAATTAAACCTTTAAAAGGTGAAAATGAAACTTTTTTATTATAAAATTTTATAAAACAATTCCGACCCTTCACAAATCTACATTACATTTTTAATATCAATGTGATATCGGTTAACTGTTGTATTTCCCATTAGAGATGGTGGTCTACATTGTGGAAGCTCTTTGTATAGAATGATATTTCAGTAACTTTCTATTAGAATGTTAAAAGATCCAACATTATTAGAACTGCAAGAAGTTCTATTTGCGTTTTGATTATATATTATCATTTGCAAGATTTTCTGGATCTTGACATGGGGTCGATATAAGCTTACCAGGAAGTTTAGTTTATCTAATCCCTCCATGTCATTCTGAACAATCTCCTTCACTTTATTTTTTTCGTTTTTTGATTAAATTTGATACACAATCACTGATTTGTTGTTGTATCATTTGGTAACAAATCCATCCGGTTCCTACAATCTCTATTTTAATTACAGAATCAGAGTATATGCCAATTACATGAATTGACTTCTCATATTCGAACAGCTTATAATTAATAAAGTAATTATCAAAAAAACACCCTGATTTTCGGATTGTATTTAATCATTCAGAAGCATATCAATCGTAGCACTTGAACCAATCCAATTTCTGTTGTGGAACTTTGATATAATATAAAATCGTAAACCAGTTTGCTTTTGGAATCTCCTCTTCCTTCAATTACTTCACTATCAATAGAAGAATCTTCCTCGTCAACTTTTTATGCAATAGAAGTTATATTTGATTCTTTTACAATTCCGTTACCAGAATTTATTTCATTAATTTTCTTGAGATCTCCTTCATAATTCATGATATAAATATCATCGCCAAAACTAGCATATTTTTGATGATACCCATACATTAGAGTGTGGGGACAAAAAAACAGTACAAACTGTTTTTTTATTATTTGCAATTTACTCTATGAAACAATGGTTGCTACACTATAATCACAAATATTTTATATAACTGAATAATGACCCACTCAGCTTTTACCGAATCTGGCGTTTGCAGAATATGAGTTTAGTTTCAAATTTGAAAAACGTTCAATTGGCAATATTCCTCGACTCCCACAACGTCATTTGCATAATGAGCAGTTGTCACTGGCCACAACACAATTTTCTTCATGATAATTTAGATTTAACACAATCATTTTCATATATTTTGATGGTAAAAGTATTTCCATAAGGACAAATGTAATTAACGACCACGAGAAAATACCGTCAACTATACCAACACTTTCGAATCGTGCCTTTTGAAATACTTTCTCGCCTTTCTAACAATAATAATTTCTAATATTCGCTATTTCACTTCCGTCAAAAGTAAAATATGACTCTTCGTCAATAATTACTTCCGAACCTAACCTAACTTAACCAAACTATACCGTGTAAAAACTCGTTGTCACTGAAACTTCTAAGTTTTGATTTTTGTTTTATTTGTTGCTTTGGGTATCGATTTTCTTGAATTTTAAACTACATTCTGTTCCTTTAGAATGATGCTTACATATTTCTTATCAATTTTGAATTCTCTGCCCAATTTTCATAAACTGACTAACAGTTTTCTGTGAGCCGCTTTAAGCAAACCTTCTATCTTCTTTTTTTCGCTTCTCTACCCGATCCTGATTTTCTTTCAATCGAAATACCTGCCTCAACACGCCGATAGATATTGTTTTTCTGACTATTCCCATTTTTACAAAGTGATTAACCGTAAAAGATTTATTCAGATTTTGATTTGGTCATAAAACTTGGCAATCATTTAACCTCGTTCGTTTTCTGTTAAATTTTCCATACTTTAAACTAAACTTCTAACCAAGACGTAATTTTGATGCTTTGTACATTTGACAACTGCTTCTCAATTCAAATGATTTGACAACTGCTCAGTCAACGCCTACTTCACTTACTAAACTGTCTAAAAATGTACGGATTGTTCATTCCCACAGCCTTAATTCTGTAAATTCCTAATGGGAATCTCAAAACTGACAAAATAGTAGAAGAAAATGACTTGATACTTCAATAGTAGTTATGTACAATGTCAGGGAAGCGAAACTACATTGGCATGTGGTTGCTAATATAGAAGAAGTTAGCAAATTTGGCTCTGGCCGTAACCATAAATATTTCTATGGAATCTAAGAGAGGACATGCGACTACCAGAGCTAAATATCGGTGATAAAGTAATATCCAAAACAAGTAATTGATTTTTTTCAAATAAGTCATACGTCAGCGACATATTTGCTGGAGGACACACAAAGGAGCTGTTCCATGAGTGTATTTTAATTGTGTCTAGTTCATTCACGAACAATTGAATCGTAAATAAGGTCAAATCACCTTTATATCCTGTAGTGGGTTGCAGGATGAAAGGTTACAGAGACAATGCAATAATGTACATCTGAGAGTTACCAGGTATAAAAATGTGTTTTGCTCTACACAAACTATATAATCTCAATTAACCTGTAATAACATCTAGTGCCCTAGAACATGTTGATATTAAACAGTTTACCATGTCCATACATGGGTAAAATATTTAAAGAAAAAAAGGATCTCCACCATTATTTCCAAATTAATTTTATATGTCTTTAATTTATTTTGTTTGTTGACGTTTTGATGACTGAATGGATATTCACTTCTATCCCTAATGAACACTAAACCTTTTTTTATACAACGTTTTTACTATAAACACGAGGATACATAGAAAACTAAAATAGAACGTGCGTTCATTAATTATAGGCTAAAAAAATAAATACATAAGGTATTGTTGAAATAAAAGATATCATGATTAGGTAATTAAATGAATTTTATTTTTAAAAAATAACATTATCTAAAGAACGGCCCTCTCGAAGACGGCACTCCTCTAAACGCGAACGCAGATTTGTTAAATACTGCACATTTTCTGCATTTATGTTTTGTGCCACATCTCTTGCAGTCAAAATATTCCTTTTGTTTATTTTTGACACCTTTATTTCTCACTGCTAATACTTTATTTCTATCTTCGAACTCGTCTAGTTGTTTGGAAGGTTGTTCACTCGTTTTACGGTTTGTTATAGCTTTAGTCTAGTTTATCTTCTGTTAGCAATTTCTCTCTTATTTCATTAGATCGGATTCCAAACACTATCTTGTCTTTTATATATATCTTTCAAACGATATATTCGTGTTTGGTGCGAAGTACTCTTTAAACTTCAGCGCGTATCACTGCTATAAATGTTGCTGTCTGGACTTCAGCTGGCTTTGTATCTATTTGAACAGCGATTGCATAACACAAACTGTTCTAACCACTTTTCCCATCATTTTAATTTGTCCCAGTCAATTTGTAGATTATCTGGTGACTTTATTCCAGTTACTGCATCGTTCGTAGCCATTTTACAAGTTTCTCGCGTATTTTCTTTTATTTTATACGTTTTTCTAAAATTCTGACAACATGTAAGGTTGTAATTATTGTTTTAACTACCATTTTAAAGGAAATAATCAAACGGTTGATGTAATATTGAAAATTATATTTTTAATTGACGTTTCAATTGATGTACGAGTTTTACACTAGGTGGCCGCACTTTACAATTACAGTTCTATTAATAAACCAGGAACCGAATAATCCTGTGATGTCCTCCAGACAAAACGGCGGACTATTGAGATCATCTGTTTGAAATAATCAATACTTGACATAACCTATCACAATATTGGATACGGAAAAATGTAGAATATTTTAAACTTCGTGAAATTTCCTTAGCCATTCCTTTATTCCCGATACTGTACCTGATGATACTTACTTAAAAAATGGTTTTGTTAAGTAATACAGAATGTTTATTTTTATTGATATTTGTTTTTAATGCGATAGTGTTATTACGAAGTATATATTAGATACTTCACTGCCATCTACTTAAAATAATATTTTATAACAAAACATGAAAATATCATTTTTAACAGTGTATACTCCTGATACCATACTGACATTAAAATCAAAATATTTTTCCAAAATTACAAAATAATGTACGTAGTAGTTGATTTAGGGTAGATTTATCAAAACAGTATATCTAAAAAAGTCCTTACTATATATGTACCAAATCTGTCGTGGTTGGAAGTTTTTTTAAAAGACCTGATTATTATTTTCATAAACAAGAAGATGAAAAAAATCAAAATTAGTAAATTAGATCTTTTTTGCATTGGAAAAAATAAAAAGCAGTAATAGCACGTTTGCTGCCTTAAATCAACTAAATAAATTAGTCTATCTAATTACCAATTGAAATAAATATTTTTGCAATCCAGATTTCACATAACTTATAAATAAATGATCGGTAATCTACTTGTGCCCCCAACAAATTAACCCATTTTATTTTGTTGCACCAAAGCTGACATCCCATTTTTAAATCCAACATATTATTCCAAATCCACATGTGATTTTTTTGGATTGATGATTAGATAAACTATTCTTTATGATACTTATTTTAAAACAGCAATAATCCTAAAAAGGCTAATTAAAATGTTTTGAATAAGAAATGTGCCTTTGGTTATTTGTAGACTAGTTGTTTTCTCAATAATCAGATCAAAACATCAGTATGGAATGACCTTAATTTCATATTTCAATCAAATATTTCGTATCAGTCATTTGTCGATGATTAAATCAAAAGAAAACTTTCTACATTAACAAATCATCAGCTCAAAATGTTTTTTTTCCACATTGAACTAAAACTTGAAATCTGGACGATACAATAAAAAATAACTTCAGTGACATCCTGTACCATTCAAGTAATATAAAATATTCCATTTCAAAATGTAGAATCTTTCCTAATCAAAGTTTCGTCAAAGCAGCTTCCATCCCCTGATTAGTTTCGTAATTGAAAATGTTTCCATTACATGGTACTACAGATTATTTATGTCCTTAAACATCTTTCCATCTTTCATTTTTTTTTATTACAAATTTTTATTAACAATCAGAATATTTATTTACATTCTTTGAGTTAATTTGTTCGCCAATGTTAGATAATCTAACATCTATAGGGTCTTGATAATGTTCACAATCAGTGCTGTCAAATCTATCGGTTATCTAATGGTTGTAGTTTTAATTCATCTATAATTTCATAAAAAAATAAACAAGAAAAAATAGCACAAATACTTAATTCAACAGTATCGGTTTTTGCTTCCATTGAAATGCCCGCCCAAACCATCCAGGAACCTCAATCAAAAGCCACGTTTTCTTTTATGCAGTACTCAGCGAATCTTTCTCCAGGTCTTCTGTAGATCCGTCCTCTTCTATCGCTACCATAAAGGCACTTTTTTCATCAGAAAAGAAATTGGAGCCCCATTGTACGTTAATCCAATTAACGTTTTCTCTGGAAAATCGTAGACGGGCTACTCGGTGGGCTGGGGTTAATTTGGGACTGGTAGCTGGTTCAAGTCTAACTGTCTCAAGTCTTCTTCTGACTATCCAGTCACTCCTCGCGTTTCTCTGAACTCTTGTTGAACTTGAACACCAGTGAGAGTCTGATTTCTCAAAAGAGCGGAGCCCCTTGTTTGTTAGTGCAATTAACGTGTTCTTTGGCAAATTGTACACGGGCTGTTCGGTAGTCTGAAGTTAAATTGGGGCTAGTAGCTGCTGGTTAGCAAGGTTAGCTGTTTTAAGTCTAAATTAAGCGACTCATCGCGTTTCTCGGAGCTCTTTTTGGACTTGAACACAAGTGATGGCTCGATGTGCTGACAATGAATCGGTCATATATCTCTGTTGTGTACTTTGGTAACGACGCTAAACTCTGGAAAAAGTAGACTGACTCATATCCAGCGTATTGGCCTTGTCACAATGGAGTTGACCGCTTGAGTAGCTGTGTCCATTTCAAGGTAGAATTCTTATTTGTTGTTGACTAAGATGTGTATTGGTTGACGTTTGATGGTTAACTGATAGTGGTGGGTCAGATAGATAACCTTTTAATAGGGTCAGTTACTTCTAATTAACATAAAAAGGGTAGTTACTGTTCGTAACATATTGTTGGACTGTGATAACAAGAAACATTACAATATTTAATATCATTTCGAAGATAAAACTATTTAGCTTCAAGATGAAACCAAAGAAAATACATTAACATGTTCAGTATTTTGTCAGTGACTCGCAATTGCGGGGGTTTCATCTGAATCGATTTTTTGTTCATACAATCTTCAATTATGTTGACATTATATTTTAAATCGTCACTACAAGTGGCAACGCTGTCTCCAAGTCATATGATTCAAGATGGGTTTATATAAATAGTTGCAAGCTGTTCAAAAAGATTGTTGATGTTTCTGCGCTTATTTGAAGTATTTTGAAGTTAGTTTATTTTTGAAAAATGAATGTAGTTTAAAGTAACCTCTTCTTTTGTGATTTTATTCAACATAAAATAAAAAAATTTAGAGGGATTGGAATTGATGATTTACAACTTATCTTTGGTTTTAACTGTTTCATTTATATCTGGATTTCAAGTTGTCAGTGTGTTAAATTTTAAAACTTTGAAAATCATAAAGTTGATGTAGATCGTTAAAATATATCGTAGCCATTTTTACAAAAATGTGCCAAATTATCGAATCGAACTAGTAATATTGAGATTAAAGAGTTTCGTGGTAGTAATTTTTAGAATTAAAATTTAAGTGCAATTACCCATTTACCAATAATAATTAGATTCGTATCGCTACCGTTTTTTTTTGCTCTATTTAGTTGTACCAATATATTATATAAGGTAATCTTTACTGTGATTGTTTATTTTTTGTATATTAATCGAGAGACTTGTTTTATTTTATGTTATAATATATACTTATCAAATTGTAGTTCCTGGGTATGTTAACCATTATCATTAAGTACATAAGAACCGGGTGTTTAGAAGGGCAGTCTTGTACAACTACAATTTTGAAAAATATTCTTTTCAAAATCATTTTAAGCATAATTATTGACCCTATTTTGTTCTCAATAATGCTAGATAGATATTTTTAAATCGAATATTTATATTTCAAATTTTCCTCAACTCAGATCGTAAACTGCGTAGAATGGATTTAGGAAATTCTATAAAATGTCTAGTTTCTCACTTTTTGTGGATCACATCACTGAACTGCCCTGATAAAATAACTTCTTGCTAATAAACTTTGATATGTCACTTGAAAATTTTCGAAAAGTGAGCTAAAAAAAGCTAAAACTTTGATTGTAAATAATTATTTAAGTATTAAGCATATTTCAACTTGATATTTATTTTAGATATACCAAAAAATTTAAATTAGAGGATTTGTAGGCACAATCAATCGTTATCAATATTTTTCAAATATAATGATAAAACATCACAATACAATTAGAATCTAGTTGTAGCAACCAAATTAATAAATATTTTCTAGACTAGTAGATTTTTTTGTCTTCCAATTAGTCGTTAAGTTATTTCCAATTGCACAAAATATCATTAAATTTGAAAAAATTCAAGTGACATAAATATGAGGGTAATTCAATTATAAACCGGAATTTGGTATACAACATTTTATAATTAAATTACAGTTTTTCTAGAAAGTCTCTACCTTTCTACCTTTGCATTGCTTTCGAAACGCGGTCCACCTGGAACCTATTTCAATAGACCAAATAAATAATAGTCGCATGGCGACAAATCTGGATTATAAGGAGGTTGTTCCAGTGTTTTCCAACCCAATTCCTTCAACTTTCCATCGTAAGTCGAGCTTTAAGCGGTTTGGCGTTGTCATGCAGCAATATCGCACTACGGATCGGAATATCGCGCATCGTTTTAATCTATAGACTGCGTGTTCAAAGTTGTTCAGAGAGAAAATCAAACGCAATTACTTCTCATGTTTCACAAGACCTTCACCGCTGACAGTGTAACCTTCGCTTTAACTGACACGTCTTCATCTTTTTTCTCCACTCCATAAACACGCGTTTATTCTTCGGGTGTACACAAGTCTCGTTTGTAGCGAATATTCAGTGCAATAAATTTTTATTTTCCTCCTTATACCGCTGCAGAAGATTCGCGCAAACTTCTCACTGAATGAATTTCTATTAAAAATTCAGAAGTCCTGAAACCCATCTATCTGACTACGCTGATGTCCAATTCTTCAACCACATTGCAGTACAGAACGGGGTCGGTTTTCCAAAATGAGTTTTGTCACAGCGCTGATGTTCTCATCGGTAACACTCGCTTTTGGCTACAAGTATACTAAAAAGCATGGGAAACTAAATTTTTCGCGCGTTTATTTAAAAATTCCGGTTTATATTTGAACCACCTTCGTATACACCTATCAAAATTGTGAACTTCCAATCATATTTACATCATTAATTTCGTTTTTCGAATTTTATGAGGAACCTTTGTAAATAAGTTATTCAAATTTATGTTTCACACTCACCTACAAAAAACTTTTTTAACTGCTTTCATATTTTAATTAGTAATTATCATGTGCTGTATGTTTTATCTACTTCTAAAATGTATTGGGTGCTCCAGATAAAGTATACTGGGTGCTCTATTTAAAAGCTATTTGTAATTTTTTTCATTTTTAAAAAGATTTATTTCTCTTTTTAACTTATTATTTGGAAGTTCAAATTTTTGACGGTAGATTGTACAGTGTCGCCCAATTTGCTGTCTCGATTGACACAAAGTGAATGTCAAAATTGTGTATGTATGTCGTTTGTGTTATATATACGTATGGCCTAAGTTTGTAGCAATTCTTTGTATGACAATTTATAATTAAACCAATCACTTTTTATTCAGACACTGTTGGTAGGTTTGCTAATGTTCAAAACGCAGTAGTTTGGTATAACTTCACAGCTCTAGTCAGAACTGTCATACATCACTCATATTGTTTTATACAGGTGCAAAAGACTGTATACCTATACTATTACCTTTATTATCATATATATATTATATTATCATAATATTTTCCACAAATAAAATTCATTTTCTACTAGTATTGAATTCAATAATTTTTGTAGACCAGATATAACTCTTTACTGAAATATTTCAAAAATAGTTTTTTAGTACTCTGTGAGATTGATCTGTAATATTTTTGAAAACATAAACCTGTAGCTGAATATCCAAATATTGCAATGAAACTTGGATCTTATAACCTTACTTTTCTAATGATTTCATATATCTTATAACTTATTTTATATCAAGTGGCACTAAATTGTGAAAGGATTTTTTTTAAACCCAACATACAATTTCCAGCTATATAAAACCACATGGTCACTATTATGGAAAAGCTTCTGTAACACCTTGCTTTGTATTTTATTAATCGCCATTTACAGTTTATTAAACGGCCAATAAATCAGAGAGGATCTTCCGAACTGTTCGCAATTATTCCTCTGCAACAATCCTCCTAATGTTCTTGAAATATATTTAAAATTGCATAACTAAATTTTTATTACCTTACAGATACATACGAATAGATTTAAACAAGTTATTGTGTTCGAATATGTGTCAGTATTTATATATACTTGATATGGCAACATTGTAAATCGTATGAGTCAATAGCATAATTTATCTCATAAAGTACGGCCTGCAGTCGCTCCTTAGGAACGACGAATTTGATCAAGTGACTGGTTTTAAAATTTCCCGCCAGAAATTTTAATTACAAAGTTGGAAATGTTCAGATTTATCGCTGGAGGATAAAAGAATGAAAATTAAAATAAATTCTGTTTCACAATCGATAGATAATAATCGATATATACATCTATTAATAATATAAATAAATGAAGTTGTTATCTACCTTATAATTCTTGTGCCAACAGTTTAATCGTGCAATTAATTATTATTTTCTATCAGTTAATAAATAACTACTGCACTTTAGATTATTATCAATATTGTATTGATTCTAATACTTATTTTATTTTACTTTCGTGTATATAGCAGGATTTCCACTTCCTACGGTTTATCGAAGAGGTTAGAAATCGATTATTTTTGGTATCGATTTCTTGACTTTCGATATGCATATGTTTATGGTGCTATCACGTTGTCCAAATGCACGTCGCTGTACTATAATTTGTTCTAGAATATCACGTGACCCGATTCGTCACTCGAAATGAGTGACAAAAACTTCATAAATGGTACATTCCACTAAGCGCTCACGGTGCCTGAAATACTCTTTTGAGCGACTACGATCGTTGTGGTCGCGGCGAGAACGTCACTCATGACGCCATGAATAACCCTTGTCAAGAGGCAAAAAAATATTTTGATTTTAATCTTCTAAAAAATTTAATGACTTACAAATTATAATATACCTCTTAAAGCTTGGGTGTAAGATTATAACGCTCTGGACTAAGTGGAACGGGATAGATTGTATTGTGGTCGTGAACGTGATTGTCGTGAGTACTTAGTGGCACCTAACGTACCATTATCATTTTGACGCCATTTGATAATCTGTCACCAGTCAAATTGTTAACCAGAATTCAGAAATTATTCTTTGAGGTAAATAAATTTTCTTATATGTATTAGTGGAGTACTACGAGATGTTATTACACATACCGATCGTTCCTTTGTTAATTACATGTTGGGTAGTCAAAAACAGCACATAGTACAATAATTTTTACTGTTATTATTACCAAATATACAATAAAAATAGTATTTAAATAAATAATTTTATATACTGCATTTATAAATATATTTAATTTTATTTATGCAAATATATATTTATATACACTGTTTTAAATTACTTAAAAATATTTGTTACTGCTGTATTTTTGTTAATAAATATTTTGTCTTAGCCTCGTGAATGTCTTCCTTAAGTAAAAGCTTGATGCATATCGACTGATGAAGTTACCAAACTAAATAGCGTTTGTTGTAATAATAAAATATGTTATTATATGTAAATAATATTTGTAATCTATACAGAATAAACTATAAATTGTGCCGAAAATCATTTAAAATTTATCTAACCTCCTAGCATACTTCTATGTGGGATATAAAGAAAAAAGAAAAAGAAATTTTTTATTATTGATTCCACAGAGTTGTATGATCCTCAACTACATTGAATTATAACAATCGAGTGTATGTTATTGCTTAAATGAAATCCGATTCCGGTTAATAGCTAGTTTATATTTTTTCAAAGAAACTGTACTAAAACAAAAATATCCTGAAAATGGTCTTCAGTCAGTTTCATGGTTTCAATAAGGATTGCAAACTGACAAAAAACTTCATCCATATTATTCAAACCCCTTGTAATTGTGTATTTTTTAGAAAAATGTCTTGTAGTCTCAGTAGGGTGCTCAAAAAAATTTCATTATTCTGACTACTACCCTCTGAAATGTTTCTATTTGATGTCAAAAAAATCTCACGAAACACTAAGGGTTTTTTATTTGAAATTGCACATAATTACTGTAATTTTAAAAAAAACTATATTATATTCTTAAAGTTGAGCTTTTGAGCATTACAAAACTTTAAAACAGGGGAAGATTATTTTTAAAGAAGACTGTTGAAAAATTATTAAATTTTGGAATTTGAAGAAATAGCCTAAATCTGATTTCACTAAAGTCTCTGTTGAAACTTCTAAATTGACAGACATCAAGAAAATACTATGTCGTTTGACGTTTCCCATTCTTCATTTGAAAATTTTGGATTGAGCCTCTTATTTCTTTTTCTTTTTTTTTTCAAAAGTTCCCACTATTGAAAAACTTTTATTATATTAGAAAATGAATCATATGGAATATCAATAGGTTCCCAAATTTTTAAAATATCACAAATTACGTCATCAAAACCTTGTGGAATTGTGAGGTTAGAATTTTAAAATTTAGTAATTTTTGAATGGCTGTAACTAGTTTTCTTTTAAAAATAATCCTACTCTGTTTCACAGTTGTGTAAATCTCAAACACTCAACTTTTAGAATATAATATAGTTTTTTTTTTAAATTACAGAAATTATTTGTAATTTCAAATTGAAAAAAAAGTTGAATATTCTTGAATGAGAAACTAAAATTTATAAAACAACCCCATGTAGTTGAACTATAGAACTCATGTTTTTTGAGGATTTTTCTTACATCAAATAGAGGATAAGAGTCAGAAAAATAAATTTTATTAAGCACTCTAAGCCCTAATATTCAATTAAGTTTTATAGGAACCACATAATTTAGGATAAATATTTGAAAATTGGGATTTATTTTAAAAGGACATTTAAATGTTACACATCTTAAAAAAATATGAATTAGCTTTACTTCAATGTAATGGTAAGTAATAAAACAGTTTTAATAATTTTGTTTTCACATTTTTCATCTCGGGTTGAGGTAACTACATGTCAGGTTGAGGTAAATATAAATTATAATCATTACTTTGTAAAAAATAGGTAGTTGGTTACAGAAACGAAGAACTTAGAGAATGGTAAGTTTATTGCACTTTAATACAAGCATGGGTTGTATTGTGTAAAAATTGTTGTCAGATTTGTGGTTTGTGTTATTTTTTTTTTCAATTTGAGTATTTTACGAAATCTATATGCTTAAAAGCTTGTTTCGCAAAACGTATTTTATTGCAGAACGTTTAGATCAATTTATCTAGTTTGTGTTGAACAAAAACACTAATTAGGTAATCTGTATATTGTTTGTAATTAAATAGACAACTAAATTGTGCCAAAACTAATGTAGAAAAACATTTAGTAAAGTCTGAAGTTTTATATTAAAAAGAAACCCAACAAAAAACAAATTTTTATTATCTATACTTTAAATTACTGATATACATTATGCTTAATGCAGAAAAATTTTCTTGTATTTTGGAGCAAACTAAAGTAATTATTATTTTGCTTGTTTTATGATCTAGAAAAACTTACCATAAAATACGTTTTCATTTACTTAACAACATCACCTGTTCCTACAAATTTGATCATGCTTAAACTAACCCATTATTTTTAACACAAAAATGACAACAAATAACTTGTTGTGTAGTCTCTTAAAGGGATACGTATGTGATTTTTTTATTTACTATGTCAATACACACACTAACATCCAATAATACTTTATTGACAATTTTGGTTAAAATTTTGAATGTATACCAGTACAGTGTGTAATGCCGGTCATCAATAATCGAACTTGTTATCACAGATGTCCTCACTTTGTAAAACTGTAATCGGCTTACAAACGTAGATAAGGAACTCTTCATTAAGAATTGTACAGAGTTGTACTTTATATAACAAGCGAATATAATTTCAGTAAAATTAAAATTAAATACAAAGATGAATTTGTTGCTTCAAAGTTCATTATTTTCTCAGTAGGAATTCCTAGGGATTAATTTGTTATTTAATTTTTTTGTTTATCTATACTTTTGAATGATTCTGTGATTCTGAAAATTAAATATTTGAAACATGAATACCTGGTAATAAAAATGCGCAAAAACGCGAATTGGTTACTCGGATTCTTAAGCAGACCCTACACGATTAATAATATTTTGTTTATCACTAGGTTTTTTGGGTCTTTTTGCATTTCATGGTCCTTAAGAATCGTCTAGTACTGAATATAGTTTACTGCTGTTCGATGATCCTTTTTTGGATGACTTTTTGTACAGTGGGCACTCCCTGGTCCACGTGAATGATCTGATTTGATACATACCATGAAGTATCCTCTAGTTGATGAAATATTTTCGATTGGGATCTCTGAATTATTTTCATATTAGATTTGGAAGCGCAACTCCACAGCTCATTTCCATATATCCATATAGGCTTGATGAAAGAATTGTAGACTTTGCTTTCCAAATTCTTTGGATTTTCTCCTTATCCTATCCCTAGTTCTGTTGCTTTTATATCAACTTATTTCGTCGTTTGAGCGAATAAATCAGGCAAAAACGAAGAAAGTGTTGTTTCATCAAACCTTATGCACCCTATTCACCAGATTTAGCCCTTCGGATTATTTTCTGTTCTCAGACTTGAAAAAATGTCTCGGTGGTCAAAGATTTTCCCACAATGAAGAGGTGATGTCGACAGTGAATGGCTATTTTGATATTTTGGTGAATTTGACGATTCTTATCATAAAAAGGGTCTCGAATTTATTGAGCATCCTAAGGAAAAGTGTATGGAGCTAAAAAGAGATAAATAAATATATTTTTTTCCAAAATTTTTGTGTATGAATGGGATTAAATTGATAAATATTACTTTAGACTAATTCAAACTCAACATCTTTTCAGTTTAAAATAATTTTACGATTCTGGAATGGTGTTTGTAACACCCATGTGATCAATCTTTATCAAAGTAGCAACCTCTTCATGTTGATACTTGGAATAATGCCGATGTCTTCAACAAAATTTACCTAATGTCTTATATTTTTCTTTAAAATTAGTAGCACCCATTATTTACATTAAAAAGATGTTTGTTTTATTATTAATTTGAAAAATTATTAGTATACGATGCTGTAGACTTTTATTTCATGTTTATAATATGAATTGTGGTTTTCTATTATTCACCCCTTAACCACTACTCTACGTTAAACTACTTTTATGAAACTTATCTCCTTTTGTTTCAAAATACTCTTGAATAAGGTGGTACTTGATAAAATACTAAGACCATGAACTATTTACCTGGTTTTATTTGCTTTTCTTGATTAGTCATCTTGCTACTCTGCTAAATTCATATTTGATCCATAGATATATGAAATCTATTGTTTCCTGATTCGACCATTTCACTCAAATTTCTAAAAAATAGTGCCCAATTTTACAATACAGTTTAATTGAAATTCAGAAAACCACATTTTCTACTGATTAGACAAAAGAAAATTTCATTCTACTGGCATAAAATACTGAGACGTAACGTTGATATTAAAAATAGAAAGAGCGGCATGTAAATTAAATTGTACTATTGGAAGAGAAACAAAGTGCATCGCTTTACCATTCTATCTCTCTCTACTCGCTTCTAATTGGTGTTTTATGCATAGAGTTAATATTGAAGATCCAGTCAGAATATATTAAAGAGAGTGGGTGGTACACTGATGTTCTTTCTCTTTCTATCAGCCGTTCGGGCCCACTTGAACTGTTTCTTGGTTATTTAATTAATGATTCACACTATTTACAATTGGATTTTGAATTATGTCATTCGGAACCTCCGTCACTCGTGCCACTGCTGACAGCTTGTCGTGGTTTCGCGGGCTGTTCACCCTCAACCTTGTTGCAGGTTCTCCACACTAAAAGTCTAATCACACTACACCTACTTCTTTTATTAAAAGGCACTATCTACAAGTTTCACTTGGAAAAATACTAAAAATAATTAAACTCTTAATTGATGGTTCTAGTTTTATTATTGTTAGTGAGTGTTGGTTTTATGTTGATTTCTAACATCTACATGTTTTTTTTAATAATCCTGTAATTAGTTTTAAAAATTTGTTTTCATTTTTTGGAATCTACTTTTAGGATCGAAGTTTTACTATCATTCAAATCGCTTTTTAACAATGTCACATACGTTTTTCTTTTAGACAAGAATCCTATAAACTGCAATGCATGTTTAGATGCGAAAGGATGTCGGCAGTATCATTGGTGCAAGTTGTGGGAACGGAGATTGAATAGTTTGATCAGGACATATAACTGGATATCGTCCTACTTATGAATATTACTAGAGGTACTATTTAGTGCAATTTAAACTTATTTGTTTTTTTTTATTTACAAAAAAAAATTGATTTGAATGTGCATTCTAAATAATAGTACGTAGTACGGTCATGAGTTCTTAGTCTAACTAAGAAAGAAAGGTCATAAATGAAAAAAAAACGAATATTTTTCAATAGATCCTTCCTTTGTTTCCACAAACTTTTTAGAACGTCTGACTAAAGGTTCTAAGCCACTTTAGAAATATCCTTAAAGCACCGCAGGATGCTAGATGGTCGCATTTAATGGTAAAGGTGGATGGTGGAGGATAAATTCATCCTGGATGCAGTGACTGACTGCCTAGTGAAAATCTCAAAAGTTGCGTGAAAAATTTTGCAACGTACAATTCTGCTAAAATCATCTTTGAGAATATGGCGACAGGACGGAGAATATACAAAAATTTACCGAGTACACCCGGACAAATTCTTTTCGATTTTAGGATACCATCTGAGGTATAAAATTTACTGTTGAAATTGACTGAATGTAACCCACAGTGTTATCAAAATTTTGAAGTTTTTCCTTAATAGATCTGCAGGGTCTCAAATGATGCTTATTTTAAAAACTGAACTAATCAGGCTTTCCTCCTTCCTGCAGCGCGGCCTCAGGTTTCAATTTTTTACCTCTTAACTAGGTCTTCAACTTTACGAATAAAAAATAATCAGACGGGGTCAGATCAGGGCTATATGGCAGTCGATCAATCACATTAGTCTACTGTAGCTTTGGAGAGCGAATCAGTGTGAGCTGGAGCATTGTCGTGAAGCAAGTGCCGCGATTACTTTAGTAGATCAGAGTAATATGCCGCGTCCACGGTTGTATTTGATTCCTCAAAGTAGTACACTAATTTTTGTCATATTTAAATGCTCATGTAGAATCCTTAGAACACTTGGTTTGGAAATGCCAGTCTGCGCTGCAATTCCCTTTATTTTTAGAAGCCGGTCACAATTTTTTCCACTAATTTAATGTTTTCTGGAGTAATCGCCGTCTCAGGACCTAAGGTCATCTTCTAATGATTCTCATTTCCAGCGAAACAACTGTGATTAATTTTAATTGTTAAAAATTATAGACACAAGTCACTGTAAACGGTCTTTATTCTGTTTTGATTTGTGTTGGTGTTAATTCTTCAGTCAAAAAGCTCAATTTGGGACATTCGAACTCTACTATAATAAAATTAATCGAGGAGGCAAGTTGAAACTTTGTTTAAAGCTTATTGAGACGTGTATTAAGATTTTCGTGAACGCGCTCTATTATATGAGGACTGATGGATCTCACTACGTAGTTGTAAGAAAAGCACAAGCATAAGGAAGCTTGAAAAATTTTGATTATTGTTTACTATTTTGAGATTTCTTTCCAAAACTGGGAAATTCTTTTGTTTAGCCACCAACTTTCCGGTAAAATGTTGATTTTTTTAAGCAAATTGTGTAGTTAGCTGCCTCGATCAACCAACATATTATAAACGAATTATGATATTCTTTTATAATTTGTATAATTTTGTTTTCTTTTTGTAAATCGCCGTTCATTGATTCTTTTTTGGAAACGAGTCAATAAACTCGATTATTAAACTGTCGAAAATCATCATCTTACATCACTTTCTCTGCTGATTATTAATACATATAATTCATTTAAAACTTTAAAATTACTAGTAAAGGTGTAATTATCAATTATTGTTAGCTGGGGAAATAAAAAGGGTGTCTTTTTGTTACTAATATCCGTTTTTAATATTTGCTTGACTAAAATAGTGACATTCTTTCTAATTTGAACATGGAGACAAAGCGAGTGTATTGCTAGAAATCTTTACCTTTTTGTTTTTTACAGATTGCTTTCAAAATTTCATTCTATATAAAGGATTTTGCATAAAACTATGCCCAAGAAAATTCTACAACAACCTCTTAGAGTTGGATACTCCTGAACAAATAAAATCACTGTTAAAGAACCAAACTTGCTCTCCGTGCCATTACACCTGTCTCTCCTGTAAAGGTTCTTTAGATTCTGATTGTACTGAATGTTATAACGACGCAGAAATCGTTATACCCTCGACGACAGAATCTTACTGTTATCCCGTTGGAATAGTTTCAGAAGTACTATCTGAAAAATGGTATCATCGTGTGTTTACTATGATGTACGTTTTAATTATCCTCGCTATCATACCTACCTTGCTCTACCTTTGGATAAGAAAGAGAAGAAACGATAATAAGAAGAAATTAAATTACCTAATAGCACAAAATATCGAAAGGGAGAACATCAAGACAACAGCATATAGTGATGACAGTGAGTTTATGCTTCAAATTTCCAATTAATTGATAATTGTTTAAAATATTCCTTCTATTTTCAGCTCCACTTATTACTTTCTCTCATAAATCATATTTCATATAAACTTCTAGACAAAATTAAATCACCATTTTAATTAATCTAAATTTTTACAATATAAACACAAAATAAAACTAAATTACATTAAAATAATAATGAACAACTACAAATTAGTCGATTGTGACCTTAACATAACCTAAATTTGCTTTATTTTTTCCATAAAAGTTTGTTTATTGCTGGAAATGGATAAATAAACTATCAAACCTCCAAACTGAAAAAAAACCAAACAATAAATGCATATGGGTGAGTCCTAATACCCCGTAGGACCTCCTTTACTTCTTATCACTGCAATAGCGACCTCTATGTGTCGGTTGTGATTAGAAACAGGGGAACTTTGAAATATTAAGCTTCAATGTATCTCTTGCCACATTGTTATCTATTGAGTTAACTTTTTTAGTGCCTAAAAAAGAATTTCTACCCGATTTCTATTTATTCCCTATTTGTTCTCTTTTTATTTTTCACTTTATTTTTAAGACGGAATCTAATTTTTCCTGATGATATTTGTTCTCATTTTATCACATGCTCAGATTTTTTTAAAATATTGATGGAAACTATATAATTTAAGACCAAATTGTTTTAGTTTTTTCAATCATAAATACTTTAGTTTTTGTCCTGTTTTCTTTCGGAATTAAAACAATTGATTTTTATTAACATGGGAATGATCTCAATGATTTAGCTTAATATAAATAATCTTATACGATTTTATCTTTTGCAGGGCCTTAGGAGTGAACATTAACACACTTTGGAAACATCAAATTGATTGTGATAAATTATATTAAATAGATCATGCTCAATAATTATGAAAAATCTCAAGATTTGGGAACATGTTTAGATAATCGTTCTTAAAAATTTTTATTTGAAATTTTTATATTATAATATAGGCAAAAATTTTCGTTTAATCTTGGAATAAATACTTGCAATTCATTTTAATTTAACAATTTGTTGTTTTACTTGACATATTCCATAATTTCTGTCAATATATATATGCAACATATCAAATTATTGAAATAAAAACAAATATAGTATTTTTAACAAAAATTCCGTTGCAGGTCAACAATATTTTCCATTAATTTTATACAATTAAGAAAATTATTTCTCCTAACATAAATAAAATAAAACATTCCTATGCTTTTCTGACGATTAGACAATTTTGCTATGTCTTGAAGATATAGTAACTGTAAGTTAATTCGCCCACGCCAAACCAATGCTGCAAATAGTATCCCTTCATTATTTTCAGCCATAAATATCAATAAACATTAGGTTATGTTTGTTTTTTTGGTATTATGAGCACTTGAAACAAAAATTTTTTAATTAAGTGATACTTAAATTTAAGGTGGACAAAAAAGTTGTAATCGTCCACAGGATATACAATGATTTCAACAAGTCATCAATTCAATTTACTAACAAAGGCTTTAAAGTAAATTATCCATGAGTCACATATTATCAAATTATTTTTATGAATTGTAATCCGTATAACTGAGGGCCGCATAATCGCGTTTCTACTGTATTTTATATAATTACCGTACTTTAAGAAAAATAAACATCTACCAATTCAAATTATAGTGCAAAATAAGTGGTTTTCTTTGGGCAAATTAGCTTCTCGTCTATGTCCATCAAAAGTGTGTAAACGTCGATATAGGCAACCACTAAGTCACCTGAAATTAATTCTTGCTTCTATGAGCAAAATTTTTCTCTGTTAGATTTAATTAATGTTATCTTTCACACCAGAAGATCTTTCTCAATAATATAATAAAGGATATATGATTTTTATATTGTGGGTGATTATTTGATATGTTTGTCCACTTTTTACTTTATTCTTCAAATTATTTTTGAAACTTTCAACTTCTGGATATCATATGATAGATTTTACTGCATCTTTTTTCTAATATACGAGAGGTTGGTTCACTAGTTTATTTTTTATATTAATTTCATCACTACTATTACCAGTTTATTTTTCAAGTGAATGAACTGACTATATCCATAAAAATATTACACGACTGGCAGGGTTAGGGTGATAATAAATTGAATTCTAGTGCCTTTATTTAGAAATATAAACAGGCATTTTACTGGTTTTGTATTATTAGTATAGAATTTTCTTATTCTTAAACCTAATATTTTTTGATGTTCCCTACATTGAATTGATTATATTTAATTTCTTGTTTAAAAATTATGCATGGCAAGTTTTTTAAATAACTAGTTGTTAGGTAAGAGCAGGATCTGTGATTTTATGCCAAAATATATTTTTAAACTACATTTCCTTAGAAATAATTTTAATTTAAATGTTTTACTTCTACGGAAACTGCTCTTGAAATTAAATTTTATATATTTAATTTTTTTATTTTTAACGACTGAACAACAGGGCATGCGTTTTAATTATAGTTTTTTCATTATTTATGTACAATTTCTCTACCCCTACATATTTTACTATCACCACAACCACATATTTGGGCGATTTGCAAGGATTCAAGAGTCAAGACATGTACAGTTACTATAAAAAATACGATATTTTCGGACACATTTTTAGATAAATAATTTTTTATAATCAATTCCGCACTTGTTTTTCGCTAGGTGTCATACATATAAACATAATCAAAATTATGTTGGGGTACCGAACATTTATATTGATTCTAACACTATGTATTCTGTACTTATTTATAAAACTTCCACATTCCTAAATAAAATTCTATTGTACTCAATACCTGTGCATGGTGATTTTCTTCTACTTTAAACGTTGCTATTATATACAGTGATATCAAAAATCTACTCTTTATCGTGTAACAATTATACATAAACATATTTGGGAACTGAATATTAAGAGTTATGAACTCCCCTACGAGTAATGATACTAATCTTGTTTTTGTTTATTCATACTGAATGCTTAATATTAATTACAGATTGAAGAATCTACTTTAATAATTTTTTAAAGTGAGTTCCATTTACTTTCTTACAGTGTAGTATCCTATTCTGGAACTCTTGTAGTTTTTTTCAAATGTATCCATGGAAACAGCCCTACATCCTATAACAATACGTTTAAAACATCAATATTATTAGATTTAATTGCATGAACCTTCGATATGAGACACCCTAAAGACAGATGATTGAGCTGGTCATTCCATGAAACCTCGTTCTCCAATCCTTCTATCAAACTATCCCTCATACGAAGACAGTATTACTGCAACTTATGGTGTGGAATAGCACTATCCTGTTGAAATATTATTTCCAGCTTATCGAAAGCTTAAGGTTTCATGGTTCTCGTACATTTTGCATGCTCTCCAGATGAATGTCACCAAATAATTTAGTATTTAAAAAATCAGGAACCTGTCCCAACATTGACCTTTTCAGAAAATTTAGTATATGGGGATTTGAATCACTTCCATACCTCACATTCTATGCATTTACGTATCCATTTAGATAAAAATGACTGTCACTAAAACAAATTGTTGCTATTGGTTGATTTTCGTGTCTATATTTTCACAAAATTACAATTACAACTTTAGTACTTGAAGGAGGATCTTACTTCTGTTAATATATCGATAAAAAATTTATTATTTCACAAGTATCCATAGGCAAAGCTTCAATTTTAATATCAACTGATTACATTTATCATAACATTGCATTTTATAAAATTCAATTATCAAAATTACCTTAAACAGATGCAGTATTAGTATAATTCATACCTTAAACAGATGCAGTATTAGTATAATTCAATTCAATAAATTTGAAAAAAGGGGTCACCTGTTATAATATTCCATTTAAAATTATTATTCTCAATAAAATTGTGACAAATACATCATCTATTATCACTAGTACTACCCTTAATATTCAGTTTCCATATTTAGTTCGTTTATGATAGATAAGAGGAGGAGATGACATTTGAATAACACTGTATAACAAATTTTTAGGTGCTGCTGTACCCTGTATAACATCTTTGAACACCATGCACGTTATTTTACTTTTATTAGACCAGTTATTTTATGTTTTTAGTTGGTTTTTTTTTTCTACATAATAAATCGATGGCTACAAATGCTGAACAACAAAAATATGATTATATTTTTTCTTATTTTGAGCCGCAAATTCTATTTTGATAACAAAACGCTCTGGAATTACTGGTCTACGTGAGTAATGAAGGTTATATGTAAAATATTAATATATTTTTAAAATCACTTAATCAAATTATAGTAATATTACTAGTTTTAATTATAGTGCCTCAATATTATTGTTATCAAAACTATCTTAACTGTTCGCAATAAATAAATTTAAATTAATGAAACTGATTTTTTATTTATCACTTTCCCAGTGGACAAACCAGACCACAAATATCATCAATCTATGATTTAATACAATAACTACTGAACCACTAAATAGGCTATATAACTAGAAGGATCTATTAGTAATAAGATTCTATGTTTATTAAGAACAACTATAATATTTTGTAGGGACGAACCTTTAGATAGAGACATATATTTAGAACCAATTCTGAGATATATGCAAGCCATTCATTGATTGTACTAATTATTTGGGGAGGAAATTACAATTATTACTAATCATACCAAGCTTCAATTTAATTAATTGACATTAAAATATGCAACGGATACGGGAGAAACTTGAAAAGGATTTTACAAAGAATATATTCTTTGTGTCTAAGTGAACTTATGACGAGAACTGGACATAAATGCAAATAATTTTACATTGTAGCAATCAAATTCAAAGTTACACACCCTCCTTGGAAAAGACTGTACATGAATCGGTGCAAAAGTTATTAGATTAGAAGTAGGAGATGAAGTATGATGATTGACTATACCTTTTTGGATGTGGGGTACATAAAGTCAGCCGGTATTAGTTGAAGAAAATAGAATCAGAAAGAAACCAAATAATGCTGGATTTGAAAGTGCTTGCACTCTTGAGTTTGAGCAACGATTTTCGTGAAAATCCAATTTTCTTGTTTGATTCATAATGAAAGTGTTTATGTAGCGCCTGTCATATCCGCAACCCGTTATACGACTAGCATAGATAAAATAATAAATTTTTTTGAAATAAAACTTTAATCCTTTTACTTATCCTATGATTTTACGATTTTGTCGCCGTCTACCGAGCGATGCCGGAAGCTATTGATAGTCTTTTCCGTGTTATTCAACAACCTGTTCTAAACATTGTGTATGATTGGTTGCCTCTCCTTATGGGTGAGATGAAATCAATTATATACAAATTCGATATTTTTAAAAACCAGCTATCTAATCTCATCAGAAAAAGAGAAGAATCGAAAAAAACGTGTGGTAACATGTATTTTCCCATGGAGATTCCGAAAATCACATCAGTTTTCGAATTTGAGCAACGGTTTTCGTGAAAATCCAGTTTTCACGAGTTTTCTCCACTTTTCCCCCCTTAATGATTTTTTTTTTCGGAGAAACTGATAGTTTTTCTGGAATCCTCATACCAAAATACGCCCCCCGTGCAAAATTCGAGCGAAATCGGAGACAAAAGATTTTTTTGTCATTTTATAACTAACAAAATTTGAAAAAATGACATACTTCGAAAGTATCGAAAAAAAAAGTGGTCACATAACTAGGAATTATGGCCCTGGTAGAGGCTTATCTTTGTTCTCAGATGAGTTGAACTGTAAAAATTGATAGCAACACTACCAAATATGTAAAAGGCAATTTTGATACAATTATGACAACTATCTGTAGAAAACTTAAATACATTTTAACTTACATTTTTATCATGTTACGCCTATGTCTTAACTATACCAATTATCAAAATAATGATTTTTTTGGTATATTATAGATTTAAAATGAATAGTAGCAAAGTAAATAAACAAAGAAGAACTTACCTTTTATTTTATAATGGAAATTAGATTTCAAAAAATGAAATAAAACAATTATCTGTTGCATAAATGTCTATTAAAAACAATATCTACATTAAATATCTACTTAAAATTAATATCACATAGTATCTAATAGTCAAGCCTGTAAACAGAAAAAAATATATTAGAATTGAATTTAATAATACAAAATGAAACTCACATATCAAAAAATCCACTTTTTCCGTGTCCACTTTGTGCTTGACTCTGGGAAAAAGAAGCTCCATTAGGCCCTATGGAAAAAGCGGCAGCTTGACTTTGTGATTGACCACCATGACCTCCTGCGAACGCAACACTACCTGCAAAATTTGCTTCCTGTCCATGACCTCCATGACCCCCCGGCCCGTAGTTATTAATATTTGTTACGTAGTTGTTGTTTACTATTCCTTGAGGACCGTGACCACTTACACCACCTTGAGGACCATGTCCTATTGGAGTGTTACCACCAAAGAGTAAGCCTCCTAATAATGGTTTATGATGCTTAGTTGGAGATCGAGTTAACCTGAGAGCTGCAAAAAAATTGGACACACATTATTGTAATTAAATAAAAAGAAATAATGACATCAAATAGTTAATTACTAATTACAGAAATTGTAAGCTTTTTAAAATAAATTCTAGTTCTATAGATGAATGAAACTATCAACAAATTATTCAGTATTTTCTCATAGGCGTGTGTATGGTACGAAAAAGGGTTACAAATGACAAAAGAAATTTGATTCAGTAAAACATATTTTGTATTATATTCAAAAATTCTTGGCTACGGGTCCATGAAAATATACAAAAAAGTCCTTAGTCACTAATTTAGACCTCTTTTTTTTATTATTTTATTATTAACAAAAAATCACTATTTGTTACTTGTCACTTGTGACTATTTTAACTTTTGAAAATGTTTGTAAACAGTCATCAAATGTCTAAGTCGAAATATCAAAAAATTAATTGTGTTATCACCTACTTTTAACCGGGTCTCTTTCTAAAGGTTGTGCCTGTAATATATTGTATCCAAGAACACCAATGAGCACAATAATCACACTTGGAAACTTCATTTTGAGCCCTAATCTGTCCAATACACACTGTTGATCAAATTAAGATGAAATAATAATAAACCTACTGTGTTTTATAACATATCTGTAAATCTTACCCCACTTTTTTTATTCTTGAGCTACAGAAAATATTCCAGGTCATATGAAGGTTTTTCAACTTGATCTGCTTGAGATTGTAGATGAAATAATTGGCAAATTTATTAAAAATAAGGAAGTTCACCTTTAGCAAGGTTAATTTCGGAAATTCATTTCTACCATCAACACCTACAGTTTACCTTGTAGAGACATTTACATAAAATATATATTTAAAATATAGGAAATAGAAAAAAAAACAATATCATAAATTTAAATAAGGAGCTTCATCTCATCGATTCATTAATTGAAAAGGTCAATAAATTATCAAAGAGATGTTTAGAAATATGTTGAGGTTTTACTACAAAGGTGTTTTTTATATTTAAATAGTAGCTCCTGTCCATCGTATATGATCTATACTTTTTGGCATTTCAACATAAAAATAGTTTATTGGTATTAAACGGTGCAAAATTCGTCGGAATTGATATATATGGTCAATAGCAATTAATAAACATCTAGAATATTTTATACAACTAAATAAATATCATAGAAGAATAAAGGCACAAAAAAAATAATAAAAATGAAAAGTTCTTGTAGATCAAGTTTTAACTTTGAAACTTCCACCGAAAATTGAACGCGACGTACGGAAACGGTGATCTAAATCTCGTTCTGGGTTAGGAGTTAGGATCCACAATCAGCTGATATAAGATCTACTTGACTTGAATTAATTTTTATATTCCGTGACCTCAAATGATAAAAGCCCTGCAAATATCGTTTAATGCAAATTTTATGGACGGGTTTGAAAATGAAAATTATACATGTCAACAATTATAACATTTCAACTTTTGAGGTTTCATATTGCTACAAAATATGTTGCTTGCAAAATAAATTGTTTAGAAAACTATATTTGATTCCTGAGTTTTGAACTCATAAGTGGCTTTTGAACTATGATCGGATTAAGCCTATCATGATCTGAATGTTCGGTAAGAAATCAGGATCCCGTTCATTATCGTTCGGAAACTGAACGAAACAATCCTTTCTATTCCATTATATCGTGTTTTTGATTTTGTAAACTTTACAATCAATCCCCCCAATTTGATTATTTTTAATTAATTTTTATGAGCACATAAGTAGGTTACTGTGGGTTGCGATTTTTGTTCTTTTTTGGCTTTTCGACATAAAAACAGTTTATTGACATATAAAATTGTTGTGAGTGAATCGGTCATGACTGTTCAGTGATAAATATTAAAACGCCTAAAATCTATTAGGCAACGATATTGAGATCTGTAAACATAATATAACTATTAAATTATAAATTGGTACATGAATAAAGTAATAAAAATAAAAAGTTCAGTTTTAAATTTGAAATTTTTCCTTAAAACGGCATTTGAAAACTCTGATAACAATCTATCTGATCAACACTTCTGAAAAGCTCTATAGTAGCCAATAGAACACAATCCATTTGTTATCCTTGTTCTATGTGGCCAATCATACTTAATTTGCGGTGCAGTTTTCTGTAAAGCTGGCTTTATTACTACAATTTAAACTTAAGGAAAGAAGAAGATCGGTCCTTTCACATTTTCTTTCATCCTACAGTAAGCTGCTGTTGTCTTATGGTCATTAAATTTATATCATTTACTTAAAAAACGAACTTAATAACCATACAAGAGTAAGTATTCTATTTCCAAAAGTATACGAATCCATAAAATTTGTGGAAGTTCATTAATAAATGTCCTGCAAATAATTATAACCTAAAATATCCACATGTAAACTGTTCTTAGAGTAATTAAATTTTTTTAGAAAAATGTCAGCTCATGATGCAGGTTCTGTTTGGCTAAACAAAAGAATATATGAAGATGCCGAAATACAGCATTACGAAAATTTGGCAAAAGTGAGTTGGAAACTATTTATGTTCATTGAAATTCATTGTTTTGCCAGCTGTAAACAGATGTAATCAAAAATATTTTTTCAATATTCACATCACCAAAAATGGAAAATGACACTAATAAATTCCTAAATTTACTAATACCGATAGACAATTTTTTATTTGAACACTGAATATTTTCAGTTAGAATCTAATACACCAAATGGTACTTGTTGAAAGATAGATCATCCTTTAGAATTATTTACACTTTTTCTAATACGCATTTAAATGATTCTATGGAATAATTAACACAAAATAATTGAAATGAATAAGTAAACAATTTAAGCTACTGAACTTGCTTCTTTAGTTAAACAGTAGAAATTACTCAATTTTTGCTAGATTTTATTCAAAATTATATTCTATATTTAAAGTTAATAGTACCATACTTGTGAAAAGTGTATCTGAATGAAATTAAATATATGGAGTGATATGGATGGATTTACCTATAATAATCCCTAAAAAGGTAGTTGTCTGTTTACTATTTTCAATTTTCAGCTCCCAGAGATTGTCTGTTTGCAGACAGTGAGTCAAATTATTATTTTTGTTGCTAAATTGTCTCAATTTTAGTTCATTTAAGAATAAAAATTAGATTTTAAAACAGGTAAAAAATTGAAGTTTCCATCTATTTCAGTCTTTATCAAATCATAAGAAACCTTAAACAAAGGCAGTTTAGGAACAAAAACAAATTAGAGGGCCTAAGAAATAAGTTGAAAAAATTTATTATTAATTATATTACCATATATTGGAAATATGCTGTATTTGAAACTATTTTTGGTAATAGAATTCTTTTGTTTGGTGTAGGCAGCTCTAACTCCTTTGGCTGGAGAAGTAGCAAAAGCTAGGCAACGTTTGATCGAAAGTAGGGACACTTTTACTGTGAGTAAATTACCCTACAATTCATCAGTTTATTTTAAAAAAGATACATCTATTATTTGTGATATAATGTAATCAAAGGTTTTCCAAGTGATTCATTTGCTAAAATTTTGAAAATATCTCTTTAAAACAAAGCACAAGTGAAAAATGTATGGCTTAAGTTTGCAATTTTAAAATAATAAATTTTAGTATTGGTTGCTATGTTTTCAAAATATGTATTACTGCTTATCATCCTAAATTCAATTGAATAATATATAATCACGCATATTTGACCTATAGGTTAATCACTTATTATAGTTGTTTTGAAATAAGCAAGTAAATATATTCTATTTATAATAATAAATGTTTAAAATAGAAATGCATCTTTTGTAAAAACTGTATCACTATTCACCATTGAAATTTTGTAAAAAGAATAGAATTAGTAAATAGTACTTGATACCAATTTCTGTTCCAAGCTTTTATATTTATTATCTCTTTTCTTTTTTTATACAGTTTTCAGTGATATTCATGTTTACCTAGACTGCCAACATGTTAAAATAATTATATACCTCCAAATGACATTTAACAAACATTTTAACCATTCATGACTTAGATTGCATTACTCAAGTAATATAAAAAAATGTTATTGTTCTCATAGTTTTTTAACAAATATCAATTCTTGTTCACAGTAAGTTTAGTTAGTTTTTGTTGACTTTAATAATCACTTATCCATTTGTATTATCCAATCCGCTTCCCTTCATCTGAACTATTTATTTCGGAAAGGTTGTGAGTCATATTAAGTCAGTTTCAAGTCTAACATTGTGAGTTATATATTTGACTAAGCCTCATTTTTTAGTACAGAAAGGAACAAAGTCGGGTTGTACCTTGGACATGTATACACAAGTAGAAATTGATGTATAGTGTAGAAAAGCCACAAATCAGACAACTAGCTAAGGAGCATGTTTATAAAATTTCTAAGGGAATTGAAGTACAAGTTAAGAATATCTGATCTTGCAGAGTTTTATTGAAATAGTGCCTGTTCGACAAAAGTTTTGATGAAAGATAAAAAACGAGAATTTTCATACAATTATTTTGTAACCATTTGGCCTAAGAAGAATAAAATACTTTGCTCAACCTATAAAAAATAATGTTCAGGATCAAACATCTTTTACCAGCAAATTTAATTTCTAAAGAATAGGTGCAGAGGGTTATCACAGATATCATGAATAACTAGAAGACTAATAGCATAGACAACTCACCATCTAAAATGACTTGATTTTATTTTATTATTCAATGTAATTAATTTTTTTAGTATATTATCTACAGACTAAACACTAACTACAAAATTTTCAATAATCTATATTTAGTATAAAAATTATATCAAAAACAAAAAATTTAAGTTAATAGAAGTTTTTTTATTAGTGAATTTTATGCCCTTTCCTAAATAAAATGAAATCATTTTTGTTGATTTCTAATATTTGAATGTGTATGTGTATTTTCAGTGTATACATTTAACAAATCTGTATTTTAATATTTAAGGCAAATATAGAATCAATTGATACTGGAGCTATTAAATTTATGGAGAAGAAAATTGTAGAATTTGGAAAATGTAAGTCAACAACTACCAATAACATGTTACCTATAATATCTCGATATTTGAATACATAATATCAGATTGTATTGTTTGCAAAAATGTTACTTAATTAGTAAAAATAATTTCAGCTATTGATGCTATCCTTAAACAATTGAAAAGTTTGGATGCACGTGTAGCTTCTTTAGAGAAATCAAATAATCAGGACAAAACTGTAAACGCAATTAACGTAGCATCGGTACACAAACAAACTCAAAAACATGCAGATGAAGAAGAAAATGATGATGATGTAGATCTTTTTGGTTCTGAATCAGAAGATGATGAAGCTGCTGCCCAAGTTAGAGAAGAGAGACTTAAGGCTTATGAAGCCAAAAAATCCAAAAGTAAATTCTAATATTTTGTTTTATATAAATTAAATGAAATTTTTCTTTTTAGAACCTGCCCTTATTGCAAAATCAAATGTTATTTTGGATATAAAACCATGGGATGATGAGACTGACATGAAAGCTATGGAAGAAAATGTTAGAAAAATTGAAATGGATGGTTTACTGTGGGGTGCTGCTAAACTAGTTCCTCTAGCTTACGGCATTCACAAATTACAAATTTCCTGTGTTGTTGAAGACGATAAGGTGTCCATTGATTTGCTTACTGAACAGTTAGAACAACTAGAAGAATTTGTAAGTTTTAAAAAAGTTTCTGAAATGTTACATTTACATAAAACTTTCCTGTTTTAGGTCCAAAGCGTTGATATTGCTGCCTTCAATAAAATCTAAGTACCTTCTACAAAAATGATATACTTACGATGATCATGTTTATACTTTATATATTAAATTGATAGACATTTTTGTCTGGTTTGATAAATATAATTTTAATAGCATTATTTGTTTTTATTTCTAAATTATATGTCATCATTCATGTTCGACACAGCCCCCTGATTAATCTATTGTTTTCAATTTATCCAATTTTGTATACAGATTTGATAATAAGAAAGAAGTTGAAATAAAATCTAAAAAGATCTATCAAGATCCCACATTTCAATGAATTTACTCTCTTCTTTAACCAGTGCTACGGTCCTTTGAGAACTAAGGCCTTCTCAACAATCGACTGTCAATTCTTTCTGTGCTCAGCATGGTACCTCCAGCGTCAAACCCCCAGCTGGATCAGGTCCGCCTCAACGTCCTCCATACGTGGCTCTTTGCGGTTATCGATCAGAAGGCATCTTCTCCACGTGTCCCAGTTGCTGGGAAACACCATCGTTGACCTCAAATCTATCTGACGTGTGTACATCGATAGCAACCTGGATGGATCGGTCTTTGAGGAAGCTCTACAATATTGTTATGTATAAAAGAAAATTGTTTCTTACAAAGTGAGAAAAAGCTATATCTTTGGTTTCAATATTTCATTGTACTTGTGAGTATTAAGACTACCTCATTCAATTCTCACTAAATCAGTGTGACCCTTTGTATCAATGGCACCTTATACCATCAACGACCTGTCACTAATTGTATCCAGAATTCTTTTTCTCGCTCTTTTCTATATTGTGATAGGTCGATCGTTGCCAAATAGAATCTGGACTCCTCTGAGAACATTATATGCTTCCAGTGGCCATCTGCGCAGGGATGCAAGGATCAATAGAGCCTTAAAGTCTTGTCAATATTCCCCAAAGACTACTGTCATAATTTGGTCTTTAATTTCTTTTCATCTTTTGGAAACTTTTTAATGATCTAGAAATCAAAAACTGTGCCAAGGTTTCTCCAATAACTGGAGTACATTCTTTAAGGGTAAGATTATGATTTTGGCAAGTGTTATAGGGTTCATTTCAAAGCTTAAATTTTGTTAGAAAAGTGTTTTAAACAAAATTATTTCATTCCTTCTTTCCCTATAGAGTATTAATATAATAAGCTATTATGAATAAGAAAAAAAAACATTGGGAAGCAAGAAATTTCAGCCCAATAAAGAAACCCAAATATTAAATATTTCAGAAAAATAATAAATTCTTCAATAATTTTAATAAGGTGATTGTTAGTTGTACTGTCTGTAAATGCAAATAGTATTTTTGAAGTTAAACCATCTGTTTTTAAAATTTGGAAAGGATTGGGATTTGTTTCGATTTAATATATTTAATGTTTATTAATATACAAATATGATGAAAAGAATAACGAAAACCAATAACTCGTACAACAGAAAAAACCCTGAGATAAATCGAGCGATCTATAAAATCCTATTGTTGGTGTATCTACAATTTGAATGTAAGAAAAGCAAGAGAAAAAGTCTGAAATAAATATCAATTATAACGCTATAATGAAAATTAAATGTATAATACTAATATACTATGAAAAAATCACTTATACTGGCATTTATATTTCTCAATAATTATCCAGCAATAGTAAGCTGTACTCCCCATTCAAGGAACAAAGAATTCTCTTGATAGATTTTATGGATTCCATATGTGATTCAAAAATAAATATAATATGAGAAACAGAATAGATTCCTATTTTTTTAACTATAAAAAATACAAAGGATTGTATTTTTTCAAATTGGTATTCGCTTTTCTCTTCTAATATAAAAATAACATTTTTATAATGAATGTTATTAACGTCTTTTGCCTTTTTTCTTTTGATTCTTCTTCTGTTGATGTTGAGTAGATTTTGATGGTGGTTTTGGACTTGGATCAACAGAATTACTTGCAGTGTCAGTTGATGAATCATCAACAAACTTTGAGAAGTCACTAAAAATAAATAAATTATGTAACATTTCATTTACTAGTTTGAAAATTATGGAGTCATAGAACAGTTATAAAAAATATATTTTTGCTACTATGTATTAAAAAAGATGAACGAACTATTAGTATGGTTTCGGGATAAATTTTCAACTGAAACTTTAAAATTTGGTAAATTGGGCTATTAAGTCCTTAGAAAATTATCATAATACACTAATTAAGTGAAAATTATTTAGGTAATATCAGTTTTTAAACCAAAAGAAGCATTTTAAGAAACCTACAAGATCGGGAGCATAATTTAAAGTAAAATACTACCCTTAACTGAGTTATATAGTTTAAAAAACTGAATAAATGCTTAAAGGAGCAAGCAGTGTTTGTGTAGAGGTATTAAACAGTACAAACTACAAATATCAAAAGTGCTGAGTAAAACTAGCAGTGATCTGATAAACAGTATTCTACGGTGAATCAACTTTAATCCAAATCAATCATTGCATTTTGATAACGAAGTCTAAAAGATTATAAAACTATCTTACTATTGTTCTGCTTGTCCAGAAGCAGTTCCTTGAGATCCCTTTATAACTTCTTTTGATCTCCTATCCCTTTTTTTTCTGTATCCAGTTCTTTCATATTTGGGTAACCAACGCTCTGGATCTGGTGGGACAGAAAGATCACAATTTTTAGGTAATTTTCCTTTACGTTTTTTGTGCTTTCTAGTTCTCTTCAGTGATTCGTCTTTTGGAGTGCTACAACCACAATATATATGTAAAAAGTTGACAAAGATACTAATTTTTGTAATGGAATTTTACCTAGGAAGTGATTCTTGATTTACAGCTGGAGACTTTTTATTAAAGTTGATAGTAGGAAGAGCAGTAGTTTCCAATGTATCAAGATCTACATCTTTTGCAATTTCATTGACTGATATCAATTGATTACTATATCTCAAAGCTTTCGGCTCATCAAACTGGAAGGAAAATCTTTTGAACACAGAGAAAAATGATTACAAGTGATAGAATTTACCTGTGCATATGCTAAAATTAATTGAGCTATCAATTTAGTGTCATTTTTATTAGTTTGTAATAATTCTTCTAGGCTATTAGCAGCTACTTGCGGTAAACCTTTTTTAATGTGAAACTCAGCTGCTTGTCTCCATAAATTGGATAAATCTACCCCTCGCACCTGTAAATATAAACTTTACATTGGAATATAAACTCTGAATATGTTACTTACTCATAGTCAATAAATAATTACATTAAAATAGTTCTAAATAATGTAAATACCTTATTCTTTTTGTAAAATTCAACAGTTTTTTCAAATATTTTCAAAGCAGTCTCTTCTTTCCCAATGCCTAAATACAGGGTAGTTAGAGCTCCTACTATACCAGGCTTGTATCTAGATTCTCCAATGTTTTCCAGCACTTGGCAGGCCTCCAGTTTCTCTCCCTAAAGTGATATTAAGTTAATTGGAAAATATTTAAGGATAGCTAATTTTTGGAAAACATTTAAAAATACTTTTTAGATGTTTACTTAGAAAACGATGGGTAGATGCTATAAAAATAGTAGATTTAACATAAGAAAAAGCGAAATATACAAGAGTATGCTTCAAGCATTTTATATCAGCTACGTGCATATTATTTGTAAATTGTTAAGTGCTTTACATCAGTCTAAGTATTCTCTTAAGTATATGTTAGCTCTGCTTCTTTAATTTTAGGGAAACTCGCACATCTGGAGGATACATTAAACCCTGATTGATGAAAGAGGGAAAAAATGTCAAAAGGTACAAAGCTATATGATAGAGAGTTAATAAAATAAGATACTAATGTTACTGAGAAAGATATTTGATAAAGACTTCTTTTCAAAGGCTACATATGTCCTTACTCTCACCTATAATCGGGCAGTCTTTAATTTAATATTACCTTTTTATAAAAGAATATCTTTAGGTTTTACTAGAAGATACTAAAACTTCAAGTACAAGTACATGAAATAATCCGGAAGAATTTCCATGTGGTTGTACTCAAGAAGTGCAGGCAGATTTATCATCCGAAGACATATCTGATGCTTTTAGTTCGTGACATTACATTACTAAAACCCACCCTTTCTAGAGAAGCTTTAATAAATGATAAGAAGAAAACTAAATATACAGGTTTTTGAAATTATTGTATCCCTATCATCACACCAACCTCCAAATATATGCTAAGAATTCCACCAACAACATCCACTTTCACTCCTGAATTATATGCAATATATCAAGCTACACACATCGCCACTTCATCAAACGAACCTAATCACCTCATACTCACAGATTCTCTTAGCTCAATCCAAACTATTCAAAAAAGTCACACCACAAAATCCTTGGGAATCAAAATGAAGCAGCAACTGCAATACCTACAAGATAACAACAAAAAAGGCATTTTGTTGGATCCTCTCACATAAAGGAAAAAAAGGACTTTTTAACTAGTGCCAATATTTAATCAATGCTAAAATGTAAAGTGGGGGAACAAATGGTCAAAAGCCACATACAAGCTTTGTGAACTGGAACTATGGTCAGTTCCACCAAAAAATCGAGGAGATGAAGTTCTTCTACCGAGACTCCATCTAGGCCATGCACGACTGACCCTAGCTACTTATAGAATGCTAAACCTAAACCCAAAGGTGACAAATGCAATTGCAAATTGACCTTAAAACACAAAGATCATCATCAAATCTACCACGAACAGACAGATCTTGATCATAAACTTAATTTAACAAATATCTGGAGACAAAATACTAAGATTTAACCAGTACACTCTTGATAAGAGTTTTGCAATAAAATAAAATAATGTTTAAATCTGGATTACCAGGATTTGAGATTGAGATTTGGACTATCAACATCAACAGCATCTTCATATTTTAAAAATGTTATTCACATAATGGCAAGGTAATAGAACACAGGATACAGTGCAAAGGTAGCCAAAGCCCATAGTAACAATAGTGTTAAACTTGTTTGTCGTCCAGCATGCCATATTGGTGCTGCGCAGGTGGTCATAGTTTTTTATTGAGTTATTATAATATATATTATAATTTCACTGAAAGATAGACATAATGTCGAAAGTAGCAAACTTCAAACAAATGTATATTTTGAGCGAAAAAGTTTAAAAAGCATTATTATTAACATGAAAAATTAATGTGTAAATTTTCACCATGACTGCTAGATATTCATGAAGAAGATATTTCGACATTTACTTACTTGCATCAAATATATCTGTGCTATACATAAATTTATGTAAAGATTATCATCTTTTGTTTTGGATTTTTTCAACAGCTCGATAGCTTCTTTAGGTTTATCAGCTTTGATTAAATTAAGTGCACGTAAAATGGTAGTTTGCAAGTGCAATTCAGGCCATTTCTCATCTATAAGTTTACATGCTTTCTCACACTGATCAGTCTGATTGATAAAGTAATTTAGGATTGCATTATTTAGGGCTATCAGTTTCCTTTGTTTTGATGGTAACTTGAAATTTAAGTTATCATTTAATGCTACTTTCATTTTCTTTTTTGAATCGAATAGATTTTGGTCTTTGTTAATACAAACAATATTATTGCTAGCTACTGCCATCAGAGCAATATCATCAAGTTTCAATTTTAAATTGGTTGTATAAAGTTGTTGACTTTCTTTGACTCTTCCTTGCTTTTGATAAACATAACCCAACTGAATTCTAAAATGTACATAGGAAAATAAATATACAATTTTGATCAATATAATAATATCTTACTTAATCAATGCTAGTTCAATATCAATTTCTTCTTCACTAGTTTCATCTTCTTCCAGCATTTCTCTGCATAACTTTTCACACTGTCTAAGCTTTTTTTCAGCTTCTGCATAGTTCTCATTCTCAATTAGTAAACAAGCTTTATTATAACATTGTTCATAAGTTGTCTCCTTAAATTCCTCAATTGTATCCAACTAAAGATTAATAAAAATTATTATGAGAATAGCTAGAGGTGATACTATACATACTGCATCATCAGATTTCAAATGAACCATTACGGCGCTTAGATTTGTATATCTTTCATCTTCATAGTCATCACCATGCATATTCTTGATAATATTATGATATAAATTAGCAGAATCGTGATATTGTTCTAGCCGGTATAAAATTTGGGCTTTCAATTCCTTACAACGAAAGTCAAGCTCTTTTTCACTGGAATCAATGGTCTTTAGAGCCACATCAGGCTTATTAGCGCGATAATAACAGTAAGCTTTCTCAAATATCAAGCTCCTTAAAAATCGTGTGATTAGAAAAAAACTCATATTGAAAAATAGAACCTTACTGTGTCCACTGAGGATTTTTGTTCATAAGTGAAATAGCTTCATCAAAGCGAGATAATTGGATTAGGCAAACCATTTTGCACTGAAATGCTAGGAATTCATGTGGTGCCACACCAATAACTGAAACATAAGTAGTATTTACAATCCACCCATATGGGATTTTATGGTTAAGAAATTTCTCACTTTTATTCGCTGCTTTTAATCCCCATTCATATTCCCCATTTTGGCCTAATCGATTTAGTTCGGCATATTGGGCAATTAAAGTTTTTTCTTTTGCGGTTTTCTCCGTCATCATGAGTTTTAATTGGTCAAATTACACAACCTTATTAAAAACAAGAAAATTTATACAATATGTAAAATATAAAAATTGTAAATGTCACGTCATGTATAATTGCTGTTGTCATAATCATGTCATACTCGAACTGCTCCGAACAAATCAGTTTCTATATAGTGGTATGTTCCGCTAATAGATTGTGTTTATTTATATATATATATTACCAAACCTTTATTTCAATGCTTTCATGAATATACTCCAAAACCTAATTTTATAAATAAAATAGAGAGTTCACTCATTTCAAATTAAAAAAGGAAACTATTTTGTAAATAAAATTTTGACAAGTGGCATAGTCTGTTTTATTTATTTTGTGGATCATGATTGATTTGACGTTCTGTGTACAGTGAACCTGTGAGCTTAGATCTATACTTGAGTGTACTGTACGAGCTTTAATTTTACTTTGAAATTCTTAAAAATATAAAATATATTAATTTAACTTGTCGGTGACGAAGAAAAAAAGTGGCATAAGTTACATAATAATAATAGATGTCCTGACGTTCATGTGTAGTGTTGTGACGGAGTACAATTTCAAGTGTGTGTAGATAGATACCATGCTTTACTAAACCAACATGGTTACAGTTACACTCCATATTGTTTCGACAGACTTTATTTTCTATTAAAATCGTTAGTGCTGAATTAGAATAGAAAAATTGCAATGGATACACGTGTGTCTCCCACACCAGTAAATCCTCAAGATGACACCAAAGAGGCAGGGGCATCTTACGCACATGCCGTCTTGAACTTTAAACAGCCCACTAACAACACTAACAATAATAATAACAAAGAGAATATCGAAGAACCACCGAAACAAATGAATAATGTTGAGGTAAAAGCAGCTGACATTTCAAAACAACCTGAAGAGCCTAAACAAATTGCTGAAGATGAAGAATCATTTACGCCTGTTTTGAGTCACAGCCGTAAGGACCGAAAAAACGACAAAATGAAAAAGAAACTAGCAGCAGCAACTGATAAAGTTAACAAGAGTGATCACACAAATAGAGAAAAAGCAAAAGAACCACGTCCTAAAGAAAAACGTGATGAGAAAGAATCCTCCACAGTTAAAGAACTCAATGATGAACAAAGTGATTCTAAAAAAGTTTTTGTTGAAGCTCCCATTCCCAAAGTTAACCCTTGGCAAGTCAAAGTTGCTACAACCAAACAAAAAGATGCAAATACACAACCTGAAAAGAGAGTTCTGCAGCCTAAGAAGCAAGAAGTTACTGTTAATGGATCAGAAGGTTCTGGAGTGGTTAAGGCCCCCAAAGATAAAAGAAAATATAACCAAAAGGTAATATTTTTAAATATTTCCTTCAACAATCATTTATAAAGGTACATAAGGTGATTTATATATGGTTGTAATTTATTCTAATAATATATGTTCAAATATTGGTTTAACATTTGATTAAATTCATGTGGTATTAAATACTCATTAAAGTAGTAAAGTACCTGAACCTTTCAATTTTTTACTCTTATTTTTAGAATATATATATATATATATATATATATATATATATATATATATATAATATACTTTGTTTACATTTTCTTTGTTTGACAAGTGTATTGTTATTTTTAAAATGCTGAATTTTTAAGTGGGTAGTAAATAATTTTGTTTTTAAAAATATTCTTATTTAAAATTATATTTTATTTAAAGTTTCCTCTACAACAAGCAATATTTTTAGTTTTCAATTCATTTCAAAACTTTCAGATCTGCCTCAAGTTATGTAATCATTTTTATTTTGTTTTTTTTTGCTACAGATTTTTCAAGTGGCGACCTTATTTCCACTTTTTTTATTTCAAATGGTTTCTAGAACAGTACTCCCAAAAGTTAATAATATTTGCCATTCTCACAGAACAATTATTTACTAAGTAATGAGTTATAAACATGTAAAAACTGAATATTTGATGGTTCTTTAAATATATTGTCTTTAATAAAAGTATTTTCTTAGGTGTAAGAGGGTTCAGATTTCTCTTGTACCCATTTCTACTACTTCTTCAACACTTCCAAAGTTTTTTTTTGGTTGCATGCCATTTTTTTATTTGCTTCTCCCATTCTTTTATAAATCTCAACCATTTTCCAGTCAACTTTTTTTTCTAATTCATACTGGTTGTAAATAGATGATATAATCACAATAAATGTTTCATAATAGTAATTTATCTTTCAGGAATTGTTTTTTTTATTTTAATTTTAGAGATTCAACTTGTAAGTGGTATATCAAAAATAACTTGATTATTTATTTACGTATTTTTTCGACCTAATAATGTCAACTTAAAAAAACATACTTGAATAGAATAAACTATTGTTGTGCCAATATAATGGCGACAGATTTTTTATTTTAATTTTGTAATTAATTTCGTTTTATATAACAATAAGAAAAATTGGGAGTGTGAAGATTAAATAAGGATCTAATTACCAATTTAAATCACAAATAATATTGGCTCTTTTGAATAATTAATAATATTTTGACTTCTGATTTCAAAAAAAACCTGCATCAATCTGTTTTCATGGTAAGTTTAATATTAAATATCCAGTAAAATTATGACCTAATTAATTTGCGGAATTTAAACATATTCATTTGTGTAAATGTCTTTATTTAAATATTTGTAAAGATTTGATATGATTTCCTTATGTTAAATCGTCATAATGAAATTTTAATTAATTCTAATGTCTCTCTCCAAATTTTTGGATTTATGTTCAAAAGTAGCTGGTATGAATATTTAATAAATCAAAGCTTGAACTGGTTCCAATGAATTTATAAGATTATTCAATTTATTATATTAAATTAATTCCTCAATATCATCGATTTTTGTAATTTAATTCCAGTACTATCACATACCAAATGATAGTCCCACTGAATTAGGAAAGTTTGAAAAATTTGAATACAAAACAATTATTGTCATTGTTTGAAGATGAAGTGACGTAATTCTATCCTACTTTTTTACCTATATTGAATCAATATTCTGACCAAAAATTCATCAATAATTATACAAAGTAACTTTCTGTTAAAAATATGATTGATAATATAAAATTATTTACATTATTTATCCTACATTTAATTATATATTTAAAAAATTGCATAAATTATTATTTTTAAACTGAATAAGGAAAGAGGATTTAAGTGGAAAAACACTTCATGAAAATATTTACTGTTGAAGATTAGATAAGAACCAAAACATGAATACTTTTTTATTGGTTGTCAGATTGACACAACCCATGGATGTGTTACAAAAACATGATTTTAAAAGTTACAGCTCTGTAATTCCATTATTGTAGTTAATAAGAATTTCTTAATAAATAGGATATTATACAATATATAAATAATCTAATGTTAAAGGTAATATGAAAATGTAAAATGCCTATTCAATAAAACTAGTTTGGTCAGTTGAATAACTGGGTATTAGATATTAGTATACATAATTACAGTGACTTACTTAAGGGGAGTAAATAGATGAAAAAAAAATTGTTCTACTTAAATAATTGGTGAAATCAAATTGAAAATCAAAAATATTTTGTGAACTATTGAAAATTAAATCTAAAATATGATTTTAATACTTCTTTTAAATTAAAAGCAGATACCACACCATTGTTTAAGGATGTTTATCCAATATTAAATTCAAATTAACCATAACTTCAAAAGAAATAATATCAAAACAAAAGTTTTTGTCCAACATATTAATTATACAAGTACTGAATCATACTTTTGTATTAATACAAATACATACAAAGAGATATAATATTCTTGAGATGTTTTATAAAATATTATTAACAATTTTTAATACCATTTCTAGCCTTTACTTAAATGAATTTGACCTGTATCAAATTGAACAGTTTATTGACGAAGTTTTCCACAAAATAAATTAATTTTCTACAACAATGATGGTTTTCATGATTGTACAACACAATATTTGGTGCTAAACATGTTACCAAGCAAAATTGTCATTACAAGCAAGTGAACCTTTGAGCTGGTACTAATGCAAGATCACATCCAACAAGATGCAGATCCACTCCACTTCCTTTCAATTAGATGCTTGCAAGGAATGATATAATGAGAGAGTGTACAACAAACTTCTCAATTGCACAATTGCATTAAGGTCTTTCTCACCTATGGTCTAAAGAACGCCATATTTCTATTTATTTAAAGAAATTTATGAATTAAATAAATCTCACCAAGCGACGCCACTGCTTATCGCAGACTGTCTAGCAGGAGTATTCCAAAAAAATTGTGTACATACAGCTTCGGCCAATAGAAATGCATTTTTGTTTACGATTAAATGTTTTCATTGGTAAATAGTGGATATGATGGTAATTTTATAGTTTCATGGTCCTCTCGTTTTTTGGGTAATATATAAATATAGGAAATATATCACTTAAAGATTTTATATGGTTTTATGACTATAAATTCTCTTTAACAGTAAGATCTTAGTACGATAACATTTTTTTAATGGTGAAAATTTTCAATTTTTCAAAATTAACTTTTAATATTGTACACTTGATTACAATAAGCGATTTTAAGAATGTTTTTGTTCATAAAACTTCAATGATTACTTAATAAAAAAGGTACAAACAATTATATGTGAGAAAAAATCAATTTTAAGAGAAATTGTATAATTTTTTTTAATTCGTTAGTTTTTTTGTGTAGATTATGAAAAAAAGTATAACAACTTCATTTGACTATTTGGAAAAAAGTGAATGAGTGCATTTTCACGAACATTTAACGCCCTGAAACTAATATAAGCTTTCATTTTTTTTATTCCCATAATTTTTTTCGTCAATCTGCCGTAAAAACGAAAATTTAAAAAAAATTCATTGAAATCGGATGATTTTGCGATCTTCCAGAGTCAGCGAAATTATAATATTACCGAGATGATTAGTCCACGTGGACTGACATATTGTTAGATATTTCTTACGGGGTGAAAACATTATTTTTAATTTCTTAATTTGATATGAGTGCCGTGCATAACTGTCTTCTGCAATTGATATTATAAGAACTATACCATTACGGTTCCTATAAATAATTAGATCATTTTTTAAAGTTATAAAAAATTTTTCCATTAAAACCAGGTAATGATAATTTAATTCATTTGACATAATAATGTTGAAATAGGTTTTTATAATTGGTTTGGGACAAAAATGTCAAGGTCACCCTCACATTATTTAAAATATAGCAACTGGAATTATTGCTTGTATTAACTAACAGTGGTGTAGTTGTCGTTAATTGAAATTAATAAGGGATTTTCAATTGTCATTGTTAAAATTATTGGTTACCTGCAATAAATTATTATATAGCAATTTTATTAACTATTCTATCAGTGGTGGAACGTGTAATAAATTGTATTCGGTTTGTTTAATCAGCAAATGGATAATTGCTATGAAAAATCCACATGAATGCCAACTTGCAGTAATTTATCTGCAAATTGATAATAATTTCTGAAACTTCCTCAAAGTTGTTCCAAACAAAAACATGAATCATTGGGTATACCTTAATGTAAATCCTTGTTTAGTTACATTTACACTACAGAGTGTATAAAAAAATGGAACATAGAAACCACGATGGTTACACATATATTAAACAGGACCGTATCTGTACTAACTAAATTATATATCGAAATAATTTGGAATAAACGTGAAAGAAATTATATTTTTTTTATAAACGTTTGTATTTATTACACTAGACAACGAAAAAACTTTTTTCTTCGTGAATAAGATTATGGTTTACGTAATTCTTAAAGAAAAAATAAATGAACTGGTACAAAATTGAGTTACGTCATATTTTTGTGAGAAATGGATTTACTGTTTTGAAAAAACTTTAGTATATATGGAACTACTCCAAGTTTATTATCAGCACTAAAAAAACATGTTTTCCTAGAGTGTCTGCAAGAATTGCTGTTTTCCATTTTCCTTAGTAGCGCTTTTCAATTGTAGCGATATCTTGCCATCTCGTATTTTCAAGGACACATTACATCCCAATTTATAATATGCATTGAGCATTTTTTTATGAGGTCAGTACTAAATGGCAGCTGTTTTTTCCAACTATGAACATGGCCAAAGTATTATATCTAACATTTTGTTTTTGCGATCAAGAATTTCGTTGTTTGTATCGACCAAATATTTGGCCAAAAATTTTATAAAATGTTTTAACACGTGTATCATAAGGCTTATAGTTCTCAAAAGTGAATTTCAACCAATCTTGTGAATAATGCCAGTTTCATGAACTCTATTTTACCAGGTCCTTGGTAGTTTCATACTATTTTTACTGGGCAGCTTAAGTGCACTTCATCTACCCCTACTGCTTGCAGACCAGCTACAGATTTGCGCTTATTAAGTTAAAAGCGTCATAATTGCTTTCATAACGTTCTTCTATTTCTGCACATTCATGTGCATACTATACTGTCCTGGCTTCCCCGATTGTTTTCTTATCAATCTCTGAATTCTCTGGTATTCTTATCATCTTATTACCTTTTACTTTCCATTTCTCATGCATTATAGAAAGTATTTCGTCTGTTATTATATTTTTTTTGTGTATCTCTCAGTTTCTTTATGTTTTACCTATAAAGGTTTCAGTAACTTTCACAAACGCCATCCAAGTTTTTAATTTTTTTCATTTAAGGTGTTAATGAATGCCAGATCTTTAATTACCGTTTTGACGTCGGGCACTTTATTTTAGAGTGCAATAAAGGAAATTTTTGTTTTGAAAATTTCAAACCCATACCATCTTTGCCCACGGCTATTACAAAATTTTTGATTACATACACGGTTGTCTCTACTATCAACTATCATATTTAATTAACAATGATAAACAAGTTTTTTTAATATATAACATCACTCAATAAGTCGTGTGACTGACACACAGATGGTGCTGCCATTGTCAAATCCATATGACGTTTATGATCTACCAACTTTCAAAAGACTTGGTAAAATTTCATGACATTTCGATCAGTCAGAAAAAAATGACGTAAATTTAAGTGAAGCTACCTTTACTACTATTATTTTCAAAACAATGGATTCCAAACGATTTCGTGTGTTAATTTATCATTGCTTCTTGATGGAAAAAAATTAACTTTTCTAATTGTTCTTTTGTTAATTGCACCCTCAAATAAATTATTTTTCTCTATGTTTTTTCTATAATTACAATTCTATCCGAATAACCTTCGAACATTGATAAATGCTCAAAACTTTCTTAAGCTTTTTCCATAAGAGGCAAGCAGCAAGTTTTCTAAATCTGTTATAAAATTTTTTCGAACAAGTATCAATGTCCTTGGGTTATAATTACTGATAATTTTATATTTTTGGAATCTCTTTATATAGGAGAATGTACAAGTTCCTTTTTTAAAAATGGGTGTGATGACCATAGGTATTTATTTTTGAATTCCAATTCATTTTTAAGCTAGACTAAAATATATAAATTCTGTCAGTTTTGTTTGTCTTATCACAGCGATAAAGGGGAAACAATTTATTATATCGATGTTATTTTATTTTCTTTCTTTGTTTATGTAACATTTGATTTGTAAATAACTTTTAACAAGCTGACAAATGTAAATAAAAACATTCCCAAGAAACGATTCAGTTAAAATTTTTGATAATATTATTGAATCATCAATTACTCGCGTAATTGCAAAGATTATCATTATTACACCTGATAGGCCAAATAAAACATTCCAACTTAAATTTCTTTCGTGCCTAATCACCTAATCGGCACTTAATTATTTTGTTTATATAAAAAGGAATGCAGTAAACATTGATACGTATTGACGTTTTCGAGTTCTGCATTCAAATTTTTTTAGTAAAGAATTTATTTTTCATTACTTCCGATCATTATTAAAATATTTCATTGATAAAGCGTCGAGTGACTAATTAAGAAAAACATATTTTTTGCCAAAAATAGGTTTTATTCATCAATGTAATATCCTTCAAAAACAATACAGTCATTCCAACGCTTCTCTAACTTCTCGATACCGTGCTTGTAGAAGAATTTGTCTTTTGTTTCAAAATAGGCTCCAGTTTCAGCAATTGCTTCTTCATTTGACCTGAATTTCTCTCATTTTTTTGAGATCAACGAATAGCTAGGTGGCCAGATATGGACTAGACGGTGGATGAGGAAGCAACTCGAAGTGTAATTCGTTCAGTTTGACCAAAGTTGTGAATCGGTGCATTGTCTCGGTGATAAAGTGGTTTGATCTTCGACATATGAGGCGGTTTTTCCTTGATTTGCATTCAAACGTTCCAACAATTCTATGTAGTATTCACTATTGATTATCTGTCCCTTTTAGAAATATTCGATGTACAATATTGATGAAAATATTGAAGCAATAACCTTCCCAGCTGACTGTTGTGCCTTTAGACGTTTCGAACGTGGTCCACCGGCTGCAGTCCACTTAGAAGTTAGTCCTTTTGATTCCGAACTGAAGTGAAGGATCCGTGCTTCATCTAATGTCACATATCGACGTAAGAACATGACCAAACACTGCTCTGAATCATCAACAAGTTGTTGTTTTTGATCGTCTTTGAGTAAACGCGGCACCACTTTAATAAGCTTTTTCATAATTGTAAACACTCTGTCCCACATGAATTTGTGGACTTTCTTGATGTTTTATGGAGTAACCACCTCAATTGGACGATCAGAACGTTCACCATCATCACTGTCTCTACGACCACGTTTAAATTCAGCGACAACCGTGTAGTTTTAAGAAATTGAAAATTCTTTGTGTACTAAGTGTGTATAGAAAATCTCCCTCGTATATGTTTTTAATTTGTTTCAAAATATTTCAAAAAATAATCGCCTTGTTTGATCTTTCCACTTTTTTATCACTTCTTATGCAGTTAATTCCATATTTTCCTCAACTAATTTCATGAGTCTATAACTCAAACAATTTTATTCCATTCATTTTTTGTATATGCTCATATTATAGTTGCAACTGACTTTTATTATACCCCGTTCTGTATTTATTTCCCTTCGAGAATTGTGCTTGGGAATTTTCTCTGCTTTTCTTTCCTATTTTATTTTTACTTGAGAGCTATTTTGTATTGGAATAATTCCATCGGACTATCATTCCATCAAAAAAATTTTATTTCATTTATCCTGCCTAGTTGCTCCAACGGTCTGTCCTGGTTTTGCTTTATTGTTTTCAGAACTGGCTTTATTTTTAGAGATATTATACTCTAATATGCCTTTCTCATTTGATCCTTTCACATTCCTGCACGTTTAATTTTCATAGTAGCTCTTGTTTCCATTTTCTAACATTTCGATAAACATTTTGCATATTTCATATTAAACTTGATTGTGTATGATTAGTTGGTTCAAAGGGGTAAACTAATTTGATCGGACTATAACTCAGACATCGACTTTTTTCAGATTTCATTTGAAATTGATTGAAGGTTTCAACGAATTCCATCGGACTATAATAAAAAAATTTTCATTTCATTTATCCTGTCTTTCACGTCATCTACTCACTCCCGAATTTTTTGCATTAAGTTTGAGAACAACTGTATTGAGAAGAATGTTTTAAATGAAATATATATAATTAAATGGATAAAGTTGTTTTTCGTATTGCTCCATATAAAATAAATTCAACATCCTTCACTGCACATTCTCGGCATTAAATGTTATTACAGTCTTATCTACGACACCGAGCGGTGGAAAATAATATTGAAATTTTATTATTTCAGTGGGAGTATTTATAGAATTGCAAAATAGTTAATTATTTCTCAGATCCGTAGTGTGTTTGGCGCCGAAACAGTTTTACCTACCAGTTTTATTTTTTTATTCGCGTTTCAACAATGTGTTTGTCGAGGAAAGGTCGAATATAATTATTATGTAATACTTGAAAACATTTCGCGGAAACTTTAAATGTTCATAACCTATATTAGTTTTGTTAGAATTGCGCAGTTTTAATCTTTTGTTTTGATTCTATGGATGTGTGCAGCAAGTTAACATCTGGACCTTTATTTCAGGCTAGTGATTTTACTGATATAGATTGGCCCAGCTTAGGAACCAATGGTACAGAGGTAAGTCTTTCTATTAGTTACAAATAACATTGACCATGATTGGTACATTCAAAGGACACGTATACGTATGCAGTACACAATCGATAATTAAAAAAAAAGTGTAAACAATAAATTCAAATATCAATTAAACTTTTATGGACGATATACGATGATTGCTAATTAAAGGAATGGTTTTTATCCGTAAACAAAAGAATTCAGTATACTTAAAATTTGGTTTAATTATATGAAAAACTAAAAATGAAATTAGTCAGCTATGTTATCGATGCTATTAAAAAATTTCGCCAGCGGTGAAATATAAATCATCATCAACATCATGATGGCAAAAACTCATATCACTTTGAGCTGTGCTTCGAGTCTATCATGCAACAAATCGGGAATTGGTTTACTATTGTAATCGATAACAGTGTAACCTTAAGGTCCCCAGCTGGTGACCCTTCCTCAGGAAGTGATATTCGGTTTCATTTGAAGTATATACAATGTATTTCAATATCACTGATATTGTAGCTGACTAATTTCTTTTTTAGTTTGTTAGATTATAGATTAATATTGTTAATGAATCTTAGTCGCTTATTCAGTAAATGATAGTTTTTATTTAATGAGAATTTCCGAATACAAAAATATTGTCTTCTAATTGTTTACATCCTGATTTACATTACAGGGGGGGCATTAGATTTTAAGGAAACACATTGCTAGAAAATAATAATAATAAAATGGAAAGAAATTGAATGTTTCATATAGTCGATTTTAATCGTATTGATTAAAAAAATTATGAGTGGATTTATATGTTTTCGATTGAGGACATAATATTCCTTATGGGAAAAAAGTTGATGTTAGGTTAATATTTTGACCTAATTTCCCGGACTATATGAAAAAAACAATCAATATTTAGAATTTTATATTAAAATATTTTGAATAATTCTGATCCCTCCGACACTGGAACGTGAATTTTATTTTGTAATTTACTGATATTGTAGCTGACTAATTTCTTTTTTAGTTTGTTAGATTATAAATAAATATTGTTTAATGAATCGTAGTCGTTTATTTAGTAAATGATAATTTTTATTTAATGAGAATTTCCTCTAAAGCTAAAAATTGTCTTCTAATTGTTTACATCCTGATATACAGGGTGGCCATTAGATTTAAAGGAAACACACTTGACTGGATAATAAATAAAGTTTGAAAGAAATCGGAAGTTTTGATAGTCGATTTAATCAAGTTGGTTTTGAGGAAATGATAGGTGGGGGTTTACACTTTTCGATTGAAGACATAATATTCCTTATGGGGAAAAAGTTGCTGTTAGGTTAATTTTTTGACTCAATTTCCTGGATTATATGAAAAACACAATCATTATATTGAATTATAATTGATTAAAATTGAATAATTCTGATCCCTCCGCCACTGGAACGTGAATTTTATTTTGTAACCTACTGATATTACTGACTAATTTCTTTTTTAGTTTGTTAGATTATTGATTAATATTGTTAATGAATCTTAGTCGCTCACTCAATAAATGATAATTTTTATTTAATGAGAATTTCCGAATACTAAAAAATTGTTTTCTAATTGCTTATATCCTGATATACAGGGTGGGCCATTAGATTTTAAGGATACATACATGGCTACAAAATAATGTTTGAAGGAAATTTGAAGTTTTAATTGTACTTACAATAAAGAAAATTTGTCATTGGTGTTCTGTTTTTACGAATAGCTTAGACAGGCTTCAAATTAGTTGCTATATTCTCCAAATTTAGCCGGTTTCCAAATAAATTCATTAGAAAGTTTTGTGCAGGAGAATGTGTCAACTTCAATGGAAACTAATGAAATCTGCCAATTTTTCATTGTGGACCAGTGGCGGAAAAAATGAATCAACCCTCGTACATGGAAAATAGTTTATCTTGATATTCGCGGGCTATTTATTTTCGATGTTGGTACACGTGCTAGTGACATGTTATAACGATTTTACACAATTATTTTTTAACATATTTAGAGTTAAATGGCTCGTGAAATTTTGACAGCTTTTTGACATTCTTGGAAAGAATACCTCGTCAAAGTTTAAACCAGAACGTTTCGCTAACATAATAGCAGTGACAAAATATCGAGAAAATGTTAAAGTAATTGTATTTTTTAACACATAAATTTTTATTCAATATTATAGAATTATTAACAGGTGCGGATGTACCTTGATAGGTAATAATTAATTTAAATTCATGTCTTTATTTTTCGAGTTGGCAACGATGATACCGATATATGAGGATAGAGATAACCTTAGATAAGGTTGTTTTTAAAGTGACAGTACCACAAAAAAGATTAACGAATAACGAAGATAGTTTTATCTGGTTGAAAAGAATAAATACAGTATATAAATTTCCATAGATTTGAAACGATTCTATAAGTATGGTGAAATTATAAATTCTGTGTTTTATAAATCCAAATCAGGGGCGCCCCGAGGTCAGAAGGCGCCCGGGGCGAGATTTTCAATGGCGCCCCCATCCCACCCAACCATCCGAAAAACCATGATCACGTGGCCCAAATGTACCATTAAAAAAATTTAAAACAATTAATAATAATAAATATTATTAATTTTAAATCCTAATAATATTATTTTCACTGTGAACATGGACCAATTCTCGAAACACGTGGCAGTATATGGTAATACAATTATGAAAATAAAAGGCCATTCTGATTGTTTCAACATAAATTATTTTTAAGAAATATTATTTATACAATTTTACTTTACATGACCTTTTTCTTTATGTTTTTGCCTTGACTTGTGCAGTGCTATAATTGTTGTATTTCTAGGTAAGAAAGTATTTTACAAAAAACCACTGATTCTGTTTTTGTTTTATTTACGAAGTGTGATACGTATTTTGTCGTAAGTACGACAAACCAAACTTTTCTTAAAAACATTTATGTTACGAACTTCTTAAATTTATAAACCAAATGTTTACAGTTCTTTCTTTAAGCATTTACAGGAAACTTTCTGGCCTTGGCTCTAGCAAATGATGAAAGAATGTCTTTAAAGTCCAATTTTTTGGCAACCTCATTTTCTATACATATAATAGCCAAGGCATTTAACCTTTCCTGACTCATAGAGGAGCGAAGGTAAGTTTTAATAAGTTTTAGTTTGCTAAAACTTCGCCCAGCACTCGCCACAGTCAGGGGGATGGTCAGCATGATACGTAGAGCAATCCCCAAATTAGTAAATAGGTCCTTTTGGTCATGTGATTTTATACTTTTTAATACCTTAATAGGAGACAAAATTTTATTCGATTTTTCTTCTGCTTGGTTCACTATACTTTTAACACGAATAATTTCATTGTATAAGTCTTTTCCATTTATGTCACTGATATTTTGGAATGTTAGAAACTCTTGAAGGTTTAGGCAATTCTTCATCAGTTCTTCTTTTTCTGGTAGCTTTCCCAAGTCGTACAGAAAACCACATAGAGAATGGTGTTTGTTTAGCTGGGCGGTTCGTTCTGTAAGAGATGTAGTCACACTGTCAACAAGGGGTAAGAAAACATCTCTCTTAAAAAGCTCTTCCATGGTACCACTAACTTCGTCTGAACCCTCATACGAAAACTGCTTTGATTTCTCCCTTAATCTCTCGGCCGTGAAAACCGGTTCAATTTCCAATTCTTCGGGCAATTTCCTTGGCGGATATCATTGCGTCTAAAATACCCCTTTCTCTGAAGGATGAGAGGAATTCTTGACAATTATCAAGCAACTTCTTGCCAGATGTTAAGTCAACCATCTTCCCTTGCAATGTTTTACTAACTAGATTTACTTGAAATAAAAGGTCATGCCAAACAATCAGGCATGTCAAAAAGGAAAAGTCTTCCATATGCTTAATCAGAGATTGAGCTTCTGATGCTGTTTCAAGGTCGTCAACGGTGTCCGCAAGTTCTATGAGTGCTTGCCTAACTTCAGCATATTGGTACCTGATAGCTTGGATTGAAGAAATCCTTGCTTCCCAACGAGTTTCACAAACTTGTTTTAGAGATAATGATTGAACATGTTCACTAACTATGCAGTACCGTTTCGTTGATCCTGCAAAAATTGTATAAATCCGCTGATTACTCCAAACAGTGAGGTTGACTTCACAGAAGACCTTGTACCATCAGATACTACAAGATTCAAACTATTGACTGGTACACGGTGTAAATGAAGCCCGGGGATATTCTTTCAATACTCTAGCCTGAGTACCTGAATTCCGGCCATATTAGCTCCATTGTCGTAAGCTTGTCCACGACAGACATTCATGTTCAAATTGCAATTTTCAATCTCTTCAAACAAAAGTTCTGAGGGAGCTTCTCCAGTTGATTCTTTTGCAACTTTGTAGCTAATAAAACTTTCTTCCACGCCTATATTACCACTTACATCATCTTCTTCAGTGACATATCGTATTGTCAGGGATATTTGATCTTTGTGGCTTATGTCTGGTGTGCGGCCCAAAATTACAGAAAAGTACTTAGATTTAGTAATTTTTTTTTATTATAGCTTGCTTTACTTCGGACCCCAAAAGACAAATAAGTTCATTTTGAATGTTATTTCCCAAAAGAGTCACATGGGAGGAGCTATTAACTACTCTCCGCAAGTGATCTGACATTACACCATCAAATTGCCCAATCAACTCGATTAAACCTAAGTACCTAATTGCCATTATTCTTTGTGAACAACTTTGAGGATGAACCTCGAAAAGCGATATTATGTTCTGCCAAATACAAGGTTATAACTACAAGGCGCTTAAAAACTTCCTCCCATCTTCGGGTCTCACGCATAATTTGTTCAATTAGCTCTTGATTAATGGAAACATTTTTTTTAGCCGTAACTCTGCTTCAAGCCAGTTAGTCATATATTTAAAATGTTCAGGTGAAGTTTCATGTAAGCCTAATCGTTCAGAGAGGTGTTTCCAGTTATTAAAACCTGACTTTTGCCCAAGTTGTGATTTTGAGTTAGGATCAAAAAATCGGCTAGACTGAGTTGGAGCCTTCAGAATATAAGTACTAGCCATTTACGTTTAACTTTTTCTCCATTTTTTGCGTAGCGAAACTGGTAATCATTAGAAAAATGTCTCTTTTGGGCATTTTTTAGATAATGATTTTCAGCCTTTAATGGCAAGGGACCTTTTAAAACTAGCTCATTTTTTTGAATTTTGTTTATAAATTGTGGCCAAGAGGATGGGTCTGAATTGATTTGGTCAACAGTTGTTTTAGAAGAAGAAATTTGTGATGTTTTGCCAGCTTCACTCACATTAATCTCATCAATAGGATTTGAATATGGGATTGATGGTTTTTCATCAGTTCTACTCACGTTCATCACCGATGAAGAAAGCGCTTCAGTTGTAGCCTCCTCGTCCCTGCCTATCTTACGTCTTTGCGTCCCTGACAGCTTTTTAGACATTGTACTGAACAACACTAATAACTGAATAATCAGCGGTAAATTACTTCACTATGGGTATTGTAACCCACACTGCTGAAAATTACTATAATGTGTAACTGTAAGAATCAGAAAAGAAATTATAATTCGAAAAGACGAGAAAAATAAGTCGAAAGACAACTGCAAGAGGCACACACGATTAGAAATGGCGATTCCCATTAGTGTAGTGTGTGACGTATGCGTGTAGGGACGCGCGTGCGCGTGAGCGATGTCTTATGCGTAGTCGGCAGCGCGCAACTCCAGATCATGAGTGGACGGACGAATCCAATAGTTTTTCCGGGGGAGTTAGCTTAAGAGTTCGGTTTGATACCTGTTACTTGCGTAATAGGTTGGCACGGCATAAAACATATTGTAGGTGAAGCATGTATTATAATGGCGACTCGCTTACTGCGTCGGGACGGAAATTATTCAGATACTTCCAAATTTTGCAATCATTGAATAATATTTTATACATAAACGAAGAAATAAAACAACATTGTAAGAAAAGTTAGTTAGCGGACACAAGAATATTTCCGCAGAATATATTTGTGCATCCACGATAAACAGGATTGCAGGATGTATTTCCTTTACACAGTGCCGCGCCCGGAGCGACCGCCTGTTGCCAACCCATCAAAAAACCGTCCTTGGTACGACGATGATTCTGCGCATGTTCCAACCGAACATTTACCGTTATACGCGTTGTGTTCCAATCGTTTGTGAACCGTATCCGGAACGGATACTTGGTTGATAGCAAGTACTGTGCATAGCCGGAGATTGCGCGGAAAATATCATTTGAACGCTTCCAATAACCGTTCCAAGAACGGTCCAGATTAGCATGTTCGAACAAACCTATAAATTTTGATATAAATTATGTGGTTATTTTCAATTCTACTGAAAACCATGTGAAAACAGGATATAATATTATTAACATTTTCGTAAATATTTTTGAATGTATTTTTTGATGGTGTTGGAGGATTTGGGCACAACATGTTTATTTTTGTTATTTTGGAAATCAGTATATGTATATCGAGTAAACAATAATATATAAAAAACATAATCCCAAAATATGTTCTCTTTATATAATAATCATAATATTAGAATGGACCACCGGTGAAAAATTTTGTTTGATATACAATAAATAAAATGTGACAACAACAATTAAAAACAATGTGATCGTTTTTGAAATTTATATTTTGAAAAACATATAGAGATATGAGGTGGAAATAGGACATTGCTTTCTGATTTCCCAGTCCATTTTGTCCTACAACCGAATCGGGTTGAGGTCGGGCGACTAATCATTACTTTTAGTACACTCTTTCTTTCCACTTGTTTCAAATACTCTTTGCACATCTTCGAGGAATGCTTGCGATCGATATCATAGTGGAAGATAAATTTTCTGTCAATCAAGCGCTGGCCAGAACGTACTACATTTTCCTTTAATATTTTTTATAGCATTCTTTTCTCAAAATATCTTCAATCTCCAGTCGCCCTTCCTCGAAAACATCCCCAAACCATTACCGATTATTCGCCATGTTTTACTGTTGGGACTACCCATGGATCTAACATACGTTCTTCCTTTGACCTGCGCACAAACATTTTTTTTATATCACTCCATAAAACTCTATATCATTCTTCATGCATCCAATTTTTATGTTTGTTATCCCACTGCAATCTCTTAATTTAATTTAGACGTTTCTTCACTGCTACCTTTCCAAAAATGCCAACTTCTCTCAATCTTCTTTTCACTGTAGAAGTATTCAAAGGCAGATCCCTAGATTTATTGATCTGAGCTGCTATCTTTGGGCCAGTGAGTCGTCGATTACGTTTTTCAAGGCCGCCCTAGTCGTTTTCTATCACCAAAGCTCTTGGTGGATGCATATTTTTTTCACGTTGTAGGTGTTTTAAATGGCTCGACCGTTTCCTTAGCGGTTGGAGCCATTCGAAAGGGCCTCACCAAACTCAGATTTTGAGTACAATTGTGTTTTTTTTAAATAACTTTTAAACGGCTGTATCGATCGATTCTAGAAACTAATCAGCTCGTTAAAATATTGTTGTTGAAAGAAAACTGAAAAATGTGTTTTGCTGATCAGAAGAATCGGCCGATTTTCAGTTTTAATTTTCTTGCTTATTCTTAGGGCTCATTTGAACATTGTTCAATGTAGCAACTAAATTTCTTTAGCATCTACGAAACGCATACGTGTGAAATTGGCCTAAGACATCGTTTCGACCTTCGTTTGACATTATGAAAGAGAAATTTGTTTTTGAAATCTAATGAATAGGTTATGGGGCTAGCGAAAATTTTTGACCAATAGTATATAATAATACACAATATATGTGTGTAAACCTCTATTTTGTAGTCTCTTTTTGTTATTATTTTATTATATAGCCTACAATAACTCGAGTGGTACTCCAAATTTTTCATATATTACAAAAAAAAAACGAAATAAAATATTAGAAATGTCTTAAATTGTCTTGGAATCAATATAATTGATAACAAACATTACTTGATAGATGTACTTTGGTAAGGCATTTTCATACTAACAATGTTATCAAATTCTTATCAAAAAATAAGGATTTAATGGTATTTGTGATAATGAATGAAGGAAGTGTAGCTTAATATTTGTTCTTAATGCGATTGGATTTGAATTTTCGATCAAATTAAATTTATAAAAATGACATAATTGAATAATGATACGGATAACTCAAGCAATAATTAATATTCCTAATTATTGTCTATTTTTATTAATGAGAGAGTAATAAAATGATGGAGTATTCGTAATCCATAGGCGTACCACTTCTTTTAGTAGGCAGTTAAAATATTCCACTTCAGGGCTTTGCACAAGTCCAAACCTTTTTCAATTGTGTTAGCTCTAGTACGTTTATGAAAATTTCAGGAAATATTTAGATTATTTTGTAATAATATTTAAAATGATCGAAGTTTTCGATTAGTAATTAGGGTTTATTTCTTTCTCGTACACAAAAATAGACTATAACTGCTTCTTCCACAAAAATAAATTTACTTCTCAACCAATTTTTTTAATTTTGAGAATCGTACTTGGAGCAACAAAATTTGTCGGCCTAATTTTGGCAAATTATTTGTCATTTTTCTTTATGATCAATGACAATTCCCTTTTGAAATTCCAAAAGACTGGACGATGACTTTATTGGTCATGATCGAAAAAAATAGTTTTTGAATTGTTGAGGATACGTTCCTCGAAGAAAATCTATTGTTTTGACTATATCAACGGACCAATTCGCTTGGATTAAGTTTGAAGATTTGTTTTAATTTCAAAAGCGAACGAGCTTTTTATCGGCATTAATCAATCTTGACAATCATAGCTTTTTCACATGTAACCTTTCATTGCATACGTTAGGTTAATATTTTTACTACATTAACTATCTCACGTACTTTCGTCAAGTAAGTGAAAGGACACGGTTTTTATTAACAATTTTTGGAGGAGTTCCTCTGAATTAACTTCTGGGACACTCAGCATCGTCTATCTTCATATGACCAATTTTAACCAACTTCAGTATTATATTTATGTAACTTCTCTTTGGTTTCTAGTTGTTTCCCACCTTTGTTTTTCCTATTTAGATTGAGATTTATGTAAAATTTTGACAGATGGTAACATAAAAATGGCGGAAACTAGCGTAGACCGACTTCGTATACATTATAATGTATATACGACTTGTATGTGAATTTTTATATTTGCTTTTCTCTATTCTGCTTTAGTTGATTCATGTGAATGTAATGATTGTATATCGAAAATTATCAGTTGAAATTGAAATGTAGATTAATTTGTCACGTATTGTTCACTAATTGCTATAAAAAAATGACACTTTTACAACTCGTAAATCAATAAAAAATATATGACTTCGTTCTACATGAAACTAATATGCCATATGTTTTCAAACCAATCTCAGCGGATTGTAAATTTTCTTTACTTGCTATTATACGAACAACGGAAAATTGTTTCACGATTATTCCGACAGGTATGTTTTGAGTTTATCGAGAAAACTCTTGAATAAATCCGTTTTCCAACATTCGACTAAGAATTGTAGGGTTTAGAATATAAGTGACCCAAGTCCACTTTAGCTATTTTTGAACTACAAAAGTTCATGATTCGTAATAAAATTACCCGTTAACATTTTTAACAGAATATATTCAATAAAAAGTTCAAGGAGTAAATTATGACAGTTTTAATGACCAAACTTCATGCTAAACTCCAAAAAATCCAAAATAGTGGACATAGTTCAAATTTATCCGAAAAATTTTAGGAATATAATGAATCTACTCCAAGTATTGTTAATACACTTTATTTTTACATCTGCTTAGAGATTAAATTAAAAAGGAAAAGTTAATTAATAAAAATAATAAAAAAACTGTTCATCGGTGTCGTTTTCTTTGAGTTGTTTCGTTGTTTTGGGTTTGACGAGTTCACCGATTCCCTGGAAGTTTTCTGAAGTTTCCATGATAAATAGGGGGTTATGTAAAGGAGTAGAGACAACATGTACTACTTTTTTTGAAAGTCATTTGTCTAGAGGTTGGGTAAATATGACCCTGTTGTGTAGTCAACAAGGTTCGCACTTCCACGGGTCTTCCTGACCTAAATTTTTTACTAGTCATTTTCGAGAAGTCCATATAGGCAGTTATTGAAACAATGAATACCAAAGTTGAAGACATAAGGTCTTTAGACTTTTTAAGTTGTTAATTTTGGGAAAAACATCACGTTTTAAAGATAAAAAATGCAAACATATTTTTTACCCTGAGACAACTTTCTTCACTTCTTCACGCGCTTGCTCTGCTCCCCTTGAGTGCAATTCTCTTTCAGCCTTTTCTTATCATTTTTCCAAATAACTTGCCACAGTTGCTGCAACAAAAATCACCTGGACTTAAGTTTAGTAGTATTCTGAAATAAAATAATCTGTCACTAAACAACATAACAAGCTGCTGCCTAGCGAATATTATCAGAACAAGGAATTGTTGATTATTAAATTAAATGGCATTCAAAGATAATATTATGATTATAATTGTTTGTTATAGCCTCGAAAGTGTTTGGGTCAAGGAGCAGCTGAATCAGCAACTACTGTCGTAGCTTCAACTTCCAAAGATAAGCAAGTGACACCCCAAACATCTGAAGAAGGTGAAGATAAACGAAAACAAATGAAGCACAAATGGGTGCCACTCGATATAGACTTAACAAAAACAAATAAATACGATCGAAGACGTAGCGAACGAGCAGGAGACGAAAGATCGACAGTAAGTGAAGGTGATAAAGACTGGCGAGCGGAAAGAGAACTGAATGGTCACCCACAAAACGGACGACATTCGAGACCTGCACCTGGAAATCGACATCGTAATGACAGGAACAGAGGGAGTAGGAGGGGAGTTCACAATAGACATAATAATAGAGGGCATAATAACCTGGATTATTTAGATTATCATTCTCACGATTTCCAAGGAAAGATGGGTGATTTAATAGATGGACAAGCTTTTATGCCTTACATGGGAACATACTACTTTAATAGCAACAGCTATCTTAGTTTAGATGGGCCCACTGTCAAGGAATATATTCGTAATCAAATGTAAGTAGTTTTTGAATTACTTTTTTCGCATTTTATATTTTATAAATTCGAGTATCAGAGGGGTTTAAAAACGAGAAGTCAGCTAGTCATCAAATTTTCAAACTGAAGGCAATCCAGAACTATAGCTATGACCAAGGATTAAACCTGTGGCTCTTCTTTGAGAATTTCAAACAAGTTTATGATTCAATCTGTCCCAGGGTAGCACTCGAAATCCTTAAGAAAATACTACATTTGGTAAAAATGACACTGAGAATGAAGTAGCTGTGGAAGGAAGCCTATCGGAAACTTTTGAAACAAAAAGAGGTTTAAAGCAAGGAGACCCACTATCAACACTGCTCTTCAACATTTTACAAAAAATGATTCTGAGAAGTAGCAGCATCCGAATCCATGGGATGATTTACAAGAATGTGGATTCCGCATAAATCAAGATAAAGTCCAGGAGTTCGAATATCTGGGAGTGAGTTTGGGCCTTGGAGGACTATTAAGAGCAAAGGATATATCAAGAAACACCAAGTTATAAGACAGTTACACAATCAACGATGCTATATGGCAGCGAGTGTTTGATAATGCACATAAAAGAAGAAAAAAATAGAAATATGAAAGAGAAAGGTACTAAAGAGGATTTTAAGAGGAGTGAGAATGAACGCAGAGATCAAAGTATTGTATGATGGTCAAGCTGAGATGGTATATGTGGTTAGAGCAAAAAGACTCCATCGGATGGGGCGTATAGATAAAATGGTTAAAGATAGTTGAGTGAAAAGATCCTTTTTAAGGGGAGAAGAGGCGAAAAGGAAAAGAGGGCGTCCACGCCAGGAGCATGTAGAGAAGATTTAGAAAGAATGGGAATAGAGAACTGGCGTAAAGCGGTGGTAATGAATAAAAATCGATGGAGGAAAGCAGTACAACAACTCCAAGCCTTGCGCCTTTAAGCCTTATTGAGCTATATATATATATATATATATATATATATATATATATATATATATATATATATATATAAACTCGAATTTCGGAACACTATGTGAATATACATATTTCGAAAGACCTAAATGCCCCTTGCATTACTTAGCTTTCATTTAACATCCAATTATGAGATGAACAACTGAACTGTTATGTATTTCTTACTCTTTATCATAAAAATGTCTAGTTTATTTTCATATAAGAAAATGTCAAAAGACGCTAAATGTGGTTATTTTTCAGAGAATATTACTTCAGTGAAGATAACTTGAACAGAGATTTTTTCTTGAGAAGAAAAATGGACGCCGAAGGTTACCTTCCAGTTACCCTCATAGCTTCTTTCCATAGAGTTCAAGCTTTAACGAACAATGTAGCTCTAATTATTGAGGCAATTAGTTCATCTGATGAACTTGAGTTGACTGCAGGTTTTAAGGTAAATCATAAACCAAATAATTTCCATTTATTCTCTAATTGACTGGTTTTAGGTGAGACCAAAGAAGGACCCACTGAAATGGCCGATACTTGATGAGGGAAATGAGAAAAAAGAAGAAATTATCGCTAAATTAGTTCCTCCGCCGCCACTACCAAAAACTCTAAGAGAAAGACAACTCGATAATCTCAATCCCGACGTAGCAGAATTTATCCCCTCGGATGTGGAACAAAAGAACCAAAAAGTAAATATGGTAAATGGAAATAGAAATCCAGAATATGCTCAAAACGAAAAAACTAAAAACGAACAAGAAGATGATGAGAATTGGAGGCAGGTGAAAAGAAAAAATAAGGAAAATAAAGTGAAAAAGGAAACAAAAGTGAAATCGTTTGAACGAGAAGAGCTCGATTTTCACTTTGACGAAGAACTAGATCAAGAAGTTCCTACAGGACGACAAAATACGTTTAACGAATGGTAGGATTTTTTTATATTTAATAAAATTATTCGAGATGTGTATCCTACTTTTGTTTTTTTTCCATTTCAGGCCTATAGAGGAAGACAGTGACGAAGTCAGCGATAGAGATGTTAATAAATTGCTTATAGTTACTCAAAATACAACTTCTAGAGCACCAAAACATGAAGGGTATGACAGAACTGGTGATTGGATGACTCGCGTTAAGATGAGTCAAGATTTAATTCAAGCTATAAACGATGGATTATTTTATTACGAAGAAGATTTATGGACTGATCAAGACTACGTAAGTATTTACGAATTAATTCAATTAGCAGTAAAATTAAAACTAAAAAATGTGTAGGAAAGGAACTCACTCGAGAGTTACAAGACTGTCAACGTTATTAGTCAAGAAGATTTTAAAAAAATGGCGCCTCCAGCTCCTAAAAAACAGAACCAACAAGTGCCACCTCCACCTCCTCCAGTTGTAAGTGAATTCTACATTAATAGAACTATTTATTATAATTTTCTTTCGTTAATAGATTGATACAGTTGAAGTGCCTGCAAGACAACAATCACAACCCACTACTAGTACCAATAATAGGAGAAGAACAAATAAAAATCCACGAAGGAATGTTCCAAGATTCTATGCAGTTGTTAAAGATGAAAGACCAGATCCAAGTACTCCAAGAAAACGAAAAACGAGACACTCAAGTAATCCTCCAGTCGAGCATCACGTCGGATGGATTATGGATGTTAAGGAACATCGCTTACGTACAACATCTACAGGGTAACTTAAAATACAAATGTATTTCATTACATTATTTATATACTTTCTCATATTTCAGAAGTAGCTATGGTACTAGTCCTAATGACGGGCATCTAGGTACAAGCTATGGTAGTGTTCCACAAGCTTTACCCACCTTCCAACATCCATCACATTCTTTGTTGAAGGAAAACAACTTCACACAACAAGGGTACCACAGATTCCGACAAAAATGTTTAAAAGGTACAGTAGAAAAAATAATTTGTTTGATATAATTTCAAAAATTTTATCTCAAATTTACATTTCTTGTTACTCACTTACCTAAATGATATTAGTTTCTAATTATTATTAAATAAAATCCTGAGTATTTTTCAGTTAATTTTGTTTGGTAATTTACGATTTAATATGATTATAGAACGAAAACGTTTTGGAATCGGGCAATCCAACGAAATGAACACTCTTTTCCGTTTCTGGTCATTCTTCTTAAGAGAAAACTTCAACCGCACAATGTACAACGAATTCAAAACCTTGGCTATTGAAGATGCCGAACAAGGCTACCGTTATGGTCTTGAATGCCTCTTCCGATTTTTCTCTTACGGTTTAGAAGTTAAATTTAGACCACATCTTTATGAAGATTTTCAACAAGAAACGATAAAGGACTACGAAAACGGACAACTGTATGGACTGGAAAAATTCTGGGCGTTCTTAAAATACTACAATTATGGTAGTCATCTCACTGTTGCACCTACGTTGCAAAAGTACCTCTCCAAGTTTAAGACTATCGAAGATTTCAGGGTTGTAGAGGTAAATAGTAGTTCAACGGTAACGATTATGTAATATATATTCTAGTTTATTTATATACTATATTCAGTTTCAATCATACTGCTTTTAATGCAAGATTATACATCTAAGACAGTCCTTTCTTGTAATTGGTAATTTTGTAGTCTTCATAAGTAAGAATCTGGATGGTAAATAAGTTCGGGGAAATGTGATTACTCGCCCCCATTAACTGTTTCCTCCATATATTCTGTGTAAGATCTTTCGCTCCCACATGTTGAGCAGCCGCTTTTTCGTTCTCCAATTCAGTAAACGTGACTTTAGTAGTCTTTGGAGACTGAGGTATGCTTAGAGAGCAGAATATTGCACTTTCGACCATTTATAAAACAATAAGTGGATGTAAACGAGGAATACCATGTTCAAATCTTCCAAAAAGGGGCAGCCTAAAGCTTTGACTGATGCCTAGTCAAATAAATCAGTGGAATGTGCGAAAGACAAATTAGGAACAACAACTCGAAGGTCGAATCGCCGATTTTGGGTTTCCCACACCATCAGTCGAGAACTGAAGAGAAAGTTAAGTAAACATCGGAAAATGAATAAATGTTCAAAATATACCGAAGATCATTTGCGCAGAATTCCAATAAGCTGCCTTGCATTACTTCACAGGGAACAAAGGTGTGATCATGGATGACGAAAAATATAACTTATCATATTCAGACATTAAAGGCAATGATGCATTTTACACGGATGACATAAAAAATTGTCCCAATGACGTGAAATATAAATCCATAAAGAAATTTGAAGATAAAGTTTTGGTCTGGTGTGCTATATCTGAAGCAGGCTTTCCACGTCATTTAGTTAATACATGAACACAATTATAATGTCTGATGCGCGTTTTAATCACAAAGTTATCATCTTCAGAGACCAAAGGCTTAGACTGATAATGATAACTTAGTTATCAAATCCAATCTTTTCAATTTGAGAACTTATACTTTTATTAAATAATAATTTTTAGCCAAGAATTGACGAAATTTTAAAATCGCATCAGGGCAAGGGACAATACAAAAATATCAAACGAAATAGAAGTGTTTCGGAAAGTCAATCAGCTATGCCTAGTACTTCTAGAGAAGACAGACGTCCATCTAATAGCAATCAAAGGTAAATATTGATCATATTCATGGAGATATTGTTAATATTATTGATAGAATTGTTAAAGGTATTCTTTATGCTGTTTTTATAGGAATGAAAATATGTATCCTCAACCTGGTACTAGTGCTCCTGCTGATTCAGGCTTTAAATATGCTAGATCTCGTACTCAATCGTTTGGCTCTGGACGTATCCGTAACAATAGTGCCCATCAACGTACTGATTCTTGGAGACAAAAAGATGTTAGGAATGAGCCTAAGGTATTTATCTATGCTTGTCTATGTAACTAGTTCCATTTTCCTATTATCCCTACAAATGAGCCTCGTCTTGAAAATAATTTTTTTTTGCAGGCTACTTTGTAAAAATCTGCCTGAGCATGGTGGAGTATCTGGCCTGATGTGATCTACCAACATAATAGATTAAATTTTAAATTTAGGTTTGATTTCCAAAAATAAAAAAAAAATAATTTGGGTACTTTAAGAACTATATTTAAGTCGTGAAATTGAAAGCTGAAGCTATTGGAAGTGTATTGTGTATCAGTGCCATTACCTTGAAATATTTTACAATTTTATAGTTTTTCGTACTTTTTCGACAAACGTCATGAATAGAGTGAAATCAAACAGAAATATTAAATGCTAGTGGCTCTAAAAACCGTATCGGTTGATTTAACTAATTATTGAATTTTTTAATAACTGCCTAAAATTTGATCTTGAGAGTAAAACTAATTTGTAAATAGCTCCCATTTATCTGGAATTGTCAGTTTTGTACTCTATTCATATAATTTGCATTCGTAGTTTTTTTTATTACGTAATCATAGCTTCTAATCTTAAAAAAAAAGCATTTGGTGGTTGTATATATAGCCTTATTCGAGAAAAATTACTAATTTGGATTTGCGAACATCTTTTATACACTAATGTTTTTGAAAATACCCAAATTTGTCTTTAAAAATATGTGTTCATACATCTAATAATACTAAATCAGTTGTAGTTTCAGGAAACACAAGAACTCCGCATCTCAATCTTCATATAAAGACCCGAGGTCGATTTGCTTATTCAAGCTCATTGTTATATGTTCAAAACCAAAAATTCGAAGTATCAAACGGAAGACACTAACTACTACCACTACAATGACACTAACTACTACCACTACAATGACACTAACAATTTCATTATCTGATTCTTCAAGCCATGTGCCATCGATTATGGAAGGCTCGAAGGACCAGACAGTGTATGTGTAAGGAGTGGTTGTATAAAGTGTACATTGAAGATAAAAAAATTACTTTTATAATGATGAATTATATACAAAACAAAACTTAGATTTTCCCAAATCTTCGTTATCTCTATTTGCTCCTTATTATTTCAGTTTTAAATAAAAATTATAACATTTTGTTGTTTAGAATAAATACAAGTTGTCTCAAAAGAAATCTCACATTTAAAAAATCAAATTCAAGAAAAGTAAGAAGTTCATTGAATGTTTATTAGATATTAAAATGCATTGCTTGGTAATTTATTTCTTGAATATAACATCGTCAAAATATAAACCGTGGTCCTCATGGTTTTCATTTAATCACACACTAAAATTGCCTCTGTCAGCTCCGCAGATATTCTCCTTGATGTCTTTCTTTTCGCAAAGGATATTTTCTTTTAATTGTACCAGGAAAGTCAGTTTGTTAGTGCAAATTTGAATTTAACATAACCCCCTCAGGATAAAGTCCTTAAGTGTTGAATCGGCACTGTGTAGAGGCCAACTTAAGTTACTTCTACTGGAGCTCAATTTGCCAAGACGTATGTGAAGTTTCTCCATTCTACTGGAACTATGTTCTTTAGTTATAACCATTAAAGTTTTGTAGTTCAAGCATGAAGAAGTCGTCTAACATCTGCACATAACGCTCTGAAGTCACTGTAACTGTGCGCCCTCATTTTCAAAAAAGTAAGGCTTAAGCGCTGATATTGCAGCCTATATGGTCACTTTAGTCGCATGTAGAGGTTTCTTTGAGTTTGAGAGAGTTCTTTGGATTGATTTCACTCCAGTAGCTTAATCCGAAAACAAAATGTTTAAAAGCGCACAATCATCTGATTTACGAAGTCAATCCTCTGACCAGCATCCTGAAGCTTTTAATTCTTGCATCAACTGCATTTTGTAAGGTACAGCTCCACGCTCCATAGCGACTAAATTCCCAAGTCACTGATTGACACCTCCTGCATCCCTGAATTAAAATTTTTCTTGGGACACCTTGTATTTATTTGGCTTTGAATTGATAAATAAATCTCTGAATATATATTTTTTCAATCTGTTGAGTCAAAAAAAATAATAAAAATTCTTTTCAAATTTTGTGGTAGGTACATATGTGAATAAATTACACATTTTGAAACAATTTGCAAATTATTTTTCCAATAGCAAATGAAGACCTGAATACAAAATCCTTGACATCAGTACATTTTTCGAATCGAGTAGTTTGTTAATTGCTGTTCTCACTTGTTTGTTTGAAAGAAATGGTGCTACATCATTTTAGCTAACATTGTAGTTATTTTATTAAGTATATAAAGGATTTCAGCTTCAATTAAGGTTCCAGTACAAACCATTCCTTTATCACATGTTACATACGGATAAATCATGATCTGAATATTCGGAAGCTAACCTGGATCACGTTCGGAAACTGATCGAGTTAATAGGGTCGTAGTTATATCATACGACCCTTCATACTCTGGTAGACCAGTGGGTAAATGTGACAATTTGACTGGTTATTTCATTTGTCTATGGTTTTTTGAACTCTTAAAAGTTATTCATTCCCCTTGAATGGCTGTCTACTGTTAATTCTTATGAGCATTGTCTTCGATAGGTTTCTGAAGTTTGCCGTTTTTATACATTTCGGTATTTCAGTATAAAAACATCTTATCAGTATTATACTCTAGTGCAAAATCCGTGTGACGCACAAAAAAGTAATAAAAACCGAAAGTTTTTGTAGATCAGTTTGTAAATTTGAAATTGTGATAAAAATCAAAAGTTTTTGTGAAACAAGTTTTTAAATTTGAAATTTTCATCGACAATTGAACGTGACGTTCGGAAACTCATCTAAATCTACCTAAACCTAAGTAAGTCTATAATCGGTCCAAGATTTTCTTGTAAAGCTTTTTGTACCATCGAAAAATCCACAGCTTTTGAAGCAGTTTAAATTGTAGTTTCAGGCTTCTACAAGCTTTGTCTCCCTTCCTAATTTCTTGTAAAACGTCCTTTCAAAGGTTTTAAAGTTTATTATTCCTTGATTAGATGTGTGAAAATTTAACTTTGATAGTTTTCAATGGTGGATTTAGGTTGTTTATTTATTTACATTAACAATTACACCGTCTGGTGCACGTTTCAATAAGTTTTCCCTGAAGGTGAACTAAACTATAGTTTACTTTGAGTTTGGGGAATTCCAAGTAAAACTTGTTATTACTTCGATTTACAGTATTTAAGGGTTTATCAGAATGGTTATTTTTTTGACTTGACAAGGTTTGAGTTATAGTGATTCCATTGTAGTTAATAAACTTTTGGAGATATAAAAAGTAATACTATTAAAATTTTGAACGTCATTATTTATACCTGTAATATTATAAATAGTCTGCAAAATATCAGTTTTTGAAGGAACTTGGAAGCGATTATGTTATTACAACAACCGTGCTATATAATGAATACAATAGAAGCAAAAACATCAACTAAAATAGACATATAAGCTCATTCATAAATCTGGGGAATTTGAAAATTTCATTTATAATTATATTTTGAACAATTTAACTAAATTTCAGCTTGTTTTAACTTTATGTATCACCTAATGTTTAGATTGACCAGACTATAATTTATGTAGAAATAATGTAATTAATATAAAATATAAAAAAATTGTCAAACTAATTAGTACACATTCCGAAACTTTATGTTAGAAATTATTTTTTGTGCAAAGTGCTATAAATTATTATAAAAGTATTTCGTCATTGTACGCTTTCCTGAAAAATACCCTTACGATTTTCCCTAACCTTGTGTATCTTTCACTCTTACTCCAAATATTATAGTATCTTATAGAATTGCGTAGGTCACGTGGAATAACCGTCATCCAATTCCAATAACACTTTTTTCTTTTATGGACGGATTATCAATTCGTAACATAGATGTGATGTCGCCCGCAAAAAAACTGTATTTTTCTTAGTAAAATCTTAAAGCTAATGGCATTAGCTTCCAAATGATGCATTCTACATACATACAACTTAAGAATGAAACCAAAAACTTGCAGCGGAAAATTTTGTAATATGGTAATAGTTTATTCCGTTTTTTGTCTGCTCACCCTTTTATTCGTAATGCAAATAAGTATTTTCATACCAGACCAGAAAATTCAGGATTACTCCTCGTTATCTGTTTTTGTTTTCTTTATAGTTTTTCATTTGTCTTGGCTGCGTAAAATATTTTGGTTTTTAAAAAATCCTGAGATCTATCTAACCAAATTATAAAGCCTCTCCTTCTTTCAAAATTATAAGACATTTTAATGCAACTGACACATAATCACGGTCATAGAACCAATATACAAGTATTCACAAGTTAATTTTCTTACGGAAACCCTGATATTGTCTTGATATTCTTACCATTATTCTTACTCTTTTTTTGAGTAAAAATTCTTTTTGGAAGATTCAGTTATGGTATTCCATCTTCATATTCGACGATAGCACGGTAGATGTTTCTGTGTAAAATATTTTGGTTTAAAAAAAATTAGAGATCTATGCAACCAAATTATAAAGTTTTTTCTTCTTTCCAATTTATAAGACATTTTGATGCAACTGGTACATAATCACGCTCATAGAACCAATACATAAGTCTCCATCGTTTTTGGTATTTTTGATCATTTCTTGCGAATTCCCCCGATATGGTAATAATAATCTTTTTCGGAGATTTAGACATGATATTCCTCCTTCACATTTGGCTATAACACGGTAGATGCTTCTGCGTAAAATATTTTGGGTTAGTTGATATATTTTATACGAGAAATATCTTTTTAAAAACAAAATTCATTTAATGTAAAATAAAAGTTTATAGATTCAGAGTTACAAACAGAATGAATAATAATAATAATGGTTCTTTTATCTTTAAAGCTGCCACAGATATTTGTATATAATGTGAGCAAAATAATTTCACATAATTGGTTTGAAAAAAGCTTAGAGATCTGTTCCACCAAATTATAAAGCCTCTTCTTCTTTCCAACTTATTAGACATTTTAATGCATCTGACATAAAAAGGAACTTGTTTAATTTAAGTCAAGAAAATGAAAATTTTTCTGCTTATCAAGCCATTTTGATATTGTATTTTGTGCCAAAATTAATACGTTATATATGACATTACTTTTGATTTTTTTTATGGATTGTTGATGTTTTAGATAAATAAAATAATTTTTGAAAAAGAAAATGTTTGAACACTATATTTATAGAATTAGTAATAGTATTTTCGAGTATATTGTGTAAATAATGTATTTTGAATCGAGTATAAAGCAGTTCATTTCATATTCTATCGTCTGCCTGTAGTTTGTGTCTTCTTTACACTTTATAATAATAAATAATCATATTTCATGAAATATTTTTTCGCTACTAAAGAAATTCGTACATCACCATTTTGTACTACAAATTACCAACATTTAGGATTTAATAATTTCATTTTAGGAAAAATAAAAAAATATAAAAATTTTATTTAAAACAAAAACGAATCTATTATGTACTATGTGTATATAAATTTTGCAACTAAATTAATATCATATTCGCTTCTGTTCGTTCCATTCGAGTAGAATTTTTTACTTACTGACAATTTTAAGATGTGTGAGTTTTTCGCAGTTTCCTCCTTAGGTACAAGTTTTTATTTAGTGAATTGTGTTTTTGTTATTGTTTCTGTTGAACTCCGTTAAGTCAATTATGATGATTTTGTAATTTTGTTCTATTTGAAGATTGTTTTAGTTGTTTTCTTAACTTTATTTGCTATTATTAATTATATGTTTTTTAGTTATTATGCGCCCATTATCCGTTTATTTTTCAACGCTGTTCCTTATCGGATAATGTCGTAAACCCATTTTTTGAAGACGAATTTGTTACATTTAAGAATAATTAATTAACTAGAACCAACGTTTAATGGCACATCGTGAAGTTTTAATTTCGTAGTTCGGATACCTTCGATTATAAATTTGGTTTTTGATAATCGAGTCCTTACTATACATTCACTGATTACAATTTTGAAATGATCTTCAAGTTGAATTATTTTCTTTTGTTAATTATTTTACACAATTATTTTGTATTGGGTTTATATTTACTATTCTGTAAATTATATTGAACGTCAATACTTTTATTTCAGTAAGTCTAGAAATTCCAGTCAAGTTGGAACGGCCTTATTTTAGCTAATATAAATATCGTAAGTAATTGCAACATAGCTGATAATAGAACACTAAACTTCTTCTAAAAATCCGCAGTTAAAAGCTAAATATTCAATTGAAACACTGTATTTCTTTTCATATACCAGTAACAAAATTTGAATACCGGAATGACAGTTGTTTTAATGATTTTTTTAACAATTCCAAACGCGTTATTGGTAACTAATGTTATATGGGGAGAGAAAAGAAACAACGTTGTTTGCTCGTTTAAGAATTTATATAAGACTAATTTATTGACAAAAATTATATAACGAAATTTACACAAACTTATTGTCATGAGAAAATACTGTCAACTAAATTATTTCGGCGATCTACAAATAGGACTACTCTTTTAATTATTGAAACAGCAATAATAACAACTAATTATTTTAATCAATTTTTTATTCAATATTTCAATAAGGAAAATAATTGTATATTAATATTTTGGAAAATATATTTTTTCACATTGACATTAGATATATCAGTGGTACAATAGAATCTAACAAAAAAATGTTTATTTCAAAATATTATCATCACATACTCCTTATTTGCTCTCTCCATTTTCGCAGAGTAGAGATTTGAACATCCGGGTAAACATTGTTACTTATTTCACCATATCATAGTCGTGTTGGTATTGTAATTGAATTGGTTAATTAAGAATCTGAACAAGTCACAATATCCTCAGTTTTCAGGAGACAAAACCAGTTAGCTTAAAAAAATATTTATTGAAAAATATTTTTTTACTATTTGTGTAGAATTTGATCGGAATACTTAATAACCAACTTTTTTGGATTAATAATGACTTTTTTGCTTTATAATTACACTAAAACCCCGCTAATCCGAATCCTGTTAATCCGATTTTTCGGAAAATCCGACTGGTAATAAATTATATTTGTTTTTTTTTCACGCTCTGCAAAGGCAAGGCTAACAATCGGGACCTCAATAAAACATCCTTTTGAACAGAAATACGATTCATTGAGGTTTTACAACATTGTATAACACCACTAATATCGCGAACGGTTCGTCATGTCGGTCAATATCAATTGCTTCAAAGTAAAAAACCAATTTGATGCTGCGATGTTGCGCCATAGTAGACACAGACCTCTGCTCTGCCTAGCTCAGAGCAAGGTCGAATGCGGCTGCCACGTCGGAATGTGATATAACTTCATTACCACCGGTGCCGGTTTCCGCTTCTTGGCGGTTGACTGCAGCTGCCTCGTCGGCAAGCTTCTCGTGAGTGTAGGGATCTTGCACCATCCACTCATCGACGTCTGAGTCGTTTGCTTCCCCACAACCGGGAATTTCTCTCACCAGCTGAAGCAGGGGTCCTCGGTTAGAACTGTCATCTGGCGAGTCAACAAAGTCAAGGGAAGTCCACAACTTCCTCCAAGACTTTCTAATGCCTCAGCTGACCAGTAAGTTACATCTTTCACTGTCAATTTCTGGATTTTTTCAATAGAATCTCCTTGAAGTGTAAGGGGAAATTTCTTACGATAGGCTAATTTCATTGCCTCGAGAACCCCTTGGTCCGTAGGCTGTATCAGAGCTGTAACATTGAGTGGGAGGAATACAGATTTCACTTCGTCACATTGTAATTGTTTGATGTCTGGGTGAGATGGTGCTTTGTAAACTTATTTGGCAAGTCGTTTTCTTTATTGAAACGTTTAACATCCTTGACGAACTCGTTGTGGAACCAGAGTTTAAATAGAGCCATGTCCATCCACGCTCGTATTTGATTCGTGTAGTAGACCGGTAGGGATTGTCAGACTCCTATACGTGAATTACTCAAAAACGCAAACAAACAAAAACGACAGAATTTAGAAAAAAATCTGCTAAGTGACTCCGCGTTAAGGGTTAAAATAATAATAATAATAATAACAAAAGGAAACATATTTTCACAAATTATTTTTCTCAACTAGATGCAAATCTTTGGTGTCTATAAATTACAAACGAATGTTCTGATACGTTCTGTTTCTTACCATAAGGTAATGAAATAAATTTTCTTCAATTGACTTGTTCAGTTTTTTTATTAAACCGATTTAATTATGAAGTTCATATTAGCAAAGAGGAAAGCAATTTCTTGATTAATGTTTTATCGTTAATATTCATAATTAAGTGAAATCTTCAGCCTGCGAATTGTCGAACTGATGGAAGAATGTATTGGCTAGATTTCTTTATACACTCCTTACTATTAATAATTTTTAGCCCTTTATACTTACTCCCAAAATTTGAGTGGAGCTTATAGTTTTAATTTTGCTGAATACTTACTATTATTAATTTTGTGTGTTAGCATAAAATGTATAAAGTAATTTTTTGCCCCACGAATATACCCGCCGACACTGTATACTTATACAGAGCTCGATGTGAATAAAATTGTCCCGTGCAAAACGCCATGAACCCAAAGTATTTGTTACTTGTAAATGCTTATAGTCCGGGATGATGGTGCATTAACCCTCAGAGTACAGAACAGGGATTTTAAGCACAGATTTATATCTTTCAGGTTAAATTTTTATACAGCGTTAAATTTTACTAATAACAGGCCTTTTATGCTAAAATGAACGTAGCCTTTTACAAATTTGGAATAATTGGCTTTACTTATTTTGCTGGGACACTTCTGTTTAAGGGCAAGAAATTAATAAAAAAATGTGATAATGGGTGTTAATTTAGTGTTTGCTTATTTCTTGCATTTAAGTATATATAAGTTAGATTGTAAATTTTGTTGTGGAAGAATGGTTAGCGAATTTGTCTTCCAGTGACACAAAAAAATAATAAAATTTCTAAAAAACCAAAAAAATTTGATCATTTAAAAATTTTACGTAACAATCCTACAGAGGATCGATTGGTCAACTGATATTCTTTGTTGGATTGATTACTGAAAAAAAAAACAGTTCTGTTCCTATGCCAAATTATATTTTTTCTAGAGTTATAGCGAAAAAATGTGTATCATTTAGATTTCATATCTTTATGTAAATAATAAGATGTAAGTAAGATTTGGTTTGATTTATTTACAACTACCTATCACACCCCAAACTCCTCTTACTATACTCAATTTACAAAGACGGATTAAGTAAATAAATTCACTCATCAAGAGCATCTCAAAAAATATGATAAACGCCCAAATGCATCGTTTTGAAACTCTAATCTCAATTATCATTTGATTTAATTTTTGTTCAGTGCAATGCAACTTGAACGAATATTTCCAAGTCGAATAATGACAATCGGCCACTATGTAAAAAATGGCAACATCGCAAAAACTACAGATTTTTGTGGAAGGATACTTTTTTGGCAACATTCTTAAAATTTTGGTCCAGGAAGTTAGGATTAAAGAGGTATGTAAATTAATTATCAAATTTAATATCAATGAAATGAACAAGAATCTGAATAATTTACATCATTTTGAAAAATAATCCCCTAAAGTCTAGAATGTGGGAGAGCTTTAATTGCCATCTTCGTCTTCTATTTCAAGAGATCCCAGGTGTAGTGCTCTGGGTTTCTTTAGTGTTTCGTGGGTAGAAGTTTCGTCCTCTGTGCAACAAAATCTGCACGCCGCATTATCTGCTATGTCTAGCGACTTCAGGTGTTTGTTGAGGCGACAGTGCCCCGATAGGACTCCTGTTAGTGTTCGTGGATTGTTCTCACTTACACTTACTTGATACATTCAGAAGATCTACTCTGGTTATAGTTTCCCAGAAGAGTCTCAACCTCTATAGGTTGGTTTTGTTTCTATCTAAGTTCTTTTCCGATGCTTTTTCCCTTGTTCTGTAGCTGATACCATAGAAGGGTTCGGGTCCCATGAAGGACTTGTCTGTCCCCGACTTAGCGAGCTTACTAGCTATTTCATTTTTTTTCGCTCCGGTGTGTCCCGGAATCTATTGTATGGTAGTTTTATTTTTCACTTGTCTAGCTCGTTTAATTTTTCTAGGCAATCCCAAACAAGTATGGATTTTATGATATTGGAACTTAGAGTTCTAATAGCTGCTGCACTATTGGACAGGATAATGATCTCCTGTTTACCATAGTTCCTCTTTCGATGGAATTGAACACATTTTTAAATTGCATAGATTTCTTGGTGCGCTGCCTAGGCTTTTAGGCGGCACAAAAACAAGAGACTATAATAAAGTTGGGAAAGTTTGCAATTATGTAGGATTATCTTCAACCAAATCTTGCGTTTTGCTAACTAAATTCCAAAACATAATCTTGCTACTAAAAGCCAATGGTAAATTTGAGTATAATCTCACGGATCCCCATAGAGTTCAAAGATTAGATTGTGAAATGTTACCAAAGAAGATTTACATACATGGCGTTTTAAATTTTGTTTCTGTTAAAAAACACTAAGTACATTATGAGATATAATTTTAGAATATATCTCTACTATGGCGTAATGAAGTCTTCTCCAGCGACAAGTGCTCATTACCCGTTTTGTAGGTCTGTTGGCCAGATTCTTTTTAGTCTTCTACCATTTTGTGTTTTTATGGTTAGCGTTTCGTGTTTCATTTCTTTTATGACACCTTTGACACAACTGAATTAAGTCTTTATGTATGGTTAGGTTCGACACATACTATTGTGTATATGGACACACGTGAAAGCTGTTCCGACTAAGGAAGACAGAATGATAACGATTTCTCTATTCTCCGAGGTTCCACCTCGGTTCTGCGCATTCTCAAGCATGCGCAGTATAGATAAAGTGTCTCCAACCAGAGAGAAAATGAATATTGTCGGCACCATAAGATAGGAAGGGGTTTTTCCCATACCAACTGTCCATATAGGAGTATCGCATAAATGGTATCAACTATCATTCTTCTCTGTATGATCGTTGCTGACTAGACTATAGTTCCACCCTGTATATGGTTTAGAGGTATGAAATTAAACAACTAGTAGTGTCAAAATATTTACTTGAACAATAATATAAATAATATGGAACCGAATACAGTTCTTTCATATTTAAAAACTATTGGTATGGAATTTTTACAAAGTAAAATGGCGAAAATACATAATTAGTTGGATTTAGCGGAACAATGTGCTTTTCAAATGGAGACTACTTTTATAGATATAAATATTTTTTCATAATAACGCATCTTGGGTTAGAATATGTCATAAACACAAACTTACATAATTAGTAGTAAATAGAAGCCAAATTGTTGTTAACATTATGAATAAACTGCTAAAATAACTTTCAGATCGATTTTAAGGAATGGACATAAAACTAAGGTAGTCCGGTGTATAGTTTACATAGCTAGCTAATTCCGTCCATGAAGGAGGTTCCCGTTTATACCCGAAGAACGTGCTTTTAAAGATATTAAAAATGGAATTTTCGCCTTTCAGAAACATTAAAATATTGTTCTATTCCTCATTTTTGAAGAGAGTTGCCATTTTTACCCAAAGGTCGTGCTATTGAAGATATTTGAACTGGAACTTTCGCTCTTTAGAAGCTTCTAAATAGTCTAGAACATTAGATGATATTTGAAAGCATTTCACAACATTTCAGAACTTTCTGGACTGTTGTTCTATTTTTGATCCTTGAAGAGAGTTGCTATTTTTACCCAAAGGTTTTGTATTGAAGATATATGAACTGGAAGGAGAAATTGTTGGAAATTTATCCAACAATAGATTGTTTACTTTTAAGTATGGAAATTGTTATAATTCATTAAATGCGAATTAAATTTCATCTATTTATGAGATCGATAAACATTTTTTATTAAAAATGATGTAAAATTTATTTTCTCGTCCCCTCCAAGTGATTAACGTTGGAAAATTAAAATTATAGTTCCTATAAATAAACAAAATATAAATTACAATAAATTTTGAATTAAATATGAATTATAATGTTTTGAGAACTCGAAAAAAAGCTTTTTTGATAAAAAAAAAATTTTAAAAATAGGTAAAAATTTTACAATTTCACTCTCCACATCTACAAAGTTCAACATAGTTCCGCATATGTCCTAAATATTAATTTGTAATTCGATTAGCTATCTTACATGGTTCATCTTTAAATAAATAAATGCTTGGTATACATATATTCAATATAAACATATTTTACACTGATTCCTTACATGGTAACAAAATGCTAGCTACTAGGGCATTGCTCAGTCTCTGTATTACTATCACTACTATTAGAGTCTTTACAGCATCTACACTGCTGTTTTTGTCTATCTGTCTCTTGTCTTTTCCGCCTGTCGCACTTAAACGATCGATGACACTTATTGTTGCACTTACTGGATCTATATACAGGGGCTACCAACTCTACTTTTATGTTAGCAGTGGCAGTGACTTTTGTCGTGAAGGGACCACTAGAGCTGGATTCAGGACTACTGTATTCTACAGTGACTTGTGGTTCAACTACAATACTCTGGTTACAACTCTCTTCTGTGATGGTTGTGAGGCTAGGTTCTCTCGTGGTTTTGCTGGAGGTATTACGTTTTGGAGGCTTCGTGAAGGTAGTGTTGCGGATGGGGATAGGAGAGGGTACTAAAGGTGGTGGTGTCGATATCCTATCTGTATGCTCAATAGGTTGTAATTCACCTTTTGGACCAATTAGTGCTAATAGTAATGGAAAAAATACGAACGAATTAGCTAACGAACCACAAACTGATATTAATATTAACGTGAATAGGTGATAGTGGATGAATTCAAATTGTGAAATTGCTAATACTGCTGCACATAGCAATAATCCTATGTCACCTTTTAATATTGGTTCCGAATTTACTTCCATAGACAATCTCACTCTACGTTCTCTACTACCAATAGCACTTAAATAGCCGGTTAGTATTAAAAATATATTTCTGCTAATTATTATAAAATGAAGTGCTCCAATAGTACCACTAAGGGCGTTAATATTTACCAGACAGAGTAATAGTAGGGAGGCTAACGTACTGAAAAGAGCACACCAAAGTTTTATCCACTGAACGAGAACGAACGCAACAATCGCTGCAGAAAGAAGAGTTAGAACAAATTGTGCCGCTAATAATCTATCTATGAGTAAAAATTGATTGTAATAGGCAAATATAAGACCTATCGGGTAATTTTTCAACCCCTTGCTATTAAAATGTTCAGATATATCTTTTATTTGCTTTAAGGTACTGACAATACTAGAGGTAGTTCTTAAATTCTTAAGATAAAATGGCATTTGTGTATATACGAGAGGTTGAGATTTCGGAATTTTCAAATCAAATTCTACATTAGAACTGTAGTACTGAAACGGTTTCGGCGTGAGGTTTGCTTGAGAACTGGAGTAAGATATTTGGTCGTTACTATTCCAAACTGATAAATAATTGTAAAAAGCGTTAGCATCTATAATATTATTACGAACCAGTCTTTTTTTAAATATTTGACTTTTATCGACAGGATATTGTACAACTCCTGTCTGCGACAATAATTTGAAGGCTAATACTGCTTTCTCGGTGGCGTTCGGGAACCATTTTTCGCTGTTTAAACAACTATTATTTCTATTATAATCGAATTCTTGTTGCAAATCAATTAAGAAGTCTCTGAAATTCGCCAACCAAAAGTCGTTCATATTGAGACCACCATTCGAATCTTTTAAAACGTGGGGAACTTGTGTCAAAGAGGAATGATACTCATAAAGAAGAGGTTGATTCAGAGGATATTCCAGCTCTGTGGTAACCAAATAAAAATTATAAAATCCAAAAAACTTATTTTGGGCTTCTAAATATTTGTACTCTTGTGTTACTTTCGGTAAAAATGTAGAAAGTCTTACATCGAATTCTAGTTTTAGTCCGTTAAATACACAAAAAATGATTAGCACTGCATAAGTGAGGCACATGAGAACCTTTACGAATGGCCGGAATAACACTGTCGCTAGATAGCGGGTCACGCACCAGGGTATCAATCCTTTCTTTTGTTGGCAAACTTTCTCAGCAGTGAGTAAACTGCTTCCGTGTTCCTGAAAAAAAACCATTTTACAGAAATAGATATAAGAGACCGCCACATCGTGGTCTGTCATTAAAATTAGAGGTTAATACTGGAGGGGTAATGACTACCAGTACATCAATATGTTTTTATTAAAGGTTAATAGGGCATTCCAGCATTCTGTCAAAAAGAAAACAATATGGCTGCTGGGAGGCAAACAAAGAATATTTTTCTGTTAGTTCTGTTACTTGTCTTAATTTTGTAGTTGGACTAATTTGAGTTTTATCAAAGTAATTACAGATTGCTATTGTGTTTTCGAATGTGGGATGAGCAGAAACCTCGATGGTTCATCAGTTACACATTTTAAGCATAAAACAACCACAGGCTCTGGTAGAACGATACAAGGAGTGTTCCAATCGTTGTAAGCAAGTAAGTATCCATAATGAGTAGAAATTAATATTAGGCAATATAGTTTTGTTAGTAGAATGTAAATTTGGATTGCAAATGAGATGAAAAGATGAAAAAAATACTTACCACGTCTTGATTGTTGTTATTATTTGTTATTTTTGGTTTGTTTTCCGATTTGAAGCAAGGCATGTCAGCTTTCTTGCATCGCTGCTGTAGTGCTAAAAAGGAAGGGAAAATGACCAGAAGTGCGGTACCATGAAAGACGATCATAATTGCGCATTGTAAACAAAACACTCTTAACGCGGGTATGGGCAGAATAGCGGCGGCAATAAAAGCACCAGAGTTTATTAGAGCCGCGGATATAATACTAGGTCCTGTCCGTTTTAACACTTCTGCAGGTAACAGTTTTCGCGTATGAGTCGATAATATAAGAAACATTTCACGCAGGGCCAGTCCTACAGTTACAAAGGGTAACACTTGAGTGCTCAACAGGTTCATAGGGAGACCTATGAGACTACACACGCCCAATGCAGCTGCTGTTGAACTCGCTAAGACTAGAACACCTGCAATAAAACAAATATTGAATCAAAATGTTCTCGTATTGTTGAAAAAAATTATTATTTACCTAGAGAGGCTAAAGCTGAGTGAGCTACCCAACCATAAATACAAGCTACCCCAAGCACAATACCTAATTTGAGCAAATCAGATCTGGAGTATTCCTTCAACAATTTATTAACATTGGCAGTAGAGAATGTGTAAAATACGTAAGACGAAGATGGGTTACTTCTGGACAGACGATCTATTTCATCAGCGAACTTTTTTTGCCAAGCATTAAGAACAATACTAGCCTTATCCTTATTCCAACTTATGTGATGTACTTTGTAATTATCAGACCAAAATTCGTATAGCTCGTGATCACCCATTAGCTGAACGACTGTTTGTAATGCTTTGGCTTTCTTTATATATCCACTTTTGTTTTTTTGTACACCACCCACGATTAGATCTTCCGGCCAATGCATGTATTTGGCCGCCAAACCATAGCAACCGCTTGTAAGTTCAGCTCCTACATCTGGGGGATGAGTATGATTTTTGTTAGGGGCTGTATCGGGGCACTCGGGATCTTTGGGATTCAGGCAGGGCTTCTCTTGGTATCCTGTTGTGATTCCAGCACGCTTCAAGTAATCTTCTAACGAGTGATAGTCGAAATGGGATTCTTTTAATTTTATTTGGGATACTAATTCACTGGGATTTAAATTCGACCATTTTATTTGGTTACCCAAACTATACCTATAACAAAAACAAAAATTCTGTTGGGTAAAATTAATAACTTCGGAACTCATATCAAACTAGTATATGTACACTAAAAAGTAAAAAGTTTTTGCCCACTCCATGATAAATTTCTCTTTCATATTGGCAAGCGAAGGTCGGAAACCAAGGAACTGTCAGTTGAAACTTTTGCAATAATTGCAAGTCTTCATATCTAGTCAAAAGTAACTGTACCATTGCGGCCTAATTGAAAATACCTCGACCTACCGTGGACTACAACAAAATATGCATCCACCAGGAGCTTTGGCGATAGAGAAAACGTTCAGAGCGGCCTCGAAAAACCACAACCGCTGAAGATAAATGTGTTCTATTGATCAGTGAACGTGATCGACGACTCACAGGTCCAGAGATAGCAGCTCAGATCAATGAATCTAGGAAATAAAATTGCGAAGTTGAAGTGGGCTAAAGAGTATAAAAATTGGAAGCATGAAGAGTAGGAGATACTTTTATGGAGTGATGAGTCAAAGTTTGAGGTTTTTGGGTCTAAAAAAAGAGTGTTTGTGCGCAGTTCAAAGGAAAAACATATGTTAGATACTGTGCAAAGATTATTTGAAAAAATTGGAAAGAAATAATGTACTGAAAGTAATGATTTAACCGTCACAGTCGCCCGAGCTCAATCCCATTGAGTTGTTGTGGAACAAATGGGACAGGGAAATCAGAAAGCAGCGTCCTACTTCCACTTGAGATCTTTGGAATATCCTGTGAAACGAATGGAACCAGATAGTCGACGATTATTTTTCGAAATTGTGCCAAAATTGTGCACCAAAATAATAAAAGTATAGGGTGGGCAAAAACTTTTGACCGGTAATGTAAATGAAGGAACTTTTGAGTTTGAGAAGGTAGATTATTTCTAGTGAAACAGATCAACACTAAAGAAGATATCGAGAATATATTATAGTTAATAACAACAAAACTAATGTACACTCGAAAAATGAAGGACGATTGGAAAAATGGATAAGAAAGAGAAGTACCGAGAAAAAACGACCTAATTTCCTAAAAATGGATCTATTAACCTATTGGAGGCGGGGATTCTGATACTTTGGAAATCAAATTATTGATATTTCAATTTCCAATGAATGTTAAACATAAACAAATGTTAATTGTTTTTATGGTGATTGCAGATATCACATGTCTGTCACGTTATATATACATAGCCCCATCGCTCCAGGGTCGATCTTACAAAACTCGAAATATTTTCATAAGCTACTTGATAATAGAATTTGTTTTTTGTTGGTGACCTAAGCGGAAACGTAATTCAATAAATATCCCAAATTCAAGTAAAAAATTTCAAGAGAAGAAAGAATTCCATTTAAATGAAACATCAAACATTGTATTCTCATATTAACTAACTCCAATTCTGAACTTATGGTAATCGGGGTTTTAACGACTAAGATGCAACAATGCACATTGCGCTACTTGGGCGGCAAAATACGTAGCGCCGGTCCTATGCCGTATACGGCTGATTTTACAAATGATTTTTATTGCAAATGGTTGTGTGGTCTGCGAATGAAAGGAACTATAAAAAATTTACATATTTAATTAATAACATACCGGTTTACGGCCTTATGAAAATTAATAATGTTTATAAATGATTACAAATATAACAATACGAGGATTTCTACTTGAGTTTTGAGATATGGCAACGCTGATGTGAATATGTCAAATCTGACATAAGTTTGGCACATTTTTAATGGTGAACGTACTCAAAACGTATTGTCGTCCGAGTGCTATTTGATTCGTTTACAGATACTTGAAAACATTCATCTTGGTAAAAAATTGATTTGAATGACTTTTGACGTGGATTAAACCAACAGCCGGTCACCTCGCTTCGACTTTTGATGATCATCTCGAATAACCGTGTTTCGCCGTTTTTCTGATTTCAATGATGAATTTCGTCGTCCAAACGGCTGTTGTGCGCGTGTCAACGTTTTTCTACAGCTGAAGAAGCGGTTGATGCGTTCAAATCACATGTTTTGGAGGTACCATAATCGGAATGGAAGAAATGCTTCTACAATTGCTTCAAACGCACGTTGAAGTGTGAATTATAATAAATATTTGTTTTCATTTGTCTATCTCAAAACTTGAGTTGCAACCCTCTACAAAAGAATAGAAGAAAAACCATTATCAACTATCCTTATCAGATATTCTTCTTTGCGTATATAACAAACTACTTTTATACTGCAATAGATTTTATAAGAAAAAGTTTATTATACAGGGGAATTATGTAACGCTGTAAACAACATTGTAAATTGCATAATAATGCTAAAGCATTAGTGAGTTTGTCTAAATAAAAGTAAATTATTCAAATTCAAAGAAATGTAAGGAATCGACAATTAATCGTTAGTTTATTTATTTGCATCACGTAACTTAACTTTTGCTATAAACACTGAGAAACGGTCTTTCATTGACAACATAAAACCACAAGTAACGAATGTAATCACAAAATAATCAATAAACTAGTTTATTTTAGACTATAAATTAGTGTGGAAATATTTTACATAATTTTGATACATTGACAGTATTAAAAGTAAACTTCATAGGAAACGAAAATAAGTTTAAAATAGTCTTTTAACCTATTCTTGAAATTACACTAGTATCTATGTCACCTATTTTTTTGAAAACATGAAATTGTTTTAATATTTATGTAATATTTATTATAACATTACATTCGTTCACAAAAACTGTGCAAACTTTTAAACACAAATTATTTAAAAAAATTGTTTTTTTCTTGATAACTGATTTTCATCCTTCTTTATACCAAGAGCTTGGTCTTATTTCGGATATGGAGGTGAACTAGATTTTTTATCAGATCTAGATACATTTCAAGACCTCAAAGGTGACCTTAAGGTCCTTTAGACTTAAAACCGGATCTACACTCTTAACATATTAATTTTCTTTTAGACTTTATTTTGAACATTGACATTAGACATTGATTTTTCCTCAATAGGTCAATTTTCAGTGAAAAGTGGTTTTATTTTAGGTTTTTAGAGATTTAAAATCTTTTTTAGAGGTTTATCTAGTCCTATAATCTTTTTATAATGTGATTTTGATCTATTTTAGAATAAAAACATGATCTAGATGCATTTTTAGATCTAGAACATGTTTCAGATTGGTTGTTGAATTTGAAATGTGATTAATTAACTAGAACCACTCCTTGATCGGGACCTTTAGAACGTAATCTCATCTTACTTTCAAACATTTAAAAGGATTTTGATCCACTTTTAGACTTAAAACCTAAATCACTTCAACATCTAAACCTACTTTTAGGCCTTTAACTTTATTTTGAACTAATATTGGAATTTAATCGTGGTCTAATTGTATTTTAAAATTCTTTTTCCTTTTGTGTTCTTATACCACTGATCAATTGAGCTATAAAAGTGCTCAACTATAATACAAATTTTTAACTTTGATTGTAGTTTATCTATGGATTTGTCAGTACGTAGAGATTTCTATGATTGTTATTCGAATCCACCTAAAGATAGCGAGAATATAAATATTTCGTAATAATATTTATTAAATAATTCTTATGTGAATGTAAATTTGATTTAAAAATCATTCACATTACAAAATATATTATTAACTTGTAGAAATTATGAGGTGGCGATTAACTATTTTTCTGTATGTGGTTTATTCATTCTATTTGATTAAAAGCGGCGTATTGTAATAAGGTTATTGAAAGGCAAATTAGATTTATACAAAATTTGTACTTTAAACGCAAATCTTGACAGTTTTTGTAAACATTTGCAATTCTTGGTAGTTACTTCATTATGATAATCGCTCTTTCACCTACCTGGAATCAAGTTAAATGAACATGGTAATAATCCTGACTTTAGACCTTTTTTGAAAGAGTAAATTACCTCCTTTATGTATTAGATTTCTAAGAATGTTTTCTTTTCTAGAGAATACCAGATTGTATTTCTTGTCAAGGGTAAAACAGTTCAACAAACGGTATATATAAAAAGTTCATGTGGTAAAAAATTCTAAATTGATGCAAAAATATTAAATATTGTGCGGGGAATGGAAATATAACAAATAACCCAACAGATTGAGAACGATATTCTTGTATAGAGGGGATAAAATACCGCTCGATTAGGCAAAATTGGGGTGCGCACACCTGTCCATTTTCGATCCACCCCAGTGGGACGTTTTTTCATCTTCCCTTTTAATTCACTCTGTTCGAAATATTTCAGAAGATGAAGATTCGATATTTTCGTAAAAACATATAAAACATAGTTGCAAAACGTAAAACGAAATGTTGATTCAACAATAATAATTTAGTTATTAAATGTTATTAAGGCCAGTATTAAGTAATTACCGGTGGTAAGCCGAACACATGCCTATGTCCAAAAGAAGAACCGAATGGCCTGTGGGGAAAAAATAGCTTTTTTTCAAATTTAATGTTCCAAGATTAAGCAACAGACGTTTTGAACAGGACCGAATTAGCCTACAAGAATAAATCAGACGCAAAAATATTAGGTATCGGTAAATTTAATTTAATATATATATATATATATATATATATATATATATATATATATATAATAAAATTTAATTATATTAATGTGATTTAGAACCGGTCTGTAAACGGTTTTTACAGGCATAACTTCGTGATTGAATATAGCAACGGTACTTTTACTTTATAAATGTTTTTATTTCTATTCAACACAATGACTGACCTTGGTAGCATAACAGAATAACTTTTGAAGATTCTGAAATATGTCGTACCGTTCAAATCTTTCTCGGGTACGCCCATAAATCACGTAAGGTCTGTGATTGTATTTCCGTCAAACTACGCATCTTCCTTCTTTATTATTTGACAGGTGCGGTTAACAAAGACGAATCCTAGGAATTTCTTTATTAGTTTAATTGTGAAATGTGACCAGGTGTAATAAATTATCTTTTTGAAACACGATCTTTTTTGTATAAAAGTAGAGTTGTCGATCTCAACACGTGGTAATAAATCGAAAAAAGTTTTTAATATAGAGATTCGTTTGCCTATATTGTGCTAGTAAACGCTAAAATCTGTGTAAACAGGCCTTAAGATTAATTTGTTGTACGGTTGCATAACTTAGCCTTAAGAACTTTGACAGAATATTTTTTTCGAGAATAATTTAGAAGAGGTTAGGGTTGTACACCAACATTTGTTGGCCAAAAATGAGGAAAAAATGTTTGTTTTAAGAATTTTCGAGACTTTTAGCGACGAATAAAAACCAAAATCAATTTATTTTCCACTCTATACTAATTCTAAATATATATGATACATATTAAACGATTTAGTATTTCCATTAATTTTATCAGAAATTAATACTACGAAAAGAAGAACAAAAAACTATGGCAACATCACAAATACCGAGGTGTGGCTATTAAATAACGAGACTACCGATATATTCTGTATAATTATTTATTATCACCTTCAATATATACCCCTGCTCTATTCGAAACAGTGCAGGAAGTCTTCACGACAGTTCCTTCAGGACGCGCGCTATTTTCTATTTTACAGCTTCAACAGACTCAAATATTGTTCCTTTTAATACAGATTTGACCTTAGGACAGACGTAGAAATCGCACGGTGCACGATCCGGCGAATGTGGGAGTCTAACACTGGGATGTTGCACTCGGCTACAAAGCTCGTGACGGACAGTGCGGAATGAGGAATCGTACGAATACGTAAACCACGGTTAGATCGAACAAGATCACCGTTTCAGTTGCACGTTTCGTGTGAAATATCACAATAATCCGTTGGTCTATTTTTACGTCGATAATTTTTATGGCAAAACAGAAAAACAGCTTCTATACAAACGAAAACTACGGTTACACTGGTTTATCTACAGACACGGTAGATATCGTATTAGAAAGAAAAGGTTTCAGTCGTTAGCCATTAGTGCATACTTACTTTTTATGCAGCTTTATAGTCACACCTCGTAGATAGAATATAATTTAAGTGCCTTATTTTAGTGCAACGGAGGTCTAATAGATGGCGGATAATTATACAGAGGGTGTACATAGTAATGCTTTACTTGTTAAGACATTATTGGAAATAAGAGTTCAAAGCAACCTATGTAAATAAAAGAAATTGAAGAAGAAGACACGGTTAATGAGCGAACAGCACAGCGTTATTTCAATCGTTTTAATAGTAGGTATTTGACGCTCAGGTCGTCCATTGCGAAGGATATTGAGAATAAAAGAGAAATAGTTGAAAACCAACTTTTATGGGAATCTCATACCATATCCAGCATTTAGTCCGTACCTTGCACCAACAGATTACTATTTATTACGACCCAAGTGTCTTCCTTAACAATATTAGATTCTTCAATATTATATGCAATTATATACTTACGGTATATATACAGGATAGTCGGGCCCAAGTAATTTTGATCCTTCCCAAAAGCAATCCAAAGGTGTTACGATGGAACAAGGCATCATGTTTTCGAACATTTGTTCAATAAACTGGAGATCGAAGTTTGGAATACTAGGCGATTGACAAAAATCTTTTAACCGCCATGTTATATCGAACATCGTAACTGTAACCTGTGTTGCCTTTTGAACTAACGTCAAATGTTCAAGGAGGCCGTGGGGATTCAAGAGGTCCATGTCCGGATCTAAGCCTGCAGACAAACATCATTTTCACTTAATAGATAGTTATTAAGATGTAAATTCTTGTATAAAATATTTTATTTCCGTTACCTGTTTGTAGAACCATTTGATGAGTAGAAAGCATTTCTGGTGGTAAAGTCTCTGGTGTAGTAGAAGGTTCCGCCCAAAGTAGTTCGATATTCGAATGGAACGTCATGCTCTTCAGTCCTACTGAGAAGGTTGCAATCGCCAGAATGCTTACGAAGAGGACTTTTCCAGCGTGGGTATCTAGAATCTTCCCTAGAATATGAAGCTGCGACTGAATTCGACCTCGCACCCACAAAATTCCTCGATCTCCTTGTGCTTTTCCCTGAAACAAATATTATAAAAACTTATGACAGGTATCAAGAAATATGTCAATGTAGAAAAAAACAAAAACAGCTTCACGGGAATTTGTATTTCAACATTTTGACTTGTTAAAGATGTCAAAGGTGAAGAGAAAATATGCTCTTTTTTCGTGAAAATGTCCGGGAAGTTAAATATAAGAAAATTAATAACAAATTCATATAATTTAAGATGCGAAAATTTACCAGAGAATCTATTTATAAGAAACTGCCGCAGGCATTGGTCATCAACTATTTGTGTGTCACATTCATAGCAAGAACTTTCTAATCTAACCTGGTAGTTCTACTTGAATAGGAACATACCACGTTGTCAAATTATATTTCCAATTCTTTTTTATCAAATGAATAGTACAAAATTAAAAAAAATCTCCCCTGTTACAAGAACATAGTTTTTGAAAATTTGTTCCAAATAATATTTAAAACATCTCAAAAGGTATATTAAAATAAAATAGTTTTTTTTTAAATAGAATATAATTTTTTTTAATACTTACGTCGTTGTGTAGCACTCTGGTTTTAAATGTATTTTTAAAATACATTTCATTTCACGCAAAACTACGTCCCACAAAGTCCCAATTTTTAACTTAAAAAATTATACACTTTATTTGTATTGTATGAATTATTACTATCACAACAAACAACATTATATATTATGCAAAACAGTTTTAAATATAAATAAAAAAAGCGAACTGTCATTAAATAAATATCTCGAGACCCCCTTTACGTAAACAATTCAATTATAAGGAGACTATGTTGTCTCCGATCTTAGCGGATCTCAACAATTATAAAAGTAGCAGATCACCCGTCGGCGTGTCCAACGTGACAACAGTGCATAACATAACATGGTATATAGACCACCCAAGATGCGGCCTGACGTCATAGGACCACCCAAGACTATACCGATACCGCGTACTATGCACAACAGAGGTGGAGAATTCTATGGGGATAGTTACTTTGGAACATAAAGAATTTATTTGGTTCTTGGAATTAGAAATGATAGAAGAGATAAATTAGTTTTCGCAAATAATAAATTTTGTTCATTACTAAACATTAATTGAACAAAAAGTATTGGATATTAATTAAAATGTTGAATAAATATAATTTATTATTATTAATTAAAATGTTTTAAGCAAATATGTTAGACAAAAAATTGAACAAGTAATAAACTAGAAAATATCGATTAATTTTATAAACTTAACTGAATATGGCACAGAGTGAGACATGTTCGATATAATCGAATTTATAAAATCAGTGGATATAGTTTTTTGCAGAAAAACAACATTTCAAATTGTTGGAGCTCATCTCTAATAAAAGCCGAACTATTCATGTTCCGAAGAGGGCCTGTCCTTCTACGAAGGACCAACGGTTCCGAATACAATGCGTGCAGGGATATCAGTAGCCCTACAATACTTTTTTTATACAAAAGATTACGAGGTGGTCTTATACTACTACTAACTTACCCCGATTGTCTTGCAAACTGACAAAATTTGATTGGTTTAGATACTTGGAAATCTATGGATTGGCCTAACTACATATTTCAAGTATACCGTCAATTTTGAAATGAATCATATTGATTTCTAATAAAAATTAATGAATAAAGAGATAATTAAAAGTTTTTATTATTTACAATAAAAGTCTCGTCCAGGTGTAATTTATTGCCTCATTCTATGAAGATTTCCTTTGTAATAATTATCATAATTGTTAAGAGCTCATAAAGATCTATTTTCACCAGTTCAGATATCAAGTACAATAGGCCTCGTTTGTTCTACAGAAAACTGATTACAGTACCAATGTGATTCAGGCAAATCTGTATGGTGAAATCATCAGAATTTACTATTTATTTGTAAAATTAAACCTGAACATGTATATTATATTTGAAGCAGTTCTCTTAACCGATTCACATGTCTACATTTGAATGAACACCAAAGAATATGGGTTTAGACAAAAGTTAAAGAAGCTCAAAAAATAGCTCGTGTCGATTTCTGCAAAGAAAGGTGGAAAAAAATTAAATCAGGCAAGTGATGAATAAAGAATTTCTGTATATGAACCCGAAATTAAACAACAATCGACTGTATGGGTCTTTCAAGATGAGCCAAATCCAACAAAAGTTGATCGCGCTCAGAGCATTTGGAAGGAAATTATCGCCTGGACATGTCGCCATCGTTTCTTTAGAGCAACGTAGAAAGGTCAATTCTGAATGATACACCAGGATTTGTTTGACAGAAAATCAATGAAACCAATCGCGGAAGACCATTCTCCACCAAGACAATGCGAGCTCTCACACAAGTCCAAACAAAAACGTTTTTGAACAGTCTAAACATCGAATTTATGGGTCATCCGCCGTACAGTCCTTGGTTGGAACTCAATGATTTCTTCAAAAATTGCGAAGTCAACATTTTTCTATACCTGGAGAAGCGTTCAAATCACATGTTTTGTAGTACCTCAATCGTGATGGAAAAAATGGTTGAATCACATTCAAAAGTGTTTGATATTAATGAAGAATATATTGTAAAAAATAATAAAGCCATTTCCAATTATAGATATACATTTTTATTTGGATATTTCAAAACTTAAGTAGCAGCCCTCATATTGATAGCAAATATTTTTGGTGTGCCGCTACTGGTCAGTCACGCGTACGTTACTAAAATCACAATGTTATAACTCAATCTGCACAGAACGTTCACAGGAGGTGTATTTACTCATTCAACTGTTTGTACTCGTTCTGACGATTATTTTGAAACTTTTTGGCGTTCATATATTACATAAATGTTATTGGTAATTAGAAGACTAAACATATACTCTAACAATGAACCTATTGTCTTGGAAATAATCATTAGGCTACTTAAACTGTTCGAGAGAGCAGCTGCACTGGTACATTTACCCCTCGTTAAAGGGGTCCTTGTCCTCCTTTCTATAAACAATTCTCATTCTGTTCGAATACGAGGGAAACGAAATAGTTTGAATAGAGAATATTTTTCTATCAATAAAACATTACTCAGAATAAACTAGTGAATATGAGGGAGTATATTAAATATATTGTAAAAATATGTGCGTGGGTATTAGCAGGAACTTTTTCAAACATAAGATAGAATTTGATAGCTACAATGTTGTGTGACACTCCTACGTATTGGAATAATATACAGTCAAGACTTAACAACCATTGAATTTTAAATGAAGGAAGATTTTTATATTTTATTTGATTTTATGTTTCTTGTAATACCAAACATTTATAAAAGAAGGATTGTGACAAGAAAACCATAAAAATTTACGACAAAATAATGCTGTTAGTCATGGATACAAAGTAGTTATAGTAAAAAATTTAAACAGAGAAAAAATGTACTTTAATATATAAATAAGCCTAAAAATTACTGTTACTGCTTAGATCAATCGAAACAAAAATACTGAAAATTAATAATTAATTTATTACTCAAAAATATCGTTCAGAGTACAACTGCGAATTCGCCGGAATTTAACATTTTCGGGAAGCTAATATCGAAAAAAAAAAAGTAAAAAAACCGTCGCAGTCGCGAAGCGAGAGACTATAGCGCATTTTTTAGCGTTAGCAATCAGTATTAACTAAAATTTAAACTTATTTTGGTTAAAAATTCACTAACGGCAATCTGCCAACAATCCCATTGCCATTCATATTAAGGAGCTAGCAGAAACAACGAGATGAATGTTAATTTCATGTAGGTTCCATCCCACACCGGAATAGAGGGAAATGAAAGTGTAGATGGATTAACAAAAAATGCATACAACAACGAACAATCAGTAAAGAGTAACTAGACAGTTCATAGTTTGTAGATGTGGGCGGCTGTAAAGCCGTTGACACATGTGCCTTCAAATAGGCCCGTCCCCCCCCTGACGTCACCAAAGTCCGATGTCCTTTGAGAAGCCGATTAAGCACTTTGGCTTGAACCCTTTGATGTTGTTAGGTAGGTTATGGGGTTTAAGCCGCGCCCGTGTGAGTGCAGGGCACTAACAGATAACGTGATCTGCAATTTCGTCCTCCTCCATGCACCAGCGGCACTCCGGATCATCCGCGATGCCCATGGTGTGAAGGTGACGTCTTAGTCCGGTTAGAAATCCTATAACTAGTCTGATTTCGCGTCTATTTAACTGGAGCAGTTGTGGGCCTTCGCTTGTCTCATAGCAGGCGTCTCCATCCATTTCTGCCTAGCACGCATTGCGAGAAGGCTGTTGAGAGCGCTTTTGGCCACACCAAGTATGGATTGTGAGCCTATTGGTGGGTTTGCCGATCCCAGTCTGGCAAGTGAGTCCACTTCGTCGTTGCCTTTGTTGCCCGAGTGGCCATCACTCATAACTGTACATACCGATTTGAAAGCATTTTTTAAGAAGGAAATCCAAAAAAAATGGCAAGGAAAGGCAAATAAGAATCAAGATAAACCTTACGAAACAGTTAAAAATTATCACGATTATTACTCCAACATAAATAGAAATAGACAAGTGACCGTTTAAGAATCGGACATACTGTATCACACATGACTACCTATTAGCGGGAAATTATACACCAATGTGCAATAGTGAATTAACAGTGAAACACCTCTTAATTGACTGTTTAAAATATGACAATGAACGAAAAATTAATCAACTACCACAATCACTGGAAAGCTACTCCAAGAAACTTATGAACTTGCGAGGTTGATGCATAATATATATATATATATATATATATATATATATATATATATATATATATATATATATATATATCTGATTTTTATTTTGATGTTAATCATGTTGTAATCGATTTATTATGCAACTTGTCAATGTCAAGTAATATTTTGATAAAACCGCAACATGTTAAATTTTTACCTGACTTTAAAACCACATTTTGATTAATTTGTTTTTTACCTAATAACGCTAAAAATTTCTTTCGTTTTGGCACATCTACAGCTATACAGGGATTTAATGCAAAAAACTCGAACTTCCTTTGAGTAGATATCGATGCTACAAACGGACGGACGGACAAAACGCTAGTAACAGCGCATTTTTTTTGTAAAACAAATTAAAAGAATGCTGATCTCTATTTGGAAGTCATTGAGCCAAATAAAAAAGGTGTTACTATGGATAGGACATTACTACAAGCATGAATTAAAAAAATTACTAGCCAAGTAGACAGCAACCAGTGAAAGCTACCAAACAATTCAAAAGTAAGCCTAGTATGTGGTCTACCTCATCCTGTTGGGGTCTAAATCGGTTTCGCAGGGGTCGACATAGATCTATATGAAATTTTGAGAATACTAGTTGTGTTATCTGTAACAATTTGGTATTAATGCGCGATTAAAAAATAAGATTTAGGAGCAAAAAATTGTTGTCAATATAAATTCAAACTACTCTCGGTTATTTGCCTAGCTATCTGAAGAACACTAAATCTTTTCTCAGTTGTTTATGCACACTGATCGTTGGAATTTTTGATACAAAAAGATCCAAAATTGTAGCATAGATATTAATTATTAGTTTTATATGTTTAACAAAGTAGAGGTTACAGTTTGGCGATTTTATTTGTCAAAACTACCAGATATGGCTAATCCTATTAGAAGTTCTGCAGTATCCTGAATCATTGCTGAAATAAAATACTAATCTACGTGACTATTTATTATGTAATTTGTTCAAATAATTTCCAATTATACTAATTACATTAAGTTCACTCATTTAACCAAACGCAAAGTTTTTAATTTCGATAGTATTTCGTATTAATGGGAAAAACGGATTATTTGAAATAATTTGGCAATATAAATTCATTTTGAAAAAGGGTTGATCGAATGGCTTTACTATATTATTATATTGAATGGCAGTTGTAGCTTCCGGTGATTTCTGACTGTTTACAAACGACAAAACAGTATTTAGAAAAAGGGAGTCATTGTTGAGGACTATTTTTCTAGAAAAGGTTTTTTCTCAAATAAATATAAAAAGAGTACTATTTCAACTCAATTTCAATTTGAGAATTCATTTTTTGATTCATGTGGAATTTTATGTTAGATTAAGTATAACATTAGATATGTATTTCATCTTATTTGCCCTCGATCATGAACAAGACCCTGACCTACTTGATCCTCACGACTAATAATCATTTGTTTTTTTGTTGTTTCTTGAATGAGAATCAAGAATGAGGTTATAAATCAGCTAAATTAAGCAATTTGCGGTAGAAAAAAATTTAATTAAGTACATTTTATCGAAGGGGCAATAGGCCGGGCGCAGAAACAACTACATCGTGGAAACTCGGAAATACAAGCGAAATATGTTGATCATTTTAACAATACCGGTTAAAAAAGACATTTATACAATTATTTTTAGCTATTTTTTGTCAAATTATCTAAGTTATCAATCCAGCAAAAACTAGTACTTGAAAAGCGGTCGAAAAATCGATCAACCCCAACCAATATCTTACCATAACTTAGTGGGTAGTGCCATAATTATCGTGGAGCAGTTCCAATTTCAAAAGAAGAAATAAATTTGTTGTCTAACTCCCACTTTATTTGCAAAGTAAAATTCCAGTCACGATTTCAGAACGTTCCCCTCATCTACAACGCCTACCAAAGTGAATTTTAGTGAATTTGTGGTGAAATAATTCTCTGCAGCAGCCAAGTTGAAGTACCTAAGAAAAAACTAAACCCCCAACATAGTTACACTACATCGGAGTGGCATCTCTACAACTTACATTACCGGTCAATAGTTTTTCCCTACCCCATAATCCATTGAAAGAGACTGGTGAAAATTGGTTTTGAAGGAAGAAGAAAATGTGAAACGTTCTGAGCAGAGCCTCATCGGTAAAAAATGTATCTGTCGGCATGACAACGATCCCAAGCATTCTTCAAAGCTGTGAATTTGAAAGAATTGAGTAAGAAGTAATGATTTGGCCGTCGCAGTCGCCCGATCTCAACTCAATTGATTTGTTGTGGGACAAATATGTTCTTAAAGTAGAGCGATACAACGCTCAAGGTTTTTCTGAAATGAATTCCAGTTCTCATCTATAGCATAAATAAATCTGAGTAGGTTTCAATCTATAATTTTTTTTCTTTAATACGCAGTAGATGCTAATTCGATTTTTAATAAATATAGTATTGCTTCAACTTTCTGAGGAAACAACATCGAAGTTACAATGCCAAGATAAATATTTGTTTCAAATAAAACCCGAAAATGAAACACAAGATTAATTTTAACTGAAAATCCATCCGATATACAGAATAGTATTAAAAGTTACACTATAAATGAAATTTAATTTAGGCTATATATCCAAAACGTGTAGAAATACTAAACATAATAAAGAGAAACGTTATTCGAAGAAGGTTCATTAACACATATTGAAATTTGAATATGCGATTATTCCACCAAAAATGAGAGCAGAAGTAAACAGAATGTTCTTGGGTTGTATTCATACCTAACTAGACATTTTATTTATAGGGTTGTTAACTAAGTACTTCCACTTTTTACTGATAGAGGGCTTTGTTTTTTTTTTTGAATAACTTATGTTACTGCTGTAGTTTGCCGTATGTCACGTGATACTGGTCACATTTACGTAATTTAAGTAACAAGATGCGTGATTTTTATTGAAGCCATTAGTTGTGGGTTAATTTTAAATGAAGTGTAGAAACGAGCATTTTCGTAAAGGAAGGAAAAGGAAATGGTGATGATTGCTTCACAGAGCGTACGAGTCATGATTGAAGAGGATCGTCATATAACTGCTCAAGAGGTTGCGAAGAGGCTACATGTATCGCACACAACAAATGAAAAATGTCTTTGGCAAGTAAAGAAGCTTGATATTTGAGTACATCACGAATTGAAACAAATTCATTCAACACAAGAATCAACATTTGCTCCTTAAACGAAATAAAACCCATCATTTCTTGAAAAGAATCATCACTGATGATGAAAAATGGGTCCTGTACAGTAAAATAGTTCGAAAATGATCATGATGAACCAGCACAAACCACATTGAAAGCTAAAAAACAACAAAAAAAGCTCTTTGGGGGGATCACAAAGTTGTTATGTTTTTTGAGCTGCTATCAAGGAATCAAACGATCAATTCTGATGTTTACTGTCAATAATTAATGGAGCTGGATGAAGCAATCAAAGAAAAACGGACAGAATTGTGAAATCGGAAAGGTTTATAGTTTCACCATGATAATGCAAGACCTCTCACATATTTGGCACCTCGTGAGAAACTATTAGAGCTTAGCTGGGAAGTGATACTACATCCCTATACAGCACTGATCTCGCACCATCTGATTTATTTCGAAATTTTCAGAATTGAATGGTCAAATTTTCACAAATGACAATGACCTTCAATTGCAGCTGTTTCAGTTTTTTGCTTATGGGGACCACAAATTTTATGAGCGTGGAATCATGAAGCTGAAAGAAAGATGGCAAAAAGTCATTGAGCAAAATGGAAAATATATAATTGATTAGAAACTATTATTTGTTATTTTATACTACAAAACCGAAATTACTTTGTCGCCAGCCCAATAATATTTCATTCATTGGAATCTCTTCAGTTTGTTTCACATCATTTAAATGACCAAGCTTAAAGCAATAACAATAAGGTATCACAGAGTAATTCACTGTAATATAAATATATATTTCATAAAAAACGTAAATTTTGAATAATGATGAATAAAAATTTCATTATGCAGAATAGGATAGAAAAATTCAAGTTTCTTTCTCTATTTTTCTTCGCTTTTGGTAATTTGGAAATTTGGAAATTTTAAAATCTGAAGTTCTATCTAATATAAAAGCTGCAAAAACTAAAGAAGCAAAGCGACCTGATGACAATCCAGTAGATCTACTTAAAATTATCAGCGAGAAAAACATTGATATCTTAGTGAAAAATGGCTAAAATCATTATTTGAAACAATAAGCCAGGAGGTGTAACGATCAAAAACTGATGAGCTACATTTTATTTTCTGCAACACTACAGGTCTTCTATACACTCGTCCTATCATGCAGGCACACTCTGGTTCCGTCTGAGGAGACAACGGAGCCTCATTCTCTCTATGGCAAATCGTAGACGGTGGCTGCTCGGTGGGCTGGGATATATTTGGGTCTAGTAGTTAGTTAACTGCCTTAAGTCTTCTTCTTACTGCCTAGATACTCACAACCACTCCTCGCGTTTCTCTGAGTTATATTTTGACTTGACCACCAGTGTGGGGCCCGATTTCTCAGCAATTTACTGACAGTGAATCGGTCATTTCTTTTAAAACTATAACCTTGTTTTTCAGGAGCCAAGACTTCGATGAAAGTTGCCAGTGTATGAGAGCAAGAAACATTACGAACACAAACATACTTAATTACGGATTCGGCTAATTTTGTTCCATAATTTTTTATAAATAAAAAAATTCATCAAGTTTAAATGTGTAATCTATGTCCAAATAAGTTTGATCGAATTCAATTCCCAGTGATATAGTGGCAATGGAAAAGCAGTAATTTAAGTATTTTTCTTTTTTTTTCTTTTTTAGTTAGGTTATTAATTGACTTATTTTTTATGCACTATTTTCCACTTAGTCGTGGATAATTATGCAAAAAAAATCATTACACCAATTACCACCTATCCCCGTCTTTAAACTGTTCAACCTTGTCAGGAAGAAAGGTTTATGGGTAGTACCTTAGACTTAGATAGACTGGAGTCCTAATTTTTAATTTACAACAAATCTATTGATTTAGAATGCTTCTAGAATATTTTAACTTACTCTTGAATTTTTCTAGAAAGTTTTAGGTCGTGGGTTTAGAAAAGAGAATTTCATAATAACATCAACAATCATATTACTTATATAGTTTAAGACCCTAACCGAAAAATTTTTTATTATCCTTTTATTGAACTTTTACAACAGTTTTTAATACAAGTACAAAAAATTCGTTGTCTAAGATCAGCTGTCGGTATTAAAAATCTTTAGAAAAAGGAAAACGTTCGACAACGTGACTCTGCATCGGCTGTATCTACCAAATACAAACACTGTTGCCGATATTCAAATAAAGTTAATATTAATAATAACAGTAGAGGAATTACAAGTAATAGTATAGATAATTACAATATACGAACACACAAAATTTTATAACATGTGTATTTTGTAACTACTTTTGAATATATTCATGCAAATAAATAATTTGATAAGATGAAATTGCAGTAGAAAAATAACTACTTAAATAATAGGGCAAGGGATGAATTCAAAAATATTTTTGTATAATAATAATAATAATCTACGTGGGAAAGATCTAATATAGAATTCTAATCCATATGGTGGAATAAAAATTAAAGTTATTCAGAATCTTTAAATGAGGGATAGGTATTACAAAGTGGCAACACCGAAAGAGCATACGAGATTGAGACATCACAGGGGTTGAACTTTCGGTTCCGGAAACATAAGGACCGAGTGAGTAGGGGTACGGGTAGGATCTCGCAGCTAGGCGCAGATCGCGGCGGGGTAAGGGGACCAGGTAACTTTAGCCGCTAAGCTAGCCGAGGACCACACACGCTGCTTACCCGGTGGTCCTACCAAGGCTAACGTAATACCGGCGCATCGCCCACAGACCGAATATCAGGTCTGGCTCCAAAATCACCTATCACACCTGATTAAGAAGACTGCGGCATTAGGCCAGACTTATTAATTTAACTCTGATACTAAAGTGGATTTGTTTTAACTTTATTATTGGAGTAATTTCAGAAAATAATGTCCTATTTCTATGTTTTTAATGAAAAATAAATAAACAGTTGTTGAGTGGGGATTCTTTACCTCCCATTTTATATTGACCTTTTCGGTATATTTATTATAATACCGCTTGGGTGGTCTTCTAGAAGATTTCTTAGTAACATCTTTAAAAAAAAACTCACAATTTTCTCAATAATACGTATATTCTATTGGTATCTTTTTGTTTTCAATTATAAAAAATATATTCGATTCAGTTCATTTGTAGAGCATACTTTGTATGTTTTCGTTATTTAGACTGGCCTACTTTGAAGTGATAGGTTGAACCTGGGGGCTATTTTCTTTAATTCGAAACACGTACTGGTTCCACACCGTCTTTTCGCTTCATTTATTTTACGTAGCAAAGTTTACAATGCAATTTAATCTCGGTAATGATTGAAAGATTCAAAAGAATCTAATTTGCCTAGAAATTACATCATTAAAAAAAAAGATTTAAGGCAAGCGTGTTGATTGTTAGCCTCACGTTATCAATCTTGAACCAACGATAATTTTTGATGACTTATAATTAGATGCCAAAAATTAGTTTTAAAAATGCATAAACAAAGTTGGATTAATTGGAATGTCTCTGTATATGGAGCCGAAACTAATTTATTACGTACTAAATAAGGAAATCGTGATAATTCACTACAGAATACTAAGTTTTTTACAACAGAATTAATTTAAGTATTAGTGACTATAGTTTACTTCAAATATGAGTAAAAAAGTAAAAACACAATAATATCTTTGCTAATTAGTGTCTTTTATTTTTCAGTCTCCTACAATTTTTTATTTTTATTTAAGCAGTTTGAAATGACGCACATTTAAAAATTCACTCACACGGTAGATAATGCTAAGATAAATAAGATACTATAATAATTTTATGTTCTCTTATTATTTATTATCAATTTCATATATTTTGATTGAAATAGAAAGTTTAGTCTATAAAATTTCATTTATAATTATTAACAGTAGTAGTTTTAAATAATTCATCATTCTTCAATAACATTACAAACCGAAATACTTAAACTTCCGAACCGCGGAGGAGCAGACAGATCCAATTTTAAAACACAGGAAGAGATTCCTATCTACATTCATTGTATATATATATATATATATATATATATATATATATATATATATATATATATATATATATTTGGTAGCAAATTAGGTTAAGTTTTTAGTACTTGATAGAATAGTTTTGGATTTGTTATCGGTGGTTATTATAGATAATAGGAAGTGAATTAAGAGATGATTACCTGATCTAGTTGTCCTAGGGCGATATCTGCGTCGACCCATCCTGGTCTTGTGTAAAGATCTGACTCGTGCCTCTGTGTAGACTCCGTCGTCGAGTCCGATGGCGCCATGGAAGCCATCCTCGACGGACACACGGTTCCAGCGATAGCACTCAGGCCCACTCATCGGCAATTCTTACACTGCACATCTGACCCTCTGGAGGCACCATGCACTGGCACTAGAAGTTTCCCGAAAGCATCTAGGGAGAACACGAGAGTTCCGTATCTGTATACTCAACATGCTTTCGAAAGTAAACAACTGATCACGTTGGCTTGCGACAACGAGAAACGGTCGTCTCTTTATCGAGTTACCTCGCAGACTAAAATGAAGTCAGTTACTCTGATGTCTTGTGTGGTTGGGTTGCTTTGATTCTGATTCTTGAGCGAGCTCGGTCGACTGGGGCCGAAGCCGGACCACCCACAATTCTGTTTAGAATGTAAATTCTCCAAATCATATTATTACTTATGTTTTTTGTCACCATCTCGTTGTATATTTTCACGAGAATAGATTTCTTGATAAATTCATCTTTTATGTTCTACAAGGAAAATAATTCTCTGGAATCTATTTTACCTACTTCCTCATTTGTACGGGGTGCTCCGCTGCGAATATTTTTTTTATCACAATATTATTGAAAATTTATTTAAAACTTTAGCACATTAGCCTAGAATTTTGAAATTTTCGTTAGGGGGTTATTTATATTTTGAGTTAAGTATTTACGTAAAAAACTAGCAGTAAAATATGTACCTATAAAAAAAAACAAAATAAAATGTATTTAATTGATGGTGTTTTGATAAAAAATATTCTAGATTGTATAATCAATATGGTTCTTTTAAAATTTTAATCTTATTTATCAATTTACATGTTAACACTCTTATATTTATGAATTAATCGAAATTTTTGCAAAATAAATATAATAATTATAGTAAATATTATGATTTTCATTTATTTTGTTTTATATTTTAAATTCATGGCTATTACTACTTCAACACCACAAAAATTATTTTTATTATAAAGCTATTGGTAAAATCAATTTTAATTCTATTTTTTTTTAATTTCACAAAAATGTGTTTACTTGATATTTTGCAGATATTCAGCTCGATTTGAAAAAATGAATAACTTTTGATAATTTGCATTTTGATGAACTCTAATATTATATCAAAAACAACAAAAATTTCCTAGTTCTATGAAAAATCAATTGAAAACTCTATTTTTCCTAATAACGACTTCTATAGGTAGGCAACCATTATTACTATATTGTGAAAATCATATTATGTGGATAAAAAATGGCTGCTACGCTTAGTAGGTTCCTTTAATTTTGAAATAACATTGAATAGATTGTAGATCATAGAATAATTTTAACGCTATCTCGTTTTATACAGACAAATCTATTGTTTATATAATATGTAGTAATTATTTATTTAATGAAAAACTATTTTTATAAAACAGAACAAGTGAGTGAAAAATATAATAGATGGCAGTTGGGTTCCACTTGATTTTATTTATAATATTTAATTTCTGAGATTCAATATTCTTTTTATGCTGAAGAGGTTTTGTTGTCGAATTAGTTGTATTTACATTATATATCTGTTTGTTTGGAATTATAGTGCTTTTAAATGAAACGCTACTAATTCAACGTGCATTGCTAATGTAATTCCCTTTTAAATAAGAGATTATATTAATTACGTATAAATGAAAATATTATGGAATGTGCATCAATTCGAACTGATGAAATTTCAAAACCCGAAGTTTGTTTTGAAATAGCACAAATACTGCGAAGTTAATGCTATAAAGAATTCTCTTTATAATATATCCTTCTAACCAGCTCTACTCTACCCACACACGATTTGTGTCTGTTTGTTGGAAATAACGAAATCGTGCATTTTTAGGTTTAATTAGAGCTTCAGTGGGTAGCAGGAATATCTGAGATATTAGATTCGTGCTATTGCAAGTTATAGTGTGAAATATCACTAATTAAACTAATTAAAATCCATTAATAAGTTGCGAAATAATTGAGATATCATGTAAATAACAAATTCTCCTGGAACATGCGCTATCGGATTAATTGCTTTTGGAAATAGATTTTCATTCAAAAACAATGGTTAACTATATAATTAGCAACGTTTCAATTTAGATGTTTACTAAAATTCACGGCTAATAATAATCGTTAAAAAGAAAAAAAATTGGTTTTACCATACAAAAGATTAGCAACAATATTTGCATTATATTTTCAAAAACTTTAGTTTCCATTTAGTTTTATCCATTCCACTTTAGGTATGTCCTACAATACGTATTCCACGTGTATTTTAAAATAAGTTTTCGGAATAATAGCCACTTTCTATTTGGAAATGTGTGTTCGTACCGGATTTGAATTCAACACTTTACATGTTTTTAAACATCTGTGAAATTTTTGACAAACTTTCTGCTCGCTATCCATTAAGGAAAGCAGGTGATAACTTTCTAGAGTTTTCGTTATGATTCAAGGCAATAAATAAATGCGTGGAACAGTTGTGGGCATAAAATATCTTCACCAAAATTTATTTTTGACGTGAATTTTGGTACAATTAATATTTAATAATGATTTAAGTAATAGATGATAACAAAGTTAATGAATATATCGGTACAGAAATGTAAAAGAAACTAACCTAATTTATTGTGGTTGTAAGCCACTTTCTCGAACAATTGAGTTTTCGAAGCTATTTTACATTTGAAACTTCATTGGTACGTTTATTTTACAAAAAATCATCATGAAATTAAGTTAGAGTCCTTGAAAACACTATTATATAATGACAAAAATACAAAATAGAAGCAAACAAACAGACCAATTAAGTTAAATAATGTGTGGTAATAAAAAATTTGTTTCACTTACTAGTAGCCGTCAACCAAAGCAGATGAGGACAAAATGGCGAAAGGAGACAAATAGTGCAAATGAAAATATGAAACTATATCCTTTATAGCGTAGGGATTCATTTTGGAGAAGCTCCAAGCCTCCAGGTCCAAGAGTTAGATGAGAAGATGCCAGAAATCACAGATGATACCCCCAGGAGAGGATTGGAAGAACTGAAGATCTAAGAAGACATCTGGTTAAATTACGACCAGCAGGAAATACACCAAAAGGAGACCTATTAGAGGACCTATTATTATTTAGACAGTGGATCCATTCTTAATAAGTTAACTAGAAATTTACTACTACTAGAAGCTGTGAAAACCCCATCGAGAACGTCAGAATAGAAGAAAAAAGGAAATATATGGAATATACGAGAAATTTTCTTGGAAAAAATCGTTTTTTGAGGGATAAATTTCATGAGAAGGAAATTGATCAAGTGTGTTTGAATGAATATTAGTAAATTGATCAATTTTCCCCATTATAATACTGCAATTTATTGATATCAATTGATAGAAGACAAATATCGATAGTTTCCAAATGTTCTTTCTAGGACAATCTCGAGAAGAGCAAACTAAAATTCTTCTTCTCCTCTCAAACAACGCATAAAGTTTGAGTTCGGGCATTATCGTGGAAAATCCTTCGTGCTTGTTCTGTATTGCTTCTTAATAGTCTCTCAGTAAGCATGTGCATTGAGTTTGGCCTCGTGGTGAGAAGTCAATCAACAAAATGTCTTCTCTGTTCCAAACGGCGCACATAAGTTTTCGAGGTGTGAAAATTTGCTCCCGATGGGGCGTTGTGTGCCTCCATTCCATTGATTGCCATTTAGTTTCTAGGTGTCACTGGGTTTAACTTCCTTCGCATTTAGAAAACGAATCACATATATGATTTGACAAGTGGTGGTATCTACAATTACAGCTGAAATCATGAAGAAGCACTACAGCGAACAGAATTTTTTCTGCTTGTGTCAGAGTAACTGTCGCGCATGCTTGGAACTGCGAACTTACTTTCTGGATTATTCGTATTTCTTGTTGAAGGTGGAATCGATTCTTGTGAGATCTTGCAAAGCAATTTTATCGGCTTGGTACTATTTCTTTTGCAGTTATTTTTGGTTTGGCAATCAAGCAAATGAAGCTGATTGATGTTGCAAGTTTTTCATTTAACTACTTTTATTGTCAATGATGCATAAAGTACTATGGATGAAGTACCATGGTTGAAGTACCATGGATAAAGTACCAAGAAGAAAGGGTTAGTTTTGGTTAGAAGAAATCATGAACCAATTGCAAGAACGCTATGCCCAATTTTATATGTGATAGTGGTGGTCGGATAATTTTATCATAAGCTATTAATGATTTCTGGAATGTATTTTCCTTTTTAAGCTCCATATTCTCTCTAAAAGGCCAATTTCTTCGTATCCAATGATCTTCGACTGCTCCAAAGACATATAAAGTTTATTTAAAAGATTTAAATATCGTATAACTAATTTTGGGAGAAGGATTTTAACTAATTGACAATTATCATCGTTTTGTGATGAGCCTGGTCCTTCAATGTCTTGTTCTAAGGGTTCAAACATATTTTTAGGCACTGAAGAATCAGGTGAGCTCTGCACTGGTGGATGAACCAATTTAGTACTTGGATACCGCCATTTAGATCGATTTTTAGTGTACAAACCGCTTACGTTCTTGCTACAATATTCCATACACGGTTTTCAAACATAATTGGGAGCCTAAGACTTCTCATTATTTTATAATAGCATCCGAAAATACGAAATAGATATTTTTCTCTTACGTAACTTTTTCACTATCTTTAAACACATATTCTCAGCATATATTTCTTTGAACTATTCAAAATTTTCTGATACTAATTTTAACACAGTAAAATACGCCCTTTATTGATTATCTGGACGAATTGGATTGTAGCAGGGAGATGGTACAGGATATGGTGGATGAGTACGTGGCCGCTACCAGGGAGGATTATTGTACGCGGGAAAAATGAGGTTGATTTTCGGGGGGTTCGGTGCCATATTTACTTCGGTTAATGAAGTATTTTTGTTTGGATCTGAGTTTTTTTTGTATTTTGATGTTTTTTTTAGGTTATTTGTGTCGATAGTTCATTGTTTTGTTCGTAGGGTTTGTAATTATAAGTTATATTGTCTATTATTGGTGTTTTATTTTTTTTTTATTCTTTAAAATTGCTCCTTGTGATGGTGAATTGTTTTTAAATGATCAAATTTTGTATTTTTATCGATTTTTCGAATTTTTCAGTGGAATTTTTGAAATTTTCGTCAATTTATTGGATTCAGATCCTAATTTTTTGGTTTGACACCTTTTTGAGGAACCTTTTATTGATAATCAGCTGATAATGGGTCTTGAATAATCAATTTTAACTATTTTTTCAAATTTTGCGATGGAATTTTCTAAATTTCCTTCGTTTTATCCAATTTTTCTGATTTAGACCCTCATTTTTGGTTAAGGCCCTTTTTGAAGGATAATTGATTGATCATCAGCTGAAAATGATTCCCAAAGAAACAATTTTTATTTATTTTCATTATTTTTTCAAACTTAAAGATAAAATTTTGGAATTCTCATAGTTTTATTTTATTTTTTAGATTTTCGCCCTTTTTTTGGTCAGGTCCTTTTTGAAGGATCGTTTATGGATTATTGGCTTGAAATTTTTGTTAAATGATCGATTTTTGTGTATTTTTATTGTCTTTTTGAATTTTGCTGTCAAATTTTTTAGATTTTCTTCGTTTTATGTAATTTTTTTTATTTGGACCTAATTTTTTGGTTCAGGTCCTTTTTTACGGATAATTCTTTGTTAATCAGCTTACAATGGATCTGTAATTGTTGATTTTTAGGAAATTTTGACATTTTTTCAAATTTAAAAGTGAAATTTTTGAAATTTTCTTCGTTTCGATCAATTTTTTGTATTTGAAGCCCCATTTTTTGTATTTAAATCCTTTTTAAAGGACAATTCATTGCTAAACATCTTGAAATGGGGTTCAAATTATTGATTTTTAGGAATTCTCTTAAATGATAAAAAGCGAAAAAAACTCGAGCTGGGTTGAGGGTAGATGTGACAAAAACAGATCATAAGTGAAAATTATCAGCCAAAAAGACACTAAACAAAAAGTTAAACCAGTATCAATTGTATTTGTTGCACATATAAGTCTAAACCTTTTTATCTCACTTGACTCAATCGATTCGGGTATGAAATATGTCTTATTGCAGAATGAATGAGAAATCAATTTCCATTCATTAAGGGGAGTATACTCAGTTATAAAGGCATGCTTCCATGTAACTTTTTGGCACCTAAGCCAATAATTACTAGGTGAGAAACGTGACTGGAAGCAGTTTCGTTTTATTTCTCAGAAATGCAACGAAATAAAATTGGTAATGTCAGAGTTTGATGATATTTCCGAAGCAATCTAGAAACTCGTATATATCAATATTATCAAAGCCACGGATTAATTGATAATATTAGATATAAATCGATGTGTTCATTCAACTAATTGACAATATTGTTAAAGTTGGGTTCAATTTATATAGGGTAACTTAATGCCAAAAACAAATTACTAATATTTCAAATCATTTAGAAACATTTTGCAAAATAAAAATAATTTGTTATTAATTACGTACATTTTTGTATTCACTAGTATAAATGAATCTTAATTACATACAGAAGAAGCTTGTGCCCACGGAATAATTTTCACAAGGACAAAAAATATTTTCCAATTCTTTTACTTATTAAAAATACTAATGAATGGTTTAAAAAGAACATGAATTTGTAGATCGAAGGGTGTTACAGCTTCGAAATATTCTGTAAAAACATATTATGAACGCTTCAACTAAAATTAAAACCGCAATGTAATTAAACTGAACATATTGTTTACAGCCACTACACCAACACTTAAATTACACTAGTACACTGTTTGACGAAAACCAAGCTATCGTCTTCAGAGATTAACTTAATAAAGACTGTTCCATATCGTATCAAGACAGTATCTCGCTCATTTGACAAAATAATTTAAAAAAATATTTAAATACATTGAAACAACATCGAAAGTCAATGGCAAAGGAATGCTTGGAACAAGGAGTAGAAAATCTTGGGTTGCTCAATTGCATGGTTTTTTCGGTACGATTCTAAAACGAAGAGATAGACACATCAGTAATACACATCACTAAGTATTCCAGGACCAAAAAAAAGTGAAAACGATGGCCATCTGCTCCTTTGACAGTCGCGGGGTGGTTTTAAGGAGTTCTTTCCACCTGGAGGGACCATGATAAAAGTATTCTATTGAAAAATGATCGACAGAATGTGCATTAATTGGGTGCGACAATGCGCCCTAACACTGTCCGTAGTTTTTAGATTGCAGTAATATCTCATCCACTCTATGCGCACTACTACCACTTTTTCATCCCCAAAATAAAAAAAAGGGCTTCAAGTAACACATACGCTGTTTCCTAGATGGAAACGAATGGAAATTGAGCTGTGATTAATCCTTTACTTAAAATAGCTAAAGAGCTAAGCAAAAGCATCATATCGAAGATTATGAAGACACTCAAATATCATTTTGGTTCAGGTATTCAGATTATATATAATTGTCGATAATTCTTTACTTTTAAATGAAATATAGAGGGTGTCTTATGAATAATTTTTTTCAATGTTCATTTTGTATAATTATATGAAAAGGAAGTCTCTAGATAGCACCAAATCGATAATGTTGCAAGTGCGAGATTTTACTTGTGACCAAGAAAAATTGCGTCTTGCATTATATTGCACGTTGTATTGCATCTTGTCAAGAGGCCCTAAGCAATTTTCATTTATTATATAATATATATACATAAAATATTAGAAACAAAAATGCTTTCATTTTAAAATTGAGGTTAAATACCGCAACAGTTACATCAAAATGGTGTCGCGAGGTTGAGATGTTAAAGGTATGTAGTTCGTGATATCGCTTATAGAATGTCATGCAAATTCACTTAGAACAGAGAGTTCCATTTTAAAGCAAAAAGTGATATAACTAATGTAATAATTTTAACAAGTCATTAAGAAATTGCTTTTATGCTATTTTGGGACACCTGGTATTGAAATTATCTTATTACGTTTTCATATTCCCAATAAGTAGTGATAATAATGTCTGTTACCCAAACAAATATTTTTTTTCTTTTTAATTTCTTATTTCTTGGACTTTTGATATATTAATGCAACTAAATGTTCTCGATTCTAGGTTTCTTCTGTTTTAAAATTAGTTTCTTTTAATAATTTTTGAAAGAAAGATAAAATTTGACGTTTCGACTTTTCTTTAAGTCATTATAAAAATAGTTTTATCTTTTTTTCAAAAATTATTAAAAGAAACTAATTTTAAAACAGAAGAGATCTAAAATCAAGAACATTTGAAAACATAAACAAATATTTTTTCGACTACTACAAAATGTAATGTTGTAATTATTATATTATGTATTAAGTAGACGTTCTATGTAAATCGAAATTTAATAATAATTCATGGAATTTATATGATACAAAAATATAGGACACTTCGAAAACCTTCAAACTCGAGCGAAATATCTGTGGTAATCCCCCTATTTAAGAAAATTTGAATTCCAAGTCGGCTAGCAGTTGAAATCAATACTGACACCTAATTTTTACGGTTTGTGTGAATAACGAAGCGAAATTTATGCAGTGATTCTGTGTTTGCGAGTCCTGCTCTGTGGTGTTGCAGATATTTTAATGAGGCTTGAAAGAATGCCGTGAGAATTTGGAAAAAAGATTGACAGGGTTGTTTCCAGGTTTGCATGAGGATCGTGTGGCTGGATTTATACGTCTGATATTTTCAGAAGCAGTGATTCATCGTAACCGCGATGTTAAACAATAAGTTGTGGCACGAGGGGTGTATGAGTCTGGTCAGTATGTGGCAGCACGCCTCTGAAAGACAAGGGAACCCGGGAAGAGAGTGTCAAAACGAGATAGCGCGCGCATTCCAGGCCCCTATCGATCATCCAGCTCCGACTCTGCATCGGGAATCGGGAGAGGAGTAGTTATGGCATTGCCAGTCGGGGGTGCAATGCTCAGCTAGTAGTAGAGGAGCGACAGGCCTCCGTAGGCGTGATCAGAGACGTACGCGGGTTCGGTCCATCGCTTCAGTCCTTAGCACCTCCTAGGGCATGACTGCCAAGTCCGGAGGAACATTATTTATTATCAGTGAGTCATGATCATTCATTCAATCTAGAATGGTGAGGAACGATCGAATGTTGTCGACAGTGGTGGTTGTCTTCCTATTTGTCACCATGCTGCCAGGTAAACATCAACACATTAAAATATTTTTCTCTTTTCAATACCTGGTCTTCAATTATTTTCGTATCATTTTGGCGATTTATCAATAATTAATATATTTGTTTCAATTCTAAACCCATATTTCTTTTGAATTTTTTTTTCATCCCACTTTCTCTTATTTACATTTCATAGTAAACTATATTGTACACTACAAAACAATAGTGGGCAGTTAATTATAATCTATAAATACTTAAATTCGCCCGTTTTTAGAACAATTTGTTGTTAATGTTTCGATTAGAAATCAATGATTGAGTGAATCTCATATAAAATATATTAAAAAGATATATAAACTACGATTATATTTAATATTTTTCATAAATAAATCTACAATTTCTTCTTTATTCCCCAAGAGTTTGAAAAAATAGTTGGGGATGATACTATGAAGAGGAATTTATTTATTCATTGTTTTATTCTTACCGTGATTGATTTTTAACTTTTATTTATTATTAGTTTTTCTATAATTATAATCTGATCATAATCTGATAAACAATACCATTCCATCCCAAATTAGTACAAATGTCTTGTAATAAGGGCCTTAATCAGTAGAAGCTCCATTAATTGTATTACAATTAACATTAATATGTAAGATTTCGCACTTTCTCTGTTTTCACATTAAGCACTTAGGTAACTAACTCAAAAGGCTTCCTCTTCTCCATTCTTCTCTCTAAGTTGGTGTTATCGAGGAGCTGGATGTTTAAAGAGCTGCTTTCGTAACAAATCTAGTGATTACTTGCCTTACAGTGTTTATTTCCATATCATGATGGAGATCGCTGTTTCGAAAGTATCATCACATGAGGTGGATAGTGTATTCTGTACAGCATTTCGTTTAAAACTTTTTCAATTTTCAACATATATCATTGTTTTAATTATATATTGTGTAATAAAACTAAATATACGAGGATGTATTGATATCTAGTTAGCCTAGACCATTTCCATGCATAGAAAATACTGCGTTACCATTGCAATAACTTATTAGAAGTGTGAGTGTAAAGTGTGAAGTCAAAAAAGTAAACCAGAGCTACGCAATAAATTAAAAGAAAAAAAATGTCCAATTAGAGTATCGAGCCATCATCAAGTACTTGTATTTAAAAGGGTTGAGAGGTAAGCAGACTTACGATGATACGCTTAATACCCTTGGTAATCAATGTCATTCGTAAATTTTCCATTGAAGATGATGACCGATCGGGAAGGCCACTTTCTGTGTCAGTCCCCGAAAATATCGATGCAGTTCATGACATGATTTTATCAAACCGTCGAATTGGGCTAAAACGGATCTGATCTGAAGCACTGAATATTTCATACGAACGCGTTCATCATAGAGTTCACGTTAATTTGGACATAAGAAAAATTTCTGGAAATGGTTCCTCAAATATTTAAATGTTAACCAAGGTTTGAATTACTAGAACACCCCCCTTATTCACCAGATTTGTCTTCGTCCGACCATCATCTTTTTCCTCAACTGAAAAAGAGTTTAAAAGCTCGTAAATGTGTCTTCCAACGAGGAGGTAATAAAAGCTGTTGAGGTCTGGTTTGCAGAGCAAGAAGAAACATTTTTTTTTGAAAGATGTAGAGACGTTGCAGGGTTGCAAGTTTTTCAAAATGGCACTAGAACATACAAAAACGAAGATAAAGGTAAATCAATTCCAGATCAACACAGGATTAGAACAGGAAGAACAAAGCCACTAGAAACAAAACCAACGCAACACAACAAATCCTTTCAACATCGGAAAACAAGCTTAAGAAAAAAAAACGGGAGAAACATTGTATCTACGAGTCAACGAAGATAAATCGAATTCATAAGAAAACCACAAACGAAAAGAGCAATGAGAAGTTTTTCGATACAACTGAACGAAGAGAAAGTAATGGAGAAAGGAAAGGAGAAAAGCAAGGATGACGAAGGGAGCACTGAATCTTTACAAAACAATAATAAGACCAACAGTGAGGTACCGAAGTGAAAGGAAAATACTCATGAGGATACTATGGGATAGAAAGGAGGGAGAATTAATGATAAAGTAGCGGTCACATCCCAAAGAATACCAGATTTTAGAGCAGCTAAAAAAATGATGGACTTAGAACAGGGAGGAGCAATAAAAAAAGGAAGACCAAGGAAAAGATGATACGCAGAATTGATGGAAGCCCTAAGAGAGAGAGGAATTCTGGAAACCAAAAGGGCTGCGTGTAGCAGTTATTTATTATTGATGTATTTTTCATTAATTATTATTTTTTTAACGTTTTATGAGTAATTGTCAAAACTTAGGGTGGTATTTAATAAAGTAAAAGATAAAAAATACGTTAATCTCATTTATATTCACGTGGAGCTCGAAAGCTATTTGTCACTCACTTAATTCATACACAACGCTCTATTGTTTGAGCAAAACTCAATAATGTAAACGTTTTTGAATGATACTTTTTCAAAGCATCTGTTTTCATCAGATAGAAGACACGAAATAGAAATCGAGGCGATTGTAATTATTAATAAATGTTTTGACATAATGGAGTGACATTCTGATTATATTATTCTTTTTTTTTTCGAGAAATATAAATTGTCATGTTCAGTTTAACGTCCCGGTATGCGGAAATTTTAAAAATTCATTTAACGACCTATCCTAGCTACTGTTGCACATTTTCAAGTTTCGCATAGCCGGAAATCATAAATGGATACCGGTTTACATGAACTTTATTATTCTCGGATTTTAAAATGAGGAATTTTGTAATAAATAATACATATATTTTGAAAAGAATTCAGCTGATGTGTCACTGAGGATTAAAAGCTTTTAGACTTAATATAAAATAGGCTTGAACTACCAAATCATTTTATATTGATTCAGCGTAATTGAATTTGCAATTTTCTAAATTTATTTAAAAGCTTTTTTTTATAAAAAACAGGCCATCGATTTTATAAATTCGAATTCAAATCTATTCCAAAATAATTCTTATATTACAAATTTCTAAATTTATATTGTTTGCATTTAGTTAACAAAATTTCATTGTTTTATTGCAAACTACTTAAAGAAATTTGACCCCTATTTTGAACAAAAAATGTAAATTTGATAATTGGTGAATATATTTGTAAAACTTCAGCTGTCTGAATGGTGCATTTGAAGTGCGCTCGTAAATCCAATAATTCCTAATTGATCTCAATAATTGTGTGTTTGTTAGTTGTTTGCTTGAGATACGAAATTTGTCTATTGATATTGACTATGGAACAAAAAGTTGAGCAACGAGTTTGCTTGAAAATGTTCCGAGTATTTCAGTGAGACAAAGCATTCAGTGAAGGTCATGATATTCTCGAAAACTTGCTTAGGTACCCGAGAGATAGTAGAGGCTCTCAACATCTCTCAATGATCGAATAATATATCAAACGCTTTGAATATTAAGCCTAAGTCAATGCTAAATTTATACCAAAAGACCCTATATTCATGAAATATATTATTATTGTTAACAAAACGTAAGTTTATGAATATGACGCCGAAACTGTTATGCAGACGATGTAGTAATCCTTTCAAAATCGGAAAACGAGCTTAAGGAAACCTGCAGAGCCTTGATAGAAATGGCAGAGACAGTGAATCTACGAGAGAACGAAGATAAATCGAAATTCATGGTAATGACAAGAGCTCAAAGGAAATACAACTGTACGAAGAAAAGGCAATGAGCTTAGAGCAAGTTCAAAGTCATGTATATCATGGGGTGGTTATCAAGGACGACGGTGACCAGGGAGAAAATTTGGAAGTGAGGATGACGAGGGGTAGTGACTAGTGGGACCTCTGAACAGGTTAATAAACCTCTTAACAAAGCAGAGGAACAGAAGTTAGATATATGGAAAAGGAAAATACTTAGAACGATACAAGGTGGTGAAAATGAAGGAGATAACGTAATCTTATCTTTTATGTGTTGTATTTCTTTGCGTCCCAATTTATAAGGCAGATATTTCTATTGCTTTTTCGTCTCCCTCAACTTTTGTTGTCCTGGAAACCATATCAAAGTCTTTTGATAATTTTTTTCGTTTTCTGACTTTACAATAACGTACTTTCCAATAGTTTTGACAAGAAATTTGGGAGGTTGTAATAATACAATATCAAAATGGTTTTGTAAGCGAAAATTGTTAACATTAGTTAGACTAAGCCTTTTTTATGTCAGCTGTATTATGTCTTATAAATTGGAAATGAGTATTTACCGTGCCTTAGCCTAATGTAAAGAATATATACCATGTCTGAAACTTTCAAAAAGTGGAAAACCAAAAATTTTTACCTGAGAAAGAGCAGAAAGACTAGTAAGAAATTAGGATGTGAATGCCATACTTCATGGCAGAAATAGAAAGAAATATACCAAGAAGCTGTTCTCAACTAAAGGGAAAAATTCTTCACACTTGTCAATTCGGAAATCAAAGGAAACGAAGGTTTTTAAACGAAAAATATAAAGAAAAACGAAAATTCGTTGATAAAATTATAGTCTTGTGTGTGATTTCGACGAGGGAGATATCAAAACCTCATATGGTTCGAGTAAGATGATAGATTCTGAAAGGTATATTAACAACTGCCACTAAATTGATTTTGAACGTCAATATCACGGTGTAAACGATATAACGTTTTGGTCAGACTGACGTTTTTCCATTATGCAAGGGCAACTGGAGATTAGCCCCCCTAATTTACCTCAGACTCGTTCAATTGACGATTTGTGGGTACGTTTATCTCGCAAAGTGTATGATGTAGGGTGTCAAGTCGAGGAAAAATTACGAAGTGGGGTTTTTAGAGATATTCGTCGAAAAGGGAAAGAACACGATCCCCTCTATTCAGTTGATTATGGCAAATAAAAAAAGGTTTCATTAAAGATATTTATTACAAAAGTATATGGTAAAATATTGGGTCATACGTTAGAAGTTTGATTTGCTATGTACTTTTCTGAATGAAAATTAGAAAAAGCGTCACAGATTTAAGTCAAATTTGTAGTTGTAATTAATTACTTCCATTAATTTCCGCGTGGAAAAGAGATAATGTTATTCCACTATGCAAATGGACTCTATTTGCACCTTTACTGATAGTATCAGCCAAAGTGGAAAAAAAATCGGTTAGATCTTTCCCATTTGAATTGTGGGTTAATTGAGACAGTCTCCCGGTCTCCGGTTTCAAATTAATTTCATATTTTTTAATTAGACTTTTGTAGTGTGAAGCGCCTTTGAGGAGAGAATAATGAATATAAATGCGGGTACTTTTGCTCAGATAATTTTAAAAATAAAAAGTTTTTGAATTTACAATTTTTCATAAAGGATTGTCAATATTTTATAATAGATTGTCGCTTTCCATTTAGCGAAATAAATCTGACAAAATTTTCATTCTAGCACAATTTTTAAAAGCCTAATTTTCCCTACAAATCCGAATTTATTCTTCCCCATAGTCTAAATTGATAATCGTACTCCAACCAAGATTTTCGATACACTGGGTTAAAATCATGTCCAAAAAAATATTTACACAGACAATTGCTAATTGTGTTGATCATGAAATTCTGATTAACAAAATAGAATATTATGGCATCCGAGGTGTTCCCATAAAATTGTTTGAATATCGAAAACAATTGGTAAGAGCTAATGGTGAAGTTTCAAGGAAGTTGCCAGCTAGCAGTGGTGTACCTCAGGGTTCAATTTTGGGTCCTGGAGTGGTCCAGATATACAAGCTTTACATTCTACCATAGGCAAAGATCTCATAACTATTAAGTCCTGGTCTGACGCGAACGGTCTCTTAAACACTGAGAAAACTTTATTTTTATCCTATAAAGGATATTTACTAGCTCTAAAGCTCAACAGTGGCTTAATACTATCCTCAAGATCAAGTTTCTTGGTCTACATATTGACAGTGCCTCTCAATGGTCTGTATATCTGGAAAAAGTTATCTACTGCTTCTTTTGCGATTAAATCTGTATCTGAACAGCTCGATTCTCGTACTGCTTTAACAACTTACTGTCCGTTGTTCGAATCGCATCTTCGGTATGGTTTACCTTTCTGAGGTTCTTGTAGTTTGCACCTCTTCGAATCTATTTTCAAATTACAAAAAAGAGCTATTCGTTAAATTTTTGGTTTGAGTAGTAGAATACATTGCGAATTCTATTTTAAAAAACACAAAATTTTAGCTCTCCCCGCTCTTTTCATTTTAGTATCTGTTTGTTTGGTTGGCAAACACTTTCACAACTCAACTGAGAGATCCATTCATGCCTATCCTACTAGAAAAAAGAATTTGGACATTTACTTAATTATTATCACTTCTGATTTGGTAGAAAATTCCATCATCTTCAGCGTTGAAAAATTATTTAATCAGCTACATTCGTAATTAAAAAAGACAAACACATTTAATAAGTTTCTGCTTGAAAGACCTAATTATTCTATGGAAGAATTATACAATTTACCATATATTCAAGATATTACATATATAATATATATTACAATTTATTATAATTACTTTCTAAATTTTAGGTCTCTTCTGTTTCAAAATTAGTTTTTTCAAATAATTTTTAAAAGATAGTTAAAAATTTACTTTTTGACTAATTTTGAGTCTTTATCAATTGAAAAACAAAACAAAAAGGATATAAAATATTATCCAAATATTTCACTAAATTAAAATCTAAAACATCAAAAAACAAAAGAAGTAATATTATATATCAAGTGCCTTGTACTAATTTTGACGCTGTCTACATAGGACAGACATCTTAGTATTTAGAAAATAGACTAAGAGATCATCAATACTGATATAATTTTGTGTCATTGTCGATAAAATTGTATAATTTTCTAATGACTATAAAGCTCATATTTCTCTAATACCAAGTCAAGTCGTTTTAAGTCAACAATAAAGTCTAGATCAGTTACTACGTGCATTTGACGATAAGGATCCTTTATTATTATATCTTTTCATTTTCATATTATTAGTATTTTATATATCGGTACACTCAGCACAGACCATTTATTTGGAAAATATCGAATTGCCCAAATAGATGAGTGTCTGCATTTTACAAAATACATATCCAAGTATAAGGCACTTATTAGACGAGGTAGCCAAGTTGCCCACCTAGTTCCTTACCCTGTTCCTGGGTATTGGTTCATATGGAGCTTATTACACCGAGGTAGCCAGTCGTGCTGTAGCTTTATGGCTGCCGATTGGTTGCTTATCCCGGCACTGGTTACGTTTTTGTATACAATACGGATCTTATTATATTGGTCAGCCAATCGCCCGTCGCCACTCAGAGAGTGTGGAAGAAGCAAATATTCATTTCTCATTTTGACTGTCATATTCCCTACACGTTCTCGTCTACATTGAACAACGAACTGAGCTATGCATTGTCCTCCTTTTTCGTCTTCTTTCAAAATTGATTATTTTCTAGCTGCTCTACTGGTTGCTTTGTCGAGAGACAGACTGGCAACTAGTTGCCCGACTGGTTGCGCAACTTGGATGTCTTGTTTAATAAGGGCCTAAGTAATCATAAATTTTATCCCCTGATATTTTAAGGGATAAGATTATGTATATAAGTTGGACGTCTTAATTTATACGTTCTCGTATCAGACTGGAAAGTTCGTAAGTCGGCCATATTTGCAGTTAGTTCTAACCTTCAACAGACATTTGTATGAATTTGACAGCTGTCATACTAGAGGAAAGTCACCAAATATGAAATAGTATCTAATATGGAATACCTTCATTTCTCTAAGACTATAAGTAATAAACGCAATACTCGACCATCTTTTGTTTCATTCGGTCTACTAACTATCGCACTCACACCATCGAGTCAGTTGCGCGAACGCTTCACGTGTGGCAAGCGTGTTTTGTTTTGTTGTCGTGAAGAAAATTTTAAAGGTAAGTAATAAATGAGTATTACAAGCTGTTATGTTTGTATACATACTATTTAGTATATCGGTTTTATGTTTATTTCACCATTTTGTGATCTTTTGTCATTAAAATATTGTGACTTGAAAAAATATTTAGAAGAGTTTGAACTAGTATAAAAATACAAATATGGACAGTCGTCGGTGTCTAATTATGGAATATTCCATAATTAGGTCTTAATATTTCATATGATAGATACTTGCTATTATTTCTTTAAAAAATATATGTAATGTTTGTTTTTAGAATGTCCGGTTCACAATCAACCAAACGAAAAACCTGGGATGAAGAAAAAATGGCACAAGCTATAAAATTCGTCCAGGAAAAGAAAATGGGGTATTTAAAAGCGGTACAGCATTTTTAAGTGCCTAGGACAACTTTATTTCGTCTCTGCCAAAAAAATGAACAGTCTCCAGAAGTGGCAGCAGCTACTACATTAGGACGAAAAACTGACTTGGGCTCCAAACTTGAACGTCAGCTAGTAGAATACATACTAATAATGGAGAGCAAGTGTCACGGTTTAACAAGAACTGATCTTCACCGTATGGCGTTCATGCTAGCAAAGCGAAACAATTTGCAGAATTCCTTCGGTGAATCAGGTGTGGCTGGAAAAAAGTGGTTAAAGTTATTTTTAAATCGTCATATAGATAAACTTTCGATAAGAAGACCAACTGGTACATCATTTGCCAGAGCATTTGGATTTGATAAAGAAAAAGTGGAAGCCTTTTTCAACCTCCTTGAAGAGCTTTACACTGAAAATAACTATCTAGCAAATCATATTTACAACGTTGATGAATCAGGCCTCACAATAGTACAAAGTAAGATACCACAAATCATCGGTCACAAAGGTAAACGCCAGGTAGCTGCACTGACTTCAGCAGAAAGAGGATCTCTGATGACAAAAGTTGTTTGCATGGATGTTACTGGTCATTTTGTGCCACCGTTCATTATTTTTCCCAGAAAAAAATATGAGTGCTCAGCTAATGAGAGGCTGTCCTCCAGGATCAGTCGGAGTTGCACATTCCTCAGGGTGGATACAAATGAACATCTTTACAGACTGGTTCAAGTACTTTATTCAACACACCAACCCGACTCCTGAATCGAGGATTTTACTGATACTAGATGGACACTATAGTCATACTCACAATATCGATATAATAGATATTGCTAGGGAAAATAACGTGGACATAGTTTCGTTACCTCCTCATACGACACATAAATTGCAGCCGTTACATAAGACTTTCATGGAGCCTTTAAAAACATACTATAGTGAGTAAATACGCATGTGGATTAGAGACAACAATAGACCTCTAAGTATGATATTGTGAAGCTGTTCGGCAAATCATATTTGATAGTACAAACAGGCAAAATTGCAGCCAACGGGTTCAAAGTCACTGGATTGTGGCCTTTAAATAAAAATGTCTTCAGTGATGTGGACTTTATTGCTGCGCAACAAAATGCTGTAATAGACGGTTGTACAACCAATATCCCTCCACTGGAATCAAGATCTGAAACTGGTCAAGTTCTGGTAGAAATACCTGCACCACAAACAACTGCTAATTTACAACCTGAACCTGCACCTTCGACTTTTGGGCTTAATCGCAGCAGTTTGGGTTTGGTGTCTCCGTATACCATAAGTTCAATGCCAGAGAAACGAAGAAAAGTAACTAGCAGAGGAAGAAAAGCTGCTGTAGCAGCAGTCATAACATCTTCTCCCTACAAAAATGAATTAAAAAATAAAAATATGAAGAGACAAGAAAAAGAAAGTAAATTAGTCAAGACAAAGAATAAGAAGAAAACTGCGGAGAGAAACAAACAAACGAAGAAAAATAAGGATGATAGTAAAGAAGAAAACTCTGAGGAACTAGACTTTATCCAGTTTGATGAAGGCAGTGAACATGATGAGTTGATGGACCAAGTACCTCCTAACTCTGTTGATGCAGAATGTATGTTCTGTTCAAGACTTTTTTCCATGGATAAAAGTGGAGAAAGCTGGATTAAATGCTTGATGTGTGGGCTTTGGTCACATTATGATTGTGCTGGTCCAGAGTTTGATACTTGGATCTGTGACTTTTGCAAGTAATCATGTAACTTCTTTCATTTATCACAATATGTTATATTCATTTAATTGATCTCAAAGATATTAATGTCCATTTTTGTTATTGTTATGTTGATTTATGCTTATATTCCATATATGGGTACCTATTTCATATTTGGTTACTCATTTGTAATTTTGTTTTTTGTGTTAGATTTTAATTTGATAACTAATATATTTGATCAAAGGCTGTTAATTACTACATATAAATGTATGACTGATTAGTAAAAACATCAAACTGATTTAATGATCTGAAGTTTTTTTTATATCCCAAAAAAAATGGTATTCCATATTTGGTGACTTTCCTCTATTAGTTTGTAAGCTATAGCGTTTCGAAAGGAGCAACTTTTGTTAGTTTAAAAAAATGAGTTTCATTCCTTATTGACAAAAAATATTTAGAAGGGTTGGTTTGATAAATATTATTCGGACTTTTTCTTGAGAAGTGAACAGTTGAGAAGTGGTTTTGAACGAGGCGGAATGAACACTGATAAAAACATCAAAAAAATTCAAAAAATAATTTCTAACAACTGTAAAACGAAGATGAATAACACTTGATATCAAAGGAGATATTGTAAAGCGTGAAAAGACGCAAAAGTCAACTAACAAGTACGTCAGTATTTTGGGATGCGCCTGGTATAATCGATTATCTTAAAAAGGGATTAGGCTTAGAATTCTTGGAGTGTTTGAAGGACGAAAGTTAATAATAACCTTTTATGTACACAGAAATTGATTATCTTTATTTAATTAAAAACATGTTTTATTTTTTCATGAGACGTAAATTTTAGTTTTTAGTGTAATTTTAAAGACTGGGGTGATCGATATTTCCTTGAATTAAAGTTGTTCATTTGTTCACGTATCCTTTAACAATCTTTATATACGACGTATTTATGGACGAATAAAAAGATATATCGTGAACCATGACCTTAAAGCATGTAAACAAGGAGAGATCACTCGTGTGGAAAATAATCATAAAGTATCCACTGAAGCATTCCATGAAGCACTTTTCTTGTGGTAGGTTATGAGTTTAACTACTTTTTAAAAATCCAATAATAGAAGATCATAAACCAGATACGGATTCACTAAAATTATATTTATAACTTATAAAATTTTAATGATTATAAAGTTATTACTAAAACTATATTAGGTAGAATAAAATAACTAAAAATGTTGACACGATTTTTAGACTTATATAGGACAAAATACATTGAATAATGGAATAAAAGATTTCGGTAATTATCTAGATTAGGTTACACCGATTCCGTTAAAATTTTAGTATGTTATAGAGATAAGTATGCTGAAAAATTTGATATATATATGTGGGGCGCGGAAATCATCCCTTCACATAGTTTTTCAACTTTGAAGTTCGAGAAAAAGAAAAATAATTTATACGTCATAGTTTAGCTTCGCATGTCTAACCTAACCTAACCTAACCTAACCCAACCTAACCTAACCTAACCACTAATTTTAACTAAGAATATTGATGGAATATCAATCAATAAACATCAATACACAAAAATTCATAGAATTTTATCTTTTTCATGGTCAAACACGAATAAGAAAAAAACAAATATTGATAGATTTACTAACGATAGTCGTATGTAAACAAACTAGACTAAATTCTCTGCAAATTTTATGATACATGATGTCATCATTAGATAATGAAGACATGCGAAGCTAAACTATGATGTATAAATTATTTTTCTTTTTCTGGAACTTCAAAGTTGAAAAACTATGTGAAGGGATGATTTTCGCGCCCTATATATTATATCAAATTTTTCAGCATATTTTTCTCCATAACATACTAAAATTTCAACGGAATCGGAAGGGTGTAACCTAATCTAGATAATTACCAAAATTTCTTTCTCTATATTGTAGACTATACATGACAATATAATAAAATTTAAATCGGGGGGGCAACTAAGAATGGTCGTGGGTGATATCGAACGAGGGTCCCCCCGAGCCCCGAGAAACACGAAATTATTTTCAGCATTCTAGGTCCAAAGCTAGGGGTCGTATTTGAACATATAAACTAAAAAAGAAAAAATTTTCAAAATTTACATAATTAAGTGGCACTTTTTATGCAATAATCAAATTCTTCAACAAATTTTTGCGCATTTTTCATTCTAGTAAGCTTTTCAAATAAGATGTGGGGGAGAGTGGAAGCCCCGTTAACAAAAAAGAAAAATGTTTATAAGTCCGGTGGTGCTTAGACGATTTTTATAAACTTGATATTATTTATATATAAAGTCTAAGTTGATCTTTCGAAAGTGAACTAAATTTCTATTGAAATAGCAAAAACCGTATGTCGATATATTTTTCTTTTCTCGAGATATCTTAAGACATTTGTAAACGGCGAGAATTTGAAAAGCAGACCAAATGTGAACCTAACCTAACCTAACCAATATAAGTTTCCATTTTTTCATTCCCATATTTCCGCCGCCGTAAAAACGAAGATAAAATTCATCGAAATCGAATCGATTTTCTAGAGCCAAAAAACGAGAGGACCGTGAAAGTATAAAATTATTACCGAGATAGTTAATGAATGCAGATAGTCAGATTTTTGAAAAACATATTGCAACTTCTTTTAGAAGACATACCCTCAGTCATGAGTCATGACATGCTTTCACAGGTTTTTCCGGCACGTTATTCCATAATATATATTCGGCATTTTTTAGACCAAACATAATCTGATTGGTGGATATGATGATATTTGACCACTAATTTGTTTGTGAAACCGAATAAAAGATCTCGTTAACACCTGTAGACCCACTATACGAGATGCTATGATTGAAAGAATACGACAGGCATCTGATTGCCTTATCCACCCGTCAGCAAATGATTCCATGTTTATAAAATGATGGTCGACATTTTGAACACCTAGGGTGCAACTAATTCCGTGGTTAGTTATCTAAATTGTGAATTGTTACATGATTTATTTAATGATTTGCTCTAATTGTTCTATAACGCCATCTAGCGGCTTTAAGATTATAATGAGGATAGTGTAAGAAATTTCCGTCCAGATTAAATTGTTGATCTCTGGGCGAATCAGCCTAATAGACGTTTGAAGAAAAATTTTCGCCGTTCACGAAAAACAATCATCATTTTGTATTTCAGAATATTTTTAGATTTTAACAAAAATTCCCAGTTTGAAAAGATTTCTTAATATTTTCATAATTTCCCTTAATATTTCTGTATTAACTCTAAATAACTGTGTGTGTATGTTGAATTGAGAAGACACGTGTCACTACGATGGCTATTTTATTTCAAGGCCAATGTAAATGTAAATCATCTTGGATGTAATCAGATAAATTTTCAGCTATAATCAGGAAAATCCTTGTGTCTTGTAGTAATTTTATCTAGGATCTTAGTGTTGACAAACAAGAACTTTAATATTATTGCTGTTTACCAACGACGTCGTTTTGAGGTTTGAATTCTATAGGAGTTACTGCGACACAAGATATTCATTAATGGCGAAAGCTTGGAAACATGTCGCATTTTTTGACATGTTCATGTGAATGTGGGAATTTCGAACTTGACACCAAAATGCATATGATTTTCACGGGAAACTCATTAAAACTTATTTTGTAGCACTTTGGTAATTTTCCGTTCAAGGGAATTAATACTGATGGAAGTTGTGCTACATGGAATTTAATTGAAGTTATAGACTAAATTTCTTTTGTTATTCTGATTCGAACAAGATTTGAACAAAAATTAATAGTTTTTCAATATAAAAAATAGATTAACAGCATTTTAGTTCAATTAAGTAATAAGTACTAAGAAAGAAATGAAAACAAATCTAATTAATCACCTTGACATCCCCCCCCTAATGATTCTTGAAAATAGACCAAACGCATTAATCTGGCAAGATTTAAAACAATGTTATTCATCAATCCCACTTTATTACATCTACTAGGTCTAGCGTCTTCAGGTTGAAGCGACAGTCTCCCAATAGATCTGTTAGTATTCGTAGATTGCTCTTACTTAAGTAGATACATTCAGCAAATCTACTCTGGTTGTAGTTTCCTTATTTTCCAGTGCTTTTTCCATTCTTCTGTAAGGATTCGAGTCCCATGTATAGCTTATCTGCCCCCGCTGTAGCGAGCTTTTCAGCTATTTCATTTCCCCTCGCTCCGGTGTGTCCCGGAATCCATTGTAGGTTAATTTCTTTTTCTTTCCTAGCTCGTTAAATTTTTCTAGGCTATCCCAAACTAGTTTGGATTTTATGACACTATGAGTTTCGAGCTCTAATGGCTGATGATTGAACTGAACACATTTTTGAATTGCATAGATTTTTGCTTGAAAAATGCTTGGTGCGCTGCCCATGCTTGGTTCTCGGCCCGTACACTCCTATTCCAGTTCCGTCTTCTGTTTTTGATCGGTCTGTATACCATTTAATGACATTTCTGTTCATTTCTTGTATGGTGTTTTGATTCCACTTACTTTACAGTTTATTACTGAGATGAAGTTTTTCTCAAAGCTAAACTTGATCATTATTTAGGAACGGATTTTCTTTGATGATTCCATCTCTAAAGATTCTAAGTGATATTATCTCTGCCACGCTTTCCAGTGCAGCTAGAGGTCAAGATTTCATTGTACTCGTGATATTCAGACTAGTTCTAGTATCACTGACCTCGTTTAAAGCCTTATTTAATTGGTGTAAGCTAGTAGTTTTCAGAAAGACAAAGCAAACGTCGAAGTATTGAATCCAAGAAGTCGTCGGTAATGCTTTGCCGTGAAGCCCGATTGAATACCATAATACAACGTAAGATATGAGAGAGGCTTTCTAATTTGCACGAAACCATACTGATTTAGCTAATTCACAAATATGTAGTTTCTTGGAATGATATGCCATCATCATCTTTATTATCGTCAATACTTTCACATATGGCAGTAGAAATCTACAAGTGTATTTCGAGATATTTACTTTGATCATTACTATTATATATCTAAAAGCTATCCTTAAAACCATCTAATACATCATAGCGGAAGTAGACAGTAGTTATATATAATATTTGTTAAAATGATTATTTTCCAGGTTCAAAACAAGGTCCACATGAAAAACTACTGCTCACCAATTTGCTTGCAAACTACAACGTTTTGGAAAGACCCGTTGCCAACGAGTCGGAACCGTTGGAAGTGAAATTCGGCCTAACTCTTCAACAAATCATTGACGTGGTGAGTACAATACGTTATAAATCGATTATGTTCCCAAAATGTCGCTCTCTCTGCATTCAATTCTCAAATACAAAAATTTATTTTTGAATATTTAAAAATACGACGAATGCGCGAATAAGGCACCATTCGATATAATTTTTGGTGGACGTTCTGTTCCTTCGCCATAAAATGAGCAGTAGCTTCGTAAAACTTATTGAAGTAAAAATATGGCTATAATCTTTAGTTCAGTGGCAGGTTGAGCATATGAAAAAGAATACACTATATATTTCTATTTACCTCATGGAAACAATAAATTAAATATTATTTAATAAAAATTAATTTAACTAAATAACTGTCTAAGAGTTTTCTGAAATACCAACGTTTCGATCTTTTATTTGATCTTTATCAAGGCAAAAAATATATGGTATATAATAACGTTGATGAAGATAAATAAATAACCAAAAAATTGTGAAATTAGAAGTAAAACAATGATCAATTTTGTAACAATATAAATATCTATATATGTATATATATATATATATATATATATATATATATATATATATATATATATATATAAAAATGAATAGGACAAACTATTCAACATAAACAAATAAGAACATTGCTGCATAAAACCAAAGAACAATGGAAAAGTTATTTAAAGAAGCCGATACATACACATATAAGTAAAACCTGTGCAAACAACATATTTTTCAATTTATTAAACGTTAGTTAAAAGAAAAAATACGTACGTACGAAGAGACAGGATCAATGAATGAATACTTTCAAACTTTTTCAATATTAACAAAAGCATGAACGGTATAAACTATTGTTGGAATTATCCTAAGTATTACTATCAAGTACTAGTCCGGTCAGAGTTCAACCATTCAAAAGATGGTTTTATTGAACTCCTAGATTGGTCTAATCACTGATGGTTCTTTTCGCATAATGTTCCTCAACCAGAATTTTCACATCATCAAAATTAAAGTAGTGACCATCGGTTGAATGGCCAGAGCTGTTTTATCTTTTTTGTTCTTATTGCGTTTTCGAAAAGCGTATTCATGCTGGTATATTCTGGATTTCGAGTACTGTTTAGTCATACCAATGTAACTTTTATTGTAGTCTAAACAATTTATTTTATAAATCACAATTGAAATGCTGGAAATTGAGTGTTTTATCATTGATATGTGTGAATAAGTTGCCAACTTTGTTTATTGGGTGGAATGCCAGCTCACAATTATTTGACAAGTTCGTTTTGAAACAGTTTCTCCGACAATCTTCTAATGTACGGAAATTTTCGTTTCGAGGTACCTGTATCACGTTATGATTGCTCTCATTTATGATTTTATTAACCGGCTCTCTTGGGTAACCATTAACTTTGAGAATTTCTCTGATTTCATTAGTATTATTATCAGTATAGAATTCAGGGCTACGTAGACGTGGATATCTGAGTATAACCCCTTTAATGTCCCTAATTTATGTCTCCAAGGATGGTTCGTATAAAAGTTCAGTTGTTTACCTGTTTATCTTCATCAATGTTATCAAGTACCATACATTTTTAGCACTGATAAAGTGTAAATAAAAGATCGAAACGTTGGCATTTTAGAAAACTCTTGCACAGTTTTATTTTGATTCCGCAACCCGCAACATAATTCGATATTACATACTAGAAAGGACAATAATTTCAACAGTAAAAATTAATAGTAACATTTTTGAATTAATTGATTATATATTATAAATTTCATATTGAAAATTGATTCGACTGGGAGTATTTTCACCAATCCTATTTAAACTGATAAAAGATACGTGTATCTACCTTTCAAAAGTGAAAATAGATATTTAATGGAGTTCTCAGTGTTAAATCGAACGATGAAATTGTTGAGTTGTGAACTTTTATCGAGGCTAGCACTTTAATCTACAGGAAATTCAGAAAAATATATTTTTCTGTCGCCGAAGAGGGGATTAATAATTTGACAAGCGAGTATATCACAGAATTATTTATAGGTTTTAGACGACGTATTAAAAAAACGATACGGAGTTATGAAAGAAAGCTCATATTAAATATTTAATAACTATAGCTCACCAATAAAGTTACAGTAGAATTTCAATTTGACTATACACTGTAAATAACCAATTACATGAATAATTAGAGCAATAAAATCAGTATTGTAGTCTCGGTACTAGATAGAGTAGGATGATTTTATCAATATTAAAAACACAAGTTTTTTTATCGGATAAATTTTTTCTTGTAACGAAATCGTTTTGCCAGTAATTTTATGAGAAAAACTGAAATCGCGAGACTGAACGTCGAGTGATTTTGTCAAAGGTCAGTTTATCAAGCAAAATTCCTTATGAAAAAATTTTGAGTTAAAAAGAATTATCAAAAATTATCTATAAATGCTTCTAAATGTTCTCTCTTCTCTTTTGATAAAGACTTAAAGAAAAGTCGAAACGTCAAAATTTAACTTTCTTTTAAAAATTATCAAAAAAAACAACTTTTAAAACAGAAGAGACCTAAAATCAAGAACATTTAGAAGCATTAATATATCAAAAGGTCTAAGAAATAAGAAATTGTCTATATTGATACAATCAAATTATTTGAATGAAAAGTTACTTAAAACAAAATTGCTATAAATTATTTGGTTTGGTGTACTGATTTCAAAATTTTTTTCTCTGGTATTCACACATGGGGAATATTCATTTTTATTTTTCTCGCTCAAGGCTTATAAGGAACTAATTTTCGTGATGTTTAGGATCAATTTGGAGGTAGGGTTTAATAGAAGATGATGATGTCCCGTTATCTTTATAAGTTGTTGGCACTTACTTCTGCTTTGGCTAACTGGGAAACTATACTAGCACGTTTCGAATGATTGGTTATTTTATTATTTGTAATGTCGAGTCCAATTTTAGTTGCAGAATATTTGGTCCAAGTAGAAATCGTATTAATACCCAATGGAACATTTTTGTATCAACCTTTAGAATTTTTGTCTTTCCAAAAGGGATTTGGGGATAAAAAAAGTCGTTCAGATGTTATGTTTTCATTTCTTTTTTGCAACACTAATTTTAACAATGCAACGGGACAAATACCTTCATCCACTTGCTGTCTTCCAAGTTTTTGGACCCACCCTGTGTCGTCTTTTCTGGTAAATTTCAAACTTTGCAGCTTCTTCCGTCCTCTAAGCTAATTCATAAGAAGCTATATGAAAGAATCTTTTTTGTAATCCCTCTGGGTTTTCTATATTCCACAATTTTGTCATTTTTACTATATCCTTCTTGTTCAATGCTACATAATTTACTTGTAATTCTTTCCGTTTACTATTTCTCGTATCACGAGTTTCTTTGAAAGTTATGTCGGCAAAAGGATCTAATTTAATATTAATATTTTTCTTGAATCATCTTCGCAGTTGATTTCGAACTTGATTTAACTGCATATTCTTTGTAATCTTTTCCATTCCTCTTTTTCATATTATAGGCCCAATCCTTCAATATATCTGCTACTTTTTGTAACGGAATTATTTTCGACGGTGCGTATTTTCGTACTTGACAAAACACCATGAATTGTCTCCATAATGACGCTTTAATATTTTTTGTAGATTGCGGGATTGTTTTTTCTATATTTTTTGTTATTTTTTGAGTCGAAACTTCTCCAAAACGACTCATGTTGTAATGTTTCAGTATCAGTTATCAACAATACTTAAATAACTGACAGGGCAGACATTGAAGTGACTAGATGTAGACGCTTAAGAGGAACAGGCGTTTTTATCTGTGATAAAATACGATGCAAAATGACGAAACAGTCATATTTAAATGACATATTTTATATAGGAGTTAATTTATCATCATAAAATCGTTCAATTGCTACCGTTAAAATTTGCAGCATTTAAATGCTGTTCGAGTGAGTGAAACTAATTTCATTCAGTAGGGATTCTCAACAAGCAATTATCATTTGTATAAAAATCCAAATATTTCAACAAAAATTTTATTTTTCCCGTGGAAATACAAATTTCAATATATTAATTTAGCTCATATTATAGTCATAACAGTCCTAGAAGTACATCAAAGCTTTGTTGATGAACAAATTCCAAAAATTAAGCTCAAATACAGGAAATTCCTCTTTAATCAATATTCATTTTCGTTGGTTTATTATTAAAGAACAAAAATAGAAAGTCTGCTTAATACAAATTAGGATAATTTTGCTTAAAAATCATTTAGTATGTATCTGATATTAACGCAATGTATTTCGAGATGACTATTGGTTCTATATTTGCAAAATACTTAACCTGATCCACACAATTTATTTGCTCGATAACTGTATTGTTGATTTAACGCAATAATTAACTTACTGGGTTTCCACTTCAGAGTAGATATGACAACATTGATCTATCGTAATAATAATAAAGAACGAGGAAGCATAAACATAAGTGGCGCTGTATATTTTGGGATACATGGAAACTAGAAGTCTTTTTTTTATATTGAACACCCATAGAGGCATTTAATATATTACAATCTGGTCAACAGTGACCAATGATCAATTTAATTCTAACTTAATTTAATAGAGTTTGAAATTTAAAACTAAGGTATACCCATCTGTAGAATGGATTACTCTGAAGTTTTACGTCCACGTACAAACTCTGCTTTTACATTAAAACACTAAACTAACTCAAAAGGTTTGATTTTCTTAAGGCTTCTGTCTAACCCAGTATCGTCAAGTAACTGGATGGCCTTGTAATTGACATAATAATGAAGTCTTATTTCTTGATATTATGGTCAAAATTTTTCAGGTCCCTATACACCAAGGGACATTTACTATGTGCCTTGGTGCTTTGTTTTGAAATATTTTGGATGATTGCTAAGCTGTTTGCTTTTAAGTATCCATATAGTTAATAAGAACTGATGTGATTTCTTTAAGATTTATTTGTCTATCTCTTTGTCCAGTCACAGATACGGTGGATATTTTTTTTATTTGTTGGTTGCTTCTTCATTGCTTGTTTTCTACGTCTCACTCTCCCATTGTTTCCTACACTATCTGAAAAACAGGGCGTACTAGCACATGTTTCATCACCAACCCATATTCATCTTCGCTATAAATTACAGTGGATCAAAAACAATTAACAAATTATTATTTAGATGGTGAATGCAATTAAAAATGTTGTATTGTCAAGTCTAAGTATAGTTTCGTGGTATCTCAAATACATATTCTATTTTTGTTGCTCGGAGCTATCGATTAGCCTACCTAATCGCTGTGTGTAATAACGTATACAGGCTAGTTCAATTTCGATATTGAGATAATGCCATGTTTTGATACTTAAACTTCAAAAAACATTATATTTTTCACTTATCTCATATAAATAGGTGATCAATGATAATGTTATATCTATAAATTGTGACATAAAATATACAGGGTAGTTTAAAAATCACAATTGAACCATAGAATTTATTCCAAACTGCTTTTTGGTTTTTTATATTGACGTAGCCCAAAAATTGTTCGTTTGATTGCAATGTCACTTAACTAAAGATAGTAAATTTAGGAAATTATCATTTTTGAAATAATAAATTATGTCATAGAGAAGTGACAATAATTTTGGGAACATAATGTATCCACTTTTAACTATTCTCCTATTTTCAGTCCATATATTTATTTTGTGGACTAATATTTGAGAAGTTGAAGAAAAAATAATATTGAAATATACTGTATTGGTTATTATATGAGAAGATCTATTTCGAAATACATCAAAGTGTACGAATTTATGTTGGCGTAAATTACACCTGATGATATTTTGAAATTAGTTAAATTAATAAACTTATACATCATTTCATTTTCTAAAAATATGGTAATTTAAATCTAGGTCCAAAATGTGAAATAAATTGGATTTTAATTTTCAGCCAAAGTATTTAATAAATATGGTAATTACAAAGTACATCAATACAAGAGAGAATTATGAAGAAATATATTCATTAATGATAACTAAATTGTATTAAAAATAGTAATCAAAACTTCCCTCCATCTATTTGTTAATTATATTGACATCAAATAAGTGAAATGGATTAAAAATACCGAGTAAAAGCTTTTTTATAGTCCAGTCATTTTGACAATGGACCTCGGAATGACATAATAAGATGATTTTTGTTATACACACAGCTTTTTGCGTTAAGCTTAAATTTTTGTCTGCGTCGTAAGTCATTGAATGTCAACGGACAAAAATATCTCTTTCTGTTGCTCTAATAATATTGACACATGAAAATTTTTACTGGAAACATTGCTTCATATGCTCAGAGAGTGAGTTTATTATCTCTTTATTACTACAGTAATAGTCCAGTCAGTTATCAGCCAATGAAATAATAACAGTTACTGGTACGATTGTGTTATTTTTTCAAAAATTTGAACTTGAATTTTTGAAAACCTTCCCGAATCTCAAAAAAAATTACACATCGTCGGTAACACTAGTTAGTAATCACAAGTTTTCTAAGGAGGTTGAAATCCCAGCAGTTGTATCTACCATATATTTATTTATAAAGAATAATGTTTGTTCGTTTTTACCTGTGAATATGATATCTTATGATAGAAATGGGGAAATCAATAGATCAAAGATCGTAAAAAATGTGCGATAGGTGATTACGATTTTCCCTGTCTATCGTATTTCATCGAGTAAGAATTTTTCTTTGAAGTGCTATATAAAGATTCCCTTCAGTGATTTTCGTAAGCACTTCAGTTCGATTTGTTACATTTGAGAGGTCTCATGGCCTCGAGCATCGTTTTATGATGAAGTAAAACATGAACCGATGCCATTATGTCATTCCAGTTATACTACGGACGTAAACTAAACAAAAGTTGTTCATTCACTACTATTTTTATTGTGACGTAGAATGATCTCGATTTTTTATGTAGTAACAAAATACAAAACAGTTTATAATAATAATAAAACCGATACAGTATATTTTACAAGTATTATAGGGCAAAAACAGGTATTGCTGTTAATAATTTTCAAGTTTCTGACATGATATGATTGAATACTTTTCTGTTTTTTTAACAGTGAGTATAGAAAACTGTTTGATTATTAAATTCACCATCGAACCGATTTAAAACTCTACTAATCTATTCTCTTCATTAAGCTAGATAGAAAACTAAACAAACACACCACAGCCTTAGAAGCGCAACTAAACTTGCCTCCTTTTCACTTTATAGTGAAGAAAAAGGCATTTAGCGACGCTCACAGGATAATTCAAACAGTAAAATTGAAGCCTGGAAATCTGACAGGTCATCTTAGAATTATAGAACTCCCAAAGTTAGAAAGCACTGACAAACCAATGTCTAGCAAATATATCTAATTCGAAGTATAAATTATGAGTGAATAAAAAATTCTAAATGTTTCTTTCTGGTACACAGACAGCTCTAAGCTAGCGCAAGGAGCTGGATTAAGCATTTGTGCACCAAACCGCAAGCTCATCACTCATAATTTTTCAGATACAGTTGCTAGCTATAAATAAATGTGTTCGGGAGTGTTCGTTTTTCAAGATCTGGCCACAGCAAAACACGTTTTTCTACCCCACAACGGTATAAAAACTAGTTGCGTATGTGATTGGACGAAGTGTTTGGAATCATGGAGAAGGTATCTGTCAGTCAGGATCATCACGGATCATCGTTTTATTGAGGGAGTTTGTTCGGAAAAATGCCTACATGTTTTGAGTATTTTTAAATGCAAGGTCAGAAGAGAAAACTCCAAGTTTGAATTTATAAAATGAGAATGAATATACAAAAAATATTTAACTATTAACATTAATGTACAATACAGGTTATTCCTTCACTTCGACGATTTGACAAATCTGTGAGCAAGCTTGGCAATATGAGAAGCTTCTGCGGTTAATTGGAAACGAAATAATATGGTTTCTTTGATCTTGACATCAGTTTGTAAGCGTCGCCCTTCAAGCTACTTCTTCAGTTTAACGCCAGGCCGTGACTACTGTGATTACTGTTTTAGCCGTGTGCTCTGAGACATGTATTCTCGTAAATTCAAACAATTCCAGAACGCATCATGCCTATTGGTTTGTTTTGAACAGCTAACAGGTTCACAAGAGAAATCTGTCCGCTAAAAAAACATTATATCGCTGAAAGTTTGTTTGAATTTTGTAGATAACTTTAGAGAATTTATTTCCATCCAATATTGCAACGCACATGAAGCTAAAGCGCTGTGGCCTTTGGGCGATTTATGAAACTTCACTTATTGTAAACGATTTTCCTAAATCAGTTGGTTGTTAAGCAATATCGTTTCTAGTGACAGACTTTCTTAGTTTCAACACTATTTACAAGTAGCGTCATTACTCTATAAACAGATATTTTCTGCTTGCGAGAAAAACTCGCAATTCACATAACGACGGCCATATTGTAACTCAACAGAAAATGGCGTGTTGGACTCGCGTGTGGATGGCCATTATATAAGGCGATCGGGGGTTGAAACAAAAACTATTGTACAATAGAAACTTGAAATTTATTTTCGGCGATTTCTCATGTATTAGTCCACCCGAAACAATGATGTTAAATATATAACATCCGTTTATTTTGTATATAATTATTCAAATTTAATGGAAATATCTTATTCAGGACTTTTGGTACGTATGTATGAAAAAATGGTTAAAAGGTCAACGGACTCACTTTTTTAGTGCCCAATTATTTATGGAATGTATAATAATTTTTTATTTGATGATTGGATTCACTTCAAAGTACTTAAATAGGTTGTTTAAAGCATTTAATATGAATAAAAATCGCCAGACGTCAGAATTAGGTTTTGATTATTTTAAAGCAACAAGTTATAAGTTTCCGCACATGATATTTACGTAGTTTCAAATTAAAAGAAACTATAATGGTCCAAAGTAAACTGCAGAATATTTTTCGTATAATTCTTCATACCTCATGATTTATTATTTATGAAGATCCAGAGCACATAAAGTAGAATCAGTGGAGGTCTTCCATCACGTGACTAATACCTTCCAACCAATATTCATACGAATAAAATCAAAATTTCAATAAACTATGTAGAAATAAGCCTTCTACGAATGGATTAAAAAATAAATTTAACTTTTTTAATTGTTTGTGTTGTAATGTTTTCCTTATTTATTCATACTATTATTATTTATAAATTTTCAGAATTCTAGAAAGCAAAGAAACAAATAAGAACTAATAAAAACTAGCAGTTAGCTCGCTGCTGTTTATAAAAAACTTACGTAGAGGCAATATTGAAGGCGCCGACAAACATCAATCGATTAGGCGTTTTCTTTCTAATTTCCCTGAGCAAGACTGGCTTCACAGCCCATGTCGTGGACGAGTTCGTAACAATATTTTCTTCATAATGTTAATATGAATGTATTTATCAAAATTCTATTGATAATATATCGATATACTGGGTGAATAAGTTAAAAAATCCAAAATTCTACCTCTATGATTAAACTTACATAAAATTACCAGTTTTCTAAGAGCATGGGACAGTATTGTATTATTGTTTCACATGTTTATTCACTTACTTTGTAGTAAAATAAGCATTGGGACATTCCCGTCTCACACGATTTTAGTTATTATAAAATTTCAAAATGCTTACAAGCTGATGAGTATTATATTCGTACTCACGGATTTTAAATTTAATAAAAAGTCAAATTAGTTCTTATAAAGAACTTATTTTAACAATACACGTTCGATAGAAAAACAAATAATACAGTAAACAAAAGCTCACGTCAAATTCAACATTTAGTACGTCAATTATATCGTTGTCTCTTTTTACGATTACTACTGTCAACATAGAGAAACCATTACGTATGTCTAGTAATTGGTCTTGTGAAGAAAAAGATAGTATGTAGAAAATATGTGTTCGATAAATTGAATGTCACGTGATGAAACACCTGCTCCACTTTTACTATAGTCGAGCTTCACTAATTATTCGTCATTACTCTATTATAAAAATAGAGATTGGTAAAACCGTAAACCAAATTTTTTTGAACTATGTGAAACGCTAGAAAATGAAATTTCTGTTCAATTTCTCATTTCTATTGAATCTAGCTTGTAATCATTTCAGGAAGACTGTGGTAATTAATAAACAACTGATGAAAATAATATTGTTTGGTTCATAGTGGCTCCGAACATTCTGAAGCATAACGATGAATCGAATAGCTGCTCTGTTTAATTGCTGAAGTAGTGTTACACCAGAGCTAGATTAAAAACAACACTAGTTTAAAAGAACTAATAACGAAAGAAAGGAAAAGTGGATTAACAAAGAATTTTGTACATTTGTCTATAAAAAATTGAATGTTTAGAGCGTTTTTTTATTGAAATGAATATCCTTTATTAAAAAAATTAATTAGATTTAATGTAAATAACATAATGCTTATCTTAAGCAAGTTATCATTAGATACAAATGGCAATAGAACTAAGAACAAAAAGTAAACAATAAACAACTAATGAAAAATATTCTATCCTATGTCACCATGTATTAGTATTCATATTGATGATATGCATAATTTCCCAGAATTTATATTTTTTCAAAAAAAACTCTCCCACGATTATAGCAGTTTTATGAATATAAACTTTTCATGGTCTGATGATGAACCTTTCAACGGAATAAAAAAGTGAAAAAGGCTTATATATTATGGTGATTAATCGAAAATTTTGTTATAAAAACTTTCATTACTAGCATGCTTTTAGAAATGAATAGATGGTTACCGCATTTGATGATGCGTAAAATTTCTCTAAAATTTTAGAGAAAAATCGTCATTTTAGAAATATATCATTTAGTTTAAAACCGTATATTTCCACAGATCTACTTAGAGTCTTCCCCTTAATAAATAAACCGTGAAATTGTTAATAGTTTTAAAGATTTCTTCACTCAGCATTTGATCATTCCCTACAAAGACGATAAAAGCATTTGACTTCAATCCCAGTGAATTTCAGAATAAATATTCATTCGAATCCTTTTAACTATTCTGATTGGGAAGATTAAATGTCGGCTTTGAGTTGAATTAGGAGAAACAGGATCTATTGAGATGTGCAAGCAATCATTCCAATTAATTTTAAGATAAATACATGTAGCTTTAACGTCTTAAAGTTGAAGTTTAATTCTTGGTAAAGTATGAAATTGTTTTCTCAAATAATAAACATTTTAAGCGATATATTGCAGCAGTGTGTGAAAAGTTATTAAAATAATTCATTCAATTGAAACATTCTCTGTTGTATTGGAATCTAACCAGTCTTAGATTACGAGATCTAAACCCTTAAGACTTTTTTGAAAGATTGGCCCTGCTTCGGCATGGTACAAAAAGCTCTTAAATATTATAGCTATATCAATTTAAAGCAAAATGGTTTTTCATCTCGCAGGGACATGGTGACCTTTTACTTCTATCTGTGTACTTTTTTCTTGCTACCACATATAAAAGAGAACTGAAGTTTCAGGTCACTATAACTTTACAGCTAGTAGTAGTTCCAGAGATAACTTGAAGAAGGTCATGTCTTGCTCCTACAAATTTATTGTCCAAAAAATGTTCGTCATTGGATTTTCACCTTCGGGCGTTCAGTGATTAAATGATTTAGAAAATCTACTATTTTCAGCTGGAGATAGTCTTGTTAGGTGGTTCCTTAAGCAGAAGGGTCCTGTAATGAAGACAGTGAGCTTTTCAAAATGATTCAACCCTAAGAGTGTCTTTCAAAGTGGTTCTAACGAAACTTGAATTGAATTATTTTCCCATAAAGGTTCCTGACCTTTTCTGGTCTTGTTACCTTCAATTACAGTTTTTGAGCTTACCACGGCTTTCCTATATCAGCTTTGATGGCAAGTATTTCTGCCTAAAATAAGTTCTTTAGTAATAATTACTCTCATCGGGGTTATTGAACTATCTATGTACCATTCGAGGAAAATTTTCTGGAAAAACAAATTCTCAACGCGGACGGTCACCAGGAAATCAGAGTTTACGTGCTTATTGGTTATCACAATTGGGAAGGTTCACTGATGAGAAGTATTTGTATGGAGAAACCACGCTCTCTGTTCGTTGTGTTCTGATCTATCAATCACCAGATGTAGATCAAAGGCTATACTAGGCGAAATATGGTAGTTGGTATATTATTACTTCGACCACATCGGTTACCGCGTCATGATTTAGAAGAAATTATCTAGTTGCAATCAGGATCATAGATATATTGTGATTTAATAAAATATTACAGCTTAAATACATTTTTAAAAAGTAGAAGATATTAAGCTCTAACGAAGAAATATATCCTAAATTGGTCCCTTGTGTTCAATTTTCCCGGTGTTTAATTTCCAATCGATTGAAAGCTGCATTTGAGGTTTTCCGTTATACTTAGCGAGAGAGAAAAAATAATGGAGGGATAATCTAAGAAAAAGGGATATAAACCTCGGATTCCGGACAATGCTACCTTTCCTAATAAAAAACAATGTATCCTACGTCTCTTAATATTTTATGAAACGGTGAAAAAGGGAGTCGTTACACACCTTCAAAACAAATTCTATTTTAACCTAGTGAACTGCAAATTCTGATCATAGCCAACCCAAGAGATTTGGACTATTCTAAGAACAATAAACAGTTTAGTTTCACCTTCGTTCATAGAAAGAAAATCATTGTTTATATTAGGCGAATGAAAAGTTTCTAGGCTGATATATTGTATTAAATCCATATAATTTTTAGTTAGCACTAATTTTTTAACGAAAGCTCTAAATGTATCTCTCTGTTACACAGATAATTCGGCGCTAGCACGCTAGGAGTTGGACTGGGCATTTCTGGACCAAAACTTGAACTCTCTTTACCTTTAGGAACTTCACTCACCATTTTTCACACAGAGCTGCTAGCTCTAAACAAATGTGCTCAGGAGTGTTTGGATAGAAACCTCTCGAAAAAGCACATCTACATTCACTCAGATAGCCAAGTCGCATTGAAGGTCTTGACAGCTATTGAGTGCACGTCCAAACTAGTGTGGTAGTGCAAGTAAACTCCAAAAGCACTAGCTAACAAAACAAAGAAACCATAACGTACCTTCCAGGCCACCAGGGAATACCAGGAAATGAGGAAGCAGACAGCCTTATCCATTTCGCTAAAACGATTAAGTACATTATTATTAGAATAAAAGTCGTTTATAGAGTATAAGGCACTTTCCAGTGATTATGCCTCTAAATTATTACGAAATGCGGGAAAAGATGATGATAATCGTGCATTTTCTCTCATTGTGAAGTAGACAGACTTGCCAAAATAAGAGCAACGACTCCATACCTTGGACCAGAATCCTACTGTGGTCTCACGAGATGCCACATCAATAACGAACTTAACGAATGGCTAAAGAGTCAGATGGAGGCTTACTGAAGAAACACTTAGGCCTAAAACAAACCAAAACATTCATAACCATTTCAGCCAAGTGGGACACAAGAATCCAAAGAAGTAGCCTCCTTTGAACATTATTATTAGAAGACAAGTCGTTTATAGAGTAGAAGGCACTTTCCAGTCAGTATGTTCTCAAATTTTTGCGAAATGCATGGATTGGATATCAATAGGCAAATGATTGCATGTGCATTTTTTCGCATTATGAAGTATTGAGCCCTTAACTAATTCTGAACTTGGAGTAGATAGATAAAGGTCATGCTCCGCGTTCCTAAGTGGATAGCTGTACTTTTTAAAATTGGAAAAACCTGCTTTCGGATTAGGCAAAACATTTTAAAGATGAATAAAGAAGGAAGAGTCGATATTTTGAATATTTTAAAGAAGTCCGGGCAGTGAGTGTCCTTTTGTTTAGTCTGAGTAAATACTTAACAGCTCTCTTTTGTAGCTTGAAGATTCGTTGAAATTGTGTCGCACCACACGTACTCCAGAAGGTAAGGAAATATCGGAGGGCATAATATACTGTTATAGAGTTGAGTTCTTTGGAAACTGATCTTAGCACAAAACAGGCAGAACTCAATTTTTTACACAAAGTGGCAATATGCAACACCCATTTCAAAGAATTGTCTACAATACTACAATTATGAAGTGTGGAGATAAGGAGAAGCCTCAGTGTATCAAAAAGTGTCAGTTGAAAAGAAGGAAATTAATATATATATATATATATATATATATATATATATATATATATATGGATAAACAATAACGTCTCCATCAGTATTTTTTTGGATTTATTGGATTTTTTGGATTGTTTTATGGAAATGCATTGTCAATGTCACTATCCACGTTTTTCTCCCTTCCATTCAGAACGGCTCTTCTCACCTCTACGCTCTATATATTCTTCTAGTTAACTTCTTTTCAAATATTTTTGGATATTCCTTTCGGATTTCCTGATACCCTTCCTGTATTGTAATTCTGATATCGTTCACTTGCAAATTTTATTCTTCGTGAATATTTCAAAAGAATTTTTTCTCTTTATTTTTCATTTTTTATAGAATTTTTATAGCTAGATCTATATAATGGGATCACGTACGATTTTCTTTGATCTTTCAACTTCTCAAAATATAGGTAAAATATGCTATTGCACCTGACCTCAATTTCCTTTTTTGACGTGAGTTTATTTCCCAGAGTGCGTCAAACGGAACTCGACGCAATCAACAGTGAAGAATATAAATGATAAAATTGTGTATAGAGAAATATAAAAAAACATTCAAGATATGCTGGAAGTATATAGAATAACTCGCAAACGGGGACAATATATCACAGAAAAAACTTTCGAAATGGTACCAATGTAGAATGATTTCAACTTTATTTTATATACCAGTTATAACGATTGTAATTGAATTCTAAATTCAAGTTTGAGGCAAATAGAACCTGAGACAATGAAATGAAATTGGCCCTAGTCAATTATCATCTTAAAAATCTTGAAGAAGTCCTAAGGAAAATTTCATAAATAATTTTAGTATTTCCATAGATATAAATCAGTACATACGAGGTGTCGCTATTAAGTAACGAGTAGCGCTGCCATAGAAAAAGTACGCATGCGCTTGAGGTTTGCGACTGTCAGCTGTTTAGTCTGAAGCCTACTCTTTCGAATGCGATGTCAACCGTGTATGTACATAAACCAGTGTAGCCGTGGCGAGCTGTTTATTGTTTTAAGAATACAACAACAGATTGTTTTGAAATTACACATGAAATTTGGAAAAACTGAATTCTGACTCTATAGGAATTGACAAAGAATTTGTGTGGCAAATTTTACATGAAAATTTTAACATGCGAAAGGTGTGTACAGGACTGGTGCCTAAAATCCTCAGCAAAAAGATCGCAAAAATATTTGTATTGATACTTTGAAAAAAAAAAAAAAAAACTTCCTGCAGTGTTTCGAAGATTCGTATGGGGCGATGTTGGGATAGGGGAGGGGCATATACTGAAAGTGATAAAAAATAAATATACATACGAGGTTTGTTCAATTATAAATAGGAATTTTTTAACAAACGCGCGTCTGCATTGAATCTTAGACTGGTCTGTTACGAAGCTTAGAGAACGGCTGGGACTGCGTAACTCCACTTTTTAGTATACTTATAGCCATGAGAGACAAGGATGTACCGATGTAACGCTTCATAATTCGAGCATTTCGACTTCTCCAGGGCTCAAGTGGATGGATTTGTTTCGGAATGTGACGGGAGTAATTGAGGTAGATTTCTTCGCTGAACAACGAACTGTGAACACGCAGTATTATACTAACTTTCTAAAAAACACGGTCGTTAGTTCAAAACGACGCGATATTCCAATCAGTGGTGCGATATTGCTGAGCTAGACCGCATATAACGGAAAAGTTGAACAATTGGGTTGGGAAATACTGGGACATCCTCTTTATAGTCCTGATTTATCGCAATATGACTAATAATTATTTGGTCCATTGGAGGAGGCATTCGGCGGATTGCGATTCGAAAGCAATGTTGAGCTAGAATCCGTGCGCGAATTGTTATGTGACAAGCCAAGAGATTTTTATAAAAAATGCACCCGAAAGCTTTCGAACATATGTGGAAAGTGTTCAGAGTGTGACGAAAATTATCCACAAAATCTGTAAAAAATATCAGCTGTGTAACTTAATGATAAAATTTTTTCATAGCAAAATTCCGGTTTATATTTGAACCACCCTCGTAATATTAGAATAGAATATTTTCCATCACTAGTATCGTTACTTAATAGCCACATTTTGTATATAATCTAATTGAAAATGTGTACGATCTTGTTGGTTCGTTCAATTCACTTCCTAATATCTTCTGTTATGTAATCTATGTATGTTTCAGATTCATACATAAATAATGATACTAAATCCGAATCTCTTTTTAAAATAAACAGCGATTTAGATATAAGCTGCTAAATGTATTGATGGTGGAATCGTGCAGGATATTTTTTTACATTATAGGATCATTTTACGTTTGTTTTTATTCGAAAATCGTTACAAAAGAAAAGACACGTGTAGTTATTTTTAAGTTAAGCTTATCTAGTTCATGATGCTACTTAGGTTATTCTTCTTTTTTCTGTAACATATCCTTTTTCTATATTATTATGCAGTTATCCATTACTCTGGAAGTATTCTGATCGTGTTTGAAAAATATGGTTGAATATTCAGTAAAATCGGATTGACTATTAAAGAAAGTAGTTTACAGACAAACATATTGACGGCTTAAAACCAAAAGTAACCAAATCAAAAATTAAGATTTTTCACAGTTATATAATCAGACATTACTCTTTGTCAAGTACATTTTTTATATAAACACACTACATCAACACTCACAATTACACTGTCTAGTTCTACTAAACACTCTGTTTACACTGCCACTACACCAACAATTAAACTGTCTGACACGCGGTTCGATTACCATTAGAAAACGTGGTAGTTTATAATGAATATACTGAGAAACCATAACTATTTCTACTTTTCCAAAAAGTACGACTTGGTCTTTTGTTATACAAAAAAAGATACATTTGACCGAAAATGAAATGCACTACAATGGTACAAAACTGAAATTCATTAACTGACACAAAATTCTCCACCGTATCATTTTCATAGTTGGATGGTTCGAATCAGATGGAATTGATTTATACCCTGAGGGTATAAAGTTCGTTAAGCATAAACTTAGAAGGCTGTTGTTTTTTTCTGTGGTATTGGTTTACAATAATTGAATATTATGAGGAATTTGGAGAGTATTCAGCTAGGTTTGGTTATTCTACTTATTATCGTCCTTAATTCTGTTTTTTAGAATTTTACCTAGAAAATCCGGAAATTTCTGTTGGTAAGAACTACTTGTCTGTTGCGCAGATAACTCATACTTACTTATTCGCTACCTCTTCTACTATAGATGTAGAGTTGATATTTCTACTCCATTTGGTTCTATCATCAAGTTTGGTATTTCTTTATCCCATTCCCCTCTGGGTCCATCTTTATTTTCTCTTTGGTTCGGTTTCCCATATAACTTTATTCGTTCTGTCCTTCATCCTCACTATGTGTCCAAATCATCTCAACTGTTGTTCGATTTTTTGCACTGCACTCACTACCCTTAATTCGCTGATTTTGTAGCTTTTTATTTGATTTAGTTTCTTCACCCACGCCATTTTTTTCGGTATTTTCATTTGGCACCTTGTTATTATCTGCTTCAATTTGTTGGCTAGCACCCAGAATTCGTAACCATAGATCAGCATTGACAGAAGTACTGATTCATAGATTCCTTTTTTGTACGTTTTTTATCTCTTTTTGTTAAAAAATACTTAGATGGATATTATCTTATTCACCCTAATGGCTACTTCTTCGTCGATTCTTCTATCTGATCCTGTCTTGTCTATAGATACTTTAGCTTATTATCGCTGTTTTTTTTACAGTTCTTGGATTTGCACAACTATTTATAATAGTTCGTTCACTATTTTTATTATTTCTCTCTTTTATATGTTCATCTGCAATTCTTATTACTTCATTTCATCACTTCTGTATTCTGTTTTGTATTTCTTTTCTTCTTTATTTACTTCTTTATCTACTTCGTCTATTATTAAAAGGAATAAAACGATTCTCTATTTTCTTATATTTATTCTTAACTATATTAATTCATTGTTTTCTATTCCTCATTATTTTCCATTTTTTTCTCTGTTTATACTATCGAGGACTTTCTCTAGGTACATCAAATGCTGCAACATTGTCTGTTATTTTTTCTGTTATTTGTCTCAACTAATAGTTGCTATAAAATTTTATCAAATCTCGTGTGACAGCTTAAATATTTCATACTTTACAAAGACTTGAAAATATTCTAATTTCCTTTGGGTGGAACGAATTTTGAATAAATTATTTGCGTATGTTTAAAAGAATAGCAAAAGAATTTTCAGTAATATTCCGTTACTCCTTCAGAGGAAGGTTTCGTTTGGGGTAGTTGTTGGCAATGTGAAAGTTTTAAAAGTTTTATGTCAAGGGGCTTTTTCCAGAATCGTAGAGCGTAAACTCTCAAACTAACTGAGCTTGAAAAGTATTCCGAAAACTAAAAAAATTCTGTCAGAGACGAGTAAAGTATGATGGAATATTATAATGGATATTTTAGAAATTTTTAACTGTTGCTAACAAAGAGGAAAACTATTGATATATTGATACAGCGCTTCTCAAAAATCCCTTACAGGTGACGTAATAGCCATGGGTCACGTCACCAGGTAACTGTGACACCTCGTTAGAAAGGTATTTAGAATACCAATTCGATCACGATTATTCAAAATGTGCTCCATCTATTGTGATATTGTTAAGAGCTGTAGCATGAACTTTAGATTTAAGATATACCCTCAGAAAAAAATCTGGTGCTAGGTCTGGTGACCGAGGTGGCCATTGTATTGGACCGCGTGGTCCATCCATTTACCAAGATATTCCTCATCTAGATAACGGCTTACTACAATGTAATAGTGTGCAAAACCATCTTGTTTGAACGCCATTTCAAAGTTAATAAATTCATTTGGGCTATTTTCTAGAATTTAAAAAAATAATGGTTCAGTTTAGTCTAAAATCTCGACATATACTGCTCCGGTTGAATTAGAATCCAAAAAAGAGGCTATATGTGGTACCTGCTCAGGTATTTACTTCTGACGAGAACTTTGTAAGTTTTTCACGAAACGTGAGGATTTGTGTCATTCCAACTCCTCACATTTGGAGTATCGACATTCCCATTGAAGAAAAAAGTATTTTCGTCACTGAAACGAATTGTTCTTACATAGTATGGCTGTTGGAGAATTTTAGTGGACATAATTTCACAGAATTGTAGCCTTCGGTCGGATTGATACATCATTTTTAATTTGTATAGGTGACATTTGTTTTTGGTCAACTCCCTATGAACTGTACTGTGACTGACCTCACAGGTAGATGCTACTTAGGCTGTGATAGAAGAAGGATGTACTACAATTTCTGCAACCAGATCAATTCGTTTATCAATACCAATATTTGATCGACTTGATCGTTTGCATCATTAATAGTATCTGTATTGAAACTAATGAAAGAGCTTACTGAAATAAGTCCTCGATATAGGTATAGAGGATTTACTGTAGAAAGTTTCGTGACTTTTGAAATGACCACCTGAAATTGGTCACTGGCTCTTGGTTAACTACGGCTAGTAGAGAAGCTTACAATAGTTCATTTTCACCCTCCAAATTATCAGTATTACCATTCGGTCTTTTCTTGTATGATCAATTGGGGTATTGTATATCTTTCTCCACTAAGAACGTGAACCAAGTATTCAACTTTTCGTACCTTGATCAAGTTGAACAACTCTCTCGCAGTCCCCGCTCTTCTTAGTACATCCTCGTTCCTTACTCACAGTATACGCAACATTCTTCGAAGGTTCCACATTTCGAAGGTTTCTAGTTTATTGATGGACGGTATCTTTAATGTCCATGTTTCCCTGCCGTACAGTTAAATTGACCACACATAATATTTGACCATTCTATACCGAAGATCAAAGGAGAGACTGCGGTTACACAACATAGGTTTAAATTTAATGAATGCCTGTTTCGCGTGTTCAATGCGGCATTCAATTTCCTGCTGAGTCCCATTTGCAGTTATCCCTAAATATTTGAACTTCTTCACTTGCTCGATAGGCGTGTTATCTATATGCAGCTGTGCACTGAAAATTGCATTTTTACTTATTCCTATGCACTTGGCTTTTGTTGCATTTATTTTCAAGCCATATGGTTCATTTTATCTAGTAATAGGTAATTGCATCTGGAATATGTTAACTTTAACGTCATAATTAGAGCTCTCAAATGCCTCAGCAAAGACATTCTCTACATAGAGGTTGAACAGCATAGGAGACAAAATACACCCCTGGGGTACTCTTTTTAAAACTTTGAAGTCTTCTGTGTTGATTGTCTGATTTAGCCTAACCCGTGCTTTCTGGTTCCAGTAGAGGTTTTGAATAATTCTTATATCACGTCTTTTCGTTGGTCAATGCAGTTTTGAACGAGGGTGTTTAGGTACCCATACCGCTTTTGAAACCACTCCATTTAGTTCTAACTTTTTGACCATCCTTGTGTGAAGGATTCGGAGGAATAGTTTTAGAATTAACTAATCATATCGAAATAAAAACCATCACTAGATGAAAAACCTCAGCTTTGTTAGATAATTAGTCATACACGTTTTTTCAATTCATCTCATCAATTTTCAGTATTTTGAGACTAGTATTGGGCCATAAATACTTGTATTTTGAAATTATTATCGAACAAATGTATTCAAGCAAATGTTAAATCAAGGGCCAATGTGAATTGATTAAAAACCAGCCTACGAACTGCCTCCCTTAAAATGTAAGGCTGTAGAGGGCGGTATGTTTTTAAATTAGCATCCTGTATACGAATTGAGCATTTTTTATTTCGCAATACAGCCCAAGAAAAAGTTTTAAATTCAACTGGAAATTTAAAACTTTGATAATGAATATTTTAGAAGTTTTCAAAGAAAATATTAATGACTTAATCTGAGTATTGTATTTCTATTAACTTAATTAATGTGTAGGGATATTTCAATTGGACTTGGGTATATTATATGGGAGTAGTTTCCAGCTAACTTGTACCTTTTTGCTTTAAATTTTATATTCTGTAATTAGTTGGTATACGTTTCTTTTTTCTAGGTACGTGTGACGATAAAAACATATTAGAACCTATTTTTTGCTGAATCCAATCATCTAAATGTCCAAAGTGAAAGTGAGAAATTAAATTTAATTACATAAATTGCTGTTTCCGTGCTATATTATTTCGAATTTTGTGGCATTAATATATTCAATCCCGTTCGAATGACAGGTACAACCTCCAATTTTTAAAATGGAAATTATAATGTTATCGTTTTCAACTTTATTACAACAATTAAGATGAAATGAAATCAGCATAATTACAGTAACACAATGAAAAAATAAAATATATATATTAACAGCAAACGTCTTGGCAAAATTCTAAATATTAATAAAATCGTCTTTCAACCTTATTTAACATATTAGAAGTAATTGAGTTATCTTAATGATATGATTTAGTTTTGTACAGTGCTCCTTACATATCCCCTTTAAAAGAAATCTAATAATGTAATATCAAGTAATTGCGTTGGCTGATTCAACTCCAAGACGATAACATTTTTGAATAGAGAATAAAGAGATTGTTATTGATGCATAATAATACTGCAATGCCTCAATTGACTTTAGTTTTCGAGACCGATATATAGAAACAAGAAAAGGCAAAACACATTAAGATTTTCAGAGTGTAATAATTTTCAAATTATTTTATCAACAATTTTATTTCATTTTTATAGTTTAGGAATAAGTTTTTGGACATAAAATTTTTCTTAAGACCTAACCTAACTTAACCTAAACTAATCTAACTTAACCTAACCCGACCTAACCTAACCATTTGCGTTGAATAATGAATATTAAAAAAAATGAATGTGAAAAAATACAAAATATTAATTTTTTCAATTGATACCTGCAGCGTTGGATTTAGGGAGTGTCTGGGGGAGCGGGGGATAGAGCTCAAGGCTCCGAACAGGTAGGGGCCCGCCAAAATTACTAATTTGATCATTTATTTTAAAAGCAATATGTGATCCAGAGTAAAATTTGCATTTTCTTTACAAATTCAATTTATGTTTACTTATAATTTATATTTAATTTAAACTTAATATATTTCTTTTTGATTTTGAAGTGGGCTCGTAGTCGATTTTTGCCCCTTCTTAATCCAACTCTGGATCTCTGCATATTTAAGGAACAAAATAAGCTGGTATATTTCATTGAAATCAAATAACAAATTCTGAATTCATTCATAATCAGTTGGAACACCTGATTGTGAAATTTCTATGTTACTACTGTAACAATCGATTCCGTTGAAAATGTATTTTCATTTTCAATAAGAAAGTTTCAAAGGAAAACATCATGGAATTATACGAATAATTCAAAAATAATACAGAACTATTTACTTCATACAATGAAGAAGTGAAATATGAGCTCCTTACGCAAAGTTTGTGATAATAACCCCAAACAATTTTGCTATAAATGCGGTAAATTTTACAAAAACAACTCGTCTCATAAAACAAGCTTATCATGTATATTTCGAAACGCAAATAGTATATCAAAACAAATAAGTAACTTTGACTTTGGAGTCAAGTTGTGCGCAAAAACTTTAGTTTTTGATAAGGGGAAAACCAAGAAACCACCAGGATAATTACTACACTGTCAAAGTGAAAGAATCGACACCAATAAACGTAAGGATTTTCTCAGAATGCACGCAACGATTTTTTTAAAAGGGGCGTAGCTAGTACACGCACTATATAAGGTTTTCCTTCTGAATCGTTAGTGTTGCGGGTTTTCTGCGGTTTCCTTGTAACCTGGTGAACCGGTTTACCAGCCAAATAGCCCCCCATTTAAATTTTTCGAAAAATAAGAAAAAACATCAAAAATTCTTTGTTCGCTTTACCTCCTTTCCAGCCAGAACAGCAAATATAATCCCACGCAATGTTCACAACCCCAACCCTGCAAAGGAGCAACTCCTATATCAGGGCCAACGCCAGCTCTTCTGTAGCTGTTTGACTCACCCACGTTCAGAAGAATTCTAATCAATTATAACATTTTTTCCATTATCATGTGTGTTATAGACTCAATACGTTTGCTTCAAGTTTCAGTTGATGTTCCCTACAAGCTCATGTTCGCCTTTTGCTGCACATATTGGTGCTATATCGTCGGCAAATGCTATGGTTGTAGAATCTCTTGTTAGTTCCAGCCTAAGAACATCGTCGTAAATGGTATTCTAGAAAGTTGGACCTAGTACCAAGCCCTCAGGAGCTACTGTGCATACTTCAAGTATTTCCTTATGTTCTAGGACATCATTTATGATCTATTTTAGACAAAATGCTCCAAGGAGAACAATATCAGCAAGATATTAAAACCACCTTCTGCTACAATAACCGCTGTTATTTTTTGTTGATCAATTTGAAATAGAAAAAGATGTAATTTTGGAGAAACTTTTAGAAAATACGGTGCTAGCAACAATTATGAATAAATTCACACTTAGGAATGTGGTTTAGTCGGCAGAGATTTTTTTCCTGAAACTGTGTGGAAGAAAGCTAAAATTTGGCATAAGACTAGTTTTTATTATTGTAAATACAAAAAAAATTCATCCTGATGGTTGAAATAACTTTTATGAGTTTTGCATATGAAATTATGTCTTTGGTTTTCAAATGTTTTTCGTGGATGTACAAAGCGCGCGCACTCGATTATTTGAAATTTCGCGTGTCTCTCGTTTAACTCATGCGCATTTAATGAATAGTTACCTAATACCACTAAAAATGATTCACCGCTTTAAAATAGAAGAAAAATTATGAATTTATACCAATTAGGGTAGTTTATACTCCCGTGCGGTCAACCCTCAGTATGGATTCTTTGATTTTCTATTTTTCAGTTTCAATTATTAGTACTACAGTCTTACAGGGGGACATCGATTTTCTCTAGCCTCTAACGCCATCGTTTTACGTTTTCTTGTAAGGACCCTCCAGTTTGATGCACCAATATTTGTAGCATCTTAGCCTCTATCTATACTGCCCGTTGGTATGGCCTTAGAGTTCTTTTTGTGAGCGCGCTGTTGTCCTAATCCCAATCCTAATTGTTGTTATTAGGTCTTCAGATGTTTCAGATGATTTTTTTGGACAGGCATGTGAACTTTCCAATTACTACAACTAGGAAGAATTCCAGCTTTCTTTCTTGCGATTTCAGCTCAGAGTGATTTTTGGTTATTATGAGCAAAATATTTTGTTGAAAAAATTGTGTTTTTTGCCAAATTTTTTGTAAATCTCTAAAACTATAAATCTGGTGAAAAATAATTGATATAATTATTATTTTTTTGATAGTATAACCTTTTTTTTTAAAATTGAATTATAAGAATAATAATTTTTAAGGATTGGAGTTGTACCTTATGAACTCGAACTGACTAATTTTTTATTGTATTGACTTGTGTAGTACAATTTACTACAATAAATTTATTATATTTTACAAAAAACCAGACTAATTGTCATTAACTTAATATCGATTTTCTTAAAAACAATGACGATGAGGACACATAAAAAAGTAAAAGGAAACAGCGATTTTTTTTATTGATTCTGATCGTGGAAACCTACGTTCTCAAAAACTGTCTTGCTTTATTATTGTTTTCCCTTGTATAGGACGAAAAGAATCAGATTCTCACGACAAACGCTTGGTTAAATTTGGTAAGTGTCATGAGGTCTGCCTAACCTCACGCAATGTTAATACAGATCAAACACTCACTAATGCCTGGATTTAAGTCTGTGTTTGATACTGTGTTGAGTGGCTATTGATCGTATATAAATATATAGCTCCCGAGGCTACAAAAACCATCTATACCGTATCCTGCTATCCTGTTGCCTCGTTTAATAGAAATTAGCTCGTAGAAATATGTTTACGGCTCTCTACTGAATGAATTTCTAGAAAGTGCTTTCAAATAAAAAATCAATTCACAAGTGATTTTTTTTACTATTGTTAATAGTTTTGATAGAAAAATTCTAAATTGTCTAATTAAATTGAAATTATAAAAAAATCTACTGATATTGTAATGAATTTAAAGATGTGTTAGAGCTGAATATTGAATAAGAAAAAATTAAAAGAAAAGAGGTAGTGTACATGAATAATAGGAAAGTAGTACGAAAATTTGAGGTAATTTTCGTTTTTAATACCTTTCATATTTCCCGAGTTTTTGCAATAGTTCGTATTTCATTTCTAGCAGAAACTGGTATATTTCATCTATTTTCATAAAAAACTTTATTTCAAAACAAATGAGATTTTAATAATAATGTACAGTTTTGTATATAAAAATTAATCAACCAATGTAATAATGAGAAAACACGATTTCCGAAAATGTATTTTACATTTATTTAAGACAAAGAATAATATACTCAGTGTTATTAGGAAATAAGAAAAATGAGATGACAAATATGGATAATGAACAACGAAGAAACTTCTTTGCAACCACGTTCAAATCAGTACCGGACTGAATATTTTAAAGCATTTCTTGTAAATCTAAGAAAGGCTGTTAGGCTTTTTTTTATTGATCTCCAACATAAAACTAGTTGAGTAAAAATGTACTCGGAAGAACATGATGTGCAATGTATATTTATTCGCAAAATTAGTTTTTCTTTTCAACTTCATCCTCCGGAATTATTTATGGAAGACCATGATCAGGTGTAAGGGCATTTATCTATTAAAAAGCTATATCAAATTATAGTTTTGCACATAAAAAATTATTTTTGTGAATATAAAACATGCCAGTTTATATCTGTTAAGTGAACTGAAAAATATATTGAATATTTGGTTTTCTAGAGGCAATGCTATAAATCCTTTACATTCAATGCTGCACCAAAAAATATTGTTAGCAAATCCTGAGTCAGCATACAAGAAACGGCCATTTAAAAAATATATCCTAAAACTTTCCCAGCATAAATACTATTTTACAGCACTGAACTAATTAGAAACATCTAAGCGATATATTTAATTTTTTATGTTATCCCTAAGTAAGCACAAAATGGAAAACTTCTTAATTATAATTTTTTTAACGAAGTTTTTTTCATAGAAGTTCGAACGTACTACCAAATTTATGCGACCCAAAATGTTTAGTGTAACCGACGCATTTGGAAACTTATTTTGAACTAAAGAAAAATACTTTTTTTCAAAAAATATGAGAGAATTATTTGATGTTTGTTAATTTGATATATAATGTGTAATTTCTCAATTAGTCTCATACATTGTACAAATTTCTAAAAAAAAAATAAATTCTGAATACCGAGGACCATCGGATATTTTTGGACTTAAATTTGTTATAATGAAGCTAAAAAAATTGTTTAATTATATAACTTCCAATAGAAAATATACGGTTATCTTAGCCTATTGGAAAAAAATTATTAAACGATTAAACTTAAACTGAATCCTTATTAGGAATAAAAGAACGATAGAAAGAGGGGGAGTATTTGTCCTTGTTTAGAGTTCTGGAGTTCGATATATCAGGATTGGCGTTGAGAAGGACTGTCCTTGCTCTAACAAGGTTTTCGTGCATAGCATATTCTGAGTTCGGTTGTGGTGGATGCGCCTTCTGTAACAAAGTGATCCAGAGGTTTGTTCTCTGCCCTAAAATACCTGCAATTGTCTTTTTGTGTTAAACCTAAACTCAATTGTCAATGGCAGAAAACCATTGAAATTTAGTATAATAGTTTCACTAGCCTCCAGATAGTTTTAAAGCTCTGAAGGACCTTTGCAGATTAATAAAGCTTAGAAAAGTGTCCATTCTATTGGAAACCGTACTTGTAACTACATTTTGCTATGATACAGAAAGGTTCGTAAATTATATTGATCAGTATATCGTTCTCCTAGTTTTCCTTGATTCCCGAATAATGTTTAGCGACTCTATTGCTCTTGCTATGTTATAGAGCTTTCTACAGCAAACCAGCTCTAAATCGTTGACCTTGGAGGTGAATATTTTTCTTGAAAGTTTGGATGATAGATCCCCTTTCTCAATCTCTCTAAACGCGTTTTGAAGCTGGTTCCATTTTCAGTTGTAAAAATTGAAAACGTATTTTTTCCATAATATCCATAGCTTTCCAGGTTTTTTATTTTAATATTTTCTGGATGCTAGAACAAGTAACTAATGGGTAACATTTTTATGTCATCCTAGTTGCTAGTGAAGTAGCTGCGAGTATTTCAGAACAGACATCAAAAAGAAGACGAAGGGTAGTTTCCACTAGCTGGTTGGTTAGCTACTGAGCTAGTGGTATTACAAAATGTGTCATCAGCACTTAGCGGAAACTATAACTCAGGTTCAGGTAGATCACCTATCAGATGATTGTAGATTTTAACCTGAAACGATGTTTAGATCACAATTTCCGAACGTCGCGTTGAATTTTCGTGAATTGTTATTGAGTAGTTATCACATATTTACGCCCTCTCAAGGATTTTGCACTAAAGTTTAACACTAATAAGCTATTTTTATGCAGAAATTTCGAAAAATATAAGAGCCGCAAACCTCAGTAACTTATCAATGACGCTACTCATGAGAATTAATAGTAGACGGCCATTCTAGAGGAATAAATAACTTTTAACGGCTCAAAAAACCATAGACAAATGAAACCACCCCTCCAACGCTTCTCTAACTTCTCGATGTCGTGCTTGTAGAAGGATTTGTCTTTTGATTCAAAATAGGTATTGGATTTAGGCTGCTGTTCATTCAGATGATAATCGTTTTGATTTCGGAATGAAGTGATGGATCCATGTTTCATCCATTGTCACATATCGACGCAAAAAGTGATTTATTACTTGTAAACACTGCTCTGAATCATCGAAACGTTTTTGTTTTTGATCGACTGTGAGTAAACGCTGTACCCACTTCGAAAAAAGTTTTCTCATGGTCAACTGCTCATGCATAATTGTGAATACACTGCCTTCTGATATCTTTAGAGCCTCAGCTATCTCATTTCAAATTACGATTAGATATAACCAATTTGTGCAGTTTTCTGGAGTAATCATCTCAATTGGCCGACAATTCACAATTATTGGTGTCTGTACGACCACGTTTAAATTCAGCAAACCAATAATAAATGGTTCTTTCGACGGGTAGTTTTTAAGCCATTGCTGAGCTTGAACAGTATTTTTAATAATCGAGAGGCAATGATAAATTAACACACGAAAGTGTTTTGAAAATAACAAAAGTAGCTTCACTTTAGTGGCTGTCAATTTGTTGTGACTTATCAAAATGTCACGAAATTTGACATATAATCTTTTAAAAGTTGGTACTTCATAAACGTCATATGGATTTGACAATGGTAGTGCCATCTGTGTGTTACTCACACGACTTATTGAGGGAAACATTACATTGTTATTGGAAAGTGAAGAATCCAGAAACATTTTATTAAGGCGAAGCTACAACCTTAATCTCGTCGATTTCTGATATGGAGAACGATATTTCTGTTAAAATGGACGACATTTCCAACATAAAGAATGATCTTTTGACTAACAAGAACGATATTCATGCTAATATGTTGAATTTGGTAACTTTCAATTGTCTAAACAGGTTATTTTGGTACTTAACTCACTTTTTTACAATATGAAGTCAAAATATGAAAATCAATCCTACGGTATGCAAACATAATACACCTTTGCGTTATTTATTTTTTGCGCAGATGTGGAATTGTTTTTGTGACTCATAAGATATTGTGGTTTATGTACTTATAGGGAAAAAGCTAGTACGAAGGGAGTTAGGGTTTATATAAAAAGAATTGTCATAAAGGTATCACTATATATCTTTTGGGGATTTTGTGAGAAACAAATTGAAATACCATTGTCTAATAAATCGACAAAGTTTTCATTTCAACCAGAACTTTTCGTATTTTCAAAGGTATCTTTGAACATTTGGCGGAAAATGTAGAAATATACAAAAATACCAATAGAATGATAATTAAAAAAAATTTAGAAATCGAGTTTCTCACAAAATTTACAAAATGAAATGTATATTTTTCCCACGCCATCTAAAAGTAGAGATTCCAACGAATAAAAACCAGATGTTCTCTTTTTTTGTTAAAAATTAGGGTGTTTTTCATATTAATTCAAATCAAGGTAAAAAGTAAATATTCTAAAATAAAATATTCACATTGTGTTTGCTACTTAGAAAAATAAGTTTTTACCGAATTTCGTAACAAATAATATATTTTCTCGAAAGATGAAAATAAAATCCAAAAATTTAGTTATTTGTGCATTTAACGTGAAATTTGAGGTTATTCTCTCTCTCTCTCTCTCTCTCTCTCTCTTTCACTTCTCAACTTCAGATCGTCTGTAAACTATTTTCACTTCCATTTTGGTTATATTGTCTTCCTTTTTAAATGGTTTTCATCCTACTACTATTTCCTTCTATTTTTTACCATTTTCAAAGGCTTTAGCCCTGGTCTATTATCAATAAATATCTAGAATAAGATATCGTCGCTTGTATTTTGAATAACATATACCTTTCTAAATGTATTTACTCTATATATATATATATATATATATATATATATATATATATATATATATATCATAAAATTTTCTACATAAAAGGAATTTTCCATTAATATAGCAGTTGAAAAGCTTCTGCAAACAACTAGTCTTTGTAACATTTAATTCCTTCGCTTCCAAAGTTATTACCAGTAGCGAGGTGGAATACTTTGTTTGCTGTCAGGACCGACCCTTGCATGCCGCTTTCCAAACAGTTCTTATTGTTACTTAGTTGTAGGGTGAAGGTTTAAAGGTTAATGTGTCTATAGGTACCGAAATAAATGTAATCTTCAACATTCATTCATCTTCAAATTTTCAGGGACAGTAATTGTTTGTCTCTGCAATTTTTGAAAATTAACAATCGTTTTGAGTGACACAACTTTTGTTTCTTTTCTTTTTTTTTTTTGTAAAATGACGTCGCCACCTGCATCAAATACATTAGTGGTGCTATAAAACACAAAATTTACCCATTAAACTTTATAGCTGGTTATTAAATGAATTATTCTATGAAAATTTGAATATTAGAAATTCGTTGTAATAATTCCGTATAAATTTGAACGTAATGCATGTGTCAGCCATTGCAGTCCAGAAAAAAGATCAAATAAGTGATTAAGGAAGAAGAAATACCCTTCTCATAGATCATTTTTTCAATTTTTATATGTTCTACTTAATAAATACGGAATCAATTTGGTACACAAGATATTTAAACTTCAATTCATGACATCCGATGTCACAAAGAAGTTTGACTGATAGAGCTAACCATCTACCAGATTTTCAATTTAGGTACTTAGCAATTCAAAAAGCAAAAACTGCATTAAAAGAAAATAATTATCCTGAAATAATGAAATATGATCAAGAAAAGGATTAACACATTTCTATAATCAATCAAGGAGCAAAATAAAAAGATTTTCCTTTAACACTATGTATAAAAACTTTCATTTCAATAAATATGTTATGATTATATGTCATAAAGAACATCAAAATATTCCACTAAACCAAAATCGAAGACACCTAAAAGTAAATAAAGTAATATTATATATCAAGTAATGATTGTAACGCAGTTCACGAAGGACAGATATCTCAGTTTTTGGAAAATAGATGAAAAGATCATCAATACGATCAAAAAATAGAACTGCATTAAGAAACCAGTATCAAAAAAATATACATTCCAAAATTCTTGAAAAGGAGTCGAAATAAAAAAAAAGATTTAGATTATTTAACGTCATTTGTGATTAGCTGTTCTGCAGGCGTGTCTAATTCACCTACAGAACTACCAAACTTTCTGCTACCTTACTCAACAATTGAATTTTTCTATTATCTTAGAAAAACTAAAACAAAAATAACAATAATTCAATTTTAGACAATTTAGAACCTACTAAAAGTGAAAATTTGATTTCCAGTTCTCTTTTAATGAGAATGACTGTACGTACTTTATACTGATGAGTTGCCAATACGACAAAACTGAGCTACACACATTTATTTTATATGATTTATATATTATACAACAATTGAAGAAATGGAAAGTTTTTATTTGCTTAACTGAGGTAACTGGATACGGGTTAAAGTATTTTTGGTGTTGATCAGTCAGTAAAAATGACTGAGCTCAATCTAATACTCAGACTTGTTGTGCTATGCATGCCATGTTATGTTACTAACTACCGTTGTTTCCCTTTTATTGTTTTACCATAGGACGAGAAGAATCAACTCCTAATAACAAATATTTGGCTTTCTTTGGTAAGTGAAAACCAATTGACTAACTAAACTATGTACACACACGGCAGTTTGATGATTTTGTTCAGTCTGTACATTTTTCAATCTTTTCTTAATTATTAGATATTAACCTATCAGAATGGTATGATATTATGGTGTTGTCGATCTTTTCACCTGTACAGAGCTAGTGTTTCTAATGTATTGCTATGTTGTTGCCCATATATTTTGGCAACTTAAATAGACTGTCACTCCTACCTTGAAATTCCACGTCAATTTTTTAACAAAATTCATTAGAAATATATTAGCATCATATTAATTTGAAGATTACCTTCAGCAATTCCATTGGCACCGCATGTTTTTGGATAAACTTGTTAAATGGATCAATAATGGGGGGAACAGGTGATAATAGGGATAAAAAGGGTCAGAAGATTTAGCGGTTAGGGTCATATCATTTGCGGTGATAAGGAATAAGGATTAGTTTGATTTCTACGGTTGCTTGAAATATTATCTAAATGATTCTGAGAAGCGTTAATTTGGTTCTAAATTAACATCATTCTAATATTAGGAATAAAATAAATAAGGGAATCTTCGGTTTGGAATTGCTTGGATTTTTTTCATTTGTTTTTCAATTTAATATTAGAATCAATCCAAGAAGATTTTATCCAAAATCTTTGAAAATATATTTTATAATTAACTCAAATATGATGCTATTATTTTTTTCTTATTTCTTGAAAAAATTGGCGATCTTGCAAAAAAATTAAAAACAAAAAAATCTCGGTAATAGTGTTGGTCTACTGTCCCTAGATGTTTATGCCTCCTGTAAAAATTTGGTTTAGAATTAAGGTTTTTTGCTCGATGTTTTAAGTATCACATATGACATATGACTAGCTATGGCGGTATTTGCACAAGTAAACATTCATTCTTGATTCAGAGTGATGGAGGTTCATTATTAAATAATGCATATACACATTTTGAAAATAAACACCGCATATATTGATCTTTGATTTTCCTGAACTAAAAATACCATAAATATTGTCGATTTCTAGCGTCCACTTTTTTTAGTAAATAACCATACAAAAAGAAAGCTTTAATTTCTATGGTTTTAACACAACTTTCAGAAATTTATTGTTAAACAATTTTTGAGTTTGGATGCAAAAAATCGTCGCAGTGCATTTTCAGCATCTCCTTTGGATTTTTTTACACGCGAGAATTTCGATTTGAATAAACAGTAATTAATCTAACGATAAAAGATCCGGACTAAATGCTAGTTTAATGTTTATTATTAAGCATTGTTTTGTTAACTAAACCAGAATAATGCTCCAATGAAACCTCATATATTCGCTATATACAGCGTGTCCCACGACGAGCTTAAACTATCTGTATATGGAAAAATACTAGTAATAGAATCATGAAAATTTCTACGTTTGAGTTTTCAGATACCATCTTTTTAACTAATATATTTTCATAGATGATCGACTTCCTGTTCTACCGGAAATCGATTGTAACATTGTTATGTTAAATAGAACACCCTGTATATTAATACATTTTTGAAATCTACGAGAAATTTTAGTATACTTTTGTCTGAAAACTTTTTTCGGAAAATGCATACTTTCTGAGTTATTAGTTTTTTTGTAAAAAATTTGACCGTTGCAGAACCTTATAAATTATTTTTTTACGAGGATACCCTAAAAGAAATGGAAATGGTTTCTGTTCGGTTGCTTTTAGCAAGGTCAAGCGTATTTGAATCTATGTTGAAAAATTTTTCATTTTATACAGAGTGTGTAGAAAAATTCAACTTCATAAATAACAAATTTCTTCATTTTTTAAATAGAACCACCTGGTTTTTTCTATTTAAATGCATTCAGGGGTAAAAAATAAGGCAAATTCTTGTATATTTTCCTATACCTAAACGTCAACAAGCATAATTTCCGCTACTGGAGTACAAAGAATCCAAAACACAAACTTAAGAAGCCTCTACTTTCGTCTATAGACACCGCAGATATTAGACGACTTCTCCGTGCCTGAATTGCTTAACATTAATATAGCAAAAAAACATGATTCCACCAGGGCGGAGCAACTTCATACACGTCCAATAGATCTCTGCCACGAGTTCTTGACAATTCTCTTGCAAAATGGTCTCCAGGAGAGGTGACATAAGTTGGTTACCAAGCATCCCTGATTTAACACCTATGGATTTGTGAGACTATGTCAAATCTAAAGCTTACGCTAACAAACCGACTTCCCTGACACAATTAAAAGAAAATGTGCGTCACGAAATGGCACTAATCACGAAGAGAATATCTGTCGATCCATTACAGGCAATTTTATTGTTAGAGTTTTTTTAAGAAATAAATTCCCGAGCAATGTATTTTAGTCTAAGTCTAAGTCTTAGTCTAATTGACTCTAAAAACACTCAAATATGGAAAGAAACGTATATTGAACTAAGAATATATTACCTGTATGTCAACTTTATATTCAGGTAAAAATTCTTTAACTGGAGGGTCGATAGGGTCTGTAGACTTTTGTGATGAAAATACTGTGCTACCCGTCTTAGCAACTTTCGATCCATTTTACAGATACTTGCAACCGAGCAAGTCATCTGGCAATTTTTTTTCACACTCCCAGTTGTCTAATTAAAAATATTCTCGAAAGATGCCAAAAGTTGATCTTTCTACTTTAAATATATTAAATAAACATATATAGAAAAAGTTTCAGCTTTGTGAAAATACCTTAGTCGAAGCCTCTCCGACCATTTTAATACGTACTTTTCTTTAAATTATTCCTTCTGAGATACCTTGTATATAAATATCTCTTTTTCAATATATTACAATTATCAATAATCATTTTTCATTTCGGAATAAATTCAGGGGCAATGAGAAATGGTTTAACACGGTTGGAATGTCGGATTTAACGAATACTAAGTTTGTAGATGAATGGAGGGCTATTTCTTTCACATGTTGCATATATGTTACGACTTCACCCCTTCTTATAGCATTATCGATTTTTCAAGAAGGTGATGTGAACATTTCTAACATCAAAGGCACGTCCAAAATTATCCGGAGTGGATTTGTTATGCTTCGTTGGCAGTTTTTTGTTTCGTACGAATTTATTTTGCGATGTGATGAATTGTACTTTTCACGCTACAAAAGAAGGATTTCATTTTTATTAGTACTATTAATATAAATGGAAGCTATAATACTGGGCTCAAGGGAGTCAGGAAAACCGTAAAGGAATCCAGAAAGACAAATCAATTAGAAACAAATTGAAAGAAAACATTGAAACAAGTATTTCAAATTATTCTCAAAAGGAGATAATGGAAAAAAGATAACTGCAAAAAATGAGTGCTAATATAAAAATCAAAGTGTTTGAGTCTGCGAATAGAGGTCACCTATATCACCAAGAAGAAAATAATACAGCGCCCAGGCCCACGGGTGCATTTTAATTGAAGTTAACGGGCCATGGGGCGCCCGGGTGCAACGCACTCCATGTACTGTAGGTACAAACAAATCTATTTCTAGTACAAAGTAATACAATGTGATCGTTATCAAGATATAGACAGCGTTGGATGGATTCGCTTCTTCTTTTTGAGAAGAATCGCAGTTCTATTAATAAGATATTAAAAATTGTATATAGAAATAGAATTTTCTTTGTCTAATATCATTCAGGTGTTAATTTATTGTTCTTTTTATCTCAAAAGCCGGGTAATTTACCAAATAAAAAGTCTTTCTCGTAACACAACATAAGCAATAGAGATAGCATCTTTAATCAATTATAAAAGAATTTCTTTGAATGAAGCTGACGTTAAAAATAATTTTATAAACTCTAAAAGCTCAGTCCAACAAAATTGTGACTGTTATAAAATAAGGAAATTATTGTATAAAATTACTGCCGAAGAGGATTAAAAATATTTCTGTAAACTCGGCTTTTTTATGATTCCATTTATATTGTAGGCGATGTTGAAGAGATAAAAATGGAGGAATTAAGGAGAGGAACGTTAATTTTACCCGGAAATAAGTACATAGTCTGTGTTAAATCATTACATTTTCTGAAAGAAATTGTTGATACATAACGAATCGATTTCTCTACAAAAGTTATACCCTTATTGATCTAATGAGAATTCAATTCTTATCGGTATTTTCGGTATTGCCCAACAAACTTTGAAAGTATCCCAAACTTTTTTTCTTCGTTTTTAAAGCTTGGTTAAACACAGGATCGTTTTTAAGTTGTTGAATTTATGACCTAAGAAAGATACTTTCAACTTCAAAATCACAACGTAATAGTCCATTCATTTAAGGTAGATTTAGGCAAGAATTTAGGAAAATCGAGATATCCAGCTATAAAGTCGTTTAAACTTATTCATTTGACATCTTAAAACTCTTCTCAAAATGCACATATGATTCGAGGTGAGCAACTTTAAAAATCGGGGGTCAAAAGTCGAAAAAATCGATTTTTGCACATTTTTTGCAAATAACTCGTTTTCTATCGGTTTTACGGTATTTGTATATCTCATCAAGATTATAGAGTATTAAATTCTCTACAACTTTTGGTTCACAAATTTTTTCATACGGTAAATCGTTTCTGAGATATAGGGCAGCTAGAATTCCGTTCGAAATTCACTGGTAGTCCCTCAGCAGGAAGGTGTTGTGTACCGTGTTTTGGCACATGAGAGGAGTAATTACGGACTGTGAACGCGCGATATTATAGTAACCTTCAAAAAAAACCGGTGAAACCTGTCTACAGATCAAAACGACGCGATATTCCAATCCTCCTTCTTCTTTTTCCGCGTATTAGGCGTAGTCGCCCGTTTTATCTTCGACATCCTTGCCTCCTATTCTGCTTCAAGGTTGTCGCTTCACCTTTTTCTGGTTCGGCCGTTACTCCTTCGGCCCAAAGGGGATTTATCGCGCGCTATCTTTACCAGTCTGTTCTTATCCATACGACTCATTCCATTCTTTCATTCTTGATAGAACCCATTCGTTGAAGTCATCTATTTTGCACAATCTTCTGATGTTCTCACTTCTTTCCCTGTCCAGAAAGGATTTTCCGAGTATCCTGCGTAGCACTTTCATCTCTGCTGTTTCCATCATTCGTTTGGTTTTCGCCGTTTCTGGCCGTGTATCTGCGGTGTAGGTCATTAAGGGTCTTGCCGTGGGCTTGCATATTCTCGATTTGGCTTCTATTCCGATATGTTTATTTCGCCATATGGTTTCGTTTAAACATGCTGCTATTTTTAGTTCTCTGCTCTCTTATTTAGTTCTCTAACTCTCCGAATCCTGAAATCTCGATTCCTAGGTATTCGAATTTCATTACTTGGTGAATTATCTGGTCATCCACGACAATCCGTAGTGCGATATTGCTGTAAGAGAACGCCAGACCGCATACAGGAGACTTACGATAGAAACTTTGAAAGAACATCTTCTTCACAGTTCCGATTTGTCGCCATGCGACTATTATTTATTTGGTCCATTAAAAGAGCTCTTGGCGGACTGGCGCGAATAATTACGTCACAATTCGAGATACTTTACCAAAATTGCAGTGAGAGAGAAAAACTGTAAAAAATTCAGTTCTGTAACTTCATGATAACATTTTTTATAGTAAAATTCCGGTTTATATTCGAACCACCCTCGTATTAGATTACAGCCTATGTGTTCTACATTATTGAGGAGCCTCAAAACAACAATAGTTTTGATTACGACTTTCAAATAGTTATAGAATATTTGGTTTTGACAGCCAATTTGCATTTACCATATATTGATGGTATGAAAAATCAAGTAGGAACCATTCAATAATTATTTTTAAACCAATCGGAAACTATTGAATATTGAAAAAAATGGTATTGATTGTATTTCGCATTTAATACGTTTCTGTCGAATACCAAACGATAAGGCCGAAGTTGAAACGTGATTGGCAAAACTTGAATAGTAATTTATGAAACAATGGAAAGTAAGATGGCCTGAGCAAACTAGATCACGTTGCATATTGGGTTCCTAGATTCGGGACACAGGTAAATTAATATCGAGATCAGATTAGATCTCAAAATAATTTCCAATCTTTGTTCAGATCCGTTATTTGTGATCTTCCCTCTGTTTCTGTTTAACCCGAAATGAGGTTGAAACATGATTTAAATTACAAATAAAGGCGACTTTAAGTTACAGGTAAAGAAGATTTGTAGTTTATACTTAACTGAAATGTATTATACACTGGTTAAAGACATGTATAAGCGCGAATTATTAAAAAAGTTGATAGGAAGATAGAAAGTTTATTGACAAAATCTAAATTGAAATTTGTCCGTCCATTTTTCTTTTTCAAATAAGAGTACAATCCTCATGACAAAAAAAAATGTTTTTCTTTGGAAACTTTCCACTCAACACTCGTATTTGCAAAAAAAAATGGAAACGGAATGGCAGCAACAGTACTTTCTCCACCGATCGTGAATTGACGCACTAGAAATTTTTCTAAGAAAAGTGTTTCATATGAGGAATATTGAATTTGAATTAATGGAGTTTTAACATGAGAGAGATAAATTTTGTTGATGGGAGTGAATTGAATAGTGAACCGCTGAACCGCAGTAACCGCCGACTCGACGTGTGGTGGTTTCACTGTTAGTGTCGGAGAAAGTGGGTTTGAGTGTGAAGGTGGAAAAGAGTCATAACTCAAAGAGTTTGTTTGGAATCCTGAACTTTTGGTTCGGAAGCGAGGATACTACGAAGAAGACTAGAAGACAAGGGCTCGTTATTGTAAGTTTCGGAGGCGAGGATGTCAAAAATTAATCTAGTAATAAATTGTCCCATATAGTCGAATTGAGGATATTCATAAAGGTGTCTAACGAACGACGATTGGTGATTTTGACTGAGGGAACTAGAACATTACAGCATAGTTATCTTAGAGTTTATTACACATTCTAGGTTATCTGTTCACAACAACCATTCTAATTTTATGTTTGGCCTTTCAAAATTTAACTTTTTGTCTGTTGCCGCGGATTTTGTAGTATATCATGTTCACTTGTAATTTTTTTTGATAAAATATATCATGAAATTTTTTTTAATAGTGACTTGATTTTGATTTTTATCAATTAAGCGTATTTATTAATCGATAACAGGTGTATATAGGTTAGTTTTTGCGTAACAGGTAGTTCTAAAAGACGTTTTTTAAACAATTCAGATCATTTTCGCTGTACAAGCGGAGAATATGTGTTTCATCACACAAAGTCGTGTGACTAACTAAGAAAAAAATGTTTTCTTTGCCAAAAATCCATTTTATTCATAAATGTATTGTCCTTCAAGAGCAATACAATCATTCCAATGCTTCTCTAACTTCTTGATGCCGTGCTTGTAGAAGGATTTGTCTTTTGCCTCAAAATAGGCAATAGCTCCAGCAATTGATTCTTTATTTGAGCTGAATTACTAGCCAGCTAGCATTTTTTTAAGATCAGCGACTAGCCAATAGTCACTGGGGGCCAGATCTGGACTAAACGGTGAAAGAGGAAGCAATTCAAAGTGGAATTCGTTCAATTTAACCATCGTTGCAATCGATTTGTGAATAGGTCGATTTTCTTTGATTTTTGCATTAAAACTATCCAACAACTCTATGTAGTATTTGCTATTGATTATCTCTTCCTTTTGGGGCCGATGAGCAATATTCCATGCGCATTCCAAAATAGTGAAGCTATAATCTGCCCAGTTAACTATTGTGCCTTTGGACGCTTCGGACGTGGTTCACCGGCTGTAGTTTACTCAGATGATGATCGTTTTGATTCAGGAGTGAAGTGATAGATCAATGTTTTATTACATGTAAACACTGCTCTAAATAATCAAAAATTTCTTGTTTTATATCTACTGTGAGTAAACGAAGTACCAACTTTGACAAAAGCTTTCTCATGATCGAATATTCATGCATAATTGTAAACACACTAAATTCTGATATCTTTATGGTCTTAACTATCTCACGAAATTTCAATCTATGATTAAAAATAACGAATTTGTGGAATTTTTTGATTTTTTTGGAGTAACCACCTCAATTGGACGACCATCATCGGTGTCTGTACGACTACGTTTAAATTTAGCTAACTAACTAATAACAAATGGTTCTTTTCGATGGAACAGAGTCCGAATGATACTTTTGAAGCCATTGCTGAGCTTGTACAGTATTTTTTCCATCAAGAACCAATAAAAATGCCATGATATTTTTTCACATAATCGTTTGAAAGCTGGTAATTCATAAACGTCATATGGATTTGACAATAGCAGCGCCATCTGTGTCTTCTAGGATAAAAATAAGAAGTATTGGGCTCCCAATTGTGTTTGCAAATCGTGTGTGGAATGTTTAAGATTATGAAGTGGTAAAAGAAGTGCCTTTAAATTTGGGTCACCAACTATTGGGAACGTGAATATTTGAATTTCTTTACTTACATTTGAACCAGAAGAGAAATAGGTAAAACACATTTTGAACAACAATATATTTAAAATTCACTTAAAAATCAAATTTTGGTCGTAAATCTTGGTACAGTTGGTATTTAAGAAAGATTAGGATTAGAGTAGTGAGTACCATCTGGAAAGGTTTATGGAAGAGTTGTGAGTCATCAGAAAGTATGTTAATTATCCACTTAGATTGGTAGTGAAGAATATTAATTTATTTCATTCGATTTTGTTATGATCGGGTAGCTTAATCCATGTCTGACTGGTAATAATTAACTTAGGAACATTGTATTTTGTTGTCGAAAATATTAGATAATACATGATTTATCTCTTCATTTCTTAAAGTGTATTCAACTTCTGGGTATCATGAAATAAGAAGTCTTTGACTTCAATATTTCCTTCTTCAACAATTATATTTTATAACCATGACATTATTATTTCTTTTAATCGTTTAATATGTAGTCGCAGCCATTTCTTACAGACTTCTGTGTTATATTGATGAAATTACAAGTAATTCCGTATAATTGAACTGAGTTGATAACTTGTACGAACTAGCAATTGAATTACAAAAAATATAAGAAAATGTTGTCATAAAAAATATAATTTATATACTGCACGCAGCAAATTTTGTAAATGAAATTGTTGTTCATACTTCATAAAATCTATTCAACATAAATGCAATACGAGGTCTGGCTATTGAATAACGATGGGTACGTTGGGTATCTAGATATCTTGTCTATGCACATTCCAAAACACGTTTCCGTCACTTTTATAGTATTTGTGCAGTAGCGGTTTGAAACGAACGTGTTTTTATTAATCTCAAATTTCTCGTTGAATTGAAAAAAAACTCCGACTGAGTGCTATAAATTGTTGCAAGAGGCCTATGGGGACAATTCTCCATCTCGTGCGCGTGTTTTTGAGTGGCGTAAGCGCTTTAGTGAGGTCCGAGAGAGCAAATCAAAGACAATATTGATCATTTTTTTTCCACATTAACGGTATCGTGATGATTGAATGGATTCCGGAGTGTCCAACCTTCAACCAGACTTACTATTTGTCAGTTTTGGCAATATTGCGAGAACGAGTTCGTAAAAAACGGCCCGATTTTGCAACAGGACAACGCACCTTCCTGTAATGCGCTATCTGGGAAGCATTATTTGGCCAGTAAGCGTACTCCAGTGCTCGAACACCTGATTTGAGTTTATGGAAGCGGTAAAGCAGAGCTCTTAAAGGCTATCACCAAAGAAGACTTCCAGCACTGCTTCGATCAATGAAAAAAAAAAAACGTATGGAAAGGTGTATGGCGAGGGGAAGCATTCGAATGTAGAATAATTTTTATAATAAAACCATTTTTCATAACCAGTGCCATTATTTAATAGCCAGACCTCGTATTCCAGAGGGTGGTATAACTAATATCGGTTTTCATTTGTGAAAATTTCTACGTCTAAGATTAAACATGTATACATATGTATACATGGGTAACTTGTTATTTTATGGAGAGTGAAATTGTTTTACTTTATTTTAATAATTCAAATATTAATATCAACATGAAATTTCTGTATTGCTAACATATTATTTGAAGAAAAGTTTAAAGCAATAAGTGAGAGAACGGCATAGCGTTGGTTCAATTGTTTCAATAGTGAAGATTTGACGCTTGAAGATCGTTCACGCTTAGGTCGCCCATCTGCGTGGGATTTTGAGATCAAAATTGCAGCAGTATAAAAAAACCTAAGTACTACCAGCACTCTTATTATGTAACTCCCTTGAACCTTCTATAGATACTATACGAGGATATATTGAAAAATTCTTAGCCTACTATAGAACCAAACAAAATTTCAATGTCAAAATATTTTATTACTCGACATATTCTCCTCCTAATTGGATACATTTATTACAGCGAACCTGCAACGTCTCTACACCTTTTTTCTTGCTCTGCAAACCAGACCTCCACAGCTTTTATTACCTCCTCGTTGGAAAAAAATTTTCACCTTTTAAACGTTTTTTTAATTAAGGAAAGAGATGATAGTCGTTGTTGAAAATGCAGTGCGACAATTTTTTGCATCTTACGGCAAATGATGGTTTTAACATGGTCTCAAAGAGCTTGCTGAACGCTGGATTGAAACCATAGATTACTTACAGTGGGCTACACTTCGAATATTAAGGATTTCTTTTCTTATGAATATTGGAAATTGACATTCTTTACGAGACACTCTCTATATTTATTTACTAACAACATAAATTGGAGTTTAGAAATCGTATAATGGGGTGAATAATGTTAAACTGACATTTCAATTTTTTCCATTTCATACGTGACTCCATCTCTTCAAATCGATACTGACGTGAAATTCACTCACATATCTCAGTGAAAAGGTGTATTAGACATTTCAATAAGGGTTTGTAGTTTAAAATTTATTATAGCGATCAGTATTGAATTGCGGCCCCTATCTCTTTGAGTTTACTGGAAGTTGAGATGATTTCGAAAATATTATCTTACTTTCACCGCATCTATTTCAAATCAACCGGAACAACTAACAATAAACTACGAAATGGAATTTTCGTAACACAGTCATTAGTTTACAGAATTTAGAAACCTATTTGTACGTCATCAATGACGTATTTATTTTTTTTTACAAACAATACACTTCTATAATCTGATCGGAGAGTGATATCGAATTACGGTTTTCATTAACATGAATTATGTCGTCACCAGTAAATATGGCGGTACCACCGGTGCCTAGGCACAGGGCGTAAACTTTGGGCGTTAAATTAGACAAAACATCGCGCCTACTTTTTTGGCATTAAGTGTTTTTAGTATTAATCGGAGTCAAGCGGTGCGAGTTTATGCGGACACACCCATCCGCGGACACCGATCTCCGTACAGGCCGATTATTAGTATATTAAAAGCAAATATCTGTAGTTTTTACTTAAGAACAGCCTTCTACATGGAAAAGACGTAGGAAGAAAATTAAATCGAAATTTCAAAAGAACTACACCTTCAGTATCCCATATAGAAGCACCCAGACTTGAACGACGGGGCTTAGTTTGGGCTAACGCTGGGAAACCCAGCATTGGCAAACCAATAATGGCCCAAGCCTGGTTGAAGTCTGGGTAAGTGGGGTCCCGGCCATTCTATAGTCAGCCAAGCCTGGCTGAACTCTATGTAACCTTACTTCGGCTATCCCATATTCACCCAAGCTTAGCTGAACTCTGAGTAACCCGACCTCGGCCATCCTATAGTCAGCAAAGCCTGGCAGATAACTATATAAAGTTTTGTTCTAATATCTTATCCATAATAGATCTCTCAACTTTAAAAGTAATAATTTTTTATGAATAAAATTGTAAATTAATTAGTAGAGTGCATTGATAAAAATTTGTCATAAAATTATAATTTTATTAACAATATATTAAAGGTACGCAGGCCAGTCTTGGGTTTATCTATAGGCAACCAGGCCTGGTCCAGGCTTGCAAGCGAGGGACATCGTTATCATTCCATAATCCTACCAAACCTGGACCAATAACTGCTTCCAAGCTAGGGTCAGAGTTGTACATACTTCGCCCAAGTCTGGGCCTATACTGGGCCCAAAGTAAAATCCTATGGGTATCCACTATTTGCCAAAATGCTGCTTAAATGTACTTTATAATAAAAATACATGTGACAAAAAACAATAATTAAATATTTTATAATTTAATTCTAATCACAGGCCTCTAATATTTTGATCTCATTATGTATATAAACATATGCCGTCAATTTGACAGTCGCGGTCTTTGAAAGCATGTTCGCTGACCCTTCTAGTGTTTTTCACTAATTCGAAATTCATTTAATGCTACCTCCCTTATTTAAAACTACCATAACAAGTAAAGCAGGGTGTTATTTCATGATAGACGTATGAAGACCAAAGTGACCCAAAAATTGAACCTCAAGCATCAGAGTGGGCAACGCATTTGCACTAGTGAACTTGCGTTTGAGTTTTAGTGAGTGAGACACAGTGGGTGGTATAAGAGTCGAAGGGACTGCTTGTTTGCTCACAGCAGTTCCAGTTCTTGAAAAAATAGATTTTTCTTCGAAAATATTAGATAATTGGTCCACCAGCACCAAGGTCATTGTACTTTATTTTATCACCCTGAATGAAATAAAGTAGGCCCGTACATAGCATTGCTCTAGCTATTATTATCTAAAAAACAAGGGTGCAGCTATATAAGCTCGCACAGGGCACAGAAAAGGCTATTTGCGGCACTGATCGTCACCCAACATAGGTTTCCATATGAAGATGCTGATAGCATATAACCCGCAGTTGAGCATGCCTTTTTAAACTCGTAATTGTGGTATGGTTTGGGTTCCAAACAAGGACTGTACGACTCATCAATTCGATGTTTTGACTGTCCAAAAAGTGGTGGAGAATAATTCGTTTTCTCCGATTGGTTTCCCCGACTTTTTCGAACACTTCTAGCGAACAAATGCTGGTGTAAAATTCTGCAACGACTGTTCTACATTGCTTTAATGGAACGTTATTCCAGAAAAACAGGAGACTATTTGCTTCGAAGTGCTTAGTTCGATAAACAACTTCTGTTGGATTTTGTTCGTCTTGAAAGACCCATACAGTCTTTTGTTGTTTATTGACACGAGCTTTTTTGAGCGATTGTCAAATTATGCGGAATACGACGCGAACATATCTTTTTGACAGCCAAATGTTCATGCAATATTTGATGTTTGGGAGGTTTGTCACATGACGATCTTGCACTAAGAATTTACATACAGCATCGATATTTTCTGGCACTACCACTTACCATGTAGTTAAGATTTCATTCGGAAAACCAGCGAAACACCGTGGCTCGAGATGGTGCTTTATCACCAAATGTCGAAGCGAGTTGATCGTCACACTGCTGTTGATTTAATTTCCATCCAGTCATAGAAAATCGTCACATTAAAATTAGTTCCATTTTTTAACCAAGATGAATGTTTCAAGTATCTGTAAACAACTCAAATAGCACTCGTTTTGGATACGTTCACAATTAAAAATGTCAAATTTATTATTGCAATGTCAGAATTGACATATTCACATCAATGTTGCTATATCTTAAAACTACTCTAGTAGCAACCCTCGATTCTAAGGTCGATGCCACACGCTATCGATTGTATTTTTTATCCAAGTTAACTCACAGTACTAGTGAGGGAACTGTTTGTTCCCCGCTTGGTTATTGATTATACTGATTCTGAAAGGATATTCTAATTCATCCATAAATAGAAACATCCATCTATTACCATAAAATCTATGACCCCGCCGTAAGATGATCGTTCTAGTTAATTGCGATGAAAAATTGATTTATCTAAACATCCCGAACATGGAAAATCAGTAATTAGACGAAAGACAGTTACCAAAACCCCTCTCAAATGTGTCCGATTAAAGCGGAAAGTTTTGTTGTGTTTGTGGTGGTATTATGAAAGTTTAGTGTGCTTCGAAATGATGGTCAAGCTGTCAATCTGATCTAAATGTAAGATGTTTCATTGGAGAAATATTCAGATTTAATTAACCTGCAACAAGACAATGCTAAATCACATACTGCGAAAGTTACAGGAAATAAAATCTAAGATCTAGGTGGTACTGGACTCCTACCACAACCAGCATTTAGTACGGACCATGTACCTTTATATTTATTCAGATCCACAGCCTGGGAAATATTTGAATTCGAAAGATATGTTACAAATGCAATTTTTGGTATCCAATCGAAAGAATTGTTTCATCAAGGTCTCAAAGAGTTTGTTAAACACCATAGAATACTTTGATTATGGAGAATTTCTTTTTGAATGATTATTAATAAAGAAAGTGAACATTGGTATTTGACATTATCTATATTTTTAAAAAAGGTTCAAACGCCCCTCCAACAGTTGCAGTAGAAAATAGTGGAATTAATCTTTGCTCTCAAAATAAATGGAGATCTAAAATTCGGTTTTTTGAAAATTAATTTTTTTTTGGTAAATTTTTTGTCTTTACGACTACAGATAGGAACGAGTGCTTTTCTTAACTTGCCTCATAATCAAATTATATACTCAAAATATGTATCTAAATATCTAATATCTAAAGGT